>CM057458.1:652272500-653522500 GCA_016271365.2 Neoceratodus forsteri
TACCAGCTGGTTGGCTGGCTCTCCAGATGTCCGTGAGCTGGTGAAGTGTCATCAGGCTCTTAAGGGCTGTTAGGGCATGGGTATGCAGTTCTGGCCTGGCATTAGACCGATCCAGGATGTGGTCTATGGTGAGGCTAAAATCACCCCCTATGATGACATCTGGATTGTCGAATGCCAGGTCCATTATGATCTGGGAGACTTTATCTATAAAATCAGGGTCATCCTCATCTGGGGTGTAGACATTTGCCAGTAAAAGGGGGTCCTTGGGGGGTTGCCATTTTTGCCATCACCCATCTCCCTTGGTCATCAGATTTTGTCGTCAATAGTTTCCATTTTAAACCCTTGTGGCCCAATATTGAAACTCCCCTTTTAGCTGAGCTTGTGACCATTCCACCCATTCCCTTTGAAGCCTGCTGGCATCTTTCAAGGAGAGTTTGGTTTCCTGCAAGAAGGCTAGCTGGGTACCCAGCTTCTTTAAATGGGTCAGCACCTTCTTCCATTTTACAGGGGAGTTTAGCCCCCTCACATTCCATGAGGTGGCTGTTATGCATGTTAAGTTAGCCATGGTCATGCTGTTGGTACCCTTCTTTCAAAAGTGTTCTAGCTGTCAGCAAATGGAAACTAAACCCTGCCCTACTCTGGGAGTAATTTGTTGCCCTTGTTTCCTTTCCCCTTTTGCCCTCACATAGTCCTGTTCAGACGTAAATACCCCTCACCCTTTCTACTGCCTTATCATCTTGCAGTGATGTTTGTGCTTCCTGCTGTTGACACATACCCATCTGTGTCAATACCTGCTAGTGCCCCCTTGTTGGCACACTCTGTATGATGTGATTAACCATATCAGTGAATGATACACGCCCGCACTGTGATGTGTATATACTAAACTTTAACAACAACATTTCATCTGTCAAACATTTTACCCATGTCCTGCGTCTCTTACTTCCACTAACTATTAATATTTTATCCCCGGGGTCACCATAAGATGTCCAACCTCCCCTAAATGAGAAGTCAAGGACTTTGGGCACCACCATGGTGGGGTGGCAAACCTCATCATCCCCTTTATTCCTCTCCTAGTGACTTTACACCGTACTCTGAACTAGTGTTGTTAAGGGGCCATTGTAAACTCCAGTATCCCACTTGGTACTTACTCAAGTATGTTTGGACCTTGTACCTCTAGAGTATCACCTATGTCATTGTGGGGTGTTCAATTCAAGTCCAGCTCAGCCAAGTCATGAGTGTGATGGAGCCTTAGATCTTTGCCACTCACTGCGCTTGGGGGATTGCACCAATGTGTTGGTACCGATGGTATTGGGTGGGGGGGACCTATCTATTGGGATATTTGGTTTCTTTGCATGACCCCCTGCCTGCTGTTCCTCCCTCCCTTGCTAACCAAAGCAGCTGACTGGGTGGGCAGCAGCCTCCACTCATGCCCATAGTATACCAGATGGGCAATATGGGGTAGCTGAAAGCATCTGGTTGCCCTACCCTACCTCATGTTTTCCCAAGCTTGCCAAGAGTTCAAACTTCTGTCATCGGCTTGGTTTGGTGTCTACCTGGTTGGCATTCCTTGACCCAACAACATAAGTTCGAGGTGAAAAATAACAATAAGTAAACAGGCCCGGACATTGCTTTAAAAACAGGAAATGAGAGGGAGGAGGGCACTTACCCTGTGCCCCCTTCTAACAATGGTCTCCCTACTCTCCAGCCATAAAGTCATCCTTCAGGTCTGTAACTTTAAAAATTATACAGTGAACCTCTCTATACATTTCAGTAAGCCCCCATGTATGAAGTGGTATGCAGTAGAACAGTGGACTGCTTCAAACGAGGATGGGACAGGACAAGGGGGAGGGTTAATAAAGGGGAAGGGTGGAAGGGAGGGGCAGCTGCAGAATAAGGGGTGCTAGCTGCACATTCGAGCAGACATGATAGACCTCTAGGCCTTCATCTGCTGAAAAATTTCGTATGTTCGTATTACTGAGGGTGGGGGGCCTTGAAACATGTTCTCCTTCCCACAGTGGTCTTCCTCCTGCTCAGTCCGTATAAGCAGCTGTTCTGTGCTCCCTGTCCAAGTGCTGCTGGAGGCAGGAGCTATCTATGCTTCCCTATACAGAGTATCAAGACTAGGCAGCAGTCTCTTGATGGATTAGGGGACCTCAGTGCCTAAGACAGGTCCAGTACCAGCATTGGAAGTCAAGGGTAAGGATTTGTGGCTGGTTGTTCGGCAATAAGTCCACGGAAGTCCTGATACTGAAAATTTATCAGAGTTATTGCCAAGTCATATAGCACGACACACTATGGCCACAAGTCAAGAGAAGTGCGTAGGCTGCCGCTACGTATTGGTTATGCAGAAAACATTTTTATTTACACTGAAGTCTACTGCAAATTAACATTGCTTTCTTATGGACGATCCCTCTCTTTCCCATTCCCTGGTAATCCATAGGAAATGGTACCTACCTGGATTATTTGTCTCCCATCTTTTTTTCTGCCAATGGTAAAGGGACTAACGTGGTGCAGGATCCATCCAGATTTGTCTCCCCTACACAGTCCGCCCACGCTTGACTCAGCGGGGCCCAGTCATCACACGAGGCTTGTTGATCAGCTGAGGCCAGTGCTTGTAAGTTGCAGGTTAGTGACATGTCTAGTGCTGTTGGGCTCAGATCTCTGAGTGGAGAATAGCGATGTGTCAGTTTTACTGGTGTATCAGAGGGGGAGGCACTGCTTGCCTCAGACAACAGCTGGCGGCTTTGTCAGCTGCAAGAGCACTCCCTGAGCCTGGGATCCTTTGGTCCTTTGCTACGTTTCTTCTGCCTGCCTCTCTGGACCAGTTGCCAGGCCTCCCCAGAAGTGGGGTCAGGTGCCAATGGGTTCTCAATTAGCTGTGTGTCCATGTTAACCGGTAGCATGGATTGCCATGCCAGGCCTTACGGTGTCTTGGAGGACTGGATTCGGAGATTCAGCCCTTGGTGCAGCTGAATGAGGAATTGCTCTTCTTCTGGTGGGTCATTTAAGCAATAAGGCATGACAGGGTGTGTGTTATCGTGTAACAACGTCACTCTTGGGGTGGATTGAAGCACGAGGCAAAGCTGAGTGCTTCCACCGCCCCAGGAGCGACGTTATTACACAATAACACACACACTGGAGTGCCTTATTGCTATTATACAATGGCTTATTGTTATACAAAATAAAAAACATTTAAAAAAATGTTTTTAGAAGATTTTAGTGTAGCAGTATATCTTTGTTTCTTAAGAAAAGATGAGAAAAGAGTCCAGGATTCTTTCTTGCCATTGTATAATGAAGATTAGGTACTCGCCTTGGTGATACACTCTTAACATGGATGGGTACCGGAGTGAAGCCTGAATTCCCCATTTGTAGAGCTCCTGCTTAACCAACCAGTATACCCTCTGCTTTTTTGACAGATCCTGCTAGTAATCCTGATACAATTTGACTCTGTGACCCTCTCAGGCCAAGTTCCCTTGTTCTCTAGCTGTTCTCAGGTATAGTTCTTTAACTGGGAATTACAGGAATTTACTCAAAATCGGCCTTGGCCATTTTCCCTCACTCGGCTTGGGAGCTAGTGTTCTGTGGGCTCGCTCCAGGACAGGTTGGGGTGCATTGTTTAGTTTAAGTAGGTTTGGTAGGAAGGAGTGCAGGAAGAGTATCATGTCATTCCCTTCAAGGGTGATGCTAGGGTACTCCTCACCAGGGAATTCAATGAATGGTTGAAAAACTGGTGTGGAGCTCAGGGTTTTGGCTTCATTGGGGACTGGGGAGCCACCTGGAGGGATGCAGACCTATACTGGTGCGATGGTCTGCATCTGTCCAGGGGGGGAACCAGGATCCTAGGTGAGAGGTTTAATGCTTCATTGGCAAGCACTTGAACCAGCCAAGGAGAGGCACTGGAAAAGGCAGGGAAATCCCAGCCTCCCCCCACAAAAAAACAGTAATTAGTGAGGTAAACACCAAGGTAGAGAAGTCATTAGGGAGCAGGACAGAAGTAAATGTAAAAAAAGGCAAAGGCAGTAAGGACAGGAATGGGGCTAAAAGGGATAAGGCCATCAAAAAGTGGAGGATGATGAGTACCAATGCCCGTAGTCTGTGTAACAAGCTCCCTGAACTAGTGGTCTTGATGGAAGAGGGTTGCCTGGATATTGTGGCAGTCACAGAAACATGGTACACAGAGAACCATGACTGGGATGTCAACATACCAGGATACACAATCTACAGGAGGGACAGGGAAGGTAAAAGAGGAGGAGGAGTAGCTCTTTATGTAAAGGAAGGGATCAAAGCAACAGAACTAAAGAGTAAACAGGGAGCAGATGAGACACTCTGGGTCACCCTGGAGACAGGAAATCACCACAATCCGCATGGGGGTTGTATACAGACCCCCATCTCAGGGGGAGGGAATGGAAAAGGAAATGATAGAAGGCTTCCTTAGAATGGCAGAAAAAGGGGAGATATTGTTGATGGGGGACCTGAATATGCCAGATGTTAACTGGAGCACCTTTGCTGCAGGCACATCCAAGAGCAGGGTCATTCTTGATGCCCTACAGGGGCATGCCTCAGACAGCTAGTATTGGAACCCACTCGGGAGGAGCAATCTTAGACCTGGTACTCTCAAATGGGGACGGAGAAAGAATCTCAGATTTAGAAGTGGGTAGCCATCTGGGAACAAGCGACCACCAAACAGTGTGGTTCACGATAAACACAGCCATACAATCAAGCCATACAAAAGCAAGAGTATTGGACTTTAGGAGGGCTGACTTGGAAAATGAGAGAGTGCCTCAGAAAAGCACTAGCAAACAGGCAAGAAGGAGGGGTGGAGGAACAATGGAGAGTAATCAAAACAGCCATCAGAGAGGCAACAATCCTTTGTGTAAAGCAAATCAACAAAACACAACGAAGGAAAAAAACGCTTTGGTTCTCAAAAGAGGTGGCAGGGAAGGTTAAGAAGAAAAGGATAGCATTCAGGAAATATAAGGAAACACAGACGGAGAAGGACAGAGAACGTTATCAGTTAAAGCAGAAAGAGGCTGGGAAGGCAGTCAGAATAGCAAAGGCCCAAACCAAGGAAAGGATAGCCAACTCTGTTAAGAAGGGGGATAAGACCTTTTATAGGTACATTAGGGAGTGAAGAAAGACCAAAGGAGGGATACTGAGGCTTAATAAAGGGGAGGGAATGTGGGTAGAGGGTGACAATGAAAAAGCAGGGATACTGAATGATTATTTCTGCTCAGTATTCACAAAGGAAGAGGAGGGGGAGGTACCTAAACCAAACAAGAGAAACACTCTGAAGATGAGGGTCAATACCAGTCCATTTACAGAAGAAAGGGTTCTGAAAGAACTAATAAAATTGAAGGTGGACAAAGCAATGGGACCTGTTGGGATTCACCCAAGAATTCTAAAAGAACTAAGGGTAGAACTAATGACACCACTGACTGCTCTCTTTAACAAATCATGGGAGGATGGGGTGGTACCTGAGGACTGGAGGAGGGCGGATGTGATTCCTCTTCACAAAAGTGGGAGCAGGACAGAGGCAGGAAACTACAGACCAGTTAGTTTGACTTCAGCGGTAGGTAAAATGATGGAATCACTTCTGAAGGAAAGAATTGTTGAGTACCTAGAGGCCAGTGGGGCACAGGACCCAAGGCAGCATGGATTCATGATGGGAAGGTCATATCAGACGAATCTAATAGATTTCTTTGACTGGGTGACCAAAGTAGTAGACCAGGGAGGGGCTGTGGACATGGCTTACCTAGATTTTAGCAAGGCATTTGATACAGTCCCACACAAAAGATTAATACACAAGTTAGCCAGCCTTGGAGTGGGTCCCAAGGTGGTAGCCTGGATAAAAAATTGTCTAGACAACAGAACACAAAGGGTAGTAGTAAATGGAGTCCAAAGTGAAGAAAGGGAGGGTTACTAGTGGGGTACCGCAAGGTTCAGTACTGGTTCCGGTCCTTTTTAATGTCTTTATAAGTGACATTGCAGAGGAACTGGAAGGAAAAGTATGTCTCTTTGCAGATGACACAAAGATCTGCAACAGGGTTGATACACCAGATGGAGTGAAAAGGATGAGAAGGGACTTGGCAAGGTTGGAGGAATGGTCAAATGTATGGCAGCTCAGATTCCAAGCAAAGAAGTGCAAGGTAATGCACCTGGGAAACAAAAACCAAGGGCAGGAGTACACAATGGGGGGTAAGATACTGACAACAGTAAAAATGGAAAGGGACCTGGGGGTAATTATATCAGATGACCTAAAGGTGGGCAAGCAATGTGAGAAGACAGTAAGGAAGGCTGGAGGGATACTGGGATGCATAGGGAGAGGCATCAATCGTAGAAAACAGGAAGTTGTTATCCCTCTGTACAGACAGTTGGTGAGACCCCATCTGGAGTACTGTGTGCAGTTCTGGAGACCCCATCTCCGCAAAGACATAGAGTGGAGGCTGTCCAGAGGAGGGCAACCAAAATGGTGCAGGGTCTGCACCAGAAGACATATGAATACCCTTGAGGAAAGGAGGGAGAGAGGGGACATGATAGAAACTTTCAAGTACCTCAAGGGAATCAACAAAGTTCAAGAGGGTGGCATCTTTCAGAAAAAGAGATGTGCAAGAACAAGGGGGCACAATTTGAAGATAGAGGGGGGATGGCTCAGAGGTAATGTGAGGAAGTATTTTTTCACAGAGAGGGTTGTGGATGCATGGAAAAGCCTCCCTGAGGAGGTTGTGGAGTCAAGAACAGTGGGAGAATTCAAGAATGCATGGGACAGACATAAGGCAGTCCTAGTGGGGGGTAGGAGGAAGTAAGCTGTTGGTTAATTAGGATCTGCAGCTTATCTGTTAGGTAGGAAAATGGGCAGACTGGGTGGGCCAAGCGGTCCTTATCTGCCATCAAATTCTATGTTTCTATGTTTCTAAGTTCCTCTGGTACCCCGACTATTCTGACATTATTGTGCCTGGCTCTGTTTTCCATATCATCAACTTTTGGTAAAAGATACTGAATTTGCCGCATGATCTCGCAAGTGTTTGTGGTGCCAGTTTATTGTCCATGGTATAACTTCTGATGAATTAGTCCGATGTGGCAAATGAAAATACCATTATGTAGGTAAAGACAAGGTGTGTCCGTTGCTCCCCATGGGGATCACTGAAAGTTAGTTAGTTAGGGTCCAGGGATGCAGCAAATAGTGAGAACTGGGATTCCTCTAGTGTAATTAAGCTGCCACCATCTTGTTTGGCAAGCTCATCCCTAGTGTTTATATTTTAATATGTTTTCCTTTTTCTGCCACCTTTATTAGCTCTGTTTGTGTTTACTGTATTTCTGCTGTATATTTCTATTGTTTCTTTTCTTGGTTAAACTTAAAATAAAATGAATGGAGAGGATAGTGGTAGGGGTGGAACTGGGAGTCAGGAGATGGAGATGCAGTTGACGCATGGGACATGCCGTTCCATATGTCGGCAGCAAACTGCATTTGTAGCAGCAGCAGATCTGGGTGCATCTAGAAAATGTAGAAAGAAGCCCAATCCTGCAGCAGCAGAAGCTGGAACCAGAGCTTCATCTGGCAGTGCCCCCCAGTGCAGCAGGAGCTGCAGCAAAAGGTGGTGCTCCCAGTGCTCCTAGTTATTCCTTATGTGCTGGTGCCTCTGTCACCAAAGGCAGAAGATGGTGCAGGAGATCAGCCCCCACATGGAACCACCACTTCCATCTGATGAAGAGAAGCCCTTTCAAAGGTTAAATGAGTCCCGTGTTTGGGATTTTTTTGACAGTGACCCACAAGATAGAAGCATCAAGAGATATAAAATCTGCAAAGCGATGGTTCACTAGGATAAAAGGGGCAGACACTTTGGCACTGGTTGGCAGCATACTTACCTCAGCAACAAGTACTGGCATCATTGGGAGAGCACTGCAAGGCAGCAGAGAGGGCTGCTGTGACTCCTAATGCTCCTTATTTGCCACAAGGGGGGGCAGTACAGGAAGATGCAGTGTGGTGCCTGTTAACCTGAGGGACATGAGGAGGTGAGTGGGACCTGCAACTGGACTTTTGTGCTGCAGGGGAGAACACTCGAGATCCTATCTGTAGATCCTCCTCCCCCTCCTCCAGTGACTTCCATAGAAGTGCAAATGGCACAACTCTGCGGCAAGTTTAGGGACCTCAGTCACTGAGATGTATCAATTCAGGATATGCTGCAGACCATGCTAGCCAGCCAGTGTCTGCTTTTAGAGGGGATGATGAAGGTCATTCATCCTGGCACACCCTCTACCCACCCCAGCCACAGGAGTTATTTAACATACTATCTCCTGTTGCCTCCTTTCATAATAACTTCTTTGTTTAGTGTTGTTCTAGAAAATAAAAATTATGAAAACAAAATTAAGTCTTAGTAATTCTTATCCTACTCTGTCCTGACTCCTGTCCTCTATTTTCCTGATCCTAAATCCTATGTTCGGTGATTGCTGATATCATTCTTATATCTTCTTGGTCCCTCACTGTGTGATGAACCTCAGACAGTATCTTTCCTAACTAATAATTCTGCTTTTGCCAGCTCCCTTCCTCCTCATAAATGAAAAAAAAAATTCTGAGTTAGGGTTCTTTTATTCTTAATTGCTCCATCTTTGCACTTTCACTCTCTTCTCTCACTACTGTTTTTATTGTAATTGAAGTAGTGTTGTCAAAGTGTGTTGTGCCAGTCGCCTTGTCTGACTGAGTCCCTCCATAGCCCCACATCTTCCAATCACTCTACTGCACATAAATACACAAGCATAATATATAAGGGTTTCATGTCCACAAAATTTATACTGAACCATATTGTTTTATATTATATTTTATTTAAAGAGCAATTCTGCACTTCATCATGTGCTGGCATAAATAAGATGTTTCAGCTGTGACGATTTACTAGAGAATACATTTTTTTTTTCATTTTCTATGTTCTTTTCCAAGATTTACAGCACATCTAGGTAGTCCATCTAAAAAGACAGTATAGAAAATATTTGAAAACATTTGCCTCTATCCTATTTACCTCACAGTGCCTTTGTTCATGACATCATAGTGCTCACCATGATGACAGACTGTGATGTCTCAAATTGCAATTGTGTGGTTAGCAGGGGAGTGTCAGACACATTTTGAAAGACTCACTGAAATAAGTACTGTACTGCATTATCTATATATTTAGTAGACCAGCAATAGGGGAAAGTATAAAAAATAAATAATTAAAAAAGAATAACATTAAAACATAACTGCTGAAAATGTAAGGTTTTTCTGTTTTTGGGTTTTTTTTTAAATAGAGAGTTGCTCTTTAAGTTATATTTATACCACTGATATGTGACACTGTTGCTGTGCTGCATCAGTTGCCCTCATGGACTGAGTCCCTCCACAGGCACAGGTGATGTCACTTAAATTGTTAATGCTGTTGCTGCCTGCCATTATGGTGGTAGTAGTGGTGCTGTAGCTGCTGTTGCACTGCGTCATCAGTTGCCCTCTCAGACTCAGTCCCTCCACAGCTACAGGTGCTGTCACTAGTCACTTGCAAACATTTCTCCAGAACCAGAAATTTGTAATGCTATTGCTGCCTGCCTGCCAGTATGTTAGTTCTGCTGCTGCTGCTGCATTGTGTCATTAGTCGCCTTCTTGGACTGAGTCCCTCCTCAGCCACTGTTTCTGTCACTTGCAAACTTTTCTTCAGAAACAGAAGTTAATATTATTGCTGCCTGCCTGCCAATATGGTGGTTCTGTTGTTCTATAGTACCTGACCTTTCCAAGCATTATTTTGTTACTAGTGTGCTACATTGTTTCCATCTGGCAATGCCTACATTCACCAGGGAGAGCCATTATTTTATTCTCCTACAATCATTTTTAGTGAACATTAACGTCATATTTACCATGCATAGGACTTGTGGATTCTTTACCATTTGGTGTGAATATTCTGCCTCTTTTCAAGTAACCCTATATTTTCTTGAATGGAATTTTTTTTATAGACTAATCGGATGCACGCCCTTCTTGGATGTGCCCAGATCATAATAATCACGAGGGGTTTACTTATGTAAAGGTTTATGTTTTACGATCTATGCTATACATGGGATTTTTTTTAGATTTATTTGATTTACCGCCTTGACTTACTAAGAGCTCGCTAAGTTATGGCAAATTTACTTAAGCTGGGTTACATTACGTGGACAGCATACTGTAGGTATTAAACTTTAAAGAAGGCTGTTTTTGAAGTGTACCATAAACAGGGACACTGGTTTACTATGGTTGAAAAAGGGAAAAGTCTGTTTTGGCAAATGGAAAAACTGGTATTGTCACCAGTGTCTGCAAAGCAAAAATCCATTTCTACTGGTGTTTTGTTTTGTGATCTTTATTTATCAATTTTCTCAGCTAGCATGCATTTTAGCAATTTTGCTGTCTAGTATATGCATCAGTCCTTGCAGTTATTAAAAGTAGTAAACTCTGTGATAAGCTCAACCTGTACCTCACTTTGGTTTTGTGTCTTACAGTATACACAGTCTTTTCACTCTTGTCAATGCCTATTCACCCCAGTGATCCGAGTGTTCTGATCTTGGAGGCCTGTGTGTGTGTGTGTGTGTGTGTGTGTGTTTAGCTGATGTCATGTTTGGCATCGTGAGTTGACCTGCCCTCATATGTGACAGCAGCAGCACTTTGGCCCCCCTCTTTCACAGGGGCGACTGCAGCAACAGCACTGCAGCCCCCATCCCTGAGAGGTGACAGTGACAACAGCAGGAGTAGCACTATGGCCCCTATCCCTCAGGGGTGACAGCAGCAGCACTATGGCCCCAGTCCTAGGTTAGAGAGGAGGGTATAGACATCATTCTTAAATTTATGAACTGGTTAAATCAGAATGATTTAAACCTTAGGTTCACATTCACAGCCAAGAAACATTTGCGTTTTTTGGATATAGAACTACATGGTTTACCAGGTAAGATTGTGAACACTAGAAGTTTCAGGAAGCTCACTGCAACTAGTTCTTTGTTGAGGTCAGAGAGTGTCCATCCACCTACATGAAAGGAATCCATTCCTAATAGTCAGATGATAAGTTTGCGCAGGAACTGCTCTACTGAGAAGGATTTTCTAGAGCAAGCTGAAGAGTTAGAAGACTGCTTTTTAGAGAGAGGGCATGACAGAGATTTGTTACATTTGACAAAAGGTAAAGCATTGTCTTTAGACAGAAAATCTACTGGACAAAAATGCTACAGTTAATGTAGAGAGGAAATGAAGGGGTAAGTTGCCTGTCACATTTGTCACTGAATCCGATAACCTTGCAGGCAGAATAGGAAATATTGTACAATACATCGTAATTGGGCAATATTGATGGGTGACAGACAGATCAGTGAGGCAGTAGTGGATAAATCAAGGGTCTCTTTTAGTTGAGCCACTAACATTAAAGACAGGGTGGTACAGAGTCATCCTGCTCCTATTCCCACTGCTATTACTACAAGAAATTGGATTCAGAAGAGACCACATGGTTTCTATAAATGCCAGGGATGCAACATATGCAAACACGATCAGAGTGGGAACAGAGTTACACATCCAGTAGATGCAAACATTACAGTGAATGTGAGAGAATGTATTACATGTGATATATCATTCACTGTATAAGTACTTTGGCGTCCATGTAATTTGATTTATGTAGGCCATACAGTAAAACCACTGAAAAGGAGGATTCAGGAGCATGTTAGATCCATATCTAACAATAGACAAGACAGTGCTGTAGGCGTACATTTTTATTTGAGTGCCACAATGCTAATCCAGAGTCAATTCAATTCATGGGCATAGAACATGTTGCAGTGCAGAAAAGGGGTGATAATGGAACACATTGCCTTTTACGGTGTGAAAGCTTTTGGATTTTTACTTTGAGGGCTGATCAAACCACATGGCCTTGATGACCAGTGAGATATTAAGCCATACTTGACAGATTAATGTATGATGTACTCAGTACTAACAATCAGCCCGGTACAATTTAATGTCTCCTGACAGCCATCCTTCATTTTGAAGTAAGCATAGTTTTGATAGTTTTTTGTACTGTATAGTTGTTTTATTGTCTTTATTTAGCGCTTTTGTTATTTCATTAAATGTAGTTCCAAATTTGGGGTGCATTTGACTTATGCATATATTTCTATTCCCTTACATATTTATTTAGTTTATCTTCTATTCCATTTTGAGGTTAGTTCATGTTGATCACAGCTGGAGGCAGACTGCAGATCATAGCAGCCTCTATTTTTCTGACATAAATGTGGTAAAAGCTTTCAAGTTTTATTACAATTCAGACAATCTAATTGACATACATTAAGCATTATAAATTGTTTTGGGGGGTAGGAAGAAATAGGCTGTTAGTAACTAGGATCTGCAGCTTATCCAATAGGTAGGAAAATGGACAGACTGTGTGGGCCAAGCGGTCCTTATCTGCCATGAAAGTCTGTTTCTATGTTTCTATGGTTGTGCACAATTTGCATAGCATTGCATAAGCTTTCTAACTGTTATGTATAACTTTATTTATTATCAATAATTATAGGTTTATTGATACCGTATACTGCATTTTGCGTTGATACAGAAATATTCTGTTTTCATGCTATAATTGTTGTGTTACTTGATAGTCTGACTGGATTTGCCTAATGTGTCTTTGATATTTTTGTATGCACAGTATCTTTAAGTTTGTATTCACAAATCTTATGTTTATTCATGAACTGGGTGTATATAATGTTGATGTCTTTCTCCTTGATCACACTGCCTGAAGAAGAGTTGTACTCAAAGTGATGGGTCAGTTTGTGGTGTGCAGTGAATGTCTGTTTACACACTTCACTTAAATGAGTATTAAAGTGCAGATATTTAATTTCTTAGTGAAGTGTGTTGTATCACTGCCACTGAGTGCAGATTTTTTTGGATTTCATTATGTACTGTATGTATGTACCGTATATATGTATGTATGTATCTATAATCTGTCTGTCTTTCTATCTATCTATCTATCTATCTATCTATCTATCTATCTATCTATCTATCTATCTATATATCTATTTCTATCTATTGTAAAGTATGGCTACTTGGTGGACTGAAGAACCTGAAGACATTTGGATGACACATTATATATGCTGGATATGCAATCATGCATTATTTCTCTGTAACTGCAATTTTTCAACACAACATATATTCCTCCTAGTGTTCTTTTTCTTTACTTTATCTGTTTTTCCATTACTTTGTTTTATCATCAATTAATATCGAAATTGTTTTCTTTACACTGATCAGATCATCTGCTTGATACAAGACTGAGTAGAGCTGGAGACTGCTTGAAACTACAAGGTTAACCCGAGATGATTAGAAAACACCATCATACCTGCACCCAATATACTCCTCTTCATTCTACATGTGATATTAACTGTTACATCTTCCAGGCTGCTACTTCTGACCACAGAAATTACATTGACAAATAGCATTCTAGTCCTACTGTAATTAGGACACTGCTACGTTGACCTGTCAGCAGGCCCTGGCCTGGGTCATTACCACTGTGGGAAAGCCTATGAGATTTCATTAAAACAGCTTGTGTGACAGCATGTATTTATTGGTACTTAACCACCACATGAACACAATACTAATTAGTTTAGCTTATTTGTGTCCCATATGGGGCACACAGATGAAAACAGGATAACTGATAAGGAGCCCCAGGTATGGGTACATTAGCCTGAAAATGTAACCCAGTATAGGTGTACCCAATATAAGGCTAAGCTCTGGATAACTAAGGAATTTCCAGAGCAAGCACATTGTGACAAAGACACTAGCCAAGCAACTGTATCGCGTGCACGTGCACACACACACACACACACACACACACACACACACACACACACGCATATTCTCCCTCCCCAATGACTTTACCTTCAGCTACTCTTTATGAGTTCCAGCTGGTTTCTCTTTTAGACTCTCAAAGATAATATGATAACTTGCAATTTCCAAACATTTCTAAGAAGGCTAGCTAATTTAAACCATTTGGGTTCTACTTTGAAAGGGATTCTCCCATTCCGTGCCTATGCCAAAAACATTTTTAAAAGCAGGAGCAACTAGATTTTGTCTGTTTCACTGGTGGTATAGGGTTGGTATATAACTAATAACACCAGGATTGTGCTACTGCAGAGACAACTTCACTGCTGAGTGAGAGAGAAGGAAAAGAAATCTTATTTTTCAGGTTCTTGCTACAGCTAGGGCTGAGCACAATTGTGGGACTTTGCTTCTGAAAATTCCCATTGCAGAATTATAATTTCCACAGAATTCCTTCAGATTCTACGTAAATATATTGAACTTCAAAAATCTGTGGGCATTCTGCATATTACTGATGTAACCAGCCAGGGGTGGGGTCGATGTTATTTTTTTTGTTTTATTAGCGTGGTGCGGTGCCTCCATTTTGTAACTCACTACCTGGCTGCCTGGGTTTGGGGAGAAAACTGTTGCTCGACATTTTGGCTAGGTTTGAAACTTCTGCACAGGGGCACCCAAGTAATCCAGACACAGGAAGCAATAACTGGAATGTCCAAACTAGGAGTGGGATTCTAGAGTGTGGCTTTTATTCACAACAACAGAATAATAAAGCATAGATGGACCCCCACAGGGCTACACTCCCTGGTAATGCAGATTAGTGGAGACTAGAACACTTCTTCACAACACTGTAATCCTCAGGTTCTGAACACACTGGGCCCTCGCCCGATCTGGTACTCTTCTCTTGGATTCCCTGGTGTGGCACCTTGGCCAGCACTGAGACATTTCTCCATATGGCATGGATATTTATCCGGTGGCTCCCTCTACCACCCATGAGCACTTCCTAGCTCCTTAAGGGAAAACATCATCCTCAATCCCACATCTGGGTACTTTCTGCGAACACTGGCCAAGTGCCCGGAAGAAAGCTATAGGTGCCAAAAGTGAACCTGTGGAGGTAAATCTGGTTACTCCGATGGGGGGGGTCTCCCACCTCTTGCTCCTAAATCCATACCCGGCCATTCATT
The DNA here is from genome assembly GCA_016271365.2 of Neoceratodus forsteri. Lineage (NCBI taxonomy): Eukaryota > Metazoa > Chordata > Ceratodontiformes > Ceratodontidae > Neoceratodus > Neoceratodus forsteri. The sequence continues at coordinate 652,287,486 of CM057458.1, forward strand.
TGGAATCAACACCTTTCTTGTGAATCTCTCTGGTTGTAGAATGCTATCTCGAAACGTATATCACATTTAGCACTCTACTCTTCATGAACTGGTGTCTTGACTTGTAATGTTCTTTAAGTGGCTATGTCCATCCCTGTAGACCCCCACTTTTTAGTCATACACAAACTTCAAGTACTGTACCTGGCTGTCCTTCCCTGACCCCACAGTAGCAGATACTTTACACATTGTCTCAGTGAAAACATAGGCTCTATAGCGGAGCTGACTCACCAACTGGTTTGCAGATGCCCCAGGGCTTCTGGCAACAGAAAAACACATCTTGGTACCTCAGTACTTGCTCTACAAATCATCAGGCAGCCTTCCCTCCTTCAGCAGGGCCAGGGGATTGCCCCTGAAATTGCTGGTCTCTTCCCCCCATCCATCCATCCAGGGATGGGGCACTGGAACAAGCTGGGGAGCGGTCTCTACCACTCTGTCAGGTTTCTTCTGTGTCTCTATCTAGGGTGAGAACACACATCCTCTACCTCTGGATAGCTCTATAGCAGAGCTAAGATCTGAGGGGCTGCACCTGCAGCACACCTCCTTCAATCTCTGAGCCTGGCTGAAGACTGATTTAAAACTTCCAACGTTCTAAGCGAACCCCTTGCTGCAGCATTCCAATGTGGCTTATGCTGCTGCAATAATTCTATATGATGTCATCCCTCCAGCTCAGCTGAGACTAAGGACAGAGTGAGACAGTGTGCAACCCATTTAACTGGTGTCTCACAAGCTGCCATTCCCTGCCTGCCACTAGATCTAAGTGGGATTCTTGTAACCCTGGGTGATGGGAGGTTACACTGAGAACTGTAATGTTTACATTTTCACAACTATAATCCCCCTGAGTATGTGGGGGTTTACCTTAGGCTCCACAGAGTCCACTCGAACTACTCCTGCCACCTGCCCTTGCAGTCTCTGATTCTCCAAGGAAGTCTACTCATTGGTAGGGGACTGAAGCAGCACCGCTGCAGGAACAAGAGGCTGCTTTGGTCTGTGTCTCCTGTGCCTGCCAGAAACACGGTATCCCACTGCACATCATATGGTTGCCTTCCTTCTGATGGCAAAAAATGTGACTGGCACTCATGGAGGGGTAGGGAATCCCCTGAGTGTAGAAAATGACAGGGCAGCTCCTCGCTACTACTTGTGCCCCAGCTAAAGTAATAATTCATCAGAAGCTCAAAAATGCTGGCACCAAGAGCTGCAAGTTTTTGAGAGACATTTTAAAAAAGCTTTATTGCAAATCCATACCACAGCCCCAGGATTCTCCAGCAAACCTCCAGTGTTTCACATCAGAACTTGGTGCTTTTTCAAGGTACATCAGCCTAAATAGTCCTCCCTGCTTATAAAAGGAGGACCTCTTAAAGTGACAGTGCTCAACAACTGTTTTACCACCTTGTCAGTTACAAACATGCTGGCATGAAAAATGCATCAGTACCACACTAGTGCTAACATTGGAGGTCATTCATTCCCATATTTGTGAGTGACATGTACAGTATGCACTGCAAGCCCATTGGTCTACAGTGTGGGCCAATGGCCTTACAGCTCATACTGTATGATGTTTCATTTGGCGGGCAGCCGGGTGGTATGTGGGTGGTTGCATCTGCCCACCAATGATGGGGGGTGCTGGGTGGGCAGGGGGCCTGTGAGGATGGGGGGGTCACTGGACCACCAGGTAGGGGACCTCTACTGGACAACTGGCACTTGGGGATATGGTTGGGGTGGGGGACCACTGGACTACCAGGGCTGTACAAACATGTATGCTAAAGGGGGTCACTGCACTGGGGGGATGTGAGTCCCAATGGACTACCGGGGTTCATGTATTATTATAGTCTAGGCAATCAGGCTACGGGGAGGGTGAGGATACCGCTAGGCTACCAGGGAATGGTACATTTTATTGTACGGGTGGCATGGCTACGGGTGGGGAGGAGGGTACCACTAGACCACCAGGGTACATATGGGTGCATGTGGATGGTATTCTGGGTGGGCGGGTGGCCACCCAAGACTAGCGGTTGCTGTGTTGTGCCATGCAGTACAGCAGCCCACCTGTGGGTGGCCAGCATTTAAGCCATTTTTTTGGGGCTCAACTTTGTGCCCCAGTATGTGGCACATCTGAGGGCTGTGGCAGCATATGTGCCGCACATCCCGGGCTGAATATCGGGATGTGCCACATATGCATGGGCACGCCCCCTTTGGATGCACTGCATACATTACCATTGTGCCCCAGTGCATTGGGACTTGCACAGTGCATGCCCCCTTTTAAATTTTGCCCTGGGGTGCATTACTAGGTTTGTGCTGGCACAACTCGGTTGTGCCACGTGCAACCCCTTTGAATATCTAGGCCTGTATATGTGTGTGTGTGTGTTTGTGTATATATATATATATATATATATATATATATAAGAGGCAAAAAACTCAGTTTAATGCATCAGTTAGGGTTGTTCCACAGTGACAAAAGTGAAGAAATTCGATGTTAGGGTTGAAACCCCTTTGCACCACTCCAGCTCACCCCCAATGTGAATGGAGTGCGTTGGGGAGTCGTCGGCCCCTAACTCTCACCCCATCACATGTGGAAAGAAGCTGAGGAATAGGAGAATGGGTGAGAGTTAGGACTGATGACCCCAACACGCACCCCAGTTCCGGTTGGGGGGGGTGGGCTGAAGGGGTGCAAAGGGGGTTTCAACCCTACATAGAATTTCCTCACTTTTGTCGCTGTGTAACAACCCTAAATGATGCATTAAACAGAGTTTTTTGCCTCTAATTTCCCTTCTTTTTGAGAATGAAAACGAGAAATAATGTACGGGCCCCGCGCTCCCGCCACATGATGTCTTGTCACATAGTAACATTGTGCCCGCAAATGCAAATCGTAATGCACATGGTGATGCAAAGCAAAACAGAAAGAGAAACAGTACTGTAGACAGAAATTTTAAAAACAAGCATAAGCGCAACGCAAAATGAAAATGCAAAGTGCGTTACATGGTGGCATAGCGTGAACAGTAGAAGTGAAACGGGTACGGAACCGCAAGCAGAAGCGGTAATGGTGACAGTAATGTAAGAGCACAGGCTGGTTTTCCCCAAAAGCTGCATCGAGAAAGACAGTAAGTACAAAGAATGTATGCAAAATAATGACTGTTGGAACAGAAAATGAGGACTTTGAATAGTAAATTGCTTATATCTCAGGAACTGTACGACATAGAAAAAAAATGTAAAAGTCATATGAATTATGACTTTCCTGGCTAGTTTTGTTCTTATCCCCCTCAGGGGGCTAAGCATTTTTCTGACGAAAAGTCCATATCTCACACCGTTTCTGAGATACGGGCCCTGAAAGGCACGGAGAACGTGTAATGTTATCCTATGGGAAAAAACAGAAGTTTGGAGTGCCATAACTGTACCTCCCTGTAATATTTTTTCACCAAACTATTGAAAGGCACATCTGTGGGATGTTGGCTGTGTTCCCTGCAAACTTGAGCCCAAAAGACCAAACTGTTATTTTGCAGCAGGGCGCCAAACGATTGCTGCAATGCGTCATACGCCGTAATGTTATCCTATGGGAAAAAGTGTCAACTTTGGAGTACCGTAACTTTGCCACTGTGTAACATTTTTTCAATGAAATACTAAAAGGCACATTTGTGAGATGTTGGCTGCGTTCCTTCCAAATTTCAGCCCCAAACTCCAAACCGTTCTTTTGCAGTGGGGTGCCAAAGAATTGCTGTCATTTTCCCACAGCCTAGAAAAGTACTGTCGCAATTTGTGAAAGCTTTCGCAAAGTCATTTGACAGTGTCGTAAGTGCGAAAGTACTTTGTGAAAGTACTTTTTCCAGAAGTGTGAAAAACATATTTCTGGGGTGTTTTACCCCAAAATAAAGACATGGCTAGCTTCCACAGGGTCCGACTAGGTGAATACAAAAAGAATTAGGTTGCTAGAGAGTCCCACATTTAAATGCCAAGCATTTTTCTGATCACCAACTGAAAACAAAATGGCAGATTTGCGACAGTAAAAGGGCCATTTGCAAAAGTAGAAACTGCATTTGCGACACTGTCGAACTTTTTGTTAACTTTTCCCACTGTCTTATAATGAGAACTTGTTTTTTGAATAACTTTTGAACCATTTAATATTTGTTCACGAAATCTTCAAAAGGCACATCGGGGACCTTGGCTGCACATTCCCTGAAGATTTCGGACCAGTCGCGCAAACCGTGCGACCTGTATGCGTGACCGTAGAATTTGAAAAGAGCGTAGATGCACGCGCAGATCACGCTTAATAACTCTGCAGCCGTATATGTGACCAGTACAAAACTTGGCAGATCCCAAGGCATATGGGTCTTGATCGTGTATTCCAAATTTCAGGCAAATCTGTCAAATGGTTGCAAAGTTATTAAGGTGAAAAATATTGGGTTTAACATGTAAATGGCTCCTGAACCCTAACTATGGTAGCACTACCGTGTTACCATAATATATATATATTAGAGGCAAAAAAACTCCATTTAATGCATCAGTTAGGGTTGTTCCACAGTGACAAAGTGAGGAAAAAATTCGGTGTTAGGGTTGAAAACCCCTTGGACCCCAGCCCACCCTCCAACTGGCATTGGGGTGTGCATTGGGGTCATCGGCCCTAACTATCACCCCATCACATGTGTAAAGCAGCAGAGGTAGAGGAGAATGGGGTGAGAGTTAGGACAACACCCCAATGCGCACCCCAATGCCGGTGGGAGAGGGTGGGCTAGGAGTCAGGAGGCTTTCAACCTAACACCAAATTTCCTCACTTTTGTAGCTGTGGAACAACCCTAACTGCTGCATTAAATGGAGTTTTTTGCCTCTAATTTCCCTTCTTTTTGAGAATGATAACGAGAAATAGTGAATGTAATGCAGCGGCGGGAGCGTGGCCACGTGATGTCTTGTGACATAATAACAGGAACAGCAATGCAAACAGAAGCACTAACAGTGGCACACATGGTAACACAAGGGTGAATTAGAACAGAAAGGGTAACGCACACGGTGGCGTAGACGGGAACAGTCCACCATGTGATGTCTTGTCACATAGTAACATGGTGCCCACAAATGGAAATGGCAATGGGCATGGTGACACAAAGCAAAATAGAAAGAAACATAGAAACATAGACTTTGACGGCAGATAAGGACCACTTGGCCCACCCAGTCTGCCCATTTCCCTACCTACTGGATAAGCTGCAGATTCTAGTTAACCAACAGCCTACTTCCTGCAACCCCCAACTATAATTGCTTTGTGTCTGTCCCATGCATGTTTGAATTCCTCCACTGTTTTAGACAAGAAAGAGAAACAGTACTGTAGACACAAATGGCAAAAAATAACAGAAACGCAAGCGAAAATGAAAACGCAAAGGATAACGCACATGGTGGCGTAGACGTGAACAGTGAGCGAAACGTGGGTAACGGAAACCAGTGGAAAGGGCAATGGTAACAGTAATGTAAGTGCACAGGCTGATTTTCCCCAAAAGCTGCATAGAGAAAGACAGTGAGTACAAAGAATGTATGCATAATAATGGGTCTCGGAACAGAAAATGAGGAGTTGGAATACTAAATTGCTTATATCTCAGGAACCGTATAGCGTGAAAAAAAATTTAAAGTCATATGATGTATGACTTTCCTGGCTAGTTTTGCATAGCCCTATCAGAGGCTAAGCATTTTCAATGAAAAGTCTGTATCTCGCACGTTTTTGAGATCTGGGCCCTGAAAAGCACGACGAACGCCGTAATGTTATCCTATGGGAAAAAAAGAGAAGTTTGGAGTGCCATAACTTTGGCTCCCTGTAATATTTTTTCACCAATCCACTAAAAGACACATCTATGGGATGTTGGCTGTCTCCCCTCCAAATTTCAGCCCAAAAGACCGAGCCGTTATTTTGCATCAGGGTGCCAAAGGATTGCTGCAGTGCGTCGGATGCCGTAATGTTTTCCTATGGGAAAAAGTGTCAAATTTGGAGTGCTGTAACTTTGCCGCCATGTAATATTTTTTCAAAGCAATACTGAAAGGCACATCTGTGAGATGTCATCTGCGTTCCTCAAATTTCAGGCCAAAGCACCAAACCATTCTTTTGCAGCAAGGTGCCAAAAGAATTGCTGTCATTTTCCACAGCCTGGAAAAGTACCTTGTGATTTGCGGCTTTACCAAATGCATTACATTAGCGTCTCATAAGTGTGGTACTGCTGAAAGCACTTTTCCAGAAATTTAAAAACATATTTCTGGGGTGTTTTACCCCAAAATAAAGACATGGCTAGCATTCTCAGGGCCCGACTAGGTGAATACAGAAAGAATTAGGTTGCTAGAGGGTCTCAATTTTAAATGGCAAGCATTTTTTCTGATCACTAACTGAAAACAAAATGGCGGATTTGTGACAGTAAAAGGGCCATTTGTGACAGTAAAAAGTGCATTTGCGACACTGTCGCACTTTCTGCTAACTTTTCCCATTGACTTATAATGGGAAATTGTTTTTTGAATAACTTTTGAACCATTTAATATTTTTTCATGAAATCTTCAAAAGGCACTTCGGGGACCCTGGATGCACGTACTCTGGAGATTTCAGACCGGTCGCACAAACCGTGCGACCTGTAGGTGCGACCATAGAATTCCAGAAAAAGGGTAAATGCACGTGCAGATCATGCTTAATAACTCCGCAGCTGTGTATCTGACTGGTACGAAACTTTCAGATCCCAAGGTTTATGGGTCTTGATCGTGTATTCCAAATTTCAGGCAAATCCGTCAAATGATTGAAAAGTTATTAAGGTGCAAAATTTTGGGTTTAACATGTAAATGGCTCCTCTACCATAATATATATATATATGTATATATATCTAGTGTATATAGTATAGTATATAGATAAATGCAGAGAGAGAGAAGGGATAAGCAGGTTGAACCTGTGTGTTGCATGATTTATGTGCACAAGTGCTCTTTGACCTTGGGTAATCTCATGAGTGATGTAAGTAAACAGTGAAGTGTACATACATTATGTATCACACAAGGTCAGCCCTGCATATTTCATTTATGGAATGGAGCTGGACATTGTGTGTATCTTTATTTTAGTGTTTATTAAAATAAGAATGTTTAGGAATGCATGTGGGTCTATTTCTTTGTAAAATGAGTGTGCCTTTTTTTCAGCTAGTTGATATGGATGTTCCCATGAATGCATCATATTGATGAGACAGTGACGGTGAGATGGCAGTGATAATTGACTGATCAAGTGTTGAGACAGAAAATGTATTATAGATTGAGGGAGTGCACTTTAACAATCAGAGTGCCCCTTTCCACTGCGCATGAAACACTCTTATTCTGTGAAGAGTGTCTCACATGCAGCTGTCATGGAAACGGGCATGTTTCAGTAAGGTTTTTTTTTTTAAATTAATATATTATTGATCAAACTCAGTCAATAATATATTAATACCACTGCCAAGAACACTCTTACAGTTATAAAAGTGGTCTCATTTACATTCTTAGGGTATCACAACCGTTGACCCTAAGAATGCACAAGACCACTCTTACAACTTTAAGAGTGGTCTCAGTGGCATTATTAAGATATGAAAACAAGATGGCGGAAGAGGTTAGTGAGTATCATTGGAAGAATGTGGCCAGTAGATCTCTCCAAGTTTGTCTGCCAATTTGGGAATTTTTTATTTTTATAAAGTTTTTTTTTTTTTTTTTACAGTTTCTTTTGTAGACACATGGACCAAGTATGACAAGTGGCATGTGTAGGGAACACTATGTTAGTTCTGTGGTGCTGGGTGTTCTGGTTCTCTTACTGTATGTGCTTTCATGGTGTGTTTTTTTAAATTAGGGTGACAGCATCATGGCAAAAATAGGACTACAGTATGTAGAGTCTGAAGAGGAGTCTGTTTTTTCCTGCGAAGTTTGACTGTTTATGAGGAAACAGCTGAGTGAGATGAGTGTACTATCGTAGAGAGGAGATGGAGCAATGAATTATGAGGTGCTGCTAGAGGTGAGAGACAGAGATGCTTGGGAGAGGTGTAAACAGAGTGGCTTGTGAGGGGTGCATATGTGTGTGTGTGTGTGTGTGTGTGTGTGTAAGACTGTGGTTAAAGTTAAAGTGGTGCGGGTGAAAGGGGATGCTTTGAGCATTCATATCACTCCATTTCAATCCCCACACACACACGCATAAAACAACACAAAGATTTATGATTGCATCTACTGTACATGGGTGATGTCTGTATTACTGTACAGGTGTGAGGTCTACTGTGTTATGGTTCAATATGATGCCGTATTTAACAGATTTATCACATGCCTCTCCTACAATGTGGTTGTTTAGGGCTGGTTCTGTATATACAGAATGAGTACTAGTTACTGTACATTGCAGTACAGTAAGATTACAATGACTCCCCTTATGCCACCTCCTGTGCCCCTGTCAGAAGATAACAGCAGACAATAAACAGTAAATTATTTTTAATTGACATTGAAAGCACAGACACACCCAAGTACATTAGCTCCCATGTACCTTAGCTCCCATGTCCCTCAACACCCAAGCCTACTCCCCACTCGCCCCCCACACACAGGCACAGATATGTAACTTTTTTAGATTTTATTTTATGGTTCCGAACATCTGGTAGGTATATAGATATAAAATAGATACTTTCTGACAGACGTGAAGTATAATTTTGTTGTTAAAAAATTTGCAAGTCCACTACTAGCATACAAGTGAAGTGAGCTGTTAGTAGTGTTTTTTAAAAAAATGTTAATTTAAACTGAAGTAGTAAACAAAACAGAAGTTTAGGAGAGGCAGTCATGGTAACTATTTTTTAGGTCAGAGGGCAGCTGCACCGGCAAGTGATCAGGCAGTTGTGGTTGATGGTGGAGAGAAGAAGGTGCAGTCCATAGGTCGGAAGTCAGGAGTGGAAACTAAATCTGATCAGGCAGCCGTAAGCCAATGGAGAAAATCAGTGTGAGTAACTGATGCTTATGCCTGATGTGAAAAAAATGTGTTGAATGTTTCTTTCACCATACACTATATACAAAATAATGTTTGGGAGCCCAAATACAGACCAAGGTTACATCTGTCTTCATGGTAACCACGAGGTGGAAGAATAGCCTTGTTGCGTATGGGCTCCCTTACACTATTCTATATATAGTGTATGGTAAAGCATTGCTCTGTATAGAATTCCATCCCTTTCAAAATGCTGTTGTACCACAGTTCACAGGTCAGAGAATGTGACAGAACCCTTCTGTGGCACAACAGCATTCTGAAACCTCTAGCGACTGCAAAAGTTAGTTTCATTCTGAAAACAAAAGAACCACGGCACACACATTTCACATAATACTATACACTATAAAAAACACATGATGAGCAACTTTATGCACAATCAGTGTGTTCTGCAAATGACCTTGAGAGCAACTAAAAGGCCTGCAGGTTCATGAGTATCATAATTAGAAAGGTAATTTTCTCTTTAGCTCCTATGTGACTCATACTTTGTGTGCAGCTGGTTTTGGAGATATTTAAAGGAGAACTCTCATCTTCAGGATTTCTTAATGTCTGGAAGCCCATTGAAAGCTAATTTGAGTAAGCTATTGTGCTTACCTGTAAGTCTTAGCAGTCCAGAGGTATAAATCAGCCTGTAATTAAGGGCTGGGGGCAGCCATGTGCTTTAGGCTTCTTTTTTTTTCCATTATTTTTTTATCCTCCTCAACCCTGTGGGCAGGAGATCTGCCCCTCCTCCAGGCTCCTAGTCAGCTCCACCCCGGTACCCTGAGACCTTATTCCCCCACAAATTACCCCTATCATGGGGCAGAAGGGGGAGGGCCATCTTCCTCCCCCTCCTGAAACTAATATCTGGAAGGGCAATTACAGGCAGTCCTAGGGCGGTGGCAGCAGTGTGCAGGAGGGGGACTTCATAGAGCCCACAGTCATATTTTCATGTTTTCTTGGTTCATGGCAATGAACGCATGTGCATGTCACATTACCACACTTTCTCTTCTCCCAGCTCTGGCACTACCCTCCCTGGGAGAAGAGATCTGTAGTCGGATGCTTGATTCTCTCCCTCCAATGCTGACCCCCTGCAGCCTGAGCTTGCTTCCGAACCTGGGGCACCCCTGTGGGGTGAGATGTTGTATCCAGCACCTCAACCCTCACAGCCTCCTGGCTGGCCTGTGCTTTAGGCTTCTGACAGGCAATGATGTCACCACAGGCTTAGCCTTGTTTTGACTGCAGATAATCCAATCACAAAACACACTCAGAAACAAGTTTCATCTCAGTGTTCTTTTTCTGGAAAAAGACTGTAAACAAAAAAAATTTAACATTTGTTATGATTCTGCAAATATTATTCTCTTTCTATCAAGATTGGACTTGAGGGAAAAAAAGACAGGTCACATTTGTTTATTAATTTCGAAAACACATAGATGAACAACAGTTTAAAACACATGAAACTTGAAATGTGTTTAAATGAGTATCTCATTTCTTTTGGTAAAGTTAAATGCATGGCAGATTCTTACTGAAATATTCTGGACTGAATAGTCATGACATTTTCTAACAGAACAATACCAGAATTCTAGTGTATGATTATTTTTACTAGCAGTTTGAAATGTAAAGTTGATAACTCACTAGTTTTGTTGCGCATACAAAACTTTTATTATAAATGTAGAACGTGTTGTAATAACACCTTAAACACACTTAATAAAATAGCTAACTTCCTACTTAACCTAGTGGATTATCTGCAGTCAAAAATGGGCCAAGTCTGCAGTGACATCATTGCCTATCAGAAGCCAAAAAAACATGGCTGTCCCCAGCCCTTAATTATAGGCTGCTTTACATATGAATAATTCTAGATTGCTAAGAATTGCAGGCAAGCACAATAGCTCCCTCAGAGTAACTTTTTATGGGCTTTCAGAGGTTAAGAAATCCAGAAGATGAGAGTTCCCTTTTAAGTTTGTTTATGGGGTGTTATTTTTCAGTGACATGCTGTACGAGAACACCATCAAATGCTCTTGAGTGGATCTTAGAGTGCTAAAAAGGGCTCTGTAGGAACCAATGAGTTGGAAATTAAACAAGCATTTGTCAGTGTCAGACATGTTGCTTGCATGCAGTGTGAAGCTGATCACTGTCTTATAGGTCACATTACACATCCCTTCACCTGAACAGACTGAGAAAAACAACACGCACTGGAGAAAATGGTGACAGCCATGTGTTTATTAAACAATTTATAATGAGAGTTACAGCCAAGTCAGTGTGATGTGTGTGTGCACTAAGGTAGTCAAAGCAAGTCATTCTTCAAACCAAATTATTATAATAACGGTCATCCCTGTACCTCTAGGGGAGTTGACAGAATGGGTGCAATCCTCATGAGGTATTCCAGCCTTCAAGGCATTTGGGATGGCTCTGGGCTGGGTGCCAATGCACTCTCCTCCATCAGAAGGTGCTGTAAAACCACAGGCAATGGCCAAAGAGGCTATCCCTCTGACTGCCCCCTAAAGGGGAAACTCCAGATGTCTGTGCCCTCACCTCTTGCTAACCTCAGGGTGCTCTGTCTGCAAAGATGAATGATTCTGTTATCCCTCTGGACAAACCTTGTGAGACTACCATGCCACCACCTATTACATGACTGTGACATCCTAACTGTACTCTAACATTGGATATGGGCAAGGAAGGAGTGGAATCTGGCACAAGAGTGCTAGACTTCAGGAGGGCTGACTTTGGGAGGATGGGGGAAGTGGTAAAAGGGTACCTGGCCAGAATTCAATCTAGTATGGACACTAACCAGAGGTGGCAACTCATAATGCTGTGGATAGTGGAGGCAACCAAAACCTGCTGCAAGGCCCAGAGCAAGAAGGCTAGGGCTAAGAAACCGAACTGGTTGAGCAAGGAGGTCATGGAAAAGATAAGGAGTAAAAGAGCTGCCTTTAGGAGATACAAGAAAACAGGAAGGGCGAGGACAGGGAGGAGTACTTGACGGAATCAAAGGAGGTGACAAGGGCAGTAAGGGGAGCCAAGGCACCTATGGAACTCAGGCTGGCACAAGGCATTAAGAAGAGGGAGAAGGACTTCTTTAGGTACATCAGGGAGAAAAGGAGCTGTAAGGACAACATAGTAAGGATTAGGAAGGAGGGGTTGGGTGGAAGCAGGATGCGATAAGGCAGAAGCACTAAATGATTACTTCTGCTCGATATTTACTAAGGAGAAGAGGGGGGTGACACCCAATGGGGGAGGAATGGCAGAAACAGGGGGGGAGGGGGTGACAGATGGGGAAATCATAGAGGGCAGAGTTCGGGAGGATTTGAAGGCACTGAGGGTGGACAAGGCGCCAGGCCCAGATGGCATCCACCCCAGGCTACTGAAGGAGCTGGCAGAGGTCCTTGCAAAACCTTTGGCAGACCTATTTAATGCCTCACTACATTTGGGGTGTGTATCTCAGGACTGGAGGATGGCTCATGTGGTGCCCCTCCACAAGAGTAGTCCCAAGGATGAACTGGGAAACTACAGACCAGTGAGCCTCACATCCATAGTGGGTAAGCTAATGGAGACTATCCTGAAGGAGAGGCTGGTGGCCCTCTTAGAGGCCAAAGGACTACAGGACAGCAGACAGCATGGCTTCATACAAGGCAGATCCTGCCAAACCAACCTGGTGGAGTTCAGTGACTGGGTAACTAGACAACTGGACAGGGGCCATGCAGTGGATGTCCTGTATCTGGACTTCAGCAAGGCATTTGACTTGGTGCTGCATGGAAGGGTGGGAAGTAAGTTAGAAGGCATGGGGCGGGTGCAAAGCTGGTGAGATGGGTAGGGAACTGGCTTCAGGGAAGGCAACAGAGGGTGGTGGTTGGTGGGGAGCTCTCATACCAAGGGTAGTGATGAGTGGTGTTCCACAGGGCTCGGTGTTGGGGCCAGTGTTGTTTGGGATATTCATCGCAGACATATCATTGGACATCAAGAGCAAAATCAGTCTGTTTGCTGATGATACCAAGGTAGGAGCAGTGGTGGATGACCTAGGGGGATGGCAGGGGTTGCAGAATGATCTGGCAAAGCTTGAAACCTGGTCAGACACCTGGCAACTGGGGTTTAATGCCAACAAGTGCAAGGTGCTGCATTTTGGGATGAAGAATTGTCCAAGGAGGAGTTACCAGCTGATGGAAGTGCAGCTAGCCCAGACAGAGGAGGAGAAGATTCTGGGGGTGCACATTACAGGGTCAATGAACAACTCAGCACAATGTATTAAGGCAGCTGCAAAGGCCAACAAAATGCTGGGTTGTATTGCAAGGGGTATATCCTCGAGGAGGGAGGAGGTGATTCTGCCACTGTATAGGTCATTAGTTAGACCGCACCTGGAGTACTGCATGCAGTACTGGCACCCGTATCTGAAGAGGGACATTAAGTTACTGAAGGGGGTGCAGCACAGAGTGACAAAGATGATCAAGGGGCTGGGGGACTTATCATATGAAAGGAGGCTGAGGGAGTTGAACATGTACTCGCTGTAGGAAAGGAGGGACGGGGGACATGATTGAAACCTTTAAGTACATGAAAGGAATAAACAAGACAGGTACAGAGGGGCTGTTCAAAGTAAGGGAGGGAGGGACACTAGGGGCCATGATATGAGACTGGAGGGGGAAGGTTCAGGAGGCAGATGAGGGGACACTTTTTTACAGAGGGGGGGTGGCTGGGTGGAATGCATTATCTCCAGAAGTGGAATCCAGTAGAACAGTGGACTGCTTCAAAGAGGGATGGGACAGGGCAAGGGGAGGGTCAAAGAAGGGAAGGGTGGGAGGGAGGGCAGCTGCAGAATAAGGGGTGCAAGCTGCACATTCTGAAGCAGACTTGATAGACCTCTAGGCCTTTATCTGCTGGCAAATTCCGTATGTTCATATGTTAACCTAACTGAGACTGATTTTTAACCTTACTGGGCAGGGTAAAAATCAGAAAACCTCTTGGGGGGGAACACTGTAATAATTCCTTCTTGATCCCTAAGGCAATCCCCCCAGTTGGATTGTGAGTTCCCTAGACTCCACAGTTCCACTTCCTGGTTTTATGATGGTGGGTTTGAGTGAGATCTGACCAGAGGGCGAGTAGCTAAGAGAAAGAAAACCTTTTCCTGCCTATACCTAAATAGACCTATGCACTCTCCCTTCAGCTATAAACCTCCTGCCCACAGGGAACACATATCTATCTGCCTACACCCATCACTGATGGGCATCTACCTAGCTGAGACTACCAGCTGGCTCATGTGTCAATCAGGGCTGTGTTCACAGACAAAGCTTCACCAGCAACAATCCTCTGCAGGCTCCTTAACTGTCTTAAAGGTCACATTACCCCATCCTCCACCTGAACAGACTGAGAGAAACAATGTGATTTGGAGAAAATGGCCTCAGCCATGTGTTTATTAAACAATTTGTAATGACAGTTGCAACCAAGTCAGCTTGATGTGCACAGCAAGGTAGTCATTGGCATAGCAAGTCATTTTTCAAATCAGAACATCATAATAATGGGCATCCCCTTACCCCCAGTGGAGCTAAGAGAATGGGTATAAACCTCTCAAGGTACTCTGGCCTCCAAGGCATGAGGGATGTCCCAGCTGTGGATGCCAATGCACACTCCCCCATCAGAGGGTGATGCCAGAATAAGCTACCCTTTTGACTGCCCCCAGAAGGGGAAACTCTACCCATCTGGGCCCTCACCTCTTGCTAGCCTCAGTGTGATCAACCTACAAAGATGTGTGATTCCCTGTTCCCCCCTCTGTGCAAACCTTGAAAGGCTACTGTGCCACTACAGGATGAGAATTGCTCCTGATGCTCATCCACCCCACAAGCACTTCATGCCACTATTTGTTCCACAGCACTTTGTAAGTCAGCTAAAAAATCTATCATATCCTAGGTCCGACAGATGGGTACCATCATGGACATAAAATTGGGGTACTTTTGTAACAATGTCATCGTCACACAGGACAGCCCCCCCCCCGCTAGAGTCCATAAACCACTTGAAGTTCTGGGTATGCCCCCAGTGCTTCATTTGGATGATGTGAGACCTTATAATGCATACTTCAAGCCAGGTGTCCCAAAACAAAACCACTTCCTCTTTCATTGGGGGAACAGTGCAAGTGATTTTACCACCCCTAAATAATTGCCTCCTAAGCGTGCCAACAAGGCTCTGGGTGGCCCCCCCTCCCCACTGAGCTTCATATATGATCCATGTGAGCAGATCACTCGTCTCATCTCATCCCACGCCATTCCATCCACTGCACATGTGCCTGTTGGGGTGTAGAAACAGGTTCTAAGCCTCCCTGGAAGTGCCTCACTCTAATGGCTACCAAATTGATAAATGAATGAATAAATGAACGCTCACATATCCACACTTGGTTGACTTGGGAAGTGCCACCTGCCAACAAGCAAAACCAGAGGTTAAAGCAAATGAAGTCTCACATATCTTTCAAAAGCCTTCAACCCCAATGGCCAAAGGTCTGAATCTGGCCATCTGTAAGCCCTTCTACCCTAGTGAATAAGGTAGCCCCAATGTGGAAGGAATGGGTATTGAACTCCTTCCAGTCCACCCCCACCACTTTCATGGCCTTCCCCAAAATATGATGGAATTGGAACATTTTCTGAGGGGACCCATCTTTATGTTGAAAAAATGAGCCCCCCCCCTTGGTCATCCAGTGGGTTGCATGGCCTTACACCCACACCTGAATGTCCTACTGCACTCCAGGGGGCAATCTCAGGCTGCACCAACACTTCTAGATCAACTCATCCATTTTGCTTCTGCACAATGTAATGAACACCCCCACAGAGGTCACTGCCACATCATTGTTCCTCAAGGTTACTGGCAAATCATCCACTTTGCTTGGCTGCACCAATTTGGATATCCTAAAGGCCCCACAGAAAGGCACCAGAAATATCATTTGGAACAAACAGGCTTCTGACAGTGACAAGCACACCCTCAGCAGTTCATCCCAAACCCATACCAGCAAGGGCAGGTTAATCGTCCACTTTTTATCCATCTACTTAGGAACCCCACAGGCCCTTTCAACATTTTGCAAAGACAAAATGCACAATTGATATCCTCATGGCCCGTTACCTTGGAAACCCATGAAATGCCTGCAAGGTGCTGCTCCACTGTGCCTGAAGTGTATCCTTCTTGTTTGATGTGGAGGACATATGAGCAGAGCTGGCCCACTGGGATAGGTCACAGATTTCCCCACTTCTGGACCTGACACAAGCTCAAAACTTTCCCATCCGCCCCCCAGTATGCCACTCATGTGCTGGGTACTAAGAACACTTAAGTAACTCCTAGGCTTCTGTGTCACCAATTCCCAGAGGTAAGCTGTGACTTTGCAAGGGTATGACACCACTTCTGGAGCCAGCTCTTGGAATCTCCATCACTGTAAATGAGAAAGAGCATCAGCAGTACTGTTATCCACACCTGGCACATGCATGGCATTAAACTGCATGTTAAGAACCAAACATCTTAGGAGAAAGAGCTGCATATGTTTACCCAGCAGGCTCTTGCATCCCAGCTGAACGTTGATGATGTAGACTGTCTCAGTGTTGTCTGTCCTTTTTGTTCATAAGCTGCCCCCCTCCCACATGACCAGGGCCACCACAATGACAAAAAGAACCTCTAGGAGAGTGATCTATGTAAGCAAGCCCTTTGCTTCACAGGTCTGGGGCCACTGCTGTATGCACCATTCACCCTGAAAATATGCCCTGTAGCCTAATGCCCCAGGCATATCTATAAAGAGTTCCAGCTCCTGGCTGGTGTCTGGTTCTGACAAGATTGCCACACTGCTGAAGCAGTTTAGGAAAGCCTGACATACCCCAGAACCTCTCTCATTGATACCGACACCCATATCCTCTGGTGTGGCTCACTGGAACTGGAGCTGACCTTTGTCAATTGGTGAAGAAATGTCCTGCCATGGGTATGACTTTGCAAGCAAAGTTGAGGTGACCAAGCACCTGCTTCAGCTCATGCAAGGTGATCTTGCAGGCCCTAGCCAACAGAGTGAGTAGGTCCCAGAATGCTACCAGCTTTTAAGGCAAACATAATTCAGTGTCCTGTATATCAGTCTCTATTCCCAAAAAAGAGAACCTGACACACAGGCCTTCTGTCTTCTCCCAGGCCAAAGAAGCCCACAGGGTGACAGACCTATCTGGTGTGAGTGCTGCATGTGCGACAGGGTTGAATGAGGTGGTGGCAGCATATAATAATGCTGTCAGCAAGGCATTCAGCACCATTGCACCGATCTGTATATGACCAAGGTCTTCTTGCTTGAGACCTCTATGGTTCGATGGGGCTCTCAAGGAGATGAAGACCAGGAGTCAGAAGTTGGAACATTGCTGGAGGAGGACCAGGGCTGTGGATGACAAACTGGTTTTGAGAATTCACTACGGTGATTATCAAAGTACAATCAAGCATAAGAAGGCAGAGTTCCTGTCTGGGGAGATTGCTGCAAGAAGGAACAGACCAGCTCTGCTCTTTCAGATTGTTGACAGGCTTCTTCATCCAGCTTACCTGCAGCCAAAAAGAGCAATTTCAGTCACACAGTGCAAAGCATTTGCTCAGTTCTTTTCTGACAGGGTGTCCTCCAATCAGGTCCGGGATCTCATCAGTGGAGCAGACCCTTTCCACAGTATTTAGCCTGGTGATGACAGAAGCACTCCATCTGTCTCTACAGAGTTTTGACTAGCAGGGGTGGCTGAGGTCATTATGGTGATTTCAAATATGCAGACCAATTTTGTGAACTGGACCCGGGCTCGACATGTCTCCTAGTGGGATGTGTGGGGTCTGTTGTCCAGTGTTAGCTGAGATTTGTCAGGTGCTCGCTGTCAGGGGGGCTTTTCTTGGACACCTTGAAAGAGGCATTGGTGAGGCCCCTCCCGAAGAAATCATCCCTCGACCCTGATGTCTTGGTGAATTACTGACTGGTCTCCAATCTTCCAGTTTTAGGGAAGGTACTTGAGAAAGTGGTGGCACTGCAGCTCGAGGTCCACCTGACGGCCTTTGGCATCTACAAGCCACTCCAGTCTGGTTTTAGGAGAAAGCACAGCACTGAAACAGCGTTAGTTAGGGTGCAAAATGATCTTCTTAGGGCGAGAGATAGAGAAGAGCGGTCAATTCTTGTTCTCCTCAATAATCTCTTCAGCATTTGATACCATAGACCACATGGTGCTGCTTGCTCACCTGAGAGAGCGCTGTGGACTTGCCAACAAGGTCATCAGCTGGTTTGAGTCCTTTCTGACAGGCAGGAAGCAACAGGTAGTTATGGGAAATGTTTCTTCCTGTCCGAAGCCCCTGACCTGGGGAGTGCCTCAAGGGTCGATCTTGTCGCCCATGTTGTTGGCGGTATACATGTTACCCCTAGGGGATGTCATTAGGCATTATGGTCTGAGTTTTCACTGCTATGCAGATGATACCCAGCTGTACATGTCTTTTGCCCCCAGAACATAGGATGCTGTGGAGGTGTTAAACAACTGCTTAGCCGAGATCCAGACTTGGATGTCCTCTAACTGGCTGAGGCTCAACCCGGACAAGATGGACTACTATGTACTAGTGATTGAACTGGGTCATTAGTGGGATGTGACTGCCTCCAGAGCAGGAACAGGGTTGCTCCTGGGTACCACCGCTTTAGAGGCGGCCACTAAGGTGAGTAATCTGGGTGTCATTTTTGATGACGGCTTGACACTAGAACATCAGGAGTCTGCTTTCATCTGGAGTGGTTTCTATGCCTGGATTAAACCCTTAATCCCATCAGAGGATTTACCATCATTGGTGCATGCTTTTGTTACATCCAGGCTCCATTACTGTAATGCTGTTTACTTCAGGGTCAGTGGAGGTAACCTCCGATGACTGCAGCTAGTGCAGAACACAGGAACAAACTTGAGGTAGAAAAAGCAATTAGGATTGCCAAAACACAGAAAGAGAAGAGAATAGCTCAGGGGGTTAAGAAGGGTGATAAAACTTTCTATGGATACATACCAGAAAAAAGGAAGAGTAAGGAGGGGTATACTCTGACTAGCAACAAAGGAAGGTCAGCCAGTAGAGAAAGATGAAGGCAAAGCAGAGTTGCTAAATGAGTTCTTCTGCTCAGTTTTCACAACAGAAGATGGCAGTAAGGGACCTCCACTAGGGAAGACAGAGCAAAATAATAGAGGAGCAAGCACAAGCCCCTTCATTAGGGACAGAGTCCTAGAAGAGCTAAATAAACTTAAGGTGGATAAAGCCATGGGACTGGGTGGTATCCACCCTAGAGTACTAAAAGAGCTTTGGGAAGAAATAGCTGCACCGCTAGCAGAACTATTCAATAAGTCACTGGAAAGTGGTAGAGTACCTCAGGACTAGAAATGGGCAACAGCAGTGCCCTTGCACAGAAGTAGTGGGGAAAGTTATGGAGTCACTGATACAGGATAGAATAGTAGATTACCTAAAGAAAGTGGAAAACTTAACCCCAAGCAACATGGCTTCACAGCAGGGCGATTGTGCCAGACAAACATGTTTGATTTCTTCGATTGTGTTACCAGAACAGTAGACCAGCGTGGGTTGGTGGATGTGGTGTACCTGGACTAAAACAAAGCCTTCACACCGTTACCCACAGGAGGCTAGCTAATAAACTGGAACATGTAGGCATCAGTCAGAAGATAGTCAACTGGATTAAAAAATGGCTACAGAATAAGATTCAAAGAGTTTTGGTAAATGGGTCATTATCACGGGAGAGCAGAGTGACCAGTGGCATTCCACAGGGGTCAGTACTAGGTTCAGTTCTCTTCAACATATTTATCAGTGACATCACCAATAAACTGGAGGGTAAGATTTGCCTGTTCATAGATGATACAAAGCTCTGCAACAGAGTGAACACAAGAGAGGGAGCCTCGGGTATGGAAACTGATCTCAGAAAACTGGAAGAATGGTCCAGAAATTGGCAGTTAAAGTTTAATGCCAAGAAGAGTAAGGTAATGCACCTGAGTAAACAGAACCCAAGAAACAAATACGTACTGGAAAGGCATCAATTAGAAGAGACGAAGATGGAACAGGATCTAGGCGTAATCATTACCAATGACCTAAAGGTAGGAAAACAATGTGAAAAAGCACCACAGAAGGCCAGTGGCATCCTCAGATGTATAGGTAGGGGTATTATGAGTAGAAAGAGGGAGGTAATCATGCCACTGCACAGTTCCTTGGTGAGGCTACACCTGGAATACTGCATCCAGTTCTGGAGGCCTCACATGAAAAAGGACATTGACTGTTTAGAGACAGTACAGAGGAGGGCTACAAAGATGGTGCAGGGGCTGCACCGTAAGCCATACGAGACAAGACTCAAGGAGTTGAATTTATTCTCTCTAGAGCAGAGAAGAAATAAGGGGGACATGATATGTCAAGGGAATTTTTATTTATTTATTTATTGATATCTCGGATTACAGCCTTTGAGCTAAGAGCTCATTTACAGGGGTTCCACGTCAAACAAAGTTACATAAAGTAAAAATTCATTTAACAGGTTATAGACATTTAAAATGTATGAGCAGCTATGATGGCAGAGTTAACAAAGAGATGTAGGTCTAGCAGTAGTAATGAGCAAGCATCATTTAGAATCATTAAGAACACACTAAGTTGAGAAACTAAGAGAGAAAACAATGGAAACCTATTAGGTAAAAAGGGAGTAAGTGTACAAGGAGGTGCAGGATGCCAGAAACTGGTTACCTTTGTCAAGTTTAAGAGGAGGATAAGTAGGGAAATGAGGGGGGAGGGGGTAGTGTAGAGAGTGAGGGAAGGACTGGAGTAGTAGAGGTAGGAGGGAGTGGGGGGACTGGGAAAGAGAGACAAATGGCATGGATAGGGAAGGTCAGGGTGGGGATAGATAAGGGGGAAGTGGAGAGAGGTGGTGGGGGGATGAGTAGTGAGTCAAAGTAATTTCAAAGTGCTGTATTCTAGGGGTTATCACTAATGGTAAAGAAGAGCCGTTCATAGGTGACAGGCACACTCATTTGGGTGAGGAGGTGTGACTGAAATTTAGTTTTGTAGGAACCTATATTAGGTTTGTTAAGTTTTAAGAATTAACACAACTCAGATGGGAAATCTCGTCCAGGAAAACAGGCAGCTGCACATGCAAGAGGGCACAACCTACAGCTGGTGGGAGGGATGTTCAAAAGCAACTCTAGGAAGTGCTTTGTCAACAAAAGGGTGATAGACCCCTGGAACAGCCTACTACCTGAAGTGGTAGCATCAAAGACAGTAAGAGAAATCAAGCTTGCATGGGACAGGAAGTGTGGACAGCTTAGGAAGAATAATAGCTGGGGGGGGGGTAGCCGCCATGGCAGGCTAGATGGACTACACATTCCCCATCTGCTGAAACCTTTCTTATGTTCTTATAGAATGCTCCAGCCAGGTTTTTGATGGTTCTTTCGAGATCTGATAATATAACCTCGGTCTTGCTTGAATTGCACTGGCTGCCTGTCAGATGGAGGATTGCCTTCAAGGTGGGCTTGCTCACCTATAAGGCCCTATATGGCTTGGGTCCTGGCTACTTGTCTGACCCCCTGACACCTGTCTGCTCGGTGTGCTCACTCTGGTCATCCACAGAGGGCCTCTTGGTGGTCCCAAGGTGCGTGGCTTCTGGGGACCGTGCCTTTGAAGTGACTAGACCAGTTATGTGGAACTCTCTACCAAGAGTTCTAAGAGAGGCTTCCTCTGTGGAGCGTTCAAGGGGGCCTGAAAGCCCATCTTTTTAATCTGGCGTTTGAAGTCCATTAATTTTAGTTATGCACTATTAAGTTTTAGAACAAATTTAAGGGCAGAATTACATATTATTTATGTTTTGATTAATCTTGATTTTAAATGTGTTAACTGTATGGTTCCCATTGTAACCTCTATGTCAAGCACCTAGAGCATCAGGGATTATATGCTGTAAAAATAAAGTTTGACTTGACTTGGTGAATACTGCCTAAAGAATCTCCTTTAGCAGGCTGCTGTTTGCAATGCCTGACCGCCCTGCAAACAGGACGTCGTCTAGGTAGTGTACTACCTCGTTCTGTCTCACCCTACATGCGGTGGCCCAGTTACACTATAAGTGTTGGTTTCAATGTAGCTAATCATTAATTACATGCAACAGTGTAATTACACTGTAGTTACATATTTACTGCATGCAGTTACATCGTAATTGCAATGCAGTTACAGTATAACTACAGTGTTGTTAACTGACACTTAAAGTGTAACCGGTGGCCCAATGCAGGAGCATGCTGAACTGTTCAAAAACAGAGCATGCCACCACACACCCCAATGGCATGCAATTGTCTATATAATATTGACCTTCAAATGTTATGCCTAAAGGCATAAAATGGTATCATTCAGAAGATATAAGGAGACCCAAAAAGAGGAGGATATGGAAGTGTATCTGGGATAATAGAGGGAAGCAGGCAAAGCAGCAAAGAGCACAAAGGCACAAACTGAGGAAAGAATAGCTCGGGGAGTATCAAATGGGGACAAGGCATATTTTAGGTATGTTCGCGAGAAAAGGAAGGCAAGACAAGGCAAGGTAAATTTTATTTAAAACGACGCCCATCCTGTAGGCTCTGGGCACTGAACAAATTTAAAACACATTCAAAAACCAACAATAGACCTAATAAAATATGCTATACTATTACTCATTATTACAAATTAATAAATAATTAACTCACAATAAATACCAAGAATTTTATATACAGTATAACCAGGGAGAGAAATTAAAATGCAGAAGTCAGGTATAGGATAGAATTATAAAACAAAGTCTGGGAAGGCCTGGTTATACAGGAAGGCCTTGAAGCAGGCTTTAAAAACTTCAACTGATGGGGCTTCTCTTATAGCTGGTGGTAGCGAATTCCACTAAATGCTAAATGCTCTGTCACCAGCCGCTTTTAACCTCATCCTTGGAATCTCAAGAAGGCCCCTGGAGGAGGAGCAAAGGGAGTAGACCAAGACAGCAGGTGCAAGAAGGTCCATCAGGTAACCAGGGCCCAGACTGTGTAGGGCTTTAAAGGTGAGCAAGCACACCTTAAAGAAGATCCTCCACTTGACCGGCAGCCAGTGCAGTTCACGCAGCACCAGGGTGATGTGACAGTACTTTGACTGCCCAGTCAACAACCTAGCAGCTGTGTTCTGCACCAGCTGTAGCCAGTGAAGGGTACCTTCTGAGACCCTGAGATAGAGTGCATTGCAGTAGTCAACCCTGGATGTCACAAAGGCATGCACCAAGGCGGGGAGGTCCAGGGGCAGAACTAGGTGCTTTATCCTGGCAATATTCTTCAGATGGTAAAAGCTAGTGTGAACAACAGATGACACCTGAGACTCAAGTGTCAATCCACTGTCAAGAATAACGCCCAGATCACGCACCCTAGAGGAGGCCTTCAATGGTACAGATCCAAGAAAAAGCCCCGTTTCTGCACCAGAGGCCATCCTATCAAGCCCTCTGTTCGACTGTACCACTAGTACCTCTGTCTTATCAGGGTTCAGTCACAACCAGCTGGAGCCATCCAGTCATTGGTCCCAGCAAGCAGGTGTTTGGCACATCCACTGCATTGGATGTCCCAGGGACAAAGGAAAGATACAGCTGGGTATCATCAGCATAGCAATGAAAACCCAGGCTGTACTTCCTAATGAGCTTTCCCAGGGGCAGCATGTACATGGTGAACAGCATTGGTGACAAGACTGAACCCTGAGGTACTCCGCATGACAGGAGACTGGGGAGAAGGAGAAATTCCCCATCACTACTCTTTGCCTTCTACTGGTAAGAAAAGACTCAAACCAGCAGATGACAGTGCTGGTGAGTCCACAGAATTCCCTCGGGGTGGTTAAGTAACACACGATGGTCCACCGTGTCAAATGCTGAGGAGAGATCAAGGAGAATGAGAATAGTCCCTTCCCCTCAATCTCTCGCCCTAAGGAGGTCATTATGCACCTGAGCTAACACAGTTTCTGTGCTGTGCCTTGCATGAAACCCAGACTGGAGATGCTCATATAAATCATGGGCCATGAGGTTCTCCTCAAGCTGAAGCACTACCACCTTCTCCACTATCTTATCCAAAAATGGAAGAATGGAGACGGGATGGTAATTTGCCTTGTTGTCAGGGTCCAAAGATGGTTTCTTCAGAAGGGGTCTCACCAATGCCTCCTTCAAGACATCGGGGAAGACCCCCTCTAACAAGGAACACTGGACAATCAAGGCAACCGCTGGGCCAACAGAGTCAACACATCCCATGAAGAAATGTGTCAGCACCGGATCCAGTTCACAATAGGCGTGCCACAGCTTGGAAGCAATCTCAATGACCTCCGCCACCTCCACTGGTCTAAACTTGCCCCGACTAGGTGGAGTGCTCTCTGGACACCCAAGTTGACCACTGTCAGCCACAATGTGGCTCACTGGCTGAATTTCCTGATGGATGGCGGACACCCTGTCCGAGAAGAACCCAGCAAAATGTTTGCATAAAGCGTTTGAAAAAGCTTTTTTTGACTGTAGACAGGAAGGATAGAGAAGCCTGTCCACAGTCTGAAAGAGCACAGTTGGTCAG
Source organism: Neoceratodus forsteri (assembly GCA_016271365.2). Taxonomy (NCBI): domain Eukaryota; kingdom Metazoa; phylum Chordata; order Ceratodontiformes; family Ceratodontidae; genus Neoceratodus; species Neoceratodus forsteri. Next base: position 652,311,999 of record CM057458.1, read on the forward strand.
TTCCTCCTGGCAGCAATCTCCCTGGACAGGAACTCTGCCTTCTTATGGTTGATTGCTCCCTGGTACTCACAATAGTATGCATGCAGGGCCAGTTTGTTCACCTCCAGCCCGGTCTTCCACCAGCAGCTCTTCCAATCTCCGTCCCTTAATCATCATTACCTTGAGCTCCCCATCATACCAAGGGGATCTCAAGTGAGAGGATCTGGATCATGCACGGGCTGGTGTGAGAGAGTCAAGCGCACCAGACTGCCTTATTATAGGCAGCAACTGCTGCGCACACACCCCCGATGCATGCACTGTCCACAATAGATAGATCAGCCACCACCAGAAAACCTTCAAGGTTCAAACCCCTCATAGGGAGGGAGCTGACCATCTCAGCAGGGGGAGGGCTCTTGGGGGGGCTCCAAACAGGAACTTCACTTTGCAATGAATGGACCAAACAACCCGATCAAGCCTGAGATTATTTATCTCAAGTCCAGTGAGAACACCAGGTCCAACATGTGACAGCCCGAGTAGGTAATGGAAGAAACTTCTTGCATCAGGCCCAGAAATGATATCATCTGGAGGAAATTGTGACCAAGCCGAGAAGCTCCGTCATCAGCCCAAAGATTGAAGTCCTCCAGCATTAAGCATCTGCGGGCCTCCAATGTTTCTCCGACAAGGAAGTCAGCTACCTCCTGCAGGAATTCTCCCGCCGCCCCAGGGGGGTGGTAAATCAGGAGAAACCGGCAACCTGCACCAGGACCCCTCCCGAATGGCCACACACTCAAATGAACCAGGTACTCTCACTGGGTACAGGGTGAATCCTAGTTCAGCTCCAAAACAGATGGCTACCCCCCGCCCCTGTGTTCCACTCTGGGACAGCGCACCACAATGTACCCAGGCAGGACGGCGGCCTCTAGAACTGGGCCAGCATCGTCACTGATCCAGGTCTCTGTGATGCAAGCCAAATCAACCGAAGATATCAAGTCTGCAATAATTGCGATCTTGTTCCTAATCGATCTGGCATTGCAAAGCACTGCCCTCAGGGGATTGGTGGACAGTACAGCCCCTGAGGCTACCTGCCCACTCGGTCTGTTGTGAAGCCTGATGATATGTACTAAACATGTCTGGCCTCTCCCTAAGACCCATATAACCCCAGGGCGCCTTCTACACCTAAAGTTCTTGATTGTGCCCTCCACCGCAGTGCACAGGGCACCCCCAACTAACCGAACAGTGCGGTTCCTCTTAATTCCAACCTCCCGACAGCATCTAGCTGTAGTGGTGGAAACTGGGAGGTTGGAAAAAGGCTGCAGATTGAGCAACTGGGATGCCTCGTACACTATCCTGGCTCCCCCTCCCCCCAAGTCCCTCACCTCTTCCCAAACACATCTTATCTGATAGCACAGTCCCAGGCCCACAATATCCTAACTAACCAATCACACAAAATACAAGCATACACTAAAAACACAGAATCCTAAACCATACACTCTACACACACACACACACACACACACACACACACACACACAGTAATAAACTAAACCCCCACCCCCCCCCCACCCACAACCAAAAGTAGCAGGAAGCCCAATTTGTAAGCTTTAGAGTTTCGAGAGCAGAATGCAGCTCATAAAAGTTCCAATAATCAAAATAACAGATGTCTGTAACTGAAAAATAACAAGCAAAGTTTTTCACTGCCAACCACTTCAAGGCAAGGGCTCTCTCAATTCCCCAGTCTCTTCACAATCAGATGTTCTGCCAGAAACTACAAGGCATGCAACCCAAACAAGGAAACCTTAAAGTGTCCCAGAGCTGCTCTCACCAGCTACTGTGACCCTAAAACAGTTACCAGGATGTAGAAATCCTTGGCCCCTTTAACGATAAATCCACAGGGCAACTAGTCCAAATTCCTGGGTAGCGTAACCTCCACCTGCTCCTCAAGCAGCCGCTCCAGTCCACGAAACATACCAGATCCCCAAAACTCCACTGAATCACTTCAGCAGATCAAACTCAGCAACAATCTCTTGCCCCATGGACACTAACCCGTCCTCAGTAACCGTGTGCCCAGGGAATGCAGTCCTGCTGATCCAAGTAGCTGACCCCAAGTCGACGGCCCTTTACTTTTATGTAAAAGGGACCAGCAAAGTGTACAGTTCTCGGCAGCAGACCGCCGAATGAAAGAACTGTCGAAGAGTTCTGCCACCACCCAACAGAGCTAGCGGGTGGACTTCCTCACAGTCGGCCCCTCCCATAATTAAGAGAGAACCTTCCAATGAGGTGCTGTGTTGGACTCAGAGTAGCGACAAAATGGGCCACGGTGGAAACGGAGCCCAGGAAGAACACCAGCGTGCTGGCAACCTGGAATCAATGCACAAAGAAAGGTGAGCTGCAACACTGCTTTCTGAAAATAACAAAGCTTACTCCCGAAAACTTCCTCACTTCTTAGCCCTGCCTATGCTAAAAACCCTATCACCCTAACTGAGTACGATGGCTAAAATTTGGTTCTCTAGGTCAATTCAAGCACCTGAGAACACGCACTCTAAATTTACTATTTGCTCTCCAAACGGGCCATAAAAATAGTTATTTGGGGGGGGAAACGCTGTCTCAAAGAGAGCTAAGCAAGCAGCAGCACAGCACTGCTGCCATCTTGCTCCTCCTCCTCCCCTCATCACCACCAGGCTATTGCCTGTAGTTCAGTGGGGTGGGAGGAAGACAAAGGGAGGGATTGTTTGATTAAAGAAGGAGGGGGTGACTGTACGGAGGAGGTTCAAGAAAATGCAAACACCTTGAAAAAAATACTTCTGCTCAGTTTTCACAGTAGAATGGGAGGGGGAGGGACCTCAAAAAGGCACCATAAGCATTGTTGGGAGGGAAGTAGACACCAGGCTGTTTTCTGTGGAGAAAGTCAGGAAAGCACTAGCTAACCTGAAAGTGGCAAAGATATGGGACCAGACGGGGTAGATCCAAGGGGGCTGAAAGAAGCCAGGGAGGTACTGGCTGCATCTTTGACAGTTCTATTTAACAGATCATTGGAGACTGGCATGGTCCCGGGGGACTGGAGAAGGGCAGAGGTAGTCTCACTTCACAAAAGTGGTAGCAGGGAGGAGGCGGGAAACTATAGACCTGTCAGCCTGACATCGGTGGTGGGTAAGTTAATGGAAACACTACTAAAGGAAAGGATTGTAGAATGTCTAGTATCCAATGGATTACAGGATCCAAGGCAGCATGGTTTCACTGGGGGAAGGTTTATGCCAAACAAATCTGATAGATTTTTTTGACTGGATGACCAAGGAGTTGGATCAGGGAGGGGTGGTGGATGTGGCCTACCTGGACTTCAGCAAGATTTTTGACACCATAGGAAACTGGTAAACAAGCTGGGGCACTTGGGGCAGTTAATAAGGTGGTAATCTGGGTAAAAAACATGTTAGGGGACAGGATGCAGAGGGTGGTGGTAAACTGAGTTCACTCTGCGGAGGGGAGGATGAACAGCATGGTGCGTCAGGAACCAGTGCTGGGACCAGTCGTCTTCAATGTTTTTATAAATGACATAGTGGAGGAATTGGAGGGAAAGGTCTGCCTTTTTGCAGATGGCACCAAGATCTGCAACAGTGTGGACATTCTGAGTGTGTGTGGAAAGGATGATAAGGATCTGAAAAGACTGAAGGACTGGAAGAGTGGTCAAGGGTATGGCAGCTAGGTTTTAATGCAAAAAAGTACAAAATAATGCACTTGGAACATAGAAACCCAGGAGCAGAGTACAAAACAGGTGAAGTGATACTAACAAAGACCAAGTAGGAAAGAGACCTAGGAATAATCATTTCAGATGACCTAAAGGTGGGCAGGCAGCATGACTAGGCAGTCAACAGTGCTAGTGGGATGCTGGGGTGCATAAGAAGGGGCATCACTAACAGGAAGAGGGAGGTGGTGCTGTCCCTTTACAGATCGCTGGTAAGACTTTACCTTGAGTACTGTGCCTAGTTCTGGAGGCCACATCTCAGGAAGAACATAGAGTGGAGGCAGTCCACAGGAGGACTACCAGAATGGTGCAGGATCTGCATCAAATGCCCTGCAAGGAGACGCTAAAGGAATGAAATATGTACACCCTGGAAGAGAGGAGGGAGAAGGGGGAATATGATAGATACCTTTAAATACTTCACTGGGATTAATAAGGTACAAGACGGAGATATTTTTCAGAGAAAAAGGTGCTCTCAAACAAATGGGTCATGCTATGAAAGTGAAGGGGGAAAATAATTCAGGAGGGATGTTAGGAAGTACTTCTTCACAAACAGGGCAGTGGATGCCTGGAACAGCCTTCCAGCTGAGGTAGTGGGGGTGAAAACAGTGGAAGGGTTCAAAATGCCTGAAACAGGCACAAGAGAATCATAGGGAAAGGAAAGGAAAGGAAAGGAAAGGAAAGGAAAGGAAAGGAAGGGTGCCGTAGATCAAGTAATGGTCTGCAGCAAAAAATAGTTTAAAAAAAAAAATGGGCAGATTGGGTGGGCCCAGCAGCCCTTATCTGCCATCACATTCTATGTTTCTATGCCCAACAAACCTAAGTCACCTGGGTACACTGGCAAAAGTCAAAAGGTGGACTCTATATCTGCCTTACATAGGGGCCTTCTGTTCCACTGCCTGAACCACCACTATTGCACTGTTGAACAGTGCATAAGACATTGCCATGTGGACCAGATTAAAGTGCTGGTTAAGTGAAGCCCCCTCCTGGTGTGATAAGTGATTTATCATCCGGAATTCTCCCAGTGTCTTCTTGGGAACTAACCCAAAAGGGAAAACTCTGAGATGATGCTGGGAAGGCATAGCAAAGGGCCTGTTAACCCTACCTGCCGCTACAACTTTGTTCAACTTGGCTCAAAATGACATCCGGTCAGTCCCTGGCAGACTTCAGGTTTTCTGCCTCATAAGCTTGACAGGGATTCTTTTTCGGAAACTGAAAGCGTTCCCTAAAGCCATCTGCCCTATTTGATTAACTGGGTAGCTGTCTCTCATCACAATTCACCCTTATTGGCATTGGGAGGCCTGTTATGCCATTTTTGAAAGGGCCGACAGGGGTTGGCCCCCCTTGAGCATTGATTAAAAGGGTGAGGCCAGCCACACGCCAAGCATTTGTGTTTATATTTATACAAATCCTGCTGACATGTTCCCTGATTATATTTGTAGCAGTGCCCTCCCCTTCGCCTCTCCCAGTACTGTCCTGCCCCCTTTCTTCTGTGATTGCAGTCATTTGACTGGGAATCTAGTAATGCTGCACTCCTCCTCCCAGGTCAAAAGGCCACAATAATGGGAGGTCCAGCATGCTGCAGGACCTACTTGGCTCATTCTGTTTTCTCCTACTGAATTCTTCATCATATTCTAACCATCCCCAGCTGTGTTTACTAGCATGCATAGCTATAATCCGGCTATAATAGCTGACTCTCATTTTTTCCCATAGGGAAAGAAGGTTGTAATTTTGTCATTATAACCCACTGGTTATAATGATAAACATGCGCCCGGTTTCCCTAGCTTGGCTCATGTGCCAACTGAGATCTTCCTATTCTGTACTGTCCTCCATGGTCCCCACTTCTTAGTGCTGTACAGGTCAGTTCTCCGACAGAAGAAGTAAGTGGTACCTTCTTTTTCTAAACAAAAATATCACTGGGCACAGCAAAATGGGCGTACATTTCCATTTGAAATAATCCCCCCCCCAAAAAAACTAAACACTACTTTAGTTGAGCAGCTGCTGTGGACAACGCTGAAACCCCAACAGTCTGCAGCTTGACTTATACACATCCATTTATTTTGTATAATTGCTGTGGTGAAAAAACAATCCCCAGCAATTATACAAAATAAAGGATGGGTAATTGGTCAAAACTCAGATTTTACACACACCCTCAGGGTGGGATGCCTTAATAAACCCCTTGAGCTTCGCTCTTGGGGTTTATGTGGCATCCCACCCTTCGGGGGGGGTGTAAAATATTCATTATAACCCCCTACTCATCCATTATTCTCTATGCAGTATGTCCACAGCCCAGATGCCTTTGCCAGATTCATCTCCGTCAATAAACCTGCAAATATTGCAAAGCTGGCCGACCAGTTCTTCCAAGTTCCTGATCATAACCTTACGCTTTTTTTCCACCCTGTCATTTTTATCTTTCTTTTGTTTTTCTTCCCCCAGTTCCATGGGCCTGTTGAGAAGGGTGAACACACCCTCGTACTTCCCATTTGCTATCTGCTGGTGCACCTTCTCCGAGAGGTGCGACTCCACCGGTTCACCCATAACTAACATACATTGGTTTTGGTCCTCCTTGCTGGGATGCCTGGGACAAGAATGTAACCCCTATATCCTGATTCACCCCTGGCATGGTTCCCATTTACAGGGGTCTACTTATTTCTGCTCTTGGTCTGCTATAAAGGCTAGGACCTTGTTGAGCTTCTGCTCGAGTGTTGATGGAACTGCTGGAGACCCCCTCCAGCTTGGGAAAGTCTGGGAACTGTGGTGACAGCCCACCCTGTTTCAGAGGATCACTTGGCTGTGGAAACACCTGGCATGGCTTAAGAGGTAGAACCGGGGTATGAGGTGGGGCCTGTGAAAGCACCAGAGCTGATGTTTGGAGCACTAGACCTGGTATAATCAGTAAGACCCCAGTAAGACCAGAATCTGGGGTGCAGTGGATGGAGGTACCTGGGCTGGTGTCACAGGTGGTTTCAGACTTGGGGTTGGGGACCTACTGATGTGGGAGGTTGGTTGCCCCTGGGCCTGCTGGGACAGGAGCCCTTTCTCTTGGCCTCCAAGGATGCTTTGGCACTGGTGTCCGAACCCCCAGGGTGGGAACTTGAAAAGTCTGCCTCAACAACTCCCTCAGCTCCTCGTCAGTAATACTTTCCAAATCTCGCCTAACTGGCAGAGGATTGTCCAATGCTGATTGTGCTTGCTAGGGTTTTTGGGTCCTGCTTTTCTTTGCTGGAAGTGCCAGTGAAGGGTTGCCTGGAACTGGTGCTGCCGGACTCTCTGGCTGCAGTCATGGATCTGGACAATCCGAGGGTCCTGCTGGACCAGGGCCATTTGGATTCTGGAACATAGCCTCCCACCATGCATTTCCCTTTGCCTGTATGAAGGCTGCAAGCTGCCACTTGAAGTCTGCTCCTGATGTCTTCTCTTTGCTCAGCATCATGACCACCAACAGATGTAAAAATAGAAGCACAAAAAAGAAAAAAAACCTGGGACAACCAACCAAGTCTGTGGTATTAACCTTCACTGTAACTGCACCACTGGATACATTGTGAGATTCCTGGTAATGCCATTGTCTTACATATGCCATTTACTCTCCATTTTCTATGCAAGTAGCTGAGGAATTATCTATTGAAAATATAATGTGTCAGCACGTTTTTTTCCAAATGCCTTTGGTGTATGTCAACACTATTCCTTTTTATTGACACTGTTTTGTTTAATTAGTAGCTGTGTATTGTATCACTTAATTTCATTTATCTTATGACCTAAACTGTGTGGTGGCCATTATGTCCTTCTTTCCTTCCCATCAACTGTACCTAATCTTCAAAACCTTTGAAAATAATGACGTGGTAATCACCTGAATGTCAGGGCTAATTTAGAAGTAGTGATTTATTTGTCCGTACAGCACCAAATTTTTGCTAACTCAGTTTACTTGGTTTGGTGTAGACATAAGCAGGCAGTTGCCCATCATAAATGTCTCTGACACAGTGTGGGTAGATTATCCCTTGTTTGGTGTCCGGTTGAGATAACCATCCAATCTGGCTTTGAAAATGTCAAAGTTGTTTGAATCTACCACATGTTGGGGGAGTTTATTCCAGGCTTTGGTGTCCCTAACTGTGAAATAGCCATCTCTTTCACTAGTGATTGCCTTGGGTACTATTAGTTGCTTATTATGAGATCTTAAATAAGGAGTGCATTGGTTATATTTGAAAGTACATTGGCACTAAGTTCTGGATTTTGCAAGATTTTATAAAGTAGCAAAAAATCACCCTACTTCTCTCCTCGAGGCTAGCCATCCTTGTGTTAGATAGTCTCTCCTTATAACTAAGATTGTTTAATTTGGAGCCATTTTAGTTGCTCTTCATTGGAACCTCTTGACTAGATCAACTCCTGTCTTAGGTAAGGGCACCAAAAAGGGGAAACTGTATCCAGGTAAGGTCTGATGCTTTCCTGCCTTTTATGCATTCTGCATCTTCAGACCCTAAATTCTTCAACATACAGTACGTACCAAAAATTAATTCTCCTGGGACAATTAATGCAATTTAATACATTTGCATGTTCTTTCAGGTGCAACAGACTGGCCAGCCATCTTCTCTGACTCTGATATAGATGTAGCCCTTTCACTATTCCACTCCAAATTCTCCTCCATCTGGGACAAGCATACTCCACTGAGAAAATCCAGAGTAAAAACTTCCCATCACCCCTGGATTACCACTGAAATCATTGACCAGTGCAAGTCCTGAGACCTTTCATGGTCCCACGACAAATTACCCCACTCTTCTCCTGCCTTACCCCTTACAGGGCTCTGAGGAACAACTTTATGAAGGCAAAATTGCACAATTTCAAGGCCAGCCACCAGAATGGTTCTGTGCGATATGAGCGAGGAAATAATAGCGTGGAGTACAACAGCGAATACACAATACCGAACACCAAAAACAGTGATAAACACTACACTGTGCTCCACAAACAGTGACGGTTGGTCACATCCTCTGCTGGGGACGACGCGTACCATCATTTTATGCAGGGAGCTGTGGCCCCCAGACCCCTAAATTATTATAACTAATTCTGGGGGGGTATTAGGAGGGAGAAACTCGAGGGGGATGCAAATTGGGGAGGGGACACAAGTCAGGTGGGGAGAACATGGGGGGGCAACCAGTGGGCGGGGGGAATGAGGTGGGGACAGCAGGCATAAGGGGAGTTAAACACAAAATAAACAACACAGCAACACCAAAAAATAAAAGTATTCTCCCCACTACCAGTCCCAAACCCGGAACCTTCAGCATCACAGGCAGTGTCTCTACCCACCTCACCAGATGACCAGTTGAACAACAAGTGCTGAACAAACAGCTACATACCTTCCACAACAACCAACCCAACCCCCTCCTGACTCACACAATATCGCTGTAGTTCATATGTGCTGTAAAACCACACCGCCATTTTCCTTTTTGCTGTTCTTACCTTGCCCAAAGTTACTCTTATTGACTCACTATAATCACTGGATGCCCTCCAGAGTAATCTTAACTCCCCCAGCTAAATTCTGGAAGTTTGTTCACTCCCTTTTTGACCCTGCTGCTCAGTCTGCTCCCCCAATCCTCGTGATTAATGGTTCACCAGTGTCTGACCCTACCTTTGCTGCTGCTCCCTTTATTGAGTTCTTCACAACCTGTGTCCTCCCTTTTTCTCTACTCCAGGCTTCTCTTCTTCTACTCCTGCTCCCCCCACCCATCACTGGTCTTCCACTTCCCCCCAGTCATCACTGAGGAAATACTACTTGCCCTTTCCTCCCTCAATCCATCAAAGTCCAGCCCTGATGGTCTGGACCTCAAGCTCATCAGTATCAGGTGATATGGGGCACTAGAAAGTGGGCACCTGCTGAAATGGTGACCCACTTTTGGCTAGTGCCCTGAGGGCAGGGGTGTGGGGTCAGTGATCGGATGGGGTGAGTTGCGAAAAGGCAACAGGATGTCGCACGCGTATACGCGTGGTGGGAGGAATGAGCCTGATGAATGTGGGGTGGGAGGGTATGTGAGGGGTGGTGCCACAGAGTTCTGGTGAGCTGGTGTCATGGCATGGTGGGTTAGGTGCTGGCTTGGGGTGATGGGGATACAGGGTTCAGGACTGGGCGCCGGTAGTTTTTCTTGTGCCTGGCCTGAGACAGTTTTTTTTTTTTAGGACATGCCCCTGGGCATGCCCCCTGAGGTTGAGAATCCTGTTAGGGGAGGTGCGGGGAATGAAGCCCTACATGGGGGGTGCTGAGGCACAGACCCCTCATAAAACAACAAAAGTTTTTTTTGCACCGCATTTACTGTCGCTGGAATATCACATCGCCGAAATTCAATTTTGGCAATGTGGGGTTGCCATAAGGGTGTTGGCATGCTGAATTCACCCTTATGACATAGAACCAAACTCCTCCATCTCTCAGCTCCTGCCATCGCAATTACTCTTACTCACCTACTCAACTTTACCTTCTCTCTCAGTGCTGTTCCTAAGTCCTGGAAGCTGGCTAAAGTTGTTCCACTTCATAAAGGGGGTGATCCTCATCCCCTGGCAACTTCTGTCCTATCTTCCTCCTCCCTTCCCTCTCTAAGCTGCAAGAGAAACTGGTCCATTCTAGACTTCTCAACTTCTTTTCATCCTCCAATTTCCTCTCACCCTTTCAGTCTGGGTTTCAGAAACACCACTCCACCATCTCCTCCTCACTGCTGCATGTCACTGATTCCATCTTCACTGGGTTGGATCTGGAGATAATTACAGCCTCAATATTCATCGATCTAGCCAACACCTTCAATCTGGTGTCCCATTCACTCCTCCTAGACAAGCTGAGCTCTGCTGGCCTCTCAGCTCCAACTGTTGCTTGGCTCTGTTCTTACCTAATGGGCCCACAACAATCAGTATGAGTTGGAGGTGCCCTGTCACCTCCCCTTCCTATCCAGGCTGGGTTCCCACAGGGCTCCATCCTGGGTGCCATCCTTTTCTCCATCTTTGTGAATGACCTCTCCTCTATGTGTGCTGCTTGTATACATACATGTATGCAGATAACACAGTCATCTTCACTTCCAGTCCCTCCACTGCAGCTGTGGAAGACTTTCTGCAGTAGTTCTAATCCAACCAACTGAGAGCCAGCACTAAAAAATAAACAAAACAATGGTGCCCATAACCTTTGATACCAGTGAGAAACTGACCAGAGTCACTGTCCCTCCTGTTTTTACCACTCTGGATGGCATGCCTCTTGGTACAGTTCAGGCTTTCAAGTACCTTGGTGTGTGGCTAGACAGCATGCTTGACTTCTCAGCCCACATAGATGCCATCCATGCAATCTCCATCCTAAGCTTGGAGCACTGTACCACAACAGACTGCTTGTCTCCACATGTCCACATGGAGCTTGTTACCAAAAGGATGCTTCCTGTCTTTGACTATACAGATGTGGTCTATGGCACCACCCCTTCCACTTCTCTTGCCAGACTGGACACCCTCTGCAACTCCTTCTACCACTTTGCTTCAAACTGCCCGTTTGCACATACCATTGTTCACTGTATTCATCCCTATCCATTCTTCCCCCGCCCTCACTTTGCCAGGCTCACTGTACCACTTTCATATTCAAATACTGGTTTGATTCCCTTCCCTCTTACCTCTTCTCTCCCAACTGCCCCTGCTTCCTGTTCCCATCATTCAAGGGACCATCGCATGGCAGTCTCTCTTCTTCTAACAACTTCCCTCATTCTGGAATCAAGTCCCCTCCTCCTTCTGACTCTCACATCCCCTGGCTCTCTCAGGTACCAGTTGAAACTCCAGCCCCTACCTACCTGTTTCTGTTACCCTTCCTCCTGATACCCCTGGGCCAAGCCATAACCATCTTGGTAAGCAGCCAGTTGGGTCCACACACCTGCCTTGTTTCACTACCATAACACTTCATTCTACTCTGTCCAGTATGATATCAGACATCAACCTACCCTTCAGGTCAATCACCTGTTGTCAACAGTGTGGTGTTCACTGAGTATTGTTATCACTTCTAAATGTACACTTGCTGGCATTGTTTTTGAGCTGCACTGCACTTTGCTCTCTGCTTATATACATTTTGTATTTATTCAGACTTTGTACAAATTATCTAATGTTCTTCAACAGTTTTTACATTTATGTATTGTGCTGATGTTGTCCTATGTATTTCTCCATGGATCACACCTAGAAATGAACTTTGGCTCAGTATGCCTTTCCTGGTTACTAGTTTTCAAATAAATAAATTAATTAATTTCAGGTTTTTATTTTAATTTTCCTGCAGCAATCCCGGCATGATTCCCATATTACATGTCAAAACATATTGTGTAACCAATTCTAAATGCCTCATTTACATGAACCACCCCTCAGCTACACCCCTTATACAGACAATGTACAAACATCTGCAATCCTAACATTAAATACATTTGTGACAAGAAAAACAGTTGTTCTGCTCCCCCAAACACTATGGTGCAATGCTGCCTCTAGAAGAAAGATGCAAACCAAGTGGGGGAGGAGGATTTGAGGCCTATCAGTCACATTTAAAAGACAATATCCTCTAATTTAAGCAACTTCTCCCTATGCAAGGCAACTGCCCATAGAACACTGTAGTTTGGTTTGTAAATTCCCCAAAATGCAAGCCAGTGATGAAACTTTCTTAAACTATTGGTCTTGTGTACCATTTTTTTAAGCCTAGAGTTTAGCCATCCACATATAGTGGGGGGTTGCAGGAAGTAGGCTGTTGGTTAACTAGAATCTGCAGCTTATCCAGTAGGTAGGGAAATGGGCAGACTGGGTGGGCCAAGTGGTCCTTATATGCCATCAAAATCTATGTTTCTATGTTTCTATATCGTAGCAGTCACAGAAACATGGTACACAGAGAACCATGACTGGGATGTTAACATACCAGGGTACGTAACCTACAGGAGAGACAGGGAGGGGAGAAGAGGGGGAGGAGTAGCTCTCTATGTAAAGAAAGGGATAAAAACAACTGAACAAAAGAGTAAACAGGGAGGAGAGGAGAGGAAGCACTGTGGGTCACCTTGGAGACTGGAAGTGGCACCACAATCTGCACAGGGGCTGTATACAGACCCCCAGGTCAGGGGGAGGGAATGGACAAGAATATGATAGAAGGCATTCTTAGGATGGCAGAGAAAGGGGAGATACTGTTGATGGGAGACTTGAATATACCACATGTTAACTGCAGCACACTTGCTGCAGCCACATCCAAGAGCAGGGCCATTCTCGATGCCCTACAGGTGGCATGCCTCAGACAGCTAGTTTCAGAACTCACTCGTGAGGGAGCAATCTTAGACCTTGTACTCTCAAATGGGGACAGTGAGAGCATCTCAGATCTAGAAGTGGGTTGCCATCTGGGAACAAGTGACCATCAAACAGTGTGATTCATGTTAAACTCAACTACAGAGTCAAGTCATACAAAAGTGAGGGTACTGGACTTCAGGAGGGCTGACTTTGGCTAGATGGGAGAGTGCCTGAGAAAATCACTAGCAAACAGGCTAGAAGGAGGGGTGGAGCAACAATGGGGAATCATCAAAATTGCCATCACCAAGGCAACAAGCCTTTGTGTAAAGCAAATAAACAAATCAAAATCAAAGAAAAAGCCACTATGGTTCTCAAAAGAGGTGGTGGGGAAAGTCAGGGAGAAAAATATAGCATTCAGGAAGTATAAGGAAACACAGAAGGAGCAGGACAGAGAGCTGTACCAGTTAAGGTAGAAGGAAGCAGGAAGGGAAGTCAGAATAGCAAAGGCCCAAACAGAGGAAAGGATAGCCAACTCGGTTAAGAAGGGGGATAAAACCTTTTATAGGTACATCAGGGAGCGTAGAAAGACAAAGGGAGGGAGAGCGAGGCTGAATAGAATGAATGGTGGGTGGGCAGAGGGGGATAGTGAAAAAGCAGAGCTATTGAATTAATATTTCTGCTCAGTATTCACAAAAGAGGAGGGGGAGGTGCCTAATCCAATTAACAGAAGCACTCTGGATATGGGGTCGATCCCAGTCCTTTCACAGAAGAAAGGGTTCTGAAAGAACTCCTAAAACTGAAACTGGACAAAGCAATGGGGCCTGATGGAATTCACCCCAGAATTCTAAAAGAATTAAGGGGAGAACTAGTGAAACCACTGACTACCCTTTTTAACAAATCATGGGAGGATGGTGTGGTACCCGAGGACTGGAGGAAGGCAGATGTGATTCCCCTTCACAAAAGTGGGACCAAGAAGACAGATGCAGGAAACTAAAGACCTGTCAGTTCGACCTCTGTGGTAGGGAAAGTGATGGAATCACTTCTGAAGGAAAGAATTTTTGAGTACCTAGAGGCCAGTGGGGCACAGGACCCAAGGCAGCATGGGTTCACAGAGGGAAGGTCATGTCAGATGAATCTAATTGTTTTCTTTGACTGGGTGGCCAAAGTAGTAGACCAGGGAGGGGCTGTGGACTTGGCCTGCCTAGACTTTAGCAAGGCATTTGATACAGTCCCACACAAAAGATTAATAATCAAATTAACCAGCCTGGGAGTGGGTCCCAGAGTGGTAGCCTGGGTAAAACATTGGTTGGACAACAGGACACGGAAGGTAATTGTAAATGGAGTTCACTCTGAAGAAATAGGGGTTACTAGTGGGGTACCGCAGGGTTCAGTACTGGGTCCAGTCCTTTTTAATGTCTTAATAAGTGACATTGCAGAGGGACTGGAAGGAACAGTATGCCTCTTTGCAAATGACACAAAGATCTGCAATAGGGTTGATACACAAGGATTCAATGCAAAGAAATGCAAAATAATGCACCTGGGAAACAAAACCCAGGGAAGATTACACAATGGGGGAGGTAGTAACAAAAACAAAAAAGGAAAGGGACCTGGGGGTAATCATATCAGATGACTTTAAGGTTAGCAAGCAATGTGAGAAGGCAGTAGGGAGAGCTGGGGGTACACTGGGATGCATAGGGAGAGGAATCGCCAGCAGAAAACAGGAAGTTGTTATCCCTCTGTACAGACAGTTGGTAAGACCCCATCTGGAGTACTGCGCCCAGTTCTGGAGACCCCATCTCCGCAAGGACATAGACAGGATAGAGGCAGTCCAGAGGAGAGCAACTAAAATGGTACAGGGTCTGCAAGAGAAGCCATACGACGAGAGACTAAAAGAGCTTAATATGTATACTCTTGAGGAAAGGAGGGAGAGGGGGGACATGATAGAAACGTTTAAGTACCTCAGTGGAATCAACAAGTCCAAGAAGGTAGCATCTTTCAGAAAAAGAGACATGCAAGAACAAGGGGACTAGGGTTGTCAGAACCCTCTGAAGTTCTGGGTTCTAGTTCTAGTCTAGAACTTTTGAAAAAGTTCTAGGGTTCTAATCTTTTTTAGAACTTTTTAGAACTCGAACCCTATTTTTTTATTCTGCTGCCAGTGATGAAGATAGTAATAAAATACGTGTAAAGGAAAAACTGTTCAATATAAGGGGGAGAGAAATTATCATGTGTGACATTAATAGGAATACAACTAGGTTTATCTATGGTTTCTTCTGTTTGCTAAAGCCAGCAACTTAATACGTAACAGGCCCACCCACCCACCCATATGTTAAAAGTTTTCCTGCTGCAGCTGCATTATAGTTCCTTAGTGAAAGAAAGAGGCACATTAGCCAATTATGTACTCAGTTATATATACTCATCGTCATGAATTATGAGAAAAAATAACTGATATTACCTAATCTCAGCTATTTGCTGCTTTCTGTTTTAAATGAGTAATTCAAAAGTTGCTATGTTTAAAAGAAAACTTTTATAACAAAGTCAAGCCAAGGTACTACAGCAGTAGCATGTGGAACTGTTGCAAAACATATTATGTCATAACCTAGTCAGTCAAGACATTTGAATAAAAAAAATATGCCAGTCATTGTTGCTGGCAAAAAATGCATGCAATTTTCTAAGATAATGCATACATATACCAACATTTTTGTTGGCAAATTGAAGTAATACATACAACTTTCTAAGATGATGCATTTGTGCAGCTGATACTTCAATAAAATCTGTATTTCAGTCACATAAATAAAAAAAGTGGTTTCCTCACCACATACTAACTTAAGGAACATTTAATGTAGCTGCAGCAGTTGGCATGTGATGTTTAAGGGACAGCGTCTGTCAACCCCATTATGTATCAAATTATCACTACTTGTAAAGCAAAAACACTTTATGATAGGTCACATTCTGTGAAAACTGCTGATGCAGATTTTCTTTTTATTTCTGATTCCTTTATTCTTTTTTTAAAGGGGACAGGACAATTGTGCTAGGTGGCAGCAGTTTGCAATGTATTTAATAAGAAAAAAAATATATATATATGTATATTATATGTACACAGTAGGTTCGGTCTGTCATCTTTTTTTTCCTCACCATCCCCAGCCGATCACAAATCTGTAAATGAAAGGACTAAAACAACACCCACTTTTCACCCCATCACCCATTCCACTTTTCCTCCACTACCCTTATCTGTGCAGTAGCACCCATACCACCCTTACACCCATGTTAAAACCAACCCACAACCCTCACCCATGTACTAGCATCCATTTTTGGTTTATGGCTAACATTTCTGTAATTGAAAAAATAATAAACAGCTACCAATTAGAACTCATTGTTTTGTCCTCTTTAAAATTGAAAAATAGACTGCCCCTGGTCCCAGCCCATACTGATGCACCACAAAGTCACAGAAGGTAAATCCAAAAATATATGTTTGCACTTTAACTATAAATAATATGATACAGAAAGGATTGACGTGACAGTGTCCCTTGTATGCCAAATTTGGGCCTGTTCCCACTGATGTTAAAACTGCCCTGTATATAAAACTTGTTGACTTTAGTTTAGACCCTAGCTACAAAGCAGTTTGCCATGAAATGGTGAAAGTTTTGGGGTGTATATAGTCCAAGGTAGTAGATCGAGAAAGGAGAGAGACAACCAAAGTCATCACAGTCTGTAAAAGTTTCCTTTTTGGTGCAGAGAGACTCTGTCCCACACAGTATTTACCAGCCACCACCATCTGAGTTGTCATCACCATCAACATCCACAACATCAATCACTTCAGGATCAGTTTGTATACTCTTGTAGGGATACGAAAATCTTGACTTATTAACTTTAATAAAAGCTAACGTGTGTACATTTTCTGGCAGCAACCTATTTCTGGTGTCTGTCACAATATTGCCAGCTGTCTTAAACATGCGTTCTGAAGAGACACTTGTTGCAGGACAACCAAGATATTTACAGGCTTCATCATACAGCTCTGTCCAAATTGACTTTTTTGATCTCCAGTATTCAAAAGGGCATGCATCAATAGGAATAGGCAGTTCTTGCAGGTAACTGTCTACCATGATGGACAGAGACCGCTCAGAAGAGGAATCAGCAGAAGCTGGTATGGCAGCAATTTGGGAAAGGTTTTGCCACAGATTTAGCTTGCTACTAAGGGTTGAAGAAGTGGCAGTTGTGGAACAACTACTGTTAATGTTTGGTGACTTTTCCAGTTCTGTATCCCTTTGTGAAGATGAACCTGCATGTTGTGGTGATGACAACCTGAGAGTACTGTGTGTGTCTGTGTTTGACTCCTGTGAGTGCTGCAGCTCATCTAGCAACAGACATTTGTACTGCTCTATATCATCTGTTTTTGGAAGATGTATAGCCTTGAACCTGGGATCTAAGAGAGTTGCAAGGATGTAGTGTTTGATTTCATCATTGCAACTAATTTGTCATTGGTTTTGAAGCTGTGCTCATTCTCTTTACTTAGATTCCCATGATACAGGTGACATGTTGTCTGCGCTTCAGATCTGTCTTTTTCTATTTGTAGATTTAGAACACTAAGATGATGTGAAATGAGCATTATGAGTGGGATAACCTGACTCACAGGTGCACCTTCAGAAGGCATGTCCCTTGTAGCTGTCTCAAAAGGAGCTAGGATGCAGCACACTGTCTCCATTAATTTCCACTGCAGTACAGACAGCATAATGCCATCTCCAATAATGTAACTGGAGCAATACTCATGTACAGCTTGCTTTTGCTCCAAGAGATGCTGCAGCATATAGAGCATTGAGTTCCAATGAGTGGAAACATTTTGAATCAGCTTTTGCTGGGCAGCTTGTGTTTTTTTGGCAGTTCAGACAATGTCCGTATAGCATTGGTTGAATGTAAAAGTGAGTCACAATTTTTTTGCAAACAGCAATCATACCATCCACTTGTGTTTCATTGCTGAGAAATCCCGTGACAATTAAATGTAAGCAATGTACAAAGCAAGAAGCATACAGAAATCCTCCATCCTGTACTGCTTTCAAGATGTTGGCTCTATTGTCACTTACTATGAAGTCACATTTTAGACTGTGAGAATAAACCCATTCATCAAGGAGGTCATTTAGTTCCTGCAAGATGTTTTCAGCAGTATGACTTTGCCCAAACTTCTTTATATGCAGCAGCGCCATCTTTTGGGGTGTCTTTGTTTTTGAAGAAGCACAAGAAAACGTGACCCAATGAGTGGTAAGGGACATGTAATCTATGTTTTGAGTGCTGGTCCACATATCTGTTGTGACATGAATAACCCCACCCTCCGCAGTTTTAAGTGCAAGCATCACTGTCGCTTTTAAAGCCTGATAAATGTTTGGTATTTCAACATAGAAAAAGTACCTTCGATGAGGAACATTGTAATGAGGCTCTGCTAATATCATGAGCTCCCTAAAATCCTCATGATCTACCAAAGAGTATGGGAGAAGGGCTCTGGCTAACAGTTCACCAATTCTGTGATTAAGATGAAGAGTCTTTGGATGATTTCTAGTAAAGGTATTCTTCCTTTCAAATGCCTGAGACAGTGTTAGCTGTTTACAACATGTCCCTGCTGGTTTATTGTACACCGTGCTTCGATGGGCAGATGAATGCAGAGAAGGTGGACTAAGACTTATAACTTCAGTGCCATCACTCGATGTGCAACTGGTACTAATGGTGCTGGCATTGGTGGTAACAGTGATCCTAGGGCTGGCAGTGGTTCTACCCGCATCAAGTTCAGACAATTCAGTATCCATTTCAGATTCCTGACCCTTCTCATGTGCGGTCTGGAAGATGGAGGACATGGGTTTTGGATGATCAAGCAAAACTGAATGCTTTTTCAGATAGCGTTTAAGAGTTGTAGTGCCAAGGTATGACACAACTTTACCACGGCTTACACTCTGTTTACACAGGGAACAAATTGCTCTGCATGGATCAGTTTTACTGACAGAAAATAATTCCACACCTCAGATGTGACAGATTTTGTTTGAGTGCTAGGAAGATAGCTAAAGACTGTTTGTGTCTTTTCACCTGTCCTAACAGAACCCAGGACATGCTCCTTGGTGCTAGAAGAGTGGGCAGAAGACTCTGATGGATTTTCATTGCTGGCCAACACAGAAGTGGTGGATTCAATGGATATGTCCTTTTCATTGCCAACAGTGCTGGATGTATTTGCAAGTGCACTACCTGATTCATTGTCAGCAGACTTGCTCATTTCACTTTGTTGAGGAAGTAATGATTCGTCGCAAGACACAACAGTGTCAGACTGAGAGTTACTGTCTGAGTCAGAGAGGGACTCACTGTCACTTGCATTATTGCTGCTAGTCACAGGGATCTTAACAGCATGAATGGCATACCTTATGGTGCCTCTCCGTGTGACCCCAGCAGCTGTACAGGTTTTCTTAAAAGGTCCCCCTTTACCACACTTCACTGTTGCTCTTTTGCTGTTTCTTGAATTTTTATCACATGAAACATTTTGGTTATTTCTGCTAGCACCAGGATTACCACTACCACCAACACCTACTCCAACACCATCACCAGATGCTTCATCTATGTTGGTGTCAGCCATAACAGTACCAGTATACTGCGGTGAACACACCCACACCCAACCAATTCCTGTCTAAGAAAGCAATGTGATCTGTGGTCGCTGGCTACAACTCCAAAATTTTATTTTGGTTGTGTGACACTGTGTTGCAGTAGACTGAAAGTAATTAAAGAATATGATGGTTTGCAACTAAAGGATCCCAGGTTCAAGGCTTACAGAATGATTGGGCTGCTGGGCATAGGCATACACATAGTAGTCAAGGGGCGCACAGGAGCAGGGTGCTGGACTGACCACAGGAGATGGAGTCTCATATGCAACTCAGGGAATGAGAATTATATTTCTACGCTTCTGTCATGTAAGGTTAATGCCACCACACAACTGGCCACTGGGCTTCTCTCTGTAACACACACTGGGTAGGGTACAGTGCAGTCAAGGGGCACCCAGCAGCAGGGTGATGGGCTGACCACAGGAGACGGAGTCACATACACAACCCAGGGAATGAGAATTATATTTCTACGTTTCTGTCATGTAAGGTTAATGCCACCACACAACTGGCCACTGGACTTCTCTCTGTAACACACACTGTAGGGTGGTACAGTGCAGTCAAGGGGCACACAGTAGCAGGGTGATGGGCTGACCACAGGAGGCAGTCCACATACACAACCCAGGGAATGAGAATTATATTTCTACATTTCTGTCATGTAAGGTTAATGCCACCACACAACTGGCCACTGGGCTTCTCTCTGTAACACACATTGGGTAGGGTACAGTGCAGTCAAGGGGCACATAGCAGCAGGGTGATGGGCTGACCACAGGAGACGGAGTCACATACATAACACACAACTCAGGGAATGAGAATTATATTTCTACGCTTCTGTCATGTAAGGTTAATGCCACCACACAACTGGCCACTGGGCTTCTCTCTGTAACACACACTGGGTACTAGGGTAGGGTACAGTGCAGTCAAGGGGCACACAGCAGCAGGGTGATGGGCTGACCACAGGAGACAGAGTCACATACACAACCCAGGGAATGAGAATTATATTTCTACGCTTCTGTCATGTAAGGTTAATGCCACCACACAACTGGCCACTGGGCTTCTCTCTGTGACACACACTGGGTAGGGTACAGTGCAGTCAAGGGGCACACAGCAGCAGGGTGATGGGCTGACCACAGGAGACGGAGTCACATACATAACACACAACTCAGGGAATGAGAATTATATTTCTACGCTTCTGTCATGTAAGGTTAATGCCACCACACAACTGGCCACTGGGCTTCTCTCTGTGACACACACTACACTGGGTAGGGTACAGATTTATTTGCCTTTTTTTGCCCCCCTTGTTATATGCTTGTTGCTGGCAGCTGCTGAGTGTGCACCACTGTGCAGTGCTGCAGTTTCAATCACAATCACATTTCACAAAGGTTCTTCTTTTAATTTTTTTATTCTCTCTCCTGAGTCCTGATGTTGATTGATCTCGGTCTCGATCCCTATTCCCCAATCCCTTCCCAATTCTTGATTAATCCCTCCACCTGAACCTCCCCCTAGTCCCACTCCCACACCCGACCGTTAATTTATTGAGCCTTTTTTTCAGCCTTTCTCTCATTCTCGGTCTCACAGGAAAATGGATGATGGAATTTTTTAAATAATTCAATAGCACTGCAGCAACTAGCAAGTGCTGCAGTCTGATTGCGGCCACACCGACCTGGGCCCTGGCCTAGTAAGTAGTATCGGGCAAGAATGCTGGCTGCGGTAGTAGCGGTATGCTACAGCTAAGTAGGCTGCTGCTGCTGCCTCCTGAAATCCTCAGCAAATGGCGCTCTGTCTCAGCTTGCATCTGCCTAAATAAATAGTACCCCCACAGATCCCGCGGCTCGCGCAGCTTACTTGACCCCCACCTGACCACAAAGTATTGGTCAGGTGGTGAGGAGGATGACTTCACTTGAGTGTACGTATGTGAGTACGTTATGCAAGTGCAAACTGAGACAACTCGCGGTGGATCTGGCAAGACTGGCAATGGCAACCCCAACAACACTGCTGCTGCTGCTGCTGCTGCTGCACCCCCCCCACCACATCGGGGCTGCCACTTGCCTGCTGCTGCTGGGACATGCCTCCTCCAGTCCCCACACATACCCCCCCCCACATCGGGGCTGCCTGCTGGGATGTGCCTCCTCCGCCCTCCTCTCCACACACACAAGTCATCAGCTGGGACTCAGATGAGAACCCTTTTGAGAACCTTTTAGTGTTCGAGTTCTAAGTTAGAACTCGAACACCAGGATTCGAGGAGGGTTCAAATCTTTGACGAACTAGTTCTGACAACCCTAAGGGGGACACAATTTAAAGATGGGGGGGGGAGTTCAGAGGCAATGTGAGGAAGTATTTTTTCACAGGGAGGGTAGTGGATGCATGGAACAGCCTTCCTGAGGAGGTTGTGGGGTCTAAAACTGTGGGAGAATTCAAGAATACGTGGGACAGACATAAGGCAATTCTTGTGGGGGGTAGGAAGAAATAGGCTGTTGGTTAACTAGGATCTGCAGCTTATCCTGTAGGTAGGGAAATGGGCAGACTAGGTGGGCCAAGCGGTCCTTATCTGCCGTCAAAGTCTATGTTTCTATGTTTCATAACAGCATGCAAGAGTGGAGAATTAAACCAAAGCAAAACATTTTCCAGTTGCATATCCCATGTTTTAAGCTTTTCTCTCTGCACAAAGGAAAAACTGACATTTTGCCAGTCACAGATCCTATATTTCTAACTTAGCCCCCTAATACCACAGACATGCACAGAGTGTTGCCAGTTACAGCTCCTCTTTCCAGATAGCCCTCTAACCAAAAAGCCTGCATAAAATTGCTGCCAATGGTTCCATGTGATAACGGTGATCACGGAAAGGTGATTGCTATTAGGGCGAGTGTACATCACTGAAAATCAATTTTGGGGATGTACACTCCTGGCACACAGCCAATCACCGCACCCTACTACTAAAAGATTCTCAGCTTCAGGGGGGTGCATGTCAAGGGGAGCAAAAGTGGAATTAAAAAAGTCCACGTGCAACACAAGGAATGTGTGCCCAGAACTGAACCCGGCACCCTTGCAATCCTAGCCTGCCACCCACCCGCCACACCACAGGCCAGCTTGGCAGCCCACCACCACCACACTACACTCCACTAACCCTCCCTCCCCTTCCGCCCATTGCATGGCATGCTTGCTCCCCCTCATGCGTGAGTACATAAAGCGACATCCTGTCGCTATATTCACAGATCCCCCCAATCCGGTCGCCCTCCCTGCTTGGTAGCCCTGTCAACAGGTGCCATGATTGAGTCATCCTTTTTGAAAGCACCCAATCATGGTCACCATTGTCACAGGCTACCCTGCCAATTACAGATCTTACATTTTCAGTTTTGCCATCTACTCAAAAGCATGCTCACAATTTTTTTTAGATACAGAGCATATATTTCCAGCAGGCAGTCTCATGGCAATAAAATAAAACACAATAAATTGCAAGCCAAACTAAAAAAGTTTATGTGACTCCAAACCTGTGGAGTTGTGGAAGCACATGGCAGACAATGACAAAGGCAATGGGGAGGGGGGACATGTTAAACAGCTCCAAACCAGAAAAACCTGTAGCAGGCAATCACAAAAATAACTAATTAAATTAACAATTTGTAAAAATGTGCCATGGGAAACCCCTCCCCAAGTCTACTTGAAGCTGAAATCATCTAGTCAGTTACGAAACTGCCTCAGAAATTAAGCAAGCCCCCACCAGCAACTCAGTCAAAACAACAAAATCTCCACACTTTTTTTATTATAAACAGCCAACAAAAACAAAAGAACTACCTGCACCCAAATGATTGCTTGCATGCTGAGAGTGAAATTCAGGCCAGATCGAGAGTCACACAAAAATGTACTTACCAAAGTGTTCCAGTTTTCGAAGGCCTAGTTGCTGCTGCTACGTCACTTGGAGGGCTAAAATTCCCCTGCTGATCTACCTGGAGCTGATGTGCTAGAGCTGGATGAAATGTTAAAATGAGGGTGAAGAACTAAGGGAAAGAAAACCTTTTCCTGCCTCTACCTAAACAGACCTGTGCTCCTCACCTCCAGCCATAAGCCTCCCACCCTCAGGGGACTCTTACCTATTGTCCCTGGTGGACATCTACCTAGCTGAGGCTACCTGCCGACCAAGGTGTCAGTCAGGGCTGTGCCTGCAGACATAGCTCCAACTGCCACAATCCTTTGCAGGCTCCTTCACTGTGTTATGGTTGTGGATTACACATCAGCACTTCAGAGGCAAGCTCTATTCATTGTAGAGGGTGAGTTCCTTATTTACACACTGTCTAAATGTAGAATGCATTTGTCTGAAGCACTGAAGCTCCTTGCAAAAAGCAATGAAAACAGTTAACAGAGTTACAAGCCAAAGTTGTTGTTAACCATACAGAGGTGCAAACAGTTTTTTTTAAAGCTCCATTGAGATGTCGCTAGTAGTTAATAAAACAAAGTAGTTTCAAAAAGCTGAAAAGACTGTAGTTAAACTGTAACACTTAGACAGTAAGTTCTGAAGTTCCCAAACACAAGAGATAGCATGTTTTACTATTAGCAGCTTAAGAAACCTCATGAAACGTGGCACCCATTGTTTTACACACTTTTATGCAATATAGTGAGATTTAAATACAGCTGCTGATGAAATATAACCACTGACCCAGCCCATTTTGGCTTAGATTTATTTATTTTTTTATGGTCTATGGAGGTCAGGTCAGGTGGGTGGGTGGACGAGTGGATCATCAAAGCTTGCTAATATAATACATTATACACTTTGGCCCAGATATTCAAAAGGGTTGCACATGGCACAATGGTGTTGCGCCATGCACAACCCACTGATGCGCCCTGGTGCGATATTTAAAAGGGAAAAGGTGCGCGCCGAATCCCGTCGCCTGGGCTACCAGGCAATGTACTGCAGGCACAGGTGGGGGCTGCCATGCATAAACTGCACAGCCCGATATTCAGCCTGGGCCATGCAGAGTTATGCAGGTAACCCCTACTTGCACTTGCACAAAGTTACGCCAAAAAAGGAACAAGTCGAGGGCCACCCACAGGTGAGCTGCCGCATTGCAGGGCACAACCCAGCAGCTGCCACCTCTGGGTGGCCTCGACTTATTCCCGCCCACTGGCGGCACCCCCGCCCTGATCACGGGCATTAGTATTTCCCCACAAGTCCAATATCCCTGGTGGTCAGTGGACGAGATTAGCCCGATTGTGGGCATAACTGTATTCCCGAGGTAGCCCGATCGTAGGCGCGGCACCGCCAACTCCCCCACGAGTAGCTCGATCTCGGGCATAACTGTAACTCTCCCCCAGTAGCCGATCATGGGCATAATTGTATTTCCCAGTAGCCAGATCACAGGCATAACTGTAACTCCCCATTAGCCCGATCCACGGGCATCAGTATCCTCCCAAAGTCCATATCCTTGGTGGTCCAGTGGACCAAACGGAGCCCGATCGTGGCGGCATTCCTCACCCCCAAGTCCAAATCCCTGGTGATCTAGTGGATCCCCACCCACCCGCCCATGGAGCCCTCCACCACCCCGCTCCCTGTCACGGGCGGGTGGCAGTAACTCACCTGCCTGCCGCCCGCCGCACCGCCGACTGATAGATCGAGGAGCTGGCCCATTGGCCATGCTCTCTGAACCACCGGGCGGCAGCTATACTGAGCTGTCAGTCGGCGGGCGACGGGTGGCAGGTTGGTGGGTGCTGCTGCCTACCGGCTGACAGGGGGATCGGTGGTGGGGCTTCGGGCTGGGTGGGTGTGGGGTCCACTAAATCACCAGGATTTCGGACTTGGGGTGAGAAATGTCACCACCATCGGGTCTGCTCGTCCACTGGACCACTAGGATATTGGACTTTGGGGAAATACTGATGCTCACGCATCGGGCTAATGGGGGAAGTTACAGTTATGCCCGTGGATCGCGCTACTGAAGGTAGTTATGCTCGCGATCGGGCTACATGGGGAGAAGGTTATGCTATGCCCCGCGATCAGGCTACCGTGGGGAATACAGTTATGCCCGCAATCGGGCTACTGGGGAAGTTACAGTTATGCCCGCAATCGGGCTACCGGGATACCGCTATGCCCGCAATCGGGCTACTGTGGGAAGCGACAGTTAAGTGCCCGCCGATTGGGCTACCAGAGGGGAATAGTTATGCCCGCGATCGGGCTACTGGGGGTAAGTTACAGTTTTGCCCGCGATCAGGCTACCCGGGGATACAGTTATGACCATGATCGGGCTAATCGCGGTCCACTGGACCACCAGGGATTGAGACATTCATTATCCCTACGGGACGCCCCCATTGGGCCACTGGGGAATACAGTTATGCCCATGATCGGGCTACTGGGGGAATACAGTTATGTCCGTCGATTGGGCTACTGGGAGTCGCAGTTATGCCGGCCGATCGGGCTACTCGGAGTGGGATACAGTTATGCCTGCGATCGGGCTAATCGCGGTCCACTGGACCACCAGGGATTGGAGGCATTCATTGTCCCTTACGGGACGTCCCGCGATCGGGCTGCAGGGGGCGTCAGTCCCCAATGGCTGCTGCCTGGCAGGGAGCCAGGCACAAGTCGTCGGGGATCGGCGCACCTGCATGCTAATGGCTGCAAATGGGGCCGTAATCAGATGCAAATGGCCCACCGTGCACCTTGCATAAATTATGGCCTCATTTGCATGTCACCCTTTGAATATCGCAGGTGCTGTGCATGGCAAATGGAACTTGCGCCACTGCATCTCAATGCTCCACTCTGACCACTTGCGCTGGCGCAGTTCCACTGCGCCATGCACAGTGGGGGTGGCCAGGGGGTGATATTCAAAGCAGTTGCACCATAGCACAACTCTGTTGAATATCGCCCTGGCCACACCCCTGCACAACTATTTTGAGTGGCGCACAGGCTTGCGCCACAAACTGGCGCAGTTTGAATATCTGGGCCTTTCTGTTTAAGTTGCTTCTGCTATGCCAACTCCCCATTCTGCACTTTAATGCAATAAATAATATTAATTCAATAACTGTAGTGGGATTTAAATATAGCTAAGCTGCTGATAGCACATACTGTAACTATTCCACCCCCAAATTTACCTTGGATTTTTTTCGCTGATGGAGGTCAGGTCGATGATCAAGTCATTATCAAACATTTGGGAAGGGGGGTAGTTAGATTCCATTTGTAGCTACATATTTAAATTCCACCAACTTTTATTCAAAGCTCACTGGCAAAAATGAATTATGTACTTTCTGGTTAAGCTGCTTTGTAAGGCTGATCACTCACACTGCACTTTAATAGATTTTTTTAGCTGGTTCGGGTTGGGTAGAATTTTTGCCAAGCAATTTGTTTGTACACACAAAAATGAATCACAAAAAAAATTAACTACTAGCAGCCAGACTAAAGCCAAACTAAGGGCAGGAAGTCATGGCCCGCAGGCAGAGTCACAAACCAACCAGATATCTTACCTTAGGTTTTTTGTTTGGATCACTGTCAATGTGTCAATTCACTGAATCAGCTCCACTGTATACAGCCTGCTAGTGCATGCTTAGCCGTGACTAATTTTACTTTTCCCATTCCAAATCTAAACTAGTAGTCCTGGCTAAGGTATGGTCTGCTGGTGCAGACAGTAAAGTTGCTCTATCCTGTGCCTGCTGGCTATGCTCAAACTCCGGATCTTGTTCTCATCCTCCGTGGCATTCCAGGAGGCATGTTCCAGTCGGACCTCTATGGCTATGCTCTGCCACCTGCACTACTCCGTACCTAATGATCTGGTGGATGAGACTTTAATTTGGGATCCGGACAGCAGGGATCTGACTTCTTCTCCAGTCTCTAACAATTCCAAATTTTGGGGATTGCTGAAGCCTGAATGTAAGACAGCTAAGGGGTCTGCAGTGTTACTTTTTATTCTTTTGAAAAGCCCAGGCATAGAGAACAATCGGGCAGGTAAGATCACTATCAGATAAGACTGTGGAAATATAGCCAATGGATTCACAGCCCCCTGCTCCCCCACCACTGCACTCACCAAGATCCAGCCCCCTTAGTCTATTGACTCAGGTAGAGTTAGTGTTACTCAGCTAAATCAACCCCTTCCCTTGACTTTGTTATTTAATATAGATTTTGAGTAAATATTTTTCAACCTCTGTAATAAGAAAAAAAAAGCAACTTTTTTTTTCTCCCTTCATCGGTCGGCCCCCATCTTGCTCCACCTCCCTCCAGCCCTGTCACCCTGGTGTTCTCCAGGACTTAACTGCCATCCTGTGTTCCTCCAGAGCTTTTCTCCTCTGGCAGGGGTGGCAGGGGCTCCCAATACACCACCCACACATGGGTTCTGGGAGGCGGGGCCCGAGTAGCCAGGCTCAAGGCCTGAGGTCGAGGTCAGCTTTATCCTACCATTGGGAATTTTCCTGTTTACTCCTCATTCACTCAAGACGTTGGTGTAAGGGCGTGCCAAACATGCATGCACATCAGCGTACACCATGTGGTACCTGCTGACGCTCTCCCACCCTTGAGCTGCTCAAGCCGTACTGCCATCTGTGGTCACCCAGGTGGCAGCAATATGGCAGAGCTGACTGTCCTCCCTCCCTCCCTCCCCAGAGGAGGAGAGCGTCCTCTAGGATGCTTCATCCTCCTCCCCCTGCCAGCTCCAGACAACTTGCACTAATTTCTGAATGAGGGTCGCTGGCGTCGTGAGCAGTAATGCTACCACTGTACTAATAGCCGGCTTAAAATGCAACAGCTTTTTAACATACAATCATATTCTGAACTAATAACAAGCAAGCTCTCAGAAATAGAGATAAACAATTAGGGATAAGATGATTCTGGAGACCCACCCAGTGGTGGCACTCTTTATGAAAAGTAATTTCCATGCTCTCTGAGCTAATCACATCAACCCCCCTTTCCTTATTCTTGCAATACATTCTCACCTTCTTTAATTATGAAAACAAGGAAATGATTATGTTATAACCCCCATTAGCACAGAAGTGAGAAACCACATGGCATTACTGAATACATTTTTAGTGCAGGTATTGTAGATATGAGTCGTTGGAACTAATGCCATTACTGAGCCTGCGAGTCACCATGTCAGACTCCGGTTACATTCCAGATCTGATGCAGGCCAAACATCCTAACTATAAACTATACTATTCTGTCAGTGCATCACTTTGGGATTTAATAATTTATGAGTATGTGTGACCTGGACAGGGGTTGATGTTAGACACAGCAGCAAAAAATGACTATGTGAAATTTTCTCTAAGTTGTCCCATATGCAGATAATGCCAAAATGACCATGTGCATACTCTGTGAATAGGCCCAGTGAATGGAAAAGAGATTGTTATTGAGATACATACGTAAAACTGTGTTGCCACCCTACCACCTCCACCAGGACTGATAAAAAGTACCAGCCACGAGAACCAAATACCAGGATCAAACAGCACTGTAATAAAGTTTAAATGACTACAGAAAATTAGACTATAACTAGTGGGCTTTCAGCAACATGACATTTGTTGAGTTTAATTGATCACACCAACAAACTGGGACTGGTGTTAGACTTGAGGGTATCCCAAGAATATTTACTTGGGGTCCACCACCCAACACTTCCCATTACAAACATATATTCCTTCCAAGTGCGTGGTCTTATGTGCCACTGCATCTTTTTCAGACTGTCATATAAAAACATTAAATGTATTTATTTTGTTGGTAGCCTGCCCTGTCATGGGACCTGGTATAAGTGAGGGTGGAAAGGAGGAGGAGATAAAGAGAGAGAGAAACTGGGTTCACTACTTAGTTGCTCTTTTCCCAATGTTTGCCAAATCTTGGGTGAAGTCTAGCTCAGGTGAGGTCTGGCCCCTCCCTTGCAGTACTTCTTTGCAGCCATTTCTCATCATGATACTATCTGAGTGGACACAATACTTACTTCAGACTTGGGAGCAAGTAGCTGAAAGTCATACTGTCCACACTATGTGTGATTTTGTATTTCTTTGAAACTTGGCTTCCCAGCCAATGCCCTTTGTCTTGCGCACTGAGGTTCTTTGTCTTTTAGCTTGTTTTTTGTTTTTATTGCGCTCACCACACCATAACCTAGATAGACCATCTTTTTTTTTTTGTTAACTCTTTTTATGCTCTCCCACACCCGGGCATCCTTCTGTGGTGTACCCTTGATGATGGCCTCTATTCCCTTGCCTGAACCCTGCTGCAGACCGAAGGAACTCTCCTAACCACCCAGGCAGACCTATCCCCCCAGATCACCCCCCTGGGGAGGGTTGTTCTCCCATGATGGCCTTTCTGAAATTAGAGAGGTCCTACCCTGGGTGGTGGGACAGGCGTGGAGTCCTCCGGTCGCAGGGCTGACAGTTGGGATGTGGTCTGCGTCCCTGTACCCCCATCATCTCCGCAGTGTGTGGCAGGGATTTTTTTGCTTTTTCACAGGCATGGCCAGCAAGGTAACATAGTGCCGTAGCTCCACCCCCAGGCATATGCCGCATCGCTACGTTGGCACCTTTCTAGCCACTGCCAGAGGTCTCGCAGTGAGTGGACGCTCTTGAAACCTTCCCCAGGAAGAGAGAGCAGTCTGTTGGATGCTCGATCTCTTCCTTCCCTTGCTGACCCCCGATGACCTAGGCTCGTTCCCAAACCCGGGTCGCCGGCATGGTACGAGGTGTGGTGTCCAGTGCCTCAACCCTTAGTTGCACCAGGCCGATAGACCATCTTAGGGCATCTGGTTCATTCCACTGAGGTGACACACAGACAAGGCACACTGATGAGTCCTGGTAGAATAAACAACATGTGTATGTCTTCAGTTGGCACCCTTTGCAGACTGTATGAGAGGCCTTTCTGCACCATGCATTTTTGCTTAAAGTTGAACCAGCATAATATTCTGTGGTGATTTGCATATACAGCCCATGATGCTTTGCATTCTGGGGGTATGTGTGATTTCGTATTTCTTTGAAACTTGGCTTCCCTTCTTATGCCATTTGGGGTAACCATTGCCTCAGTGCTTGCAGGCTGAGGCTCCTTGTCTTTTAGCTTGTTTTTAATTTTTATTGGGCTCACCACAACATAACCCAGATAGACCATCTTAGGGTAGCAGGTTCGTTCCACTGGTATGTCACACAGACAGGGCACACTGATGAGTCCTGGTAGGATGAAAGACGTGTATGTGTTTTCTGTTGGCACTCTTTGCAGACTGTGTGAGAGGCCTTTTGGCACCATGCATTTTTGCTTAAAGTTGAACCAGCATAATATTCTGTGGTGACTTGCATATGCAGCGCATGATGCTTTGCATTCTGGGGGTATGTGTGATTTTGTAATTTTTCTGTCCACACTTATGTTCAGCTAGAGAAAACTGCATATTTCATCACGTAACAGCATCCCTGACAATTACCAACTGGGTTATGTCCACTTGATAGGCTAATAATGCACAGGTGACCAGATGTTTACAAACCTGATCCATGAAGTCTCACCTCTTGGCTGCTGGAGGCCAGTTCCTTCATGTACATCACAGAGGCTACACGCACAAACACCTAGCTCTCAGTTTTAGGTCACCAAATCAATAAACCAACATATACATTTTATATTTCTGAAGTTATGGCATGAGATGATAGCCTCCAAGCTGCTACTGTCACTAGCCAGTTTAGTTAGCCTTGTTTTACGGCATTTTTTTACAGCAAATGTGATATATTCCTCTGCAGGGTGTCTCCCCTGTAGTTAGCTGTTTTAGTGACTTGCACAGTTTAGAAAGAATGGTTCTCTTGTTAGAAGACCAAGCAGAACTGAGTTTAATTTTCTATTATCCTGTTGTTGTACATTTCATTCCTGTTACATTACCAGAACTGCTTGCTATAGTACCAGAATTGCATCTCTACAGATTATCTCAATAGTACATTTGTGTGAGCTCTACACATGAATGAAGTGGAAAATAAGAAAAATCACACATTGAAGTTCATAGAACTTGATCATGTGGTACTGGGGCCATGAGAATGTGACAGAGATGGCCTGTTAAATAGAAGGGAGAATTTCTGGATCTACACCCTTGGGGCCTATATGGGCAAGGGCTTAAATGATCACATAGAACTTTAACCCTTCTTGAAAGACAGGCGCTGATATGCAAATGTGTTAATCTGTAATTTTTTTTTTGTTTTAGGTACAAGCAGAGAAGATAGATTCAGTAAATGAAGTGGCAGTACTCCACTTACAAACATCTGCTTTCTTCTATCTCCCTGATCCATTTTGTAAATATAAATGGGTACACATGGGGGCCTATGCACGAATGGGTGGGAAATATGTGCCGGTGGTGTATATCCCACCTGCATAGCTCTGCACCTGCGGACACCTGCACACAGGCCAGTATTCACCACCGGCTGCCACTTGTCTACAGCTCCATCCCCCCACCCCAGTGAGCAGGTCCATGCAGGACGGCTAGAGGCAGAGTAGCGGACCCAGTCGGGCATCCAATCGGATGCCTGGCCTGAGTCTGGAGTGGATCACTTGCGCAGCAGGGCGTGGGTCCGGGTGCGTGACTAGCACCAGCGGACACCCGATCTGGTGTAGCAATGCCCCCACCAGGTGGCAGACCCTTGGCAGAGCCCCTGGGGCAGTGTGGCCACCTGCCACACTGATGCACCCCCCAACACAAGGCAGCCCCATCACCCATGCAGCAAGTCCCCCCCCCACACATGCTATCCTGACCCCATAGGGCAGATGCAGCACCCCACTGTCCCCACACATGGCTGCCCCTGTCCCCGTTAAGTACCGGCAGCACCCCTGCCCCTCACAGATGTCTGCCCCCATCCCTGGTGCAACACATGACAGCCCCCTCCTCCACTCACTGCTGACCCATTCTCGGCGACTAACAGGAGGCCCCTCCACAATGCACACAAGTGCCCAGGTCCCATACACTGGCCCCCCCCTGTACCAGTACCCCAGTCCCAACATTGGTGATTAGTGGCTCCCCGTCCCCCGATGACCCACCCCATACCTGCATAGTTGGTGCTGCCACCCAGAGGGCCAGCAGGACAGCTCTCCGCACACCTCCATGGCTGCTGGCCATCCAAGTGATGCTGGGAACGCACCCCTATAAATAGGCTGTATGCTCCCATCATCACCTGGCTGGCTGGTGGCTGAGGAGGTGTGCGGAGGGCTGTGCCACTGGTCATCTGGGCCATGGTACTGACTATGCAGGTACAGGGAAAGGATGGTTGGTGTTATGGGAGGTGGGGGGACACCGAATTTCACTGTGGGTTGGGGGGATGGGAATCGTGGGACAGGGTGTATACTGGGATGGCTGCTCTGTGCCCACTGGGTGCGGCCTGTGGTCAGTCAGACAATGGCAAGGGATGTCCATAGTTGCCCCCAGTGCATGTGGCCATTTTCCAGTATGTCAGGGGCACCACTACAAGTGGTACCTTGTACTGGTCGGGGGAGCATGTGGACATGTACGGGGATGGGGCATAGTGGTCTGCAGGGGGCGTGGTGGGCTTCTACTGCATTCATGGGGCCATTGCCTCCTTGTGTGTGGGGGGGCTGCAGTGTCAAGGATGGCCATGGATGTGTGCTGGGTTGGGTGGGTAGGCACTGAGGATGGGTGCTGGGGTACTATGTGTGGTGGACAGGGATAGTCCACCTGGACTGGACAGGGGTCCATGTACGCAGCCACACGTACACCGATTATGGCAGGGTTCTCCCTGCCATAACCTGCACGCTGTTATTCCCCCCTGTGGATGGCAGTACATGCTCCCACTCATCCCCATTGTGTTGCTTTCTGCGCTGCTTGGGAATCAGGTGCATAGAGGCTGTGCACCCCATTTCTTGCATCCCATGTGGGGGTGCAAAGGGTGCAGAGTGGCTACACGCTGCACATATGTGCTGCATAGGCACTCCACACATTCATGCATAGGCCCCATGGACATAGTCTTGTAACCCTTGGACTGAAGCCCTAGACACCAGTAAGTCCAATTACTACTACACCAGTACAGCTCATTTAATATTTTGGGACTGTTTGAAATATCTTTCTTTTTCTATATTCCCTTACACTGCACCATTTGGTTGGAACTGAAATTGTTTTGAGTACACACTTTTTTTCCTCTACTGTGCTGTTTGCTGTGATGTTTATAGTTTTGCCCCTGGTGTATATAAAATTAAGAATGCATACATTAGTAATTAATGGGCTCTCCTATTTCCTCCTGCTGCCCTTTATGACAAGAAATGACTAGAATGTAAAGGAATAAACTCCTAGAGTAGCCATATTTGTCCAAAGAGGGGAATTAGAAATGAAATGCATTCATGATATCAGGAGGAAATTGTTTTTAAATACATTTTGGTTGTGGACTTCGCACCTGTTTTAGAGTATATAGATATTGTATCGTTATTTATGCACCGGCACTTTAAAATATATATGTGTTCTCTGTATCACTAATTGGTTTGCAATATAAGGCTGTCTACACCAGGGGCATTATCTTCGTAAAAGCCCATGGTTGGGTGAAACGTAAGAAGCTATCTGTATCCTGTATGTTCCTGTACCCGGTTGGATACGTTTTTCTGCTGTGACTTAGTAAAGACTGGACGTTTGCATTATTACAACAGGACTCTGGTCTTTCTTTTCAATGTGCATGGTGAGTGCTGTAGCTGTCTTATCCAGTACATTTGTACCATTATGCTGTTCACTGCAGTTCCTTTGGTAGCCAGAGTAGAGAGGAATTATTATGATAGTGTGGGGTTTATTTATTCAAACTTCATTTATGAATCTTTGGTGGAATGTGGAGGTATGTTTATCATGTTGCTGTGTGTAATTTAAAAATGGCACCTGTAGGCTAGGATGCCAAGACCTGCCCCGCCTCCAGACTCAGCGCTCCGCTACTATTCATGCAAACCTTGTAACTGAAGTCCCTTCCGAGTGGTTTCAGCTTACACCACGGTTAGCCACAATTTTTCTATGGATACTACTCGCTCATCTCTTGACCACTTACTAGTGGTACCTTGATGAAAGCGGCACACATCAGACTGCCTTGAGAGTGGGTTCAACCCCTATGCCAACACAGCAATACAGCCCCTAAAAAGTATTTATATCATTGCATCTGCACAGTTACTTTATATGGGATACATGTTATCTGCCATCCACGTATCTCCACAATGAAGTCTGTGCTAGTACTCCTGCCATTGATTCAGAGAATGGATGCATGCCCCAAACGGAATGGCACCTCCCATACCCATAGTACTTGATCCCTGCTATTCTGTATATTACCTGGGTGTACAAGCCACCATGTTAAGCTGACTGAGTCCTCATCCTTAGATGCATTCGGAGCATGCATGGCTGATACAATCCCATCCGCGTGTGCATACCACTGGCCATCTTAGTGAGGGGCAGGAGAACGGACACATGCACATTAGAGTGCTGACATTATGGCCACCATTTTAGTCATGGCAGAGGCCATCTTCAGCTACAATGGTCACTTACTTTTATTAAACCACAGATAGTAAGGAGAAATCAGTGGGGTTTATTGAGTATCGCCACGCCAGCAAACACCCCAGTCAGAGCCAGATTCCCTTTATCAGGCAGATCCACTAATGGATGGCTTCTGAACACCTCCCCACTGTTAATAACAGTTTTATAGCAGATGATGTTCATATTTTGAAATAAAATTAATCCCTGTTCCAACCAATGCGAGATCATTGCACAGTATGACATGCAATATGACACACCCTAGATCTCCGTTAATCACCACAATCCCAGCCATCTTGTAATTGTTTCCTGGCCAACTTTCTTACTTTCATGGAAAATCGGTCATGAGAGAGCTATCCAGCATGTCATATTCCACTCCCCATACAGTGCATTATAGCCATTTCAGAAAAACACATAACAGATGGACTATGACAAGGATGGAACCTACTATTAGTAGCATCCTTTCTTTTCTTGTCATCCACAGGTTAGCAATAATGGTGAAGACAAGAAAGTGAAAATTATGCAATGTTACCCAACTGAACTCTCAGACAGGGCATTTGTGTCCAACATGTTCTAAACAACAAGAAGATGTGGACATTACCAGTGATGGGGAAATGGAGATAGAACAAGACATAGACCCCCAGGACTTTTGTCTGGAAGAACTCAGTTCAAGTACAACTACATTCATCAAGACGCAGCAGGCCATAATGCTCTGCATGTTGGAACAAATGGAAGAGGTGTCTAAATCTGCTCCTAAATCCACAACAGATGATGAAGGGGTGACTTCTGGAGCAACCACATTGTCGGATGAAACCACAGATCGACAAAAGACAAAACTAAAAGAACACCCAGATGCTTCGTAGGATGATAACATGGAGAACAACACATCTGGAAAAACTGATGAAGACGATAGAAAGGACAATGAGTCTGGAGAAGAAGAGGAACAAACTGTTGAGGAAGATAAACTAGCACTCACAAAGAAGCTCACAACAGTTGATGCACTACTGGAATGACTGCTGAGATCAGTTAAAGAAGCTATGGGATTTGATTCCTTGCAACTGTCACAACAGTCTAAACTAAATCCTCTCATCCATTCAGAGTAGAAGGACAAGTTATTCTCTATAACTCTATAAGTGAGTGTATATATGTATATATATATATATATATATATATTATGGTAGCACGGTAGTGCTACCATAGTTAGGGTTGAGGAGCCATTTACATGTTAAACCTAAAATTTTGCACCTTAATAACTTTGCAACCGTATTTGCCTGAAATTTGGAACACATGATCAAGAACCATACATCTTGGAATCTGCTAACTTTTGTACTGTTCAGATATACGGCTGCAGAGTTATTAAGCATGATATGCGTGCATGTTTACACTTTTTTGCAATTCTTTGGTCATCTCTACAGGTCGTTTGGTTTGTGCAACCAGTCCGAAATCTTCAGGGAATGTGTGCCTGGGTTCCCCAATGTGTCTTTTGAAGATTTTGTGAAAAAATATTAAACGGTTCAAAAGTTATTTAAAAAACAGTTTCCCATTATAAGTCAATGGGAAAAGTTAACAAAATGTTCAACACTTTCGCAAATGCAGTTTTTACTTTCGCAAATGGCCCTTTTACTTTCGCAATTTCACCATTTTGTTTTCAGTTGGTCATCAGAAAAATGCTTGGCATTTAAATTTGGGACCCTCTAGCAACACAATTCTTTTTGTGTTTACCTAGTCAGACCCTGAGGATGCTAGGCATGTCTTTAGTTTGAGGTTAAACACCCTAGAAATGTGTTTTTCAAGTTTCTGGAAAAAGTACTTTCACAAAGCAGTGTCACACTCATGAAAATGTCGCAATTTTTGTGAAAGCTTTCGCAAATTGCAACACTACTTTTCCAGGCTATGGCAAAATGACAGCAATTTTTTGCCACCCTGCTGCAAAAGAATGGTTCGGTCTTTTTGGATGATATTTGGAGGAAACGCAGCCAACATCTCACAGATGTGCCTTTCAGTATTTCGGTGAAAAAATATTACAGGGCAGCAAAGTGACAGCACTCCAAAGCTGACACTTTTTCCCATAGGATAACATTACGGCATCCGCCACATTACAGGAATCCTTTGCCACCCTGTTGCAAAATAACGGTTTGGTCTTTTGGAGGGAAGAAAGCCAACATCCCACAGATGTGTCTTTCAGTGGTTTGGTGAAAAAATATTACAGGGAGCCAAAGTTATCACACTCCAAACTTCTCTTTTTTTCCCATAGGATAACATTACGGCATTCACCACTCCTTTCAGGGCCCGTATCTCAGAAACGGTACGAGATATGGACTTTTCATCAGAAAAATGCTTAGCCCCCTCACAGGAGCTAAGTACAAAGCTAGCCAGGAAAGTCATACATCATATGACTTTTTAATTTGTTTTCTACATTGTATTGTTCCTGAGATATAAGCAATTTAGTATTCCAACTCCTCATTTTCTGCTCCGAGACCCATTATTATGCATACATTCTTTGTACTCACTGTCTTTCTCTATGTAGCTTTTGGGGAAAACCAGCCTGTGAGCTTACATTACTGTTACCCTTACCACTTCCGCTTTCGATTCAGTACCTGTTTCACTTACTGTTCCCGCCTACAGCACCGTGCTACCTCCTCGCGTTTTCATTTGCGCTTGCTTTGGGTTATTTTAACCATTTGTGTCTACAGTACTGTTTATCTTTCTGTTTCACTTTGCATCACCATGCACATTACCATTTGTGTTTGCAGGCACCGTGTTACTATGTGACAAGACATCATGTGGCGGGAGCGAGGGGCCCAAAGGGCCCCATGCTCCTGCTGCCGCATTACATTCACTATTTCTCATTATCATTCTCAAAAAGAAGGGACATTAGAGGCAAAAAACTCCATTTAATGCATTAGTTAGGGTTGTTCCACAGTGACAAAAGCTAGGAAATTTAGTGTTAGGGTTGAAAGCCCCCCTTTGCCCCCCACGTCCACACTCCCAACCGGCATCGGGGTGCACGTTGGGGTTGTCAGTCCTAATTCTCACCCCATTCTCCTATACCTCTGCTTCTTCACACATCTGATGGGGTGAGAGTTAGGACCGACAACCCGAACGCGCACCCCGATGCCGGTTGGGGGTGTGGACGGGGGAGGTCAAAGGGGGGCTTTCAGCCCCAACACCAATTTCCTTGCTTTTGTCGCTGTGGAACAACCCTAACGAATGCATTAAATGAAGTTTTTGCCTCTATTTATATATATATATATATATATATATATATATATATATATACAGTATATATATATATATATGTATGTATGTGTGTGTATATATATATATATATATATATATATATGAGTCCATCTCAGAGGTCATTACAAAAGAATGGGAATCGCCAGATTCAGACAGAAATGCTGAAAGGAAAACTTTCATTAGATTTTATCTCGTTCAAGAGGTCATCAACAAGCATGGTGTATTCTGCCGGTGGTGGACCCACAGATGGCTGCATTAAGTTGAAAGATAGTTCTTTCAGCCAAGACAGCCCCACTGAAGGATCCTGCCTACAAGAAGATGGAAGAACCTATGAAGAAAAACTTTGAGATGGCAGGCCTGACATGCAGGGCCACAACTTCTGTAGTTATACTTCCAGGGCATTACTAACATGGCTAGAGGAGCTGGCCTCTTCACTAGACCCAAATTCCAAACAAGTGAACCTCATTGAGTATGCTATCTAGGCAGTTAAATATGTGGCAAATGCATCTGTGGACACCCTGAGAATGTCGGTGAGGTCAGTAGCCATCTTGAGCTGAGCTAGAAGACTCCTATGGTTGAAACTATGGAATGCAGACATAGACTCAAAGGCAATGCTCAACAAGGTCTCTTTCAAAGGGAATTTGTTTTTTGGAGAGGCACTGGAGAAATGTATCAAGCAGAAAGAGGATGGAAAGAGTTTGGATAAAAACAAGTTGGCATGCAACTCATACCTCACCTCCTTTAGTGGCAGATTGTGCCACAACAGGGGCAGGCAAGACAGAAGACAAACCACTATTCCTTTGTTCAGGGCTGATCTTACAATTTCATGCCAGCCTACTTCTCAAACTGTGGCCAAGGTAGAGCCATGGGAAGGAGACAGAGAGCCCACTTCACCAACTCCCCATCTGGAGGGAAATTTTGCATGACTACCCAATGCTATCACTGCAGTGTCTTCTACCAGGAAAATTCATAGACAATCCACCAGTAGGGGCAAGGCTACTCAGGTTTGCACACCAGAGGAAGAAAACAACTATGGACAAATGGGGCAGACTTTGGGAAAATGGGGAGAAACGTGAAAGAGGCATTAAGGGGAATTGGACAGGAATCAGGGGTTGAGGAACAGTGGGCAGTATTTAAAATGGGGATTACAAGAACAACAGAATTATGCATTAAGCAGGTTAGCAAGAGGAAAAGGAAGAGGAGACCATTATGGTTTTCCAAAGAGGTAGCAAAGAAAGTGAAAGCCAAAAAGATTGCATTCAGGCAATACAAAAAGACACAGGCAGAAGGGGATAGGGAGCAGTACCAGGAGAAACAAAGGGAGGCAGGGAGGTCAGTAAGGGAAGCCAAAGCTCAGACAGAAGAACACATTGCAAAATCAGTGGGTAGAGGGGACAAAACCTTTTACAGGTACATAAGGGAAAAAAGAAAGACAAAGGGAGGGATAGTGAGACTGAAGGGGGAGGATGGTCGCCGCATGGAGGATGACAACAGTAAAGCTGACATATTGAACAGGTATTTCTGCTCAGTCTTTGCTGAGGAAGAGGAGGGTAATGGGTCTGAAGGGAGTACAAGGGGTGAGAATGGTGCAGAAATGGACACAAGTCCCTTTACACGAAAAGGGTCCCTGAAGGAACTGGAAGTAATAAGAGTTGATAAAGCAATGGGGCCAGATGGGATGCACCCCAGGGTTCTTAAAGAACTAAGAGAGGTGGTGGCTGAACCTCTGGCTATCCTGTTTAGATGATCACTGGAAACAGGGGAGGTACCCAAAGACTGGAGGACAGCAGATGTAGTCCCCTTATACAAAAGTGGGAACAAAGAGGAAGCAGGGAACTACAGACCAGTCAGCCTCACCTCGGTAGTGGGGAAGATCATGGAAGCACTACTGAAGGAGAGATTGGTGGAACACCTGGTTGTCAATGTACTACAGGACCCAAGGCAGCATGGTTTCACCAGGGGGAGGTCATGTCAGACCAACCTCATTGAATTTTTTGACTGGGTGACTAGGGAGGTGGATCAGGGGAGGGCAGTGGACATGGCCCATCTGGACTTCAGCAAGACTTTTGACACTGTGCCACATAGAAGACTATTACACAAACTGGGGAATATGGGTGTGGGCAGGACAGTAGTGTGGTGGGTAGGTAACTGGCTGGGTGGCAGGACACAGAGGGTGGTGGTAAATGGCTGTCACTCCTCAGAGGGAAGAGTGACCAGTGGGTACCACAGGATCAGTGCTGGGACCGGTCCTATTCAACATCTTCATCAGTGACATTGCGCAGGATCTAGAAGGCAGAATTTCACTGTTCGCTGATGACACAAAGCTCTGTAACAGAGTAGACACACCAGAGGGTGTAGACAGAATGAGAAGGGACCTGCAGAAACCTGAAGAATGGTCAGGGGTTTGGCAGTTGAAATTCAATGCAAGGAAGTGCAAGATAATGCATGTGGGGCACAAAAACCCTGGCACAATATATCAGTTGGGGGGGTGAGGATATAGCATGCACCAAGCAGGAAAGGGATCTTGGGGTTATCATCTCTGATGACCTCAAGGTAGGGAAACAGTGTGACAAGGCAGCAGGTAAAGCAAATAGGATGCTGGGATGTATAGGCAGGGGCATCACCAGCAGGAAAAGGGAGGTCATAATTCCGCTATACAAGACACTAGTGAGGCCCCACCTGGAGTACAGTGTACAGTTGGAGACCATACCTACGTAAGGACATAGACAGGGTAGAGAAGGTTCAGAGGAGGGCAACAAAGATGGTGCATGGATTGCATCACAAGTCCTATGAAGACAGGTTGAAGGCACTGAACATGTACTCCCTGGAGGAGAAGAGGGAGAGGATATGATAGAGACATACAAGTATCTTACAGGGAGGAACAGGGTGCAGGAAAACACTATTTTTAAGTGAAAAGATGTTTCAGGACTAGAGGGAATGGGATAGTTGGAGGAGGATGATTCAGAGGAAACATGAGGAAGAATTTCTTCACAGAACGGGTGGTGGACAAGTGGAACACCCTGCCAGAGGAAGTGGTGGGGGCTGAAACAATCACGGGATTTAAGAATGAGTGGGATAGACATAAAGGAATTCTGGAGGTCAGGGGTAAGGGACAACAGACTTCTAGGAAAACATAAACTGAACTTACAAGCTCAAATGGGCAGACTGGGTGGGCCATAGGCCCTTGTCTGCCGACACTGTCTATGTATCTATGAATCTATGTATGACACGCCATAAAATTTGCAGCGTAGCCCATGTCGAACATGCTAGTGGTCTCCCCAGAGTCATGGCAAGCAGCAAAAATTCAAGCTGTCAAAGATACAATTGACAATCTATCACACAACAAAGCAATAGCCCAGTACCAACAGACCAAATTAGTCAAGGAATCTATACAATATTCTTTCTGGTACCAAAAAAAGAAGGGGACTTGTGACCAATGCTGGACCTAAAACACGTGAACCAATTTGTCAGGTACAGAAAATTTAAGATGGAAACATTACATTTGACAGTAAGATCAGTATGGAAAAGAGACTACATCACGTCCATTGACATGAAGGAAGTTTATCTCCACATCCTGATCCAACCTGCTCATTACAAATTTCTCCAATTCAAAATTATTGAGCAACACTATCAATACCAGGCCCTACCCTTAGATTCAATGCAAAGAAGTACAAAGTAATTGACCTGGGAAACAAAAACCCAGAGGAAGCATACACAATCGGGGTACTAACAACAACAAAAATGGGAAGGGACCTGGGCGTAGTCACAGTAGTCATATCAGATGACCTAAAGGTAGGCAGGCAATGTAAGAAGGCAGTAAGGAGGGCTGGGGATGCTGGGATGCATAGAGAGAGGCATTACCAGTAGAAAACAGGAAGTTGTCATC
The DNA here is from genome assembly GCA_016271365.2 of Neoceratodus forsteri. NCBI lineage: Eukaryota > Metazoa > Chordata > Ceratodontiformes > Ceratodontidae > Neoceratodus > Neoceratodus forsteri. Next base: position 652,354,107 of record CM057458.1, read on the forward strand.
CCTGTGTACAGACAGTTGGTGAGACCCCATCTGGAGTACTGTGTGCAATTCTGGAGACCCCATCTTTGCAAGGACATAATCAGGATGGAGGCAGTCCAGAGGAGGTCAACTAAAATGGTGCAGGGTCTGCACCAGAAACTATATGAAGAGAGAGACTAAAGAAGCTTAATATGTATACCCTCGAGGAAAGGAAGGGGGCATAACAGAAACTTTCAAGTACCTCAAGGGAATCAACAAAGTCCAAGAGGGTAGATCTTTTAGATAAAGAGATGTCCAAGAACAAGGGGGCACAATTTGAAGATAGAGGAGGGATGGCTCAGGGGCAATGTGAGGAAGTATTTTTTCACAGAGAGGGAGGTGGACACATGGAACGACCTCCCCGAGGAGGTCATGGGGTCAAAAACAGTGGGGAAATTCAAGAATGCATGGGACAGACATAAGGAAATTATAGTTGGGGGTAGGAGGAAGTAGGCTGTTGGTTAAATAGGATCTGCAGCTTATTCAGTAGGTAGAAAAATGGGCAGACTGGGTGGGCCAAACAGTCCTTATCTGCCATCAAAGTCTATGTTTCTGTGTTTCTATGGTCTCACGTCAGCTCCAAGAATATTCACCAAAGTTTCAGTCAGTGTAATAGCATTTGTCAGACAACAAGGAATTCACAAACTCCGGTATTTGAATGACTGGCTAATCAAAGCCAGAACTCTGCAGCTATCCCAACAGCATACCAACATTGTGATGGACACTGTACAGGTGCACGGGCAGGTTCTGAACCTAAACAAGAGCAGCCTAGACCCCAGCCAACAGATCAAACACTTGGGCACATTAATGACCACAATAGTGGGGACAGTGACACCTTCCCTCAAAAGAGCAATCAAGGTCATGGAGCAGGTGAGGTTCCTCTACTAAACCAAAGGTCCTACATTCGGGATGATTCTTCAGATGCTGGGGGTCCATATCCTCATGCATAGATCTGTTAACATGGGCACTTTATCAACATGCACCCTCTGCAGACATTGGCTATATAAGCAGGGAGTCACTGAATCATGACCTAACAAAGACGGCGTCAGTCATGCTGCGGCCTACATTCAAGAAATCCTTGTTATGGTGGATGTCTCTATCCAGCATACTCTAAGGAATGCCAATCCAATCAATTCATGACTTCGTCATAGACACAGGTGCAGGCCTACTGGGATGGGGTGCCACCATGGAACACCAGGTGGCACAGGGAAAATGGGCACAGAGGCCAAAATACCCATCAATGTCCAAGAAATGAGAACAGTTTACCACACATTATGCCACTTTCACAAACAGATAAAACAGAAATAAATACCAATCAGATCAACAACAGGACCACGGTGACCTACACTGCACATCAAGGGGAAACAAGGCAGACGTATTGCTAGGACTGAGCCTCCAGGGCTTGGGCCCCAAACCTTTTCCTGCAGTGCGTTGCTTAGTTTTTTTGTGTTTAAAGTAAAAGTTCCCTGCAGGTTGCCGCTTCATCTCAGATCCCCAGCTCAGCAGAGGAAGTGAAGGTGGGTCTACATGCTCAGCCTCCAATCACAAACAACAACAACAGCATCTGCAGTGTCACCACTACTCATGTCATGTCATGGTCAGCTAGTACAGTGCAACATAGCATGCAGTTTAAAACATGCTCACAGCTTTTGTCATGCTCACTCTCCGTGTTCGTGTATGTTGGCACCATGATGCTTGAATTGTTACTGGTGCTTGCTGCAGTCAGCAACATCTAGGCCAGGTCAGGAAAGGATGGGGACCATAATGGATATGAGGTAGGTAGGTGGAGGACGCAGTGAGTAGGACTGGAGAGAGTAGAGATGACTGAGGAGATGGACTGACTGATCCCTTTCTCCCTATTTCTGTGACAATGCTGCTATGTGACTATCTGCCTCCAAACTAGAAAAAACCAAAAATGATTATTAGGCAGTTAGTGACATAAAATCTGTGGTGCTTATATGAAAAACAGATGCTGACACTTGTGCTATATAGTTTGTGTGTTGGGGGGCAGGTAAATCTGTGAGTGGGGTGGAGAGGGGAGACAGCAGAATTTGATGTGAGAGCTGGTTGTTGTAAGTGTGATGTGATTAATGTTATTTCCTGTAGCCTGCTGCTGTTTCACTCACTCTCATCAACTACGATGCCCAGCTCCCATAAAGCTGTCTACCCATGTCACACACATTGTGCACTGTGGGACAATTCATAGTTAATGCTGCTTAGTCTACAACATGAAGTCTTTACCTGACAGGGAAACAAAAGTGGGAAACAAAGAGGAAGAAATTTACTGACGTGTGTAATTTTGCACCAGAGGACGCCAACATTTCTATAGCATATGGGGGCCTAGGCGGTCACCAGACTCCCAGCCTTTTTCTTTATGGACCTGGCCCCAGATAATTTCTTACTCTAGCAACACCTCTGGAACAAGGAGCACAAATGCTCTGGAAGGCAGCAAGGGTGCTGAACTGGTTCAAAAGCAACCTTGCATCCATCACTGCCATCCACCTAACAGGCAACCTCAATGCTCAGGCAGATTGGCTCAGCAGACAGGCAATATCCCCAGAAGAATGAGCACTTCACCTGCAAATATTCGCCCAGATCAACAATTGCTGCAGACCACTACAAATCAATCTAATGGAATCTAAGAAGAATATCAGGCTGTGGGTATTCTTCTTGAGGTTTAAGGAATCAAACTTCAAAGGAGTGGACATGCTAACTTAAAAATGGAAGTTTCAGAGAGCATACATTTTTCCCCCACTGCCACTGATGCAGCATGTACTTAACAAAATACAACAGACCCAGTCCACAGTTGTGCTGGTAGCAACTGATTGGCTGAGAAGACTGTGGTTCACCACAGTAGTGGCAAAGACAATCAACAAACCTTGGATGCTACCCCACAGGCCAGATGCAGGAATTGATCAGAAAGCCAGATCTTCAGTGTCATCACTTTATGGCTTGACTCCTGAGAAGCAAAGACTGTTAGGTAAAGGATATGACCTGAAGGTCATCTCCACTATGCTCCTATCCAAGCATCGTTCAACCACTGCTACATGCAACAGATCCTGAGCGGTCTTCAAGAGATGGTGTACTGATATATGGATCCCTCTACAGTCGATAGCTATTGCGCACATCCTAGTCTTCCTGCAATGGGGCATGGACAAGGGACTGTTGATCTCCTCCCTCAGAGTTCAAGCATCAGCAACAGGAGTGGGAATGGGGACTGTAGACAACTATACACCAGGAGCACACCCTGATTTCATCAGGTTCCTAAAGACAGCGAACCACATCAACTCAAAGACCAAGCAAACGGTTGCTCCTTGGGATCTCAACATTTTCCTAGAAACACTCACTATGCACCCTTTCAAACCACTGGGGTCAATTGACATGTACTTGGCCGTAGTCAAAACTGCCTTTCTGACTGCCATGTTTTCCACATAGTGCATCAGTGAACTGAGTACTCTGTCCCGTAAGGAACCATTTCTCATTATACATAACGGTGTCTCTACAAACAATCTCATCCTTTACACTGAACGTGTCAAGCCCATTCCACACAGCTTAAACATTAGAGCTTCTGGCCTTTCACAGTTCAGACTCCCACAACCAAGAGGGCCCCACTGAGTCACTGGACATGAAAAGTGTGATCATGTTTCACCTGGATGATATGAAAGACTTTAGACTGTCTGAGAGACTGTTCATATACCTAGTGGTACAAGCAAACGTTAAGCAGCAGCAAGAGCCAAACTGGCCAGCTGGATCAAAAAGATCATCAAGGAGGCCTATAAAATCAAGAACATTGCACCACCATCCAGTGTCAAAGCAAGGCAAAGCATGCCCACAAGGGCTATATCTACCTCATAGGCAGAGCGCAGTGATGCCGCAGTACAGGAGTTATGTGCCACAGTCACTTGGTTAATAATATTTACATTCACAATATACTATAACCTGGATGGTGACAAAGCCAACAAGGCAGACTTTGCCAGGAAAGTTTTGAAAACAGCCATAGCACGATAGGTCTACTGTTATCCAAACTTCCCACGCTGAGTAATTCTTCATTGCTTCTTAGAACCCAGTTGGTAATGGATGGGGGATGCTGTAAGGTGATGCACTATTCAATGGCATGTTACTCACCTGGTAAAGGTGACTGCATGAGCATCACCTTACAGCATACAGAGACTCACCCTACGTATACTACGCTTCAGCAAATGGAGGGTCTGCAGTCCTGCATTAGTGAACTACAATAATGATTATCTGCTACCAGCATGCCATATGGGATTATTATATCTTAGAATGTAGTTTTTAGGGCAACAAAAGTACCTATAGTATTCCATGTACTGGATATATGGTATCCGTTAGGGAGACTGAAACTCAGAATCCCGAAACTGATGGTACCGAGTTCAGTCTCCTGACACCTACACGCCTGACAGAAAGAAAACCAATGCTGACAGGGGAACAGTAGTGGATATGATGAACTGCTACCCTACCCCTAGCCAGGCACCACAAGGGATTAAAAAATGTGGAAGCTGGCTGGGCTGGTCCTGTGGCACAGAGGTCTAAGCCATTACCAGCTCGGCCAACATGGTCTAGTAGACCGGGGTTCTGTTCCCAGTCACCAGAAATTTTTGCCAGCACACTGTTTCATCCCCCGCCCTCCAGTAACTTTGTTTTTTACTCCGAAGTCCACTCCCCCTCAGAGTTGGTTCTTTAAGTTACGGGAGGTGCAGGGGTGGAGCACCCGACATTACATGTAAGTTCCTTGCGGGATACCGAAATTCAATCTCCCTAACTTGGTCTTGTAGAGTTTGGGATATTGAATTTTGGTCTTTCAAAATATATTTGGGTTTGTGATAATGTTCAGTGTCATAATTGTTGTGATTATGTTCAATGCCCTGACTTCTACCATGGTTCCTTCATAGATCCTATACAGTTTCGGAAGACACAAACTGGGCTCCAGCAGCGAAGATGTGAGACTAGGTGGACCAGGTTTTGAAACCTTTGGTCACATGTATATCATTTGCCTATCAGGTAGACATAACCCAGTCGGTAATGGTCAGGGATGCTGTAAGGTGATGCTGATTCATTCACTTTTACTAGGTGAGTGAAGTACCTATCATTTACAATGCAGCTAAAGCAACACATCATCTGATTAAATCCAAAATAAGGCACTTGCAGTGAAACAACGTTATTTTGTTTACTTAGGTTAGCCCAATCATATAAAAATCATTTACACAAGTAGATTTAATGATGCACTGTTCTGTAATGCCTGCTAAATCATGAACTACACAGTTCTAAAAGGTAAATGCATAGCCACTGCACCATGCAGATAAATGGCAAGCAGTTTTGTCTGCCCTCTGCTCTCTGCATATCACCACTACTCATGTCATGTCATGGTCAGCTGCTCTCTGCATATGTCATCAATTATTAAATCAGAGCACTTGTTCTATGTAGTACGGACACACCACCAACAGTCAAATTTTACTTTCCATGTGTCCTCACAAAAGCTCCCATAACACACTGCAGACACGTTAGAAATTCCATCTTTTCATTTAAAATGAAACAGTAGCTGCATTTCTTTTACTAAGTCACTTTAAGAGTTCCCTCAACTACAGGTTGTGCTTATAATTTAAAATATTGTCTGTAGGGTTGGCGGGGGGGGCATACCCCCAAGACAAAATAATAACCAGGAATTACTAATAAAAAACAAACAAATGAAGAACAAATAAACAAACTCCTCCCTTGCCTTAAAAGCAACTCTCATGAATAAGAAATCTACATTCAATTTCATAGTTCACCAGCCAGCTTGGCACAACATATCACATTAGGAGTTCTGTGCCCCCCCCCCAAACTATGCCCAACTGCTGCTGAGCCACCTCCCAGCCTTAGAGGGAAAGGGTTCCTCAAATCCATTCGAGGTTGACAGTATGAGCCACCTCCCCCTTCATTGTGAGCTGCTAGCATATATTTAAGCAATAAACCATGACAGGGTGTGAGTTTTGCTGGGATTTACCCATGCCTGGTGTGGTTCATTCATGAGGTTGTGGTTTATTGTGATTATACAATGGCCCTCTTTATTTTTCTGCCAAAAACAATAAAGAAAATTTTTTTTTTGTATTTTGCATTATTTATTACTGCACCAGAAAAAATATTCCTGGGTTCTATGTCTCTTAGAGACACACACACGCACGCGCACACACCTTCCATTTTTTTTTCTTTCCCCCGGCATACATTTTTTTAATGAGCTGCATCTAGGTGAGCATGGGGACCAGCCCCCAAAGTGACCATGTATCTTGGCATTCAGAGTGAGCAGTGTACCCATAAAAGTAGGCATTCAGGCACACAGGTTGGGCATTCATGCCCCGGGGTGGGCATTCTGAGCTCTGGGAAATGTTCCTATCAGGAAGGTGTTAAAATTGGAAACTGCTGAAATTCAAAACAACTTTGCATTCTGTTGCGATGTTCTGGCAGTTCCGTTTTACCATCTATGTGATTCTGGCATTCTGTCAATTACTCTACAATTCTGAATAACAACTTACAGACAGCTGCATAGGTAACTGATTTGTTCAAACATTTATCTCATTGTATTTCTGTTCGTTACTTGGTCTGTCGGCCTGTGTCAGGCTCACCTGCGATAAAGGTCTGGGGTTCCAATTAGTCTCCATTTGCTCTTTGTCTACTAACTCCTCTCAGGTGGCATCAAGAGGGAAAGGGTCGATATTAGTGCTGTTCTGCGTTGCCATTATTTATTCTCTTTTGGTTTTTTTAAGAGCTAACAGTGTGTTCCTTTCTGCTGCTACCTGGTGTCCTTTGTCCCCATGGTAACTGATGTCCACAGATGTGGATGCGGCTAAAAATGGGAGAACAGTGGCAGTGTATTTTTGGGGGGCCGGGAAATGTTTAATCAATCAATCAAACAATCAATGAAACTTTATTTTACCAGGCGAAACACCATTGAGGTAAACTCATTTCCTACGTGGACCTGGGCAGCTGCATAAAAGAGGTACAAAATAGTATACAGAAAATGCAGAAGTAGTATACAGTAAATACAGATGAATATATGCAGATATATATATATGTGTGTGTGTGTGTGTGTGTGTGTGTATATATAGATATATATACAGTATATATATATATATATATATATAGTGATACATAGCCAACCCTGGACTCATGGTAGAAATAATGGTGAGTTGTATCAACAATAAAGCTCTCAGAACTAAGTAACAGGGTACAACCTAACAATATCCAGAATATGTCAAAAGAGGCAGGAGGGTAGTGCAGTAAGGAAGTCGGGAAGGACAAGGAAGGGAAGGTAGAGTAGAAAAGGAAAGCATACAATTAGATACAGAACAGAGAGTAGACTAAGTAGAAGAGTAGCCATGGGATTAATTCAAAAAATTACAGGGAGTAAGTGCCATCAATGGAAACAATCACAGTTTAAAACTGTGCCTGTGTTGGTTTTTGACTTTTATTTGTTTCAAATTTTTCGTGTGCCTCTGCTTTTCTGGAGCTATGTAGAGAGCCCGATGTACAAGCTAGATCTGATCCGATTGGCCAAGTGTCTGAACTGTGGAGTCCTCTGACTGACCATCTCGCCATCCGTTGCCCTCTTTGCCAGTCCTGTTTTTATGAATGAGATTTTTTTTAAATGGGAGTTCTCAAATCAGTTGGGGAACATGGTACAAAGGGGATGGCAGTGGAGTGGAATCAGATGGAAAAGAACTTTTTCAGGTGAGCTGTGTGGAAGCGGTTGCAGGGAAAATTTAAACAGTATACTGTTCAGACTCATATATGAGTTTGTGGATTGTTTTGGGAATTTTTTAGTGGCTCATTGTTACTTTTGTGGGTATTTTGGGGGCATACTCTAATTTATTGTGAGTGTTGTGCCTTTCAGTTGTGGGAGATGCACTTTTAGCAGGGATTCAACATGACGGTTTTGCCAATAACTTTGGGAGCTCGGATGGATTTTAGAGACTGGGTTTTAGGACGCGGCTATCTGGCACTTTTACCCTTTGTTAATGGCAGGATTTACAACGGGTAAATCATGCCTGCCAGCCAATCAGAGGACAGTAGTCAAGCCATTGCATAATTAAGCAATATACCACTCCAGGGTGTGGGTATATGGGTGGATTTACCATGCCTGGTGTGGTTTGGTCATAATGCCGCAGGCCAAGTGACTTAACCACACCAGAAGTGGTAAATCCACAAATATATCCATACCCTGGAGTGGTAGATTGCTGTTATACTATGTCACACTTCATTTTTTTTGGGAAAAAATATAAAAAGATTCTGTTTTTTTTTGGCATTTTAAATAATTTTTAAATAATGTATTGTTTTGGCACAAAAAATAGTCCAGTCTGCTGTGTTTCTGCTAGCAGTCCTTCCGCTGCACCCTGCCCCTTCCTCAGTACCTGTTGCTCTGGTTCATCTCTGTTTCCCTGCATTGTGCTGCCTCTTCAGGGTCCTGGAGTAACTAGGAGGAAGGGTATACTGAGCAGACATTGCTTTGGGCTAGCGGCACCTTGCTGAGCACATATTGGTTGGGGCTAGCGATGCATCCCTCTCCTATCCACATAGATAGAAAGCTGGTCACCATAAGGAAGGCAGGAATGAGTGACTGTTAGGTGCACACTATCAGCGTAATGGAAAGACCAGAGGGAGGAAGCAGTTACTGGAGCTGGCGGTTATCGCTACGGAGACAGGAAAGGAGCGGCCATCAGGGAAATTCAACTGTTACTTGGTATGGCAACTTTTAATAAACTTCGGGAATTTAATAACACAGATTGGAAAGCTAGATGAGGATTTTCAAAGCCAATAAAAAGAAAATATTTTAAAAGAGTGCAGGGTTGCGATCAGGTGGGGTGTTAAATCGAAGGAGGAAGTTATTATTATTATTTTTATGTTGCCTCGCGCTTGCACACGAGTCAACATCTTGTGTTTGTAGCAGATTTGGAGGTGCGGTCACTGTGGGCGAATGCAGGGCATGCATCAGTAGGTGCATCCTTCATTCCCCAATCAGCCAGCAGCAAGCGCTGACATCACACATCCCTAATGGGGCCACCAGATCTAAGAAAGGTCCGCTGCAATGAGACCAAAGCTCTCATGCAGGACCGCAACTGCCTTACGCTAGCACACGCAAACATGGCGGCAGTGACTGCCACCTGTCACAATGCCAATGGGAGCCCACTCCCTGTTGGTATAATGACCCTCTCCCATTTAAAATGAATACCGAGGGTGCCCAATCCCCTTGACATCATCACCCCAACAGTCTTTCTTCCAGCAGAGGGACCCAATCCCCATTGGCTTTATTCCCCTTTCCCACTTATTTTGCCGATGGGGAGCCTCTCCCCTGTCAGCATAATGCCCCCCCACTTTGTTGTGTGCTGAGGGGGATGACCAATCCCCTCGGCTCTTGTCCCCCCCTTCTGTATGTGCCGACGGGGGTGCCCAATCTCATGTCGGCTACAGCATCCCCCCCAAAACACTTAGGTGGCACACTGGAAGCCCACTACAGCATGCCAAATCCCCTGGAAAAGAAAAACTGTCCCGCAATGTTTTTTTTTTTTAAAAACCTGTAAAAAACTAAACGGCCCCTCGCGATCTCCCTGCCCCTTCCCCCAACCCGCGCCCTCCCTCTGCGCATTCCTGCCTCCTCACACCCCCTCACTGCATACTTACCTCCGGAGTCTGGAGCGACGATCTTTGGTGGACCGGGAACACGTCTGCACTCTTCAAAGCTGACTGCGAACTGAAGACATGCCGGTAAGCTGTATAATGGCATAAATATGTTTTTTTCAACTTTGGTGCATATCTCAGCCATTTTTGGGAATTTTTGTACCAAAATTTCAACATGGGGTTATTGGAACCCCTCCTTATGAATTCAGGCACTGTCATGGTGTTATTCGGTCCCAAAAGGTGATTTTGTGGTCACTGTGTGGAATCACCTTTTGGGACAGATTAATGAAATGCCAATGCCACTGTTCATGAGGAGGGCTCTCAAAAAGCCTATGTTGCAAATTTGGTGGGAAAAATAAAAAAAATGGCTGTTTTATGAGCGTGCATTGCGCAGTTTCCACGCACGCTTGTAACTTCGTGAATTTGTAATATTTTCACTCCAGATTTTCAAAATTGCCATTTTTCCACACCTCCTTATGAAACATACAGCTGTCATTTTCCATGTCCTAGCCAAAATGTGTTTTCGCTGTCCGGTGCAGAATAGCGTGGTCGCTGTGCGAAATCAGTTTTCGTGACAGTTTGAGGAAATGACGGTGACACTGTTCATGAGCAGAGGTCCTAAAATGCCTATGTTAAAAATTTGGTGACGAAATTCTATAAAATGACTGTATTACAAGTGTGCGTTGCGCAGTTTCCACGCACCCTTGTAACTTGTCCCAAAATGCCTATGTTAAAAATCCCCAAAATAATTGGGTTACGGACGTGAGTTGCACAGTTTCTATGCATGCTTATGACTTCACCAATGTTTCATATTTTCACTTCAGATTTTCAACGTTGCCATTTTTTTACATCTCCTCATGAACAATACAGTTGTTATTTTCCACATACTGCCCAAAATGTGTTTTCGTCCCTGTGTCGCCAAATGGCATAGCCGCTGTGCAAAACCACCTTTCAGCTAACAAACCGATAGTGCCGCTCTTCATGACATGGGCTCACAAAAAGCCCATGTTGAAAATTTGGAGTGAAAATACCAAAACACGTCTACGGTGTTAGGGTTTCCAACTGTAACACTCCACCCTGTAGAGACTGACAGGCGTCAGGGGTGTGACTCGGAATCGTCGGCTGTAATGCTTATGCCATTCCACCCCCACCCCCACCATGCAGCCAGTGACAGGCATTGTGGTGTGCCTTGCAGTGTTCGGCCACAAAGTTCACCCCATTCTCCTATACTGCATCCACCTCAGCGTATTTCCTTATGGAATGGGGTAAGTATAGCGGCTCAAGACCCCAAAGCACCGACACTTGTCAGTGTCTACAGGGTAGGGTGAGGTAAAATGGCATAAGCATTATAGCTGAGTGGCCTGTAAAAGGCACACCAATGCCTGTCGGTCTCTACAGGGAGGGGGTGGGGTTGGCATCACTTTAATACTTCACTGCCATTCCTATTATGCGTCTCTGACTCCTGCACTACCAATGCCAATACCAGCGAGACAACATTCGGCATTGACAAATGCTTATTTTAATTTACCGTGGTAATGGTTTTGAAGCGGTGACAAGTGGTGGTTTGGTTTGATGTGGGGAGTTGTGAGGGAGAATAGGTTGAAAGAAGGTGCCTTTTTTTGGGGGGGGGCTCTTTACAGGGTTATGACAAGAGAGAGCGAGTGTTTGTTTTTTTTGAGTGTTAACGGTTAGTACTGTGGAGTTGTGAATCTCGTTGTTTCTTGCTTTATTTGCAGTTCTACTTTTGTCATGCTCGGAGTGATTTTCAGAGGTGATTCTGATGCAGCAGACTGGTGGCTGGCACCTTTTTCAGTGGGTATACTGGAGGATTTATCACACTGGCAAAGGTGCCAGCCAGCCAGTCAGATTGTGGGGTTACCGACTTTGGATTTACCCCATTGTATAATCTTATAATCAATATACTGCCACTCCCCTTCCACAGCTACTACTGGTAGGATACTGTACATAAAATACTGGACCCTCTCCAGTCAAGTTGCTACAGTGCATTCAGTATTGGAACACATCTGTTACTATAGTATAGCCAATATTTGCCCTTCCCACCCCCCGCTACAGTATATAGCATATTGGAGCACCTAAGCTGCTACATATATCCAATATTGGACAACCCGAGCTGCAACAGTATATCCAATATTACAGCATCCCTGCTACTACCCTGAATATCGAATACTGGAGCAGCCCCAGTTGCTACAGTATATCTAATATTGTAACCCCCAAAAAAAAAGCAACTGAAGTTAATCTCAGAGTGCCATCTACTGTAATACTTATGATGGATGGGAAGGCATAAGAGACAGCATCCATAGCTGTTCCTAAAACACAGGCCTAACACTGAAAACACAGTTGACAAAGGGAAGCTGGGAAATTCTGGAAAGTTAATAACATTACTCAGATCATTATGATTTCTATTTCCATGTGGTCCCTACTGCCAAGGTTCATATCTCCTGCCCAGGTCATGTAATGTCCCTGCACAAAACATGCCAAAGCCAGAGTTAAGTAAATGCTAAAATGCTAAACATGGTCACCGACATGAAAGCTCAGGTTTCCCTTGTATGTTCTCTCTCACCTCAGAGGCAAAACCGGCAGCTCTTATCTTCTTGACACAACTGGTGGGTGTCCAAGGGATGACTTGCTGCTTTGGTACATAGAGCAGTGGCACAGGGTGGCAGTTCTTGCTGCGAGCAGGTTGGGTGCAGTGCAATGCAGTGTTGCACCTGGCAGATCTATTGCAGGCAGAGGGTGCAGCTGCACCCACAATACAAAACTTTACTGTCACTTGTCCTTGAAGCCACCACCACAGCTGTAGACTTCCACTGAAGCAGATGAGCCTGTCCCATCTCTCCGATAAGAATAGACCCCTACCCCCAGCCAAGAGCAGAGTAGCAGGATCAAAAACGTGTTCAAATTACCCTTTGACCTTTAACACTGTTTTTTCTTCCTGTTGCTAACTAGGCAGCTGCTATCATACCGACCTGAGTGATGTGACCCATCAACTGACAGCTACTATACTAGCTTGCTGCACACACTGCTCCTCTGCCATCAGCTGCTCTGCTGCACACTGACCACCTCAGAGATGGCAACTAGCATGATCACGCACCACACTGCAACTGGGAAGATGATTAGGAGTGAGGTGGGATGTATGCAATGGGCAGGATTGTATTTTAAATGCAGCGGATACTGCAGAAGTAATAAGGGGTGGTGGGCTGTATGCATCAGGTGGGATTGTGTTTTAAATACTGCAGCACCAGGGGAAGTGATCATAAAGGGGACATCTGTATGCAATGGGTGGGACTGTATTATAAATGCAGTAGGCATTGGGGAAAGCAATTGGGAGTGAGTGAGCTGTATACTGCATGTGGAATTGTGTTCAAAATGTAGTGGCACTGGGAGAAGTGATTTGGAGGGAGGGGCTAAATGCATTGAGTGCTATTATGTTTTAAATGCAGCAGGCAGCAGGGGGAGCGATCAGGAGTGGAACAGGCTGTATGGCAGTGGAAGGGATTGTTTCTTCAGTAGAGTAGACACTAGAAAAGAGATCACACACACCACAGTTGCTCCCGACGCCAGGGCAGGTAGCAGGTTGGGACACGAGAAGAGCCACCAACACTGAAACCTGGGTTGAGTCGGACAGGGACTCTGCTTTGTTGCTAGGTGGTGGTACTATCTATTTATTTATTTATTTATGACTTTGATAACCGGGTAGTGCACTGGTCCAGGGGACTGTTTTCAGGCACAACCGGGGCCAAGAGGCAATTGGAACATAATACATAATATATACAATGATAATACAACACAGTAAGGTACAGGTGAGTGGTCAAGGACACCAGAATTGCAGTAGAAATACAATTTATTTATTTATTTGACTTTAGTAACAGGGTAGGTGCTCTGATTCCAGGGACCATTTTCAGGCAAGGCCAATGTCATGTACTGCGGCCAGAGCGTGGTACATAACAATAAAAGATAGCTAAAGTAAAATGTAAATCATACATATCAAACATCAAAAAAACACAAGTACAAGAAAATAACATGCAAAATCACAGGGAACACAGTGATCTGAGAACTCAAAATGCCCAGATGGACTAAAACAGTACTGTGTTGAAAATAACTGGTTGGCAATCTAAACAGGTATATTGCGTAGGCAAGGTTCGACGGTGAGTAAGATAGGGCTCAGGGATAAGCGAGGCAGGAGATGGGAGGAGGAGAGAAGGCTGAGATGGGGTGAAAGGATTAGGTAGTAGGAGATGTGGAGGGATACTAGTCAAGTGGGGAGGGTGGCTGTGGGGGGGGGGCTACACCCCAAAGCATTTGCAGGTGGATGCCAGCAGAAGCCAGTCTTTGAGATGGGTTTTGAATTGGCGGTGTGTGTTAGTAGTGCACAGTTCGATAGGCAGATTGTTCCATAGAGTAGGGGCTGCCACTGATAGGGCTCTACTCTCCATGTTAGTGGATACGCTGGGGATGTGCGGGGAAGGGGATACAGCTACAGTGGAGGCTGCAATGCATGGTGCAGATGGAGAGGAGGGGAGAAAGAGGGGATTCCTGGCCAATACTGATGGCAGAATCAACCATGCAGTACAGGGCAAAGTTGAAACGGGCCTGCAGTGGGATCCACCCAAGGGAATTGAGTAGGCCACAGTGGTGAGTTGCGTAGGGAGTCGACAAGATGAACCGACAGGCACTGTTGTAAGCTTTGGAGAGTTTGGCCATGCTAGTTGCTGATATCCTGGATTATATAGGGGAGCAGTAATCCAGGATAGGGAGAAGATTACCCTGAACTATGGCAAGGCAGACCTCTGAGGTGAGGTATTGCTGGATTCTGAAGGCAGCACCTAGTTTTTGGTGGAATCTTAGGACTAGAGAGTCTATGTGATCAGGGAAGGAGATGGAGGGGTCAAATACAACTCCAAAGTATTTGAAATTGATGACTTCCTGAAGGGTATGACCATCAGGGGATCCAATGTTTAGAGGGGAGCCTGACTTGTGTTTGGCTAGGAAGGGCTTGGATCCGAACAGTTTTGATTTGTTTTTTTTAGCATTGACCAGAAGGAGATTTTCAGCAAACCAATTATGGGCAGCCACAAAGTTTAGTGAGAGAGTGGAGGAAATAACAGTAGGGAATTTGTTGCTGCAGAAGACTACAAGGTCATCAGCATAGAGGAGTGAGTGACAGATGAGATTGTCTGAGGGAAGGGAGTTAATAAAGAGAAAAGGAGGGGGCCAAGGATAGAACCCTGGGGGACACCTGCGGAGACTGGCAGGGTGGGGGAGCAAGCAGAGCCAATGCACACAAATTGGGATCAATTGGTGAGTTAGCTTTTGAACCAGACTGTGACCTCTGGAGAGCAGCTGAGGCAACTGAGTTTGGAGAGGAGGAGGAGGAGGGCATGGTTTAACATATCAAAAGCTTTGGAGAGGTCAATGAAAACCACACCAGTGGCATTTCCATGGTCCATGTTTGTAAGGATGTGGCCTGTTAGAAGTGCTAGGGCAGTGGTGGTGAAATGGTTCTTAAGAAAACCATGCTGCTGACTACACAGGAGATTGTATTTGCCTGTGTAGTCAGCAAGCTGGTGGTGAATGGCTTTCTTAAGCAGTTTGCTTAGGTGGGGAAGGATGGAGATGAGATGGTAGTTATCCATGGATCGAGTGTCACCAGCTTTGAAAAAGGGGATTACTTTTGCAGTTTTCCAGGGATCAGGCATGGTGGAGGAGGACAGAGCGATGTTGAAAATAAACGTGAGTGGAGTGATGATGGCAGGGGAGATAAGCCTAAGGAAGACAGGGGATAGTCCATCGGGTCTGGGGGATCCATGGTTGGGGAGGCTCTTTAGGAGTTTGGCTATGTCAGAGGGTGAAAGCACTTTAAAGAAAAAAGGGGGAGTCAGGGGCATGGAAGTAGGCCTAGAGGGTGCCGGCTGGGGGTAAGGTGTGTAGCTGGGTTGGTATGCAGGCCGTTCGGGAGTTTGCTCAGGTACATGGTAAGGTCAGAGAATTTGTCATTAAAGGCTCTGGCCACATCCAGAGGGTCTGTTCTAGGGCCGTCCATGGAGTTTAGCTGTAAGGCAGACTTGCTGGAGGGGGGCTTAGAAGGGAGCCGATGGAAGCCCAGAATTTTCAGGGGTCACCCAGGTTAGCTTGTTGGAGGTTTCAAAAATGAGCTTGTTTTAGTGATTTGGCCAGGTGTTTGCACAAGTTTATCCTACACATGTAATCATTCTAGAGGGCTGGGGATGGGGATAGGGATGCTTTGTAGGAGGACCAGGCAGGGTACCTGTCCTTCATTAGGATAAGGAGCTCTTTTGTGACCCAGCGTGAGCAGCCACCCCTGACCTTTCTTGTGGTGATTGGAAAATGTCGGTCCTGTAAGGTCAGGAGTGTCCTTGTGAAACAGATTACTGCCTGGGTCACATTTGAAAGTGAGAACAGAGCAGACCAGTCCAACGTCCTTGTCTCAGCAAGGAGTTTAGGGGTGTCTGGGTTCTTGAAATTATGGAAGGGCAGATTTTTTGGGGGGGCATATCAGCTTGGATGACCAGAGGAGATACATGGGGGAGTGGTCAATAATGGAGCCAGCCATGGTGCCAGTATGCAGTGCATGATCAGTGCTGTTTGTGATGATCCAGTCCAGCAGTGTTGAAGTGGCCGTACGAGGGTTTTGTCTGTTGGGAAGCATGATGGTTTGGACCAGGTTATGTTGTTTAAGGTGGGAGACATAGGCTGGTGGCTGCACAGCCAGTTTAAATTGAAATCCCCCAGAAGAATACAGTCTCTGAGTGGAGATAAGGAGCTCAGACCAGTGAGGACGCTATCTAGACCCTTGGTACCAGTGGTGTGAGGGTGGTAGCAGCATCCTATGTAGAGTTTCTTACAGGATCCAAGAGTTACTTCAGATAGGAGCCATTCGCTTGGTGAAGCTGGATTTGAGCTGAGGACCTTCTAAGCAGAGAGGGGTTCCCTGATGAATAGGGCAATGCCACACCCTTTTTTTGTCTGGCCTGTCAAGCTGGAGGGAAGAGTATCTAGGCAGTTGATAAGTATTGACATCATGGTGGGGTTTCAGCCAAGTTTCAATGAGTCCCAGGACATGAGGCTTGTACAGCGTGGTCCAAGCCTCCATGTCAGGGAGTTTTGAGGGAAGGCTGCATATATGGATGGGGGAAATGTTCAGCCTAGAGGCATTTGCCCAGATGCTATCTTAGTGCATGATTTGGGAGTTAAGTGTACCGGGGTTACACTTGACATTGCCAGCTAGGAGAAGGAGGGATAGAAAAGGGATATATGGGCAGGAGGGAAAGGCAATGGAACAGGATAGGGAGGCCAGGTAGTGGCCAAGAAGCCGGCATTCAGAGTTGAAGAGTAAGGAGAGGGTGATGGGGCCAAAGAAGGAGCATTCCCATGAGGAGGTGGGGGTGAGAAGGTCCATGGAGGGGTGGGTAGTCAAGAAGTAGGTAAGGTATTCTTGGTTCTGCACCAATAGTATGGCACAGGAGTCAGTCAGCATCAGGAGAAATGGCAGTGACAGTGCGAGCAGAGTGAAATGTAGCAGTTTCATTGTGGCAGTACGGGATGAAAAATTGGGGAGGAAAAATGCCCCGAGGAAGAGGTAAGCTGGGAGCAGTTGCTTTAATGGGGCAGATGGACTAGAGAGAGACAGAGACAAAGTGTTGGGGGCTGGTAAGAACCAAAAGTAGGACTGTAACTTTAAGAAGAGCTCAAATAGGCAGGAGCCAATGGGGACCGAATTTGGTATGAGAGAGAGAGGCTTGTGTGAATTTAAAGAGCGGCAGGGGTTGGGGAGGGAGGAGGGCAGGCCTAAAATTCAGTTGAAATCAATGCAGCCTAGGAGAGCCAGATCCGAAATCCAGGCCGTTACCTGATGCTTGGTCTCAGGGGTGGGTGGAGGCAGGCTCCTCGTGCCAGGAGGCACTATGTCCATGTTTTGGACTGCAGAGACAGTGATAGCCCAGAGGGCTGAAGGACGCCAAGCAGGGAAGATAGTACACCAGTTATTACAAGGAGATAATACAACATAAGTAAGGATAAGTACAATAGCAAATATGACATAAATGAGGAAGAAGTCAACACAAGACAGATGGTTGAGCACAGGAAATTGCAGCATTAGGCTGAACCCAGCTACCTACTATCAAAGGATGCAGCCACAATGTGATTGATGTGGTTTCATGCTTTCATATGAGAAAAGATTTCACCCATCAGGCAGCTTAGCAACACCAGCAGCAGCCTTGTCAGGACTGGGTGAGCACAGGCACTCCTCCTGGAGGCTCAGCTGTATTGGCTGCTTGCAGCACACATCTCCCCAGCCTGTATACTCTGGCATGGCACCAAGAAGTTTGCTTTGTGCATGCTCACAAGCAAACATAAAAGGTACACAAGCAGGAATCAAAATCAAGTGAGAGTATGGCAAACACAACAGAATAAACAGCACAGTGTTTACGCCAGAATAGAGGGGCAATGGGTAGTGATAAAAAAAGGGGAGGGCATCAAGAATGGAACTTTGACTTTGATGATTATGTTCACATAAACCTTGAGTGAATTATCTGACATTTCCCCACTTGGTCCTAGTGAAAAAAGATGGAAAACTGGAAAAAGGACTACAGAGAAGAATAACCTACTGTATATGGAATATACTTCTTTTTTTTATATTCTCTGTTTATGTCCCCGTCACTCTCCACAGCGCTACCTTTCTCTCTCCAGTCCTCCAAGGCATCTGGAGCTATAGCTACTCCCAGACCTCTTCCTGTGGGCTACTTTCATGCTGCCTAGGCATACCCCCCTCCTGGTGGGGAGAAAGGGAGATGCTCCTCATTCCACTCCTCCCACCTGCTTGAAATCTTTGTCACGCACCTGTCAGGATTATCCTGTTTTGCAGTCGGGCTGTGTGCCGGAGGCAGTTGCTGGGTTCGGCTGTGGTGCTTTTTCCTTTTTCTTGCATCCCCTGAGGAAGCCAGCTCCTTGGGAGATCCAAGGGGCATAAATATGCAGGAGCATGCGGCCACCCTGGAAGTCAGCCAACATCCTCCCCTCCCATGGCATCCCCAAGTTGCGCCTCCACCCATGGTAATCCAGGTGGTGGAAATGCAGTGGGGATGGCTTCCTTCCCTCCCTCTCCGGAGGAGGAGACTAGTCCCTAGGATGCTCCATCCTCCTCCCCCGGCAGGGCCCCAATGACCTGAGTCTGCATCCGAACCCAGGTCGCTGCCATCATGAGTGGTAGCTTTATTGCTGCTATTATGGGCCAGCCTGGAATATACTTTTTTTGATTTTAGGTTAACATGCAGAATGAAGGATTTAGACTAGGTAGATTGTCAAGTAGAAATGACTACAATATTGAAAAATATCACTAACAAATTAATTTTAAGAAGAATTTTAAGAAATTCTGAAAACTGCCAAAATTTAAATACCACTAGAGGAAACAAACTTCCACAGGGTTTAATGCATGGAATGTATTCTGGGTGAAATTAACACAGCTTACACAGTATGGAAATTTATTGTAATTTTACATTTCACCCATTTCAGCAGAAAAATAAATTCTATAAGCCTATCTACAGCTTAGAGTTTAATTAAGCTATATGGACCAACTGAGCATGAGTTATTAGGGGATTTACTTATGCCTCATGTGATGTGACCCTGGGTGCAACCAAGTGACTTACCCTCATGAGAGATGGGTTATCCCCCAGTTACCCACGTCCTGAAGTGACTTATTGTGATCAAGCAATGTATCCATATGTAAAATAAATTTAAAATGTATTTAGTTATATTTTTAATTTTTTATAACTGCACTTCCACAGCCATGGGTTATTGTAGGATTTACATATGGGAAAAGATCTTAGCTGATAATCAGGTTACAAGATTTTTTATGTCAATTGTATGAGTTGTATTTGATAATCCTGAACTTCCTACTGCACAGTCCTTCAGTAGCAATGCAGCAAGTAAATCTTTATGTCATACTTTTACAGCCTGCCCTGTAACCACTTCTGAAACAACTGTGGAACGCTTTTTACTGCAGCAGACGTGTAGGCACTAGGCAGCATGATTTCCCACCTAAATGAAGCTTAGCAACTTCTGGGAAAAATGAACTGTCTCTCACACACGTATAGAATCATGAACCAACATCTGTCATTAGGTTGAATTACTGCACATTCTTGGATACTTAGCCCTTCCCCCCAAGGGGTTTCCGTAGTTCCTTATTGGTTCAGTGTCTGGTAAAAACTGGTCATGAATGGAAACAGTTGCAAATCCCAAAAATGTTTCAGGGAAAACTGAATCATCTTAACAATCATACAGCTGGGTGACATGTCTAGCTAGGTTTTACACATCACACGTGTGCACTGATGTTTTTTAGACAACTTTACTGGTATTCTTGTCTTTAATGCATACATTGTAATTTCATGAGCCCTATAACTATCTTAGTTTGTCTTTAAAGCTGGTTGGGGGTTGCCTTTCAGTAATCATATCCTTATACTGACTGTGACACTCATGGCTTGATTTGGGGAGTTATCTGCTTCAGCAGTGTTATCTTATGTCAATTAAATTTATGTGTAGTAGGATTCTTTATGTTTGTTGCACCAAGCACATCTTAACCCAAGGTTCATTCGGACTGAGGGCAGTATTGTACTGTTTAACTTCTCTGACATCATCTTGTTTTTTTTTTTTAAATGAGTATTTTAAACCAATGGGGAATTTTTTTCTGTTTTTCTCTGCGTTATCTAGCTGTTATAAGTATTGTATTTTCTAAACAACTGCCATGAGCTTCTGAAGAAGGACTGGTTGGTCCGAAAGCTAGAGCACTTTGTTCTTGTTGTTACATCTATGTTGGTCCATTAAAAGGTATCAAATCATTTGCTTCTGGATCTTAACAATCATAGCAAGAACAAAGCCATTGTCCAGTCTTCGACTTACTTTTATTTTTAGTTTGATTTTGTTTGTCAAGTTAAAGTTGTCTAGTTTGTGGTACTTCAGAAAACAAACAAACGTAAACACCTGAAGCAGTATTACTCAACTAGCAAAATCAAAATATTCTCACTATACAGTAGCTCCTGTATAACATTTTTCTAGTTCATTATAAAAGACCTTGGTGTACCTTTGCCTGTCATATCCGTTTATTATTTAAGATTTATTTAAAAGGCTAATTAAAGAAACAACAGTGAATGCAGGCCAGCAGTCACAACTTGTAAGTAAAAAAAAACACCCCTTTTAAATAGCCTAGGGCTAAAACTTTAAATATCAGCACTGGGATTAAGAAGCCTTGTTATTGAAATTATGTTCATTTTTATGAACAATATTTAGAATTTAGTGGCTAGAAAGGGCAGAAAGAGTGAGAGTTAATTTCCAAGTGTGACCCTGGCCAGGAAGTACAGAGCAAAGGGGTGCAGCAAAAAGAACAAAGCAAAAATACATAATAAATTATCACGGCAAATGTACAGCAAGAAAAGGTTTTGCAGAAATGCCTAAAAAAATAAATGGAGTGAATAGTACAGCAAACAACGTGCAGAACAAGAAATAATGATCCTGCCATTGTAAATACATGTGGAGAGGTGCAAATATTGTAATATAAAAATACAGAACCAGTGGTGCAAAAAGGCTAAATTTGCAGAGGTTTGTAGATGTTTATGTAGTTAAATCAAACTGTATAAACTGGCCTGGAGCTGTGGTCCAATGAGGGAACTAGGGGATGGTGGTGGTTGTGGGGGGCTAGCTTCAAGGGTATGAGTGGAGAAGTCATAAATGGGAGCTTTGAATGAGACAGAGTGGACTAGAGTAGGAGGGACATTATTTCAACCATACGGTAGATAAAAGGTACAGTACTTACTTACCTTTACAGTTTTCTTCTGCTGAATACTACATATTTTAGCCTATAAGTAAGTATTCTTGTTGGACTATGTTAACCTGTTGACTGCTGTTATCCTCCCTGGGACCCTCATGAAAATGTGACACTGCATCTCATGGGGTTATCCCAGCTGGACTAATTTCAAGTCAATCAATGAATCAATCTATCATATCAAGCAATCAATCAACCAATCAATCAAATCAATCAATAAATAAATAAATGCATTAAGAAAAAAGATCAAGAAGCCAGACATCTGACCCATCTAATCCAGGGTTCCCAAAATCTGAATAGGAATCTAAATTCCTGGCTTGGTCAGATGGAGGTCAGTCAGGAGGATGGAGAGCAGGACTATCCATCGGAGGGTGCTTGGGTCGTATAGGGCACAATCCAAGCACCACTATGTAGGAGCAGCTGCAATGTTCTCAGAATCAGTTTTGTGTGTTCAAATCAGATAAATGTTCTTGTAAAAAAAAATCTGTCCATACTAGCATATTTCTAAGTTTCAGAGATTCTGATAGGTGCATAGTGGTAAAGGCAGAAATTCTTACATAACAGAACTGCAGTACTCATGGCTCATTAATGTATGTTTTAACAGGTCACTTACTATAGAATACCAAGGAATGATCCTTTTGATGTAGTCTGAGACACAAGACCCAATTATGAAACTCCCATTTCTCGGCAAGTCATAAATGCAGCATTTCATTTTTAGGGCTGCAGTGGGCATAGTCCTGTAGACCTCTTACTACAGAAAAAGGACTCAGCACACGCCTTCCAATTGAGCGACATGTTGGGCATAGAAGACAGTTGCCTCTACATCCATGGCATCCCTGGAGCACTCCGCTCCTTGTTTCCAGGGGCGCTGCACTATTTTTGTAAACCTAGGCGGTGTCCTGATCATGACACTGGGGGATTGGGCTCCCCCAGTTTCACGCTTATGTTTCTGGGGGGAGGTGTGGGGTGGTGGATGCTGAGAGGGAGGGCCAGGTGGGAGGGATATCTATAATTTCAAAGAAAACAAGAATCAGCGGTCATGGCACACTCCACGGCTTCCAAGATGGCCACCGCAGTCTACTGTGCATGTACGACTACTAGTGCATGCACAGCAGACTGTGGTGGCCATCTTGGAAATGGTGGAGTCCTCCATGACTGCCAGTTCTTGTTTCTTTGAAATTATAGATATCCCCCACCAACCTCCTCTGCACCCCCAGAAACATAAGAGTGACATTGGGGTGCCCAATCCCCAGTAAGCTACATCAAGATGCCACCAATTTTTATTTCTAAATTATACATGCCCCCCACCCGCCCTCCCTCTCAGCACTCTCCCCAGAAACCAAAGAGTGACACTGGGTGCCCAATCCCCAGTGTC
Source organism: Neoceratodus forsteri (assembly GCA_016271365.2). NCBI lineage: Eukaryota > Metazoa > Chordata > Ceratodontiformes > Ceratodontidae > Neoceratodus > Neoceratodus forsteri. Next base: position 652,377,017 of record CM057458.1, read on the forward strand.
ACCATCAGGACTCCTCTTTTTTTTTTAAATATTCCCCTCCTGACCCTCCTCTCAGCTCACTACCCCACCCTCCCAAGAAACATAAGAGTGACACTGGGGTTGCCTATTCCCCAGTGTCATGATCCAGACCTCGGGTTTGTTTTTTGTTTTAAAACCCTGTAAAGAAACCATCCATCAATGTCTTTTACTGCCATTCCTGTCCCCCACCCAACCCTCCCACTCAGATCCCCTGCACCCCCAGGCCCTTACTTAGCCATTGGGGGTCCAACACTGTAATCCTGTCTGGACTACAGACACGTCTTCACTCTTCAACGCCAGACCGCAAACTGTGGAAATCAGGTATGTAGTTCAATGTATTTCGATGGAGCTTTGAACTTAGTAGCATAACTTGGCCATTTTTCAATATTTTTGCCTCAAATTTTCAACATACAGTACCTTTTTTAGGACACCACCTCATGAACAATGCAAGTGACATTCGATAAATCTGTTCGGAAAAGTGATTTTGCAGTCCCTGCACGAAATCACCTCTCAGGCAGGAGCTGAACATTTTCTCTGTCCTTGTTCGTAAGTTGGGGTCACAAGAAGGCTATGTTGAGCATTTGGTGTAAAAATATTAAAAAACAACAAAGTTATGAGCCTATGTTGAATTTTGCAAACACAGGCTCATACGTTTGGTATTATTCAATATTTTTACCACAAATTTTCAACATAACCATTTCTTTATAGCACCTCGTGAATGTGATAGCTGTCATTTTTAAACTTTTGCCCTAAATGTGTTTTTGCATCCTGAGGGCTGATTTTGCAGTCCTTGCACCAAATCACTTTTTGGCCAGTAGTTGAACATTTGCTCTGCCCTTCTTCATGAGGCAGGGTCATAACAAGGCTATGTTGAAAGTTTGGTACAAAAATAATACAAAACAAAAAAATGTATACGCCTACGTTACATTTTGCTAATGCAGGCTCATAACTTTGGTAATTTTCAATATTTGTACCTCGAATTCCTCACCTGCAGCGCTATCGGCTCTTGCCAGCGTTTGTTGTAGTTATGGCTTATGAAAATGTTTAGGTTTTGAAATTAGACAGCAGATAACTTTTGTAGGCAGCAGAGTCTAATGGTGAGATCACAGAGCTGTGAACCTGGGGACCCGGGCCTAGATCCTACAACCATCATTTGCTCCCTGAGTGACCCTGAGCAAGTCATGTATCTCTCTATGCTTGAAATCTTCTCTCTGTCTCTCCCTCTCTCCCACTCTCTGCCTAACTTTTCTTAGCTTTATATAACCACGCCATTTCTCTGTTAGCCTCCTTTGGCTCACCAGTGGCTGATGCATCTGTTCAAAGCTTGTAAAACACTTAGGCATACAGTGTGTATGAAGTATCTATAAATACAACTTTCTTACATTTTGCCATCCATGATCCTTGCTAATTCCAGCCTTTAGTAGAAGTTGTTTTCCACTAAAGTATCCATTAGGCAGATTCAATTGTCATAATCTACTGTAGATGACCCTCTCAAAAATTGCCCGCATGAGTTAAAAAATCTAGATGTTTAAAACATGTGACAACTGTTCCCCTCCTGCTAGATTTTGCAGGACATTGGAAGGGTATGAGAAATAGCCCCATCATCTTTTCCTCATTATTTGCATTAGTTAATTTATACACTTATAAACTATGCGAATAATATGTAAAATGCCGAAAAGAATGGAAACAAGAAAGACATTTTCAACTGACAAGTACTTAAAAGGTTTCCTAAGATAGTAAGCAAATAGAACTGCACTCATCTCCCTTTTATGAGGACCCATGGGCAATTCAGGTACCCATTCTTCAAAACAGCATAGGACAAGACAGACTCCTATCACTAATACTTGTTTAAAAGTATCCTTTATTAAATCCTAAGGGGTGCTTAATAATCATGCAAAAGGCACAGAATTAAAGTGCCATGCAAAGTTAAAGTGCTAAACATCCAGTAACAACGCTGATCTGGAGTACACCTAGCCAACGTTTTGTTACTGGACTTTTAGGACTTGAACTCTGAATGACACTTCAGTTTTGTGCTTTTTGCATGATTGTTGAGCACCTTTTGGGATTTAACAAAGGGCACTTTAACCAAGTATTGGTGACAGGAGTTTGTCTTGTCCTACGCTGCTTTGAAAAATAGGTGCCTGAATTGCCAAGAGGTCCTCATAAAAGGGAGGTGAGTGCAGTTCTATTTGTTTACTATCTAAGGAGATTTTTGTGAACTTGCACCATCAAGCCAGGGAACTCCCTACTTGCTCCACTTCTTTTTTTTTTATTGTCTGTTTAAGCCCCCTCCTTTGCCACAGCCTTACCATCCCTCAAGTCCTCCAAGGCATCAGACTGGCTACAATAGGACCTCTTCCCTAGAGCCACCTCCATGCTGCCTAGGATTGCCCCCTGGTAGGAAGGAAGGAAGTGGCTCCTCTTTCCACTCCCCCCCCATCTGCTTTAATTCCTCGTCAGGCGCCTCTGTGGGATTGTCCAGAGTGATTGGGTTACATGCCAGAGGACATCTCCAGGTTTGGCTGTGGGGCATTTTCCAGTGTTTCTCCCATTGCCCGGAGGAAGTCGGCACTCTGGGAGCTCCAATGGATGCAAGCACACCAAGGCTGGCTGTCCTGGAACTCGGCCAACGTCCTCCCTTCCCACAGCATCCCTGAACTGCACCTCCACCTGTGGTCACCCAGGTGGCTGTGTTGCCTACTGGGTCAATATGTCGCATGCTTAATAGCGTATGACATACCCATGCAACAGGAACAGCATGGTAGAGAACAACGAGAGGGTGCAATACCGCTAAAGGAAGTATGCGTGGTAGTGCACCCTCTCTCTGTTCCCATGCAGAGGATAAGAGCTCTGTTGGGACAGGGGGCCAGTGAGATGCTGCCATGGCTCGATGGGATGAGCCACATGCAGCAAGGAATGCTGGCGGTGCATTTGGGACTGGCTTTCAATTCCTGGTCCCAGACACAAGAAATTGTATTTTATTCGCACGTTGTGCAATTTTAACTGATAACTCCCCCCCCCCAAGTTAGATATTTTAGTGGGGGGGAGGTTCAGGGGGGCACAGCACCCCTGAAATGGAGGTGCAGGGGCATAGCCCTCCTCAAAAAACAAAGACATATGCTGCTGCAATATATTGTGCTGCATTGGCAGCACGGTATATTGCTACGGCATAATGTCTTGCGACATTATGACCCCATGCCACTGTGTTGTAGTGGGAATGGCTGCCCTCCCTCCCTGGAGGAAGAAAGTGATCCTAAGGATGCTCTAACCTTCCCCCCCCCCAGCTGGGGCCTGATGACCCAAGTCCACACCTGAACCCGGGTCACCGGCGTCATGAGCAGTAGCTCTACCGTTGCGCCGATGGGACGATCTCCCACTTGCTCCACTTCTGACTACTTAAAAGGTTTGTTATTTGCTTATTTATTTCTAAATTTATTTTTTGTTGACTGGGAAGAAAGAACTGGGAAAGTATTTCCCATTTTCAATCCCATTTACTTAAAATTTGGTGATTGGGATAGGCACGCCGAACTGAAGCTCATTTCCAGTTGTGAACAAGGGAGGGGTAACGGGGTGGGGAGTCATGCAGCAATAAAATGTAGTGACAGCAGCAGGTGAATTTGCAGGGACAATAAAACACAACATACAATTAATAAGGGGACAATAAAATTAGGGATGGGAGAACCTCAAAAGGTTCTGAATTTCTAAAAGATTCTGGTAAGTAAAAAAAGGTTTGGATCCTTATCCAAACCTTATCCGAATCTTTTATAACCTTTATTGTTTTATGGAACTGTATGTTACAAAATCATTTTAAACTGCTTTTAATTAACATATCTGTACAAAAAAATATATTAAACCACTGTTTAGTACAGTTACAGCACCAGTGTGAACCAGAATAATAGCAGTTAGCACTAGTAGACCTGTGGGTGTAGTAAACTCTGACAGCCATCCACCACATGCACACTGTCTGTGTGGTTTTGTCAAAAGGCAGGCCACTGCCAGAATGCTCTCTAATCACTCTTCTGTTTCTGACATTTTAAGAAAGTAATACTGTGTATAATAGTTATTAACAGTAATGACTTCTATTTCTCAACAGGCATCACTGTGAATGTCTCTCAGTTAAGATTAGTGAACAAGAAGGAACACCACCATAAGGAGTATCAGAAACAGTTAGACAGCCAGTCGGATAGCCAGTCAGCAGTATGGAACACATCAACAACAGAAATAAATGTGAGAAAGAGCACCAGGCAGTCCAAAACCACCACTTCACTTACTGCTACTACCATGGGGGGCAGACCTACTATTAGTATATTTCATAGGTTTCATAGGTTAAACAGAGCCAAAAAGACCAAGGTCCATATTGCTTTCCAATTTATTAATTATACCTCTTAATTAAATTTGTGCTCAGAAAAGCATCCAATCGTTTTTTGAATAAATGCATACTCTCGCTATATACAGTATATCAATCTAGTTAATGGGGCACATTGACCTAAATTAAAATGATCTCCAATGAGAAAGCGACTGTGATGACTGAGAACAGGGACTTGTCTGCCACAGTTGCTACCAGTATCATGTACTGGCTGAACCTCCCACCCACTCCCAGGACAATGAGTTGGTCCAAAAAAGGCAGGCATGTCTGAGATCTCTATTTTTTTAACCAGTCCCCTGAGTCTGAGTTTTATGGAAGGGGATAGTGTGTTTGTATAGCTAGTTTTATTTCTCAGTGACGGGCACCACTTTGTTTAGCAATGGCTCTCAGTGAGGAATGGACTGTGACAGGATGAGCCCTGTCTGGGGTGGATGCACATGTGAGGGGTGTCCAGGTGCCCACCCCCATTCCTTTTGCTCTTTGTTTCTGTGGGATGGCTGCTCGTGCTGGGAATGAAAATGAAGTATGTTTGTCTATTTTAGGGTGTCGCATTTAACAATTTCATGGAAATAAATAGAAAAAGATTTGAGATCCAAGAGTTGGCAGGAGAAGGGAGAAGAGGAGCGCACCCTTGTTCTCCCATTCCCCTTGCAAATCCAGTGGAACCCTCATGGACTTACTATCTTATTAAAACTATCTTTTGAGATGAAACAAAATGGAAACATAAAACCCCTTAACTAAGAAAAGAGGAGTTGAGTCAAGGCAAGAAAAATGAGAAAAATGAACATGTATGAACATGCATGTCTTTACTGTTTGATGGGGAACTCCTGAGAATAAGATGTTTATACTGGTTTTAGCAAAAAGGTGTGGATCACCTGACAATGATGTCATCCATGAAAGGTTTCTGTACCCTGGATTCTCACCAGACCGAGTGGGCAGGTAGCTAGATGGCCGGTCATGTCCTCTAATTCTCTTCGGGCGGTGCTATGCAATGCCAGGTCAATAAGGAACAAGACCACCATTTTTGCGGACTTGATTTCCTCAGTCGACCTGGCTTGCAATACGGAGACCTGTCTGGGTGACGATGTGGGCCCAGTTCTAGAGGCTGCCATCCCCGCCAGTTACTACAAAGTGCACTGCCCGAGGAAGGATCACAGGGGTTGGGGAGTGGCCATTGTATTTCAATCCAGCCTGGGCTTCACGGTGCACTCATTTGGTAATACCCAATCCTTTGAGTGCATCGCTGTGCATGGGGGTGCAGGTGCAGGTTGCAGGATTCACCTCATCTACTGCCATTCTGGGGCAGGGGGAGAATTCCTGCAGGAGGTGGCAGACTTCGTCATCGATCAGGTGTTGGAGACCCCCAGGTGTTTAATCTTGGGGGACTTCAATGCCTGGATTGAAGATGAATCCTTGTGTTTCAGTTACAACCTTCTCCATTTGATGTTATCACTGGGCCAGTTATAAGTGGTTGCTTCTGCTACCCACCAGCATAGCCACACACTCAATCTGGTGTTCCAGCTGGGACCTGAGATTGACAACCTCAAGACTGATCAGGTATCTTGGTCTGATCATTGTACCATGGAATTCACGTTCCGGCCCCCCCTCAAAGTCCCTCCCCTGTGGAGATGGTCAGCTACCATCCCTTAAGTGGCTTGCACCCAGAGGGACTGTTGGCATTAGCTGAACTATCAAGGGTTGATACGGCAAGTGCAATTGGCACCGGAGAGGTGGTGGCCACCTATAATAGGGTGGTTTCTGAAGCTCTGGATGCCATCACACCAGTTCATATATAACGCAGATCATCTCACTTGAGATCCCCTTGGTTTGATGGGGATCTCAAGGCAATGAAGATCAAGGGTCAGAAGTTGGAGCATTACTGGCGGAAGACCTGGCTGGAGGCTGACAAGCTGGCCCTGTGTGCTCACTATGTTGAGTATCAGGAGGCAATTTTCCATAAGAAGGCAGAATTCCTGTCTAGGGAAATTGCTGTGACCATCTCAGCTGTTATGAACTGTAGACAGGCTTCTTCATCCTGCCTGTCCACAGCCAAAGAAGGCTTTTTCATCTACTTTAATTGAAGAGTTTGCTCTGTTTTTGTCCAACAGAATGTCGGCTATCCAGTCGTCAATCCCACCAGGCAGGCTACTGCCTCACAGTGGCCAGACTGTGAGGTTCAGAGGCACTCCATCTGTTTGGGAGGAGTTTAGGCCATCGGAGGTGTCAGAAGTGACTAAGGTGACCTTAGAACTGAAGCACACTTTTTGCAAACTGGACCCAGCCCCGACGCATTTCTGAGATGTATCAAGGCTGTTGGCCTGGTGTTTGCCAAGATTGCCAGGTTCTTGCTGGCAGAGGGGGTATTTCCAGTGGCTTTGAAAGAAGCACTGGTGAGACCCCTCCATAAGAAACCTTCCCTTGACCCAGGTGTCCTGGCGAATTACCATCCTATATCCAACCTGCCCTTCTTGAGTAAGGTTGTCGAGAAATTAGTGGCACAGCAGTTTGAGGATCGCCTGGTGTCCTCTGACATCTATGAGCCATTTCAGTTGGGTTTTCAGGCCAGACAATAGCACAGAAACAGCTCTAGTGAGGGTGCATAATGATCTGCTCAGGGCTAGAGATAGAGGAGATAGAGGAGACAGATCAGTTCTTGTGATCCTCGATCTCTCCTCAGCCTTTGACTCTGTGGACCATGTCATGCTTCTTTATCAGCTCTGTGAGTTTTGTGGACTCATCGGTACTGTCATCAGATGGTTTGAGTCCTATCTCTCGAACAGGGTGCAGCGGGTGGTGATGGGGAATTTCTCCTCCTCCCCCCCAATGCCTCTGTCCTGTGGAGTACCACAGGGCTCTATCCTGTTGCCAATGCTGATCGCAGTGTATATGGCACCCCTGGGTGAGATCATTCGACAATACAGCATGGAGTTTCACTGCTATGCAGATGACACCCAGCTGTATTTGTTCTTGGCCCCCAGAACATCAGGAGCTGTCAATGTGCTTAATAACTGTTTGACTAAAATCAATGACTGGCTGGCTTCCAGCTGGCTGAGACTAAACCCGCCAAGACGGAGGTAGTAGTGATCGAGCTTGGTCGCAGGCATGATGGGTTGCCACCAGTGGCTGACACAGGTCTTGTTCTGGGTTCTGCTCTGCTGGTGACTTCCCCGAGGGTGCAAAATCTGGGTGTGATCCTGGACAGCAGATTGACCTTTGAAGATCAGGTGTCATCTGTAGTCAAAAGTGGTTTTTACCACCTGCAGAACATCACCAGGATTAAGTCCCTCGTTCCACCCGAGGATCTGCCGGCTCTGGTACATGCCTTTGATACATCTAGGCTCGACTACTTTAACTCCCTGTACTTTGAAGTCATGGGAGGGACCCTTTGCAGACTGCAGTTGGTGCAGAATGCAGTGGCTCAGTTGCTGATGGGCCTTTCCAGATCCAGTCTTGTAATCCTGGTCCTGCGTGCTCTGCACTGGCTGCCTGTCAGGTGGCAGGTCCTTTTCAAGGTGAGTTTACTCACCTATAAGGCCCTATATGGATTGGGTCCTGGTTACCTGTTAGAGCTCCTGACACCAGCGACCTCTGCTCACTCCCTTCACTTCTCTTCTAGGGGCCTCCTGGATGTTCCCTGGGTTCGGCTCAGGACACCGGGAAACCATGCTTTTAGTGTCTCTGGGCCGACCCTGTGGAACTTGCTTCTACCTACAGTTCAGGAGGCTCCCTTGATCGAGGTGTTTAAGCTGAGGCTGAAAGACCACCTCTTCAGCCTGGCCTTTGCAGATTGCTGATTTCATCCTTGATGTCCAGTTCATCTTTTTGGCAAACCTAAAGCTTTTTCTTTTAAAGACACTGAGATGTAAAGTGTAATTTGCTACTTTTGGAAATTCTCTATTGCATTTTAAATATTTGTTTTATTTTATTGTTGTCTGTTAGGCGCCCACAGCCTCTGGGAATGGGCACCCTACAAATAAAAATTGCCTTGCCTTGCCTCTAATAACCCACCACTTGGAGTAACAAAGATAACTAGGGGAATCAGTTGAATGCTGACTACCTGGTGAGGAGGACCTCAGAAGTGTGTGCTTGTTTCCACACTGTTCTATTTGCAAAGGCTGAAGCTAAGCCTCAGGAATTTTCAAAATTAGAAAGTTTGCTGGATATTGGACATTGAATAACCTTTTGCTTTGTGTATGTTTATTATTTTTATTTTTTTATATTCTGATTGGAATAAAATAACACACGTTTGTGTTTTTATGCACCTGACTTCTGATTTGTTGTGTCTGTTTTATCTCACACCTTCACAGTGGTGTTTGAAGTGAAATTTCTAGTATGTCTAGACTGCTTGGGAGATGTTATCAGTGAATATTGAACCAATACCCAGACAGATGCAAAAAGATCAGGGTGCTGAGGCAAAAACATATCCATTGACTCGTGCCATGGCAGAGAAGTCAGGTGAAAAAAGCCTCTTCCAGGATTGGCTCTAGAGGCCCCTGTGGAGCAGTTGCAGGCTATGTTGACAAGCCTGCTGCAATCTGCCAGTACCAGTAATAAGCATCTGGTGAAACAGACAGATGGCCTGACTGTGGTGTTCCAGATGATAGAGGTCTTGATGATGTGCCTGATCTGAAGGTGGCTAGAGGCAGAGCGGCTTTGCCTGAAGGCAGAGAACAATGTGTTGGAAACATAGGTACATAGAAACATAGATTTTGATGGCAGATAAGGACTGCTTGGCCCACCTAGTCTGCCCATTTCCCTACCTACAGGATTTATTTATTTAGCTTTTGTTAACCAGGCAAGTACACCAGACCAGACATTTGCCTATTTTCAGGTACGACCCGGGAGGGAACAGGAAAATATACATTCAAATACAGAGGTCAACATGATACAAGTAAAGGCAGTTACAACAGTGTTGGGGAAGGAAACATATTCTGTAGGTACATACAGTAAAAGTTGGACAATATACAATACATATGCATAGATCTCCAAGGCAGTGAGCAGTGCTCAATATACAATTATATACAGTTTTAGGACCCCATGATGTGGAGCCACCATCAGGGCCACACCTGATATATGAGGTGGAGACATTACAAACAGGGCCAACACATGTGGGCCGACTACCCCTTAAGAAAAGTGAGGGGCCAGGTCCAATTTATGGAGGATTGAGACAACCACATGCTGAGGAAAGATTCAGGTGATTCCATAGGAAGGTGGGAAGGGATGCATGGGAGGGGGAGAAGCAGACATGGACAGGAAGGGAGTTCCAGAATCTGGGGGCGTATAAAGCAAAATCTCGGTCTCCCATTTGAATGCGTGTGACAGAAATCTTAAGAACAGCCGGGCACAGAGACCTAAGGGAGTAAGTCGAGGGGACAGTCGGTAAGAGGAGCTCTGCCAGTCCGGGGGGGGGGATGCCAGTGGCTAGGACCTTGCCCGTGAAATACCCTAGGACAAAATTTAAGTAGTTGGGCAGGGAGAACCAGTTAAGCTTGCTATACAGGTCACAGTGGTGAGTGAGACGAGGTGCAGCAAGAACAAAATGACAGATATTGTTATAGGCTACAGTCCACCTAGTGAGGTGGACTTTGGAGGTGTAAGGAAACAGAAGGAGACTGTAGCTGAATGAGGGGAGAAACACATCTCTAGCTAGTGCAGGACGAGCAGCAGAGGTGAGGATAAACTGCAGATCCTAGTTAACCAACAGCCTATTTCTTCCTACCCCCCCACAAGAATTGCCTTATGTCTGTCCCATGCATTCTTGAATTCTCCCAAAGTTTTAGACCCCACAACCTCCTCAGGAAGGCTGTTCCATGCATCCACCAACCTCTCTGTGAAAAAATACTTCCTCACATTGCCCCTGAGCCATCCTCCCTCTATCTTCAAATTGTGTCCCCTTGTTCTTGCACATCTCTTTTTCTGAAAGATGCTACCCTCTTGGACTTTATTGATTCCACTGAGGTACTTAAAAGTTTCTATCATGTCCCCTCTCTCCCTCTTTTCCTCAAAGGTATACATTTTAAGTTCCTTTAGTCTCTCCTCATATGGCTTCTCTTGCAGATCCTGCACCATTTTAGTTGCCCTCCTCTGAACTGCCTCCATCCAATCTATGTCCTTGTGGAGATGGGGTCTCCAGAACTGGACGCAGTACTCCAAATGGGGTTTCACCAACTGTCTATACAGAGGGATAACAACTTCCTGTTTTCTGCTGGTGATGCCTTTCCCTATACATCCCAGTATTCCCCCAGCCCTTCCTACTGCCTTCTCACATTGCTTGCTAACCTTAAGGTCATCTTATATGATTACCCCCAGGTCCCTTTCCATTTTTGTTGTTGTTACTACCTCCCCCATTGTGTAATCTTCCCCTGGGTTTTTGTTTCCCAGGTGCATTATTTTGCACTTCTTTGCATTGAATCCAAGCTGCCATACTTCTGACCATTCCTCCAACCTTGCCAAGTCCCTTCTCATCCTTTCCACGCCTCCTTGTGTATCAACCCTGTTGCAGATTTTTGTGTCATCTGCAAAGAGACATACTTTTCCTTCCAGTACCTCTGCAATGTCACTTATGAAGACATTAAAAAGGACTGGACCCAGTACTGAATCCTGCAGTATCCCACTAGTAACCCCCCTTTCTTCAGAGTGGACTCCATTCACAATTACCTTCTGTGTCCTGTTGTCCAGCCAATGTTTTACCCAGGCCGAGGTCAAGAAGAGTTTGAGTACAGGTGCTACGCACATTGAGGAGGAGGAACCAGAGGAGAAAGAGTCCTGTACCTAACCGCAGGAGACAGCAGAATGGTTTGAATTGTGTAATGACTGTCCAGAGCTCCCCATATTCCCAGGGTGTTATCTGTGTGATATGGACTCTGACAATGAGGGGAGTCTGTGTCAGGAAAGCATGGAAAGCTGCCTGAATACCATTGAAATCCCAGGTGAGACTGGTCCCTTTAAATATTGTGCTGGGCAATGAAACTACAGTCAAACAAGAAGAGCCCTGTAAGTTGGCTGAAGGGACTTCATTTGTAGATGCATTAGGCAAAACTTGCAAAACAGTGGATTGGGGTAAATTGCAATCTGGGGACCATATTATAGAAAAACTAAAACAATATATAAAAATGAAACATGGTGTACCTGTAAATGGTGGGGTGGGTAATCAAATGCATTCATGGTATGAAAGTATTAATGAGATTTTGTACCATATAAGACTCAAATCCAGATCTGACAAGATAGATATACAAGTGGTGGTGCCAAAGAGATATCAGCAGAGGGTCCTAGAGGCTGCTCATTCTAGTACTTGTGGGCACCGCAGTCATGAAAGCATGCTGAATAGTCTGGCACCACATTTCTACTGGCCAAAAATGTACAGACAGGTGTCAGCTTACTTAAAATCCTGTTTGTTCTGCCAATCAGAGATGTTCCCTGCCTCTAGGAAATGGATCATGCACAACAGTTGTGCTGGTACGCAGTGAGTGGAAGCTCCAACCCTTCCAGGGTTCTGGTGGGGTGACTGCCAACAATAAGGACTGTTGCCCTCTTGTGCAGGGGTGTGTGAGACAGGGTGAGCCCTGTCTGGGGTGGATGCCCATTCCTTTTGCTCTTTGTTTCTGTGGGATGGCTGCTCATGCTGGGAATGAAAATGAAATATGTTTGCTGTATGCTTGTCTATTTCAGGATGTCACATTTAACAATTTCATGGAAATAAAAAGAAAACGATATGATGAGTTCCAAGAGTTGGCAGGAGAAAGAAAAAGAGGAGCCTGCCCTCATTCTCTGGTTCCCCTTACAAATCCAGTGGAACCCTCATGGACTTACTATCTTATTAAAACTACCTTTTGAGATAAAACAAAATGGAAACATAAAACCCCCTTAAGCAAGAAAAGAGGAGTTGAGTCTAGGCTAGAAAAATTAAAATGTATAAATATGCACAGTATGTCTTTACTGTTTGATGGGGAACTCCTGAGAATAAGAGGTTTATACTGGTTTTAGCAAAAAGGTATGGATCACCTGACAGTGATGTCGTCCATGAAAGGTATAAAAATCCACCACTTGGAGTAACAAAGATAGATAGGGGAATCAGTTGAATACTGACTATCAAGTGAGGAGGACCTCAGAAGTGTGTGCTTGTTTCCACACTGTTCTATTTTCAAAGGCTGAAGATAAGCCTCAGGGATTTTCAAAATTAGAAAGTTTGCTGGATAGTGGACATTGAATAACCTTTTGTTTTCTGTATGTTTATTATTTATATATTTTTATTTTTTAATTTGAATAAAATAACATAAGTTTGCATTTTTATGCACCTGACTTCTGGTTTGTTGTGTCTGTTTTATCCCACACCTTCACACAGACCAGCAACAGAATGTGAGAGAAGAGCACCAGGCAGTCCGAAAGCCACCGCTTCACCACAAATGAAATTCAGACACAAGGTTGCTATCTGATTTACAATCACACTGGACCTAAACTATTAGGGCTGGTGCTACAGACAATGCTAGAGTTCAGATTGAAAAAATCAGGGGTCACAAACTCACAAACCTGGCCTAACCTTCTACAATACAGTCCTTGCAAAGCAAGGATTATCTTTTTTTTTTTTTTTTTGTCATTTATAGTCGACCGAAGCCACCCAGAAGGCCCACTGAGCAGAAGCTCATAGGTGAGCCCCAAGGAGCAGCACAGAAGGGGAGTTGGCTGACTTGTTTGGGGTCACAGAGACAGTATGAAAGGGTGGTGGTGGTGGTGGCTGTCAGATTTTAAATGAAATTCAGACACAGGGATGCTATCTGGTTCACAGTCACACTGGGCCTAAATTATTAGGGCTGGTGCAACAGACAATGCTAAAGTTCAAACTGAAAAAAATCAGGGGTCACAAACTCACAAATCTGGCCTAACCCTCTCCAACACAGTCCTTGCAAAGCAAGGATTATATGTTTTTTTTTATTTTTTTTTTTCTGTATAGTCCACTGAAGCTACTCAGAAGGCACACTGAGCAGAAGCTCATAGGTGTACCTCAAGGAGCAGCACAGAAGGAGAGCTGACTGACTTGTTCGGGGTCACACAGACAGTATGAAAGTGGTGGCAGTGGTGGTGGCTGTCAGATTTCAAATGACATTCAGACACAGGGCTCCTGTATTTATTCTGACTCACACTGCACCTCCAGGACTGGTGCAATGGACAATGCTAGAGTTCAAAATGAAAACATCAGGGGTCACAAAACTCATAAACCTGGCCTAACCCTTTACAACAGTCCTGGAAAAGCAAGGATTATTATTTTTTAATTTATAGTCCACAGCAGGGCCACTGAGGCGAAGCTTGTAGGTGTGCCCCACGGTGAGCTGACTGACGTGTTTGGGGTCACACAGACAGTAGTATGCAAGGACCGGGGGTGGCTGTCAGATTTTAATTTAATTGAAAAGACACAGGGCTCCTCCTTATTCTGGTTTGCACTGAATCTGTATAAGGGTCAGTGCTATGGACAATACAAGCTAGACTAGTTCAAAACTTAAACTGGCTGCTACTATAGTCCCACCTGCTTCTGCTTGTCATTCACTCCTTTGGCCTTTAGCTTGAGTCCCTCTCCCTCCCTTCCCCAAGGTCCTCCCTTCTTTTTTTGGCTTCCGTCTTCTCTCTTGAGTTTTTTTTCCCAGTGCACCTTTTAATTGATTTTATAGATCTCTCTCTCAGACCATTCTCTCACTCCCTTCTTGCAACTACCAGCCAGTGTCATGGCTGTGCTATTCCCCTACCCCAACTCCCCATTTTGGCTCAAGTCATTTTTCACTGTTCCTGGATCTTTTTTAGTCTTTTTAAAAAAAAAAATTAAGTTCTTTTTAAATTCCCCCTCCCACACACAAGGAAATTGCTGCTACAGTCAGTTGACTTCACTACGACGAATGACGATGACGTTGCCCACCCGTCTCAGCTCTGCTGCAGTAGTGTGCTGCTCTTTCAGTCTTGGTCTGACACAGTCTGAAACAAGCAGAGCAGTGTGAATGCCAGTCAGCGTTTGATGAACCAATCAGGTGTGCCCTTTCAAAATGTGGTTTGAATGCAACCAATGAGGAGCTGCTTTACGGATGCTCCCACCCTCAGGCACGCTCACAGGATGGACGCGCGCATCAGTCTGTGTTGTACTTGTATATCCTGGAAGGAAACAGAGCCCAGGAGAAAAATGCCACCATAGCAAGCTGAAAGCTCCCTTCCCTTCCCTTCTCATTGCGTGGCACATTATCCGAACTGTACCGAACAAAGAAAATGGTTTGGAATCGATTCACATATGCAGGGCATTACAAGGTCGGGGGGAGGGCAGATTTTGCCTAACCAGTTCATCTATCTCTAAATAAAATGCAAAACACAGTTAGTAAGTTCCAGAAAAAAATTCAAAAAAATGAACAAAATACATATTACAGGTGTAGCAAGGTTGAGAGCAAGGGGAGTGTACACTATACAAATGGCAAGAAGCCTGTAAGAAAAGCATGGCAGCATAAAAATACAAAATGACAGAGTACACTGAATTTTAATCTGCTGTATATAACAGGTTAAGTGTTAAAATGGGCAAGAAGGGAGGGTGTGAAGAGTGCAGAGGTTGTTCTAATGCTGGAGAGCTGAGGAAGATCACTATTTGTAAGTGCATGCCTTAGAGACATTTGCTATTGGGAGTGGTTTCAGAGAAAGCAGTCCTCTGACCAGAATTTTCAACCTCTCCCTCAGCTTTAGCCAGTTCCCGGACAGATGGAAATCTGCCACTGTCACCCCAGTCCATAAAAGTGGTGACAAAACTGCCCACGATAACTACAGACCTATCTCCCTACTACCCCCACTCTCCAAGGCACTAGAACGCATCATCTCGGACCAGCTCACAGAATACCTGGATATGTACAACATCCTGTGCAAGCAACAACACGGGTTCCACAAAGGTCACAGCACCTCCACAGCCCTACTTGAATTCACAGGCGCAATCCACAATGCACTTGATTCCGGTGAACTACTAGGCTCAATCTACATTGACTTAACTAAAGCCTTCGACACCCTCAATCACCGCCTCCTACTTGTCCAGCTTCAGAACACTGGGCTGTCAACCGACACCATTGGCTGGCTTAAGAGCTACCTTGAAGAACGGTCCCAAACAGTACGAATCGCTGATACACTCTTGGACCCTAGACAGGTCCGCTTGGGAGTCCCCCAGGGCTCCATTCTGGGACCCCTCCTCTTCAGCCTATTCTTAAACTCACTACCGGACAGCTGCCCAGAACAAATAATTCTCTACGCCGACGATGCTGTGATCCTCACCTCAGACCCTGATCCAAACCAATTACAAAATAAACTTCAGCGGGCCTTCTCCTCCATCGAATCCTGGTTCCTAAATCATAAACTGCTTCTCAATCAGAAAAAACAAGTCTATGGTCTTTTGCAGCCCCCACAACAAAAACAAACAACTCCACCTCTCCATTGCAACCGAATAAGGAGCCATCCTAGAGCAAACACAATCGTTCAAGTACCTTGGCATCACCCTTGATCCCCACCTCTCATACGCTGTCCATATTAGCAATGTGGCAAAGTCTGCCAATGTGAGGTTAGGCATATTATTCTAGCTCAGGAAACACCTAACCCCAGAAGCACTGTCAGTAGCCGTCCAAAGCTCCACTGTCAGCATCATAGACTATGGTCTTATCATATATGGGTCTGCAACTACCACTGCTCTCAAACACATCGCAACCTCCCTGAATAAGGCCTGTCATCTCATCACTGGCTCACATCGCCATACCCACACATGTGACCTTTATTCCCAATCTGGATGGCTTCAACTGGACAAATGCATAAAATACCAAACCTGCATCACGGCCAAGAAAATCATAATGAGACTTACCCCACCTGGTGTCTGTGCCCTCCTTAAGCCTAGACATAGGAATGTCACTACAAGGAGATCCAATTCCCATCTACTACATATCCCACGATGTCGCACGACCCAAAGACAAAGATCATTTGCCTATCGGGCATCCAACTGGCTCAACTCTCTTGGCAGCGACATAGTGATCACTCCAACACTCGGCCTTTTCAAGTCCAAGCTGCGCCTCTCACTGCTTGTATCCTGCGATTGCCCATCTTAACATTTCCACCATTCCAGCTGCACATGCCCCAGCACCCAGTACTTACAATCAGTCTTTGCACCCCTAACACCTTACCTGGCATATTCCCTTGACAAGGCCCCCTGGCTGCACTGTCTCCCTCACCCACCTCCCCATCTCCACTCCTGCCCCTGCCCCACCCACCTCCTGTACCCTCACCCCTGCACCTCCTACCCCCTCGATCTCCCACCCTCACTTCTCCCCACATCGACCCCCCCTCCTCCCCTTGTCTTGCTCATAGCTCAAGTCTTTGTACTGGTTATTACATGTCTGTAAGTCAGTGACATTATGTTTGTAACTAAAAATGATGACTGTTGCACACGCTGACATGGAACCTTTGTAAAAGAGCCTCGGCTCAAAGGTATTGTAATCCTAGATTGAAATAAATAAAAAAAATAAATAAATACAAATGAGAGATGGTTTGGGAGAAGGAGGTTATTCCACAGTGCTGGAAGCTGCATAAAGAAAGCAGACTGGCCTGCTACAGATTTACAGCAAGGGACATGAAAGGAATTACCTTCTAATAACTGAAGGGAGTAGGAGGATGAAAAGACAGAGTTAAGGGGAGAGGGAAATGGGAACAGTGGCAGTCAGTTTTTGCCCAGGAAGAAGGAACAGTGCAAAGCATACCAGATGTCTTGGGAAGGGTGAGAGGGATTTGCATAGACAGAGCAATGATGGGTCAGAGATGGAGCACTAAGGCAAAGCTTCCGAAGGAATGAATAAAGTGGTCCAGCCTGACAAGTGTAGTGTTTGGCACAGTGCTGTACACTGATCTGCTTAGTCAAATACCAACGAGATCATCTTGAGGAAGGCAGCCTGGTTTAGCTTTCGGGGAGAAATAAATGCCACTGAAGAAGATCGAAAGTGAGCAGGGATAGACTGCCTAGTCAGAAGGAGTTTATGGAAAGATGAGATGGCAGAATGATACATGTCACAAGTGAGGCTCTGACATACAGTATATACTGTATATAAGAACTCCTCCACCATGCTTCCATTGGGCCTGTCCGTGAATCTCATAACCAGAGAGTTTAACTTCTACTTAACCAATCTGGGGAAAAAGCCAAGTTTCTATGGTGTCATAGAAACAGAATTTGTTGGCAGATAGGGACCACTTGGCCCACCTAGTCTCCCCGTTTTGTTCCTGTCTATAATGTCACCTCAGGCAATACCTGATGTCCAGCTACTCCCCCCCCCATGCTTTCCTATGAAGATTCCTTTCTGCCTATCCCATGCATGCTTGAAGACCACCACTGTTTACTGCTCCACCACCTCTGCTGGAAGACTACCACCATTCTGTTAGTAAAGAATTACTTCCTCACATCACTCCTAAATTTCTCCCTTTCAAGCTTCATTGTACACCCCCTTGTTCTCGTGTACCTTCTTTTCTGAAGAATACTCTCTTTTGTACATTATTTACCCATGTGAGGTACTTATAGGTCTTTATCATGTCCCCCTTCTCCCTGCTGTCCTACAGGGTGTACATATTGGGATCCCTCTGTATCTCCTCGTAGAGCTTATGACGCAACTCCTGCATCATTTTAGTTGCCTCCTTTGGACATCCTCTACCTTGTCTATGTCCTTCCTGAAATGTGGTCTCCAGAACTGGACACAGTACTCCAGGTGGGGGTCTCAGTAATGATCGATACAGTGGTAACAATACCTCTTTCTTTCTGCAGGTAATTCTCCCCCCATGCACCCCAGCATCCCACTGTCCCTGCCTACTGCCTTGCTGCACTGCCTCGACATCTTGAGGTCATCAGATATGATAACCCCAAAGTCCCTTTCCTTTTTAGTGACTGTCAATGCCTATCCCCAATTTTCTATGCTGCCCCTGTTTTTCTGTGCCCCAGGTGCATGATTTCACACTTTTCACATTGAAACCCAGCTGACATACCCTTGACCACTCCTTGAGTTTTTTCCGATCTCTGCTCCTTCTCTCCAGCACCTTTGGAGTATCTACCCTATTGTATATTTTGGTGTCATATGCAAAGAGGCCTACCTTCCCTTCTATCTCTTCTGCAATGTGGCTTATGAAAACACTGAAGAGGACTGATCCCAGTTCTGAGCCCTGAGGCATCCTGCTGGTCACGCTCCCCTTATTAGAGTGAATGTCTTTTGTTACTGCTGATTATCAAGATGCCAGGATTGTAGCGTATGGCCCACAGCCTTATCTTGTCAAGCTATGGAAATAGACTCCTGCAATTTACATGAAAAATGTTAAGCCCTTTGGGAAGTGTGGGCCCGGGAAGAAAGGGGACCAGGTTTCAGCTCTACATCACCAGGCAGCAGTGACAAAAGGGTTGAGAGAGAGCATAATGGTATGACACCTGTGCCGACAAACAAGTACAGGGGCAGTGTGGGTTAGATGGAAAGATCACAGGAAAGCATTGGCAGTGAGAACAAGATACCGGGGAGAATGAAGAAACGGAAAGAGGATGAAAGCTGGGGAGAGACTGGAGAGCGGGTAGTTCAGAGGATGCGGAGTAATATAAACGGAAAGGAGAGGGGAAGGGAAAGAAGGAGAATAAGAGACAAAATGGGAATAATGACAAAAGAAAAGGGGGGGTGATGCACAGTCAGTAAGAACTGGGGATGACAAATGGAGTGTGCAAGTTATTATGGCAAACCATCAGGGATAGTAGAGGAACCCCTGTAAAACAAATTTAGTAGTCAACACAGGTAAAACTTATTTAAATGAGTATTCTATGATCAGGTTTGTTTACCACTAGAGCTGATTACTTGTAAGAAAGACGTGAGTTACCAAAATTAAATTAAACAGACCAGCACAGAGAGAGAAGTCAGGCAAGGTAATTGGGAAAGCCATCATGTGGATGGCAAGCAAGGGGAGGTGCTTCAAGTTGAGGACTTCAGTCTGCCAGATGTGGACTGGAGCCTTCCATCTGCAGCTTTGGCAAGGAGTAGGGCTATCCTTGACTCCCTATAAAGGGCTTTTCTCAGGCTGCTAGTCAAGGAACTCACTAGTCAGTCTGTCTGTCTGTCTGTATATCTATCTATCTATCTATCTATCTATCTATCTATCTATCTATCTATCTACCTATATATCAGTCTGTCTGTCTGAAATTTGGTAACTGGGATTAACACGCTGAGCCAAGGCTCATCTCCAGGTGCAACCCAGGGGAGAGGGAACAAGAAATACAGTAATAAAAGCATACACAATATTTAAGCAATAAGGCATGACCAGGGGTTATGTTAATGGTCTGTTAATCACCTTCTAGGGGTGTAATGTTGCACGAGGCATAGCCAAGTGCCACATGCCCCTAGAGGGTGATTAACTGACTATTAACATAACCCCTGGGAGTGCCTTATTGCTATTATAATAAAACTATTTTTTTAACCAGTTTTAAACCATGTTCAGCATATGGTTAAGCTCTACATATATGTTAATAACAGACTGACATAAGGCTGTTAGAATGTTTACAGCCAATCAGAAAGCTCCATTTCTCAGACCTTTTTTATAATAATGACTGGTACAAAATAAAGTAGAAACAGAGAACAGTTTAGCATAGTACTAGTGCACATAAAATGTAAATTGAGCAATGCAAAGGTACAATGAACGGCTTTGACATACAAATAAAGAGACCAAAGCAGGTAGAATGAATGACAGTACAGATGCAGAAAAGAAAGGAGCCTGGTACAGGGTGAGCAAGAACCCAAGAGATTACAACACTAGGAACACTAGAGATGGGTCAGTGCTGGATCTGATGCTTATAAACTGGGACAGCATTGCAGATGTCACAGTGGGCACTCTCCTAGGTATCAGCGGTAATTGTACAGTGTGGTTTAAAGTTTATTATTTCAAAAGCTTCACCAGGAAAGGCATACTTAGCTAAACAGCTCATTTCCAGATGTGTCATGGGGGGAGGGAGAGAGGAGGGTAATGAAGAGAATGGAAACAATAATTACATTACAGGAAGAGAAAAACGAGGCATCATAAACTACATTACAATCAATGGCAGTCTACACAAATTTAAGCAAATGAGAAGGCAGGCAGAAAATGCGGTACAGAGAATATCAAGGAGAAACAAAAAGTCCTGAGTGAATTTGTGTTGGGAATGAGTCAAAGAGCTAGCCATTTAGATTTGGTTTCAGTTTAGTTTTATTGTTGACAAATTAAAATTGTTGTTACAATAAGTACAAAAGTCATACATACAAAAAAATATAAGAGGGATGCAACCCATTCTTTTACAATACATGTCCTAAAATTCATTGTTATGTTCTATATAAGTTAAACAGACAAATATTTTCTATTATACATACATATAACTCTCAATTAATAGTAGATCTTTTATATACCTACTAATTCAAGTATTTCCCAGATTCTGTTTATCAGTAACTATATGCAGTTGTTTCCTCTCTATGGTTCTACAAATCCTTGCTATTTTCTCCAATAGTTTTATGTTATTGGTTTTTAGCAAATAATTGTCTTGATAGCCAAGTTTCATGTACAAATATGCTAAAATATCTGCCAGGAACAATTTCATCTCATATTTATACAAAGGGCATAGGAAAAGTAAATGTGTTGGATTGTCTTCACCCACATTGCAAGCACATAAGTTTAGGTTGGTCGTTCCATAGAACTTCCTTAGTTTTTGACTATCTACATACCCAAATCTAAGTTTAGTGATGAACTTCCTTTTTTTTATTTTATTAAGATATCGTTCCATTCCAAATTCTCGTTTCATATTTTTATCCAACCAGTAACTTAATTTACAGTTTTTAGCTAAGCTCATTTCTTTTGTATTTGTATATCCCAAATTCTCAGTTTGATCTGTTCTTCAGTACCTTTTAATGGTGTCCTGCAGCTTTCAGTTAGACAATCCAGCAATCCATATGGTCTGATAATTTTCTCAAGTGTGTGTATACTTGGGCAGACAAATCCAGCTTGATTATAAGACAACGTTTCCTCCAAGCATACTCTTGGCAATTTATCACAATACATATTATACACTTTAAGCCAATATGAAGAAAGTCTCTGTTCAATGTTACATCTAATAGACGTTTGCCCTAGTTCCAGCCTAGTCAGGCTAGATGCTGCTCCATTAGGTATCCCCAGTAACCTTTTATAAAAATCTATTCATGTTAGTGTCTAATATATCAGTTTTATCCTGTCCCCATATTTCCACCCCATATAAGATCTGGCTCCTGATTTTAGCATTTAGAGCTCTGAGTGATCTTTTTACCAATTGTCCTCCGTATTTATGCGCAAACCTCTCTATTCATGGAGTGAATCTTTTAACCTTTTGTGTCATGGTTTTTATGTGCTCATGCCACTTTAAATTATATGTAAACACAATCCCTAAGTAGCAACATTTTTTAATACGTTCGATTTTGTTTTTATTGCACATCAAGGTGCATATTCTCCCCGAGTTTACTAACTATTAAAGATCATATATTTTGTTTTTTCAAAATTTATCTCCAGACAGGCCCTATTGCACTCTTTGTAAAATTTACTTTAACTTCTCTTGATTCCTAAATAACTTGTTGAGATCAAAACAACATCATCAGCTTATGTCAGGTAGGTGTACCACCTGGAGCCCAGACTGGGCATGTGCAGCTCAAGGCCATACAACTCATCCAATATTTTGTTCAAAAATGAATAAATTGAACGATATCGGGGATAAAACACAGCCCTGTCTTAGGCCAATATTAGAGGGGAATTTTGTTGTATTATCTCCTTCTTTATTATATCTCACTGAGGTATAATTATCTCTATATAGTGTCTTCAGCATGTTAAAACAGCAATACTATGAAATAAAAAAATGTGCTTTTTTGGCAGTTTATTCCTTGTGCTCTGCTGATCATATACCTGGTACTCTTTCCTGCTGGCATTGTACTATCACTGAGTAAGTTGCTCAGTCATCCTCTGCTTTTATTTCAATCAATCAATCAATCAATCAAAATCTTCATTTATCCAGGCGAACACCATTGAGCAAGCTCATTTACAAGGTGGACCTGCATTACACAAGTCAAATAACAATGCATTTATATACAGACAAATAGACAGTAGATGCAAGAGTACAACACTACAGGTAGGCCTGCAATAGACAGGATAAGTAAAAATACATTTGGGTTCAGGTAAAAGACAGTCGGTAAGGGTATACATAACAATAGGATAGCAAGTCAGTAAACATTTATGCCAGATACAACAACATACATGGTTTAGTATTCCTGTAAGGTAAAGGCATTCTAGTCCAGCGAAGAGATTAGTTGAAGTGGATGCTACAAACGAAGAGACATACATAATCGGTTTAAAAAGACCCAGGCGTTTACATTTTTACATGTTTACATTTCTGCCACCGAGCATGTTGCACTAGAACCCCCTCTGCTGCCAACTGCAGATGTGTATGGCTTACAGGGACATCAGGAATGGTCAGTACAGGGTCCCACTGCTGTAGTCAAAAGATGTGATGCCACCTGAAGGAAAAGTGCAGCCAAAAATTAGTCAGCTGCCATATTTATTGTGGCACCACAACAATTCAAATAAATTGAAAATATCTAAAAAGCTAAAGATGACTGAAAAAAAATTATTTACAGATATGGAAACTGGAACTATGGCCACATGCTTACAGCCAAACAGCAGAATTTTGACAGATCACTTCCTGATTTGGTAATATTGCTGCTTTAAGTAATGCTGGATCTACTTCATATTTTCCCAATGTTTCCCAGAGTTTTTCCCTTTTAACCCTACCAAATGCTGCTTTCAGGTCTATGAACACACAGAACAATTTTTGTTTTTGATGTAAATGTATTTATGCATATATAAAATGAGCTAGCATGAAGCACTGATCGATTGTTGAGTGGTCAGGCATAAAGCCTGCTTGTGCCTCATCCAGGATATTCAATCTTTTTATCCAGGTCATTACTCTTCTATGTAGAATTTTCATAAATAATTTCTGGGATGTATCCAATAGACTTATCGATCTATAATTATTGGGCTCTGTCTTATCACCTTTCTTGAATATGAGGATGATATTGCCCTTCCAGGTCAGAGGTAATTTCTCTGACTGGATTATATGATTGTACAAAGACTTTAGAGCTGGGATCCATACATCTGGATTATCTATTATACTATCCAAGGGGATACCATCTGGGCCAGGGGCCTTATGTCTTTTTGCTGATATTATGGCTATGTTTATCTCCTCTTCTGTTATTATTTCTCTAATAGGTATCCAAACAGAATTAGAGTAATTATCTTCTTTTATCTCTGGGTCATAAAAAAAGATCTCTATAATAAGACTTCTAAGTACTAGGGTCAATATAATTCTCAATTGTTTCAGGATAATTCTCCCAGCCATTAGCTACCATACGTCAATATTTTTTGCTATCCCTTGCCCAAATTGCCTTTTCAAATTCAGCCCACATTGCCACTGTGCGAGTATCTTTTTTAGTTTTCATTAACTTTTTATACTTTTTCCTCAGATTATTAAGCCTTGATTTATTAGCCCTAGTGGGCAATGGTGTGTATCTCTAGCACATTTATTAATCTCCTTTTTGTGCATTTTACACTCACGATCATACCATACGAACATACAAATGTGTCAGCAGAAATAAACCACCCGTCTATCTAGGTTCGTTCGAGGTGCAGATAGCACCCTAGCTTTCTCTTGCAGCTGCCCACCCTCCCTTTGTCATCCCACTGCCACCCCACCTCCCCCACCTCACTCTCCCCTGTTCCTGTACCATGCCCTTCTGAAGCTGATCACAGATTTACATGATACCACCCATTCTGGTAGTGTGTTCCATTTTGCTACCACCCTCTCTGTCAAATAATGTCTCCTCATTTCCCTTCTAAATCTTCCCCCCTCTATTCTTAGCCCATGCCCCCTGGTGTCCCTCCCCCTCCTTAGCTTAAAGATCCCATCTGCCCCATCCTTATTCATTCCCCTCAGATACTTGAATGTCTCTATCATGTCCCCCAGTCCCTTCTAACTTTCAGGGTGTACATATTCAGGTCTCCCAACCTGCTGTCACAGTCTCTCCCCTCCATTCCACATATCATCTTTGTTGCCCTCCTATGCACCCCCTCCAGTAGCCTGATAAGTGCTGCCTTACCAGTGACCTGTAGAGGGGGCAAGATCACCTCTCTTCACCTGGATGAAACCCCCCTCGCTATACACCCCAGCATTTTGTTCACTTTTGCAGCTGCTCTCCTGCACTGGGCACTGTTGTTCATGGTCCCTGTTATCATTAACCCTAGGTCCTTCTCCTCCTCCTCAGTGATCCCCAGCTTAACCCCCCCCCAGCCAGTAATCTCTCCTTGGGTTCTTCACCCCAAAGTGCGTAACCTTACACTTCTTTGAACTTAAACCCCAGCTGCCACCTCTCTGACCACTCCTCTAGCTTGCTTAGGTCCCCCTCCAGCTGCTTCCATCCTTCCCCTCCATCCACAACTGCTCCGATTTTGGTGTCATCAGCAAACAGACTTACCTTGCTTACCACCCCATGTGCAATGTCTGATATGAAGAGCCCAAATAATACTGGCCCCAACACAGAGCCCTGTGGCACCCCACTCATCACTGGCCTTGGAGCTGAGAGCTCCCCTCTCACCACCACCTGTTGCAGCCTCCCACTCAGCCAGCTTGTAATCCAGTTCATCCTTTTTGCCCCTACCCCTACACCAGGTAGCTTCCCCCCAAGCTGCCCATGAGGCACAGGATCAAAGACCTTGCTGAAGTCCAAGTAAAGAACATCCACTGCATGACCCTTATCCAGCTCACCTGTCACCCAGTCATAATATTGTAACAGTTGGTTTGACAAGACTTCTCTGAAACGAACCCATGCTGCCTCACATCCTGGAGGCCATTGTCCTCCAGGTACAACACCAGTCTTTCCTTTAGTATTGTTTCCATGAGTTTGCACACTATGGAGATGAGACTTACCGGATGATAATTACCCAGTTCATCCCTTGGTCCGTTCTTTTGTAATGGCACCACATGCCATTCTCCAGTCCAGTGGCACATCCCAACTCCAGTGAGGTGCTGTACAGAGCGCTCAGTGGCTCCGCCAACACCTCCGCCATCTCCTCAGCACCCTGAGGTGGATACCATCTGGCCCTGGTGCCTTGTCTACCTTCAGTGCCTCAGTCCCCTAGGACTCTACTTGCCTCATTCTTCCATCTGTCACCTCCTCTTCCCTGTCCCCACCCTCCCAGCCCATGGTGGTAGCAGCAGTCCCAACTTTTTTCCATGAACACTGAGCAAAAGTATTCATTCAGTGCTTCTTGTCTGCTCCTCCCCTTTCTGGCCCACTCCCACCCTGCTTTTATCCTCACTATCGTCTCCTTGCACTTTCTTCTCTCCCTGATGTATCTGAAAAAGTCTTTCTCCCCCCTGTTAAATCCCTGCGCTAATCTCAGCTCTCTCTGGGCCTTGGCTTCTCTCACTTTTCTGGTTGAATCCCTGGACCATCTTGCATACCCCCCCTTTTCCAGTTCCTTCTCCATCCTCCTATACCTCTGGTGCACCTCTCATTTTGCTCTCACCACCTCCACTACCTCGCAGTTCAACCAGCATGGTTTTCTTGCTCTGCTCCTCTTACTCTGTGTCTTGGTGCCGGCTTCTGTTGCCTCTGTAATCCCCATTTTAATAATATCCCATTTCTGCTCCACATCCATCTCCTGCCTTATGCCCTCCAGTTTCCCTTCCAGTACTTCCTGCATCCTCTCAAAGTCCATCCCCCTGAAGTTTACCACCCGAGTAACTGATTTCTATGGCTCCCTGCACCACTTGCTTCTCTTCTTTGCCTTGCTAATGGATGCCTTGAGAATTACTGATGAGATGTTTTTCATGACTCTTCCAAAAAACTCTATGCACTGGTCAGCTACTTTATTATGTGCTATAGTAATAATTTCATCCCTAGGTCTGCAGTCATTTAGTAACTATAGTTATTTATGGTTCTCTAGTAGATCCTATTTTACTCCTTTTTTGACCCTGATAATATCTTTTTTATCTTTGTTTTTACTGCTTACAGATAGCCAGAGTTCTATTTGAATCTCCAGAGGACTATTTTCACTTTCTGATTTTGTCCCTATATGTAAATCTGATTACATTGGGATTGCGTTTACTGAAATCCAACATTGATCTATTATTAATGCTCCTCTACTTACTATATAAGTGTAGGACCCCTGTGGGTCTCCCTTTGCTTGCCCATTAGTAAGAAGGAAATTATTATCTTCCAAATCCCTTACCAGTTGCTTCCCTCTATCACATTCCTTTGCATCTTTAGATTTTCATTCCATGATAAAAGAGTATAGTCCATGGACTGTACATGCATTCACTATTTCACTAGAGGACTCCAAGCTGTGCCCCACCTTGGCATTACAATCACCTACTACAATAATTCCACATTCAGGTTCCCTTTGAACATAGCCTTCTACTTAGCTCACAAGCTTCATCTGATCACCCCTGTCTGCATGACTAGATCTCATGGGAGGAAAATATACCATTTAGATTCAAGGAAAAATAGTTCAGAAGTGCAGGGAAGTAAGTAGTGGAGATAGACAGGTATCAAGTGTACTTGCAGGAGTGGGAAGTGAAATCATGGAGAAGAGCAGAGACTGAGTGTTGGGAAGAGGCAGAATGGATTGTTAGTGGGAGAGAATTCCATAATTTGGGGAAGCGGGAAGAGAAAGCAGCCTGGCCTGCTAGAGATTTCCTTGCAGGGAGGACAAGGGCGTGATGGCCAGGGTTGCGAAGTATGTGGGAGGACTGAGAGGGGAAGGGAACCTAGCCAGAATTTAGAGGTAAAGGAGGCACAGTAGATGAGGCATCTGGCTTCAATGAAGGGAAAGGAGAAGGAGATATATAGGGAGCAATGGTGGGTGAGAGGCAGACAGTCCAAAGCAAAGTGACAGACAGAGGGAAAGAGGGAGTCCAGTCTGGCTAGGGTGGTCTTAGGGGCAGCACTGTAGACAATGTCACCAAAGTTGAATATGGGGAGAATCATCTTTTGGGCAAAGGCTCGGTGAGCAAGAAGTGCTTACTCTATTCCTGTATAACGCACCCTGTTCGGGGTGACGTTTTTTGTGAATGGCATCCACGGGCACTGAAAAGTTGATGTATCAGTCGAACCAGACCTCGAGGTACATCAATGAGAGAACATCATCAATAGTGGTCCAGTTTAGTGTGTGGAAGGAGGAAAGGGTGGTAAGACTTGTGAGCCTCTGCTGAGAGCCAAAGGTCATAAAGACCATTTTCTTGGCATTGAGGGAAAGCTTATTTTCCTGGAACCAGAGCTGAACATCATTGAAGTCCAATTGGAGCCTGGCCGTCAGGTTGGCGGGGGAAGAACCAGAAGAGAATAGAACAGTATCATATGCGTACATATGGATAGACACAGAGGATCAGGCAGTGGGGAGGCTGTTAAGGAAGACTGAAAAGAGTACAGGGCCTAAGATCGACCCTTGTGGGACACCAGTGTTCATAAGGAGTGGGGGGATAAGGAATGTCCAATTCTAACAGACTGAGTTCTTCCTTCAGGGTAGGAGCAGAACCAGTTAGTAGTGAAGTCAGACAGACCCGTTGCTGTGAGCTTATCAAGAAGAAGGGGGTGGGATATGGTGTTGAAGGCTTTGACCAAGTTGATAAAAATGGCAGAAGTGATAAGGCCCTGATCCATGCCTGCGAGAATGGAATCAGTAAGCTGAAGGAGGTGGAGTGGGATTTATGGAAACCAGACTGGAAATGGGTGAAAAGGAGGAAGAATCAAAGAAGGGGAAGAGCTGGAACAGTGCAAGGTGTTTCTGTAGGTTAGCTGAGGTGGGGAGTAGGGAGACAGGACAGTAGTTGCTAAGACAGGAAGTGTCACCTCCTTCGGGAAGGGGTATAATCATGGCCTGTTTCCAAGTGTCATGGACAGAGGCAAAGGAGAATGAGAGGTTGAGAAGGGAGGAGATTGGATGAGCAAATATCAGGGGCAGAGAGATGGAGGAGTTTGGGGTTGAGCCCATCAGGGCTCTGGCCTTTAAAAGGGTTGATAGTCAAAAGGGCTTTGAAGGTGTCATCTGTAGTGATAGGAGAAAAGGAGAGTGGAGAGCTGGGGAGGCAGGATGAGAGGAGGGGAAGGGGGAGAGGTACTGGGAAGGGATAAGAGAGGGGAGGAGGCACAGGAGGTGAAGAATGAGTTAAACTCAGAGGAAATAGGATCCACGACAGCAGTCTGACAGAAATTCTGTTGAACACCCGGTCAGCGACACCAGCAGGTCGACCGCATTCTGTAGTCGGCTGCCAGTTCACTACTGCACTCTTTGTTTTCTTCAGGGGACTTCGCCCCCGAACCTCCCACGCAGGGGGCTACGCTGCCCGCACCCTCCCACTGAAGGATTCTCAACTCCAGTCGGAGCTGATTGAAGGGGGTGCAGGACCCCCAACAGACAGCGCCGGGTTCCAGCAGGTCTCCCACCATGGCAAGGTGCTGTAGTCGCTGTGGGGGACCGCTCTGTTGAAATGTCGCTGCAAGGGGGGTAAATGGAGGAAATGGAGAGGGGGTCAGAAATGATGTTATCTCTCACCTTGAGGACTTGTGGGGAGGACTGGGGGGAGAACTGGGCATGGATAACCTTCCAGAAGGTGGAGGTGTGGTTAATGTTGTCCTGGAAGGTGGATGCAAAGTACTCAGCCTTTGCAAGCCCAGTGGCTTTGGTACAGACATAGCAGAGGGCTCAGTACTTAAGTAAGTCAACAGGGGAGCCTGAGGACTTATGGGCCTTCCAGACAAGATCACATGCATGTAGGCAGGCCAGAAGTTTGGCTGAGATCCAAGGGAGGTGGGAACCATGGACCCTGGTTTTTCTAAGGAGGGGATGCAGATCCCAGGTAGCCAAGAACTTGGTATTAAAGTAGTTGAGAGTAGAATTGATTGTGCTGGCAGAGGAAATGGATGACCAATCTATAACTACCCAGTCAATGTGGAGAGAGGAGAAGTCCAACAACTGAAAGGACCAGATCTGGAGGAGTTTGGGAGGGGCTTTGGTACAGTGGTTTTACACACACAATAGGCCATATGGTGGTCACTAAGGGTGTCAGGGAGGGTGCTGGTCTCAGTAATGTGGTTGGGGTGGGACATAAGAACCCAGTCAAATAAGGAATGATTGAGGGACTTGTGACTGTGGGGAGTTGGGATGGAGATCAGTTGAGTTAAATTGAGGGACTTGATGTTTTGGCAGAAATTAGTGTGTGTGTGTGTGTGTGTGTGTGTGTGTGTGTGTGTGTGTGTTGGTGGGGGGAGCCAGTTTATATTAAAGTCCACTAGGGTGAGTAATCCACCAGATGAGGTATGAGATGTGATAAAGAGGGACATGCCAGGGCAGCAATAGACACCAGTCACAAAAATAGGGACAGCGAAGGGAAGAGAGTGTTTGAGGAGGAAAAGTTGATATGCAGAGGAGGGGGAGGTACTAGAGAGTACAGGAACAAATTGTATGGTGGAGGAGATGTAGATAGCAACACCACCACCCCTCCTAGCATGATCCTACTGGGTGAGAGAGTACCCAGGGATGGCAACTGCGGTATCAGGGATCTTGGGGGATAGCCAAGACTCCGAGATCATTAGCACATCAGGTGACGATTAACATACTAACATACTATTTGCCAGCAGATTAGGCCTTACGGTCTATCAAGTCTGCTCGAACCTCAGATCCCTAGTTGGGTGCTGAGGCCCTCCCCTCCCTTGTGTTCCAGAAACCCCTATCACCCATCCCCACCCCCCTGGGACAGGCCATCATCTGATACATCCACTTTCTGTGTCTGTCCCACCCTCTCTTGAAGCCCTCCACTGTGGATCTCTGAGCCAGCTCGCCAGGCAGTGCATTCCAAGGGTCTACCACCTTCTCAGTGAAAAACCTCCTCTTTCCCCCCTCACCCTTCCTCCTTCCAACTTCAAACCATGCCCTCTGGTAATACCTCCTGCTTTAGTCTAAAGATCCCTCCATGTTTACCTATTTATTCCCTTGAGGTACTTGAAGACCTCAATCATGTCCCCCGGTCTCTCCTCTCCTCCAATGAAAACAGGCAGAGCTCCTCAAGTCTGTCCTCATACGTCAAATCCCCTAGCCCTCATATCATCTTAGTTGCCCTCCTCTGTACCCTCTCCAGGAGCTGTATGTCACTCTTCAAGTGTGGTCTCCAGTACTGCACACAGTACTCAAGGTGTGGTCTAACCAGTCCTTTGTACAGCGGCAAAATCACTTCCTTGCTCCTAGAGGTGATCTCCCTTACGATGCATCCCAACATCCTGTTTGCCTTGCTAGCCGCTCTCCTGCACTGCTCAGAGTTATTCATACATGCATCCACCATGACCCCTAGGTCTTTTCCCCTATTGAGGCCTCCAGCGCCTCCTCCCAGGGTGTACCTGTGTTTAGGTTTCCTGCCCAAGATACAACACCTTGCACTTGGTGATATTGAAATTTAATTCCATGTGTGAGCCCAGCTTTCCAGGGTGTCCAGGTCCCCTTGCAGGGCCAACCTCCCCTCTTCTCCCTCAACTACTGCTCCCATCTTGGAGTCATCAGCGAAGAGACTCATTTCACACCCTACACCCTCTCTGATGTCAGATATGTATGTATTGAACAGGATCGGACCCAGGACCGAGCCCTGCGGTACCCCACTACCAACCTCTCTAGGGTTCGAGAGCTCCCCACAGACCACTACTCTCTGGGTGCATCCAGCTAGCCAGTTTTCAATCCATCTGACCATCAAAGGGCCTACTCCTAACCTTATCAGTTTCTCAACCAGACCTTTGTGGGGGACAGAGTCAAACGCCTTGCTGAAGTCCAAGAATAATACATCCACAGGCTTTCCCCTGTCCAGTTCTGATGTTACCCATTCATAGAACTCCACAAGATTGGTTTGACATGATCTCCCTGGCACAAACCCATGTTGCCGACTATCCAGACCTCCCACCTCCTCCAAGTACACCCCCAATTGTTCCTTTAGTATACTTTCCATTAATTTTCCCACCACTGAGGTCAAACTGATGGGTCTATAGTTACCTGGTACTTCCCTCGACCCCTCTTTATGGATTGGCACCACATGTGTCTCTCGCCAGTCCCTAGGTACCCTCCCTGTCTCAAGTGACCTGTTGAAGAGCTCCGCCAGGGGTGCAGCCAGTATGTCCACCAATTCCCATAGTACTCTCGGTTGAATGCCATCCGGCCCAGGAGATTTGTCTTTCTTTAGGGCCTTGAGGGCTAACCACACCCTTTTGATGGAGATAGCATCACCCGTCCCCTCCACCTTACTGGCCTTTTTATCCTTGTCCAGATGTGACACCCCTGGGGTACCTCTCCCTCCCTCTTCCTCCATTTCTGTTGCTCCCCTGATCCCACTCACTGCCGCTTCTATCCCCATCGTGCCTTGCTTTGTAGATATCCCATTCCCCTCCCTAGTGAACACAGAGGCAAAGTACTTGTTAAATACCTCTGCCTGGTCCCTCGCCTCTTCCACCCACCCTCCTTCTGATCTCAATCTGCTGAGATGTCCCTTAGATTTTCTCCTCTCTCCAATGTACCGGAAGTACCCCTTTTCCCCTCCATGCATCCCCTGTGCCAGCCGCTGCTCTTTACTGGACTTTGCTCCCCTCACCATCCGGGTGACTTTTCTAGATGCAAGATGGTACATTTCCTTATCCCTATCCCATCTTGTTGTTTTATATTGTTTGTAGGCCTCCTTCTTTTCTCTGACCGCTACCTGTACCTCACTGGACCACCAGCATGGTTTATGTGACCTTGCTCCCTTACGTTTCAACTTAGCGCAGATCCTGACTGCCTCATGAAGTCCCCGTTTTATGACCTCCCATCTCCTTTCCACACTTGTCATTGATGTAATCCCCTTCAAGTGATCCTTGAGAATATTTCCCATGCCCACAAAGTCTGCCCCCCTGAAGTCCACTGCCAGTGTCCTAGATCTCACCACCTCTACCCCCATGCTTATTTGAAACCCGACAGTATTGTGGTCGCTCCCAGTCAGGGGGTCCTCTACAACCAGGTCCCTTACCAGATCCCCATCTGCCAGAACCACGTCCAGGACATGCCCCTCCCTTGTGGGCTCCATCACATGCTGTGTTAAGAACACATCCTGGAAGCCGCCCAGCAGCCTCTGCCCTTGGCCACCTTAGAGGACATAGTTCCCAGTTAGTATTCGTATTAAGGTCCCCATCAACACCACTCCTTCCCTTTTGTCCACACTGGGCAACGATGTTGTCCAGCAAACCATCCTCTAGAACATCACTCATCCCGGGGCCTATATACTACACCCAGCTTGACCTTATCTCCTGCTGGGGATCGAGGTGACCCATAAGGCCTCCATGTTTCCCTCTGCCTCTTCTACCCTAGCAATTTCTATGTCATCTCTAATGAACATAGCCACTCCACCTCCTCTGCCCTCCTTTCTATCCTTCCTAAGCATAGTGTACCCCACACGTTTAGGTCCCAGTCATGGTTTTTGTTGGCCCACGTCTCCGTGACCGCCACCACATCCACCTCCCCCCTCAAACAGCATGGCCTGGAACTCTGGCAACTTGTTTCCCAAGCTCCTGGCATTTACTAACACCAACCTCCCCTTATCCCTGATTCCCTTTGTCAAACCCCACCCAGGTTCCTTATACTTCCATTCTCCCTCTGCTCCTCCTGAAACCTCCACCCCCAGTCTGTTTCCCCCCCCTTGGGTTTGAAGGCTACTCCCTCATCTGGAGGAGAGGGCTTCTGGTCAGCCCTACTTATCCCTTCCCCCTCACAAGTTTAAACCCCACCTTTCTTGAATATAGTCAGCCATCCCTGTTTAAGGACTTCCTTCCCTAATGGGGCAAGATGAAGCCTGTCCTTGGCATACAGTCCCATATCCTCCCAAACTCATTTCCAGTTCCTAATACCCCCAACCCACTCTTCATCCCACTTCCTGAGCCAGTCATTAACCTCTGTGATCTTCATTTTTTTCTCCACTGAGGCCTTTGGTACTGGCAATATCTCTGAAAATGAAATGTTGCATCCATTATCCCAACAGACTCTGGCAAATTCTTGGAACCTTGCTTGGATTTCCAAAACGCTATTTCCCTCTAGATCATTAGTTCCCAAATGCACCAGGAAATCTGGTTTCCCTCCACATTCCCTAACCAGTTCATATACCATGAACTTTGCTCTGTGCACTGTCAGCCCAGAGATGCTCACTACCTTCACCTGGCTATGGCATCCACCCCCCTGTCCCTCCCACTGGATACCCCTAATCATCGAGTCTCCCAATAACAGAACCTTAATACCGCCATCATCCTTATGGTTACCTTCACTATGCCGTCTCAGCCCCCATCCCCCCTTTATTCGTGATATCAATTCCATGGAATCTTCCTGCCTTATTAGAGACCCCTTGTCACCTCCCTTCTGCCTCCCTCGTTATTTTGCCCACTTAACTCTGACCCCCTCTGTGTAGGTGTCCCCTTTAACCCTCTCTTATCTGAACCATTTATCCTGCCCCTGATGGTTTCCCCTTCCCCCACACCACCATCCTCCCCCCTTGTAATAGTACCCCTGCCTCCAGAGGCACAGGAGGGACAGGGAGGGTAAAAGAGGAGGAGGAGTAGCTCTTTACATACGGGAAGGAATAAAATCAACAGAACAAAAGGGTAAACAGGGAGGAGAAGAAGCACTGTGGGCAAATTTGGAGACAGGCAATGGCACCACAATCCGTACGGGGTTGTATACAGACCCCCTTCTCAGGGGGAGGAAATGGACAAGGAAATGATAGAACGTATACTTAGAATGGCAGAAAAAGGGGAGATATTGCTGATGGGTGATCTAAATATGCCAGATGTTAACTGGAGTGCAGTTGCAGCTGCCACTTCGAAGAGTGGAGTTATTCTAGATGCCCTACAGGGGGCATGCCTTAGACAACTAGTATTGGAGCCCACTCGAGAGGGAGCAATATTAGACTTGATTCTCTCAAATGGAGATGGAGAGAGGATCACAGATGTAGAAATGGGTAGCCATCTGGGAACTAGCGACCATCAAACAGTATGGTTCACAATAAACACAGCAATAGAGTCAAGCCATACAAAGACAAAAGTACTGGACTTTAGGAGGGCTGACTTTGCCAAAATGGGTGAGTGCCTAAGGAATGCACTAGCAAATGGGCAGGAAGGAGAGGTGGAAGAACAATGGGAATAATAAAACTGCCATCACAGAGGTAACAAGCCTTTGTGTGAAGCAAATAAACAAAACAAAACAATGTAAGAAACCACTATGGTTCTCAAAGGAAGTGGCAGTGAAGGTTCAAGAAAAAAGAAAGCATTCAGGAAGTACAAGGAATCGCAGAAGGAGCAGGACAGAGAACTGTGTCAGTTAAAGCAAAGGAGGCTGGGAAGGCAGTCAGAACAGCAAAGGCCCAAACCGAGAAAAGATAGCCAACTCAGTTAAGAAGGGGATAAAACCTTTATAGGTACATCAGGGAGCGAAGGAAGACCAAGAGAGGGATAGTGAGGCTTAATAAAGGGGAGGAGGGTGGGCAGAGGGAGACTGTGAAAAGGCAGAGATACTAAACAAATATTTTTGCTCAGTATTTACAAATAAAGAGGGGGAAGTACATAAAACAAACAGTAGAAACACTCTGGATACAGAAGTTGATACCAGCCCATTTACAGAAGAAAGGGTTCTGAAAGAACTCTTAAAACTGAAGGTGGCCAAAGCAATGGGGCCTGATGGGATTCATCCCAGAATTCTAAAAGAACTAAGGGTAGAACTAGTGACACCACTGACTACCCTTTTAACAAATCATGGGAGGATGGGGTGGTACCCAAGGACTGGAGGAGGGCAGATGTGATTTCCCTTCACAAAAGTGGGAGCAAGGCAGAAGCAGGAAACTACAGACCTGTTAGTTTAACCTCAGTGATAGGGAAAATGATGGAATCCCTTCTGAAGGAAAGAATTGTCGAGTATCTAGAGGCCAGAGGAGCACAGGGCCCTAGGCAGCATGGATTCACAGCGGGAAGGTCATGCCAGACAAATCTGATAGATTTCTTTGACTGGGTGACCAAAGTAGTAGATCAGGGAGGGGCTGTGGACATGGCCTACCTAGACTTTGGCAAGGCATTTGACACAGTCCCACACAAAAGATTAATATACAAGTTAGCCAGCCTGGGAGTGGGTCCCAAGATGACAGCCTGGGTAAAGAATTGGCTGGAGAATAGGACACAGAGAGTAATAGTAAATGGAGTCCACTCAGAAGAAAAGGAGGGTTACTAGTGGGGTACTGCAGGGTTCAGTATTAGGACCGGTCCTCTTCAATGTCTTTATAAGTGACATTGCAGAAGGACTGGAAGGAAAAGTATGTCTCTTTGCAGATGACACTAAGATCTGCAACAGAGTTGATGCACAAGGTGGGGTGGAAAGGATGAGAAGGGACTTGGCAAGGTTAGAGGAATGGTCAAATGTATGGCAGCTTAGATTCAATGCTAAGAAGTGAAGTAATGCACCTGGGAAACAAAACCCAGGGAAGAGTACACAATGGGGGTGAGATACTAACAACAACAAATGGAAAGGGACCTGGGGTAGTCATATCAGATGACCTAAAGGTGGGCAAGCAATGGAAGAGGGCAGCAAGGAGGGCTGGGGGATACTGGGATGCATAGGGAGAGGCATTACCAGTGAAAACAGGAAGTTATTATCCCTCTGTACAGACAGCTGGTGAGACCCCATCTGGAGTACTGTGTGCAGTTCTGGAGACCCAATCTCCTCAAAAGACATAGACAAGATGGAAGCTGTCAGAGGAGGCAACTAAAATGGTGCAGGGTCTGCACGGAAGACATATGAAGAGAGACTAAAGGAAGCTTAATATGTATAGCCTCGAGGAAAGGAGAGAGGGGACATGATAGAAACGTTCAAGTACCTCAAGGGAATCAACAAAGTGCAAGAGGGTAGCATCTTTCAAAAAAGAGGTGTGCAAGAACAAGAGGGCACAATTTGAAGATGGGAGGGCGCTCAGAGGTAATTTAAGGAAGTATTTTTCACAAGAGGGTTGTGGATGCATGGAATGGCCTTCGGAGGAGAGTTGTGGAGTCAAAATCAGTGGTGGAATTCAAGCATGCATGGGACAGTCATAAGGCAATTCTAGGGGTTGGGGGTAGGAAGAAGTAGGCTGCTGGTTAACTAGGATCTGCAGCTTATCCAGTAGGTAGGGAAATGGGAAGACTGGGTGGGCCAAGCGGTCCTTATCTGCCCTCAAATTCTATGTTTCTATGTTTCTATGTTTAGGCTCTCTGTGGGTCCCCTTTAGCTAGGGCCCCATCCTTGGTACTGACCCCCCTGCTGAAGGGGCGCTCCTCTCCCACCTCCTTGTCTCCCAGTTTCTCTCCAGTCATGCTCTCCTCCCTCATGTCTGCAATATGTTGCATCTCCCCCCTCTGCTTAACATTTATGTTTCCCCTTCTCCCTCTGGGACTATTTCTATCCTTTCCATTGCCAGTCTGTGATGCCCTATGGGTATCAGACTCCCTCCCCCCTGGCCTCTGTATCAGTTTTCTCATTTCCACCAACCCCTTCCTCCCCCTCTAGGTTGCTTAGTAGCTCAAATTTATTGTGACACTCTATGTCAGCCTCCATCAAGTAACCCGAGTTTCCCCTGACTGCATCTCTAAACTGCCTCTCTTCTTCTCCTCTTGCTCTGTTCTCCTTAGGAGCTCTGTTCCCACAGTCTGCTGTTTTAGGCTTCCCCACAACAGCCCCTCCTTTCTCAATGTCTGCTCTACTAGGCTTCCCCACAACAGCCCCTCCTGACTCTTTCACCTCCACTCTCTTTGTATTCGGAATGTTCACCCCGAACGCTTTCCTCTTAGCGTCAACATCCCTATCTAAGGGTCCTCTGTCCCTAATATCCTATATATGTAACATAACGTCCTGTAATTTCAAAGCATTGCCCCAGCCTCCCCTCAGACCCACCCTTCTGCTGCCCATATCCACACCCCTTATCCTTGGACACCCCCCCCAGCTCCCCCAGCTTACTCCTTAACCAGTATACCTCACTCCTGATACAAGATAGCTGTCTACAGAGTGGGCAGCCTCCCTCTCTCCAGGCCCAATTGAGAATTATTGCCATCCCACAGCCTCTGCAGCCTACAACCCTTCCGAAGATGCCTGCCATGGTGGAATGTGCCACCCTGTTTGTCCCCCTCTGTTCATAATGGCACACCCCCTTTTCTCAGTCCCTTCCCCTGGAATATCAGTTTCTCTCTATACTGACTGCAGTTATTTACAAACCCAATTTCAACCCCACCAATAAAGTTCCCAAGTCTCACAAGCACATACAGTCCAGTGTGTGTCCAGTCCCACTAACAGTGTGTGTATGCAGACATCAGGTACCGTATGATGTCACAGGCCCACCAGTTCCTGTTGCTTCGAATTTCATTCCCAAACAGAAATACACAGCCCTTCAATCCCAACCCCCAGTGGCTTTTCAGTATTTAAGAAAGCCTACAACACAGGGTAGGTAGGAGGGGCTCTTACCAACACCAGGCAAACATCACAGTTAAATTACACTCTAATTATCACTGCCAAACAAGTGTTCCCAAGCCTCAAAAGTTACAATATCACAGTCCAAGTTACAGTTCTAACTCAAAGTAGTAATTTTTAACACATAGAACTAATTTCACGAGATCATTAGCACATCAGGTGACGATTAACCATGAGCGGTTGCAGCAGCTCTATCTTACAGAGGAGGCTTTGGAAATTTATGTGTACCACTCTAAACCCTTTGGGGAGATCTGACATCAAGACAGAACAGAGGCAAACCACACAAGGGGTGAGGGTTCTGGACTTAGAAGGATGGATTTTAAAGAAATAGGAGATTGCCTCAGAAACTGCCTCATGGTGGGGGGGAGCAGAGAACAGTGGGGGAAAAATAAGGGAGGGTATAATTAAGGCAACCGACTTCTGTATGAAGAAAGTGAGTAAAAGTAAGAGAAAGAGACCATTATGGTTCTCCAAAGAAGTGATCAAGGTGGCGAGGGAAAAAAAGATGGCAATCAGGAGGTATAAGGAAATGCAGAGGGAGGAAGACAGGAGGTATACCAAGCAAAACAGAGGGAAGCAGGAAATGCAGTGAGGGGAGCAAATGAGCAGACAGAGGAAAGGATAGCCAAAGGTGTAGCTAAAGAGGATACAACACTCTTTAGGTACATGAGTGAGAAGAGGAAAGCAAGGGCAGGGATAGTGAGGACAAGGAGGATGGCGGGGGAGACTGCAGAGATGAGGATCAAGAAAATGCAGACATCCTGAACAGGCACTTTTGTTGAGTCTTCAGAGTGGCGGAAGGGGGACTGGACCACCATGGAGCAGCAAAAAATTTTTTGTGGGGGGAGACACAAGTCCATTTTCAGAGGAAAGAGTCCTAAAGGAACTTGCAGCTCCGAAAGTGGTCAAGGCTATGGGACTGGATGGGATACACCCAAGAGCACTAAAGGAACTCAGGTGCTAGCTGCACCGCTGACAGCCTTCATCAGCAGCTCACTGGCAACAGGTGTGGTTCTGGAGGACTGGAGGAGAGCAGACATGGTTCCTCTCCATAAAAGCAGCAACAGGGAGGATGCTAGCAACCAAAGGCTGGTCAGTCTCACATCAGTAGTGGGGAAATTAATAGAAACCCTGTTAAATGAAAGGTTGGTAGAGTATCTTAAATCTAGTGGGCTACAAGATCAAAGGCAGCATGGATTCACTGATGGGGGGGTCATGCCACATGAATTTGATTGATTTCTTTGACTGAGTGACTAAGAAACTAGATCAGAGGAGGGCAGTGGATGTGGCCCATCTGGACATTAACAAGGCCTTGGACACTATGCCGCACCGGAGACTGATTAAGAAAGTGAGCAGCTTCAGAGTGGGACCCAAAGTGGTGAATTGGGTAAGGAATTTGCTGATGGATAGGTGGCAGAGGGAGGTGGTCAGTGGCACTCGCTCTAATGAGGGAAAAGTGACCAGTGGGATTGGTCCTCTTCAATGTCTTCATAACTGACATTACAAAAGACCTAGAAGGGAAAGTATGCCTTTTTGCAGATGACACCAAAATCTGTAATAGAGTGGACACTCAGGAGTTAGAGAGAATGCATAGGGATCTTGGGAAACTCAAGGAGTGGTTAAGAGCATTGCAGTTAGGGTTCAATGCCAAAAAGTGCAAAATCATGCACCTTGGGAATAGTAACCCATGAGCTAAGTATAGGATGGGGAGGAGTACTGACAGTCAATAAGCAGGAAAGCGACCATAGGGTTACCATATCTGATTTCCTCAAAGTAGCAAGACAGTGGGACAAATCAGTGGGTAGGGCCAGTGAGATACTTGGATGCATATGGAGAGGTACTGTATCTCCAGCAGGAGGTGGGAGGTGTTGTTGCCACTGAATTGCTCACTTGTGAGACCCCACCAGGAGTACTGTGGCCAGTTCTGGAAGCCACACATCAGGAAGGACATAGACAGGGTGGAGGGAGTCCAGAGGAGGACAACTAAAATGGTGCAGGGATTGCATCAAAGCCCCATGAAGAGAGACTGAGGGATCTCAGCATGTACACCCTGGAAGAAAGGAGAGCAGGAGGGGACATGAAAGAGACCTACAAGTACCTCAAGAGGGTAAGCAGGGTGCAAGAATGGAGTCTCTTTAACCCAGTAACATAGTAGGTGATGGCAGATAAGGCCCACTAGGCCCACCCAGTCTACCCGTGTTCCCTGCCTGCATCAAAATGAGAAAGAGCACTAGCATCAGAGGTCATGCAATGAAGCTGGGGGGAGGGGGAGTTTAAGAGAGATGTGAGGAAGTACTACTTCACTGAAAGGGTGGTGGACATCTGGAACAGACCCCTGGAAGAAGTGGTGGAGGGGAAAACAGTAGGGGGCTTAAAGTATGCATGCAACTAGACATAGGGGAATGTTAGTAAATAGACAGGGAGGAGGGAGGATCGCTGGAGATGATTTAGGGTCTGCAGAGACCATCTGGGCAGTCTGGGTGTGCCAAGCAGTCCTTTTCTGCCAACAAATACCATGTTTCAAAGAAGGGCTTACTAAGCTATAACAGTGCAGTGTGCAGTGTGCAGTTAAAATAAGCTGATAATAATTGGCTAGCTAAGCAAAAACATAGGGTGAGGAAGGGCAACTAGGCAGACACAATACTGCAGTAATAATATACAAAGAATAAGATTAAGCACTACTAATTTGGGTAGGCAGATGGTACTAGTGTGCAAATACAAATGTTTCAGTAAGCAGGAAAATGTCCTGCGTCTGAAAGCAGGGAATTTGGAGATCGTGGTTATAGGCTGCAGTAATGGAGAAAGAGGTAGAAGAATCCTGGAGGGAGAAAAGCAATTGTTCCCAGTCCCACTGGAAGTGTGGGAGTCCTGCAGGTCAGTGTCTGCTGGATGTTACCCCCCAAATCAGAGTTCTAGAAGCATTTGTGGGGCAAGGTTATGGAATCTTATTGCAGGCATGGGGCAACCTTCAGACAAGGGTCCTGGAGGGGGTCCTCACAGGTCATTGTCTTGCTAATAAAATGAACAAATGAGAGTACTACAGGCAGACAGGTTCCTGGTGGGGGCTCACTGATCTAAATCTTAATGGCAAGTGGATGGGTTAGCAAGTTGAATTTCCAGTGACAAGTAGAGGATCCATGGATCAAAATCCCAGTTGCAATCAGAGGTCCAGCAGATCTGATTAATTAGTAGATCAGTGTATCCAGACAAGCTGTATTCCCCAAGTTCTGAGTTAAGCCACCAAGTAGACCTCAGCACTGCACCAGCACTCAGTGCCTGGTGAGGAAACGGGACTATCCCTGACCATAAGAGATAACAATAGGGCAACACCATACAAAACAAAACAGGATAACTCAGAGTGGCACTTCTCTCTGTGGAGGGAAATGTCAATCAGGTGGACTCAAAGTACATATAAATTAATGTGAGTAAGAAAGATTAAGGGACAGATGTTCAAAAGAAGAAAAACTGCACACGTGGAAAAAAATTACGCAAGGGAGGATTTCCTTGCACAATTGCAATTTTTTCTGCCTGTGCTCAATTTTCAAAAAGGTTGTCTTTTTGCAATGTTTTCCACAATTTATGGTGATGTTCTTATATTTTTTACACAGTTGCTGGAAAATACTATGCCTGGCATTACCAGGCGTAACATTGTTCGAGCAGCTGCAGAAAAACAGAAAATGCCACCCATGCACATAAAATGGTGAAAATAAAATTTTCGTAGGTGCGGGGATTATACACTGCACCAGGGAATTGTGCATGGGCTCTTAGGGTAGACTTTCAAATGATGTGGGAACTAAGTCTCATGCCGCAGCCCCAGCTGCAGGATGAAATCTCCGAACATGCAGAGTGCTGTATTTTCAGCTGGCGTGGCTGCGGGGATGTTATACCAGGTCCCACCAGACACAACTTTTCCCTGCAGCTACGCCGAAAAAATGGCTATAAGCTGCTGTAAATCATGGAGTCGGTCACAAACCTGCTCCACTTTTGAAAATACCACAGCTGTGGGAAAAACTACAGCTCTGCAGAAAAGGAGACCCACTTGTGTCAGTTTTTCCTTCAGCTGTGGGATTTTTGAGGGCTTTGAAAATCTAGCCCTCAGACCCTGAACCACATCAGTACTTTTGAAATCTGGTCCTAATTCCTTTTCCTTCCGTGGGGGGAAGTGCCAGTCCAAAAGGTGAGGGGAAGCAGAAAATGCTGAAACCAGTGTAATATCTTTAATTTCCAGTGCATTTTGCAGTTTCTAGCTGATCCACCACAGCCATATTTTCAGTTCAGAAGTTTAACTGATAGTTGAAGATCATGCCAAACCAACCTGTTGGTATTCATTGACTGGGTAATGAGGGCAATGGATAAGGGACTGGCAGTTGACATTCTCTATCTAGACTTCAGCAAGGTCTTGGACTCTGTTCCACACAGGGCGCTACTAAAACAAGACGGAGGATCAAGCTGGTTAGGGGGAAGAAAGCAGACAGTGGTGATTAACAGGGTCAAATCAGCAAACAGGGAAGTTTAAGTGGGGTGCTACAAGGATCAAGTCTAGGTCACGTCTGATTCAGTACGTTCATTAGTGACATCACGGAAAGTATCCTGGGCAAAATGTGTCTCTCTGTAGATGACACAAAAATCTGTGGCAAGGTGGACAGTGAGGAGGTGGTCAGGGAACTTGGGAACAACCAAGAGACACTGGAAAGGTAGGCCTAAGTCTGGCAGTTGAAGTTCAGTACCAGAAAGCGTAAGGTGATGCTCATTGGCAAAAAGAACCCAGGTACAGACAGCTGGATGGGAGGACACCAGATAGCCATAATGACAGAGGAGATATGGGAGTTATCATCAGTAACAGTCCCAAAACCTCATGTCAGTGCAACAATGCATGCAATAAGGCAACAAGGATACTAGGATGTATTGGGCCTAAGATGGAGCAGCCAGAGGAGGAAGGTGATATTGTCTCTGCACAGGTCCCTGGCTAGGCCTGGAATAGTGTGCCCAATTCTGAAGTCCACATTAGAGGAAGGACAGGAACAGGTTTGTGGCAGTGCAATTCAGGGTCACCAAAATAATTCAGGGACAACAGGGCCGATCCTGCAAGGGAAGTCTGGCAGATCTGAACATGTAAATTCTGAAGGCCAGGAGTGAGAGGGGGTATAATCGAGACCTACAAATACCTGAGGGGGATAAACAAGGTAAACAGTGAGGATCTCTTCACCAACACTGATAACACAGTGATGAGGGGACAATTTAAAAAGGCTGTCAGAAAGTGCTTCTTAATTGAGAGAGTGACGGAACAATGGAAAAGATTGCCAAAGGCGGTGGTGGAGGCAGGGTTTGTAATAGGTTTCAAGGTAGGCTGGGACAGATTCAGGGGGCTGGTAGTCTTTAATAGAGGGGCAGGGTGCAGGGGAGTGGGAAGTGGTGGAGAGGCAGCAGAAGGAAGTGGGAATTGAAACACAGGGTCAGGTATCTACCCTACCTGGTTACAGGCCAACAAGAAATAAGGAAGGATCTTGGGCGGATTGGATAGACTTTTATGTTTTTTTGTGGCTGTAATATTTTCTGTTTCTTTGATCCTTAGTACTGGTAAATAGCTATAAATACTTCCTGGTGACAGGCAAATCTGAGTTGTGTATTGGAGAGACTTAGTTGTCTTCTCAAAGGTCACTAGAGAAGATCTTAAAAGGTTAATTTTTGAAGAAAATACACATACTCAGTGATAAATTATTCAAGATGACAATTCAGCAGCATTCATGGGTGATGTGGCCAAAAATGGTACAGATACTCCAAGCATGAAATGCAACAAAAGACAAAAAACTAACCTATAGAGACACACACAGACAGAAAACTACTATATCTAAGCAGTCATGTTGAAGCCAAGTTCATGAAGCCGCATCCAGGTCGTGTTTACCGAGAGTGCACAAGATAAGGCAATGCCACTTGACGGTACTGCAAGTTATAGTTGGAGCTGGCATAGACATTTACAGAATAAAAGAGACTACGA
Source organism: Neoceratodus forsteri (assembly GCA_016271365.2). Taxonomy (NCBI): domain Eukaryota; kingdom Metazoa; phylum Chordata; order Ceratodontiformes; family Ceratodontidae; genus Neoceratodus; species Neoceratodus forsteri. The sequence goes on from CM057458.1 coordinate 652,421,017, forward strand.
TTGTAAGCTGGTATAGTACATGTAACATTTGGTTCACAGTTAGGATATAAGAAGATAATACGGTATATACAGTGACTGCTGGACTTTACCAATGTGTTTTAAATATAGTGCTGCGCCATAATTCATTTTATATCACCTTGGTACTGTAGTGTTGTTATAGTTAGAGTTCAACCAGGTTTTCCACAGAAAGGTCAGAGTTTTTCCCCTTGTTAACACTCTCTCATCTGTTGTTTTAATTCAGTGTTTTTTACATTTTACATAATAATAGACTGAGGTACGGAATTCAAACTGGGCAATAATAATAAATATGTTTGGGGTTTTGTTGAGATCAATAATGTTTTTCAGATTATAAGTGCAATTTTTCAAATGGCAATTTTAAAAGTCTTTCCAGCAGGAGTCTTAACTGAAAAGGAATACTTTGGAAATCAGGGATTCTCAGTTTTACATCAAAAACATTTTAGGTTTTTTATGCCAAAGAGTTCCAGAGAAAACAATCTTCGATGCTTGTCAGCCATTTTGAGAATTTTCTTTTTTAAGCAAAATTTACAAACCAGGGGTTAGAGTCACAAAAAAGAGCGAAGTGTAGCGCTAAAGTTTCCATTGTGCTTTGTGTTTGCCCAGGTGTCAAATCTTGCCATTCACTGTTGGATAGCACACCGCGCTATCTGACAGTGAATCAGGCAAGGTGGAGTCAGCCCTAACATCAATACCACTAGTGCTAACCCCACTAGCATGACTCCGAAATGCAGCCATGAGTATGGCTCAGCAATGAACAGCACAGGTGCGCTATTTCCAATTCACTAAAGCAGCCATGCAAATGAGCACATTGGGATGCAAGGCATTGTGTGGGCATTTGCATGTCTATTATGGGTCCATTTACATAGGCTGCAGTGAGTTTAATGTACCCCCCATCCCCTACCTCAGATAGGCAGCCATTGTCTGGAGGTTTACCAGTCTCCCTGCTGCTAGAGGTCCCCCCACTGATCACTAGCCCGAATATAAAAATATCATCCTTCCCTGGTGCTGGTGTCCTCCCCCCATGATTGCCGATTGCAGGCCCCACTATACTAAGATACATTTTCCCTGGCATCCAGTGGCCTGCCCCCCACTTGATCCCCTGCCTGGCTGTACATAAACATATTCCCGGGTGGTTAGTTGTCCCTCCCCCCACCTGATCTCATGCCCGATATCCGTCAAACATATTCCCTGGTGGACTAGCAGTCCCTCTCCCCCCACCTGATCCTTTGTATGTGAAACTGACACCATTCCCCTGTGGTATAGTAGACCCCCCACCTCCATATCACTGATTCCCAGTACAGGAATGAACATCCAGTCCCTGGTGGCCTAGTGGACCCCTCACCTTGGCAGGTAGGGCCCCATCACCCCGTTCCCACCATTCCAACCCGAGCCAGTGACTGGCACAGCCCTTCACTCTCCACCACAACTGGCTGGTGATTGAGCTGTCAATGAGCATGTACTACTGTAGAACTATTTTATATCACTGTCAAACAAGCATCGCTATTACCACGCTGTACCTTTAAGGCGTGATGTTTGTTTGACAGCGGTCTATTATTTTTATGGTAAGAGCCTCGTCAGTATTGGTGTGTGGCATCTCTGATTAAAATAATCACTACACACATGGATTTATTCTGCACAATCACTCTGCAAAACTGTATTTAGTGCAAGAAACAAAAAAAAGCAAAAACCAAAAAACAATGGCTTGATATGCTTGACTCACTCGACTCGCAGTACAGTAATCCTTCGAACCACACTCGCTGTTGCTTTTGCTGGATCTAGGATGAAGCTGCATCTAGGTAGGAGAGAAGACAAAATTACAGCATTCTCTAAAAAACAAAACAAACAAACTAACAAACTACCTTACAAGCGGCCTTTAACTTTGATGTTGGTGTAAATGTCATTTAGGCAGTTCTCATGTGCCTGATGTATTCCAGCCTTATAAAATCCACTTTTGCAATCATCAGTCATGGCTTCTAATGTGACGAAGCTGTTAACCAACCACTTAGCGTGTCTGTTCTTTAGGGTGGTAGTTCGAAGGTCAATTGAAACGTTGGCACTACTGCTTCCCAATTTGACTTGCTTCGAAATCTCTGTGGCATACCATTCTGAGAATTGCTTTTTTAGCTCGTCTTTGAACACCTTGTTGATGGAAACATCCAAGGGCTGCAGAAGGTCCCCGCATGATGCAGGCACGTAAACATGGATAATGTTATGCCTCTCAAAATTCTCAAGCACATCATCCATAGTATGCCCCCTAAACAGATCCAATATGAGCAATGTTCTCTGAGAGTCGGGTAGTTGTTTCTGTTTTTTAATGCAGTTCATGTATGGGACCAAGACATTTTCAGTAAATCTGCTGGTGGTTTCAGAGTTTACCCAATGATTGTCTGTTTGGGTGATGTCCAACCCATCAGGAAACTTGAAACTTGGGTGATACTGTGTGGTCTTGCCCTGATAAATGATTTGAGGGGCAGATAATGGCCAGACAGAGAGCAGGCAAGCACCACAGTAACCTGCCTTTTGTCCCCCAGACCTGCTTTTTTCCGACTGTCTCCATAGTCCACTTAGAGCAGGGGGATAAGATTAACCCCTGTTTCATCCAAGTTGACGACAAGGTCACTGGGGATGAGCTTTTGACCACAAGCTGTCCTGATGTGGCTCAAGAACTTGTCTTTTAGGTCTGAGATGTCTACCGGGGGTTTTCTAGTGGTTTTTGTACCTTTACGCTTACTGAAGCCCATGCGATTTAAAAATGACCAGGACCACTGCCTGGAGAAGGAGAGGGTGCCACTATTCTCTGCGAGAAGTTTGGGGTGGCTAGCTTTAACAATGCCGGTGGTGACAGCAGGCAGCACCCTACCATTGACTACCGCACCCTTAGCTCACAGAGATTTAACAATAGGTTTGATTTCCTTCTCTGTGTCTTCCATTAATAAAGGAGGATGGCCACATGCCTTAATGGGCAAGATCTGAGACAAGGTACTGGGATCAGGATTTGTTTTGAGCTTAGCAAGGTAGTCTCTTTTGAAAATATGCACTGTGCTTTCATTTATTTTGTTTTTATACTTGGACTTGTAAAACCTTACTGCTTGCATGACCCTGTGTTGACAGGAGTACTGCCCGATTTCAAATCTTACTTCAGGGGCATAGACATGGTGCTCAATCTTTTTCTTTTTAGCTGGTGGTGATGCAGTTAAGGCAAGCTCTTCTGTGACAGACTCTGCCATAAACCTGGATATACCTGTGGTCACACTGAGCACCTCGGCATCAATGTCAGAGGTCTGAAGTGTGGGGAAGTCCTGTTTCACTGCTTTACTCGGAGGAGTACTGAGCCACTTGACAAGAGACATCATGTTTCTCGAAAACACCGTGATCTGCTGTCAAGCTGCTGCCATATTTGACAGCCTTGACAAACAGCTGATTGCAATGGCAGCCAGTAGCAGAGGGTGGTATTATATTGGTGCACTGGTGCTTTCAATTAGGAAACCGCGATACAAAGTTGACCTAGTTATTTATAGTTCTACAGTATATACAATATGTGCTCATTGATTGATAGCTCAGTGAGTGACCTGCCAATCAATGAGCGCATACTCTATACAGTACACGCTCACTGACAACTCAGTCAGCGACTGGCCATGGTGGAGAGCAGAGGGCTGTGCCAGTCACCAGCTTGGAGTCGGGATGGTGGGAAGTGGGGTGCTGGGGCTCTACTTTCAGGAGTGGGGTGGTGGGGGGTCCATTAGACCGCCAGGGACTGGTTGTTCATTTCTGTACAGGGGATCAGGGATAGGGAGGAGATCGACTAGACCACTAGGGAATGGTGCCAGTTTCATATACAGGGGATTGGGTGGGGTGAGTGAACGTTAGCCATCAGGGAACATGTTTATGGATGTCAGGCATGGGATCAGGAAGGGAGGGACCTCTAGCCACCAGGGAATATGTTTCTGTATAACTGGGCGGAGGATTGGGTGGGTGGGGAGAGACCATTGGAAACCAGGGAAAATGTATCTTTGTACAGTCAGGCTGACAATCGATGATCGCGGGGGGGTGACCACTAGCACCAGGGAAGGATGCTGTTTTTATACTCAGGCTAGCAATCAGTGATCATGGGGTGGGGGGATACTGGCACCAGGGTGCTTTATGTGGAATCATGGAATCGGACCAATGATCTGGAGTGTGTGTTAGTGTGTCGTAGTACCTCCACCAACCACTAGGGTTGCACAGGATAAGGCACAGTCTTGGTCAGCAGTATTTGCTCCATGCAAGGAGACCCCACATGAAGCCCTTATGCAGAGCAAATGCTTTGTCAGCTTGGCTCAGTTGGTAGCACATCCGCCTCTGGACCAGAAGGTTGTGGGTTTTCGTCCCACACCAGGATTAGACTTGCACCTAAATGCTGGCATCTGAGTGTAGTATTAGGGGGTGCTGTACTACTGGGGTGTGCCATCCTTCAGATGAGACATTAAACCGAGGTCTCTTCTACCCATTCTGGTGTTGTCCTGGTGGGTGTCCAGGTGAATGTAAAAGAACCATGGGCACTCTTCGCAAAGAGTAGGGGGCACTCCCTGTGTCCTGGCCAACATTCCCCTTCCCATAAATTGGTTCATGCTATTGTCCAGGCTGCGTGTGGGTGCTGATGTGCGATATGGCCACCACTACACATTCAGTCACTTCACTACCAGCCTAGCATTGCTTGTAAAGTGCTTTGGGATACACTGTGTATGAAAAGTGCTATATAAATGCTGATTCTTCTTCTTCTTCTTTGTAACTGGAGCAGCACCGATATTCACATCCCCCATTTGCATTGTGGTCCCCTCCACACTTTGCTCCAGTGCAAACCCGGTTTGAGCACACAAACTGGGTTTTTGTGAATACCAACTCATTGCAAAACCTCATTTGCTTGCGCAAAACTGAATTTGCACCAGGGAAAACATTTGTGATCTAGCCCCAGTTCTATTTTTTCTTTAAAACTACTTATTGTGGTATACAAGGAGTAAGGCAGGTGCATTTGAAGGCTAGATTTTCCAACTTTCTTGTAAAACCAACCTTAATTTTCTGGGCCATGTTTTAAAACATAGACAATGCTGTGTTTGCATATAGGGATGCTGATGACATCACAGGGCCCTTAAGAAGGAAGCTTGAGAGGTCTCTGATGTCATAAGAATCCTGAGATGAAAACACAGCCGAGTTATGTATGGTTGCCAGTTTGTTATTTTGTATAGTGCATGTTTTGAAACATAAAATAAAACAAAACATTGCCTTTCTATTCTTGTCTTCCCAAGAAAATGTTGGTATTGTTTTTCGAAAAACAGAAACCCAGTCTCTCCCAGCTGCTCAGGACCCACCTAGGAGAGAGGTAGATTTCATTTTTTTTTAAATGCTGTAACAACAGAAATTTTGAGTTAGGGGAGGGACTGTGTTCTGTGTGTGGAGCAATGAAAGAAAACAGCAGCTGACATGAGTTTCCATTCTAATTAATAAAAGTTGTACCAAGGATGAGTGGATCAGCATTCTATGAACTTTGAACTGTGGTACAACAGCTTTTCAGTTAGGATGGAAATTCATGCACAAGAAGGGGTAACCATGTACTCTAAGTTTATAGTTTACAATCCACCTCTATTTACATCAGTGCTGTAACTGGCTCCTTAGTTCCACAGTTCCAGTGCAGTGGTGCTGGTAGATTTGTAATGAACATATCTTCTTGCTATCTATGTGTATTCCACAAGTGGCCATAAAACAATTGTACTGCAGCAGTTTAGGAAATCTGCCCATCAGTTCAGGGTGTCAATGCACGGAAGCACTGCTTCACCATTTAATATCCAGATCATTATGCCAGGCAGTTCCAGACAAAATCAAACTATAAGATGCACACCCCCAAGAGTGGCTTCTGTTAATGAAATGCATTTATGCTAGTAAACACACTGTTCTGAATATCTGAACTGAGAAAACTACTCAGAACCAGAAGTTTGCTGCAGTGCCAGTAATACAGTATTACACTCCCTCCAGCCAGATAATGCATTCTGATGCACAGACGGACTTGATGAACATATTATTAGTCCTGTACAGAATGGATAAGCAGCACTTAAGATAAAGGAAATGGAATCCGGTAAGGACCTTGTTTTTTTTTCTATTTTGTGCATTTTGTACGTCTACTGTACTAAGCACTGCTGCTGTGCAGTCCCACTGTCACTGTGCAACCACTGTTCTTTTGTGTAACATTTAAAGATGTCATCCATTTGTGAATTTTCCTTTGAAATACATTTGGTCATGCTGCATTGACATTTTTTGACTGTTATGACATGTGCATGTATTTCAAGGAGTTATGATAAATTAATAATTTAGTAATGGATTTGAGGGGCTATAAACAGTTGTAATGTACCCAGTGTATTTCAGTGGCATGCAAGCAATCACAATGTGTGCATAAACATTATCATGGAACACAAGACCATAAGAAATGTTAGATGAAAAAATATGCTGCACTGTAGGGCCATCCTGTTCATATTAAATGGGAAATACTACCAGTTTATTTTATGGACATTGGCTCAATGGAGACAAAAGCAACTAGCGGCAGAATCCTCTGGGGTTTCAACGCCAAGAGATATGTCATTTTCTCCTGTGCATGCTGGTTCTGCTGTGAAGTATGCTGTTTTTGATCCCCCCAATGAATTAAATGCTATATCAATAAATGTAATTCCCCATAAACAACTGATTTAGCTTGAGTTTAAAAAATTCAATACTCTTCACTTGCATTGCCTCTTTTTGGAACGTGTTCCATAGGTGTATCACTCTTTGTACCTTGTATTTGTACATACAGCAGAGTAGATTGTTGCATAATTTATATAACATATATTTTCTAATTATACTATATAAATAATGAAATGTGTTATAATCCTCATAAGGATAGTTAATGGTTCAATTATAGGGGTGTCACTTGCCTTGGTGGTGACCTGTTTGCATACCAAACTCAGAGCCAGGTGTGTGTGTGTGTGTGTGTGTGTGTGGAGATTGTGATGGCATCCCACTGGAGGACCTCCACCTTTTGTGAGAGATCAAAACACTACTGCTCTTATACCATCTGGTGACCCAAGGGATAGGAAGACAAACAGTAGCTAAGTGGTTCAACAGTAGGGAATAGGAGACATTGATAGGCTCCAGTATTCAGAAGTATGTCACTGGTGCAACCCCAAGGTGATACTCTTGCTCCCCATGTCTATCAACATCTGGCAACATCTTCTCTCCATATTTCCTGAAATTAGTTTTCCTTCTAGAAATGGCTATACTGGTCAAACCCCTCTGCTAGGGACAAGTTGCAGGGGGGGCTGACCAAACTGGGGTAACCAGGGATGATACCACAGACTCCTTGGATGGTAATCCAGATTCCAGAGGATTGAGGGAGTAATGTCCTTGTACTTGAAGCCTGCATACCATTTACAAGTAAATTGCAGGGTCCTTGTCAGTTGGCTACTGTGTAAAGGGGTGCCAGTAAGGCCCCCTTGCCAGCCTTTCATGACCTCCCTGAACTGGTCTGAGCCTTTTTAGGGAGTTGTGTGGACAGCTATGCTAAGTGCATGTTGGGGTATGCATGGAGCATGGCCACTGTTCACTTCCATGTGGCTACTGGCTGTTAGTGTGGGTGTGGGGGGTGGTACATACAATGATGTGGATCCTTCCATTACCTGTATGCACCATCCTGGTGTGGTGTGGTGTTGTTTAGAACTCATAATGCCTACTCTAGAAGAAGCCAGCCCATGCCCTGAATGCCTGCTTCCTATGTTGGTTTTGGGGACAATGGGCTGACAATCAGTGAACATTTATTTTTTTTTAATTGCCTTCACTTTTAAGGATATGACACTCCAATCATATCCCATGATCCCTGCTGTGCCTGTGGGGCAAGGGATCCACTTTGTAATTGGGTCCATCTGCCAATTTGAAGTCCATTGCCTAGCAAAGCTCTACTCCATAGTCACCCTGCCCATCTTTTGGTGCTCTGCATCTGTATACAGAGTAGTTGGGTTCCACAAATGTCACCAGAGCACAAAATGAATGGAACATCCTTACAGTGTGGAGTTCTGTGGGCCAGAAATGTATACAGTAAATCACACATAAGCTGGCCCTGGATGAGTGAGACAGAACTGATGGTCAGGTTCAGGACACAAATAGAAAGCTAATTGATCTATTCTTTGCTGTTCACCATTAGCCCAGCCCCAGGATTAAGAGTTGATAAAGATATATATATTTTGAAGCAGCAGAAGGAGGATAGTCTGACGTGAGCAAAGACATGATCCTACTCTCCTCACTACTTGTTGAATGGCTGAAACCAGGATGTGGTGTCCAACAATTGTGGAAAGATGCTGTACTCAACAGGGTGTGTGTTGCACAAAGAAGAAGAGTCACAAGATAAACTAGTGTAATTGAGCAATGAATGATGACTTGAACTCTTAGTAGCAGTTTGACTCATTAGAACTGTGCCAAATTCAATTTATAAGCTCAGGTTAGTCAAGATTCAGTATTTTTAAACTCAAAGTTTGACTTTTAGTATATGTCTTATGAATAGGCTATGTTTTACCTAAATGAATAAACTAACTCTACAAGATCATTTTGCAGCATGAAATGATAGTCACGTTTTCCCAAAATACAGTTACTTGTTGCTGGTGGACCACATAGGAGACACTTGGTTTTAGACCTACAGTCATGCAGTAAGATTTTCTGAAAAAAGAATGTGTAAAAACATCTTACTGAAACAAAAATGAGTGGTGTATATTTTGTGGAGAGGCACTTTAAATTGGTCCAACAAGGGGTGTGTGTGTTTTTTAAAGGATCTTAAAAGCTAAGATTAACTATATCGATTAGGGGTAGAAGGGGGTCTAATTTAATCTAAGGGGTAATGTGATTCCTTTTAAATTTAAAGCCCTAAGATCTTTGCAAACAATCACATCAGGTGTGTGCAAAATAGCCAAGGAAAACATTCCATCTGAAACTGGTTGCTTGAAGCCGGGCCTATTGTGTTGAGGAAAACAATTTCAAAAAGGTGTTAAATGGAAAGTGCGGATCACTACCTCATAAGACAAACATCATGTGAGCCAGTGGTGAGAGGTCCATGCAGCAACTGGCCACAAGGCAAATGGAGCAGATTGAAATGGGAGCTGGGCTGAAGGGGAGTGGTGATCTGAGCCAGTGGGCTAACCACTGTTTCTAACAGAGATGGTTACCAGAAAAGTTGGAAACACTCTTGAAGCACTACCACAGCTGCAAGATGTATGCTATCTTATCTGCTGGGGTTGGGGGAATACATATGCAGCCACTGTGAGCTGGTTGCCACTCTGCAGAGGAATTTGCCAGTATGGAATAGCGACTTTCTACACAGTGGAGGAATGGGGAGGAGGGCTGGCAGTTGAGAGGGACTGGGGAGCTGGGACAGAGTGTGGAGGCTATCAGCCATGATACTGGATGAGAAGAACATCTGTGTGCTGTCAGGGCTGAATGATGTATACCACACTGACTATGGAGGTTAAGGGGATACATCTGCAACTACTGCAGGGATGTTAATGCTCTGAAGAGGTGCCTTGCCAGGCTGAAATGGTATTTGTAGGCAAAACACACTGGCACAGCTTGGTGTGCAGCCAGATGAGGAGGATCAGGAGGAAGGTGACTATGGATATTGGTGCTGATCCTGGATGGGCACTCCACTGGGACAGATAAGGTAGGGTAGAGAAGAGGATGGGATGGGCTGTGATCTCTATTGGTAGGGATGGGGATAAATCAGAATGGAGAAGTGAGGTAGTAGCATCATTGCCAGTGGACACCAGCAAGAGGTGCCAGTTTCTGGCAGCCCATGTTGAGGGGGGCTAACAGGTAATTGTGAATGATGGGGACAGGCCTGATACCAGGACACCCAATATGCCAAGGAGGAGGAGGGCACAAGCTAGGAAGAGAGACTGGAAGGTTATAAGGCAGTGGGTACTTTATTCTAAGGGTAGTGGATGAGATGGAGGAGGCATTGCTGGAACATGATGGTACTATAACTCAGCTGTAGTGGCTTGCTTGCCTGGAGCATGGTTTGAGTGAGTACTATTCAGAGCCAAGTAATGTAACTGGGAGAGGGGGATCAGACTGTCATCACCAATAGGGTTTGAGGGCATGAGGAAGTCATTAATGAAACTTGGGATCCTCCTGATGGAAATGTATCCAGGGTGATCTTTTAGCGATACCTTAGGCTAGTGAGAAGCAGTAGTGGACCATTAGGCACACCAACCCTTGGCTAAGGGTCTATGCAAGAAGAGTTTTGGTGGATGACCTTTATACCCAATAAAAGAAAAGACTGATCACACTCTTGAGCCCAGTTAATGCAGCCAACATCGTGTGCAAAAATTGCCACTGGAGATAGTAGAATTTCACCAAATAAATCCATGTATTGGAACAAATAGGAATACAGTTCTCCCAGTTTAGTGTTCTAGGGACGACTCTCCCAGATACTCTGGCACTTTGCTCATTTGAGCTTCCTCAGTGGGGGGGGGGAGCTGTTCATCTGAAGTTTAAATACTGTTTATATTGCCTACAAAGTGGTGGTCACCCTATTATGATGTCATAGGAGATGGACCCCCAAGCAATATTTCTATTTACAATTTTCATCCATCTTCTCCATAGTCAGTGTAAAAACAAAGAAAAAAACAGCAAATTCACAATAACCCCAAATGTCCCTAATAACAATGTCACATATAAAATTACAACAGTAAAAATAACTCTGAAACAAAAATCTTTGCAAATACATTCAGCATCTTTCAAAAATGGACAATTCATAAACTAGATAAGCAGCATAAATGCTAAGTCATATAAAATCTATAAATAAAGTGATATTTGCCCAATAGGAGTGAGGCAATGGCCAGGAGAATGGACATGGCAGTTAGGATGATTTAAACTGGAGCATAGGTGGAGGGAACTAGTACAGGGGATTACCATGGGCAGGGGAAAGATACATGGCATCATATCGGGAAGAACAACACAACAGTTGAACACAAGGAAAAGAGCCGCACCCCTTCCCCACTAGGTGGGTCAAGGAATGACTGAGGGGCAACTATCCTAACTTGCATGCATCCATGGATGAGGCTTGAACTCAGCAATATTGGTGAGCTTGAGGGGGCAAGTGCATTTTCAACTCCAGGATTCGGTAGCCCTCCCAGATACCTGGTGGAGTAAGATAATTACTGGAACACCAAGACAGAGGGATACAAACTATTGTGGAGGGATGGGCCTGATAGGAAGATGAGGGTGTTTCTCTTCATAAGGAAGCCAGAAACAAATGATTTGATACCTTTTATTGGACCAACATGGATGTTACAGAAAAGAACAAAGTGCTTTAGCTTTCGAACCAACCAGGTCCTTCTTCAGAAGCTTTGTTGCAGTTTTTTCAAATATCCCATACTATTAACACCAGGTTATATAGAAAAAGCAGAAATAATTCTCATTGGTTTAACATATACATTTAAAACATAATAGAAGATTACGTCAGAGAAGCTAATTAACACCAGTATGCCTTTATCCGAGGAGCCGAAATTCTTCATAAGGAAAGGAGTCACTGTGGAAGACAAGGAGAACATCAGTGTCACACCCTCCCTCTGAGTCAAACCAGGACAAAAGAGGGCAAAAAAATCATCCTTGTGGTATTTTACATAGCAAAATTGTACATGATGCCCAGATGTTTGAAGACATTTCAAGAGCAGCCAAATTGAATGCACAGAGATCTTGTGGGACCAGCATCTTCAGATGCTAACAGCAGAACTGAGTCTAAATTCCTGTCCACTTTTATGGATTGCTTCCTAAAGAAGCATGTCAAACAGAGTACAAAGTTTGAGGCCACCACTGACCTTGTTCTCAGCAGTGGGGATTCGGTCCTCACCGATGTAAAAGTCAAGGAATCAGTGGAAGGTAACAACCACAGCCAGGTCAGTTTCTACCCCATGAAAAGGAAAATGAGCCAGAAATTAGCCACCAGGAATAGAAACATTAGAAAGAGATACTTTTCCATGATGAAAAACCTTGTGTCCAAGAGTCTGGAGCAGCTACTGTACATGAAGCTGGTAATGCAGGACACATCTGCAGAGGTTGGCATTCCTATAAGCAATAGCGCCCCTTTGGCTCAACAGGGACCAAGGCAACTAATTCTGAATAAAAAGAGTCTTTGATGTCTGGAAAGAGATACTGTAGGTTACTTCAAGGCCAGAGCAAAGTACAGCACAGCACCAATGGGTTGCAAAACTAGAAATCAAACAGCCATGGAATTCTTAGAAGCAAAGATAGAAGAAGGAGCTGCAGACAACACCAATGCCTTCTGGCAGCACATACAGTACTGTAAATAGAAAGAGGAAGGAGACAGGGGACTAAGCCTTTTAAAACAGGGGTAGGAGAAGGAACCTGCGGGAGAATCAGACGTGATGACTAAGATGCTTAGTGAATACTTCCTTTCATTGTTCACTGAAAGAACTATGGTGGTGGAGATGTTTCATTGGAAGGGCCCATAACATCAGGGGTAGCCATAATGGGCTAGAATATAATGGGAAAAAAACCCTCTAATCCCTGTGAGTGCTCTGATGTTTTGCCTATTTTTTTCTTTAAACAGAATCAAGTGTCTGGCAAAGCTTTTGGAGCATCTTCAGTTCAATCTGTGAGACAATTTGGGATAAATACCCTTTGAACTTTCAAAACAGCAGACATGACCTTCTGCTGGAATTAACACCACAGACAAAGCAATTATGAGATCTGTATTTCTCCATTTCAAACAACAGGTATTATTATTTTTTTTCTAGTAGATTGAATAGCATCAGTGACAATTGTAACAAACTCTGGCCAGAGCTGATAGGGCTGTGAAGAGCTACCAAGTGAATAAAGTTACACTTGTGCGTAGAAATTATTCAACACCCAGGTGTAACTTGGTCAGGAACGTGCGTAGAAACTGCTCATTTCATGCTCATAACGCAGTCATTTTGTGGTAGTTTTTCACCAAATTGTCAACATGGCCTGTTTTGGACCTCTCCTCATGAACAGCGCCAGTGTCATTTTGTTCAATTGTCCCAAAAGGTGATTGCACACAGCAAGCACGCTATTCTACACCAGAGGTGCAAAAACATGTTTTGGGCAGGTTGTGGAAAATGACAGCTATACTGTTTTGAAGGAGGTGTGCAAAAATAGCAATGTTAAAAATGTGAAGTGAAAATATTAAAAATTGGTGACGTTAGGAGCGTGCGTAGAAACTGTGCAATGCATGCTCGGAACGCAGTCATTGTTTGGAATTTATTCACCAAATTTGCAACATGGGCTTTTTAAGACCCCACCTGATGAACAGTGGCACTGTCATTTCGTGAATCAGTCCCAAAAGGTGATTCTGTGCAGTGACCACAAAATCACCTTTCAGTATCGAGTAACAAAATTACAGTGACAGTTTTCATGAGGTGAGGTCCCAAGAACCCCATGTTGAAAATTTGTGGCAAAAATTCCAAAAAATGGCTGAGATATCAGCGGAAGTTGAAACCCCCATTGAATGGCTGTATAGCATGCTTACCTTTAATTCTTCAGTTCGCAGTTGGGCTTTGAAGTGTGCAGACATGTCCCGGTCCAGAGAAGATGACAGCACCAACCTCTCGAGGTAAGTATGGGGTGAGGTAAGTATGGGGTGAGGGGTGTGGGAGGTGGGTACTCAGTGGGAGGGCTGGGAGGGGGACTGCAACAATGACGAGGAACCATTTTCAGTGTTACAGGGGGAAAAAATGCAACGAGGGACCATTTTCTAATTTACAGGAACAAATGGAAAGCAAGACATTTCAGCACACTGGGGTGGGCTCCCAGTGTGCCACATGAATGGGGAAGGGGGTTGTACACAATGCCGACATGGGGCTTGGGCACCCCATGTAGGGCATGACATGGGGAGGGGTGCAGCAGGGACAATAACCCGTGACAACGAGGGACCATTTTCTACTTTTCAGAAACAAAATATACAATATTTTTCACGCTGGGGTGGGCTCCCAGTACCGACATGGAATGGGGGTTGTACTGGCGAATGGCATTTGCCATTCGCAACATGGCAGCAGTCACAGAACTGAACATGTGCATGAGTCATGTGCATGCGCAGTTCACACATCAGAATGCAGAAGTAACAGCTGAAATAGTGCGGCTGTTATTTTGTAGGCCGATCATGGCAGAGGGCTTTAAGCTTTGTTGGGCTTTCGGAAGGATACTTCCAAAAGGAGGCAGTATAACGCAGTGGTCTAAGGCTCTGAGCTGCAAATCTGGTGACATCCAGCAGACCAGACCTGGGTTTGAATCCCACAGCTTCCACTTACATACTGTGTGACCCTGAGCAAGTCACTTAACCTCCTTGTGCTCCCAGGTCGCTCCTGTAAAAAAGCTTTCAGCTTAGTGTGCTATACCTGGTTAAACAACTAAATAAAAGTCCAACAGAAGCTGTCGTGAGATCGGCCATTTTCAGAGCTACGGAGCTCTAGCAAAATGGCTGTAGGCTCTGCCCACAGCCCTAAAAATGAGCACAGAAGAGATAATGACTACACAAGCTAATGACATCAGTCAGCAAGAGATGGGACCCAGAACCTTTTGTTTTGATAAAATCAAAACAGTAGTACAACGTTGGCTAGAATTCAGACAGCAGTTACTTGAGCATCACGATAATAATGAAGACACAAATCCAGATAATGAAGCTAAGCATTTAAAAGTCTTGTTTACATACTAACATACTAAGTTGCCAGCAGATTAGGACAAATGGTCTATCTAGTCTGCTCGAGATGCAGCTCACAGTTACATCACTGTAGCTAATTTGTTAAACTGGAAAGGTTGCAACTGGCTGAAACAAGTAGTCTGACATCAAAAGTTTGGAGGCCTACTTAGAAGCCAATCAGATACCAAGAGGCTTAAGAACTGATAAGAGACCAGCATCTGGTCTTGAAGATTTTTAGCATAAGGATGATTGGGAAACAACTGTGCATGAGTGTTCAGTTAAACTAATTGAAATCTTCATTAAGGAAGATAAACAGAAGTATAAGTTAATTTGTGAAGAAATTATTAAATTGCATGACAAAATAAATGCTCTGAAATCAATGCCACAGTTCAAGATAATGATGAAAAGGAAGTATCTAAAAGAAAAAAAATCTTAAATTTAGCAGAGATGAGAAGGATTATGCAGATGGGCATGTAATTATTTGGGAAAGACAGATTCAGCAGTCTGTGATGCAAGCAGTTCAGAGGACAGTCCAAAGTACAGTTCAATAACAAGTTCAGTTCAGGAGTTAGAAGATTAAACCTGAATGCCAGTGACCAGAAATCACTTGTTTCGAACAGTCCATCACAACCTTGAATGTCTGTTTTATTAGAGAAAGAAGACAACCAGAAACTGAACAAAACAGGAGAACAAAACAAACAAGATACAGAAAACGGGAGTGTTAAAAGAGAGATACAACCAGGCCAGACAGGGACAGAACACAACATCGGAAAAGACAATAATAAATCTCTCAAGCATTGTTCTCACTGAAAACTAAGACAAATTATTGACAAAAGGTTTAAGTTTTAGTCCAATGCCGAAAGTGAATCAGTTTGATGTTAAAGTCTTTTCAAATCTTTATGAAAAATTAATTTGAAACAACATTTTTATTTGCTCAATATTGTTAATCAGGACACAGAGGTATCACTGAATACAGAATACCAACATGAATCAAGGAAGATTTCTTTTCTTAGTGATATAACTTCATAGGAGGAACTGCAACATGAAACGTTTGATACCACAAACCCAGTAGAAGTGCCTGATATTGAAGATGGGGATCCATTGTTTTGTGTAAGCTTTGATTTGAAATTGTTGGAAACTGAGTCTGTTGTTTTTTTTATCCTATGTCTTTAGGTGAGATTGAAAGCATTAATACCTTGATGTTGAGAGAGAGAGAGAGAGAGAGACAGAGAGAGAGAGAGAGAGAGAGAGAGAGAGATTTAAAGAAAAGTCCAAGTTCTGTCCTGGATCAGCTGATGTTACAATCTCTCTTTTCCAAAAGGTGGTAACTTAAAAATTGATAAGCTGTAATTTGACAGTTCCTGAGGAAGCAGCCCTGGAATATTGGATTATAAAATGGAAGCCATCATATTCAGGATTCCAGACGAATGTGGAAACATAGTCATATTAGATAGACAGGACTACCTGAAAGAGACATTATGCATATTGGAGGATATGCACTATTGAAGGGCAGGGTATGTGTGATAGGTACATACCTCATTCGCATGGCTCCACACCCATGGACAAGCACACTGTGGCCAGCATTCATGACTGCCAGCCACTCTCAGGTGTCTGTTGCCCTATACCACTGGCATGCAGGGTCGATGGGAGCAGATTGGAGGACACAGAATCCAAGAGTAGATCCCCTGCTCCATGCGGAGCAAGGGATTGTGGGACAATGTGGGTCACTTACTCTTAAAATCATCAGGTATGAGTCCACATGGTTGCCTCCAGCCTCCCCAGCTGCCCTGATAGCTTGGGCAGCATGGTGGTGGGGGGGTTGTTGCATCCCACCACATCTTGTGGGTGTAATCTGGGGGTGCACAATGGATACAGCAGGGTGTCTGCTGCTGTATCTCACACCCCCCCTCACCCGGTACTCTGAACCTTTGTGACTGGTGTGGAGTTCAGGAATGTTCCCTGACACTCCCCCAGATTGTCCCCATATGTAACTGCGCAAACAGCCAGGACACTGAGTGTGGAAGAGGATCATGTCCCTTCTGTGAATACTGCTGAGGGTCTATGGGATCCCCAGGGCATGGAATTCTGACTTAGAGTTGCCTAAGTGCCACAGATCTGTGGTTCATAGGCAGTCATATTTTTTGTGCATATGGTCCCATTGGGAGAGTGTTGGTTCACTGGTACAAAAATTATCTCAGTTTGTAGATTTCTTCCTACAACCTTATGTGACCTCCCTTCCCTCATATGTCAGGGACTCGGTGGGTCTTCTTAAAAAACTGATGGAAATTGAGTGGCATACTTCTTACTTATGGGTGAGTGTGGAAATGGTGTCACTATATACCTGTATTCAGCACCACTATAGGTTAGAAGTTGTGGATTTTTTTCTAACAAAACATTCATGTAGCACTGTACCTTCCCGCTGTTTTTTTAATTTCTGCTGTGGACTTCTTTTTTGACCCATATTGTTTTTACTTTTGATGGTGAATTTTGTTTGCAAAAAGGGGAAACAAGCATTTGGGCCAGTATCATACCAACTCATATAAAATTGTTTTGGGGGTGGTTTGGAATATTTTTGTTTTTTCACAAGAACATAATAATAATAACTGTTTACCCCACATAGTGCACTGGTAAAGGTATCTAGAAAGATAGACTAATAGTATGGGATGGTGACGAAGCTATGACATTGGACTTTGTAAAATTCTTAATTGGCAGTAATGGCAACTTTAAATTTATGAGTAGTGTTTCAAAGAACACTATTAATTTTTTTGGATGCAGAATTGCCCATACAGGATGGAAGAGTGGGTTCAAGAAATTATTAGAAACCTACTGCAAGCAATAATTTATTGCACAAATCCAGTGCCCACCTCACAGCTTGATTTCAAGCATACGTATAGACAATTTATTAGGCTCAAACAAAATTGTTCAGATGAGAAATATTTTGAAAGACAATCACAGGAACTGTATAGCAGGTTTGCTAGTAGATGTTACAGTAGACATACTCTACAAAATATTTACTGACACCAAGAAGTAGAGAGACACAGACTGACAGAATAACATTTGTATTTAATTATAATAAAATGATGACACAGGTGACAAAAATAATCAGGGGCAAATAGAATATTTTACAACCAGGTGCTGCACCAGAAGCTTTAGGCTCAGAACCTCGCATTGCCTTTAGGAAGCGAGAGACTTTTTTATTAAGTAAGCTTTATTGAATTTTCACAAAATCCATGTACAGACAACATACATTCAAGATGACTATCAAGTGTCAACATAGAACATATAAATGGAGGCATAACTTAATTAAATGAATGCGTTTTCAGTAGTGCAAAACTAAGCAGTTGTCTGTACTCCCAACCCCCCCACCACCCATCCCACCCCACTGCCACTAGGATAAGAAACTAGGATATATCTAAGAATCAGTTGTCCACAGTTCCTTTGTGTAGCATTCCAGAAGGGGTTGCTAACTCTGGGATTGTTCAGACTTGGAGTGTATCAATAAAAGATTAAAGAGCAGGTCCCAAACTTGTCTTATATTTCATCATTCTGTTGGTGATACCCGCAATAATACGCTCGGCCTGTATGGCAAACATAACCTCTTTATACCATTTCATATAAGTGGGAGTAATCTGATCCAGCCAGTGCCTAAGTATTATTTTTTTGGCACAAGCAGAAATTCATGCCATATGTGCAGACTGGGTATGACCCTGGCGATTTAAATAATCTCCCAAGATACAAATCTTAGGAGTAAATTTGTCTGACAGGGATAATAATGGGTCCAGATAAGACTTAATGCAGTTCCAGAATGGAGAGATTTTTTCACAAGACCATAACATGTGCAGTATATCCACAGGAGCTTCCAGGCATTTTGTGCAATGATTAGAGAGTAGGGACCCCATACACTGGAGTTTAACTGGGGTATAGTATAAATTATGAATGATCTGGAGCTGCATGTACCTGTATCTGTCCCATTTCATATACCTATATAAATGCTTCCAGATTTTGGACCAAGATCTATGGGAAGTAGAAATCGGCAATGATTGGTCCCACCAGAGGCATATTTGACCTTCTATCCTGGATATTGTGACCTGAAGGAATCTATATGCATGTGTTATAAAATGGGAAGCTGGAAGAGAGTCAGCATATGGAAAAAGAGTGGAAGAATATGATTTAGACCACAGTCCAGACCCAAAGTGTTTCAATAACATGTGAGATATCTGCAGGTACTTGAAAACATGAGTATGGGACCACCTATAAAGAGTACGAGCACCCTGAAATGGCATTAGTTTTTTATTAGTGACAAGGTCTTCAACTTAGTTGGCTCCCATATTGGGCCAAAATGAATTAGGTTTGAAGGGCTCACCAGACATTAGGAGGTTAGGATTATTAAACAGTGGTTGTACTATATATTTATGTCCATCTATTCTGAGGAAGGTGCACAGCTGGTGGTGTGTTTGAAGTGTGGAGCCTAGTGGGGAATCTTTCAGTTTACTGGGGAGGATCTTTTTTTAACAAAGGGCAGAGCTTTCAGGTCTAAACCCTGTGTTATACATAGATCTTGTTCAATTTTCAGTCAAAGGGGACTGTAAGAGGAGCAGGGGGCATTGCATGTGTGAAGCAACCAGAATCTGAACCTGGTTAAGTGAATAGCCAGGTAGTATAGATAAAAATTAGGAGCTTGTAGGCCACCATCCACTTTTGGATGAGTGAGTTTGATATAATTTCATCTTGTTTTTTTCCCAGCCCATAGAAAGGAACTAATAATTTTGTGTACTTGAGAGAACCATGACTGAGGTAGGGCCCAGTTATACATGTATAGGGGGTATAGGATGCTGGGCAAAATATTCATTTTTACAATATTCATGCGGCCCCACAAGGACAAGGGTAAACAAGATCAGCGCTTAGTGTCATCTTTTAAAGTATTTATGATAGTATTGAGATTAAGCCTTTTCATAACTTTGTGGGAAGGGTGAAGGTTAATACCTAGGTATTTTAGTTTGTCTGTACTCTACTGAAGACCAAGATTTTCCAAGTCCGCCCTCTGAGTATATTTATTAAGAAGAAAAACTTCTGTTTTATCTAAATTTAGCTTATAATTTGCAATCTGCCCAAAATGAGAAATTATCTAAAGGGCTGGAGAAAGAGATTTTGCCGGGGATGAGATATGTAATAGTATGTTGTCTGCATATGCTGAGATTTTATAATCTGTGTCTCCTATGACAAGTCCAGAAATAAGCAGGGAAGTATTTAACTTTCTTATTAGAGGCTCCAAGAAGAGGTTAACTAAGTAGGGTGAGAGGGGGCAACTCTGCTGAGTTCCCTGGTGCAATGTGAAGGGGGTAGAGAGCACCCAATTGCTTGAATTCGAGCTGAGGTGGAGGAGTAGAGGATTTTGATCCATTTTATGAACTCTTAAGGGATACGGTATTTTGGGAGTAAAGAATAAAGGTAATCCCATGATACCCTGTCAAATGCTTTTTCTGCATCCAAGGAAACTAAGGCTGCTGTTACGGGAATATTCTTGGACACAGAAAAGAGATAGGCAACTTTTTTAAGATGGTCAGATGATAGGTGGCCTTTCACAAATCTGACTTGTTCTTGGCTGATTAATGAATCCCAGACATGGCCTAATCTCAAGGCCAGTATCTTAGCTAAGATGTTTAAATCCACATTAATTAGCGAGATGGGTTTATAGTTGGGGATGAATAATGGGACTTGGGAGGACGACTATGGTGGCTTGAGTTAAATAAGTGTCTGAAATGCCTTCTTCAAAAAATAATTTAAATGTATTCAGGAGAATGGGGGCCACTGTATCTTTAAGGGATTTATAAAAGTTGGTAGAAAACCCATCAGGACCGGGAGCTTTGTCCAATGGCAGTGAGTCTATGGCCTCCAATACCTCCTGAATACTAATGGGGGCTTTCAAGCTATCATTTTGGAGGTCAGATAAGACTGGAAAGTTAACATCACCTATAAAAGAATCCATCATAGGTAGAGAAAAAGAGGACGTGGATGTCTTATAAAGAACATTGTAATAATCTTTAAATGCCTCCACAATATCTTTGGGGAATGTGAGAAGGTTGTCTGAAGGTGAATAGATTGAGGTGACAATTCTATCAGAGGTCTGGGCTCAAACTTGAAGAGCTAAAAGCCTCCCAGCTCTCCCCCCCTGATCGAAATAAGATGTTTTAGAGCAGAGCATAAGAAATTCAGCTTTTTCAGCTAATAGTTGATTATACTGAGCCTGGGGGAATTCAGCTTTTTCTCAATCCACCTTAGAGGAGAATGAGGAAAGGCTTGACTCATCTTTTGTGATCTGATCAAATCGAGAAGAGATAGTCTGCCTCTTACGTTTCGATGCCAGACAAATTAATTCATCCCTCAATGCGCACTTCAGTGAACGCCATAATATGTCAGTGCTGTGCTTCGAGGAGGAATTATATTCCATAAAGTTAGAGATAAATGTTTGCAGGTGCAGTAAAAGGTCTTCTGATTTTAGGATCTGATTGTTAATCTTCCAAATTCTATCCTTTTGGAGTTGGGTGAGAGGTCCAAGTGTAAATTTGCAATGCAATGATCTGAGAAAATTTTAGAGGAGTAGAAAACCAGAGAGACTCCAGGGAGAAGGTCAGCACTCATGAGAAAATAATCTATACGTGAGAATGATTGGTGAGGGAGGGAGTAGAATGAATATTCTCTTCTATCTGGATATGCTATCCTCCAAGGGTCTGTTATACTTAGGGAGTGCATAAGCTCATGTAAGGCCTTTTGCCCTGGCGATAAGGTACATCTGGGTTGACCCAATCTGTCAAGTTGTTTAGATATAACTTGGTTCCAGTCCCCACCAAGAATCACTGGGATGTTAGACCATGAAGCTACGGTAGCCGTTAAATTGGTAAAAAACTCTGGGTCCTCCAGATTAGGCCCATAGATCGAGTCCAGAGCTACCTCTGACTGCCCTACTATGGCCCTTAATATCACATAACGACCCTCGGGGTCTGAGATTTCTTGAATCAAATGGAATGG
Source organism: Neoceratodus forsteri (assembly GCA_016271365.2). Lineage (NCBI taxonomy): Eukaryota > Metazoa > Chordata > Ceratodontiformes > Ceratodontidae > Neoceratodus > Neoceratodus forsteri. The sequence goes on from CM057458.1 coordinate 652,442,780, forward strand.
TAGTTTATGTGCAATGAGAATGGCCACATCCCTCTTGTGTGAGTCTATAGGTGAGCCAAATACCTGGCCTACCCAGTTCCTGTGGAAGTACTGAACTTGACTGCGTGGGAGGTGCATCTCTTGCAAGAAGACGATGTCTGCTTGCAGATTTTGCAGGTGAAGTAAAACATTCATCCGTTTAGTAGGAGTTTGAGCCCCTTTGATAGTTCATGTACAAAATCTAAGCCCTGCCATGTTAGCCAAAAGGAAGGGTATAGTTTCCTACTGTGGATAGAAGTGAATGAGACCGAATGAACTGTATTATGACAGTAAACTCTCTCCCCACGACAGCACCCACCCCTATTCCCCTTATTCCCTGCCCCTTCCCCCCAAAATCCCATGATCACCTGAATAAACCCACCCATAACACTTCCCCAAGCCCCTCAGTATAACAGATGAATTTTTTGTTCCATACGTCCCAAGAAGGGCGAACAGTGTTGGAGGCTCTGATCCCTTTAACAAAGACATGACTGCTTCCTCCACAGTTACACAGCTCTACCCTTCCCCACCCTCCACCCCAGCCAAGGATAAACAACGTAAACTTTGCTCATAAATGAGAGCTAACAGTAACAGTATAAACCCAAGCTATCTCTCTGTCCTAATGTTGAGTGTACTTACTATGTCAATAACTTATCTTTGAACAGCTATTAATGAGCCAGCCATAAACCATTAACTATAATATGTTAAACTGACCCAGAAACAGGTGCAGCAGCTGCACTATGCAGACACTTCCACGCCAGGAGTTGGCAGTTGGAGTTACCCCATGACTTGCTAAATGAGGGGGACTCGATATAATAAAGAGAAAAAAAGGGGGGGTGGTACAATTTAATGTTGAGATAGAACCCCAGAATACTGGGTGTTGGAATAACTGGAGGGTAGGGATCAAAAAGGAAAATCAAAGAGAGAACAAAAACCAAGGGTACTGAGAACATAATAAGTATGTGTCAGGCCATTGCATGCCCACTTCATGTTGGTGTACAAAAAGGAAAATTAGAATCCAAACAGGGTAAAAGTATTGGTAAGGGAAGCTCACCCCAGTATATTGCTGTTTTGCAGTCCCAAAAAAATCAGGATTGACTTAGGTGGACTAGGTGCACGCTGAGATCCTGCTACGTGCACTTAATGGATTTGCACTAATCGTAATGTTCACATGTTCAAGCTGCAGACACTGCAAATGTGAGCACACTCGAGGAGTAGCAAAGGAGGGCCAGGTGGCAAGCGGGTGGGGAGCTGCCGCCAGCCACTGACTGCGGGGGGAGCGGGGCGGTGGGGCTCAGTGGGCAGGTGGGGAGTGGGGTACTGCTGGACCACCAGGGATATGGGACTAATAGTTTTAATTACAGATGCCCTTGATTGGGCTGCAAGCGGTCCACTGGACCACCAGGGAAATTGGACATTTATGTTTACTACATCTGCCTGTGATCAGGCTGCGAGCGGTCCACTGGACCACCAGGGATATAGGAGGTGTTTTAACATGTACACATGCCTGTGATCAGGCATTGGGGCACTTTGTTGCACTGTGCAGGGGGCGTCGGACCCCGATGGCTGCAGCCTGGCAGGGTGCCAGGTGTAAGTCGCCGGGGATTGGCACACCAGCATGCAAATGGGGCCATAATGACATGCAAATGGCCCCATTTGTGCCTTGCATGCATTATGGCCCCATTTGCATGTGCACTTTTGAATATCGCGGTTGTTGCACCTAGTGCAACGGAACTTGCGCTAGCGCATCTCACTGCTCCACTCTGGTCACTTGCGCTGGTGCAGTGCCACTGCGCCATGTGCACTGCAGGTGGACAGGGTGTGATATTCAATGTTGCTGTGCCATGGTGCACTGTGCCATGGCACAGCTCCATTGAATATCACCCTGTCAACACCCCTGCGCAGCCAAGTTGCGCTGCGCCCAGGCTTGCGCCACAGCCTGGTGCAGTCTGAATATCCGGGCCCTAATGTTTAATGTATTAGCCCTTGCAGGGCCACGGAATGATATATCAGTCCAAAATTCCTATATGTTCTAATTCTGTTGGCAGCCTAAGGGTTAAATATAAGGTAGCCAATTTAGAAACCTTTGATTTAAGTCAAGCAGATTAACTGATGATAAAAACAACGCAGTAATCTGCATGTGGAATTTAATTACACCTGTATTTTAAAATGACTATGTAAAGAACAACAACACAGTGTATGTCAAGTCATCCTGATGAAGAACCAGAGGGGTTCAAAGTGCTGGAGTTTACTTTGTCCATGTGTATTTACAGTATTAAGCTGTTGAAAATAAACGTTCGCATATGAAAAAACTTTTGCTTTCTTCAGTCAAGTCTGTGGTGTTGCCCGTCTGCATATGTAGCCTTACTCGAGTCATTGACATCATACCTGTCATGGTAGCTGACTGCCTGGCAAAGCTCAAGACACGTGTGACCCTTCATCCTGCAACCCCTTGATCCATGGATTCCCTGATGAGAGCACCAGCCAGGCAGGCAAGTGGGCAGGTACCTTTAGAGAAGCGTCCCTCACAGCAGAACTTTATTTTTATTCCTGGATGCTGACTTTAATGTATGGCTAGAATGTCTGCATCGTGGGACCCAGTAAACCATATACAAGACAGCAGTGTAGTACACAACTGACTTTATTTGAACTATGAAAGTTCATCCATATATTTAAAGCTCGGTCCTGGGACCCAGCTCATTTGGTATGGCAGTTCATTCAATAAGTCTCATTATATCTGCTTTAATAAAGGCAGCTCTATCAGCTCTGCATCTCTTACAGTAACATGACAGTTTAATGTCTCTACCAGCTTTGCTTTAAACTCCTCCAGCCTTAGAAAATATTTATTTTCTGTGCACTTTGCTGGGTCAACGCTCAGGGCTATGCATGATAACCCTGGCTTGTTTCTGATCCCTCACACATCATCACTTCTGCTGCATCCCAGAAAGCACACTCTGTACTTTATTTATACAGGTGTCTTCTTGTCATGCTGACTTCCCAGGACATGAATCTTTCTTCTGCTTACAGCTCGGTCAGGTCACATGCCTGCATACTCTGACTTACCCCAAACTTGGTGGAAGTCTCAAAATGTTGGTGCCTTGCCTTTGGGACTCCTCAGGTTTAGAGAATGGACATCTCCTACATTGATGCAGTCAGTCTTTCTCTGAGTTCAGTGTATGCTCTCTTTCGGTGCCAACTTCCTTGAACAGGCATGCAGTGAATCCTCACCCCCCCCCCCCGGGGTCTCCCTCTGAGCTTTGGGGAAGACATTGTCAGAGCGACTGGCCATCATGGAGCTCCCCTTGAAGGGGAATCCCCCCATGGTCCCCACACCTTTTCTGTGGTCCTACTGTATATTGGCCTTTAATTCCCAGCTGGGGTCCAGAGGGCCCTGGCCCCTAGAGGCTGCTCCTAGAGGTATGTTCTGTCTCGCTCTTAGTTCTAGATTTTTTTATACTGACTCCCTCACTATTTTAGACTGAACTATACCTAGGCTCCTCCAGCTTACATTAACCCCTTGCCATGCTGAAGCACACAGGCTCAACTATGATTCATTCATAAAGTTTTATTTATATACTTTTTTTAAGTTTCCTTATTTTTATAGGGGTGGCATAGAATATATCAGTAATCAAACAGAATCCAGTGCACAGGTAGTTGCACTTCATATAAAAGGGAACAGGGAAGTAACAATTTAAATGTTAGAGTAGGTACCCAACCACAGGGTTCATCTTGCTGCCTGGTGGTTCACATCTCTGCTGAAATCTGATAACCAAGCAACCCCCACCCCCCTTTGAAAATCATGAAATAAAAAATTAAAAATACACTTTAAAGGATTGTTGGGGGGTGTACACTGGATTCTGTTTTATTACAGTCTTAGCATGACACCTACAAGTAATCAACTCCTTTCCCTACTGGAAGAAATAAATTGTTACACAGGTAGTCCCAAGGGGCAGAATGGGTGCACTCCTTGATGATAGTGGTACTAAAGGAACAATTGGCAGTGCCACTTGCAATCATTTTTCAAGAATCTGTCTGGACAGGTGAGGAGCCAGAGTACTTGAAAGTGCCCAGTGCCCCTCTTCAAGAAGAGGGAGGGGGGAAGAGCCAGCAAATCAGTGGGGCAGATTAGAGCTCCTGCTTTTGTTTCAGCACACTTGAATTACTGTAGATTAGTCCTAAACTTCATTTGCTTATTAGTTTTAAGTACATAGTTTGAAACTACTCATTGAGATCTATTGCATACTTGTAATACTTGCATACCTAAAATGGGAAAACCTAAGCATACCATGGCTGCAGAGCAGGACTTTTTTAAGGCCAAGAGTGCACAGGCTGAGGGTAAAGAAACCAGAACGGGAGCAGCTTCCACTCCGAGCTCTGGGCCAGAGGTCTTACTGCAATCCCTGCAGGCCTCTATCACCAATTCATGTAAATCCTACTGCAGATTGATAATACAACTGACTTGACAACAGTAAAACTTGTGCAAAATGAGTAGTCCCTGGAAGCAGTGCAGGTGAGAGTGGAGGAGGCCCCATCACATGTTGACAAAACCTTGGCAATGGCTGCAGAAATGGTTAAAGGGAACACAAATGTTAAATTCAGACTGTAACATACCAAAAATCAATTACAGTATGAGCAAGGAATGTCCGGATTCTCAGGGTGCCGGAGGTAAAGAGGGGAAGGACATCGACATATTTCTATTACCTGGATTCCCTTGGTCTTAGAGCTCAAGCTGTGGGCTATGGAATTACTGATTGAAAATGCTTACCATAGCACATCGAGAAAATTACAAAGCAACCACTCCAGGGCCCTTCTTTGTACCTTCATTACTGTACCTTATAGCAGAAAACAGCATTTTGATCGCAACCCAGAATCAAGGTGTGCTGGATGCTGAAGAAGAGCGAGTTGCTTGTGTTCTTTACAGATTACAGTTAAGCTACTAAGCAGAGATGCAAAGGTATCAACCTCACCTGGACAAACCTCTGCAGTCTGGAGACTGAGCACCCATTCATACTACCAGCCAAGCTCAGCGTACAATATAAGAGACATACCTACATTCACACCAATACAAAAGATGCAGGACAGCTGGGGCTGAGATTATAGAAAGCGGCAGCAGAGGTGGTGGCAGATCACACAGCAGTTAACAGCTCAGGGGATGATTCGGATTGACTTTACACTTTTGAGTGGAGACACTGTTCCCTGGCTCTTTGTAGTTACTGAACTTGAAAAGTACAGGTTTGTGTATGGAGCATCTGGAACAGTGAAACTGTTTTCTTTCAGCAACTAAGTTACATGCAGTGGTTAAATTGGAAGTTTAGGTGGGTGGACTCATATCTAAGTGACAGAGCTGTCCTATTGTAGTCAATGGTGAAAGATGACAGAGGTGGCAGAACTGTCCTGCAGTTTTTTAAGAGGTGGTGGAACTGAGTTTCTGTGGGCTCCTGCCCAGTTTTACCCCTGGTTACATGTCAATAATTTGTCAATAGTTGTGGGGTGGGGGGATGAAAATGTGGAAACTGTACTGTGTGGGAATTCTATGCTTTAGGCAGACTGGAGGGGTGATCAGTTAAGCTACATTTCACTGTAGAAGTCTTTTGGTTAAAATTGCTGGTGCTCCCCTGATCAACCTGGTATGTATAATGCCTATTGTGTTTTTCTTTTTTTATTACTCATACATAGTACACAATGGGGTGTACTTTCACAGGTTCTCCCTGCCAAAGCAGGTATTATTACCCTGTGCTCTGACCAGTCGTGGACACCTCTACAACAGCTCAGTCCTTGCCTCACCACTTACTTTTCTTAATGGATGGAAATTCCTGTTCAGCTTACAGCTCTTAGTGGTCACAGTGAGCATGATGGCCGCAACTCTAGATGGGCTGGCATAGTCAGTGGTCAGGGGTTCAAATGTTTGAGATTACTTAATGATTGCAAAGTTTGTTGATCAGTGCACAATAATGTTAGCTTATGCACTGTGGTTAATGCTTCCCAGACACATAAGTGTAGCTACCCCTGAACATGTCTAATGGTGGGATGGGCTGTCACATGATAGGCTGGGATGGCTTAGTTTACCATCTAGTGCTTCATTTGCTGTTTTCTGTATTATTCTGGATTGTTCTTTTTTAAATGCCACTGGTAAGAACTGGACTTTAGAGACAATATAGAATGAAGGCCTGAGGGCTGGTGATTATATAATTACAAACAGTGTCCATCGAACAGAGCATGGTTGTAAATGGCTAACTTAACTAATCACTGTTTAATATATATTAAATTAATCCCTCCTGATCTTGTGAAAAAAGAGGCCATGAGGTAATCCTGATGCAAGTGTATGCTCCATGAATTTTATTATGTAACACCTCTATAATCTTTGTATTGCTTTCTCATAAATCAATAAAAAAAAGTTATAAAAAAGAGGGTAAGGCCAGCCCGGTGGTATGGAGGGCTAAGGTGCTGCTGATGACTCATGTTTGGAAAGGAGCATGGGTTTCTGGGGGTCAGCAGGGTGGGAGAGGATTCAGAGTCCAAAAGACAGCTCTTCTTTCCTGGAGAGGGGTGGCTAGCCATCTTGGCTTATGACCGCCACCAGGTGGAGGATCGGTTGTGGCTCAAATCCAAAGGCAACTCAAAAGTAGGAGCTGCAGGCAGAGCATGTGTGTTTCCATGCGCACTTATGGGCACCACAACAAGGGGAAAGGAACACAGAAAACAGAAAATGGGAGGACAGGCTACATGAAGTCCAGTCCATCTCCTTGGGACCCACTCTGCCATATGACTTATGGGGGAACTCTGGGTGCATGATTGGGGTAAGGACAGTCCTCCTCCCTTGCATCCTCCGGAGGGGGGAAGCCAGGGGGATGTATACCCCAAGTCAGAAGAGGTAGGAGCCAGTCCCAAGGGATGGAGACAAGGCTGAAGAGCCACCCAGTCCTCCAACGGGAGAAAAATCTTGATAAAAAAAAAAGGGCAGGGTCAGAACCTGGCAACTACAAGCTGGTCAGCCTGGCATCAGTTCTGGACAATGTCCTGAAGACCATTTTATAGGATCGAATAATGAAGAACTTGGCTGAGGCCAAGGTTGAGGTTGAAGCTACTCCTAAATGCTAAAAAAGACTAAGACTATGCTGTTTTCCCTGTTGGTCAATGCCTCCAATAAATGTAACTAAGGTTCTGCACCCCAAATAACCACACTTTTAGGTGAGTGTCTGAAAACTGTGGCAAAATTTAAATATTTAGGTGTCTCGATAGATTATAAACTCTCATTCATCGATCATATCGAGGAGCTCTCGAAAAAGCTTACGCAGAGGCTTGGTCTCTTTTTTAGGATCAGACATCTACTTTCTACTAACTTTAGATTCAAAAATCAGGCTGGTCCAAACAACCTCTATGCCGTTATTGGACTATGCTGACTTTCTGTATGGGCAAAGCCCAAAATCTGTGTTGACTAAGCTTGACACATACCACCGAGCACTTAGATTTATTATGGGTGTGCCTTATTCCACTCACCACTGCTCTCTTTATTCAACTTTAGGTTGGATTTCCTTGAGTTTTAGACGTCAAAGGAATTCAGTTCTATGGACATATAGAGCCATTATCAGTATGCTTCCATGTTATATTTCAGATTGTTTACCCCATTGTGTTGTGGGTAGCTACCCGCTGAGAAGTTTATCCTATATTTCTGTTATCATTTCCAAGGTTAGATCTCGCTACAGTAAATCAGCGATAAGTTACGCCCTCCCTGTTCTATGGAACGTCATTCAAAAAACAAACCTGTAACCCCTGTGAAGCTTTCCTTCTTTAAAACTCTGCTTGATAACTCCATTAAGGAGACATGCACACATTTTGCTAATGACCCTGTATTCGGGGGAGTGGCTCATCCATTAGTATTGTTCCCCTTCCACTGTTGCCTTCACTTCTGGCTGAACTCCATTGTCACTCCTGGATCACATAACTTGCTACAATAATTATCCATCTAGCTGCTGAATCTTGAACCTATGTGGTTGCATTGTGTGTGTGTGTGTGTGTGTGTGTATATATATATATATATATATATATATATATATATATACATATACATATATATATATTATGAATGTACAGTAAGGCCTGGATATTCAAAAGTGCACCCAGAATGTGCGCAATGGAATGTGCAATGCAATGCAATTGTGCCATAGGAAACTGATGCCATATTCAAAAGATACGCTATGGACATGCACATGCACAAACCATGCTAAATATAGCAAAGATGTGGCACTGTGTAACCAGACATGTGCTGGAGCAATCATGATAGCGTAGGAGCATGCAAGTATGCAGCAACCAGCAGGCTAAGCAAGCACAACAGGCAAAGGGGAACACAGGCAGGGCAGCACAAGAGCAGAGTGCCAAGCCAGCTGTGGCAGACCCAAACCACAAGGGAACAGTACCCAGGAGACACAGCAGAGGCACATGGCCAGGGGGCCACAGAGAATGCTAGTCGCACAACACAAACACAGGTCACCAAAGACACCAAGCCACCCACCCCGATGGCATGGATGCCAGCAGGCCCTCGGCACCACACCACCACAACCCTGACAGCAACACCATAAAGGACAATGCCACAGCCATGGCATGAGGGCACCAGACATGTACAGTGATCTGCCATAAAAGGGACACACATGCACTTGGAAACTAGGGGCACACGCCACTCCGACATGCAGGGACACAGGGCCCAGCACCGAACAGCACACCAGCACTGGCAAGGGCAACATGGCAGGGGGAGGGCAGGACAGCACAGGCAAACAGGGACACAAGGCAGTGGACCGTGCACAGGGCAGGTGTACAGCCAAAACCTAAGGGCCTGTGAGACAGAGGGACTCGGCACACAGGATCCTGTGCACACAGCAGCACAAAACAAAGGGCACAGCACTGAGACTAAATAAGACACGCCCAAGAGCACCACACAACAATGACAGCAAAGTGCAGCAGCCTGCATGCAAAGGAGACACAGAAACAGATGTGCAAAAATATAAATGCTTTACTGAATAACTTGTGAACATGAACAGAGGGGTGACAACAGGGCACGAAACAATAAACTGAGAAGGGGACAAACATGGCGGGGCAATGTGTGCAACAAGGGGAATGGGCTCGGGAACAAACACACAGAGGTGCAGAAAGGGAAATCAAACCAAGCTGAGGAGGGTAGGGGAAGTCCAAGGCACAGTAGGGTGGGGGGAGACAGGGCTAGTGTGGCTGATGCCGCAGCATCAACCGCAGCCGTTGAACCTCACACACAAGGTCCCAGGTGGCCTCCAGATGGCACCAGCCAATCCTTATCTGCACATTCGTGTGCACAATGTGCCACTGTAAGAGCTGGTGCAGGTGCAGCATTCCCCATGCCAGTCAACCCAGGCCGTCATCTTCTGGCCCGTGGCCCAGCCTGACCTAAGAGAAGGGACACAGAACAGGCAATAAGTGACAGTCAACAAGGAGCCCAAGATCCCCCCCCCATGTATGCGCACAGGACAGCTGATGTGCCCACCAGTGGATGGAACTAGCAATGGCATGTGCACAGTGGACAGCAACAGCTGACCCAGCCATGCCCCACAGCCAGACTGCATGGCCACATGGGAGCAACATGCACCCACACCTGTGCAGTGTACCCCACAGTGCCGGTGCAAGGGACCCTTCAGACAGGATGGTACACCACTAGCAGCAGTCAGACACCATGGGACATGCACACCCCCCCACCCTACCAGGGACAGCAATGGGATGCCACCACACAGAGGCCATGTGAACGGACCCACCACACATAGCACAACACAGCACAGGCAGTGGAGCCAGGAACCTCCACAAGCAGTGGCCATGCATGGTGGCAGTGCCCTTGACTGTACCACACCACCCATCCCAGTCCCAGCCATACCCCATACACCATGCTGCACACACTCACTTGCCTCTCCAGGCACCAGTGCAGCAGCAGCATCCCCATCACCTCACTGCCTGGCCTATCTGGCAGCCTCCCTGGCTCTTCTGTGGTCCTTCGTGGATGGAACAGAGAGAGAGAAATGGACATGAGTGGCATGCCATGCACAGCCCCCCCAGCAGCGACACAGTGCACAGCAGTGACACAACTTGGGCAGGGACACTTGCCCACTTGTGGGGTATGGTGCCTAGGCTAACGTCACCGTGCACCGCACAGGTACATGGTGCATCAACACAGGACATACACCACCCACCAGTGCTGCCTTCCCCATGCAACCACACAAGCAGTGCACATCACAGCAAAGGAAGTGGACAATGGGAGTCTGCACAGTGCAAGGGGACACCTACCTGTCTGTGGCACCGACCCCTGTCATGCTCTGTCCTGCAGCCTGTGGAGCTGTGCTGGATCCCACCTGCAGAGGTCCCCATACCAGTGGTGGCCATGATCCCCGGTCCGTGGAACTCCTGTAGTCTGCTCCTGGCCCACTGCCACCCTGTCCCAGACCTGGGACCATGGCTCCTGGAGATCGGTCCCTCCAAATAGCTGGTCCACCACAGGCTCCACCAGAGCCACTAGGTTGGCCATCTCAATGTTGCTTCAGTTCAGAGCATGGCTCATATGGGACCCGGAGCATGCCATTACTGCTGTCTGCCACAGTGTGCCCGACCACATGTACTGTGGCCTGCAAGGTGTGCACGTGGAACTGTGCAGCACATGATGTGCAATAGAGTACTATGGACTACAGCTGTGCAGCATGTGAATGTGCGATGAACTTGTGCACAAGCAGAGGCCTATGTCAGTACACATGCTAATACAGCATGTTAAGGCAGAATACGGGGTCATGGCCATGACCCACATATGCACACTGCATGACCTTGTGCAACACCGTGTGTACGCCCATTGCGCATTGTCTGGCAATGCATGGTCAGTGGCGTGGTGCATCTGACATGGATGTGCAATGAGGACAGGCAGTGCATCAGGTCCACATGTGTGTCATGCGCAATAGGGGAACATCACGCAGTGCATACAGGTGCACGATAGGTCACTCATGACATGTTGCTGCCTATGGCGCGCATGGCAGGTGCACAGCCACACATCACGCATGTGCAGGAAATGCACCAGCGAAATGCAAATCCGCAATATTCAGCCAGTGTATGAAAACAGCCTCATGAGCCAATGCCAGGCACAGTCGAGCAGATTAGCATATCATTACAATTGCGCAGTTGATCTTTTGCATGAGTTGAGCCATAAAAATGCCACAACACAGCACAGATCACTGACAGGTATTGCAGCCATTGAGGTAAAGACCATCACACTGTGTTGTGTAATGATATTGCTGTACATTTTGACAGTGCTGCACTGTTTCAGGTTGCGCTTCCAAGCTGCTTATCGTGCCAGTGTCTGACTGTCCACAGGTAGCAACAAGTCTGAGATGAAGGGAGCTGAGGAGTAAGGACCTGCATGGAAGCGCAGGTCCAACTTCAGGAAAGATGAACAGCAGGCCCTTTTTGAGGCCTACCTCAACAGGGAGCCACTGCTGAGTGGGGCCACTGGCACCCCGCAGGACCATGCCACTGGGTGGGAGGAGGTGGCAACATACATGAATGCCCATGGCATACATAACAGGAGTGCACAGGAGTACAAGAAGAAAAGGGGGCAGACCGTAGGTGCATTAAAGAGAAGGTCACCTCCATCAGGGCATCACGCAGCATGACGGGTGGGGGACCAGCCACCACACCCCTACTGATGGTAGTTGAGGAGAAGGTGGTGGCTACCATCATTCATGCCGCCACTGAGGGTGTCCCAGGAGGTGGATTCCAGATGGGTGGCAGCCCATCACAGCACTGTGAGTCTGTTGTTAATGGATGTGGGTGTGTACAGGCCAGCAACGTGCCAGTGTGATTGCAGCAGTGATGCATGCCCATGGCTGGTGTGGCATGCAGTTGTACATGCCGCACATGGGGCTAACGAGCAAAGGCATTGGCCACCTGTGTGCAGTGGGACTGCAGCATGGGCACTGTATTGTGGCCATGGGATGTTGTCCAGGGTGTGCAGTGCTGCATGGCTGCCCCTCAGTGCTGCCTGCATAGCATGTGCCAGTGGCACAGCATGGTCCACAGGGGTGCAGGCAGCCACGCAGCACACCACAGGTGTAGTGGCCCTTGGTGTCAGGGGGGCCATGCATGTCAGCCGTGGGGTGGTGCAACACCATGTGCTGCATCATACTCACCATGGCTGACCTGCTTTGTACACTGCCTATGGCATGACTGCCCTGATGTGCAGTGCAGCACAGGCAATTCCCTGTTGTGGGCAGGCATGGTGTTTGGCGTGCATGCCCTGTTTGTACTGCTTGCATATTACCACTGTCACCACTAATAATGCTTTTCTGTTCCAGCACCATCACACCTCAGGAGTGAGTTGCAGGATGCCATCGATGAAGTTGGACCTGGCAAAGCAGTGACATCAATGTCCACAGGCATCCGGGACACTGACTGTTTGCGATGGGGCAGTGTAGGGTTGCTGGAATTCCTGGGTCTGGGCGATGATGACCCCCTGGCAGACCTCCTGCTAACCGAGGTCCTACTGGTACTTGTACCGGGGACACAGGATGGTGCATCATTGGATACTGATGATGACATTACACTGATCCTGGGTGGCACAGGCCTGGGCATGCTGCCCAGGGGACAGTGCCGTACACAGGCAGCGGTTGTCATCACTGGTGGTATGGTACCCAAGCAGGCCCTACAGTTGGGTTCACCCCTATGTAACCCAGATAGACCATCTTAGGATAGCTGGTTCATTTCACTGGGGTGTCACACAGATGAGGCACACTGATGAGTCCTGGTAGGACGAAACATGTGTACGTGTCTTCTATTGGCACCCTTTGCAGACTGTGAGAGACCTTTTAGTACCATGCATTTCTGCTTAAAGTTGAACTAGCATAATTTACTGTGGTGATTTGCATATAGACCCCATGGTGCTTTGCACTATGGGGGTATGTGTGATTTTGTATTTCTTTGGAACTTTGTTTCCCGGCCAGTGCCCTTTGGGGTAACTATTGCCTCAGTGCTTGCGTGCTGAGGTGCTTTGTCTTTTAGCTTGTTTTTGGTTTTTATTGGGTTCACCACAACATAACCCAGATAGATCATCTTAGGGTAGCAGGTTCATTTCACTGGGGTGTCACACAGATGAGGCACACTGATGAGTCCTGGTAGGATGAAACACGTGTATGTGTTTTCTGTTGGCACCCTTTGCAGACTGTGTGAGAGACCTTTTGGAACAATGAATTTCTGCTTAAAGTTGAACCAGCATAATATACTGTGGTGATTTGCACTATGGGGTATGTGTGATTTTGTATCACCTGACCATGGCCTCAGAGTGGCATGTGGCACCGCCGCTGTTACCAGCCATGGAAGGGGTGCTGGTGTGGTTGCCAGTGCCATGGTGCTGGCCCAGCAGGCAGATGGGCTATGGCAGCAGGATGAAGTGGCCACCATGCAACACACCACAGGTGCTGCTGATGGGGCACCCGCACAATCCCCACCTGCACAATCCCCTGTGCAGGGTCCCCGGGCAAGGGATGTTGCATGGCATGCTGCCACACCCCCAGCAGGTCAGCGTCAGCCCCAGGTTGTGCAAGGTGCTGACAGGCTGGACAAGCACACCAGGCTGCTGTGGGCATCCATGGACTACCAGGCAATGCTCGGGGCTGAGATTCGTACACTGCAGGTGGAGTTGCATCAACAGTCTGAGCATAAGGACTTTGGACATGCCCAGCTGATAGGTGAGCTCCAGCAGCTGTGGGAGGCCACAGCTGCATCACTGGACAGCATTGATGGTACAATCACAGCTGGATTCGCATCATTGGCATCCACTGGGCACAGCTGGGTGCTGTGGACTCCCTGTAGTGCAAACATCTACACCATGGTCATGGCGACTGGCAACCCCAGCATGGCGTATGCAGGGCTCTGATGTGCCTATCCCTGACACATCCAGCAGTAATCTGTTTGTCGGACTATTTGTGCCCGCGAGGACTCAGTAGCATTCTCACGCCTCTACCCCATGAGTGTGTTGGTTACATCTTCTGTGGCTGTTAAGCAGCCTGTGGCTGCCACACAGCCTGGGCATGGCTGTCCACATGGCTGTGGAGGCCGTGGCACCACACGGTAGGCCTATTGGGTGTGCTGTCCCATCCTGATACCCACTGCTGTTGGCTGGTGCGCACTTGGCTGGGTGAGCCCATGTGTGTGTGCTGGCACGTATGTGTGGCATGCTGTGTGTCCTCCATGTGTGTGCATGCAGTGCTGCTGGGACTTGTGGCATGTGATTGATGAGGCAGTACTGTGCCAGCCTTGCCTGTGTGCCAGTGCATTCACTCTGATCCATGCCACGTCCAGCTGCACCGGTGTGTGTGTTGCCACATCACTCACTGCTCCTGACTGTGCCACCCACATGCCCCAGTGTGCCTAGCTGTGCAGCACATCATGGTGCTGGTGGCGCACATGCGGGTCAGGGTCCAACCAGCTCTGTGTCCAGCGCAGGGCCTGTGTGTGTGTGTGTGTGTGTGCATGCACCTATGCCTGTGCACCGTGTTGTGGGCATGTGGCTGTGGGTTTGTGTGTGTTCCCTGTGCATGCTGTGAGTGCGCCCATGACCCTGCATGCATCCCAGTGTGGCTGTGTGCCTCTATGTGTGTGTGTGTGTGGTATTCCGTGCTTGCACAGCCGTCATGTCTGATAACCACCTGCGGTTACGGAAGTGCTTCTGTATGATCATGTCACGGTGTGCACGTGCAGCCATCCTCCTCTGCATGGGTGGCTGCGCACACCCATCTGGTTCATCATCCCCATCCTCATCGCTGCTGTTGCCCTCATCCACCTGGACAGCTATCCCATAGTCAATGGCCATGTTGTGCAGCATCTAGCAGACCAGAAATATGCCACAGATGTTCTCAGGGCTGTACTGTAGGGCACCACCGGACCTGTCTAGGCAACAAAATCACATCTTGAGCATGCCAAAGACTCACTCAGTGATGTTGTGTGTTGCGATGTGCGCCTCATTGTATCTCTCCTCCATAGCATTAGATGGGTGCCGGATGGGGGTGAGCAGCCAGGGGTGCAGGGGGTAGGTGCTGTCACCTGTGGGGGTAACACATGCTGGTTAGCACATGGCATTGCTTGTTTCCTTGCCCTCTCCCTCTGCTGTCTATGGCTGCCCACAAGTCCCTCTCCATGTGTGCCTTGTGCCTGTTCACCCCTTCACGGCTGCTCTTTCAACCTGTCCCATGGCATAATCACCTATCAGGTGACTTGTGGAGATCTCCCCACACTCAAACCTCTGGCACAGGATGGACCTGTGCCAGATGAATGCATCATGTGTACTCCCAGGGTGTGTGGTGCACACATTGATGATGCGCCCAGTGGCATTGCACACCACTTGGCAGTTGACGGAGGGGTAGCCCTTTCTGTTCCTGTAGGTTGCCCCTGTGGGCCTGGTGGTGTGTGTATGACCACATGGGAGCAGTCAATGGCCCCAATCACACCGGGCATGTGTGCCACCCTGTGGAATTCTTGTATGTTTGCTGTACGCTCTGCCTGTGTGCTTGGGAATCTTATGCACTCTGAAGCATGTGGCAGCAGGGCGTTGAGGAACTGTGTGAGGAGGTGGGACGTGGCTGACTGATATATACCAGTGGTTGCTCCCACTGGTTTCTGGAAGATGCCCATGGCGAGCAGGCACATTGCTGCTGTCATCTTAGTCTCCACCGTCTTAGCATGACTCCTTCTGGTGGGTGCCTGCAACTCATCATGGCACAGCTCACAGAGCTGCCTCAGAATTGCCCTGTTCAGATGGTACCACCCTCGATCTTTGTATCCCCATAGTTATTAAAGGTGAGATGGGCACGGTACCATCTGTGTTGGGCATACCTCTGATGGGCCCTTCCTTTGCCATGTTGGTGTTCCTCCCTCCTCCTCACACCCCTCATTACCTGCTCCATCAAAAATGGCCATGCATCCATGGTTGTGTGTTACTGTGGCTTGTGCATCTGCTGCGTGTGTATTTGAGCCTCCTTTTTTATGCACAAGTCTGTCTGATGCATTCTGTGACTTGCTCCTCCTTTGCACCACATTTTTTGGCTGAATATGCCATTGTGCAGCTTATTCATGGGCACGCCTCCATGTACTTGCTCCACATACATTACTGTTGCACATTTGTGCAATGGATATTGCACTGCGCATTCACGCTTGTTGAATATGACTCCAGGGCGCATTTCTGTGGTTGCACACGAGCAACTCAGTTGCGCATTGTGCAACTCCTCTGAATATCTGCCCCTCTATGTCATTTTCTCTAAAGCAACTCCTCTGTAGATGCCCCCATTTTATATGTACATGTGTTGTCTTAAGTTACATTATTAATGTTTATTTACTGTATTTGTACTTTGACCTACCCAGGTCCACATTATAAATGAGTTTTTCTCAACAGTACTTCGCCTGGTAAAATAAAAATTTGATTGATTGATTGATTCATTCATACTCTCAGGATGGCTTTAAGAGGTGCAGATCATGTCAAACCAATCTGACCATCTTCTTTGAATCGGTGCCTGGGGCAGAGCCAAGCATGAGTCTATCTGGACTTCAGGGAGGGCTTTGATACTGTGTCATGGGATAAGCGTCTGGGCAAGGTGAACCAGTGTAGTATACACAAGGTATACACAAGGGGGATTGCTAACTGGCATGGAGGCGGAAGCAAATGGTGGTGGTTGTGGATAGACACTACTCTGAGTCAACATGGTATACAGAGAACCATGATTGGGATGTCAACATACTAGGGTACACAATCTACAGGCGGGACAGGGAAGGTAGAAGAGGAGGAGGAGTAGCTGTCTATGTAAGGGAAGGGATCAAAGCAATGGAACTAAAGGGTAAACAGAGAGGATAGGAGGCACTGTGGGTCACCCTGGAGACCAGAAATGGCACCACAATCCACATAGGGTTTGTATACAGACCCCCATCTCAGCGGGAAGAGATGGACAAGGAAATGATAGAAGGCAAACTTAGGATGGCAGAAAAAGGGGAGCTATTGTTGAAGGGGACCTGAATATGACAGATGTTAACTGGAGCACCTTTGCTGCAGCCACATCCAAGAGCAGCGTCATTCTCAATGTTCTACAGGGGGCATGCCTCAGACAGTTAGTGTTGGAACCCACTCAGGAGGGAGAAATCTTAGACCTGGTACTCTCAAATGGGGATGAAGAGAGAATTTCAGATCTAGAAGCAGGTAGCCATCTGGGAACAAGTGACCACCAAACAGTGTGGTTCACGATAAACACAGCCGCAAAGTCAAGCCATACAGAAGTGAGGGTACTGGACTTTAGGAGGGCTGACTTTGTCAAAATGGGAGAGTGCCTTGGAAAAGCATTAGCAAACAGGCAAGAAGGAGGGGTGGAGGAACAATGGGGAAACATCAAAACTGCCATCACAGAGGCAACAAGCCTTTGTGTGAAGCAAACAAACAAATCAAAATGAGAGAAAAAAACACTATGGTTCTCAAAAGAGGTGGCGGGAAGGGTTAGGGAGAAAAATATAGCATTCAGGAAGTATAAGGCAACACAGAAGGAGCAGGACAGAGAATTCTACCAGCTAAAACAGAAGGAAGTGGGGAAGGTAATCAGAATAGCAAAGGCCGAAACCAAGGAAAAGATAGCCAACTCAGTTAAGAAGGGGGATAAAATCTTTTATAGGTACATTAAGGAGTGAAGAAAGACCAAGGGAGGGATAGTGAGGCTTAATAAAGGGGAAGGTGGGTGGGCAGAGAGGGATAGTGAAAAAGCAGGGATACTGAATGAATGCTTCTGCTCAGTATTCACAAAAGAAGAGGAGGGGCAGGTACCTAATCCACTCAATAGAAGCACTCTGGATAGGGTGGTCAATACCAGTCCTTTCATAGAAGAAAGGGTTCTGAAAGAACTCCTAAAATTGAAGGTGGACAAAGCAAAGGGTCCTGATGGGATTCACCCCAGAATTCTAAAAGAACTAAGGGGAGAGAACTAGTAACACCACTGACTACCCTTTTAACAAATCATGGGAGGATGGTGTGGTACCTAAGGACTGGAGGAGGGTGGATGTGATTCCTCTTCACAAAAGTGGGAGCAAAGCAGAGGCAGGAAACTACAGACCTGTCAGCTTGACCTCAGTGGTAGGGAAAATTATGGAATCACTTCTTAAAGAAAGAATTGTTGAATACCTAGAGGCCAGCGGGGCACAGGACCCAAGGCAGCATGGATTCACAATGGGAAGGTCATGTCAGATGAAGCTAATAGATTTCTTTGACTGGGTGACCAAAGCAGCAGACCAGGGAGAGGCTGTGGACATGACCTACCTAGACTTTAGCAAGGCATTTGACACAGTCCCACACAAAAGATTAATAAACAAATGAGCTAGCCTGGGAGTGGGTCCCAGGGTGGTAGCCTAGGTAAAA
Organism: Neoceratodus forsteri; assembly: GCA_016271365.2. Lineage (NCBI taxonomy): Eukaryota > Metazoa > Chordata > Ceratodontiformes > Ceratodontidae > Neoceratodus > Neoceratodus forsteri. Next base: position 652,461,225 of record CM057458.1, read on the forward strand.
AATTGGTTGGAGAACAGGACACAGTGGGTAATAGTAAACGGAGTCCACTCCGAAGAAAGGAAGGTTACTAGGAGGGTGTTGCAGGGTTCAGTACTGAGTTCGGTCCTTTTTAATGTCTTTATAAGTGACATTGCAGAGGGACTGGAAGGAAAAGTATGCCTCTTTGCAGATGACAAAGATCTGCAACAGGGTTGATATACAAGAGGGGTGGGGTGGAAAGGTTGAGAAAGGGACTTGGCAAGGTTGGAGTAATGGTCAAAAGTATGGCAGCTTAGATTCAATGCAAAGTAAGCAATAATACCCGACAGAGTGGGCATTATTGGGAAGCCGGACATGAAAGGGTGTGAGGCCCGACGCCGCAGGCGGAGGGCCTTATAGCCCCTGAAAGGTCTGGTATTTCCCAATAATGCCCACCCTGGAGGATATTATTGCGCTTAGAAAATGGGCAAGTGTATTTTTTTATGTTTTAAAAAATGTACTTTTATGTTTACATGTTAAAACTTACTTTTTGTGGTAAAATAGTTCCTCCATCTACATTAGAGTTGGTTGTCATAGTTGCCCTGCCTTATAGGTAGAGATTGTTAGTCAGAGTTGCTTTGATTGTTTATTGCCCTTCCCCCCAACACACACACACACACACACACACACACACACCCACATAGATTCAGACTTACAGAATGTGTACTGGGTGGCAGATTTTTGTTGGGAATTAAATCTGAGTGAGTGGCAGCATGGGGGCCATGCGCTAACAATCACAGCAGACTGCCATTAGGAGAAAGGCGCACAAGAGAACCGCCGTTTAAACTGAGCAACGGATGGGCGGAAATGTATCTGTCCCAAAGCGCAAAATAATAAAGGGAGTTTTTTTGTTTGATTTCAAATGTGAGCACCGATTGTTTAGTTTTTCTTTGGGCTACCGCTAGCATTTGGAGGAGTGTGAGAGCGCGGTCAGGAGAGTGGTGCCATTGTGAATGGGAATTTTTCTCTTCCTGACCAAAAAATAACTGCAGTGTGTTCTTTTTTCTCATTTTTTTTAAGCAGGCAGCTGCCACTTAAATAAGGGGTGTTGGGTAGGACTAGTAGCTCTCGGTAAGTGAGCTAAAAACATGTCGGCTATTTCAAATTGTATCGGGTGCTTTTGGCCAATTAGAAAGCAAGCTGGGCACCACTGTAGAAGCATACATGGTTTAGTGGGACTTGGACTGGTGCTTATTTTTTACTGGGTACTATTAAAAAATAATTGCACAGGTTTGTTGCCGTGTCAGCTAATCAGATTTGTGTGTTTAATTAAGCCATTTTCTAAGTGCAAATAATGCACCTGGGAAACAAAAACCAAGGGGAAGAGTACACAGTGGGGGGGGGGTATTAACAACAAAAAATTGGAAAGGGACCGGGGGGTAGTCATATCAGACTACCTAAAGGTAAGCAAGCAATGTGAAAAGGCAGTAAGGATGGTTGGGGGGATACTGGGATGTATAGGGAGAGTCATCACCAGTAGAAAATAAGAAGTTGTTATCCCTCTGTACAGACAGCTGGTGAGACCCCATCTGGAGTACTGCGTGCAGTTCTGGAGACCCCATCTTCCCAAGGACATACACAGGATGGAGGCAATCCAGAAGATGGCAACTAAAATGGTGCAGAGTCTGCAACAGAAGCCATACAAAGAAAGACTAAAGGATCTGAATATGTATATCCTTGATGAAAGGAGGGAGAGGGGGGACATGATAGAAACTTTCAAGTATCTCAAGGGAATCAACAAAGTCCAAGAGCGCAGCATCTTTCAGAAAAAGAGATGTGCAAGAACAAGGGGACACAATTTGAAGATAGAGGGGGGACGGCTCAGGGGCAATGTGAGGAAATATTTTTTCACAAAGAAGGTGGTGGACACGTGGAACGGCCTTCCTGAGGAGGTTGTGGGGTCAAAAACAGTGGGGGAATTCAAGAATGCATGGGACAGACATAAGGCAATTCTGGTGGGGTTAGGAAGAAGTAGGCTGTTGGTTAACTAGGATCTGCAGCTTATCTAATAGGTAGGGAAATGGGGAGACTAGGTGGGCCAAGCAGTTCTTATCTGCCATCAAAGTCTATATTCCAAGGGGAGTATTCAGTGTCATCCCTTGGAGATCACTGATGAGGCTACTGTTCTTCAACATCTTCATTAATGATCTGGAAGCTGGGGTCTCTACCAGGTTACTTAAGTTTGTGGATGACACTATTCTAGACAGGGTAGTGGACTCCCTTGAAGATGGAGACAAAATTCAGGAGGCTCTGAACAAATTAGGAAATTGATCTAAGTTCTGGAGCCTCTGATGCAATATATCAAAATGCAACATATTACTTGTGGAGGAAAAACGAATATAGGACCTACAAACTGTGTGGGACTCCTCTTGCTGCAGTTGAGGAGGAAAAGGGCCTGGGGTAACAATAAATATGAAGCTACACAGGTCAGCAGTGGGCAGCCAACATCAACAGGGCCAGCAAAATACTGTGATGCATTAAGAGGGGGTGCCAGCAGAGCAGGGGAAGTAATCCTGCCACTTTAAAAAGCTCTGGTTAGGCCACTCTTGATAATACTGCATGCATTTTTGGTATGTTTAATAGAAAAAATGATATTAAGGTCAGAAGCAGCTGAAGACCAGAAGAGTTTGGGGGGCTTAGTATAATAGCAAGAAATAATTTAATTTTAAATCACAGGATTTGGTGGCCACCTAGCCCTCAATACATCATAGGGTTTTTTTATGCTGAAATGCAGTATCTGCCCTTTTTCAGGTTAATTTTCCTTATAATTGTTTTTAATACATCCATTACAATTTCTTTTCTTTTTTCATTTCAGACTATGGATGACCCCAAATTATAGTTTTAAAATTAGAAGCCTATGTAGTCACATCTTTGCTGCAAGCCACACAGAGGACCAGTCTCACAAAATCAAATAATTCATTTTAATATGTCTATACACTCTTGGTTATTTATTTATTTGTAATATTTGACTAGGAAAGGCACACTGAGCCATGACAGGGTGATTGCCTCAGAAAATACCTTGAGGGAAAGGATAACCAGGGAGGGGTGGCGGTACAGGGGAAGGGAATAAAGGAGGGCATTACTGGGGCAATGAGTCTCTGTGAAAGAGGTAACAAATGGCAGGGCAAGGAGACCATTATGGTTTTCCAAGGAGGTGGCAAAGTCAGTGAAAGAAAAAAGGGCAGTTTCAAAAAGGTACAAGGAAACTCAAAGGAAAGAGAACAGGGAAGTTTACCAGACCTGGAAAGAAGCAGGAAAGGCAATGATGAGAGCTAAGGCACAGGCAGAGGAATGGACTGCAAGGGAAGTAAAAAGAAGGATAAGACATTTTTTATGATACAGTATGTCGGCGAATAGAGAAAAGCTAGGGGTGAGATAGTGAGGATAAGAAGTGTGGAAGAGGGAGACTGTGCAGAAGGGTACTATGAAAAGGCTGACATTCTGAACAGGTACTGTTGCTTTGTTCTTCAAAGTAGAGAGAAGGGGTTTTGGTCACCAGAGAGAATTAGGAAAAAGATTTGGATGGAATGAACACAAGCCCTTTTTAGAAGAAAGAGTACTGAAAAGACTTGGAGCCCTGAAAGTGGATAAGGCTGTGGGACTAGATGGGATACATTCCAGGGTACTGAGCAAGCTCAGGGAAGTAATAGCTGTTCCACTGACAGCCTTGCTCAACAGCTCACTGGAAACAGGAGTTGTTCTGGAGGGCTGGAAAAGAGCTGACTTGGTCTCTCAGCATAAGAGCCACAGTAGGGAGGAATCTACTAACTATAGGTTACACAGCTTAACTTCAGTGGTGGGGAAACTAATGAAAACCCTACTTAAGCAGAGACTGGTTGATTACCTAGAAACCAATGGGCTCCAGAACCACTCGCAGCATGGGTTCATTTGGAGAAAGTCATGCATAATGAAGTTAATAGATTTATTTGACTGGGTGATCACCAAGGAAATAGACCAGGGGAGGGCAGTGGACATTGTCTATGTAGACTTCAGCAAGCCCTTCAACACTATGCCACACAGAATGCTGATTAGGAAGCTGAGCAACTGTAAGATGACAAAATGGTTAAGTGGATTAACAAGTGGCTAATGTATTGGAGTCAGAGGGCAGTGGTAAATTGCACACACTCTGAGGATGGGAGGGTTGGCCAGTAGGGTACTGCAGGGCTCAGTGCTGGGACCAGTCCTCTTCAATATTTTCATAGGAGACATTGCAGAGGAACTAGAGGGAAGATCTCTTTTTTTTTTCCTGATGACACCAAGATCTGCAATAGGCTGGACACCCAAGAGCGAGTAAAGGCAACGCAAAGGGATCTACGGACATTGGGGGAGTGGTCAAAGGCATGGCAGTTGGGGTTCAAGGCCAAAAAATGCAAAATCATGCATCTAGGTGATGAGTTGGGTGGGGGAGAGGTGTTGGTAATCACCAGGCAGGAAAGGGACCTCAGGATATCATTTCAAAGACCTCATAGTGGCAGCAAATTGTGACAGGCTGTGGGCAGAGCTAGTGGGACGCTGGAGCATATAGGAAGGGGCATCACCAGCAGGAGAAGGGCAGTAACACTGCCACTGTACTGCTGTCTGGTATACCCCTACCTGCAATATTGTGTCCTGTTCTGGAGACCATACTTCAGGAAGGACATTGACAGGGTGGAGGCATCCAGAGAAGGGTGACCGAGATGGTTCAGGGGTTGCAAAGGAAGCCCTATGAGGAGAGACAGAGGGATCTCAATATGTACACTCTGGAGGACAGCAGAGCAATGGATGACATGATCAAGACCTTCAAGTACTTAAAAGGAGTGAACTGAGCACAGGGAGGGGATCTCTTCCATAAGAAGATGAGCTCCAGGACTAGGGGACTTGCAATGAAACTGGAAGAGAAAAATTTCAGGGAAGAATGTGAGGAAATACTTCTTAACAGAAAGGTTGGTAGAAGCATGGATCAGACTGTTGCCCACAGTTCTGGAGGCTAGAACAGTGGAAGGCTTCAAGCATGCAAGGGATAGACACAAGGGCATATTAGTATAGAAACAGGAAGTTGAGAAGGGTCCCAGGAGACCAGTTAGGGTCTGCAGAGGTGCAATAGGCAGAGGACCCTTAGGCAGACTAGGTGGGCCTAGCAGTCCTTTTCTGATGACACGTAGTATGATTCTATGACAGCTTTCTCCTAGGTTCATTCTGGGGATGTGGTGAGTTACATGGACCTCTTTCATTGACAGGGAGAACATTGTCCAGGAAACCTGAGAAAATCCCCTACTCTTTCCACAACTCTTACAGATCAGGAAGGTGTTCTACACTCATGTAAGACAGATCTGTTACTAGTACAGAAAAATTGTTACTGATATGTTCTGTTCCTCCATGCCTGTGGACACAAATATCTTTTCCAACACATTCAGGTCCCAAACTTAAGGGACTCAGTGAAGTAATCTCTCCTGGCCCCAATAGCTTCCACTGAAATAGTAGTCACCATACAATCTTTAAATTTGAGCACCACCTCACGGAATGATGGCCTTTCCACTGAATTTTATAAATCCCTTTTGATCTTTTTATGCCCAGTTCTGATGGATTTATATAATAGGATTTTTGATTAGATGTCTTTGCCTCCCTCAATGATATCAGCACTGCTAACTGTTTTGTATAAGAAAGGCATTAGGTTACACTTGTAAAACTGGAAACCTATTAGTTTGTTAAATATGGACCAAAAGAACTTGTCCAAAATGTTTGCAAAATGTTTGGAATAGGCAGCAGTATGCCTCATTTCCCCACATCAGTCCTGCTCTGTACCAGATGGATTCATTCAGGATAACTTAATAACCATCAGGGAGATTTTTGAAAGAGAAATTATGGGAAATATGGAATGCTTAAATGGGTATGTGCAAAAAAGCAGCAGAGAAGGCAAGCAGGATGTTGGGTTGCACATCAAGGAGTTCTCCAGCAGGAGGAAAGAGCTTATTCTGCCCCAATACCGGTCCATGGTGCATCCACATCTGAAGTACTGTGTGCATTACTGGAGCCCCTACCTTAAAAAGACATAAACTAGATGAAGGCAGTACAGAGGAGGGCTACCAAGATGATGCAGTTAACCACACTCATACTGTACTTGTATCCTTTATACACTCACTAACTGGCTATCTTTATTCAGCAGAGTATAGTTCCAGTCCTAACATCCCCTGCTTTAGCAATTTCTTCCACACTGCCTACAACCAATACAACACAAGGAACATGTCCAGGAATGCCCTTAAGCCTCTTATTTTATTTATTTATTTACAGAAATGTTTCACCAGGAGGGCACACTGAACAACAAGTTGCTCATCTCAAGGTGTGACCTGAGGGGAAGGGGTTACATAGAGTTGTGAAGGATGATCAGTTACAATAGTATGTGGGTAGTACAAACAATACAGCACTGCAAGATTATGCAACAGTTGGAACACAAGGTATTGTATAATAAACAGTAGTCGAACATTGGGTAAATTACAATACATATCCAAAATCATACAAAAGAACATATGAATGTACAAAACAGTAATAATGCAACAGAACCATTATAGTGCATGACAGTACCAGGAGCAGGCTCAAGCTAGTACGCAAGTGCTGTTGGAATAAAAAGGATAGGGTAGGCTGTGCACATGGGTGACCCAGAAGGGCAGGAGGAGAAGAGAGGGAGAGAGGCAAGAACTGAATATGAGGAGAAGTGGTAACCCTTTCCTGATTCCCCCTTCAGAATGTTGAGAACCCTGTGGTGGGGGGGTCAGGGTAGGAAGGCAGAAACTAGGGATAGATACTAAGGAGGGTTAAAGCAAGAACAATTGAGGGAGAGGTAATTGTGTAGGGCAGAGGTAAGGGAGTAGTTGGAGGAGGAGTGTCATATTTCATGGGGGAGGGAATTCCAGATTTTAGGGAAGCGATGGGCGAAACCAGTCTGACTGATGAAAGTGGAGCAGTGAGGGACTGTCAAATTGCGGGTGTCATGAGATCTGAGGGAGTGGGTGGGGGAAGGTGGAGTGGAGAGACAGGATGAGAGATAGGAGGGGAGCACTCCGAACCAGAATTTGGAGATTAGTTTGGCACAGTGTGAGATACGTCTGTGAGATAGTGGAAGGAAGGTTAGAGAGTGATAGAGTTCACAGTGGTGGGAGCAGGAAGGGGAGTCGAGAGCAAAGTAGCAGAAGGAGTTAAAGAGAGTGTCCAACTTGGTCAGGGAAGATTTGGGAGCAGAACCATAGACTACATCACAGTAGTCAAAGATGAGGAGTATCATCTTCTGGACAATTTCGCACCTCACAGTCAGTGGGATGCAACTACAATTCCTGTACAGAGCACCAAGCTTGGGGCGCAGTTTCTTCAAGATAGCATCAGTATGCACAGAGAAGTTGAGGTGCTGGTTCAGCCAAACCCTCAGATATCTAAATGAGGAGGTGTCCTCCAGGATGGTCCCATCAAGGGTGTGGAAGGTGGGTAGGGCTGGGAGCCTAGACAGTCTCTGCCTGGTGCCAAAGGTCATTGAGACTGTCATCTTGGCATTTAGAAAAAGCTGGTGAGAAGCAAACCAGAGCTGATCTTGGCTGAAGTCATGCTGTAAGTTGGTTTCCACAGCAGCAGGGTTTTTGCCGGAAATGTATAAGACAGTATTTTCAGTGTGCATGTGGATAGATCAGGATGAGCAGACTGTGGGAAGATCATTAAGGAAAATGGAGAAGAGTAAGGGACCAAGCACTGAGCCCTGAGATGCACCAGTGTTGATAGGGAGTGGAGGGGAGATGGAATCAAGGATTCTCACTGATTGGATCCTACCAATGAGGTAGGATTTAAACCAGTTGGTGGCTGACAGAGCAAGGCCAGCTGAGGAGAGGGAATCAAGAAGCAGGGGATGGGAAACAGTGTTGAAAGCTTTGGCTAGGTCAACAAAGATGGCCGAGGTGATTAGGCCATTGAAACATAGAAACATAGAAACATAGACTTTGTCGGCAGATAAGGACCGCTTGGCCCATCTAGTCTGCCCATTTCCCTACCTACAGGATAGGCCACAGATCCTAGTTAACCAACAGCCTATTTCTTCCTACCCCCCACAAGAATTGCTTTATGTCTGTCCCATGCATTCTTGAATTCTCCCACAGTTTTATAACCCCACAAACTCCTCAGGAAGGCTGTTCCATGCATCCACTACCCTCTCTGTGAAATAATACTTCCTCACATTGCCCCTGAACCGCCCTCCTTCTATCTTTAAATTGTGTCCCCTTGTTCTTGCAAGTCTCTTTTTCTGAAAGATGCTACCCTCTTGGACTTTGTTGATTCCACTGAGGTACTTAAAAGTATCTATCATGTCCGCCCTCTCCCTTCTTTCCTCAAGGTTATACATATTAAGCTCCTTTAGTCTCTCCTCATATGGCTTCTCTTGCAGACCCTGCACCATTTTAGTTGCCCTCCTCTGGACTACCTCTATCCTGTCTATGTCCTTGCGGAGATGGGGTCTCTAGAACTGGACGCAGTACTCCAGATGGGGTCTCACCAACTGTCTGTACAGAGGGATAACAACTTCCTGTTTTCTGCTGCTGATGCCTCTCCTATACATCCCAGTATACCCCCAGCCTCCCTACTGACTTCACATTGCTTCCTAACCTTAAGGTCATCTGATATGATTACCCCCAGGTCCCTTTCCTTTTTTGTTGTTGTTACTACCTCCCCACCCATTGTGTATTCTTCCCCTGGGTTCTTGTTTCCCAGGTGCATTATTTTGCACTTCTTTGCATTGAATCCTAGCTGCCATACTTCTGACCATTCCTCCAACCTTGCCAAGTCCCTTTTCATCCTTTTGTCCATCTCTGAAAGGATGGAGTCGGTAAGCCTGAGGAAAGAGGTGGTTGTTAAGTGGTTCTTCCAAAAACCAGATTGGAAGGGGGTGAAGAAGAAGGAATTGAGGAGGAAGGGTGATAGTTGAGAGAGAACTAAATGTTCTTGAAGTTTGGCATGGGTAGGAAGGAGGGAAATGGGGTGATAGTTGCCAGGACTGGATGTGTCACCACACTTGGGGAGAGGAAGGACTACAGCATGTTTCCAGGATAAGGGTACTTGGGCAGAAATAAAGGAGAGGTTAAGGATTAGGGAATTAGGATAAGCAATTGCAGGAGCAGAAAGGTAGAGAAGTTTAGATCACGCTCACCTGGTGAGGAGCCTTTAGAGGGGTTCAGGGATAGGAGGGCACTAAGTCCTTCATCAGAGGACATAGTAGAAAAGGAAAAAGGTAGGCACTGGCTGAGGTGAAGGGCTAAAATTAGTATGCGGCAAGGGGGAGAGGGAATTTTTATTTATGTATTTTTATTTATTTAAAATTGGTGACCGGGAAAGGCACACTGAGCTGAAGCTCATTTCCAGGTGCGACCTGGGTACAAGTAGTACAAGATGGGAGACAGAGAAATACAGCAAATTTCAAGTAACAGATGAATAATACAGTTTAGTACATTACATTAGAGTTTGGTAGTGAATTTAGAAGAGACGTGGCGCATGAGGTGTAGTAGGCATTAAATTCATTGGCCACGGAGCCAGGGATGGAAACTAGGGAATTATTTATTTGAAATCTGGAGGGCGGGTGGGGGGAGAAATATGGCAAGTACCCACCAGAATTTTGATGGAGAGTTAATGTTAGTCAGGAATGAGGAGTTGAAATAATCGGTCTTAGCCAGTCTAGTAACTTTAGTACATGAATTGCATAGCATTCTGTACTTGGCGTAGTCATTTGGATGTTTAGTAGATTTGTGTTTTCTCCAGGCCTGATCATGCTCCCTGATGGAGACCAGAAGTTCAGGGGTGATCCAGGGGAGGTGAAGCCCATGGACTCTGGTCCTTCTGAAAGGAGCAAAGGCATTCCAGGTGGCAATGAATTTATCCTTAAAATAATCAAGAGCTTGGTCGACAGAAATGGCAGTGGACAGGGGGGCCCAGTCGATGGAAGCAAGTGCAGAGCTGAGTGGGGTAAGGTCTAAGGATTTAAAGGACTGAAACTGTATGATTTTAGGGGGATGTTTAGAGTGATGGACCTTACGTACAATGAAAAAGGGATTGTGATCACTAAGGGCATCAGGGAGGAGACCAGATTTAATGATGAGGTGCAGGTGGGTTGTGAGTGCCCAGTCATGCAGGGTGTGGCTTTGTATTTTGGGATTAGGGCATGTGGGCTCAAGTATAAGTTGAGTGAGGTTTAGAGCAGTGACGTCATTGCATAGCTTGTTTAACTTTGGAGACAACCAATTTAGATTCAAGTCACCCATTATGAACAGTTCACCAGATTGCGAGAGGGAGGTGATACTGGCTAACAGTTCAGTCATGACTAGGGTTGCATGCTTGGGTGGCAATAGATGCCAGCCACAAAGATTGGGATTGAGTAAGGAAGGGTAATGCAGGTGACAAGGGACCTGGACTGGAGGTAGCTAGGGTGGTAGTAAACTGCAGTGAGGACAGGATATACATGGCCACTCCCCCTCCATGACCCGATCGATCTTGTCTGGAGAGGGAATACCCAGGGACAGCAATGGCATTGTCAGGGATGCTTTTTTTGAGCCATGTCTGAGCAATAATTAGGATGTCGGGGTGTGTGAAATCATGAGAGTTTGCAGGAGGTAGATTTTAAGTGGCAGGCTGCAGATGTTCAGGTGAAGGAGTTTCAACCCATTAGGAAGGGTTGTAGTAGAAGTGGGGTTTGGAGATGTGCTGTTTGGGTAAGGAGTCAGGGTAGGAGAAGCAGTAGGACCAGGGTTGGGGTGGATTTTCCCTGATGAAAGAAGGAGGAGGGCAAGGATTAAGTAGTGTAGTTTTGGACTTTTGTAATTAAAGTAGGAAATATGGGACAGAGGGGAACAGAGAATGAGGGGTGGAGAGAAGGAGATAAGGAAATGAAGAAAAGCAAAGTGACTAGGAAGGTAAAACAGAGATGCTGGAGGGTAGTAGGGAGAGTGGGATCTGTTTACAAGAGGAGCAGTGGGGCAGTGGGGGTGATTGACAGGATGAATGAAGTATCTGGATGGGAAGTGGAAAGAGAAGTGGCAATAGGTGAAGAGGGGGAGACTGGGATAAGGGTAAGAGCCAGGAAGAGTGTAAGTAGAAGGGAGATGGAAACCATTCTGTGTTGGGTAGTAGAGGCTTTCTACAGACTTGCAGATTCAAATCACACCAATGAATGTTAGGACGAAGATAATTTGCTTTAGGAATGAATGACACAGGACTAGAAGTGTTAGGGGAGAGCAGTGGGAAGATGATTGCAACCTACACGTCTTGTTGCCCTCTATTGGCTTTACAATATAATCTGCAAATGGAAAAGTAGACTCTTAAAAAAAAAAACTGCTAAAATTACACTTTAAACTGAAGAAATTCAGCAGTGAGTATTAAAACAGTCCAGATATCACAGGCAATACTAGATTAGGGGAAAAAAAGGTTAAATAAACTGGCCGATGGTAGTGACATGGTCCAGTCAGGAGGAATTTGAATATGCCTGGCAGGATGTGGAGCCAAACAAGGAGCTCATGGTCCATGGATGACCAATAAGAGCTGTCCCAAGAGAAAGGCAATTGTCCTTTAAAAATACAGCCACGCAGCCTTGAGTTCCTGGAACACTGTCCAGGCCATACCTGCAAGCAATGACTCTAGGAGTGTGGCAGCAGGCTCTTCTCACTGTGGAGGTGTGTAGACCCCCATCTGAGGTGCTGTTAGCCCAAAAGGCTATGAGAGGACTCCTGCAAGCAATGGCTCAGGGAGTGTGGCAGCAGGCTCTTCTCGCCATGGAGGCATGTAGACCCCCATCTGAGGTGCTGTTAGCCCAAAGGGCTATGAGAGAACCCCATCTTATCTGGTGTACTTAGCCTGGGCAAGTGGTTATTTGCTTTCAGGGACACTAACTGGTTAAATGAACTGCCTGATACACTGGTGAGTCGCCCCAAGATTAATCAGTTTAAAATATCTTTGTGATCTCTCTACCTTTGCAGTCTGGTGCAATTGTAACTGTTAAACTGTTTTATTCAGTTTCTCTTTGTACATATCCTGTGACTTTTTATAGAACAATCTGCATGGATTTTTTCCAAAATTGTATGTGATTGTTCTGTCTAAAGTGTTTTAAGCCTGGCTTAACTGCATTTCCTCTGGAACTGCTTATTGTATACTTGCAATATTTATGTGACAATGTATTTGATGTGGAACCTTTGCAAATGAGCACTTGTGCTCAAATGTAATCTCTAAAGTTTTCAATAAAATAAAAAAAAATCAGGGGCAGCAGGATATCCTGTTTGAACAGAGGCTGGTTAATCTGAACATGTACTCACTGGAGGATGGAGGGTACAATCAAGACCTTCAAATATCTTAAAGACATTAACAACAAGGCTGACATAGGGTATCTGTTTTGCAAAACTGAGAAAAGAAACACCAGAAGGCACAACTACAAATTAGCAGGAGGGAGGTACAGGAAGGAGGCCAGAAGACACTTCTTCACTGAAATGGTGGTGGCAGGATGAAATGAACTGCCAGAGGGAGTGGAAAATCACACCACAGTTGGTGGTGGGGGATTTAAAAGAGGGTGGGATAGATTCAAGGGGAATGTTAGGGTGACAGGGGAGCGAGGATGGAGTAACATGTAGCATACGTGCATGAGTCTGTATTGAGCATACACGATAGACCTTCAGGATTTCTTCTGCTGGTCTTTTGTATGTTCCTATGTTTGTATGTTCTGTCTACAGATCAGAAAAAAGTCTGACAGAGCTCCCATGCTTATTCATTCAAGTGCTTAGATACTAAGAGAGTTCTGAACAGTTTGCGTCTGGATAAAGTGTTTGAACCAGCAAGCCAAAGTTCATAGTAAATGGGTGGTAAGGGACACTCCTGAGAATACACAGAGGGGGTGTGTCAGAGGTGCCCTCTTAGCCCACTCCTTTATGTTTTTGGAACAGACCCACTTCTTTTAAGTCTCCATGGTCATTGTCGGGATACTTGGAATTATGGCCAACCCAGCCTTGCCCCTTCTGAAGGTTTTACCTTATGCAGACAATGTCAGCATATTCCTATAAGAAGATTCTGTGGGCCCCTCATTGATGGCAGTTTTGGACACATTTGCATTGGCATTAGGCTCAGTAAATCACACCAAAAGCATAGGGAATTGGGATTGGTGTCTTGCAGGATGTGGATAGATTTCTGACTAAAATCAAAATTGTAGGTACCTCAACTAAGCTTTTGGGGGCTACACTTTGGGTTGAGTGACCAAGCCTTTTACAACTGGGATAGCTGTTTGTCATCTACTTTTGTATAGGTGTAATGGTAGAAGGCTTGAAAGTTGTCCCAAAATAAATGAGTTTTCCGTATAAAGTCTTTTCTTAGTTCCCCTTTTCTCGTATACAAGTCCTGTGTTTCCCCCACCAGTATCTCTTGAAGATAAATTACTGTATACAGCTATTTTTTATGTTTCTCCCAGGGAGCCCCTTAAACTCTATTAAGAGAGGAGTGACCTAGTTGAAGATTAAAGATGGCGGTAGATATGTTAAACCCCGTGACTTTCTTATACAGTTCACTTTCCTTTTATAATTTTTGGAGTGTAATGCGTCATGAAGACAGATTCTGTGTACCATTGCTTGAGGAATGGCTGGTGCCTTTTCTTCCAAAATGGGGTCAAGGCAGGATACAGATTCCAGGGAAAGGCTCTGGTACACAGTGTCAGGTTTATGTTCTGATGGCATTAATGAAGTTCAGACAGTGGAAACTGTCTCCTGAATAGATAGAGTCATTTCCAAGGATGCATATTTATAATCATGTCCAATCTTTTATATTTATACTGGCTTCAGTCCTTCAAGTATGCCAAATGGATGTGGAACTAGTAGTATTACAACATCTCTCAAATGACAGGGTGCCTCCACAAATGAGAGACATTCTTTGGCACAGTACACACATGGACATCTTGGTGTAAAGAACTCCCACAAGCACAAAAGTTTAATGGAGTACAATTGCCCTCGACCAGGATGCCCTACAGTATTGGAAACACGAGATAATTTATTTCTTCCCTACTGCATGCCAGGTTTTTTTTTTATTTTTTAGCTGATCAGTGTTATTTTCCCAGTTTCAGTACCTAACCTACCAGATTCTACTGCTAGGCATTTTTACTCAAGACTGGATGGTCTTTGATGTAGACTCTCTGGTTCTGCTGTTTGCTGTTTTAAAGTTTTATATTTGGCAAATCAGGTGTGTGTTTTTTCATTAGAAAGTTGTACCTTATGGTGTTACGTGGGGTCTATACGAAAGACAAAACCACTTTTTTCAGATCAAAGGTGTCCTCCCTTCAGAGGAATTTTCATCAAAAATGTTATCCATGTAAACAAAGCAGTTGGTGGGGTCCACAGTATTTTTGTACTTTTCAGTTTTCACTTGTTACCTATTGTTTCCCCCATTTACTGTAGAGTGTGATTATTTTTTCTTTCCTTCTCAGTTATTATATTTTGGTAACTGTATGCTTTGAAAGAAAGCTTATTCTGGTTTTTGGTTTCTTGTTTTTTGATTTATGTAAATTGTTTGTTTTCATTTATTGTTCAAATGAAAATAATTCCCTTACTTTTACAGTAAGGACCATGAGCTCTTTAACTTCTGGCTGAACACCCACCAGAGATGAGTAGAAAGGAGCTCAGGTTAATGTCTTATATGAAGGATGGCATCTCAGCAGTTCAGTACATATCCCCCCCTCCAAAAAAAAAAATTCTGCACTATGCTGTCAGTATTGGGTATTACCCACATTCCTGGTGATGAACTTTCAACCCTTGACCTTCCAATCTTTCAACCCCAGAAGTAAGCATGGAACTTTCAGATTCCCTGACCCAACGAACATGGAGCATCTTGTTCTAAGTAGACTACTACAACCCAATTGTACATCTATTTATGCAGACAGGGCATGCACCTACAGTAATGTAGTTAAGTATCCATGACAGTATCTTGATTATGGTTATTAATTTGAAGCCAGGACAAGTGCAGCTGAGAGAAAGAAAGAGAGGGCAAGGAGGGATAAAGCTACTCCACTGATGAGCACATAAAGCCCAGCCACTAATAACAGCAAAGGAAAACACATTTTAGAGGTTGAATTCCATCACAAACTCAAGATCTCATTGTCAGGGATGGGCTATAAACATTAAAATGTTATTTTACTCTTTCAGTTACATGGTACTCTTCAATTTATTGTAAGCATTGTGCTTTTGTTTGGGGGAGTGGCTGAAGCTTTCTCTAGTTTCTCCAAATTCCCTGACTAAGGCAGTTGAGCCTCAAGGGCAAAAACATGAGCAGAGGTTCAAGGGACAAGAGATATGAGGTATGGCTGGTAGCCCATAACATGTTTAGCCTGGAGAAAGGAGGCTGAGAGGGGGCCACAATCTCAATCTTTTGCATGCTCATGGGATTGGTGAAACTGAACAGTCAGAGAAGTTTGATCTGGTGTCCTGCAACAAGGATACAGAGACATGCCCTGAAACTTGGGGGTGATAAATTTAATGTTTAGTGGCACTATTCTCAAGAGAGTGGTGACCCAGTGAAACAACCTATCAGCAGAGACAGTAGACATGAAGATAGTATTGACCTTCGAGGTAAGCCTGGACTAATTTCTACTTACAAAGGGAATCAACAAGTACCCTGGGTTGTAAAGGGGGTAGAACATCCCTGTAAATTGTTACGTGTTTCCACAATATGCTTATTTCATCCTTGCTTATGAAGTGGGGTGAGGGACATGATGGACTGGGAACTCTTCTGACTTTAAATGATTTATTTTACCACTTATTGTTCCCCAATTCCTCACCTCGATGTTGAGGTATGCCTGACTGTACCTTTCTTCATATGGGCAGGGCAGGTGAGTGGGTGCTTTCACAGCCAACGCCAGTGCCACACCATAGCGTTAGTCAGCAGAGTGTTCATGAATGCAGGCAGCTCATGCTGTTCCTCCCTTACTGCTGAGCACTTTGCTCTTGCTATGCTTCTGACCTCTGGCCAGCTCCAGCATGGGATTTCAGGCACAGATGCCCAGCTCTGTTTTAAGCATTTGTCATTTTTTGTTTAAATCAGCAAGTTGCTATGAAATAAAATGTGAATGTCTATTACGGCCCCAACATGTCATTTTTATTTAAGCAGTAAGGGATGATGGAGAATGGGTTATCTTCAGGTAATCCCACCTCACTAGTGCCAAACAGCAGGCGCTCATGGCTTCTACTTTTCAAACAGTAGGGATGTGGAGTGGGGATAAGGATTACTGATCAATAACCCACCCCTTGGAGTTGCTTACCACTATTATAAAATGCTATAAGACGTTATTTGATTCAGTAGATTTTTAGTTTAAAAAACTCATCATATGCCTCCTCTGCATACACTGTGCTTCACACAATGGCATGGTGTGCCACATATGTGAATATTATGTGGAGGCTGGATTTCCAATTTCAGTTTTATAACCAGTCATAACTTTATGTGCCTGATATTTTTTTAAGCAGTACCACTAATTATAACTCCAGTAGAATATTTATCTGACTTATAAATTGCATTTCTCTTTCACACATATTCACCAGTGACTTGTATTTGTATGTGTAAATTAGCTTAACAATTTATGTACTTCAGTAGAATTCAAACAAAAATGCTTAATACACCTTCACTATCTAAACAGGACATCCATTTATTTGAACACATTGATTATCTACTCTAGATCACCACAGTTTATATATGTCATTGGGGCATTAGGAACAAGTAGAATAAATCCTAGCTATTCTTAGTGCTGTGGCAATGCATAAGAAACAAAAAAAGGACTTGTGGATGCTTAGCATCCTGCTTGCTGTTCTGCCACTTTGGAGAAAGCAAGTAAGACAGGAAAAATAAATATGTATGCATTTGATGAGCCACATGTCCTGTTTTAAAAAGTGATTTAATAAAGAATAAGGCTTCTCTGTGAATTGTTGGGTCTAGCTAAATTAACACCAGCTGCTAAAAACAACCCGTTAGCAATCAGAGTTAGACAGAAAAAGCATGACACATATGCAAAGTATGAACAATATTTAGTTAACTGTCAGGACTGTGACTAAGGGTATTTGTGTTCTTGGACAAAACTGACCTTCCCTCCCTCCCTTTGCCCTTCATTACAATACACCCTACTCTGAAGTACTACCACGTTCTCGGGGTCCACAAGTGACCTGTGAGATTAAATCAGTAAATCAAGTTATAATTATCACTGGCAGTGTTTACATATATAGGAACAAAGAATAAGTGTCACCCTATGAGAAATGCTAACATGAGAATAATTCATTCTAAAGTGGGTATGACACATTCTGAAATAAGTATAATGTAGAACACACCAAAATGAGCATAACATATACCAAGATAGATACAACACATATCAAAATGCATTTGGCATATACATAAATAAGGGATCTACAAAGGAGAGCTGTCACAGAAATGATTTATCTACACAAGTGCTATTTGGCTTTGGCTAACCTCATGAGTGGCGTATGCCACAAGTGAGGTGTCCAAACAGCACAAGTGTAGATAAATCATTTACCTGACAGCTCACCATTGTATATTTCATTTATGCAATAGGGATGCTTTCTGTCAGTGCAGGGACATCTGCTTTCGATTGCTTATCTTTTTTTGCATATGTCTGTCAAAAAAGTGGACACAAATGATTGCATTTTCTGCTCTTTTTGCTCATTATAAAAACATCTATAAGGTATCTATAAATGAAACCCCACTCATTTTGTAGTTAATTTTGTGTTGAACAACTTTCATGCTCACAGTACCATGCTACCTTTTTTCATTTTAAAGTTATTCACATTTGAATATGGGTAGTACTGCTACTGAGGCCAAACATTCTAAATGAGTTCCGGAGTGATTGTGACATAACTACTATATGGATCAATTTATTCAATGGCTGTGAAAATAAATGGCTTTATTCAATGAATTTTGAGCCCACTCCTATCGCATTAATGAGTCTAACTCACACCAACATGAGCATAACACATTCCAAAATAAGTATACCCCATACAACACACTGACATAGATACAACACATGCCACAATTGCATATTCTGCTTCAGTTAATTTGTTTCATGGGAGTGAATTCCATGGCTTCACATTAGTACAGTACATTTTCTTCATCTTTTTTGAAGCCAAAATCATTCCTGCCATTACAATATTGAAGTCAGACTAATCTTGCCACCCCTCTCCACATTGGAATTCAGCCTAATTATCTATAAAGGTACTTTAAAAATACAATTTCTGCACTTTCTAACCTTATTCTTTGTAGTATGAAAATATACATGCTATTCTAGGGAAGAACTAGGCCAATAAAAGAAACACCAATTAAGGATTAAGGTCTGCTAATCTAAACTTGGGAGATAATGAATCATGAGGTCTGAGGCAAGGCAAAGTGCCTTACATACCTTGGGTTAGCTTACTGTAACAAAGGTAACCCAACCCATGGAGGACCTTAATTCTATTAATATAAACTATTTTTTTATTTTTATGAATGTTTTAATAATTACAATTAGAATGGTTTTATTGTACGTGACAGTTTTTAGCCACCAACATAACCCCTTAAGAATGTTATCAGACTGTCAGATTGCACCTTTTCCAGACATTGTTCACAATAATAAAAACAAGCATTTGCAAATACTGAATGTTGTATTGCTGACATTGGCATCAGTAGTGCAGGAGTTGAACAGATGCATAATAGGAATGGCAGTGAAGTATGAAAGTGATGTCAAACCCCACATCACCCTACAGAGACTGACAGGCACTTAAGTGTGCCTTTGGGCATCGGCCATAATGTTCATGGCATTTTAGCTCACCCTACCCTGCAGTGCGACAAATATCGTGTTGTGCCTTGGGGTCCGCGGGCCTTACGCTCACCCCATTTGGCCATAATGCTCATGGCATTTTATCTCACCCTATCCCGCAGACACAGACAGGTGCTGAGGTGTGCCTTGGGGTGTTCGGCTTTACAGTCAACCCATTTCATAAGAACATACACTGAAATAGGTGCAGCACAAGAGAATGGGGTGAACTGTGGGGCTGAAGAATCCAAGGCACATCTCGATGCCTGTCAGTGGCTTGAGAGTGGGGGGGATGGTATGGCATGAGCATGACAGCCGGCAATGTAAAGACACACCCCTGACACCTGTCAGTCTGTACAGGGTGGGGTGTTATGGTTAGAAACCCTAATGCCCTGGCCGTTTGTTGGTATTTGCACTACAAATTTGCAACACAGCATTTTTGTGACCCCCACCTCATGAAAGTGTTTGGGACCTCTGTGCATGAATAGTGGCACTGTGATTTTGTTAATCTGTCCTGAATGTTGATTTCTTACAGTGACCGTGCCATTCTGCGCCAGATGTGGGAAAACACCATTTGGGCAGGATGTGAAAAATTACAGCTGTACCATTCTTAGGTAGGTGTGAAGAGATGACAGTGCTGAAAATCTTGAGTGACAATATTAAAAATGCTCGAATTTATGAGCATACATAGAAACTGTGCAATGTACACTCATGACACAGTCATTTAGTGGAATTATTTCACCAAATTTTCAACACAGACATTTTGGGACCTCTGCTCATGAACACTGTCACTATGATTTTCTTCATCTGTCCTGATCGTTGATTTCCCACAGCGGCCACACCATAGTGCACCACTTGAGCTAAAATACATTTTGGGCAGAATCTGAAAAATGACAGCTGTACTGTTCATAAGAACGTGTACACAATTGACAATGTTGAAAATGTTGAGTGAAAATATTACAAATTGTCAAAGTTACATGTGCGCGTGGAAACTGCACAATGCACGTTTGTAACATAGTCATTTTTTGGACTTTTGTCACCAAATTTTCAACATAGGCATTTTAGGACTTCTGCTCATGAACAGTGTCACTGTGATTTTTGTAATGTGTCCCGAACACTGATTTCCCACAGTGACTGCGCCATCTGCGCCTGTAGTGTGAAAACACATTTCAGCCAGGATGTGAAAAATGACAGCTGCACTGTTCATAAGGAGGTGTGGAAAAATTCCATTGTTAAAAATCTGGAGTGAAAATATTACAAATTGGCGAAGTTATGAGTGCGCATGGGAACTGCGCAACACATGCTAGTAACAGTCATTTTTTGGAATTTTTTCACCAAATTTGCAACATAGGCTTTTTGGGAGGCCATCTCATAAACAATGACACTGTCATTTCATTACTCAGTGCCGAAAGGTGATTCCGCGCAATGACTGCAAAATCACCTTTTGGGACTGAATAATGCCATGACGGTGACTGAATTCATGAGGAGGGGTCCCAAAAACCCCATGTTGAAAATTTGGTGGAAAATTCCCCAAAATGCCCAGGATATGCATCAAAGTTGAAAAAACCCTATTTACAGTATGCCATTATACTGTATAGCTTACTGGCATTTCTTCAGTTCGCGGTTGGCTTTGAAGAGTGCAGACGTATTTCCGGTCCACCGAAGATCATCGTGCTGGACTCCGGAGGTAAGTATGGGGTGAGGGTGTGTGTGGGGAGGCAGGGTGCGCAGAGGGTGGGCGCGGGTTGATAGATGGTCCACGAACTCAACAAGGGACTGTTTTCTGTTTTACATGGTTAAACCAAAAAAAAAAAAACACATCGCGGGCCTGTTTTTTATTTCAGGGACATTTGGCATGCCGGGGTGGGCTCCCAGTGTGCCACCTGTGTGTTTGATGGGAGGGGGGTCTGTAGCCAATAGGGATTGGACACCCCCACTGGCACATACAGAGTTGGGGAGGGAGTTGCATGAGCTGAGGGGGATTGGGCACCCCCTCGGCACACAAGAAATGGGGGGGTACATTATGCCGACAAGGATTGGGCACCCCCATCGGCAAGTTAAATTAGAAGGGGGAATTCTGACAGGGGGATTGGGCAACCCCAACAGCTTTCAAAGGGACTGTGAAAGGTGGTGGCTGTTCTTCAGCTTCTGTGGGGACTATCAGAAGCTGACGGGGAAGCTGCCGCCATGTTGCTTCATGTGGACACCAGATGAGGCAAGCAGTAATTGGCTGCTGCAATCAGAGACCGCTCCGTGATGCTCCCTGATTGCAGCGGCTAATTTCTTTCAAGGTGGTGGCACATTTTCTGAACTGCTGTCATAGACAGCCTGCTATGCCATTGGCGCCACAGAGCCCGGCCACAAAAAGCAGTGGTGCCATTGGCTGCAGCAGGACCGCTTCTCCGAAACCCACTTCTCCACTGAAGCAGACAACATTAAAAAAATGAAGATTGGTGGATACAGGATTAAATGCTCTTCTCAATAATCAAAGGACCCACACTGTGCTAGTTTGCTATACATGTTGGTATTTATATATATATATATATATACCAGTAGTGTTCTAAACATTTCAGGCTGGATACAATATTAACTATCTTGATTCCTTAGTGACTATCTGTGCTGACATATTACCACTACTCTAATTACCCTCTTTGCTGGACAACTGGATCAGAAAGACATACAAGGTACACTTCCTGGCCCAGTGACCTGAAACAGGAAAAACAAGCAAGGAGTCCTGTTCCAACAAGATCAACTTATAACTCTAACTAGGGCTGGACAGTTTGACTCAGTCAGCCCCAATTTATTTATTTTTTTTTAAATATCAAGTTTAATTACAGTACTGTGAAATACAGGATAACTAGTCTTGCATAGTCACCAATGTTTCACAACAAAAGCATAATTTCTCTAGTGTGGCAGGTTCTAAAAATATTAAATGAAATATAAATTAAACTAGTAATTGGTACATATATGGGTTACTAAGGGAGGTGGTCAGCCTCCCAGCAAACTAATAAAAAGCTTGTTCAAAGGGAAACTGCCAAAGTTTCATACCTGGTTATAGCTGACCCTCCAATTTTTAATAAAGTCAAATAGGAAATTAAATTCCATTCTGTAGTACTTTCATACAGGATCTATAAACAAAACGCCTTCTGTTACATTCAAAATTATACAGCTCTTGATGATCATATGCTGATATTTACATTCAGAATATGATATTTACTTTGCCATTAAATCTAATCTCTTGAGAGGTGAATTCTTTCCAAGTCAGACAAAATAAAACTATTTTGCAGTTCATTTGCCATGTCATTGTATTCGTGTATCTACCATATATGTAGCCTTTATAAATATTCTGAGCTAAGTTTATCAGCAAGGATTAGTAACACAAATAGTGCGTTAACTGTAAGACAGGAACAATTACTAATATATTTGACCATTTCCAAAAATAATTTGTTATAATATTTGAAATTGTATTTTGAAAGCTGAGACTTTTAAACATTTAGGATTGGAAATGTAAGTTTAAAAAATGAAATCTTGAAGTCTGATAAACATGAGTAGATCATAATGATACTGTTCTCATGTGTTGCTACATGTCAATACATGTGGATATAATATGTGGTTAAAAATACTGGATTTATTCAATGTGGAACCATTTTGGTTTTAAACTGATATGTGGAAGATGTACAGTAACGACATCATATATGGATATATCAACTTAACTGACTCCAAGCTTTCATAACAAATATGTTTCTAGCACTAATGCTTCCAATGTTTTTGCATTTAGCCACAGTATCATGTCTTCCATCTACAGTGCAATGAAAAATCAAATGTGTGAAAAAATAAAATGTGCTGAAGTGGTCTTCCCTTCTGACATCTGGACAAGCACTAGTACTTGTAATGCATACTTGTCTTGTACAAGACAAAGAACCTCTGTGTGCAAACACTGAGGCAAGGGTTACCCCAAAGGGCATTTGGCTGGGAAGCCAAGTTTCAAGAAAATACAAATTCACACATGCCCCCACAATGCAAAGCATCATGGGCTGCATATGCAAATCACCACAGAATGTTATGCTGGTCCAACTTTAAGCAGAATTGCATGGTGCCGAAAGGTCTCTCACACAGTTTGCAAAGGGTGCTAACAGAAGACATAGACACGTGTTTCGTCCTACCAGGACTCATCAGTATGCCTCGTCTGTTTGACACCCCAGTGGAATGGACCAGCTACCCCTAAGGCAGTGTGCCTGGGATATATTGTGGTGAACCCATTAAAATAAAAAACATTTAAAAGACAAAGAACCTCTGTGTGCAAACACTGAGGCAAGGGTTACCCCAAAGGGCATTTGGCTGGGAAGCCAAGTTTCAAGAAAATACAAAATCACACATGCCCCCACAATGCAAAGCATCATGGGCTGCATATGCAAATCACCACAGAATGTTATGCTGGTCCAACTTTAAGCAGAATTGCATGGTGCCGGAAGGCCTCTCACACAGTTTGCAAAGGGTGCTAACAGAAGACATAGACACGTGTTTCGTCCTACCAGGACTCATCAGTATGCCTCGTCTGTTTGACACCCCAGTGGAATGGACCAGCTACCCCTAAGGCAGTGTGCCTGGGATATATTGTGGTGAACCCATTGTCTTGTACAGCTCACTGGGTGCAGTTTGCTGGAAATGAAATGAAAGTACAGCATGCTATAGTATATAAACTGATTTGGACACTGATGGTGCTAATGAATTTCAAAACTGGCTCCTTTGCATGTTGCCGTTTTTAAGGGAGAACATACTGCTGCCAATATCATACGCAATAAAAACACCATAATGAATAACTGAATCTATGCAAACAAACTAAGAAATGGTGCTGGGCTTGTCAATGCATAGGCAGGTGGTGATACCACTAGAACAACAACAACGACAACACAATCTGGATGTGATACGTGGGCTCACATCAGTGTTTTAGATGACACAGACGCCAGTTAGGATTCCATCTTTAGGCATACTGTAAGTGCAGGGAATACAGTGGATATTTTGGGGGGAGAAACAAAGACAAGCATTCATATCAGATCCTTTAAACTACTGGATGTCAAAAAAGATGGTATGTCCTTAAGTCACTCAAGTAGCAGTAAACTACTTGGGCTGTCCCCCAATGAGTGTGTCATCTGAAAGAATAATTAGTATTACAGGTGATGTAGTAGTGCCACACAAGTCCAGCCTCAAACCAGGGAGGATAGAACTGCTTTTCTTGAAAGTAAATCTCCCACTGCTGGATTATGAGTAGGAAAGACATTATTGTCTCAGACATGGGGTAAAACAGGTATTGTGATTTATAATCCTTTAGTATTTTATCAGTTGATCCACTTTTTATGTTGTCTTGTGCTTGCACGAGCAACATGTTGTGGTAATACGAGAAATGCAGACTTGTGTAAGAGTTGGCAAATGAAGGGCATGCTTTAGTAGGTGTGTCCCTCATTCCCCAATTAGCCAGCATGCTAGCGTTGACACAAGAATTATGCAAAGTGGACACAACTTGTAAGAAATGTGCCACAGCAATCAGAGACAAGTTCGTCATGCAGCGGCACCGATGACACGCCTCCCGTATGTGCCTTTCCTGGTGAAACATTTCAATAAACATGGCAGTGGCAGGAACAATCCCAAAAGAAAGCCAACACTGGGGGTGCAATCCCTGTGTCGGCATGTCCGCCACCCCCCCCAGTGTGTGGCACACTGGGAGCCCACCCCAGTGTGCTGCCACTCACAGAAAGCTGATCGCGTCGGTATGTTCCTGGCCCCGCCCATCCCATTGTGTGGCACACTGGGACCCCACTCCGGTGTGGCCAACATCACCCCCAAAAGTCATGGGGCACACTGGGAGCCCCCCCAGTGTGCCCAACAGTTGTTTTATTTCCCTTTTAAAGAAAGAAAATGGTCCCGCGACTTCCAGTTTTTTTTCTGTACCTGAAAAGAAGGAAATGGTCCCTCATTGTCCTCAGTGCCCCCCTCCTCCAACCCACACCCACCCTCTGTGCATCCCACCTCCCTACACCCCCGTCACCCCAGACTTGTCTCTGGAGGTCTGGCACTGTGATCTTTGGTGGAGCGGGAACATGTCTGGACTCTTCAAAGCCGAACTGCAAAATGAAGAAATGTCAGTAAGCTGTATAATGGCATAAATGGGGGCAACTTAGGTGGATATCTCAGCCATTTTTTTGAATTTTGGCTCCACATTTTCAACATGGGGTCCTTGAGACCCCATCTCATGAACACATACACTGTCATCTCATTATTCGGTCCTGAAAGGTCATTTTGCAGTCACTGAGTGGAATCACCTTTCAGGACTGATTAACAAAATGACAGTGCCACTGTTCCTGAGTTGGGGTCCCAAAAAGCCTATGTTGCCAATTTGGTGAAAAAATTCCAAAACAATGACTGTGTTATGAGCGTGCATTGCGCTGTTTCCATGCACGCTCATAACTTCAACAATTTTTAGTATTTTCACTCCAGATTTTCAACATTGCCATTTTTTCACACCTCCTTATGAACAGTACAGCTGTCATGTTTCACATCCTGCCCAAAATATGTTTTCGCACATGTGGTGCACAATGGCACTGTCACTCTGGGAAATCAATGTTTGGGGCAGATTAACAAAATCATAGTGATACTGTTCATGAGCAGAGGTCCCAAAATGCCTATGTTGAAAATCTTATTAAAAAAATCCCCAAAATAATTGCTTTATGGATGCACATTGTGCAGTTTCTACGCACACTTGTGACTTCACCAATTTTTCATATTTTCACCCCAGATTTTCAACATTGCAATTTTATTACACCCCCTTATGGACAGTACAGCTGTTAGTTTTCACATCCTTCCCAAAATGTGTTTTCATACATGTGGCACACAATGGCGTGGTCGCTGAGGCAAATCTATGTTCAGGACAGATTAACAAAATCACAGTGACACTGTTCATGAGCAGAGGTCCCAAAATGCCTATCTTAAAAATTTGGTTAAAAAATCCCCCAAATAATTGTGTTACAGGCTTGCCTTGTACATTTTCTACACACGATCATGACTTCATCAATTTTTCAAATTTTCACTCCAGATTTTCAACATTGCCAGTTTTTTACACCTTCTCGTGAACAGTACAGCTGTCAGTTTTCTCACCTGTGGCACCAAATGGTGCAGTTGAAGTGCAAAATCACCTTTTGGCTAACAAGCTGATAGTGTCACTGTTCATGAGGTGGGGTCACAAAAAGCCCATGTTGAAAATTTGGAGGGAAAATACCACCAAACACCCAGGGCATTAGGGTTTCCAACCAAAACGCCCCACCCTGTAGAGACTGACAGGCGTCAGGGGTGTGGCTTGGGATTGTCAGCTGTAATGCACATGCCATTCCACCCCATCCCCACCCTGCAGCCAGTGACAGGCATTGAGGTGTGCCTTGGACTCTTCGGCCCCAAAGTTCACCCGATTCTCCTATGCTGCACCCATCTCAGTATATTTCCTTATGGAATGGGGTGAGCATAAGGCCCGAAGACCCCAAGGCACAACATGACACTTGTCAGTGTCTGCAGGGTAGGGAGAGATGAAATGGTGTGAGTGTTATGGCTGATGACCCAAAGGCACACCCCAATGCCTGTCAGTCTCTGCAGGGTGGGGTTGGGGTTGGCATCAGTTCAATACTTCACTGCCATTCCTATTATGCATCTCTCTAACTCCTGCACTACCAGTGCCAGTGCCAGCAAGACAACATTTGACACTGACAAATGCTTGTTTTTTGCTAGTACTGTGACTAGCTTTAGGGTGCATCCCATCTGATCCAGCTAATATTGTGAATTGGATGGCACTGTGTTTAAGTGTCTGCTCTTTCAGAAAGAAAATAAATATTCAATCTGGTTTTAAAATACAGTAGTTTAATGTGTGACACTGGACAAGATGTACAAGATAAAAACCTGCTGCCAATGGCCAGGTTAAAAATTGATGTCATCTTACAACATCTCCCCCTGCCCTGTCAAAAAAAATATTCCATTCTAATGCCAGGAGCCTACTCCCCAAAGTAGATGCCCTGAAAGTTTGGACCACCAAGCACTCCCCAGTCATACTTTGTATTTCTGAAACCTGACTGTCCAGCAAGGTACCCGATTCCCTTCTCGCTCTACTGGACTATCATTTTTTCCACCAGGACAGGGGCAGACCCTGGAGATGGTGTTGCCATATATGCTTACCACTCCCTCTCCTGCTCCATCTCACTTAAAGAGTCCCTCCCCTTCTTTCATGAACTAATCATAGCCAGGCAAAATATCCCAGCCACACTACTTCTATACATCAGAGCCTTACATGCCTTCCCAGAATCTCACCAATCTCTCTTCTATTTTGTGTCTCATCCATTGCCACACACTCAACCTCCAGGGATCTGATCCTGCTTGGAGACTTCAATTTAAACTGTCTCTCTCAACCTCCTAACCCACCCTACACAACATTGAACTCCTTTACTTCATTCAGCTCATAAAAGAACTCACTTGACTAAATCATCGGTCCCCCAACTGTTCCCTATTAGATTGGGTGCTCTCCTCACAGCCCCACCAGATCATTGCAGCAAGCACCATTCCAGATATCTTTAGTGACCACTGTGTGACCTGCTGTGTCAGAAAAGTACCCCTCCACTCCATCCCCAAATACATTTGGCACCGCTTCCTTAGGTCACTCGATTCAAACTCCCTACTACATGACCTCCACCAAGCCAACTGGTCTCCAGTGTTCTCCACTACCAGCATAGCCCACCAGAGACTGAGCAATTCTGGACCTGATACTGACCAATGGGGACAGAGTCATAGAAGTCTGGGTAGAAGGACAACAGGGGTCCAGAGACCACAACATAACGTGGGTTAACATGGAGACAGAGACTCAATCAAGCCACACAAAGGTGAAGGTTTTAGATTTCAGGAAGTGGACTTCACAGAAATGTGGAGATGTATTAGAGTAGCCCTGGAAAAGGTGGAGATAGGAGATGGGGGTTGAAGAGCAGTGGGGTAAACTAAAAGGATCCATAGTGGAAGTGACAAACCAGTGCATCAGGTTGGTGTCCAAAGGGAAGAAAAGTAGCAAGCCACTATGATTCTCAAAAGGGGTGGCAGACAAGTCAGATCTAAAAGTGCAAGTTTCAAGACATATAAAGAGGCCCAAAGGGAGGAAGACAGGGAGGTGTACCTGGAGTGTCTAAGGGAAGTGGGGAAGGCTGTTAGGAGAGCAAAGTCATGGACTGAGGAGGGATTAGCACAGACAGTGAAAAAAGGGACAAGACATTGTATAGGTACATCAATGAAAGAAGAAAACCCGGGGGGGATTGTAAGGCTCAAAGGGGACAAAGGAGAGTGTAAGGAGGGAGACCTAGACTAGGTGGAAATACTGAATTAATATTGTTATTCAGTATTAACTGAAGAGGGGGAAGGTCAGGGACCACAGCTGGGCAATAGATGTAAGGGGAGTGGGAAGGTGGACACCAGTCCATTCACAGTGGAGATAATCCTAGAAGAACTCACAAAACTGAAGGTGGACAAAGCAATGGGGCCAGATGGCATACACCCGGGGATATTAAGGGAGCTGCGAAGGGAACTAGTGGCACCTCTGGCAGCCATGTTCACTGAGTCACTCAATACAGGAGTGGTTCCAGAGGACTGGAGGAGGGCACATGTAGTCCCTCTGTACAAAAGCGGTAGTAAGGAGGAGGCGGGGAACTATAGGCTGGTCAGCCTCACCTCAGTGGTGGGGAAGATCATGGAGGCACTGCTGAAAGAAAGAATAGTGGCACACCTGGAATCCAGTAGTGCCCAGGATCTGAGGCAACATGGATTCACAGCAGGAAGGTCATGTTAAACAAATCTGATAGATTTTTTTGACTGGGTGACAAAGGAAATAAATTGGGGGGGGGAGAGGACATCGCATTCCTTGATTTCAGCAAGGTCTTCGTCACCATCTCACATAAGAGGCCGGTTAACAAGATGTGTAGTCTGGTCATGGGGTACAAGGTGGTAAACTGGATTAAGAACTGGCTGATGGACAGGAGGCAGAGGGTGGTGGTGGTAAATAGGGTCCAATCCGGGGAGAGGGAGTGACCAGCAGGGCACCTCAGGGATCGGTCCTTAGGCCAGTTCTGTTCAATGTCTTCATTAGTGACACTGCAGAAGAGCTGGAGGGAAAAGTCTGATTGTTTGCAGATGACACCAAGATCTGCAACAGGGTGGATACTCCAGATGGGGTAGACAGAATGAGGAGGAACCTGAGGAAGCATGAAAATGGTCTGAGGTGTGGCAATTGGGATTCAATGCAAAGAAGTGCAAAATAATGCACCTGGAATGAGGGAACCCTGGGGACAACTACAGGATGGGGGAGGAGAGGTGATCACCAGGGAAGAAAGGAACTTGGAGGTTATATCATTATAGATGACTTACAGGTGTCAAAGCAGAGGACAAAGGCTGCAGGGAGGGCCTGTGGCATGCTGGGGTGCATAGGCAGAGGTATCACTAGCAGAAGGAGGGAGGTGGTGATGCCATTGTATAAAACACTAGTGAGACCTCACCTAGAGTACTGTGTGCAGTTCTGGAGGCACCATCTTTGCAAGGACATTGACAAGGTGGAAGCGATCCAGAGTAGGGAAACCAAGATGGTACAGGGCTTGCACCACAAAACATATAAGGAGAGATTAAAGGACCTTTCTATGTACTCATTAGAGGAGAGGAGGGAGCAGGGGACATGATAAAAAACATTCAAGTACCTCAAAGACATAAACAAGGTGCAGGGGGGAGACATCTTCCAAGTTACAGGGAGTACTAGAATGAGGGGGCAGGATATGAAATTGGAGGGAGGCAGGTTAAGAGGAAATTTGAGGAAGTTTTTTTTCACAGAGAGGGTGGTGGACACATGGAATGGTCTGCCACAGGAGGTAGTGGGAACAAGCACAGTGGAGAGATTTAAACATGCCTGTGACAGGCATAAGGGAACCTTAGAGGTGGGAAGAAAAGACAAAAAGCCACTGATCAGCTAGGGTCAGAGGCCACAGACTAGTATAGGGCTTACAGGCAGACTGGATGGGCCTAGTGGTCCTTATCTGCCAACAATTTCTATGTTTCTATGTTTCTAGACTCAGCCCTTAGCTCCTTCACCAGCTCCCTCACCAGAGCTCGAAACATCCATGCACCCATAAAAAAGCAAGGGTAAAACATACCCACCATCCCAGGATCAGCACAAGCTTAAGTGCTCAGTGCAAGCTACATGATTGCGTATGGGCTATTTATAAATCCTCCCTGACCCAGGTTGACCTCCAATCCTATAGAATACTATGAAACGCATGTACAAAGGCCACCCGGACAGCCAAAGTAGCCTACTTCAAGGAACTCCTCCAATCTAACCATGACTCCCCTGCAAATTTTTAGAAAATGATCCACTGCCTCACTGACCCCCCAACAAAGTCTTACACCTCTGTCCTCTCAGTTAATGGCTGTCAAATATCAGACCCCTCCTTGGTAGCTGAATCCCTAAACAAATATTTTATATCTTGTGCCCTTCTCAAGCCTCCCCCCCCCCACCAAGGCCTATCCCGATCCCCTGGCCCCACACTCCCATCCACATTCCTCTAGCGGCTACCACCTACCCCCAATCACACAGCAGGAGGTCTACCATTCTTTCTTGTCACTAAACCCAACTAAGCACAGACCTGATGACATTGACCCCTCATTCCTTCACATCTCTGCACTGGCCATTGTCCTCCCTCCTCACACATCTGCTAAACCTCTCTCTCACGAGACATAGTCCCCACAGCATGGAAAATGACAAAGGTCCTACCCCTCCACAAAGGCGGTGATCCTTCCTGCCCTGGTAACTAGCACCCCATTTTTTTATTTATTTTTTTTTTATTTTAGTCTTTGGTAACTGGGTAAGGCCCTCTAGGCACAAGTGCCTGTTTTCAGGGGCAACCTGGGAGCACTGAGCGGTTACGTGACTTGCTCAGAGTCACACAGTATGCAAGTGGAGGTTGTGAGAATCAAACTCAAGTCTGGTCTGCTGGATGTATTAAGCTCATTCACCCTCCTCCTTGCCCTTCCAAAACTTCAGGAGTCTCTAGTCAATTCTAGGGTAGCTGATTTCCTTTCTGCCACAAACACTCTATCCCCTGTCCAAGCTGGATTTAGGAGGAACCACTCCACTGCCTCTTCTCTTCGAAAGGTCACAGACTCTATACTCTCAGGTATGGACCTGGGTCACATCACTACTGCCGTCTTCATCGACCTGGCAAAGGCATTCAACTCAGTGCCCCTCCCACTCCTGCTCAGCAAGCTGTGATCAGTCAGTCTTGCAGCACCTACAGTAAATTGGTTTAGTTCTGACCTAGTAGATAGGACTCAGTCAATCCAGGTGGGCCTCACCCTATCATCTCCCCTCCCTATTCTTGCTGGGGTACCCTAAGGTTTAATACTGGGACCCATCTTATTCTCCTTCTTCATCAATGACCTCCCTTCAGTCTGCATGCATTCTAAAATCCATATGTACTGTATGCCAACGATACGGTCATCTTTACCACAGGTCCCTCAGTCCACGACGTGGAGGCCCCCCTTCAGTGTGACTTTAATAACATCCTGGGATGGTTCTAAGCAAACCAGCTGAGGGTTAACACAAAAAAAGACAATCTCTATGTCCTTTGAGTCAAGACAAAAACTCACAGCACTCTCTACCCCCCTTGTCTTCACCACCTCTGATGGCTACCCCTTAGAGGAAGTTTCTGCCTTTAAATACCTCGGTGTATGGCTCGACAATAAGAATGACTTCTCACTCCATATTGACACCCTGCATGCAAAACTCCACCCAAAACTCGGTATCATGTACCAAAACAAGGAATGCATCTCTCTTTCTCTGTACACCGACAGTCAGTTACAAAAACAGTTCTCCCCATTACCGACTAAGCAGATATCGTTTACTGCACTGCTTCCGCCTTCTCTCTTGCCAAACTAGATTCTCTCCTAAATGTCTTTTGCCACTTTGCACACACTCCCCTTTCCGAACCCACCACTGCTCCCTCTACTGCTCCCTTTCCACCCCGTCTTGCCCACTGACATAAAGTCCACTCCCTCACCTTCATAGGGAAATACTGGTTCAGACTTCTCCCCTTCTATATCTCCTCCCTCCTATCCCCTACTTGTCCCTCCTCTTACCCACTCTGCTCCAGTGGGTCCCGATCATTTTCCCTTCCACACCCCCACAAAAACTCTACCCAGTCTGCCTTCTCCTTCCGCCTACCATCCCTCTGCAACCAAATCTCTACATCCATTCAGCATGCCTCCTTGCTCCCAGTGCTCAAATGCCTTTTCAGGCTAACTCCAATTGCTCCTTGCCACTGCTTCTAATGCATCTCTTCCATACGACCTAGTCCTGCACTCAGGCTCTCTATTCTATATTACTCCCAAGTCCCAATACTAATAGCTTTTACTGTAAGTGGAGTTGCTAATACACACATTTCAGTTCCATTCCTAGAGGGAACTGATGGATTGTGGATGCACTCACTCTTATACCAATCTCCACCTCAGCTTTTGTATATTTTGTATATATTGTATAAAGATCAAACTGAAGTTTGATATAAGTCACACCGTTGTCCTCAAAACTGTTTGTATTGTTGTACAGCAGGATGTACCTACCCTCATGTCATACTTGTATATCTGTATACATCATCAACAATTTGTCTAGCTGTATCTATTTCTCCCTATGTAACCCAACTGTTCCCCAGGTCGCACTTGGATGCGTTTTCTGGTTACCAAAGTTTAAATAAAATAAATAAATTTCACATAACAACACAGCAATCATGATTTCCTCTAAATGTGAAACACAGTGTTGTTCCATTTATCAAGTTGTTTATTACTGTTACCATGAACTGCCGCATACTAGTCACTGAAAGACCAGCTCTACAGGACAGAGTCTAGGGGTTGAATTCAGTACTGTTTGTCATCTCAGATGCTGAAGGCATCAGTCCAGCAGCCTGACCATATACAGTACATCATTGTCCACCTTGGCTGATGCTAGTATGGCACAAATACGACTGTGGTCAAGTATGTTTGGGGCGCGATACTGATAGGAACTTTAGGTGAAGCAACTAACCTTGGAGGCAAAATTACCACCTGCCATGCTTTGATCTTACTTTTCCAGAACTTTTCCAGTTGTGGCATCTGCAATGATACAGGAGAGTGGTTGGCTCTGTGATGCAAAGGTACTGTAGCTCTTTCATAAGGTATGTGGCTAATTTGTTTTTTGACATCGGTAATGATAAAAGGGGAAGATGAGGTGTGAGGACAAAGACTCTGAAGTTTGGATGCCCTCATGCTTTGGTTCTTACAAGCCCTGGATAAAGGTATTTGTATCTCTGGCTCCATGTTGAAGTCTAATGCCCAAGACATCCACCCAAATAGGGTATTCTAATTTTGATGTCACTGGTGGATTAACACACTGATACTGTAGCACTAGACTGCACTAGAGTTCACTTGAAACTAAAATCACCACTGAAAAAAGTAACCTCACTTTGAAGAGATAGCCACATAAAGGGGACATTTATCTTTTCACAGAGCTGTCCAATTTAAGCAGCTTGTACTGTAAAACTGTGTAACCCCCGCCCCCAAATCAGGGGTGTACCTTAAGTTACTCCTTGGGCTCCAGTAATGCCCACTGCCAGGCACACATCCTGCAGAGATGGTGAATCCATAAGTTGTTGTCCTCCTATTGATCTGTGTGAGAGTGCCATGATGTGGCTCCACACCAGTCTCTTTAAGTGCCACAGTCAGTGTAAATGCTGCAAATGGCCTTGGCCAGGTCCGAGTGTTCTGGAGCTTGCGACCAGCCGGGCATCACCCCAGTTTGCCCCACTCTGCTGATGCTATTAGAGCAAAGGGAGCTCTACATAGTACTGCAGTTATTTACTTCTGGTTCATGGTTGTCTATAAGATACAGATTGTTGTTTAACCTTTCTTTATTGCAGCATGCATTTTCCAATGGAAGCCACCATGTTTTGGACCAGCAATTCCCATTTGGACCAATTAGGACACAAGGGACCTTGAGGGGTCCTTAGCTCAGATGCCTTGTGGGAAAAAGCTGTAGTTCTTGTAGTTTTTTCAGGTTGGTGCCTAAACTGACAAATGGGAGCAGCAGAACTGTGATTGACAGCTCATTCGCCAATCAGAATCCAAAGAAACTGGACTAGTTAAAGTACTGATAGAAAAAAGAGTTCAGTTGCTAGTAGAGTGGAGAGAGTGAGCAGCTCGAGCCATCGAGAGGTAGCTCCAGGAAAAGAGTTGAGGAGAAGTTGCAGGGAAAGGCCTGACTTGCCTCCCTGCTATTATTTGCAGCCATGGACTGCCTGATAGCAGTAAAATGGACCAATCCGAAAACTGATCTTAAACTGTGGCGGTTAGCCCGAGACTCTGAGGAGTGCAACTTGAGCTACTGGACTGAGAGGAGCTTCTGTGGAGCATTCGGCCCAAGATTTATGTTCAGAGACTGCCTTTTTGCTGATTGAGAGGTTTGCTCAGTGAATCGACTGCAATTGCAAACCGGCCTGAAACTGATCTGAGAGGTAGAGAAGTGAATGTTGTCACCATTAAATGTGCTGAATGTTCATTGTGGGTCAAGGCCTGCTGTTGAGGGACTCCTGATTTCCAGAAACGAGCCCACCTTTACCAGTGACGGAACTGCTTGCCAGCTGTTGGTTTTCACCGCAAACTGAACTTTGCAAGAAGTGTTAATCCAGCCTTGGGCTCATGCCAAACCCAGCCCAAGCTGACTATCCTTGCACCAGTTATTGTTTTCTCGGCAAGAGACCAGCTTGGGGATCCAGCCCCTGCACAGCAAGAAATTGCAGATTGCGGCCACCTGGAGGGAAAGGCTGTGAAACGGAGGTGAGTCATGCAGGCCCAGCTTCCCCATGCTCTTCAATACTCTGCAACAGATTTTCATATCACCAGGCCATCTACTACCAACTGGTGTTGTGAGTAAACTCAGGGTAGTTCTCTGCAACAGTTCTTTTAATCATTTTGTGGTACCATCTGATTGCATCTCTGTGTTACACGGTTACATTGGACTGGGCCAACCGGCCAAGGAAACAAATAGCCAAGGGTTTTGTTATTGCATGTTTAACTGCCTTTCTTTCCATTAAGGGCCCCAACAACAGCTGCAATCCCAGGCAATGATCAGGCTAACCACCAACAGTCTGGGTATCAAGCAGCTGCAAAACTGTACAGTGGGACTAAATGCATGCATGCAAATGTGCTCTGGTTTAAATCTAGTATAGTAATCATTCATCTAAATCTGCCCCTTCCCTTATTCAAACCCTCCCTTAATAAATTGATTGGTTTGTTTCACTGTTACCTTGCTTCATGAATATCTCATTGTCTGGGTGAAGGTTAATGCATTTGGGGAAAAAGTATTTAACAGTGCATGCCTGTATTGAATACTGTTTTATAGGGGGTTCCAGGGGATTTGCTGAAGACTAGACCCCAGTGTTAAGTGCAGAGGGTGTGTGTATATTGTTGATGTTCATTGCTAACTGTATATTAACTGCAGTAAAGGATTCTTCCCCCTTACAAGGTACGCTGTCACTGGCAAGCTTGTGGGTGGTTATAGCTTCCCAGAGGGCTATACCAGGTTAGGTAGAAACCCCCACATATATTACTCTGGGTGGAGGCATCATAATATTGTAATTACTGAGGGCAGGAAAACCCTAGTAACTGTTAAGTTTGAACCCAGGCCCCTCAACCTGTTGTCCAAAGTACAGGCAGGGGTAGTAACCCTAGAGATAGTGCCGCCTTGGGGTTACAACTGGATATGTTATCATTCCACCTATTAATATAGTGAGAGTTGGCTAACTGGAATGATTATGCACGATTCTCTAATTTCTTAAGTATCCCAATCAAAAGTCTTTCTTTTTAACATAAAAGAAGCTCCTTCCTATTACAGCTCCTTCCATTGTGAGAGAGAACTGGAATGGCACTGTAATGTGTGCAGCATGTGGAATTCTGGGTCTCCAGCTTCGCTGATTGGCTGTTGCAGGTCATATAACTTGCCAACAACTTGGACATGCTCAGTGTGAGTTCCCTGTAACAATAACGTGCTGCATTATGACACTGAAGAACCAAAATGTAGAAGGGAAACTGAGTTCATTTGGACCTGCTTTGTCAGTGTCCAAAATGCTGAATTTTGGCCCACTCACCAAATGCAAATTCAGCCATCAGCTTATCCTTACCTGGGGGTAGTAATTATGGACAATTTGGAGATATTGGTACAGTGGTGAGGATGAATGAGATGCTAGGAGGCATAAGAAGGGGGATCAGCAGCAGGAGGAGAAATATGAGCCTGCCCCTGTGTGATCCCTGGTTTGACCTCATCTGGAATACTGTGTGCAGTTCTGAACTCACACTTGAGGAAGGACAGGGTGGCTGCAGTGCAGAGCAGGGTAACCAGAATGATTCAGGGACAGCAAGGGAAGTCCTAATGGAGGAGTTGGGGACTTTAACTTGCACTTACTGGAGGCAAAAAGGGAGCAGTAATATGATGGAGATGTTGGAATACGTTTATGGGATAAACAAGGTAGATAGCAGAAGGCTGTTTGCACTGAGTGGAACGCAAGCACCAAGGAGAACTCAATGAAGCTGGCAGGGGAAATTTAGCAAAGCTATCAAGAAATATTTCTATAGAAGAAGGGGGTAGGTAGAACAAACTACCAATAAAAGTTATCTGTGCAAAATCAGTGGAGAGATTCAAGCATGGATGGTAAAGACACACATGACAGGTACGGACATCAGGAAAAGACAAGGGATGGGGAAGAGCAGTGAATAGCCACTAAGGAACTCGTTTTCAGCCATAGGTAGTGCTGGGCAGACAGGATGGGCCGCAAGACCTTTTTTTGCAGTCAACTTCTGGTTCTATGTTTCTTTATGCAGAGTCTGTAATTCATGGGAAAAGCAATTGTTGAGTTTGATAGCTTCCAATTATATTGGAACTATCTGTAAAGAATCCAAGAAAATACTGTATGCAGGCCATTTAAAGACCTTCTTTTATCCTATGGTATGCTAAAATGGTATCTTTTTTTGAACTGATATATAGTGGATGAAAAACATACCTGCAGAGGATCTGCATGTTTGGGAAAGACACACAGGACTGGTAAGGAAAAATGTTTAATTTCTTTTTTAATTTTTATTCCTGCACAAAATAAA
This sequence comes from Neoceratodus forsteri, assembly GCA_016271365.2. Lineage (NCBI taxonomy): Eukaryota > Metazoa > Chordata > Ceratodontiformes > Ceratodontidae > Neoceratodus > Neoceratodus forsteri. The sequence goes on from CM057458.1 coordinate 652,498,267, forward strand.
TCAAATGTCAATGAATCCTTGTATTCAAAGTATGTAAAAAAAAATAACACAGACTGCTTTGTTTAGTACATTTCTCCCAAGAGAGAGGTTATTTAAGTATGGCTGGACAAAAATATATAACTCTGCCACATGCCTGCAGTGTTTTCTCCTACTGTGACTGCAGGCTACTTTAGAAATGTACTCTCTGATAACATTTTTCTTGTGACTGGTCTTAAAATCTATGGCTTTATCCATGCTATTCTTCACAAAGAGAAATTTAGAAACAACTTGATAGAGTTGCTTTTTTTAAAAGTTTCTTCAAGGAGTACCTACCTGGCTCTTACTTTATAACATGGAGCAATTCAAGCTGCCATGAAAGCCACTTTTTATGGTGGCAAGGTTATAAAGGTGAAGGTGGCAGCCAAATCAAGACAAGTAGTTAATGGCATTGGAATGATGATGTCATATGCACGTCCCGCTACCTGCCTGACCTACCTAATGGGCAGGACCAAGAGATCTGGGGTCCCTGTGATCCTAAAAGGCCCCATGATGAAGTGCTTTGGAGAAAACATGAAGCACTGGGGTAAAGTGCTGCGGGGCTCTATCTCCAGCCAAGTTCTTGTTAATTTTTTTATGTCCATCATACAATATTGTTGGCTGAGTGCTTCCTTTGGTGCTTTTTGTTATATTTGTTAGGATAGCACCCGCTCATTCTGTGGTATGCAGGTTTGTTCATGTTCTGTGATCTTAAAAGGCACAGGGATCCCTAACAGGTGCAAAATAACCAAAATAGGGCTGTAGGACCTTCATGCCCATGGTTAGGAAGGGGGACACTTGCCCCCTAAATTCAATTCCAAGTATTGCTTTTATGAATAGAGGATGGGCTGCCAAAGTATAATTTAGCCTCCCACCTTTAATAAATTGCAACTGTGCTACCCCCCCCCAGAAATTGTCTTGGCATAATTGGCCTGGAGGGCCTTGCAAACATCATATTATTAATGTAAAAATGTATGTGAAAAATTACAGTGATCTTATACAGTACTATAAAAGAAAGGATAACGTGAAATAAGGACTGTGTGAGTCTAAGATAAAAATAATGGAGAGAAACTTGATTAGCAGAAAACAAAGTGAACTTCCATCTAAATACATATGAATAAATAAATTAAACAGGACGAAAGTGATAGAAGTCATAGGGCCGCCAAGGGATAATTAGTTTGGATGCTGTGGACATCTGGAATGAAAAAAAGAAATGTGTTCAGCGGAAACTAGGCATAACAACTGGAAGCCACACTCCCACACACTGGTACACATGGAAACAAACTGGTATATGTACAGTACAGTGGCAGAGAGATTTCATTCCACACCTTTCCGTGGCATCAGTAGATCCTGTTGGGGGGATTTTCCTGGGTTAGGGTGCTCTCCCATCCAGTACCAACAACATTCAACAAGAAAGAGTCACGGTCAATGAGGTATCTCTGTGTACCACACTGGTAGGCCACTGGACCAAGATTCACAAACCACAAAAGAGTGACCCCTGACGAAGGGGCATTGCGGCCTCAAAGCTGCGGGGCAGTGAATCTCACTGCTGGTTTCTTTCAATATGAGTTTAGTTGCATACTACTATTTCATGGATCTATGTGAACTTTTTGAATGTATTTGCAGTCACAGTGTGAACATGTGGACTTAGAATCACCCTTTTACCGCATAACCTATGTGCTGTTCAAATTATTCTACGAAAACCTCACATTGGGTTCTATTCACAAATGCCTATGTGCTGCAAATGTGTGGTGTGTAGGCATTCATACACGAGTGCCATGCGGCAGTGCCCTGCACACCCCTGACGGTATTCACAAATGGTGCACTAGCACCTTGTGCAAGTTGCACTAGGGATCCATGTGCTGGCTGTATGCCACACTGGGGGTGGGACGAGGGCATGGTGGAGAGGTGCCTGAGCCAGCTCGTATTCATGGAGGCACATATGTGCCTCAGTGGCTCTGGACAGCTGCATAAGGGGGACCCTGCCATAACCATCCTGCATGGATACGCAGCCCCCCCCAATTGACAACAGCCATCGGTGCTGGCAGCGGGACTCCTGCCACACTGTTGCCCCTTCCCACTGTGCTGTTTTGGTAGGCTGGGGTGGATGTATGGGCAAATGCCTGGTGGTTGTACCCTATGGGCTACGCACCCTCCCTGAAGCCAGTGCCGGACTGCTGAAGGGATCCATTCTGGTATGCAGGACGAACATCCCATTGGATATCGCCCTGTGTCCCACTCCTCACCCCTGCACCACCATGTTCCTCAGCCATGCAGCTGTGCACCAGGGGGGCAGGGCCATGGGCAGGCAGACAGTGGCTGTGAATGCCGAGCGGCGCACGCCTGTACTGGTGTGCATTCCTGAGCTGGTGGATTACGTATATTTTGAACATATGTGCCACCCATTTGTTAATAGAGCCCATTGTGAGAAGTGCACAAGTATTGTAGTTTGTGGCTCTCCCATCCAACCCTCATGCTGCTCCCTCACTCATGGAGTAACTGCTGCTGCAGACACTCACTCACGCACTCACTGACTCACTCATTCTTGGGAAGAACAGGGGGATTCTTGACAAATAGTCCTGACAGTAACAATGGCCCTTATCATACATGAAGTCTTCAGTTTGTATTCAACTTGTGGCAAATTTTGTCTTCTGAACACACTTTGTTGTGGCTGAATGCAAATTGTCGACCTACTTTAAAGGCCTTCATGTTGTAATTTGAATATTTACAACCACTTTAGTCTTTGTATAGGCTGATACATGTAAGTAAGCTTTGTACTCTAATACAAGTGAATACAACAGTTAACCACAAATAGTATCCCATTTGTATTTGAATACAAATTCAGAACTGTATTCATATCAAATCGTTGAATACACTGATGAATACTACTGCCAGGTAGGATCACTATATGTATGTTTGCCTCTCCATACCCCTACCCATATGCCCCTTGCCCAAAAATGTCCCATGCCCTTATGCTCCTGTAGGTTTTTTATTTATTTATTTCCATTTTACCAGGAAAGTGGACTGGATCAAAAGGATCTGTCTTCAGCCACTCCTGGGGGAAAAGGTACGACATGAGGGAAATCACAAAGCATACAGAAATAGGCATAAGCACAATAATAAAACAAGCAATCATTATGTACATAACATACAAAATGTCCACTAGTAGCAGTAAATATTTCAGAAAAATCAAGACTATTTTATACAGTGCCATACTGAAGATGCCTGCAAACTGTTATCCTCACTTTGTTTAAAAATAGAGTACTTTACTGCTCTATCAATATCCTGCCAGTCCCAAATTGCTTCTTATAGCTCCCTAGTACCACCTTGCACTACCAAATCTCCTTGCTCCTTGCCTCATTGCCCCATCTCATTTGATCCTTGCCCCATATTTGTCCCTGCCTCTGCAAGGCCTTAATAGCCCTCATGTAGATGCTATGCTCTCTGTATAGTCCCAGTTAGCCCTATCTCCAAAGGAGTTTCATTCCCTCATGCCCTGTAGATCCCCATGCTCCTGTTTCATATTATTCTCCACTGCTCCTTAGTACCACCTTACCCTATTAAATACCTTTCTAAGTAGATTGAGTGCCCCTTGCCTTGTTGCCCACCACTGCATTAGGTATAGTTTGTGCAGTGAGAGTGATCTAGAGGTTAGAGCATTGTTTGGGGAACCTGGAGTTCAAAGTTTCAAAGTTCACAACTGTAGAGCCAAACACCCTCTGTGTAACGTTGAGCAAGCCATTTAAACTTCTGGTGCTCCAATCCAGCCCACTGTGGAAACCAGCAGAAGCAACACAGAGAAAATGAGATGTTGCATCTCAGCTGAGCTATCCTAGAAATAAAAATAGTAAAATAAAATTAAAATTGTAATTGTATGTATTTATGATTTTTCATTAGGAGGGTGCACTGTGCTGGTTAGTTCATCTCCACGTGTGCTGGCAGGGAGGGATACAATAAAGCAAGTGGCATCAGGATAAGGATACATAGAACAAAATAATCACTGTGCACAGAGACAGAATAAGTAACATAACATCACAGTAAAGAATTCTGTGCCATGTACATTCTTGTCTCTGCAGGCCCCATGTGGCCTTCTTATAGATGCTATTTCTTTCCGCAGTCCCATTTGCCCTTGCCCCTTATGCGCCCCATTGACAATGATCCTATGTTGTTCCCCATTGCTCCTTAGTACAGTTTTACCATATTAAATCCCAAATCCCTTCCCCTGAAGGTCATCAGTACCCCTTGAAGAATCCTTGCCATTCAGTTGCAGCCCATGATAAATAGCACTATACATCTACTGTAGATATATTTATTTAGTTTTTATTGACCGGGTAAGTGCTCTAGACAAATCCTGTCTATTTTCAGGCACGACCCGGGGGAGGGGGATACAGATGAATGCTAACTGACCTTGAAACAGATTAAGCTGTTGGTGGTATTTTTAGTGAATGAGGGAAATTTGGCCAGGACACTGGGGAAATTCCCCTGCTCTTCTCGATAAGTGCCATGGGATCTTTAACATCCACCTGAACTACCACCAGAACAGGCAGATGGGACCTTGGTTTAACGTCTCATCTGAAAGACGGCACTTCAGAAATGCAGCACCCCTCTCATGCTGCACTACAGTGTCAGTACTGGGATATTAACTCAAGTGCCAGATGTGGGAATATATCATCGGAAATAACATAGAGATGAATGAGGATTTCACAGTGGTATACAGTGTCTATACTGTATCTAAATATACCACAGCCTTTCAATGACTGCCACTGCATATTCTCTCCTAACCCTGCAGGTTCCCTGTGGTTCACTGATGGATGCTATCCCTGGTTACTCCAGCCCCAAGACATCCACAGCTTCACTTGTTCTGAATATGCCTGGCACTCGTCTGCACTATTTGGCCCTGGAGTCCCATTCTCTTGTTAACAGTGGTAGGCAAAGTTGCCACAATTCTCTTAGTGAAAAACTCATGAATTCTGGCAGCTTTAATTTGCTGATGGCCACATTTCACATATTTTGCACATGGCAAGTCACCCAAGTTCATGCAGAGACTTGCCAATTCACCAGCAAATTAGGCAATTCATGTTGTTTTCACTGCACCAACTTGAACAGTTCTCCAGTAAAAAATGATATGAATTACAATCTTCCTGGCTCCATCTGCCGCTTGTGTACAGAAAAAAAATACTCCCTCTCCCCAGCCACTGTATATAATTTCCAACTCCCCTCCCCCCTTCCAGAGACTTTTTATAGTCACACTTTAAGTGTCAGTTTCAAATTAACTGCGGGGCAGGTAATCATTAATTACATGAAACAGGGTAATTATACTACAGTTACAGTAGTTACACTAACTACAGGGTACTGTAGTTATCTGACACTTAAAGTGTTACCTTTTTTATAATACGTATAGTGCTATTTATCACAGGTTGTATACTTGCCTCTTACTTATGTGGAACCTATGCAAATGAGCTGTAGCTCATAGGTTGAAATTCCAAGAGGTACATACATACATACATACACACACAAATAAATAATAAATCCTCCTCCCCCTCTGCCCTAGCAAATTTCAAATAAAAAAAATATACTTCCTCTTCCTCCATCTGCATGGCAAAACATATTCCCATGCCTTCCCCCACCTGACCAGACCTCAGTGGTTTATATTAAGAACACTTACCCAGCACCCCTCTGGCCACACTACCCCCCCACACCAGCAACCCAGAGAATCAAGTTTAAAACAAGCATTTGTCAATGCCGAATGTTTGCTTGCTGGTACTGACATTGGTAGTGTAGAAGTTACAGAGCTGCATAATAGGAATGGCAGCGAAGTACTGAACTGAAGCCAACCCCACCACCACCCTGCAGAGAGTGGCAGGCATTGGGGTGTGCCTTTGGGTTGTCGGGCATAATGACCACGCCATTTCACCACAACCTACCCTGCAGACACTGACAAGTGTCACTGTGTGCCTTGGGGTCTTTGGCCCTTATGCGCACCCCATTCCATCAGCAAATACGGTGAGATGGGTGCGGTATAGGAGAATGGGGTGAAGTTTGGGCCCGAAGAGTCCGAGGCACACCCTGATGCCTCTCACTGGCTGCAGGGTGTGGGTGGGGGTGGAATGGAATGAGCATTACAGGCAAGAATCCCAAGTCACACCCCTGATGCCTGTCATACTCTACAGGGTGGGGCGTTATGGTCGGAAACCCTAACGCCTCAGGCATTCGTTGGTATTTTCACTCCAAATTTTCAACATGTTTTTTTTTGTGACCCCCACCTCATGAACACTGGCAATATCCGTTTGTTAGCCGAAAACCGCTTTTGCACCGCGACTATGGCATTTGGCACCACAGGTGCAAAAACACATTCCGAACAGGATGTGAAAAATGACAGCGGTACTGTTCATGGGGAGGTGTAAAAAATGGCAATGTTGAAAATCTGCTATGAAAATCTTAAAAAAACTGGTGAAGTCACGAGCGTGCGTAGAAACTGTGCAACGCACACCCGTAATGTAACTAGTTTTTTTTTTTTTTTTACAGTAGATTGTTAACACAGGCATTTTGGGACCTCCGATCATGAACAGTGTCAGTGTGATTTTCTTTATCTGTCCCGAACAATGATTTCCCACAGCGACCACGCATCTCTGCACTGAAAGTGTGAAAACACATTTCGCCATGTTGTGGAAAATGACAGCTGTACTGTTCATAAGGAGGTGTGGAAAATGCCACTAGGAAAATCTGGACTGAAAATATTACAAATTCATGAACTTACAAGGATGCATGGAAACTGTGCAATGCTCACTGTAACACAGTCATTTTATGGAGTTTTGTCACCAAATTTTCAACATAACCATTTTAAGACCTCTGCTCATGACCAGTGTCACTGTGATTTTCTTAATCTGTCCCAAACATTGTTTTCGTAAACCGACTGTACCATTGAGCTACATGGTGGAAACACATTTTGGGCGAGATGTAAAAATAGTAGCTGCACTGCTCATAAAATGCGGTAAATAGGCACTGTTGAAAATCTGGTGTCAAATACTACAAATTACAAACTTGCCAGCGTCGTAGGAACTGCGCAGCTGCTCCTAAAAGTCATTTTGGAATTTTTCACCAAATTTCAACATAGCCATTTTAACACCTCTGCTCATGACCAGTGTCACTGTGATTTTCTTACCGTGTCCCATTCATTGATTTCGCACACCGACTGCGCCATTGTGCGCTACATGGGCAGAAACACATTTTGGGTGAGATGTGAAAAATGACAGCTGTACTGCTCATAAGGAGGTGTAGTAAAATAGCAATGTTGAAAATCTGGAGTGAAAATATTGAAAATTCGTGAACTTACTAGAGTGCGTAGGAACTGCGCAATGCACGCTCGTAAAACAGTCATTTTTAGGAATTTTTCCACCAAATTTTCAAAATAGGCTTTTTGAGAGCCCACCTTATGAACACTGGCAGTGTTGTTTCGTTAATCATTCAGAAAGGTGATTTCGCACAGTGGCTGCGAAATCACCCTTTGGGCCCGAGTAATGCCATGACAGTGCAAGAATTCATGAGGAGGGGTCCCAAAAACCTCATGTTGAAAATTTGGTGCAAAAATTCCAAAAAAAATGCCTGAGATATGCAACAAAGTTGAAAAACCCTATCTATCCCATTATACAGCTTACCGGCATTTCCTCAGTTCTCAGTCGGCTTTGAAGAGTGCAGATGTGTTCCCGGTCCACCGATGATCGTCGCGCTGAGGTCCGGGTAAGTATGGGGTGGGGGTGGGGAGGCAGAGTGCACAGTGGGTGGGTGTGGGGATGCATGGAGACTGCGAGGGACAGTTTTTTCTATACAGTGTTTTTTTAATAAAAGACGATGCGGGACATTTGCCACGCTGGGGTGGGCTCCCAGCGTGGCAGAAGGACGGCTGGGGGATGGGAGCCGACAGGGATTGGGCACCCTGTCGGCCTGAGACCTGCTGCCACGCTGGGGTGGGCTCAGCATGGCACCCTGTACTCGGGACAGTGAGCCGACGGGGATTGGGCACCCCATCGGTGACAGCATGGGGTTGGGGAGATGCAGTGGAGCCCACGGGATTGGGCACCCCATCGGCCATTACATCATTTTGCCACACTGGGGTGGGCTCCCAGTGTGGCACCTGGATGCTTTAGGCGTGGAGCCGGCCGGGATTGGGCACCCATGTCGGCCATACAGTGTGGAGGGGGGGAGGGGGAAGGCGCATGAGCACGCAGTGTGCGTGCGTGTGTGTGTGTGTGTTGGGGGGGGAGAGCTCTGCTCAGTCAAGCGAAGCTCTCCCTTTCAACTTTATGCCACTGCATTTTCCTACTGTCATAGACAGCTAGAGTAGTGATTGGTGCTCTGCGACCGCGCCTGCAAATATACTGACTTAGAAACATAGAAACATAGACTTTGACGGCAGATAAGGACCGCTAGGCCCATCTAGTCTGCCCATTTCCCTACCTACAGGATAAGCCGCAGATCCTAGTTAACCAACAGCCTATATCTTCCTGCCCCCCCACAAGAATTGCCTTATGTCTGTCCCATGCATTCTTGAATTCTCCCACAGTTTTAGACCCCACAACTTCCTCAGGAAGGCTGTTCCATGCATCCACTACCCTCTCTGTGAAATAATACTTCCTCACATTGCCCCTGAACCGCCCTCCTTCTATCTTTAAATTGTGTCCCCTTGTTCTTGCAAGTCTCTTTTTCTGAAAGATGCTACCCTCTTGGACTTTGTTGATTCCCTTGAGGTACTTGAAAGTTTCTATCATGTCCCCCCTCCTTCTTTCCTCAAGGGTATACTTATTAAGCTCCTTTAGTCTCTCCTTATATGGCTTTTCTTGCAGACCCTGCACCATTTTAGTTGCCCTCCCTGGACTGCCTCTATCCTGTCTATGTCCGCGGGAGATGGGGTCTCCAGAACTGGACACAGTATTCCAGATGGGGTCTCACCAACTGTCTGTACAGAGGATAACAACTTCCTGTTTTCTGCTGCTGATGCCTCCCATACATCCCAGTATACCCCGGCCCTCCCTACTGCCTTCTCACATTGCTTGCTAACCTTAAGATCATCTGATATGATTACCCCAGGTGCCTTTCCTGTTTTGTTGTTGTTACTACCTCCATTGTGTATTCTTCCCTGGGTTCTTGTTTTCCAGGTGCATTATTTTGCACTTCTTTGCATTGAATCCTAGCTGCCATACTTCTGACCATTCCTCCAACCTTGCCAAGTCCCTTTTCATCCTTTCCGCCTCCTTGTGTATCAGCCCTGTTGCAGATCTTTGTGTCATCTGCAAAAGGCATACTTTTCCTTCCAGTCCTCTGCAATGTCACTGATGAAGACATTAAAAGGACTGGACCCAATACTGAACCCTGTGGTACCCCACTAGTAATTCGCCCTTTCTTCAGAGTGGACTCCATTTTACAATTACCTTCTGTGTCCTGTTGTCCAGCCAATGTTTTACCCAGCTACCACCCTGGGACCCACTCCCAGGCTAGTTAATTTGACTAATAATCTTGTGTGGGACTGTGTCAAATGCCTTACAAAGTCTAGGTAGGCCATGTCCACAGCCCCTCCCTGGTCTACTACTTTGGTCACCCAGTCAAAGAAATCTATTAGATTCGTCTGACATGACCTTCCCGCTGTGAACCCATGCTGCCTTGGATCCTGTGCTCCACTGACCTCTAGGTACTCAACTATTCTTTCCTTCAGAAGTGACTCCATCACTTTCCCTACCACAGAGGTCAGACTGACAGGTCTGTAGTTTCCTGCCTCTGTCTTGGTGCCACTTTTGTGAAGGGGAATCACATTCGCCTTCCTCCAGTCCTCGGGTACCACACCATCCTCCCATGATTTATTAAAAAGAGTAGCCAGTGGTTTCACTAGTTCCTCCCTTAATTCTTTTAGAATTCTGGGGTGAATTCCATCAGGACCCATTGCTTTGTCCACCTTCAGTTTTAGGAGTTCTTGCAGAACCCTTTCTTCTGTGAAAGGACTGGGATCGACCCCCCTATCAAGAGTGCTTCTGTTAATTGGATTAGGCACTTCCGCTCCTCTTTTGTGAATACCGAGCAGAAATATTCGTTCAGTATTCCTGCTTTTTCACTGTCCCCCTCTGCCCACCCACCGTTCATTCTATTCAGCCTCACTAACCCTCCCTTTGTCTTTCTACGCTCGCTGATGTACCTATAAAAGGTTTTATCCCCCTTCTTAACTGAGTTGTCTATCTTTTCCTCAGTTTGGGCCTTTGCTATTCTGACTTCCCTCCCTGCTTCTTTCTGCCTTAACTGGTACAACTCTCTGTCCTGCTCCTTCTGTGTTTCCTTATACTTCCGGAATGCTATCTTTTTCTTCCTGACTTTCACAGCTACCTCTCTTGAGAACCACAGTGGCTTTTTCTTTCATTTTGATTTGTTTATTTGCTTCACACAAAGGCTTGTTGCCACTGTGATGGCAGTTTTGATAATTCCCCATTGTTGCTCCACACCTCCTTCTAGCCTGTTTGCTAGTGCTTTTCTGAGGCACTCTTCCCATCTTGCCAAAGTCAGCCCTCCTAAAGTCCAGTACCCTCACTTTTGTATGGCTTGACTCTGTAGCTGAGTTTAACGTGAACCACACTGTTTGATGGTCACTTGTCCCCAGATGGCAACCCACTTCTAGATCTGAGATCCTCTCACTGCCCCCGTTTGAGTACGAGGTCTAAGATTGCTCCCTCACGAGTGGGTTCCGAAACTAGCTGTCTAATGCCTGCCACCTGTAGGGCCTCAAGAATGGCCCTGCTCTTGGATGTGGCTGCAGCAAATGTGCTCCAGATAACATCTGGCATATTCAGGTCTCCCATCAACAGTATCTCCCCTTTCTCTGCCATTCTAAGAATGCCTTCCATCATTTCCTTGTCCATTCCTTCCCCCTGACATGGGGGTCTGTACACAACCCCTGTGCAGATTGTGGTGCCCTTTCCAGTCTCCAAGGTGACCCACAGTGCCTCCTCTCCTCCCTGTTTACTCTTTTATTCAGTTGCTTTTATCCCTTCCTTTACATAGAGAGCTACTCCCCTCTTCTCCCCTGCCTGTCTCTCCTGTGGTTATGTACCCTGGTATGTTAACATCCCAGTCATGGTTCTCTGTGTACCATGTTTCTGTGACTGCTACGATATCCAGGCATCCTCTTCCATTAAGGCCACCAGCTCAGGAGCTTGTTGCCCAGACTACGAGGCATTGGTACTCATTACCCTCCATTTCCTGATGGCCTTACCCCCTTTTGCCCCATCCCTGTCCTTCTTGCCTTTGTCACTTTCTCCATTTACCCCTGCCCGTCTCTCTATCGACACCTCCATGTTGGTGTTTGCCACACTTACTACCGTGATTGTTTGGGGAGGCTAGGATTTTCCTGCTCCTTTCCAGTGCCTCCCCCCTTGGCTAGTTTAAAAGCTTGCCAATGAAGCATTTAAACCAATCACCTAGGATCCTGGTTCCCCTCCCGAACAGATGCAGCCTATCATGCCAGTATAGGCTTGCATCACTCCAGGTGGACCCCCAGTCCCAAATGAAGCCAAATCCCTGAGCTCCACACTAGTTTTTCAACCACTGATTGAATCCCATGGTACGGAACACCCTAGCCTCTCCTATGCCATAGATGGGTAGCACTTCTGAGAAGGTTACCGTGTGTGCTACTTGACTAAGGCCCCTCCCCAATTCCACAAACTCTTCCTGCACTTCTCTAATCCCTTTCTTAGCCAGGTCATTTGTCCCTAGGTGGACAATGACATCCAGCTCCCTCCCCTGTGCAGCTGCTCTGCCAATCCTGAGGATTCGCTCCCTGTCCCTCCAAGCCATGGCGCCAGGCAAGCACCTTACCTCCCTCTCCCCTTCCTTGCCCAGTTCTACCTTCCTAACAATGGAGTCCCCCACCAGGAGTTGTTTCCTTCCCCTGCAGGGTCCCCTGCCACCCTCCTGTGGGTCTCCTTTGTGTAGGTTCCAGCATCGCCCTTGGTCTCCACTGTAGGTGCCTCTAGAGGAACCACACTTTGCCAGAATGGCATAGGAATTGTGGAGACGCATAACTGAGGGATGTGCCTCTGTTCCACCACCCTCACCTTCCTGAGCCCACTGTGGTCCAACCGCCTCTTCTTGGCAACCTCTGAGGCAACGGCAGTGGCACTGGTGGTCCCTGGATGGAAGAGGAGGTCCCACAAATCCTGGCCAACTCAGCCTGGAGATGAGCAACCTCCTCCCTCAGCCCAGTGAGGTGCCTGCAGATGGAACAACACCGCATCCTCCAGAACATCTCCCGGAAGACTGCTGCTCCACAGCCACTGCACTGCACCACTCCAATCATGTCTTATTTCTGGCCCCTTAACTGTTTGCAATCCTTACTCTTTCCTCTGTTTTTTTTTTTCCTTTCTCTCCTTACTTTCTGCCTGTGTGCCCTTTAAGCTCTTGATTGTCCTGTTCTGAGACAGGAATATCCTATATTTCTCAGTAGACCACTTACTTGTTCAGAGGCAGACCTCCAGCAGCTAGAGGGAGCCGGGCCGGAGAGCTACTCTTGCCCTTCTAGGATGGTGGGTCCTTGGTGGTTCTGTGATCACTCACTTCCTGCCCCTAAACAGGAAGTTCCTGTTGTCAGTCAAATCCTGTGCCTATAAAAATAGAACTAGCTTTGGGTGGGGCGGTGGAGGGGAGGGAAGGAGGGCAATATAGTCCCAGTAGAGAAGTGAATTGGAAGAGGCTGACACACCTCTGGAAAACTCGGATGATGGCACTATGTTTCTTGCACATGCATGCAAGCAAACATAAAAATGTGTGGCCCCCTCCCCCAACAACTTGACCAGTCCAGTGCCTCTAAACCTCCCCCACCTCAAAACATCTAACCAGTCCTGTGCCAAATCTGGCCCATCTGTGAATAACAAAATAAACTGTTCCCATCCCTTCACCTACCTGATGGGTCCTGTGCCCAGCCTGGTCCTCGAATTAAGCCAAACAGGAGTGCAGCAAGTGGAAGGTGGAATAGGGAGGATAGTTTTCCCATGCCCATCCACTGGGGTCACAGTAAGGTGCTCAGACACTGCATTGAGCAGCTTGGAGCTGCTGCTGCACTCAGGCCCACAGCACACTAGCATGGGAGACTGGACTGATAGTGCACACTTCTGATGCTGTAACCCCAAGGGCCAGTGATCCGGCTCCATTGCCAGTCTCCTTCTCTTGAGCTTTCCTTCTCTCAGACCTCCATTTCTGCTCTGCACTCTTCCCATTCTGTATACAGGGATCACACTGCCCTATAAGCTTCAACACATCCTGCTGCACAGCAGAATGATCTCTTACAACCTGGTCCATCACGTAATAAAGCAGAATCCATCCCCGCCCCGCCCCATAAACTAACTGATGGGTCCAATGCTCAGCTGGGAATAAAAAAAAAAAAAAAACTGGACCCTCCCCAATTATGTAATGGGTCTGGTGCCCAGCAAATCTGCTACAGAATAAATAAAATCTTTCCTCCTCCGCCAAACTACCTGATGAGACCAGGGCCAAACCAGGACCCTCAAAATGCAAAACGACCCTTCCCCCACCATTCAACAACCTGATGAATCCCAAGCCAAACCTGACCTGTTGTAATCAACAAAAAAATTATTTTCCCCAAACTACCTTATGAGTCTGATGCCCAAAGAGGCCAATCAGGAAAAGAAAACTAAGGATCCTCACCTCCAACTACCTGATGGGTCTAGTGTCCAACCTGGACCATTATAGAATGAATAAAAATTGTGATATGGTGGAGGGGCTCCTAGAAGTGAGTTTGGTGCTGGGGAGGGGATGAAGTGAATTGCCTAGTGTTTGGTGGACTTAAACCACTGTCTACAATATAGGAAGCATTACTGAAAAAAGCCCTGTCAGTGGGCACTGTATTCAAAAGAACCTATAAAACCAATGTTGTCCTCATAACTACAATTACAACTGTGAGACTGAGACAGTAAAGCCTGCTACAAACATAATCAATAGTAAAAAGCTAGACTGGCCTTGTTTGCACTGGCCAAACTTTTGTTTTTTGTCTTTTTAGCTGTTTGGCTGTGGCTCGATAGCACAGATGGAGCTGAGTGGGTTTGGTAAGGCACAGTTCCTCAGTGTGAACATGGCATGGGGATTTGCAGTCACTGCTGGTGCCTACATCTCTGCTGGAGTATCTGGTAAGTTTGCAAACGAGGGAAGGAGCACAGCAGGACCATGTCTGTATGTAGTCAATCAGTGGTGTGGGGCACAACCTTGAAGGATTTCGGACTGTAAGGGAGATTGGGGTGGAAGAACATTGGAGTTAGTGTGAAGGTTTCCCATTTTGTTTTATTGGTAGGCAAACTGTGAAACTCTTCTTTAGAGCTGCAAACAAAACATACAAAACAAACCTGGTACAAATAAAGTAAATACTGTATATTAAAATAATAACAAGCATTTGTCAATGCTGAATGTTTGCTTGCTGGCATTGGCAGTGGTAGTGTAGAAGTTACAGAGCTGTGTAATAGGAATGGCAGTGAAGTATTGAACTGAAGTCAACCCCACCACCACCCTGCAGAGAGTGACAGGCATTGGGGTGTGTCTTTGGGTCGTCAGGCATAACGGCCACGCCATTTCACCACACCCCACCCTGCAGAGACTGACAAGTGTCACAGTGTTCCTTAGGGTCTTTGGCCCCTTATCGCACCCCATTCCATTAGGAAATACAGTGAGATGGAGTGCGATGAGGAAGAATGGGGTGAACTTTGGGGCCGAAGAGTCCAAGGCATACCTCGATGCCTCTCACTGGCTGCAGGGTGTGGAATGGTATGAGCATTACAGGCAAGAATCCCAAGTCACACCCGTGATGCCTGTCATTCTCTACAGGGTTGGGCGTTATGGTTGGAAACCCTAATACCTCAGGCATTTATTGGTATTTTCACTCCAAATGTTCAACATGGTTTTTTTGTGAACCCACCTCATGAACAGGGGGAATATCAGTTTGTTAGCGGAAAGCTGCTTATGCACAGCGACTACGGCATTTAGCACCACAGGTGCAAAAACATTCTGAACAGGATGTAAAAAATGACAGCTGTACTGTTCATGGGGAGGTGTAAAAAATGGCAATGTTGCAAATCTGCAGTAAAAATATTTAAAAAAATGGTGAAGTCACGAGTGTACATAGAAACTGTGCAACGCACACCTGTAATATAATTAGGTTGGGGATTTTTTACAGCAGATTGTCAACTCAGGCATTTTGGTGCCTCCGATCATGAACAGTGTCACTGTGATTTTCTTTATCTGTCCGAACAATGATTTCCCACAGCGACCACGCATCTCGCTGAAAGTGTGAAAACACACTTCAGCCATGTTGTGAAAATGACAGCTGTACTGTAAATAAGGAAGTGTGGAAAAATGCCACTGGTGAAAATCTGGACTTAAAATATTACAAAGTCATGAACTTACGAGGGTGCGTGGAAACTGTGCAATGCTCACTCATAACACAGTCATTTTATGGACTTTTGTCACCAAATTTTCAACACAGCCATTTTAAGACCTCTGCTCATGAACAGTGTAACTGTGATTTTCTTAATCTGTCCCAAACATTGCTTTCGCACACCAACACCACATTGTGCGCTACATGTGCGAAAACACATTTTGGGTAGCATATGAAAAATGGCAGCTGTTCTGTTCATAAGGAAGTGTAATAAAATGGCAATGTTGAAAATCTGGAGTGAAAATATTACATTTGCAAACTTACGATCATGCATAGGAACTGCACAACACACGCTCGTAAAACGGTCATTTTTAGGAATTTTTTCACCAAATTTTCAACATAGCCATTTTAAGACCTCTGCTCATGAACAGTGTCACTGTGATTTTCTTAATGTGTCCCATACATTGATTTCATACTCCGACTGCGCCATTGTGCACTACATGGGCGGAAACACATTTTGGGTGAGATGTGAAAAATGACAGCTGTACTACTCATAAGAAGGTGTGGTAAAATGGCAATGTTGAAAATCTGGAATGAAAATATTAAACATTCGCAAACTTACGAGTGTGCGTAGGAACTGCGCAACGCACGCTCGTAAAACAGTCATTGTTAGGAATTTTTTCACCAAATTTTCAACATAGCCATTCTAAGACCTCTGCTTATGAACAGTATCACTGTGATTTTCTTAATTTGTCCCGTACATTGATTTCACACACAGACTGTGCCATTGTGCGCTGCATGGGCGGAAACACGTTTTGGGTGAGATGTGAAAAATGACAGCTGTACTACTCATAAGAAGGTGTGGTAAAATGGCAATGTTGAAAATCTGGAGTGAAAATATTGAAAATTTGTGAACTTACGAGCGTGCGTAGGAACCTGCACAATGTCATTTCGATAAAAACAGTCATTTTGGAATTTTCCCACAAATTTCAAAATAGGCACCTTGAGAGCCCACCTTATGAACACTGGCAGTGTTGTTTTAGTTAATCTGTCCCAAAATGTGATTTTTGCGAGTATCAGAAATCACCCTTCGGACCAGAATAACACCATGACAGTGACAGCATTCATGAGAAGGGTCCCAAAACCCCATGTTGAAAATTTGGTGCAAACATTCCAAAAATGCCTGAGATATGCAACAAAGTTGAAAAACCCTATCTATCCCATTATACAGCTTACCGGTATTTCCTCAGTTCACAGTCGGCTTTGAAGAGTGCAGGCGTGTTCCAGTTCACGAAGATCGTCATGCCGAGTCGAATGAGTAAGTATGGGGTGGTAGGGTGTGTGGGGAGAGCAGAATTGTGCAGTGGGTGGGTGCGGTTTGTGGGAGGGGCAAGGAGACTACGTGGGACCGTTTTAATCTACAGTTTTGTTTTTAAATTGGCGGCGTGGGGCGTTTGCCACGCTGGGGTGGGCTCCCAGCGTGGCACAAGGCAACTGGGGGGCCATGCCGTAGCAGGGGATTGGGCACCCCGTCGGCCTGGCATCTATTGCCACGCTGGGGTGGGCTCCCAGTGTGGCACCCAGTACCGGGGTGAGGACAGTGGAGCCGGAGGGGGATTGGGCACCCCGTCGCCTGTTCTATGAGCTTGCCATGCTGGGGTGGGCACCCAGCGTGGCATGGAAGGCTTTGGGGAGCGAGCACAGCCGGCGGGGATTGGCACCCTGTTATTATACATGTGTGCCGGGGCAGCACACAGTATGCATGCGTGCTTCTGTGTATATATGTGTGTGTGTGTGTGTGTGTGTGTGTAGGGGAGCTGCGCGCGGGCAGGTGATATCTTATCACTGCTCACTGAAGCGTAGCTCCCCCTTTCAACTGTATGCCACTGCATTTTGGAGTTGTCATAGACAGCTCTAGCATGCATTGGCGGACTGGGGCCGCACCTGCCAACACACTGACTGAATTGGAAGAGGGGGTGACACACCTCCGAAAACTATGTTTCTTGCACATGCGTGCAGGCAAACATAATGACCTGCAAGCTAAGAAAACTATCCCCCAGTGCTGAGCGACACCTCTATTCAGTGTCTGTATCTATAATGGCGTGAGAACAGCGACGTCTTAACTCTTAATAAAACCTGATTGGCTAAAACTCAGGTTTCAGCAGGAGCAAAGATGACACCATTCATTCATATATGATTCACTGTAGTAAGGCTGAATATTCAGGTGCACTAAGCAACAAATAATCATGCATCTTTATCATTGATTGATTTTTGTAGGCAACAGTAAACAGTCAGCAAGTAAGAATGGGGCCAGAATCAAACCACATGAGTACGAGGGTCCTGGACTTCAGGAGGGCCAATTTTAAGAAAGTAGGAGAATCCTTCAGGGATACCCTAGCAGGGATAGGGAAACTAGGGGGAGTAGAAGAACAGTGGGCTACAATAAGAAAGGGAACTGAAAAAGCTACTAAAATCTGTGTCAGGCAGGTCAGCAAGGGCAAGAGAAGAACAAGCATTTGTCAATTCCGAATGTTGATTGCGTTGGTCAGTTGAGCTCGCTCACTGGCCCTCTGTCACTCGCTAGTTCTGTTTCTCCCAGTTCTGCAGGCTGCTGTTTTGTACTGGGCTCCTGCCTGCATTGGCACCCTTTTCTGTCCACAAAGAAATCCGCAGCTGTCCTGACGGAGTTCCATTGAGGTGACTCACTCCCCCTCTCTCACTCATTCTGTTTCTCCTGGCGCTGCAGGCTGCCCTTTTGTACTGGACTCCTACCTCTGTAGGTGGCTTTTTCTGCCCACAAAGAAATCTGCAGCATTCCCCACACAGGTCCGCTGAGCTTGCTCACTCCCCCTCTCTCACTCGCTCATTCCGTTTCTGCTGGTGCTGCAGGCTGGCCTTTTGTACTGGGCTCCTGCCTGTGTTGCTGCTTTTTTCTGCCCACAAAGAAATCCGCAGCAGTCATGAAGGCTCCGTTGAGCTCGCTCACTCCCCTGCTCTCACTTGCTTGTTGTGTTTCTCCTGGCGCTGCAGTCTGCCCTTTGGTACTGGGCTCCTGCCTGCGTTGGCACCTTTTTCTGCCCACAAAGAAATCCGCAGCTGTCCTGACAGAGCTCCGTTAAGGTCGCTCACTCTTCTTGTCTCACTTGCTCATTCTGTTTCTCCTGGCACTGCAGGCTGCCCTTTTGTACTGGGCTCCTGCCTGCGTTGCCACCTCCTTCTGCCCACAAAGAAATCTGCAGCAGTCACGATAGAGCTCCATTGAGCTGGCTCACTCCCCCTCTCTTACTCACTCATTCTGTTTCTCCAGCCACTGCAGGCTGTTCTTTTGTACTGGGCCCCTGCATTCATTGCTGCCTTTTTCTGCCCACAAAGAAATCCAAAGCAGTCCCAACAGAGCTCTATTGAGATCACTCACTCCCCCTCACTCACTCATTCTGTGTCTCCCACTGCTGCATTCTGCCCTTTTGTACTGGGCTCCTGCTTGCATTGGCAGCTTTCTTTGCCCACAAAGAAATCTGCAGCAGTTCCAACACAGGTCTGTTAAGCTTGGTCACCCCTCTCACTCACTCACTTGTTCCATTTCTGCTGGCACTGCAGACTGGCCTTTTGTACTGGGCTCCTGCCTGCATTGCTGCCTTTTTCTGCCCATAAAGAAATCCGCAGCAGTCATGATAGAGATCCGTTGAGCTCGCTCACTCCCCCCCTCTCACTTGCTCATTGTGTTTCTCCCGGTGCTGGAGGCTGCCCTTCTGTACTGGGCTCCTGCCTGCGCTGGCACCTTTTTCTGCCCACAAAGAAATCCACAGCTGTCTCAACAGAGCTCAGTTGAGGTCACTCACTTCCCCTGTCTCCCTTGCTCATTCTGTTTCTCCCACCACTGCAGGCTGTCATAGAAACATAGAAACATAGACTTTGACGGCAGACAAGGACCACTTGGCCCACCCAGTCTGCCCATTTCCCTACCTACTGGATAAGCTGCAGGTTCTAGTTAACCAACAGCCTACTTCCTGCAACCCCCACTATAATTGCCTTGTGTCTGTCCCATGCATGTTTGAATTCCCCCACTGTTTTAGACTCAATGACCTCCTCAGGAAGGCTGTTCCATGTATTCACCACTCTCTCTGTGAAAAAAATTTCCTCATATTACCCCTGAGCCGTCCCCCATCTATCTTTAAATTCTGCCCCCTTGTTCTTACACATCTCTCTTTCTGAAAGATGCTACCCTCCTGGACTTTGTTGATTCTCTTGAGGTACTTGAACGTTTCTATCATGTCCCCCCCGTCCCTCCTTTCATCAAGAGTATACATATTAAGCTCTCTCAGTCTCTCTTCATATGGTTTCTGCTGCAGACCCTGCACCATTTTAGTTGCCCTCCTCTAGACCGCTTCCATCCTGTCTATGTACTTGCGTAGATGAGGTCTCCAAAACTGCACACAGTACTCCAGATGGGGTCTCACCAACTGTCTGTATAGAGGGATAACCACTCCCCTTTTTCTACTTGTGATGCCCCTTCCTATGTATCCCAGTATCCCCCTGGCTCTCCTTACTGACTTTTCACATTGCTTACCCACCTTTAGGTCATCTGATATGATTACTCCCAGGTCCCTTTCCATTTTTATTGTTGTTAGTATGTCCTCTGCTATTGTGTACTCTTCTCCTGGGTTTTTGTTTCCCAGGTCCATTACTTTGCACTTCTTTGCATTGAATCTAAGTTGCCATATGTCTGACCATTCCTCCAACCTTGCCAAGTCCCTTCTCATCTTTTCTACCCCCTCTTGTGTATCAACTCTGTTACAGATCTTTGTGTCATATGCAAAGAGGCATACCTTTCCCTCCAGACCCTCTGCAATGACACCTGTAAAGATGTTAAAGAGGACTGGACCCAGTACTGAGCCCTGAGGTACTCCACTAGTAACCCCCCTTTCTTTGGAATGTGTTCCATTCACTATTACCTTCTGTGTCCTGCTGTGCAGCCAGTTTGCTACTCAGGCTACCACCCTGGGACCCACTCCCATGCTGGCTAACTTGATTATTAATCTTTTGTGCGGGACTATGTCAAATGCCTTGCTAAAGTCTAGGTAGGCCATATCCACAGCCCCTCCCTGGTCTATTACTTTGGTCACCCAGTCAAAGAAATCAACTAGATTCGTCTGACATGACTTTCCTGCTGTAAATCCATGCTGCTTTGGGTCCTGTGCCCTGCTGGCCTCTAGGTACTCAACAATTCTTTCTTTCAAAAGTGATTCCATCATTTTTCCTACAGGTCTGTTGTTTCCTGCTTCTGCCTTGCTCCCACTTTTGTGAAGGGGAATCACATCTGCCCTTCTCCAGTCCTCAGGTACCACCCCATCCTGCCTTGATTTGTTAAAAAGAGTGGTCAGTGGTGTCACTTGGTCCTCCCTTAGTTCTTTTAGGATTCTGTCCTTTTGTACTGGGCTCCTGCCCGCATTGTCGGCTTTTTCTGCCCACAAAGAAATCTGCAGCAGTCCTGACACAGGTCTGTTGAGTTTGCTCACTCCCCTGTCTCACTCGCTCATTCTGTGTCTGCTGGTGCTGCAGACTGGCCTTTTGTACTGGGCTCCTGCCTGCATTGGCACGTTTTTCTGCCCACAAAGAAATCTGCAGCAGTCATGATAGCGCTCCGTTGAGGTCACTCACTCCCCCTGTCTCACTCGCTCATTCTGTTTCTCCTGGCACTGCAGGCTGCCCTTTTGTACTTGGCTCCTGCCTCTGTTGGTGCCTTTTCCTGCCCACAAAGAAATCTGCAGCAGTCACAACAGAGCTCCGCTGAGCTTGCTCAATCCCCCCCCACTCGCTCGTTCCATTTCTGCTGGCGCTGTAGGCTGCCCTTTTGTACTGGGCTCCTGCCTGTATTGCCGCGTTCTTCTGCTCATAAAGAAATTTGCAGCAGTCATGATAGAGCTCCGTTGAGCTCGCTCACTCCCCTTCTCTCACTCGCTCATTCTGTTTCTCCCACTGCTGCAGGCTGCCTTTTTGTACTGGGCCCCTACATGCATTGCTGCCTTTTTCTGCCCACAAAGAAATCTGCAGCAGTCCCGACACAGCTCCGCTGAGCTCACTCCAGTCCCCCTCTCTCCTCGCTCATTCCATTTCTCTGCGGCTGCGAGGCTGGCTTTGTACTAGGCTCCTACCTGTGTTGCCGCCTTTTTCTGCCCACAAAGAAATCCGCAGCAGTCACTATAGAGCTCTGTTGAGCTTGTGCACTCCCCCTCTCTCACTCACTTGTTGTGTTTCTCCCGGTGCTGCAGGCTGCCCTTTTGTACTGGGCTCCTGCCTGCGTTGGCACCTTTTTCTGTCCACAAACAAATCCGCAGCTGTCCCGACACAGCTCCGTTGAGGTCGCTCACTCCCCCGTCTCACTTGCTCATTCTGTTTTTCCTGACACTGCAGGCTGCGGTTTTGTACTGGGCTCCTGCTTCTGTTGGCACCTTTTTCTGCTCACAAAGAAATCTGCAGCAGTCCCGACAGAACTCTGTTGACCTCACTCACTCTCCCTCTCTCACTCGCTTATTCTGTTTCTGCCGGTGCTGCAGGCTGCCCTTTTGTACAAGGCTCCTGCCTGCGTTGCCACCCTTTTCTGCCCACAAAGAAATCCGCACCAGTCACGATAGAGCTCTGTTGAGCTTGCTCAATCCCCCTCTCTCAGTTGTTCGTTCTGTTTCTCCCACCACTGCAGGCTGCCCTTTTGTACTGGGCCCCTGTCTGCATTGCTGCCTTTTTCTGCCCACAAAGAAATCTGCAGCAGTCCCAACAGTACTCCGTTGAGCTCACTCATTCCCCCTCCCTCACTCACTTGTTCTGTGTCTCCTGGCACTGCAGGCTGCCCTTTTGTACTGGGCTCCTGCCTGCATTGGCACCTTTTCCTGCCAACAAAGAAATCTGCAGCAGTCCTGGCAGAGCTCAGTTGACCTCGGTCACTCCCCCCCCTTACTCGCTTGATCCTAATCTGTCCCGGACACTGATGTCCCACAGTGACCATGCTATTCTGCGCCGGAAGTGTGAAAACACATTTTGGCCAGGATGTGAAAAATGACAGCTGTACTGTTCATAAGGAGGTGTGGAAAAATGCCAGGGTTGTAAATGTGGCGTGGAAATATTACTAATTTGTGAAGTTACAAGGGTGCAAGGAAACTGCACAATGCATGTTCATAACACAGTCATTTTATGGACTTTCATCACCAAATTTTCAACATAGGCATTTTAGGACCTCTGCTAATGAACAGTATCACTGTCATTTTCATAATGTCTCCCGAACACAGATTTCCCACAGCAACTGCGCTATCCTGTGCCGGAACTGCGAAAATACATTTCAGCCAGGATGCGAAAAGTGGCAGCTGTACTGTTCATAAGGAGATGCAGAACAATGGCAATGTCGAAAATCTGGAGCAAAAATAATCTAAATTCGCAAACTTACGAGCATGCATGCAAACTGCGCAATGCACGGTTGTAACACAGTCATTTTATAAAGTGTCATCACCAAATGTTCAACATAGGCATTTTAGGCCCTCTGCTCATGAACAGTGTCACTGTCATTTCATAATCTGTCCCGTACACTGATGTCCCACAGCAACCACACTATTCTGCGCTGGAAGTGCGAAAATACATTTTGGCCAGGATGTGAAATATGACAGCTGTACTGTTCACAAGGAGGTGTAGAAAAATGCCAATGTTGAAAATCTGGTGTGAAAATATTGCAAATTCATGAAGTTACGAGCGTGTGTAGCAACTGCGCAATGCACGCTCGTAAAACAGTCATTTTTGGGATTTTTTCTACCAAATTTGCAACATAGGTTTTTTGAGAGCCCACCTCATGAACACTGGCACTGTCATTTCATTAATTGGTCCCAAAATGTAATTCCACGCAGTGACCGCAAAATCACATTTTGGGGCTGAATAACGCCATGGCAGTAGCAGAATTCATGAGGGGGGTCCCAAAAACTCCATGTTGAAAATGTGGTGCCAAAAGTCCAAAAAATGCCTGAGATATGCATCAAAGCTGAAAAAAAACCCTATGTATGCCATTATACAGCTGACCGGCATTTCCTCAGTTCGCGGTCGACTTTGAAGAGTGCAGACTTGTTCCCGGTCCACCGAAGATCGTTGCGCTGGGCTCTGGAGGTAAGTATGGGGTGGGGGTGTGGGTAGACAGGTGTGCAGAGGGTGGGCACGGGTTGGGAGGGGCCACCGGACTCAACGAGGACTGTTTTTTGCTTTACAGGTACAAAAAAAAAAAAAAGACATCGCGGGATGTTTTTTTTTGACAGGAGCATTTCTGGACATTTGTCACACTGGGATGGGCTCCCAGCATGCCAACCAACAGTTGGGGGGGCCAGCTATAGCCGACGGGGGATTGGGCACCTCCTTCGGCACAAAACCGGGGGGCCACAAGAGCCGAGGAGGATTGGGCACCCCCCTCAGCACAACTCTCCCACTACTGTTTCGGGAAGGGACTTATGCCAATGGGGAGTGGTCTCCCCCATGGGCACATCAAAGTGGGAGGGGGGACATAATGCTGATGGGGAGTGGACTCCCCCATTGGCAACTCATAGCACCGGGGATGGAAGCCAACGGAGATTGGGGACCCTGTCGGCAAAAACACACTGCTGTGGGGAGGGGCACATGTTGCCGAGGGGGGGTGGGCACCCACTCGGCATGGGGAGCTCACTCATATTGTTTGTGAACATGGCAGCGAGCTGCTGCCATGTTCACAAACAATATCAGAGTACTTGCACCTATATTTAGAAGGCATGCATACCACTGACTTTGGAAACATTTTCATCTATTAAAGAGCTAGTGTACTGATAGGAATTAATAGTAACTTTTAGAAGTAGTCAGCTTTCACTTCCTTTTATTTGCAGTATTTTTTCTCTCTTTTCTGTTTGCTAATTAGAAGAATTTTTTTTTACCTGATAGTACTAGGTGCGCTGTATGGTGCAGTACTCTACCTGAAGGTGGATATAGCACTATTTCTCCCTATATACCATCAGCACTGTGGCGACACTGACTGTGACACCACTAATAACCAAGAAGAGCCACTTTGGAACAATTCTCAATGTTTCTTTATAACTTAGTTGCTTTTCACATTTTGACCCCAAATTTTCAGCAGCCTTTTTATAACTCCTCCTTTTGTATGACTGCTGTTGTTTATAAAATAGTGGCTAAAGTGCCATTAAGTGCCACAAGTGCAAAAACACATTTTGGCCAGGATTTATTTATTTATTCAAAATAATTGGAAATACACCTTTGAGTCAAGGACTCCTTTGCAAAGGTTCCACATCAAAGAATACAAAGGACAACATTGATACAGAAGACAACATTGGTAATTACAGAGGGTAAACATAAGTACAAAGCTGTTTGTTACCTACAATAGAGATGCAATTTTAGGGCAGGACATGCCCAGCATCCAAAAGTTAATGAGGAAACAGAGCAACAATTTCAGATAGGGTCTGGGAATCAGACTGATCATCGAGAGCAGAGTGTGCATCACCTGGAGGGAGATCACTGAGTGAGCAGTGGGAAAATAAAATTGATATGAGGAGCTGATTTTTGAGGTTGGTTTTGAAAAGGCCAAGTTTGGACTCAAGAGAGAGATGGTGGTGGGAAAAATTACAGCTATCACATCCATGAGGTGGTGTGAAAAAATGGCTATGTTGAAAAATTGGGGTCAAAATATTAAACATTATCGAAGTTACGAGCATGTGTTAAAAAATATCTGTTGTTTTTTAATTTTTTTGTCCCAAATTATCAACATAGCCTTCATATGACCCCACCTCGTGAACAAAGGTGGAAACAATTTTCCAGTCCTGCCTAAAAGGTGATTTCATGCCACAAGTGCAAAAATACATGTTGGCTAGGAATTTAAATGTGACAGCTGTCACATTTATGAGGTAGCATGAAAAAATAGATGTGTTGAAAATTTCTGGTCAAAATATTGAAAATTACCAAAGTTATAAGCATGCATTGAAAAATGTTATTGTATGCCCATAACTTTTTTGTTTGTTAATGTTTTTAGCCCAAATTTTCAACATAG
The DNA here is from genome assembly GCA_016271365.2 of Neoceratodus forsteri. Lineage (NCBI taxonomy): Eukaryota > Metazoa > Chordata > Ceratodontiformes > Ceratodontidae > Neoceratodus > Neoceratodus forsteri. The sequence goes on from CM057458.1 coordinate 652,523,745, forward strand.
CCGTCATATGACCTCACCTCATGAACAAGGGCAGAAACAATTTTCAAATCCTGCCTGAAAGGTGATTTCACACCACAAGTGTGAAAACACATTTTGATGAGGATTTGAAAAACAGCTGTCACATTCAAGAGGTGGTGCAAAAAAACAGCTATGTTGAAAATTTGGGGTCAAAATATTAAAAATTACTAAAGGCATGAGTGTATGTTGAAAAATTTCAATGCACATTCATAACTTTTTCTTTTTTTTATATACTTTTACCACACATTTTTAACATAGACTTCTTATGACCCCACCTCCTGAAAAAGGGCAGATACATTTTTCAAATTCTTCTCAAAAGGTGATTTTTGTGCAGTGACCACAAAATAATCTTTCAAGAGGGATATGAATAATTTTACCACCCTTGTTCATGAGGAGGGGTCCCAAAAAGCATCAAGAGTCAAGACTGTTAAAAACCATCCCACTTACCAATAGTATTTTTCTTTTAAAATCTTGTTATTATTTTTCTGAATTTAAACCATCACTCAGTACCTGCCAATGTTTCATGAGCACCTTTACTCACTTCTTCAGGGATCTGTACCCAACATGAAAATAATATAGTTTTAAAACAATGGCCCCCATATTCAAAAGTCCCCTGGAAAATTGCGCAAGTGCCTGTGCTGCGCATCTGAGATGTCCTGTCCCAAAAAAATGCAACATTCAGAAGATGTGCTGGAAGATGCCCTTGTGCATCTCCTACTGAATATACCAAACATGTGCCATTGTGCATCCAGACATGGGCGGCACAGCTGGGTAGGTTTGATATGGGAAATCATGCAAGACAGCCTGGGACAGTGGAGCACAAAGAGAGAGAGCAGCCTACAGCAATGATACACGTCAGATAGCCTTAGCTGCAACAGGACAGCATCCCAAGTCACAGGGGAGGACAGTGGCACAGGAACAGTGCAGACATGGGCACAGGCATGGCCCCCAGGGCACAGTATGAAGCACCACACACAGACCACCAACCAACGGGAGTACCACACACACTGAGTACAGCATACAGAAGGGCATGGATGTGGTGCCACAGCACCAGCAGTGCCAATGGAAAGAGCAGAATGGCCAGACACTGTGACAACAGGGCTGACATGCTGAACATGGCAGACATGCCAACCAGAGCAATGGCATAGTGTGCCACTGGTACAGCACCACATAGGCCAGGGGCCACAAGCCACACAGGGGGAAGACATTGACAGCAACACATGACTGTCGACAGTGCAGCACACCAGCACAGGGACCATGACAACAGCAGAGCAAGACACAGCACTGGTACAGGGGACTAGTGCATTGGAAAACAAGGGGCACTGTCATGGACCCCCCACAGGCAGGCCAGGGGAAATCATGTGGTTTCCCCACACAGTGGGGGGTAACACCTGGGGGACAGGGTGTAAGTATGTGCAATGGCAGGGACACACATGTGCAGTGAGAAACAAGTGGCAGGTGGGTCACCTGTGCCACACAGCAGGTGACATCAAAAACCATTAAAGGGAGGACCACAGACACAGGCACAGTCAAGATGGAAGCAACTTTACTCAAAACAACAGGCAAAAAACAGATACATTCAACAACAGAAAAACCAACAGGAAGTATTAAAACCATAAACAACTATATACAAGAACAAAGGGCATGTTGACCAGAGTGGGACATGGAACAGGTGATGTGGGGGGGGGGATCTTTATAGAAGTGGAGGGCAAGGTAGTTGGTGGGGGCAGGGTAATAGGGGCTATGTACAGGAGCAGCAGTCCATCATGGCCACACAGGCCTAGTGCCCTCTGCTGTGGCATGACCGCCGCTTGCGAGGGCACCCAGTGTTCTGCAGAGCCCTCAATATTCCGTGAGCCACCCTGAGGATTTATTTATTTTATTTATTTGCGTATTTGGAAACAACCTTTGAGTTAGAACTCTTTTACAAAGGTTCCACGTCATGAACATAAGACATACACATCAGACAATTTTTCATAAACAGGACAATGGAATACAATCATCAAATAACAACAGGCACACTATAATCAAGGCCCTTGGAATTCTGTGACTCTGCGGTTGCAGAATTTTCCACAGAATTTGCATCATGCCACTGAATATATATAGTGCCACAGAATTCATTGGTTTTGGTGAATTTTCATTCAAATATACTATTTTTCCATAGTGCTAGGCTCTCTTTTCCATCACGTTGATCCTGAAGCCCCTCCTCAATGCTCAGCATATGATGTTATCGATGACATCACAACATATTTAGCCAATGGTAGGACTGCGTTCTGCCAGAGAAATGGATAAATCATCTCACAAAAATCTGAAAATGCTGCTGCAGAAGCCAAGGAGCACTGTGGAAAGACACAATTAAATATGAGAAGCAACAGGAGCGGAAATAAAAAGGAGCAGCCCAGGAGGGCCTTGTCTGAGATAGCCCTAAGTGAGAAGTCATATCATTAGTTACCGGGGAGAGCAAGAGAGAAGTGTAAGGAGATATCGAGGAGAGGAGTAGGAGATAGGATGTGTTAAAAGTGATGGAAGAAAAAAAAGGAAAAGCGAAGGACAGGGCTAGAAGAGTGAGAATGGGGGTATAGAGTGAGGGATGGTCCTGAGTCAGAGGGAGATAGACAGGGAGCAGCACAGTATAATGAAGGGGAGGTAGGGAGAGAAAGAGATAGAGGGAGAGAGACAGAGAGAGAGAGGGACAGAGAGAGAGAGAGAGGGAGAGAGCATGGATAGGGAGAGGAAGAGAGAAAGAGTGAGGGAGTGGGCAATAGGAGTGAGGAGGTGAGGGATGAGGAGGGATAAAGAAGAATGTAGTAGTGGAGATGTAAACAACCCTGAGGAAGGAGGTTAGAGGGAGGGGAATATGGTAGCACAATGGGACAAGGTCAGTGAGTGAAGAAAAGGGACAGGGTGCGAGGGCTAATCGGATATCTTTAGGGCACAAGGGGGAGATGAAATAAAGAGAAATGACTGAATCAGATCAGGCATTTACAGATGCTCTTACTTAATAGAAACTACTTAAGTTCAGTCTGAAAGGTTGGGAGGTTTGCAGAGTCTAGTGCAGTTGATGGGATGAGGATGGCCCCCTGGTGATAGTAGATCGCATGCAGCAGCTCCTGGCTGGTCACAATCCTCCCCCTTAGAACCATCCAGTCCTGGGTCCATCTGTGGTGATCCCCTCTGCACAGGCATCCTGTTGACCTGTGGGGGGAAATACAGAACATGAACTCAGTGCCACAGTCCACCCAGGCACACACCATCCCCCCTGGGATGGAGTGGACATGCAAGCCAGAGGTCGGGTGGGCCCCTGCACTGAGCTGCCACAATGCCAAGCACACAACAGACTGGTGAAGTGCGATGCAACAGTGCCACACAGAGCATGGGATGTGGCACAGGGAACAGACTATGACAACCTGTGCATACACTGAGCATCACCAAGGGATACAGTATGTGGCCATGTCCCCCACAGCATGTGAACATGACATCCATGTGCCCCCATGTGTGTAGGCCCAGCGGTGGCCCTGTGTGGGCACTGATGAGTGCTCTTGGTCTTGTGCAGACACACTGAACAGGGAGCAACACAAAGGAGCCAGTTGCACAGTGGAGCTGCCATATCGTGCAGCAACACCAAACCATGTATGCGAGGCCAGCACCACATGGGCATGCTCAACAAGCAGGCCATGGCCTGCAGTGGGCAATGCACCCCCCAAACCCACAGAACAGCAATAAGCAACACTAGAAGCACACTCACCTGCAGCATGGAGTGACACACCCCTGTGTGTGCCATGGTCATCACCAATCACTGCCCCACCATCACTGGCCCGGCTGCTGGTGAGGTGCTGGGCTCATCGCCACTCCTCCCAACCTGCAAGGGGCACAGAATGGAAAATGCATGGTAAGCATCATGAAGAACTACACTGCCCCACCCAACACCCATGTACCTGACAGTGACACGACGCAGCACGGTGCAACACAATGCATGCCCAGGTGACAGACAATGCACAAAAGGAGGTCACCATGGATACAGCAACACCACCATGGCCCACCATGGCCCCCAGGGCCAGACAGTGGCATGGCCCTGGTCTTGCAATTGGGGCCATGACACCCATGTGGGCAGTGGCATCTGCCCCAGCCATAGACCTGCCAGCCCCCAGTAGCAGGCAAGTAAAGCATGCATACAGGACATACGTACCTGGGCATGGCACTGCCCCCCTGTGGTCCTGGTCTCACAGGTAGTCCAGCCTGCCTGGGTTCCTCTGGAGTAGGTCCCCAAACCAGTGCCCACATTGCTCCCCAGTCCCAGGGATACCCATCCTCCAGGTGAGGCACTCTGTCAACCTGGCCCATACCTGAGCCCGTGCCTCTTGCAGCTTCTCAGACCTGAACAGCTGCCCCTCCAGGGGCACCACAAGGTCCACTGAGTTGCCCAGTTCCACATCCCACCAGTTCAGGGCATGGAGCTTGGTCACCTGTGAGCTGCCAGCATGTGCCATATTGCTTAGGAACAGCTGTTGCAAGTGCGGCTTACTGGAAGGTATGCATCTGCGCTGCACCGGGTGCATGATGGACCAGGCAGGCATGTCCCTGCGCACCATGTGAGTGCATCATAGGGATGCGCGATAGCCATAGCATGGTACAGTACCACACATGCACAGTAGTGCATGGCTGGGTGGGAGCATGGGGATTGTACTCCCATGCTATATGCATGCACGGCTGTGTGGTGATGCCATGTTGTGGAAGTTGGCCAATGCCATGACTATAGCCATCCACATGGTGCTTATCGTTGGGCATGCACTGTATACGTCTGCCATGCAACAGGGCAACGTGGTGGTGTATGCACGATGAAACATCCGTGATGTCACACATCCATGACCGCTCAAGTCAGTGACATTCCAGCCTATCGCGCATGCATTGGAAATGCATTGTGTGGAGCTGCACTGCTCAAATAGATTTGCGATGTGCATTGAGATGGGCAAGGTGCAAATTTGCAATATTCAGCCAGGATATGCAAATGGCCTTTTTGCCCAATTCTGGCCCAAGTCCACACATTAGCATCTCATTACTGACTGCACGTCACCTCATTTGCATGTGCTTAACCATACATGGGCTGCCCAGCACCATCCCCCACACAGGTGACTGACAGGGACTGCAGCCTTGGAGGTAAGTGTGTTTACATTTTGACTGTAACAGTGTTTGGTGCACTGCATCCAGCAAGCCCTGCACCCCATGCCACTGATGCTGGTCCTGTGCCTATGTCTGTTTCTGTTCACAGGCACTAGAATGGCAGCTGAGGAGGGGAAGCAGATAAAGCGGCCAAACTTTACTAATGATGAACTGCAGGCCCTCATACAGGCCTACCTCATGTTGGGGGATCTCCTAACCTGCAGGATGGGTACATAGCAGGAGAGGGTAAAGGTCTGGGAGGAGGTGGCACAAGTGGTCAATGCCCATGGGGTGTACAATTGTACATCCCAGGAATGTATTAAATGCATTACCAGCAAATGCACCAGGGCCAAGAAGTGGCTGGCCCTGTTCAGAGCATCCCAGATCACCACTGGGGGTGGGCCCTCCACAGTAACTGCCCTGTCGGCACAGGAAGCAATGCTTGCCACATCCCTAAGGTATGCCTCCATGAAGGATGTCCCTGGTGGTGGTTTCCAGACAGCAGGTGGGCCATCGCAGCACTGTGAATGTGCATATGACAGTTACGGAGGAGGGCTGCATGTGGTTATCATGGGTGTGCTTGTCATGCCATGCAGGCCCAGTCACTGTGTTTCCATGGTGCCCTGCTGACATGCCATCATTGCCCAGCCCTATTGTAGGCTGCCATGGCTCTGGTGTTGTGTGGTCCTGGCCCAGTTGTGTGCCATGCACCAATGGCACCAGGCTTGTCAGGTGCACACAGCACCTGTGACCACCCTACTCACTGGGCCATGGGTGGCATGTGCATGTACACCTCTGTGGCAACAGTGGGGTAATGCAATGGCCGTTCCCTGAGGGCAGGTGTGCCACATGCTGCCAGCTGTGCATGAAACCCGGACAGTGCAGGGGGGAGCCCTGTCATCAGTTGGGTCCCGGTCTGGCCGTCGTGGCCACACCCCACATTGTACCCTGTTGGTGCATGCATACACAGACTCACAGCACACATGCTGCTGTGGCATGTGTGCAGTATGGACCACAGTGGTAGCCCATGGCCTGTGTGTCATCACCTGCACATCTATGGTGCACATACACACCTCCTTGTGTCCAGCTGTCATCCAACACCGTGGACACGCAGCCCTGACCATGCTCTTCTATTCTGCCTTACAGACCCATCACACCTCAGGGGTTCTGCAGGGTCCTCCCAGGCCCATCCAGCAGGCCAGGAGGGGGATAAGCCCACCCCATCCATGTCCACTGCAACCGATACAGTGGGTGATGCCATACATGTGGTGGGGGACATTCTCAGGCTGGCTGATCTTGATCCCCTGCCCAGCCTTGACATCCTGAATGACATTACTGTGTTGGCATTGGCCATGGATGATGATGATGATGATGATGATGCCACCCAGCTGTGGAACTGAATGCTTGGCACCTTCCCAGCCAATGTAGTCCCAGTTGTCACACACATGCCCTCACATGCCCCTCCCCAACCCCACTACATGCCGTCTGCTGCAACTATTCCATGATCAATGGCCATGTTGTGTAGCATGCAATAGGCAAGGAATATGCCACAGACCTTGTCTGAACTGTATTGTAGGGCACCACCGGATCTGTCCAGGCATCTGAATCTCATTTTGTGCATGTCGAACACACGCTCAATGATATTGCGTGTAGCGATGCATGCCTCATTGTATCTCTCCTCGGCCTTGGAAGAGGTCCGCAGTATGGAGGTGAGCAGCCATGGGTGCAGTGGATAGGCACTGTCACCTGTGAGGGGGAAGAATGCAATCTGCAGTACCCTGAAGGGCTCACCCTGGCCTGTGTTTGCTGCCTGTGTCTGTCCGCCCCGTTGTCATGTCTATGCTCCCTACAAGTGCATGCCCTGTCATGCCTCTGTGTGCCCTCCCAGATGTTAGTTGTGGACTGTCAGTACATGCACAGTGTGCCTGCCCTCTGTCCTGTGCTGCACAGCTCCAGCCCAGCCTGTTCATTCACCTTGCCACTCTCCTGTCCGACTGTGGTGTTCTGCCCTGCCCCAAGTGCTGTTCTGGCCTCAGAGCATGTATTGCTACATGCCCTGTCATCTGTGTCTGCTGTGTATCTACCCCCACCCTGCCACACCCATGGCACACCACACCCCTGTCTCTCTGTGTGTGGGCCCCACTCCAGCAGGCTCCCCTTTTCCAGTGTTCCCCATGCCTGTTGGCCGGTTCATTGGCCCTGTCACTGCCCCCCCCCGCACTGCCACCTGCAGTGCTGTGGGCCACAGTGTGTGCTTTGTAGGCATGGGGTTAAGCCCCACTCACCCACTAGCTGGCTACTAGGTATCTCCCTGGTTTCAAACAGGTGGTACAGGACTGACTGATGTAGGCAGCATGTACACTCCAAGGGAAACTAGCACAGACATTGTTGATGTACCCATCTGCATTGCACACCACCTGGCAGTTGACAGAATGGTATCCCTTTCTGTTCATATATGTGTCACTGTTGGGGCCAGGTGGTGCCCTGATTGCCACATGGGTGCAGTCAATGGCCCCTAGCATGACTGGCATGCGTGCCACCCTGTGGAAGTGCTGCATTGTTACTTTCCACTCTGCAGGTGTGCTAGGGAATGTGATAAACTCTGTAGCATGGGGCAACAGGGCAGTGAGGAGCTGTGTGAGGAGATGGGATGTGGAGGATTGTATGATGCCAGTGGTGCCACCCACTGGTATCTGGAAGGTACCCACGGTGAGCAGGCAGTGTTGCTGTCATCTTTGTCTCCACTGACATGGCATGACTCCTGTGTGTTGATGCCTGCAGGTTATCATGGAGAGGCTCACAGAGCTGTCTCGGAATTGCCATGTTGAGACGGTACCCGCCCACTATCTCTGTGTCAGTACATTGTTCAAATGTGACACAGGCTTGTGCCATCTGTGTTTGACATGCCACCTACAGGGCCTTCCTCTCCCATGTTATTGTTCTGCCTGTCTCCTCACGCCCCTCATGATAGCTTCCATTAGGAATGGAGACCCATCTATGGCTGTTGCTATTCAGCTTGCTGCCTGAGGGTGGCTTTCAAAGTTAGGCCACCACCTTTTATTCTTATCTTTGGGCAGCGCATCTTTGGGTTATGCTGCACTTGCACCGTTCATTTTGGTTGAATATGCCGGTGCGTGACACATTCTTGGGACACCCCCTCTACATGCACAGCATACATTATATTTGTGCTTTGGCACATTCAGAGATGCTCGATGCATCTCTGTCATTTGAATATCACGCTTTGGTGCATTTTTTGGGATGGGCAGCGCATCTCTACTTTGCGCCACACATCTCCTTTGAAAACATAGGCCAATATCTGGATATATAAATAACATTTCTCACATTTTGTCTATCATGTTTAAAGATTTTATCCAGACATCAACTAGCTGATGTCTGTAACAGGTGCTGTACCGTCCTGTTATCCAATACTACTATTGATTTCATTACATTCCATTTTTTATAAATAAAACTTTTTTTTTTCAAACTTAAGCAGCTTAATATGTATACCCTTGAGGAAAGGAGGGAGAGGTGGGACATGACGGAAACTTCCAAGTATCTCAAGGTAATTAACAAAGTACAAGAGGGTAGCATCTTTCAGAAAAAGAGATGTGCAAGAACAAGGGGGCACATTTTGAAGATAGAGGGGGGTGACTCAGAGGTAATGTTAGAAAGTATTTTTTCACAGAAAGGGTTGTGGATGCATGGAACAGCCTTCCTGAGGAGGTTGTAGAGTCAGGAACAGTGGAAGAATTCAAGAATGCATGGGACAGACATAAGACAATTCTAGTGGGGGTAGGAGGAAGTAAGCTGTTGATTAACTAGAATTCGCTGGTTATCCATCAGGTAGGAAAATGGGCAGACTAGGTGGGCCAAGCAGTCCTTATCTGCCGTCAAATTCTATGTTTCTATGTTATACTCCTTATGGTTTCTCAATTATTAGTCCACTATGTGTACTTTTCATTCCCAATACATGTTAAAAAACTTCTGTATATTCTAAGTTACCTGCCTCAATATTCAAATAATTGCAAAAAGTATAACACAAACACATTTATCTTATAAATTAGTATTGAAATGTATCTCCTTAGTTCATGCCCCACAGCCACAATTGAAGCACTGTACAACTGAAGGATATATAACTTTCTTTCAGTTTACATGTCAAGATATGTTTCAAACTCATTTTGAATTTCTATGTTAAACTGTTACACTGATTTCAAAATCAGATAGTCCTGCATCTAACTACTGACCTGTTGTTTAAAGTTTTTCTTTTGGTTTGTATACCTATTGTCTGCACAGTATTTTGTCATATACTTATGTGCTGTATATTATTTATTGTCTGTATGTATTCTTTCAATGTCTTTCTTGTAATTAATTTCAGGTAGCTCCTAAAAAAGGGACAACTTGTCTCAGTGAGCCTTCCAGTTACCAAAATCTATTAAATTAAATTAAATAAATATATGCAATTGAACCTCACTTCTATATTCTGTCTAAATTAATTACCTTTCACATTAGTCCGAATGTCTTCCCTTTCTGTTAATTCTGTTCATACCAGTAGTGTTGTGCATTGTAACAAAAAACTTCATTTAAGTTTGCTATATAATGGCATTGTTTTAAAAATACTACCAACAGCTTAATCTGGTTAAAGGTTAGTTGGCATTCATCTGTATCCCCCTCCCCTGGGTTGTGCCTGAACATAGGCAGAATTGGTCTAGTGCACTTATCCGGTCAACAAAAACTAAATAAATAAATAATAAAATAAAATAAAACCATAAATACAGGTTTTACTCACCTTAATTCATTTTAGTACTGCAATATCTCCTTTTTCCTGATTGCACCAAGTTTGATTAAAAAAAAAATGTGAGGAAACATTGTAGAGATAAATATAGCAGCTGTTTATCAGCAACATACTTTTTAGATTGATTGTTTTCTTTATAAAACGCATATATGCAACTATAGACTTGAAAAGAGTCCTCCCTGTTGTGGTGCTGCTCCTGTGGCTGCTAAAGGCTGAATATATATTCATGGTCCCATTTATACTTGTCTGCTGTTGAGCCGGACTTGCCGTGAAATGATGTCAGTGCACGCAGTGTCACTGATCACATCATGATCACAGCACTCCGTGGGATGGTCCAGCTAGCAAATACTGCATCATAGCAACAAAGAAGAGCCCAGATTCTCTTAAAAGAACATCATTCCACGTGTTATACCAACTGTTGTTTTGACCTGGGGATTAAAACTGTCTCCATTAAAATATCTTGATCTCAGTATCTCCATATGTTGTACCATTGGTAAAGACATTACTGGAGTCATAGTCATATACAAATACAAAGAGAAAACGATATAAGTGCAAAATTAGGTACCCACCCTACAAAATCCAAACAAAAGCATAACTCTTTGATTTGTCAATCTTAGTATCTGTGCCACTTTCAATAGGCACCTCATACAAAAAATGAAGTGATAAAAATGTTTTTATGTGCAGTATATATGTAATATTGTTGTAATATTGCTGTATGAGAAATGAGGATGGGGTCAAGGCAGGGTGAATGCAAAAATTATAATTTTATAAACTTTAAGGAGACTGTAGGAGCCGTCCAAAGATATCAGCCCTACCTACAAACAATAACTTATGCTTACATTAAAGGTTGCCAATTTAATTTCTCATTTAAGTCATACTGTACTTCTTTTTAGTACCAAAATGCCTCTCCAGTTAAAATTCACTTCTCATGGTCCTCTCCTCTAGAGGGTTTTTCCACTTTATTAAAATTCAAAAAAATCTCAATGTGGAGATACCATGTCCAAAGCTATTAAAGTGCACAGATACCAGTGATGTCCCAAAAAGGCCATGTTAAAAACTTGGAGACAAAATATGAAAAGATGACCAAGTTATGACGGCAAGTTCAGAATGGATTGAAATACATTGAACCACATACCTGATTTCCTCAGCATGGTCCAACATTGAAGAGTGAAGGCATGTCTCAGTCCAGAGAAGATTATGGCATTGGACCCCAGTAGGTAAGTAAGGTGTGGTGGAATGTGGGGTGGTGGGTGCTGAGTGGGAGGGTTAGGTGAGGGGAGGGTAATGGCAGCAGTGGGCCAGGGCAGCAACAGACATTGACGATGGTTTTCTTTTTTACAGGGTGTATAAAAATGAAAAAAGACTACAAGGGACATTGTTCTTTATTCCAGGTACCAACACTGGCGATTGGGCACCCCAGTGTCAGTTTGACTTTTAGGGGCGTGGGAAGTGACAGGGAGGTGGGATAGATACTTGGCAGAGGGTGGGATTACAGGAATTTAAAAATAAAAAAGACTGTGAGGGATGGTTTTCTTAACTTCAGGTACTCACACTGGGGATTGGGTAGCCCAGTGTCATAAAATTAAGAAGGAAGGGGGAAGCAAATGGAGGTGGGAGGGGTACTTGGCCGAGAGTGGGAGGGATTGTTTTTACGTTCCATCAAATCTGTGAGATCACAATGTAGTATTTTATAATAGAGGCTTAAATGAGAAATTAAAAATAAAATCTAGAGAGCTTGTCTATACTAGGAGATGTTTCAAAAGATACTGTAAATTGGCCTTCCAAAATGATGTATCTAGGATGAAATGATACAGGATTTTTCTAATACCTGCTATAAACCTAGTGGCTGAAGAATTTACAAACATGTTTCTCAAGGCATGTGACACGTTTTCTCCCCTAAAGAAACAAAAACAAAAGCTGACACATATGCCTTGGATAAATGATGAATTCAAAAACAAACTAGGAATAAAAAAATGCCTATGGAAAAAAGCAAACAAACCTTTGAGTCAGGAAGTGCGGGAAGATTTAAAAAAAAATGAGAAACAGAGTTGTCCAGGAAATATGAAAATCAAAGAGTCTATATTTTATACAGAAAACTAATGAAAATTAGGACCCTAAAGAATTTTGGACCATCAAGAGCTCTACAGTTATCAAGATTATGTAGCATGGTGAACTTCATCAAGCAGTAGGATCAGCAGATCTATTAAATGAGTCCTCTAAAAATTACCTGATCTAAAATATGCAAAAGAGAAAAGTGAACAAGAACTGAACAGATCAGTTGAAGGTGTAAATGACATCAAGAATAAAGAGAAGATAGCAAGTGAGGAAGTTAAACCTAAATTTAGATTCAGATTAATTAAAAAAGAATGAAGTGATCAAACAAATAAATGAACTAAAATCATATAAAGGAAGTGGGCATGGTTGTATTGAAATAAGGTTTATAAATGATTCAGCTGAAGAAAATGCAGCAATTTTGACTGACATCTTTAATTGGAGTTTTATGGAAGGCACATTCCCACAACACTGGAAGGTGGACAAAGTTGTTCCAATATTTAAAGGAGGGGAACCAAGAAATCCATCCAACTATTGACCTATTGCACTATTATCCATAATTTAAAAAAATTTGGAAAAAATAATGCACAGTCAATTATTTAATATTTTATAAAAATACAACAAATTAACAATTTTGCAGTCAGGCTTTAGGAAGGGTACATCCACGGGCACCACGCTCTCAGATTTTTTTAGATCAAAAAGCTACTTCTCTTGATAAGGGGAGGAATGTGGGTGTGGTGTTCATGGACCTATCCAAAGTGTTTGATCTTGTGTATCATAAAATCTTAATTGATAGACTGAGAAAAATAGTTTGGAAGAAGAGACTTGTAAGTGATTTACTTCTTATCTTTCAAACAAGTCACAGATGGTCACCATGAGTGAAAATGTATCCAGCATGTCCACCGTAGAATGTGGCTTACCACAAGGATCTATATTAGGTCTGTCATTATTTCTTATATATTTGAATGAACTACCAAACCAGATAAGCCACTCAAACATTAGGCTATATGCAGATGACACAATGTTAGTGGCAGATGGGAGTAATTACAAAGAGGTAGAGTATAAACTGCAACAGGATTTTATAGCAATGCAGGATTGGTTCCTCTCATCTAAATTAATATTAAACATAAAGAAAACACAAACCGTGGTCTTTAGTGTTGCTTCAACTAGACAGAGAAAGGAAGCTCCTAAATGACATTAAAACATCAGAGGGTCAAACATTAACACAGGTTAATATTTTCAAATATCTAGGGATGATCTTAGACCAACACCTATCTTTAAAACCACATATTAAAGACTCATCTAGGAGAATGCATTCTAGAATTGGAGCACTAAGACTCACAGCCTTTTGTTTGACAAAGGGAGCACAGCAGACTGTGGTTAATCAATTAATTCTGCCAGCCACAGACTGTGGAAGCCATATATATGGCCATGCAAACAAAAGTAATCTACATGGGGTGGATATAATTTACAATAAGTTAGCCAGATTTGCATTCTAGTGTGATTATTACACTCCCCACTGTGAGATGTATCAAAAATTGGGATGGTTACCCTTGGAAAGGAGGAGAAAATGGCTTTGGGTGTCAATGGTACAAAGAGTTTTGAAAAATAACAAAACTCCTATGTCTAACAGAAAAATTAGTTAAACCAAAACATGGTTTTCATTTGAAAAACAAATGAGTTAGGGATTTGGTAGTTTCAAAACCTAGAAAGCAATATGGGAAAATATCTTTTCACTCTAAAGCTGTGAGTGCATGGAATGAAACTGTACCACAACTACGGACAACAGATTTTTCAACTAGCGACTTTAGTACTGCAGTGCAACATGAACTAAGCTACAGATGTGAATGTTATAAGTGAACTGTAATTCTGAAAGTGTGCATGCAAAGCATAACAAGATGGTGTGTGATTTATAACTGTATGGGGCTTTGTTTTTTATAAATAGTTTTTTAGACTTTGTTGTGCAACTTTGAAGTCCAGTATAAGATCTGAACAGGAACACCTTGTAAACAGGGTATTAAAATGCCCTAATTGTGTGTAAATCCCTGAATTTTCCTGTATAAAAATAAAACTTACTTACTTACATTATGGGGGAGGACCAGAGTAGGCTGATTCAGATGCTGATCAGCTCTGCTGGCTGGGTGGCATTATGTAGATCAAAAGAAAGAGACACCCTTTGATTTGGATAGCTCTTTTCTTTGATCTACACAAAGTTTCTACCCAGCAAGACCAAAAGAGTGAACATTAATAAAATCAGCACTCCAGACCAACATATTCAATAGTGCAAAAAATAATTTTTTTTATTCATAGATAAATAGTTGAATAATAAATATTTACAAGTAGAAGCAATACAATTATTTTCATGTGCTGGAATCCCAGTAAGTGTTTTAGAAGCTTATTCAACACACACACACACACACACACACACACACAAAACATTCTCCCCTGCGCTTCAGGGTATCCAACCCCTTCCTTAGGAGGCATGACCAGAAGAGTGCCATGATCAACCTGGCTGATGACTGGTCTGACACTGTTGAGCCCTTTGCAGACTGCCCTGCATTGGACAGATAGTAATACACCTCTCAAAATCTATTATCATACCAATATGTTCACTTTGCCCACATGCAAGGGAGAACATAAAAATTACTCAAATGTTCTGCCTGCTATTTACTGCTGCTACTAACTCTTTAAGTGTACCCAGTATATAATTGTGCATACGATGTATATATGTTGGTACACTTTATGATGCATCCATCTATCTATCTATCTATCTATCTATCTATCTATCTATCTATCTATCTATCTATATATATTAGAGGCAAAACACTCTGTTTAATGCATTAGTTAGGGTTGTTCCACAGCGACAAAAGTGAGGAAATTCGGTGTTAGGGTTGAAAACCCCTTGGACCCGCCCACCCCCAACCCGGCATTGGGATGCGCATTGGGAGTCAGTCAGCCCTAACTCTCACTCCATCACATGTGTAAAGCAGCAGAGTATAGGAGAATGGGTGGGAGTTGGGACCGGCCTGACCCCAATGCGCCTGTGCGGTTGAAATGAGTGAAGGTATGAGGGTTTCAACAACACCAGACCTTTCACTGTTGCTGTGGAACAACCTAACTGGTCATTCTTCAGTTTACCTCTAATTCCTTCTTTTGAGAATGATAACCAGAAATAATGAATGTAATGCAGCGGCGGGAGTGCCTGCCACTTGATGTCTTGTGGCATAGTAACAGGAACAGCAAAGCAAACAGAAGCGCTAACAGTGGCGCACATGGTAATGCAAGTGCGAATGAGAACAGAAAGGGTAACGCACATGGTGGCGTAGATGGGAATGGTCTGCCTCGTGATGTGTTGTCACATAGTAACATGGTGCCTGCAAACGGAAATGTCAATGGGCATGGTGATGCAAAGTGAAACAGAAAGAGAAATAGTACTGTAGACACAAATGGCAAAAAATAACAAGCATAGCGCAAATGAAAACTCAAAGGATAACGCACATGGTGGCGTAGACGTCAAAGGTAAGTGAAACGGGTATGGAACCTCAAGCGGAAAGGGCAATGGTAACAATAATGTAAGCACACAGGCTGGTTTTCCCCAAAAGCTGCATAGAGAAAGACAGTGAGTACAAAGAATGTATGCATACTAATGGGTATCGGAGCAGAAAATGAGGACTTGGAATACTAAATAGGTTATATCTCAGGAACTGTATGATGTAGAAAAAAAATTTAAAAGTCATATGATTTACGACTGTCCTGGCTAGCTTTTCCGATGAAAAGTCTGTATCTCGCACCGTTTCCGAGATTCGGGCCCTGAAAGGCGCGGCGAATGCCGTAATGTTATCCTATGGGAAAAAAAGAGAAGTTCGGAGTGCCATAACTTTGCCTCCCTGTAATATTTTTTCACCAAACTACTGAAAGGCACATCTGTGGGCTGTTGGCTGTCTCCTCAAATTTCAGGAAAAAAGACCAAACTGTTATTTTGCAGCAGGGTGCCAAAGGATTCCTGTAATACGTTGGGCGCCGTAATGTTATCCTATGGGAAAAACTGTCAACTTTGGAGTGCTGTAACTTTGCCACCGTGTAATATTTTTTCAACACAACACTGAAAGGCACATCTGTGAGCTGTCGGCTGCGTTCCCTCTAAATTTCAGCCCAAAACTCCCAACCGTTCTTTTGCAGAGGGGTGCCAAAGAATTGCTGTCATTTCCCCACAGCCTAGAAAAGTACTGTCGCAATTTGCGAAAGCTGTCGCAAAAATTTGAGACACTTTCATGAGCACAAAAGTACTTTGTGAAAGTTCTTTTTCCAGAAATTTGAAAAACATATTTCTGGGGTGTTTTACCCCAAAATAAAGACATGGCTAACATCCTCAGGGTCCGACTAGGTGAATACAAAAAGAATTAGGTTGCTAGAGGGTCCCAAATTTAAATGGCAAGCATTTTTCTGATCACTAACTGAAAACAAGATGGCAGATTTGCAAAAGTAAGAGGGCCATTTGCAAAAGTAAAAATGCATTTGCGACACTGTCGAACTTTTTGTTAACTTTTCCTATTGACTTATAATGGGAAATTATTTTTTGAATAACTTTTGAACCGTTTAATATTTTTTCACGAAATCTTCGAAAGGCACATTGGGACCCCAGCCGCACATTCCTGAAGATTTTGGGCTGGTGGCATGAAGCCGTGCGACCTGTAGGTGCGACCGTAGGGATTCAGAAAAAGCGTAAATGCATGTGCAGATCACGCTTAATAACTCTGCAGCCGTGTATCCAACCAGTACAAAACTTGGCAGATCCCAAGGTGTATGATTCTTGATCATGTATTCCAAATTTCAGGTAAATCCGTCAAACGGTTGCAAAGTTATTAAGGTGCAAAATTTTGGGTTTAACATGTAAATGGCCCCTCAACCCTATCTATGGTAGCACTACCGTGCTACCATAATATATATAGTCTCATTATAGTGTAAATAGTCCCTCTGTTTCTCACATAGTACTAGGGACATGGTACTATTATCCAGTATCACTAGGGGCACTGTACTATGCCACGCTGTGTTTCATGGATCAGCCAGGTCTCTACCTTAGGCCAACAGTAAGACCACAGTATACATTCTAAAAAAGCTGCAGTGCTCTCATGGTCCCTGCAGGTGGGGAGTGAGTGTAAGAGAGTGCAATGACTCTGTGTGCATTTTGGGTCAGGAGGGAGAGTTGGTGGGTCGGGGGAGAGCAACAGACATTTACAACAGTAACAACACATTCTAAGTGCTGTAAGTCATTGTTCCTTTTGACATTTTTAATGGGAGCTGCTCCATAGGAACAAAAACATGTCTGCCAAATGCTTTAGAGCTGATAGCATAAGGGTATGCCTGACACAGTGGCCAGTGGTGCAGGAACGTGTTTGAAGGTTACCATCTGTTACGATTTTGTTAAGACTGTCCTGGTTTGGGCAGCTGTGTCCCGCCAAAAACAAACAAAACGAACAAAAAAAAAAACATGAACATGCTAAACGTCCTGCTCTTATGGTAGAAGTTTTTTTCTTGCTTTCTTTTAGAAGTTACAGAAAACTGATACCGTAACTAAAATAGCTTAAAATAATAAGAAACAGTATGAACAACTAAAAAACTACAGCAATTAGTCTTAATTCTGATTATTCAGAGAAAACAAATATGTTGCATTGGTCAAGGTTACATACTGTTCTGCGAAAAATCACGTTTCGGTATGAAATGTCCCACTTTGGGCTTCTGAAAAGGTGGTAACACTAGGTACAATCTAAAACCAGAGACTCCTTTGAGCCAGCTTTCTTTATTTCCCCGTCTCGTGTTATAAAGCCCAGTACTGCCCACCCTGTCAGGCAGTAAAGCACATTTCCCTGTAAACTGGGAGTTGCAATTTTACATGAGCTGCAACACTTTCTTCTTCATTTGATGTAAATAAGACATAAATTCTAAGTAAGTGATGAGAAACGATATTTGCCTGGCTTTCTTGTTGCACGCTCCATTATGAGACATTGACCCGATGTCCGGTTTGCCTATTCTGGTAGTTGTTCAGGGGGACTTAAAGATCCCATGTCACTTCTCGAAAAGAGTAAAGGAACTTCCCTGGTGTCCTGGCCAGCTTTCCCCCATTCACTAAAAATACCACCAACAGATTAATCTGGTTCAATTTCAGCTGGTTACCATCTTTATCCCCCGACGAGACTGAAAACAGGCAGAATTGTCTACTAGCCTTCCTTTTCCTGTCAACAAAAATTAAAAACATTCATCAAGTAATGATTGTTGAGTCTCTCTCCCCACCTCACCCCAGAAATTATACATTTTATGTGTCATAAACGACCGCCCTGTGCCTGTGTTAAATGCCTCCTGTATCTCTCTCTGCTTGCCGTGTTTTAGGGATGGCGGCTCGCAGATGGGCAGCACTACTGCGGAGGTGTGTGACACGGCGGTGCCCCCTGCCTGTCAGCTGCAGAAACCAGCCCTCTGACGGAACTGCTGTGTTGCAGCAGTTCCTGTGGCCCACAAGAAATCTTAGTTTGCAGTCATCGAACTAACACACTCTTAAACAAAATGACTTACCGCTCAGAAATCGCTGGGTCCCAGGGCAAATGTACTGTCCCACTTAGAGAAATCAAAGATGTTCCATCAACAGTTTATTTTTTTTGGGGGGGGCACAATTAAAAATTGATCATGGGGAACACTACAGTATTTTTATCAGCCTTGCACTGCACAAAAAGAAATATTTGGAGGAACATGTGGGGCATGTGCCCACAGACCCTGTGGGCATAAAGAGCTGCAGAACAAGCTGCATCGCATTGCTCAAATTTTAGGGAAGTAATACCTGATAATGCTGAATCAAAATTAAGCTTAGCATAAAGAAAAACACTTGTTTTCTAAGCATATACCCCATGTTTGATGGAGTGTCTCACATTCCAGGGCCAAAGTGCCATATTTGAATGACCAAAGGTCTAAAAGTGGTTGATAAGTGTTGAGTTTGTACTGCAGGGGTATAACTGTCACCTAAAAGTATATTCGATTATAAGAACACGGTACTCTTCCCTGACTGAATATACTGGTCTGGCAGATACGGAGTTTGAGATGCTGAGGTACAAAAGCCGAACCCGTTTGCTCAACGCCTTAAGTCTACAGTGGAAATCGGGTGTCCCTAGGTGTCGCATTCTGAAACCGACGATTAAATATTTCCATTAGTGTCCATTATTACTCTAGTAGCTGTAGTATTTAGCCTCAGCATTCCAGCTTTCCGTGGTTTAGCTTGGATAAGAGAATCATCTGGTTCATCGGCTGTTTATTTCCATCAAGTATTAAAAGTTATCCCAGCTGTTTAGACTTTACAAGAGCCTCTTCTACATGATGCTGGCGCTCTCAGTGAAGCTGCAGTTTAATGATTTCTTTCAGTGTCATATTATCCGTGGAGCATGAGTGGCAGCCTCAGACAACCACTAAAAACCAGCAACATCACTCTGAATATGTGGCTTACACGTAATCGCCCTCGGGTACAGGAATCCAAATGGGCAACCTCAAAAGCAAGTCGGTAAATTGAGCACTTGGTAAGCTATTTCACGGATCGGGGTATAAAATGTAGTTTTTTTTTTTTTCCAAATGTAGGTTATGCGGATTTTAGTGAAACCGTTATCGGACATTTGAATTAACCTAGCAGCTAGCACGCTAGTATAAGTGGGTTTGACACTGTATGGGCTGGGAGGATACAAAATCTATTTTGCTACTGAAATGTGTAAGATCTGTTAAAAAAAAAACAGAACACCAAAAGTAAAAATGGTCCCGTCTAGTATGTAGCGTGATATACAAGGCACTTAGTGAAACAGGAATTGAAAGTTTCACATTTGCCGTGACAACATATAACAAGATGTCATAAGATACTGGGCTAAGAATATTTGAAAAAATATCTTAGCAGCAATATGCTGGACAAACATAATCACTGAGCATGGGACAATTGGTCAAAAAGGGAGGTGAGGAACACAATTTGTCTGGGCACTTTAATTCAGATACATGATCTGATTTCAGAAATGACCAGGGAAGGGGTACTGCAATTATCATTGTCTCAAGTTACCCTCAATTGGATTATGAGGAGAAAGTATTGAAATCCCAGAACAAAAGATGTCTTGTCTTGGAGAATGCAAGGATTTTTCTGATCAGTAACTGAAAACAAGATGGCGGATTTGCGAAAGTAAGAGGGACATTTGCGACAGTAAAAATGCACTTGCGACACTGTCAAACTTTTTGTTAACTTTTCCCATTGACTTAAAATGGGAAATTATGTTTTGAATAACTTTTGAACTATTTAATATTTTTTCATGAAATCTTTGAAAGGCACATCGGGGACCCTGGCCGCATGTTCCCTGAAGATTTCGGTCTGTTTGCGCAAACCGTGTGACCTGTAGGGGCGCGACCATAGGAATTCAGAAAAAGCGTAAGCATATGGCATGAATCACACTTAATAACTCCACAGCTGTGTATCTGACTGGTACGAAACTTGACAGATCCCAAGGTGTATGGGTCTTGATTGTGTATTCTAAATTTCAGGCAAATCCGTCAAACGGTTGCAAAGTTATTAAGGTGCAAAATTTTGGGTTTAACATGTAAATGGCTCCTCAACCCTAACTATGGTAGCACTACCGTGCTACCATAATATATATGTGTATGTATATGTATGTAATGAGTATATACTGTATATTTTTACTTCAGCTCCCAATTGACTTCACTTGGAGGGGATCCTGGTTAAAGTTTCCCGCTTGTCTCTTATTGTTCCATGGGAGACATCGTTGTGTCCATGGGGAGAGCATGTAACCCACTCTTAGCTAGGGAGCCACTTTAAGTCTTAAGTTCCTGGCCAGTTTAGCTCCTGGCACAGGAAGTGTATGGGAGGGCTGAGGCTCTGGGTTTCAGGGCTTCATGTAAGTCCACCCCTTCAGGGAATGGCATGTAGCTAAGGAGTGTGACAGTAATGGAGGAGTAAGGAGAAGGTCCAGTGCTCCCTGTTAGTTCATCACTCAGTAGTGGTAGGGGGCTCAGGATGGGAACAGAGGATAAGCAATAAGAGAAGAAATTCACCATGTTTGGAAAGAAAAGTGTGATCCTGACTGTGATCATCAGTGTCACTGGGGTTCTTGCCCATACATTTTTACTTAGGACAGGCACAGGTCTCTGAGGGAAGTAATGGTCCTGAAGAAGATACTGTAACTCATGTGCCACACCAGCCAACCAGTCACATATTCTTCATGGTTTCCCCTGACCACAAACACAGCTTTTTTTTTGTTCAGTCAGGCAGCCACCTGCTGAATGTTGAGGCCCTGTCCACACTTAACCTTTTAAACTATTTCCACTCTGTGAAAACAGTTTAAAAGTGT
Organism: Neoceratodus forsteri; assembly: GCA_016271365.2. Taxonomy (NCBI): domain Eukaryota; kingdom Metazoa; phylum Chordata; order Ceratodontiformes; family Ceratodontidae; genus Neoceratodus; species Neoceratodus forsteri. Next base: position 652,545,138 of record CM057458.1, read on the forward strand.
GCATCCAGACCACAGCAAAGTAAAAACTGTGCTACAATCCGTGCTCTAAAACTATGTTCTAGCCCTGCTAGGAGGTAGACTAGAACACAGTTTTAGAACAACATGGTTACCATAACCCACGTTAACAGCAGTGTGGATGGGAATCATGCTGTGACTCAGGCAGTCATGCGTGAACTTCTGTGTTGACTTTTGGGCTGATACAGCCACAAAAATTTACTTTAAACAGAATAGCAAGCCCACATTGAGTTAGTAATTTAAATGATTTGGGGTCTACATCAGAAGCCTTATGAGGAGAGACTGGGGTAACACAATCACCCTGGAGGAGAGGAGAGAGGGGATAGGATAGAGACCTATAAATACCTAAATGGGATACATAGGGTACAGGAGAAGAATACTTTTAGAACAAAATGTGCACAAGAACAAGAGTACATGATATTAAGTTGGAGGGGAGTAAATTCAAGAGAGATGTGAGAAAGGGTGGTGGATTCCTGGCATAGCTTACTAACTGAGGTAGTTGGGGGCAAAAACAGTGGCAGGGTACAAGAAAGCCTGGGATAGTCATAAGAGTATCTTAGGGGAAAGGAATAAGGGGGGTGAGAAAGAGTCGGAGATCAAGTAGGATCTGCAGTGATACTGCAGATAGGAAAACATGGGCAGACTGGGTGGGCCAAGTGGTCCTTATCTGCCAACAAATTCTATGTTTCTATGTTTCTTTCTATGATCATGTTTTCTTCCATATTTGCCAACACCCCAACTGAGAGTATCCCAGCATGCACTGAGGTACTTGCAATACATTGTTTTGGTACCAGTGCTGCAATGGTGCCTGGGAACTTGATTGGGACAGCATGGTATTGGAGCACAATCATTATGCTCCATATTGAGTGGAACTGTGCTGAACCTGTAAATCATTTTCCCCGGCACAAGTGGACTGTAAAATGTGGGCTCCAATGCTATTACTGCTCCATCTCTACAGCCTTTCTAGTTATCTTAATGGGGGTTTCTGGGTTACACACAAGTAGTAAGTACCATTTTTACAACTGTATGATATAGTTTGTCATTGTTCAGCCCTTCTAGTGTAGGCACAATGCATCCATGTTTTCCTATAGAATGCTGTGGTTGAGACTGACATAAAGTACATCATACAATTCTAAAATGGTGCATAACACCAGAGTGTAGATGAGGAACACTCACTGAGGTTACTAATTGGCCAAAATAGATGAAAGAATACAAGAACTGGAACTAATACTGAAAGAACAGCTTCTATTGAGAAAAATACTTTCAGGTTCAGCAGTGTTCTCCTTTCTGTCTGGAGTAAAAACATTTCAAAAAAGTTTTCACAGTCTGGGCAGGGCTTTAGACTATGCCTAGATCATGAGTGTGAAGGGTATCAGACCTACAACCTTGATTCCATGATTGTGGTCTGAGGTAGCCAAATACAGTATGACTGCTTACATTTAATTGATTTAACAGGATTCATTCCTGATATCTAGGAATTTAGTAGGCACCTGAAGTCAAATGTCACATTTGTATTTGCATGAAGTCACCCACAGATCAGCAAGTGCAGGGTGGGATGCTGGTGTCAGTCTCAATCCTTCAAAGTCATCACTTGTCTTCTGGTGGAGACTGCTCTGTAGCTGACACAATTGGTATAAATATAAAGTGAAGGACACCTGCACTTTGCTTTCACTCATGATCTTTTGTTGTTTTAATTTTAAATGGTGTCACCTTTCTGTGACTGGATGTTCTCTCTGTGAGACTGTTTATTGTGCCCCTGTTATTGTTAGAAATGCTTGTGGGTGCTGTTATAAGTAAAAGATGAGCCAGTAGTTGGTGTTTCCCTCTAACTTCATCAGTGCATCTATCAATAGCTTCTGATGGCAGGCATACTGCTGGGCCAGTGAGGGAGAGCAGTCAGCACTGAGAAGCTGAAACTAAGTTTGTTTGTTTGCCCCATCTAGGGTTCACTGATACACAAAGCCTCCACCCCTTACTGTGAGATTGAATGGATCCCTCATCTACCCTAATGCCTGACTCCAGAATGGACATCTTGTCTGACAAACAGAGGGCTAGAGTTGCAGTAAGCTCTGCTTTCAGCTTTTGAAAAGTGATCTTTAGGGTCACTTGAGTTGCATCTTGAGAGTATCTTTTTTTTTCTGCTCCCATCTCTGCTCTGCTAGCCCCCATCTTCATCATCCTCCTCGGCCCTGCCACCCACTGTCTCTGGGATTTACTGTTGACTGGCCTGGTACAGTGCCCCACAGTTTACCACCTGTGACAGAGCTCCCCGAGGTTCCCCAAGCCTCAGTGAGAGTTTAGCTTGGTTGTGGTAGGCAGGGTAGCCCAGTAGGCAGTACAGGGCCTGCGAGAGAATGACACATCATGCTGCCTTAGCTGGCAGTATTTCCCATATTCTCCTTTCCTCTGGTTGCCTTGTGGGGGTGAGCTGAGCATGGACTGAAAACATGCTTGTATCACAGTCAGGAGGTACCCACCCTTCCTTTGCAGTTCCACTTGCACCACCATCTGTGGTCACTCGGGTGGTGGTAGTGCAGTGGAGTGCATGGTCCTTCCTCCTTGGGTCAGGCGAGCATCCTCCAGGATGCTCAATCCTCCTTCTTCAACTGACAGCCTCCAACAACCCTAGATCACTCCTGATTCCTAGTTACCTGCATCATAAGTGGCAATGCTACCACTGTGCCAATTGGCTGGCTCTGAGAGTAAGTATATTATTGTCCATGTCTGCAGAGCCTGTGATGAATTCTCTGAGTTGATCAACCAGGCAAAAACAAGAAACATTAGTGGGAGCAGACATATAGGTGGAGGCTGCTACCATTTCCATGTTTGGTTTGACCCTCTCATATGATGTGTCCCATGAGCAAAGCAGAGGTTTTCCAAACTCACACTTGTCAAAGCTGAGTGTAACAACAGCTTTTTGGATCCTCTGGAACACTGCTCATACACACTGACTGTGTTTGTCCCTGGGGTGCCTGAAAATAATAACACCTTCTTGTGACAAACAGCTCCAACTTTAATCTAGTATAAAGTGCAACTGCCTTTGGAAATGCTTTAGCACTGATGATACAGTAGGCTGAAGGACAACTGACAGAAACAAAAGCATCCAAATAGGGTGATAAAGGTAGTGAGCTTGGCTGAACTCCTAGACAGGTAACTCTGCCAAAATTCTGCATTGGTATTCAGTTTTGAAAAAAAAAATGTTTTCAAACCACATCATCCTAAGGTTTGATCCACAACCAGGAAGATACATTTGTGGTACTATGCAAACTTTTGAGCTTCCTGAAATCAAGACAGAAGCCCATAGGGTTGTATGTAATTGGAGATACCATCTTTTTGCACCAGTCATTGACTTTCCCTGTCCTCCATATAGCTATCTATCTATCTATCCATCTATCTGTCTGTCTGTCTGTCCGTCTGTCTGTCTGTCTGTCTGTCTGTCGAGAGATAGATATTACAGGGGTGTGGTCGCGCCCTTATAGTTAAAGTTCAGTCTTCACTTCTATGTTAAACTCAAAAAGTTGCACTTTAATAACTGTGCAAGTGATTCACATGAAATTTTGCAAGCTCCATCAGGGACCAAAGGTCACTTGATGTGGCAAGTTTCATTCCGGTCAGATGTGTGGGTGCGGAGATACGGATTGTCAAACAATTAAAAAATGACCATTTTTGGTGAACTTCTTTGTCACACCACTGTGAAAAAATGGTGTGGAATTTTTGTCTTAAATTTTTTAATATATATAGATCTTGGGTCACAGATGTGCCTTTCGAAGGTTTGGTGAAAAAATATAATTTCGTTCCAAAGTTATAAAATTTTAGTTTTCCATTATTTCCTATGGGACCAGTTAGATGTTCTGCTTGAAAAAGGATTCTTTATCACAAATGCAGAATCATTCACAAATGTGGAATCTGTTTTTGTGCTGCCGCCATCTTGTTTTCAGTTAGCAGTGCAAGTAAAATGAAATAACTTAACAAATAAATGTATTTAGTAGACAACAATAGTTGTCGTTACCTAATTGGGAATTGTACAATCCAATTCTGGGGTTAGTGTTTTGATAAGTCACTTAAAAATGAGTTTTTTAACATGTAGAAATCCTTTTTCACAAACTGAGGGGAAAAAAGCTGCAAAACAGGATCCTTTTTGCAATTTGAGAAAAATAATTTTCTTTTACCACAAATTGTGAAAAAGGAATAGTGAAACAGAATCCTTTTTTGCAATTTGCGAAAAAGCATTTTCTGTTTTGGAAAATTGTGAAAAAGGAACAGCAGGAAAGGATTCTTATTTGCAATTTGCAAAAAAAGAATTTTAAGACAGCTGTTTCTTTGTCACTCCACAGTTCACAAACAGTTATTGATTTTGGTCTGAAATTTTCAGGGTACAAAGGGCTTGCCCCATAGATGTGCCTTTTGCTTGTTTTATGAAAATGTATTAATTTGGTGTCCAGTTACACAGGTTTCACATTTTGCTGTGTTTTCTATAGGATAATATTGCAGTGTGAGGTGTTTTTTTTTGGTGCTGCACACTACAGAATGGCAACACAGGGCCCAGAGGGCCCTGTTCTCTTACAGGCAAATAAGGATACCACTACACCATTTCAAGGATTATGGATAGATGGGAGCACAGGGTAACAAGGATACAATTACAATCTCTCAAAAATTATGGATGGATAGGAGCGCAGGGCCCAGAGGGCCCTTCATGTACACAAGTAAATAAGGCTACAATTATGCTATCTCAAAAGTTAAGGAAATTCTTGTTAAAAAACTTTGTTACTGCGTCAGTTAGGGTTCCAGTGACAAAGGTTTGAAATGTGCTGTTAGTGATGACACCCCACCCCCACCACATGGAGCAACAGGTGGGGGATGTGCCTTAGGGTTGTCAGCCCTAATGCTCACCCCATTCTCCTATACTGTACTGATCTCATCTCAACTTACTTACTCATGGAATGGGGTGACCGTTAAGGCTGACAACTGCAAGGCACCCCCCATGCCTGTTACTGCATGCCGGGTGGGGTGGGGTGTTAGGGTTGGAAACCCTAACACTGCATTTCCAAACTTTTGTCGCTAGAACCCTAACTGATGCGTTAATGATGTTTTGCCAATAATATATATATATACATATATATATATATATATATATATATATATATATATATATATATATATACACTAGGCCCAAGGCCTGTTTTCAGTGGCAACCCAGGAGCACTGGGGTGGTTAAGTGACTTGCTCGGAGTCACACAGTATGCAAGTGGAGGTTGTTGGAATTTCTGCTGGATGTACCAAGATAATGCACAGCTTGTTACTGTAACATCTAGGCTGTACTGCCAGCCTAGTATTGTTATTATTAGCCATAGTATTCCCGTACTCTCCATGCAGTGGGTATCCTCTTTCACCTGTGAAAGGAGTGTTTTAAGGACTCATTGTGGAATGGAGAGAATAAAGGGCCTGGCATCACCATACAGTTGGATTTTGTACTATGGCTGCATTCTTCCCAGATCTGTGACTGGCTGGGAAGCTGTTCTTCTACTGGTAGGTGTTGAGATCCATGACTTCAGTGATGAGGTCCAGCATTTTAATGGTGGGAAGGCCTAACAGGGATGAAGGCCCAGGAAAAGAGCCTTGAGGGATGCCCTTAGTAACTTGAGGAGATTAAGAAGAGGCAAGCCCCACAGCCCTGATTAAGACCTTCCTTTCATGTAGGAATGAAACTGATGAAAAGATGGGCCACAAATGCCAGATGTTTCAAGGTTGTAGGACAGAGGAGAGTGATTGATAGTGGCAATCACCTTTACCAAGTCAAGAAAAATACACCAGTGGGGACACCATCATTCTTACTGGTGATAATTTAATCAATTAAATGTAGAAGCAAGAGGCTACTAGAGTGAGCAGGATGTAACCAAGACTGAGAGGGGTAAAGAAGTTAGTTCTAGTATAAAAGATGGGCAATTATTTGCTGACCTGACTTTCCATGACATTAGAAAGAGAGAGCAGGAAGACAGGAGGTGGCATATAGTTACTAGGGGAGCTTTGAAGACTGGTATGACAACTCTGTTTCCATATTGTGGGGAAAGATTCAAGGCATAAGGTAACAACTGAAAACATGAGTAAGAGCTGCTTCTCTGAGTTTAAAAAAAAATGGTGGGAGAGCATTAGAGCCAAAGTGAGAACAGGGTTAATATGAAACAGTTCATGCAGAATCTCAGTAGAACTAACAAAGCAGAAAGAAACTTGATCCATTCCTGCAATGATACTAGATTCAATGTTTGGGGTGGAGAAATATGACCAAAGGCGGAGTTTGTTTATAGCCGTATTGGTCCTTGCACAAAAGGATGAACAAAGCGGGTGACCTGATACTTTTTATTGGACCAATAAGAGATTTACAAAACATAGTTTTCAGGCTACGCAGAGACCTTCTTCAGGTCATGGCAGTTTCTTAAAAAAACAGCAAACTTAAATATACTAGGTAAAACTGATAAATATACTTTTACACATGGGTGTGGCAGTTCTGTTTATAAAAAAGTAAATAACTGGATATCTACAGAGACAAAAAAAAAAACAGTCTCTGAAATCCTAGGTGGTTAAAAAATCAGATTAGAGATGTAGGCTCCTCTCCGTGGATGAAATGTGACAGCAGAAGGCCTATAAATTGTTAAATGCTTATGTTCTAAGAGCCCCTCTAAAAACAGACTGTGTGTGTGTGTGTGTGTGTGTGTGTGTGTGTGTGTGAAATAACAAAAAGCACTTATTATATATCTATGCTGCATAAACACATATATCCACAGGAACACAGCAGAAACACAGTATTATCAAACACATAAATAAAACCATGTTAATGTATAAGGCCCACTAAAAATATATATCAAATGTAACAGATAATGTCTATAAATATATGTACAGGAAATGCACATGCACCTAAAGCAAGAGAAAGGCAGTTAGTTTAAATGTTGTAATGGTTTATAAAACTAAGGTCTACCTTCAGTACACATAAAGGAGAACAAGATTGAAAAACCAGTGGGACAACATTTCCCTCAGTCTGATCAATCCATCTCTGACCTCTCTGTCCTAGTTCTCAAAAGAACACTTCAAAAACACACAAGAAAGGCATGCTTATGAACTCAGGCTTAGTTGTCTTCTGGACACCAAAAATAATGGACTGAATGTAGACCCATTATAAAATTTAAACTGACAACTGCCTTTCTCTTGCTTCAGGTGAATGTGCATATCCAGTGCATATATTTATATACACTGGGCTTGATTTTCAAAGTGTGGCACAGGACTTGCACCAAGACCTGCACTACGTCACTTACTGTAGTTTCCAGTAGTGTGCCAAACCTCTTTGCTGCAACTACGCCTGATTCTCAAATACTGGGTGCAATTATGATTGTTTAGACGTTTTATGTCAGCTTACGCCAAATATCTGGTGCAATCTCCATAAAAACAACCCCTGGGAATGTGGCAAACTAGACCAGAAAAAGTTTGCCTAACTTGCAGCACCTGGAGCAGAGGTTAAAACGCCCAATAGCTGGCTGGGTGATTGTCGCAAACCCTGTGTGCCATATCTTTGGCACATGCAGGGCTTACAGCAGACAGGGGCTTTGAAAATCAAGCCCATTATGTCTTACATTTTTTATGTATTTTTAGTATGCCTTATACAGTAACATGGTTTTATTTATATGTTTGATCATACTGTTTGCTATGTTCTTGTGGACATGTGCGTTCATGCAGCATAGATACATACTGTACATACAGTAAGTGCTTTTTGTTATCTGTTACACACACACACACAGACACACACGCACACACACACACAGCTTGTTTTCAGGGGTGATCTTAGAACATAAGCATGTAACAATTTATAGGTCTCCATTCATGGAGAGGAGTGCACATATTCTCTAATCTGATTTATAACCACCTAGTATTTTAAAGATGGTCTGTTTTGTTCCTACACATATCCAGTTATTTACTTCATTATCAACAGAGTTGTCACACCATGTGTAAAAGTGTATTTATCAGTTCTACTCAATGTATTTACGTTTGTTTTTTTGAAGACACTGCCATGACCTGAGGAAGGGCTCAGAGTAACATAGAAATATAGAATTTGATGGCAGATAAGGACTGCTTGGCCCACCTAGTCTGCCCATTTCTGTACCTAACGGATAAGCTGCACATCCTAGTTAACCAACAGCCTACTTTCTCCTACCCCCCAAATTGCCTTATGTCTGTCCCATGCATTCTTGAATTCCCCCACTGTTTTCTGACTCTACGACCTCCTTAGGAAGGCTGTTCCATGCATCTACAACCCTCTCTGTGAAGAAGTACTTCCTCACATTACCTCTGAGCCATCCCCCCTCTATCTTCAAATTGTGCCCCCTTGTTTTTGCACATCTCTTTTCCTTTTTACCCTCTTGGACTTTGTTGATTCCCTTGAAGTATTTGAAAGTTTCTATCATGCCCCCCCTTTCCTCGAGGCTATACATCTTAAGCTCCTCTAGCCTTTCTTCATATGTCTTCTGGTGCATACCCTACACCATTTTGGTTGCCTTTCTCTGGACAGCCTCCACCCTGTCTATGTCTTTGTGGAGATGGGTCTTCAGAACTGTACACAGTCTTCCAGATGTGGTCTTACCAACTGTCTGTACAGAGGGCCAACAACTTCCTGTTTTCTACTGATGATGCCTCTCCCTATGCATCGCAGTATCACCCCAGCCCTCCTTACTACCTTCTTACATTGCTGTCCCACCTTTAGGTCATCTGATATGACTACCCCCAGGTCCCTTTCCATTTTTGTTGTTGTTAGTATCTCACCACCTATTGTATACTTTCCCCCTGGGTATTTGTTTCCCAGGTGCATTACTTTGCACTTCTTTGCATTGAATCTAAGCTGCCATACATTTGATCATTCCTCCAACCTTGCCAAGTCCCCTTTCATCCATTCCACCCCACCTTGTATATCAACCCTGTTGCAGATTTTTGTGTTATCTGCAGAGACATACATTTCTTTCCAGTCCCTCTACAATGTCACTTATAAAGACATTAAAAAGGACCGGCCCCAGTACTGAACCCTACGGTACCCCACTAGTAACCCCCCTTTTTTCACTGTGGACTCCATTTACTATTACCCTCTGTGTCCTGTTGTGCAGCCAGTGTTTTACCCAGGCTACCACCCTGGGACCCACTCTAAGGCTGGCTAATTTGTTTATTAATCTTTTGTGTGGGATTGTGTGTCAAATGCCTTGCTAAAGTCTAGGTAGGACACGTCCATAGCCCCTCCCTGGTCTACTACTTTGGTCACCCAGTTAAAGAAATCAATTAGATTCATCTGACATGACCTTTCTGCTGTGAATCAATGCTGCCTTGGATCCTGTGCCCCAATGGCCTCTAGGTACTCAGCAATTCTTTCCTTCAGAAGTGATTCCATCATCTTCCCTACCACTGAGGTCAAACTGACAGGTCTGTAGTTTCCTGCCTCTGTCTTGCTCCTACTTTGGTGCAGGGGAATCACATCCACCCTCCTTCAGTCCTCAGGCACCACACCATCCTCCCATGATTTATTAAAAAGGGTAGTCAGTGGTGTTATAGTTCTTCCTTTAGTTCTTTTAGAATTCTGAATCTCATCAGACCCCATTGCTTTATCCATCTTCAGTTTTAAGAGTTCTTTCAGAACCCTTTCTTCTGTGAAAGGACTAATATCAACCCTCCTATCCAGAGTGCTTCTATTGACTAGATTAGGTATCTCCCCCTGCTTTTCCATTGTGAATACTGAGCAGAAGTATTCTTTCAGTATCCCTGCTTTTTCTGTCTAGTCTGAAAGTTTGTGTTTTGTAAATCTCTTGTTGGTCCAATACAATGTATCAAATCACCAGTTTGTTCATCAGTTTGGCAGTAATTAGCGACTTAGGGCACTTTGTAAAGTAATATTTTAAGGTGTTAGCAGTAGCATTTGTGTCGTTGCAGAAGATATACGAGTGATGAGTAATTTAGACGTCTCAGGATAAGTTTTGTTAGGATGTAATTGATTGTTTATTGCTCTCCAGAACTTACTGGGGTAAGACTTATCCAGAAGAAATCTGGACTGAAAATAGGCTACACTGGGTATTACACTGGGTATTTAGACAGAAGAAGGCTTGGTGCATATCAAATCTGTCTACCTGCATCAGCGAGTCCAACTTACCTCCCCATTGAGTAAATATTTATCTAGTTTATGTTCAAAAACATCTGTGTTACTACTCTGCACTACATCATCAGGAAGAACGTTCCACAGCCTTCCCGCCCACTTTGAGAATGTATGTAATGCTCTAGCACAATTTGTTTTTTGTGTGACCTAAGGCCAATAGGTTTATTGTGAATCTCCAATCCCCCTTTCCATTTTCAGTTTGGTATCATTCATTATTTTACACATCATTAAGAGGTCTCCTCTCACTTACCTTTGTTCTAGTTGCCACATCCCTAGACTGTCCAGTCTATCCTCATAAGTCATGTGCTGCAAAGCAGACACCATCTTAGTGGTTCTCCGCTAGACTCTTGGTCCACATCCTTCCTCTTAAATGGACTCCACAACTGTGTAAAGTAGCCCAGGTGGGGCCTGATACATGCTCTGTACAAATGAATAATACACTGTCTGTTTCTAGTCACAAACAGCTTTTTTATGCTTTTAACTAAGTGATTTGTTTTATGAACCAGCTTGATACAGTAAGTACTAAATTTAAGCTCTGTGTCTATCATGATACCCAGATCCTTTTCTTTATCGACTTTCTTAACAGTACTAGCATTTACTTGATAATCTTGATGAATATTCTTTTTTCCTAGGTACAAAATGGAACATTTCTTGATACTGAAACTTGTTTTGTTGTTTATAGCCCATTGTTTCACCTTATAGAGGTCATCCAAAAGTGTTTTTCTATTGTGGTTAGTATTCACAAGATCTCATAACTTGATGGCATTGGCGAATTTGACCACTAGGCTACTAAGATCTTTATGGAGGTCACTGACAAATATTTACTTGACTTTTCTATTGGCACTGGTAGAGTGATTTTGAAGCCTACTGTAAGTAAGGCCATCTGAAGGATTCCTAGAAGGCTGGTGCTCAGACTAGACAGCATTTCTCAATTTAAATAGTTTATTTAAATCTGGAGATATCTAGGGTTGACAGCTGCTTCTCACTCTAGCCCTCAGGAGAGGGGCATGCTTGTCACAGATCTTCAGGAAGGCTGATTTGAAATATAGCAAGGCATGTTCAGGAGCAAACATCTGTTCTACTGGACTCCAGTCTGCATGGGGAGGTCAGAGAGGAAATTTTCAAGGTGGCAATTTCAGAATGATCTAGCATGAATAAGTTTAGGGAGGCTTTATATGGCACTAAAAAGATCAAGAAGAGTATCAGCAGCTGCAGTTTGGAGAGAGTATAATGACAGAGTCCCACCAATATGAGACAGAGAGAGAGAGAGAGAGAGAGAGAGAGAGAGAGAGATGAGCTTTGGGGGTTGTAACTGGTGGGGTGAGAAAAGTAGCTGGTGTGGATTTAGAGCTTTTTGTGGTGTGACGGAATCGGACATTAGGACCTAACCAATTTAGGCTGAAATCATCCAAAAGAATGTATTCACTATATCATGTCTAACTTTGTTGCTGTATATAACCAGAAATTAATTCCACTACCACCTTGGTGGTTCTACATGGAGAGTGGTATACTGCAGTGATAAAAAGCATATAGAGTGGAGAAAGAGATAATACTGCTAATGAAGTTATAGGATTTGAGAATGTTACCCTGGAAGGGAGAACGTAAAATTTAAGTAGGAGGAGCTGTGGAAGGCCACACTACACAGAATAATATCTTGACTTGCAGAAAAAATATAAACGCACATGCTGTGTGGGGAAGTCAGCACCATACTAAAAACAGGACCGGTGGTCTCAGTTCAGTGCAAAATGTTTATTTCTTTGTGTGTATTCCAGTGAAAAAGAAATTAAAAGCTTACATTACATTCGTAGTAAAGGCAGTCCTCAATACAGACATAAGAAATTGCTGCTATATCACAAACACAGCTGTGTGCTAAAATTTCCTTTTCACTGTAATACACGCAAAGAAATACATATTTTGTACTGAACTGAGACTGCTGGTCCCAATTCTGTGTAGTGTGGTGCTAACCTCGCCACCTAGTGAGGGGGCTTGTGTTCTTCTGTATTGATCAAACACTCTGAGGAATGTTCACTCTAACTATTGCATGAGTGGGAGCCCCCAAGACTTTTTGAATTTTGTTAAAATATCTTGACATGCTTTAATATCTTGTTATACTGACTAAAAGTCTTAGATTTTTTTTAATCTTCTTAATTGTCTCTAATTTTTTTTCATATTCAGTAAGAAAAATAGTCTAATCAAGACAGATTATCTTATTTAATCTTATTAAGAATAACAGCTTAGTTTTAATGATACTATTTCTTATTTTAATATATTTATTGTTATCTAAATGATTACAATTCCTATTTTATGGGTTCATGGTACTGTTTGCAGACTAAAATAGTAGTTTTTGGAGTTTTATTTTTTTCTTAAACCAGTTTTTGGAAGCTTGTTGATATTCATTGGTCATCTGATCAACCACTCACCCTCAGCCACTATTTAAACTGGCTGAAGTCACACCTCAGGGCTCTAGATGGTTTCATTTCTGGTTTTGTGGCTGCACGGGTTTGCTTGTTCCTGCTGAGACTCTCCTTTTTTTTCTGGGCTTTTACTTTGCCATTCCATCTTTCCTGCTCCATTTTGTTCAAGCTTTCTTTTAGATGGTGCCCCCAGCCCCAGCTGCATTTTTTCATGTATTTTGTCTTCTGTCTCCCTGGCTGTAGCAACTTACTTTCTGATTTCTCTGGGGCAGCCAATCATACTGATTGCATGCCCTCAATTGACTCCTGTGTGTTTACCTTCAGTTTTGTTTTCAGTGTGCTGATTCACTTTTGTGTATTACCTGATACCTTCAGTTTATTTTGCTTGTTTTCTTAGTCTGTCTACCTGCTCTTCATACCAAGTGACTTGCCAACTTTTACTTCAGTTCCACTCTTTCATTACCTTGCTCACAGAGATAGTCACTCATTTCAGTCAGCTTTAATTAGTCAGTATCTGCACCAGTCTTAGTTCTAATACAGCTTCCTACTTTCCTGCTCATGACTGCAAAACAAAGACAAAATCTGAGCACCCAAGACAGGAATAGCAAACTAAATGGCAGTATTTTTCTAAATACTATTATGCTAAAAATGCAGTGCCATAAAGTGCCAGTAGTGGTCAAAGTTAATTTACATAGCTGACCACGTCTCTATGTGGCAGCAACGGACAGCACACATGTCTTACATTTTGCATGCTTACCTGTCATGCTTCATCAGTGATGATATGTTAATACCCAGTGTTGCTTAAATACAAGCTACAACCAATCAAATATAAGGTGCTCACGCACAGGTAGAATAGTTCAAATCAAACTTCACATAAACCAGGTACAGCACTTTAAGGTATACAACAATAATATTTTGCAGAAGCGCATTATCAAATATATATAGTATTCATTACATAAGACATGGAAATATTTCATACAAGACTGGCATGGCATGTAATGCGAACAAGTACATTATTTTCTAGTAATAAACCCAGTCATTCATAATATTATTACTGAGTGAAAGGTCCAATAATGTTATCCCATTTTAATTTTAAATGAGGTAAAAGAGAAATCTAAATTTATAGGTGGAGGGGCATATATATTGTCCACATAATAGGCGAATCCAGAATTTAATGAAACTTGCAGCATTATTTACAGGCAAACCCAAAAATATATAACATACTTCACAATTAAATGCAGATAAATATAAGCAGTGCATTCACAAGGAAACCATGATGAAATATGTTTATACAATCTCCTTATTATTCACAGAAAAGTAACCAAATCAATAATCATTAAGACCCTCACTCCCACTTACTTTCAGCTAAAAAAATCTAAAAGATTCCCATTGTCCTAGTTTCTTCTCCCAGTTGTCCCTCCTTTGTCCAACAGTAACCCTTTCAAGTCCAACAAATGATATGTTGTGATCAATACAGTATCACAATGCCTTTTAATCACATGTTGCACAATTGCATAACTGCGCTCAATTGCTCAAAGAAATTCACTTATAGTTTGGCTGATATAATATTCCCTAGATGAACATTCAAGTATATATACAGCCCCAGTCATATAGCAAATAAAAAGTTTAAATTTCATAGACCTTAATACCAGTGACCAGGTTGCAGAATTATTTTGTGTTTTTCACATGGGGAAAAATATAACATTTCCCACACATTGTGGGTACAAACAGAGGGAGGTAAGGACCAGAGAGTACTATTTAGTTTTTGCATTGGGAAAAAAATATGGATGGCTTTATCTCTTATGGACTCAGGCCATCTATAAATCCTTCTTGGGCTGTCACCCACACACCTGCTAAGTTTTTCACCTGTTAGCAGAATAGGCCAATTTCTTGTCAGAGTTTCTTTGATTTGGTTAGCTTTCGTACTATAAGTGGTGATGAAAACAAATATTAGTTTCTAAGTTATTATTTCTTTGTTTTGGTACTGGGCTAATATTTCACTTCTTGCTGTCCAGCACTCTGACATGTTATATCTTGTATTTAAACAACACTGGGTATTAACACAGCATCTCTGATGAAGCATGACAGGTAAGCATGCAAAACATAGCTGTCCATATATAGATGTTGCCAACCATGTAAATCAACTTTGAGCACTTTTGCCACCTTTTGGCACTATGTTTTAGTGAAACAGCACTTTAAATAAATACTGCCATTTAGTTTAGTACTCCTGTCTTGGGTGCTCTCATTTTTTTCTTTGTTCTGCATTAACACTGTTTTAGTATTGCCAAACCATGCAGTCCCGGTGTGTTGGTGCCAGTTTATTTCTGTACCTGCTCATTTTTAATAAATTATGGGAGGATGGTGTGGTACCCGAGGACTGGAGGAAGGCGGATGTGATTCCCCTTCACAAAAGTGGGACCAAGACAGAGGCAGGAAACTACAGACCTGTCAGTCTGACCTCTGTGGTAGGGAAAGTGATGGAGTCACTTCTGAAGGAAAGAATAGTTGAGTACCTAGAGGTCAGTGGAGCACAGGATCCAAGGCAGCATGGGTTCACAGCGGGAAGGTCATGTCAGACGAATCTAATAGATTTCTTTGACTGGGTGACCAAAGTAGTAGACCAGGGAGGGCTGTGTACATGGCCTACCTAGACTTTAGCAAGGCATTTGACACAGTCCCACACAAAGATTATTAGTCAAATTAACCAGCCTGGGAGTGGGTCCCAGGGTGGTGAACTAGGTAAACATTGGCTGGACAACAGGTTACAGAAGGTAATTGTAAATGGAGTCACGCTGAAGAAAAGCGGTTACTAGTGGGGTACCGCGGGTTCAGTATTGGGTCCAGTCCTTTTAATGTCTTCATCAAGTGACATTGCAGAGGGACTGGAAGGAAGTATGCCCTTTTGCAGATGACACAAAGATCTGCAACAGGGTTGATACACAAGGAGGCATGGAAAGGATGAAAAGGGACTTGGCAAGGTTGGAGGAATGGTCAGATGTATGGCAGCTAGATTCAATGCAAAGAAGTGCAAATAATGCATCTGGGAAACAAGAACCCAGAGGAAGAATACAATGGGTGGGAGGTAGTAACAACAACAAAACAGGAAAGGGAACTGGGGTAATCATATCAGATGAACTTAAGGTTAGCAAGCAATGTGAGAAGGCAGTAGGGAGGGCCGGGGTATACTGGGATGTATCGGAGAGGCATCAGCAGCAGAAAACAGGAAGTTGTTATCCCTCTGTACAGACAGTTGGTGAGACCCCATCTGGAATACTATGTCCAGTTCTGGAGACCCCATCTCCGCAAGGACATAGACAGGATAGAGGCAGTCCAGAGGAGGGCAACTAAAATGGTGCAGGGTCTGCAAGAGAAGCCTGATGAGAGAGACTAAAGGAGCTTAATATGTATACCCTTGAGGAAAGAAGGAGGGGGGACATGATAGAAACTTTCAAGTACCTCAAGGGAATCAACAAAGTCCAAGAGGTAGCATCTTTCAGAAAAAGAGACTTGCAAGAACAAGGGGACACAATTTAAAGATAGAAGGAGGCGGTTCAGGGGCAATGTGAGGAAGTATTATTTCACAGAGAGGGTAGTGGATGCATGGAACAGCCTTCCTGAGGAAGTTGTGGGGTCTAAAACTGTGGGAGAATTCAAGAATGCATGGGACAGACATAAGGCAATTCTTGTGGGGGGCAGGAAGATATAGGCTGTTGGTTAACTAGGATCTGCGGCCTATCCTGTAGGTAGGGAAATGGGCAGACTAGATGGCTTAGTGGTCCTTATCTGCCATCAAAGTCTATGTTTCTATGTTTCTATGTTTCTATGAGTGAATGTTACTATGATTAAGTCTACTGGCAAGAGTTTCCATAGCTTTCCTCATACAGTGCTACTTAAAAGAGCCTTGTGGACATGCTCACAGCCAGAAAGAGGGGTTCCTGTCCAATCTTTCTGTGCTGCTTGTACAAGGGTACTATCTACTGAAAACAAATGCATACCATTGCTTTTCCAGTCAGTAAATTACATGCTCATGTAGTTAGAAAGGAACATCCATTAAGTTTCCTGCATTTAGAACTGTGACTAGACTGCTAACCTTGCTGGTGCAGCAAGCAAACAGCTCAATACTGAACATGGGGGTAGGGAGCTCCTCCACATTGCCAGGAAACAAACAGCTACTCAGCAGACTACATTAGTCCCGCCTTCAACCACTGCTTTCAAGATTTATTTCTGCTTGCTTGAGCTGCCTTCTGTTACACCGCAGGGACTCCCACCTTACTACCAGATCTAGCAGTTTCCTCAAATTCCATTGACCACTGTGCCTGACTTTGGGCAGTGGCCCCTCCATCCATTACCACTATTCCTTCTGAACTCTGGCTGCAGCAGCTCTGCCTGGTGCTGTCACTCATCCTAACTTCTGGCTGCAGCCTCTCCGACCAGTGCTGTCACTGTCCTTCTACCTCTGATTATGGTCCCTCCATTCTGAGCTGCTACCCTTCCTTACCTCTGGCTATGGCTCCTCTGACCAGTACTGTCACTGCCCTCATATCTCTGATTATGGCCCCTCCATTTAGAGCTGCTACTCTTCCTGACCTCTGACTGTAGCCCCTCCATTCAGTGATGTCCCCTAGCAAGGAAGCCATTCAGCTCCAAACAGTTGGGTGCACGCCACAGCATTCTACAGCAAGAGAGCTACTCAGCATACCACTGGTCCTGCTTGATGGGACAACAGCAAGACATATCTCCTTAGCTTGGATGCCTCTTGCTTTACTTCCACTCTCACCGTCATTAAGTCCTGATCAGTATTACAAGTACTCGGTTCTAATACTGCTTCTGGACTCTTCATTTGTCTCTGACCTCTGGCTATGGCCCCCATCCACCCAGTGTGATTACCCATACCTTCCAATGCCTAAGACCAACAATGGCAGCCTCCTCATAGCTCAGAATGCTTATCTATCTATAGCACAGCTCCTGATAAGTCAATTGTGCTTGTGACTTTGATGTCTGAAGTCCACTCCCTTGCCATGTCTCTGCTGCATCACATGAACATTTCCTCCTTGCTGTTCATTGTCTCCAGTTTACTTCTTCATAGTCTGTTCTACTCAATCCACTGATTTGAAAGACTATCACCTGCAGTGGGTTCTTTGGATGTAAACCTGTCAGTGCTCAACAACTAGGGGAGCATAACTTGGTTCCAACCTCAACTGTCACCATTATGGCTCCATATCTTTCTCCGGAGTCTGTTGCCTAAATCCTCTAAACTTCATTATGGCAGCTTCTTCTGTTTGCACTCTATTCCCTGCTGCATCCCTGAATGTGCTCAGTTTGGTTCAAGCATTCAGTTTGTGCACTCCCAAAAAGAACCATAAGGCTCTGCTTTCATTTCCATCTGAAATCCTAGCCAAGGTTCTTCTGGGCCTCCTAGCTCAATCTGACCTTTATAAGCCCTACTTTATGGTCAACGACCATAGACCCATTCACTTCAATCGAGTACACCCATCAGCTATAGTCAGAAAGCAGCCTTCCATCAGTTGGGTTCACACTCTCTGCCCAAAGGCACAGTATACTGTGTGTTTGCCTCCTATGGCTTCATACCACCAGCAATGCTGAGCACCAATAACAGTTTCAACCCACTATCAGTTAGGCTTCCTCTACTCTCCCTTCAAAGATGCTATATGCCAACAGCAGGCATCAGTCTTCCATCTGTCTAGCCTCACCTATGCTCTTCTCATCAAGGACGCAGTACACATTCACTTCCCATGACATCACACTATGGTAACAGAAGTCATCAAAAATAGACTTTAATTCTCCATCAGTAAGGCTTTCTCCACCTTTACCGCAATGACTCAATACACTTTTCTCTCCTATGGTTTCATACTACAGGCATCACCTTTAACAAAAACAGGTAGTGGTCTTCCATCTATTGGGCTGTCATTCATTTTCTGCTCCCAAGAGCACAGTATGCTTTTGTGCTCCCTGGTTTCACACTGCAGGCACATGCCAACCAGCAACAAAATGTATCAGTCTTCCATCCATTGAGCCTTACCTGTGCTCTGCCCATCAAAGGCCAGTATGCTTCAGCGTCCTATGGTTTCATACCATGAGCAGTACACACCGCTAACAGACAGAAGCCCTCCTTTAGTGGGGCCTTCCCTGCTCTAGTTTCATACTTCAGGCACATGCCCACTGACAATAACATGTATCAGTCTTCCACCCATCAAGCCTTACCTATGCTTTTCCCATAAAAGACCAGTATGCTTTAGTGTCCTATGGGTTCATACCATGAGCAACACACATCATCAATAGACAGCAACCATCCTTTAGTTGGACCTTCCCTGCTTTCACCTTCAAGACTCAGTATGCTTCACCTCCTGTAGCTTCATACTGCTGACACTGCTGCAGATGCAACACTAGCATCGGCTTTCTGTTAGTCAGGCTGTTTCCCTTTCTGTACCCCCTAGAGTGCAGTATGCTTTCACCTCCTAAGGCTTTGTCCTACTGGTAAATGTACAATAACAATGTGCATCAGTCCTTTGGCTGTTGAGCCTCATCTCTGCTGTGCCTGTCAAGAACACTGTATGCTTTTACATTCTCTGCCTTCATACCAGAATTATGCTCACATCATTAGGGATTGCCTCCCATTATTCAGGCAGTCATCTACACTCTGCTGTCAAGGATTCAACATGCTTCTGCCTCCTACAGCTTCATATTTCTAGCTATGTCCACCAGCACCAACAGGCAGCAGGGTCTCATGATATTTTCACCCCTTCTGGTTTTGTCCTAATGCTAACTAAGCCCTTGGAGGCTCTGCCTTGCTTTCCACTACCTGTAAACAGTAATTTAAGATTTGAAAGTCTTCTCACTGACTCTATCTATCTTCTATCTTTTCAGGAAACACCTTTACTGCATCAGCTATGAGACAGGCTTCCGACAGCTCCTGCAGCCTGCATGACATTACTTCCTGTATTTATTTATTTATTTAAATTTTTTTGACCAGGTAGGCCCACTGAGACTGAAACAGTCCCTTTTTCAGGGGTGACTAGGAATTAATTACATACATTTATAAACATAACAAAATACATACATGTCATTTCACAACTGATAGTCAATATAGATATACTGACCTAGTCAAGGATGCAGTGGCAGGTTAATTACAATCAACATCAACAGGAGATGAAGTGCTATTATACATGAGACAGTCACAGTCAGATTGATGTCCCAATGAGGTTAGAATGGAAGTAGGGAGTTGACTGACTCTCAGTGGTAGCAGGTGCAGAGGTTCAGTTCCAACAGGTGAGCCTTAAGACCCTTCTTGAAGCCCCCAAGGGAGGTACATTCCTGGTGACTGCAAGGGAGACCATTCCAGGTGGGAGGGATGAAGGCAGCATAGGACCAGAGTCCTAGGGAAAGCCTTACACTGGGGACTTGGAGAAGCTGGTGTGCAGAGGATCCTAGTGTTCTCCCATTATTTTTGGGAGCTAATGTGTTAATTAGGCTAGGAGGGGCACATTTTTCTGGAGTCTAAAAGCAAGGCACAGTGAGGGATATGATATCTGCCCTCAAGAGAAAGCCCCATTAGAGATAATAGTACCTTGCAGTGATGCTCCCATGGTGGCGCCCCTGTGGTGAAGTGCCCTGTCCTGTGATACAGTGTTTTTATCCTTTGAATTTCAGAGCTTCTTACAGAATGTAGTAAAGGAGCCCCATATAGCAAGGTTGGAAGGGGTGTACCAATGGAAACCTTGAGTTTAGATTCACGAGTAAGGAAAGGGCTCAGGCGATATAATGGACCTAACTTTTGGTTGAGTTTCTTGGTCAGATGGTTAATGTGGCCCTTAAAGGAGCAGTCTTGGTCTACGTATACACCTAGATATTTGATACAATTGATCACTTCAATTTTTGAGCCATTGGAAAGAGCTGGGGAATAATAAATGTGAATGGGTTGGGCCCAGGCTTTTAGGACCAAATAGCATGGCTTTAGCCTTTTCACTATTTAGAACTAATTTATTAGTAAGAAACCAATTCTCAAGTAGACCAAGGTCTTGTCCAAAAAGCTTGTTTAGTTGGACAGTGTCTCAGGAGGACCTATAAAGCACAGCATCGGCTGCATATAAGGTCACCTTGGCCCCTCCACAATGTTCAGGCAAATAATTAATACTTTTATTGAAATGTTTCACCAGAAAAGTACACTGAGCGACAAGTCACTCATCTCCTGGTGTGACAATAGGGAAAACAGGAGTGGTCCCAGAATGAAACCCTGCTGGACACCATCCATGACAGGGCACTTGTCAGACTTAGTTCCATGCCATCTGACAATTTGTGATCTGCTATCAAGGTAGTCCATATTGAGTAGACATTTGATTAAGACCAAGGGATGTTAGTTTAGTGATAAGCTGTTGATGGTTCATCAAGTCAAATGCTTTGGTGAGGTCTATGAAGACTGCGCCAGTTGGAAGGGCATCATCTAGAGCTGTGAAGATATCCCCAGGAAGGCTAATCAGGGCTGTGTTGGTACCATGATTTCTTCTAAAACCATGTTGTCATTCAGTTAGTAAATTGTTCCATTCAATGTATTCCCGGACCTGCTGGTGTACAATCCTCTCTAACACTTTACTTAGAGTGCAAAGGATGGATATTGGTCTGTAATTCTCAACAAGCTAAATATCCCCACCTTTAGGGATAGGAGTGACCAAGGCATCTTTCCACACAGTGGGGAATTTGCCTTCAAGCAGTGATCTGTTTAGGAGCCAAGTGACTGGACAGGCAATGACGTGGGCTGTGATTCTGAGGAGCCTGAGCTCCAGCTTGTCAAACCCAGCAGAGCCAGAGAATTTGATTTTTTGTAGTAATTTCACGACCTCAGATTTAGTTGCAAGTTTGAAGTGAACGTTAGGGGAAGGGGTTTGCTCTTGTAAATGATCCTGGAGAGACGGAGGGGCCAAGAGAGATTATTTTTAAATTTGTCCAGGTCAGTGAGGAATGTGTTTAGTGCATTAGCAGCATCTTGCGGGTGGTATAATGGACACCATTTCCTACTATGTCACTTTTCTCATGGGTGGTGTTCCCCTTTAGGAGAGAGAGTTAATTTCACACCAAAATGTTTAAGGTCTGAAAGGTTTTTAGTTTCTAGGTTCTGGAGGTATTGTCTTTTAGCTGATTTTAGTTCCTTTTACACTTGTTTCTCAATTTTCTATATTCCACCCAATCCGTAGTTAGATTTGTAGATCTGAATTTTTCCCAGGCTTTGTCTCTCACCCTCATTTGTTTTTTAAAGTCTCTGGACAGCTGCCTTAAGTGTTGCCCTTGACTCTGATTTGCTTTAGTGGGGTATGCTTATTGGTAGCTGAGAGGAAGTTATTGATGAAGAAATCAAGGGCTGAGTCCAGCTTGGGGGCTAGTTTAATTTGGGTCCAATCCACCATTGCTAGGGTTTTGAGAAAGGAGCAGGTGTCGAAATTGGAATAATCCCGAGCCCCAAAAATTCTAGGTGGAGGGTTGGGATGGTCATTTTTCTAGATGCTGAATATAAGGGCATGGTCACTTATGGAGTCCACAAACATCCCAGCCAATTTGAAACTACTGGGGTTGGAAGTGAGAATCCAGTCTAATGTGGTGTGGTTTCTTGACTTAATGCTCGACCTAGTGGGTCCTTGGATCAATTGGGCCAAGTTGGCTTCTGGCAAGCTGAATTTTACATCACTAATGGTGTGCTGACTCCAGTGGAGGTTAAAGTCACTAAGGATTATTTTCTCCCACTGAGGTAGCAGCAGGATCAGAGCCAAAAGGCTTTTTAAGGCATCTTTTGCAGTCTTAGGCGGGTTGTAGATGCAGCCTATTAGCAGTGGCTTAGTTCCACCAAGCAGTATTTTGATGAACACCACCTCACCACTTGATTGGGTATGGGATGATCAAAGATCTGAAAAATGTTGTTCAGCCGCTCTTGGTAAACACCAAACACACACCAATTGCAAGTTTCTTGTATATCTTTTATTTATTTAATAAATGCCCCAATGTTTCGCCAAACATTGGCTTCTTCTGGGGGACTGTAAAAAGATAATAAATCAGTATCAGCATCATTTTAATCAAATCATGGTTTCCATTATGATTACAACAGTTTCAAGTATGTTCATACCGCTAGTTAAATACCAGGACATGAATATATTAATATCTAGTACTGCTAATTTCATAAGTATCTGCAACAACATACCATGAATAATAATCTGCATCACCTATCCAAGAGTGTTTATGGCCCCACATTTTACTTTGTGCCCCGAGGCTACCTACACATCACTAATGCAAACAAGTGCCATTGCCACCACTGTGCAGTTCTTTCCAACATTATTTTACACAAAAGTTCAACAAAGGTCATCAAATCCATTTTAACCTGTATTGCTTACATAGCCTAATAATATTTGACTGATTGCAATGATTTCTCATGAGGTATTTAGACACTGTATATACCTCAAACAACACTTAAAGTGTAATGCTGTCAGCTTCTTCAAGTTTTATAATGCGGACTTTGGTCACAATCTGACCTAAAGGTCATAAAAATAATCTTCAATCTCTACTTAATATTGCTACTGTGAAAATTCATATAGTACAAGTTGTACTAGAACATCATATATAAATACTTCATACATTTTCAGATTGAGGTGTGTGAAACTCTCCTAGTACACATAAATATGTGAACCCTTCAAAGTTTTTATTTTAATATTCCCAGCCTGTAACTTGTCACAACCCCTCTCAGCAGGTCAGGCCCTCTGCTCCGACAGTGCCAACCTCCGAACGCAGTCTTGTGAACAGGAAACAGAAACAGGGTAACCCTCCTGTCTGTTTTGTGGGTTCAAATCAACCTTTGGTCTCAAGTTTCTGGAGGGATTCAAACTGTGAACCTCTTGCTAGTGTACCCAATGTACAGACTCAGATAATTCTGCTCTTCGGGGGGGGCAGATATCTTTCACCTGGGGCACCTAACCAGGTGTACAAAATGAACCCTTAAGCACTCTGTTAAAGACCTCAGATAAACTCTTACCTTTTTCCCAGTTTGGTAAAACCAGTAATTTTGCACAGTGTCAGCTTTAGCCATATAGGCTTCACTTGCCAAAAAAAAAAAGAATTTCAAAGGCACACCAAGTAGTCTCTTTAAAATGAGATGTTTACTTAAAAATAGATAAAAATGTAAAATGTAAATGCAGAACAATATATCACAAAACGTAGACTCACTTTAAAATAATAAGGTTTAAAAGTGCAATTTCCTACCAACCATACACTTAGACTTATCTAATGTATTCTTCTAATCTTACAGTGCTGAAAGATTTTGTAGCTTCAGAGTCCAAACATGTGTGTGTCTCTAAAAGGACAGTCACAGCATAATTAAAACAACTGTCTTGAGCCTGCATTCTCCATGATGTCACACAGCTCCTACTCTGTTTATTAAAAATTATACAATCAGGATGTGTTATCAAGCAGGAGGTAAAGTAATAAAGATGACCTCAGCAAAAACTCATGTCCCCACATGACTTCCCAATCAAGTCTGTAATTTTCCAAGTTCTTTCTTTCATCCATGAGCAGCATCCTGCTCTTTCACAGACATCAAAGAGCATTTATGACGTAGCACCAAAGTGACATAACCTGTATTCTCACTCTAAATGTCATAAAAGTTTATGATTTCCAGCCTAGCAGCTGGCAGCTACAATTAAGCTAGATAAACAGGAACTCCTTAATTTAGGTCTCTTCCAGCCTTTAATTATCTCCTGGCTTTTATATTTTAGCTGAAACTTGGGGGATGGGTGTTAACCCACAGGCTGTCTCAGCATGTCTCATGAGAGACACTCAATAACACATTTTTATATTACAAAAAGCATAGATTAATCAGAACCAGCTGTCCAAGCGTCACATAACTAACAGGATAAATATAAGCATATCTTTTGTTCACCCTTGGTCAATGTTAAAATTTGTTAAGAAAGGTGGATTAAAGTTCAGTGCTCATACCTATTCCAGCGCATCTTGCTTGCATAAAGCTTATATAGCAAACTTTCTTCCGGGTACAAGACGCTGAAATGCAAAGAGTCTGCGAGCTTCTCAAAATGTAGCCGTTGCCACATTAATCTTTCAAACCTAGAAATCACATAATAAACATCTTTGTTTTTCTATATCAGTACTTATTTATTAATGACAATACTCTAAACCAGCTTAATGTGCATACCTGTTTCAATGAGTCTTTTTTAACCGCCTGCATGGCGAACTTGCTTCTCAGCTTTAGATGCTAAAATGTAAAGGCATGAGTCAGGCTCTATTCTTTTAAACTATTTCAAGTCAGTTTATTTATTTATTTATTTATTTATTGTCATTAATAAATATTGGATTTCAAGAATTCATACCACACAACCAGCTCCACATTTAAGGACTTTTTACACAGATTGAATTTCCCTTGGATCTCTGGATTCTGGAATGATTAAAGATCTGACCATCCCATGAATAGGTGAACACATCAGGGTTCCTGTGCTTGTTAATCTCTGCTAAAGTCATGCAACTGGCAGACTTCATCAGCATTTGATCTACCAGCAACACTTCATACAGAGTAACCAACAGGGCACCATAACTTTACATGACCTTCTTCAAACACCTAGAAGCCTCATGAATGGAGTGCATCACATTTACGCTCCAGCTGCCTGAGTCCACTGTACCCTTCATACATTCAGCTGCTGCACTTGATCAGACCAGCTTGGTCACACAGAAACATAAAAACATAGAAACATATACACAACCGGAATGGGACCCAGCCCTATCAGCTTGGGTAGCACTTTGTCTTCATTATGACTCTATCATACTGAGTCCTGCTTACCCTGTCAGCTAAGATAGTTTGAGGTTCTTGACTCGAGGTGCATGGAGGGAATGCATACCCAAGCCCTTGGATTCCCAGAGCTTTTGCCCACAAGTGTGTTTTCCTCTCCTCCTTGCTGAGGGATACAATAATTTTGTGAGTTAGGGTTCAGCACTTTAATTCTCCTGATCTGTCTGGTTCCTTGCCTGGGAACTCTGATTTCCTTTAGTCATACTGTAGGTCTCTGCCCATGGCACCTCTAACTGGGTGGAAATAATTGAGGATAAGCCAAGCGGTACATTACTGATGCACTACACCAACACATCAGAGATCAGATGCCCAGTGAAAGGATTTTAAGAGCGGAAAATTGTTTCCTCTTTTTCCAAATCAGTCTTTTCCCTTTGTTTTAGGTGCTAGTATTTTCAACTGACTCTTAACAATTGCTCATTTTCAGGGTGGCCAAGTGTATGCCTCACCATACCCCTCAACTGTCTCTGATTACAGGGGATGTCCCTCCTTTATCCTCTCACAAAATCTTTGTCCCTCATCCGTTCCTCATGGAAAAAGTGCTGCCCACATAGAAAATGTGCTGTAAATTCAGATTTCAAAGCAGAAATTAAAACACATGGGTTTCTACAGTGTTTTGAGCTTGTATCTCCATATTTGAGGATGCATCCCTCATTATGAGGGTCACTGTCTCTCACTGTCCCTCATTTTGAGTGTCCAAAAATGTCACTGTCACTCATGTCAATGATAAAAAGTTGAGAGGTACACTATGTACCTCACAATGTACCATGTACCTATTTGGATTATTGTTATTATCATCCTTCCCCTGACTACCCCACTGATCAAAAGCACAGCACCAATGAAATATGATCAGTTATGTCAAACCTTATTAGGTAATTTCTGTTTGTGGGCATTAGGTATGGTGAAGTGAGAAAACTCCACAATTAGCATAGCATGTAGTGTAATGCAGAAATTCTTGTGGTAAAATTCATGAAATGGTGCACATTTTACTATGCCAAATTCCTGGAATACATAGAAACATAGAAATTGTCAGCAGATAAGAACCGCTAGGCCCATCTAGTCTGCCCATAAGCCAATCCTTATTAGGCTGCACCTTGCAACAAATTTTACTAAGTGAATTGATGCACTTTGCCTCACAAATTCACCTCCAAGGTATGAATTGTGTCAATTTGCATGGTAAAATTCACCACAAGTCTGGCAAATTTCATAGTGTTTACTATGCAATTATACAATGGCAAGAAAGAATACTGGTCTCTGATTGGTCAATCTGGGACTGGACCCGTGATGTTATCCCAGCACAACATCATGGGTCTAGTCTCAGCCTCACTGTGAACCTGTAGATGATCATTTGGACCATTACCATACTCTTTTTTTTGCATCTTGTTTGTTTGTTTGTTTGTTGCATTTTGTTGACCCGGTAAGCCCACTAGGCCTAAGTCCCTTTCAGGGCGACCAAGGGGGGAGGATACAGATGTAAGCAACTGAAATCGGAACCAGATTAAGCTGTTGGTGGTATTTGTAGTGAATGAGGGAAATTTGGCCAGGACACTGGGGAAATTCCCCTACTCTTTTCGATAAGTGCCATGGGATCTTTAACATCCACCTGAACTACCACCAATCCAGGCAGATGGGACCTCGGTTTAACGTCTCATCTGAAAGACGGCACCTCAGAAGTGCAGCACCCCTCTCATGCTGCACTACAGTGTCAGTACTGGGATATTAACCCAAGTGCCAGATGTGGGAACTGAACCCACAGCCCTCTGATCTTCCGGCCTCAGAGGCAAGTGTGCTACCTACTGAGCCACTGCATCTTCTCTTCAGAAACAAAAATATTCTTCCACACTAACAAAAACATTCTTTAAAATGCATTTTTAAAATTCTGTATTACAACAAGCCATTGTATAATAGCAGTAATGCCCTCCAGGATGTGTGTTGTGCTGGGATAATGTCACGCCTCAGGTATTGGATGCACTTGGCCTGTGGCCTCATGCCCGACCACCTGAGGCGTGACGTTATCCCTGCGCAACACACACCCTGGAGGGCATTATTGCTTAATTGATACATGTAGTGTGTACCAGCCAATTTACCACAATTCACAGTGAATTATTAACAGCGTTAGCGGGCATACAATACAAGTAATTATTTTCATTTACTTATACTGCCTAAGTGCATACTTTCTGGCCATTCAAGTTCTGTATGCAGCAGTACTGCATGCCCTAGATGATTATACATGTGGCTACTATCTGTGCCTCTAACCAACTAGGCTTAGTAAGTGAGCATATATTCCCACTCAAGTATTGTTATTGCCAGATATTTGGCTTATGATTCCTTTTAACCAACTATAAAAATTAACAACAAAACATTATTTTGAAATGTTTATATTTACTTGTTATCAAGCACATTTTTCTCTTTCTTACCATTGTTAGCATGATATATCAGTGATCTGTTCAACATAAACATCCTCAGTACCTAAATAAGTGACTTTTAAAAGTATTACGTTGATTGTTTGTCACTAAGCATATAGTAGTTGTTGGCAGAAAAGAACCACATGGTCCATCGAGTTTGCCCTGTTTTAGATTCTCTTTTACTTCTTTAGTATAGGTCCTGCTAGACCTGTGTTCGTACTTCCCTTCCGTCTTAAATTTGCTAGTCCTCTGTGTCTGTCCCATGCATGCTGAAATGCCTCCATAGTGTCTGTACTCACTACTTCCTCTGGTAGCTTGTCCCAGGGTTCAGCCACCCTTTCTGTGAAAAAGTACTTTCTTACATTGCCTCTGAGCCGCTCCCCTTTCAGCATCATTCTATAGCCTCTTGTCCTAGTGCTCTTTGCTTTCTGCAGAAAGCTGCCCTCCCCCACATTATTAATTCCTTTGACATATTTGAGTGTCTCTATCATGTCCCCTCTCTCCTTTCTTACCTCCAGTGAGCACATGTTCAGCTCAGAGTCTTTCCTCATATTTTTTCTCATGCATGCCCTGGAAAATATTGGTATCCCTTCTTTGTACTGCCTCCACCTGGTTGATGTCCTGTCTGAGATGAGGCCTCCAGAACTGGACACAATGCTTGAGGTGGGGCCTCACCAGTGATCTATGCAGTGGCAAGATTACCTCCCCCTTTCTACTAGTTATTCCGCTCCCAATGCAATCAAGCATCCTGCTTGCCTTACTCACTTCCTTCTCACACTGATTTGCCACTTTGAGGTCTTCTGTTATGATAACTCCTAGGTCTCTTCCCTGGTTAGTTTTTGCCACCTCCTCACCTCCTAGTTGGTATGTTGCCCTTGGATTCTTCTACCCCATATGCATGATCTTGCACTTTTTGGAATTAAGTGCCAGCTGTCATACCCTTGACCATTCCTCCAGTCTGCTTAAATCCCTTCTCATCCTGCTCACTCCCTCCTATGTGTCTACCCTATTGCAGATCTTTGTGCCATCTGCAAACAGGCATACTTTCCCTTCCAGTCTTTCTGCTATGTCTCAATTGAAGACATCGAACAGCAATGGCCCCAGGACTGATCCCCGTGGTACCCCACTTGTCACCTCCCCTTCCTCTGATCTCACCCCATTCGCTACTATCTGCTGGCTCCTGTTGCTTAGCCAGTTCTGTACCCACTCAACCACTTTAGTCCCCACCCCTGGATTGTTCAGTTTGTTAACTAGTCTCCTGAGTGGGACAGTGTCAACGGCCTTCCTGAAATCCAAGTAAGCCGCATCAATTTCTCCCCCCTTGTCCACGACTCACATCGCCAAGTCGAAGAACTTGATCAGGATGGTTTGGCATAATTTCCCATCTATCAAATCATGCTGTCTTGGATCCTGCAAATTATTACTGGTCAGGTACTCCACCAACCTTTATTTTATTAATGTCTCCATTACTTTCCCTACCACCGACATCAGGCTCATTGACCTGTAGTTTCCTGCCTTCTCTCTGTTCCCACTCTTGTGTGGATTGGTACTGCATCTGCCCTCCTCCAGTCCTCTGGTACTACCCCTATCTCCAAGAATTGATTGAACAGGGCCACTAGTGGAGCAGCCAGTTCCTTTCTCAGTCCTTTTAGTATCCGTAGGTGCACCCTGTCGAGTCCCATAGCCTTGTTGACTCTTAATATTTCCAGTTCCCTGAGTTTGCTCAGTTCTTTGTGGATAAGGTGGCCAACATCAGTGCCGAGATCCATCCAGCGCTCTCTATTAGGGTTGACGGTGGTCGGTGCTCAGTCACTCCGCCTCGGTTTTCTTGAATATCTTTCGACCAGCGGGAGATCGTGGACATCATGTGGATTGTCCAGAATTTGTGGCCAACGTGCTGTAGTTTCGACCTGGGCCCTACACACCTATTACTGGGGTGTACTGAATCCATCGGCCTGGTTCTTGCAAAGATTGTGTGGTGCTTCTTAGATTTGGGTGAGTTTCCCAGCTCCCTGAAGGAGGCAGTGGTGACATTGCTCCTTAAGAAAGCTGCTTTGGACCCTAACTGCTTTGCTAACTACAGACCTATCTCTAACCTTCCCTTTGTTGGGAAGGTGATTGAGAAAGTTGTTGTACTGTAACTGGAGAATCATCTTACCATCCATGATGTCTACGAACCTCTCCAAGCTGGTTTCCGGAAAAGACATAGTACTGAGACCACTCTGGTCCAGGTGCTTAATGATCTCTTGATGGCGAGAGATCAGAAGTGCCGTTCCATCTTGATGCTTCTTGACCTCTCCTCAGCGTTTAACACTGTGGACCATGGGGTACTGCTTGAGCGCCTGAGGGTTATCTGTGGCCTGGCTGGTCCAGTTCTCAGATGGTTTCAATCTTTCCTAGCTGGCAGATCTCAGAGGGAGGTATGAGTTTTTTTCTTCCTCTGATCCATTCTCTCTGCTGTGTGGGGTCCCTCAGGGCTCAGTGCTGTCCTTTATGCTGCTTATAGTGTACATGCTGCCCCTCGGAGACATTGTAAGATGATATGGGCTGAGGTTTCACTGCTATGCTGATGATACACAGCTCTATCTGTCTTTTGCACCCGACCAGAATTGTACAGTCTCGATGTTTAACAGTTGTCTAGCAGAAATCCATGACTGGATGAAATCCAGCTGGTTGAAATTGAATTCCGGGAAGACTGAGGTGTTGGTGGTGGATCCTGGTTACCGGATAAAGAGGCTGGTAGCTGGTTTATCCTCTGGTCTTTGGCTTGAGGGTATACAGCTGTCTTCCTCTGAACAGGTGGGTGATCTGGGGGTGGTTGCTGATGATGGGCTGACACTGCATGCACAGGTGTCGGCAGTCATCAAGTCTTCCTTTTATCAACTTAGGAACATCGCCAGAATTAAGTACCTTGCTCAGTCCTGTGAATTACCTACATTGATCCATGCCTTTGTGACTTCACGCTTGGACTACTGTAATTCCCTCTACCTGGGGCTTCCTGGGGTTGATATCTGTCACTTGCTACTGGTGCAGAATGCTGTGGCACAGTTGTTGACTAGGACTTCTCGTTCACGTCATATTACTCCCGTGCTGCATGATATGCACTGGCTGCCTATACAGTGGTGGATCACCTTCAAGGTCAGTCTTCTGACCTATAAAGCCCTGCACAGACTGGGTCCAAGCTACCTACAAGAGCTCTTGACTCCCTACAGCCCTGGCCATCCTCTCCGCTCAACTGACGAGGGGCTGTTAGAGGTTCACAGGGTGCAGTTGAAAACATCTGGGGCCCAGGCTTTTATGTTTGGTGCCCCATCCCTATGGAACTCTCTACTTCATCAGATTAGAGAGTGTGGGACCATGGAGAGCTTTAAAACAGGCCTGAAAACATATTTGTTTAAGCAACCATTTAGTATTTAATATGGTATTTTGGGATAATTTTAATTGAAGTATTTAAATTATATTGTAAATCATTTTTAAGTTGAGTTGTTCTGCCTTATGATGTTTTTAATTATGTACAGCACTTTGATTTTTAGAATTACGCTAAATAAATAAAGCATTATTATTATTATTATTATTCTCTCCTCTGTAAAGGGGCTTGTGACTACCCCCCCCCCCATTGGTTGTACTATTTTCCTTTATCTGTGGACCATTTCCTTCCCCTTTCTTAGTGAACACTGAACAGAAATACTTGTTCAGTATATCTCCTTCTTCTGGTCCTCCTCCACCCCTTCTTCCCCTCCCCCCTTTATTCTCACTATTACTGTCCTATTTTTCCTCTTTTCACTGACATATCTGAAAAATGCCTTGTCCCCTGCCTCACAGATTTTGCTATGTTCTTCTCTGTGAGAGCTTTATCTTCCCTAATCCCTTTTGCTGCTTCATTTCTTTTCTTCTGATACTCCTTCCTATCCTAATCCTCCTGTGATTTGTACTTTTTGAATGCTAGCCTTTTAACCCTTACCACCTCTGCTACTTTCTGGGAGAATCAAAGTGGTCTCCTTCTTCTCTTGTTCTTCAATACCTGATTTATGCAAAGACTTGCAGCATTCTCTAAGGCCTTCTTTATGTTCATCCACATTTCTTCTACCCCCACCCCATTCTGTATTTTTGACAGAGCCCAGCTCACCCCTCCCTCATTCTCCCAAAGTCTACTCTCCTGAAATCAAGGACTTTTGTTTTTGTGTGATATGCTTCTTGCCCTATTCTTACCTTGAAGCTTGCTGTTCTGTACTCGCTAGTTCCAAGGTGTTCCCCTACAGTGACTCTGTTTACATTGTCCCTGTTAGACAGCACCAGGTCTAATATGGCCCCCTCCTATGTAGGTTCATCTACTAGCTGACTTAGCAATGCCCATTGAAGCTCCTCCAGGACCTCCCTAGTCCTACTTGTTGATACCACTGGGATGCTCCAATTCACATCAGGCATGTTGAAATCCCCTATCAGTATCACCTCCTCCTTGTTGGACATCTTCTTGATCGCTTTCATCATTTTCTTATCCACCTCCTCCTTCTGTGTAGGTGGTCGGTATGTAACCTCTGCTCATTTTATGACCCCTCCATTCACCTCCAGTGCTGCCCATAACATCTCATCTTCCCCTCCTGCTCCTCCCTTGGTATCCGTGTGACTTTGATATTGTCTCTTACGTACAATGCTACCCCACTTCCCAGTTTGCCCTCTCTGTCCTTTTTGAACAGTGCGTACCTTGGTATAGCTACCTCCCAGTCTAAGTCATCATTGAGCCATGTTTCTGTTACTACCACCAAGTCCAGATCTTCCTCCACCATGATGGCCTACAGTTCCTCAATTGTATTGCCCAAGCTCCCAGCATTTGTGGACATGGCCTTCCAGATGTTTTTGCCTGTTGATCTGTTCTCGTGTTTCATCCTGACATTCTTTTCTAATCCGTGCACTGTATGTTGCTCATTTTCTTTCTGTCATACCTATTGTGTCTCCTTTGTACATGGATTTCCTACAATTTGCCTCCATCTAGCTCCCCAGTATCTCTGTTAGCTTTTGGGAGTGGATAGCTAACTTTCATGCATAGCATCCTGCCCACCCTGGCTAGTTTAAATGCCTACCAATGTAGCAATTAAACTTTTCATTGAGGATCTGAGTTCCTCTCCTGGATGGATGCAGGCCATCAGTCTTGAATAAGCCTCCATTCCTCCCTATAAAATTGATGTGTTCACCAGACATTTAAATATTACCAGCAACAATATAACATTCACTGGGATGGATCAAGGGCACATCAAGGTGGCAATTTTCATCAGTCTGGCCAAATCCTGTGACTCAGTGGCTCATCTCCTCATCCTGGACAATCAGAGCTGCCAGTCTGTCAGCTCCAGCTGTTGAATGGTTCTGTTCCTACCTCATGGACCATCAACAGTTGGTATAGGTGGGAGGCAACCTGTTACTTCCCTGATCTATCTAGTCTGGGATCCTACAGGGCTGCACACAGTCCACATGATCCTACAGGGATCAATCCTGGGTCCCATCCTCTTCTCCATTTTTCTGAATGACCACCCATCTGCCTGTGCCGACACACATGTTCACATGTATGCAGATCGTGAAGTTACCTACACCCCAGCTCCTTGATTGCAGCAGTGGAAGACTTGATACAGCAAGACTTCCACAGCAACCTGTTCTGGTTCCATTCCAACCAGCTCTGATTCAACGCTAGAAAAACGGTGTCCATGACTTTTGCCATCAGCTAGAAATTGGTCAGACTATTGCCCACCCTGTCTTCTTCACCCTGGATGGCACCCCCTCAAAATAGCTTCTTTCTTCAAGTATTTTGGTGTGTGGCTAGACAGTAAGCTTGACTTCTTTGCCCACAATACCATCCACTCCATGCACCAGCCCAAACTCAGTGCCTTGTACTGAAACAATGATTGCTTGTCTCCTCTGGTTCACTGAGATCTTGTTACCAAAATGGTGCTTCCAGTCTTTGAATATGTAGATGTGGTCTATGGCATGTTTCCCCCTTTCTTTTGCCAGACCGGACACCTTCTGCATGCCTTTTGCTGTTTTGCTACCAACTCCCCCAAACTTACCACTGCTCCCTGTAATCCTCACTATCATCCCCCTACCATCACATCACCAGTCCTACTGTGCCTCTTTCATCCCCACAAACTGGTTTGGGTCCCTGCCCTCTTACCTGTCCTCACGCCACTCTCCCATTCTCTCTGCTTTATACTGCCTCTGCTCCAGGGATCCTCATATCTTTTCCCTTCACCACCCTCACTCCACTGCAGGGCAGTCAGCATTAGGCACCAGCCTAAACTTCTCCCCACACTCCCTGCTCCTGCCAGCATCCTTCCTGATCCTCTTCTGTTGCAGCCTCAACCACCCCCAATGTTGGGTCTCCTCCTGGGTTCTACCCCACCATGCATCAGGTTCCTTCCTATTCATCTGCACTGCTGTCATTCCACCTGATTTTGTCTCCTTATTTGCACATTAAAATCACTCATTGCACCTTTGTTTGCCCCATTTACTTTTTATTTGCACTTGTACTTTGTTAAATTACACTCTGCTTGCACTTTACTTTGTACCAATCATTGATATTGTGTATGTTTTTGTCATTGTATTTCCCATTCCCTCTCCCCTGGGTCACACCTGCAAACAAGCCTTGCCTCAGTGTGCCTTTCCCCGTTTAACAATTTTCAAATAAATAAATACACTCTGTTTGTGATTTTCATAAATTAGTGGGAACATTATTAAAAGTCAGTTCTTTATTGATAGTCCTATTTTCTGTCCTTCCACCAAGAATCCAAGATATTACATTTTAATTTTAGGTTATATTGTATGGACTATTATATTTCTGATGTTTTGAACTTTGTTGCCGGCATATTTCCAAGATTATACACTGTCCTATGATTTCTGAGGTTTAAGGGTAAACAAATCATCAAATTCTGGTTGTATACATCCCAGAGTACTTAATGAATCTGGGCTGGCCTCAGGGTAACCACAGGCAGACCTGCTGAACTGGTTCCTGAGAATGGGGATTTTGCCAGCAAACTAGAAGATGGCCAATAGTGTTCTGCTACTGTACACAAAAGCAAGCACAGAGATGATCCTAGGAATTACAGGCCGGTTAGTCTAACCTTCTCTGTGAGCAAGCTCCTGGAGACCATTACCAAAATAAAATTTGTGCATTTCATAGAACAACAGGGCTTACAGGAGTCAGACATACTCTATGGAAGCATTGATTCATGAGAGGCAAGGTGTGTCCAACTAATCTGATACACTTCTTTGCTTCCACAACAAATATTGTGGGCAGGGGTCAGGTGGTTGGTATCCTATACCTGGATTCCAGCATGACTATTGGCTCACACAGGAGACTAATAAAGAAGGTGAAGAATCTAGAAATGAGGGAAATCACCTGCCCGGTGGTGCTGAGGGCTGAGGCACTGGATGCCTTACCTTCTGCTGCCTCGGTGGCCTGGGTTTGGGAATGACTTCAGGTCACTGGGGTGCCAGCACTGGGGGGAGGGTGGGAGCATGATTGAGCAAAAGCTCTCCTCTCCTGGGAAGGGGGATCACCTGCCTGTAGTCCCGCCGTCACCAGATGGAGATCTGATGATAGGTGCAAGTGGCAATGGTATGACTGGTAAGGTGGGGGGCATCCTGCAAGGTGTGCATACACGTACCTCCACACACATGTATAATGCAGGGATGCATGGGAGTGGGACTAAAAAAGGGGAAAAAGTCAAAAGTACATATGGAAAAAAAAAGAAATGAGGGAAATCCTGACCAGGTGACTAGGTAACTAGCTACTAGGGAGAACTCAGGGGTTGGTCCAAATTGGGAAAATTCTCTGAACTCAGGATGGTCATGAGTGGGGTCCCTCAGGGATCAGTCCCAGGACCCAGGCTCTTCAATATGAACATTAGTGATACAGGGGAGGGGTTAAGGAGGAAGGTGTGCACCTTAGCAAATTATATGAACCTCTGCCAGAGGGTGGTTACTATAGAATGGATTGCCAGTAAACAAAAAAATGTGGAAAGATAATAAAAATTCAGGTAACTGGCAAGTGAAGTTCAACACCAAGAAATGCATGGTAATGCATATAGGGAAAAATGGATTTATGAAT
Organism: Neoceratodus forsteri; assembly: GCA_016271365.2. NCBI lineage: Eukaryota > Metazoa > Chordata > Ceratodontiformes > Ceratodontidae > Neoceratodus > Neoceratodus forsteri. The sequence continues at coordinate 652,581,079 of CM057458.1, forward strand.
TGATAGAGAGGGGCACACTACAGATGAAAGGGATTTGGGGTTGTCATCACTGACACCCTAAACTCTGCTTTGCAGTGTTATAAGGCTTGAGGGAAAGCCAGTTCAGTGCTTGGTTATGTAGAGTGGGTAGAAGCTTTGCTAGCAAGAGAATGGAAGTGATCCTTGCCCTGTACAGTTTCCTGGTAAGGCCAAATTCAGTGCCTATATCTGAAGAATGGAGGTTGGAGGCAGTCCAAAGGAAGGTAATAAAAATTATACAGGGTCAACATGGAAAATCACACAAGAAATGTTTGCAAAGCCTGAATATGTGTTCCCTAGAGCACAGAAGAGATGGTGGGACATGATAGAGGTCATCATGTTCCTACATAGAGTCAACAGGGTAAACTCCATGGAGCTTTTCAAAGGAAATGAGAGCTTGTATACCAGGGAACACAACTACAGGTTGGCGATAAAGCTCATCTTCACAAAATGGGTGGCATACAAACGGAATGGTTTGCCCTTCAGTGTGGTAAATACTGAATCTGTAGTCAGGTTCAAGTCCAGATGGGAAGAATTCAGAGGGCAGGTGGTGGTGGGGGCACAGAAGCAGAACATGATGCTCCAGCTAGACTGGACTTTCCATAGCTATCGACAAGTGTTTCAGGGCAGACTAGATGAACTGTAAGCCTTTTTCTGCCTATAAATGTCTATATTATGTTCCTATTTCTCATATTAATCCTCTTTCATTTTTTTACGACTGTGTGTGGAGCCTACAGGAGTATTGCATGTACAAAAGGAGTGATGTCATGTTTTCTGTCCGTGGAACTGACTGAAGGTGTAAATAGTCTCTTCTGCCTTACTGTCCTCCAAGAAATGTTTTCTGCCCTCAAATAAATACACTTTCATGTTAGTCAATGGTTGTAGGGTACTATTTTTTTGCTTAAATGGGTGGTACAAGAACTGGAACCTGAGTAGTGGAAGGCAGCATTGTTTTTTGGGGGAAGTAAGATCCAACCCACCTCCACCAAGAAGCTCCTAAAAATCCAGCCCACCTTTTTTTTATTCATGTGGGAGGGGCATGAGGTGGATCCTATCATGCTAAAAGAAGAGTCACTAGTTTGGTATCTGGCCAGAGAACAACAAATCTGTGGAGTCCCTAGGAGAACAGATAATACTTAATGCATTAAAACTGACTTAAAAACCCTTGGAACAAATGATTATCAGAGTCACCTGGTGTATCAAAAGGAAAGACTCAGCTTTCGGGTATTTCTTAAACATTTATATACTAAAAATAAAGTTCAGCTTTTGGGATTAACAATATGTGTTTACCATATTCTATCTATACATTTTTAATTATCTTTACAGATAAATCATGCAGGTTCATGTACTTGGTGTAAACAGTCTGTGGTGAAATGCATTTTACTTTTTTTCTGGCTCAGTTTCTATCAGTGAAAAGAAAGACTGGAACAATTATCAGAGCTGCCATCCCCCCAACATCCCTGCTGAGTTTATACTCATTGAAACCTGTTATTCCAGTTTCTGTGCCTGTGTATAGTGTATAGGAAGCTTTAAAGCATTATTTTTCCTCTGGCTTGAGGAGTAAATTGAGACCATAGAAAGTTAAAGAAGTAGTCCACCCAGCATGTGCAAAATACATATGTTATGTAGAGTGTTTTGATATGTATGTTAAATCCTAGTGTGTCCTTCCCTCTGTCTGCTATTAGTAGTGTTTCCTAAATTAGCTTGCTAACTGTATGGTAGTTTTATAACCCCTGGGGATATCTATGATAAATAGCTTTATTGGCTTTCTTTCTCCTACGATGCCCCCTGTCTCATGTGACAGTGATGTAGCCATGCCCTTAGATTTAGCATGTATACTGCTTTAAAATTAGTCTAGCAACAGCAGAGACTTATAGCTGATCTTATCCAGGGAGCATAAATGTCAACAGTTAGTTGCTTGCTGACCCATTGAAACAGTGATATTATTACACAGTGACATCACCGTAGCTTTGGATTTGGATCATTCCTTGCATTTTCTCTTAAGAAATATTTTTCCACACTAATAAAAACATCCTTTAAATTTGGTATATAACAATAAGCCATTGTATAGTTGCAATAAGGCACTTCAAGGTGTATGTTATCATGTAATAGCGTCACTCCTGGGGTGGTGGAAGCACTCGGCTTTGCCTCTGCTTAAATATGCCCTTTCTCAATGTACTGTACTTTGATGCAGTTAGTGTATGCAACAGCCTTCATGTGAACACTCTGGACTTCTCTTTGACTCCTGATGTCTATTTGCTTTAGCTATTGTATATTGTTTGAACTGCTTTGGTCTTCTTGATGTGGTGCCTGTGTAAATGAGTATCTGACTCAAAGGTTTGTAAATATCATATTTTTTAAATAAATAAACAAATGTTTATGTTTAAGCCCATGAAACACCCTTATCTAGTTAATGCATTCACAGTCCTAGTGACTCTGCCAGAGTTTATTATTTATTAGCATGGATGAAGAAAGAGATGGGCTCACTTATTATTCTTCTGTGTTTCAGTAATACAGAGCTCCATGCCATATTACAGACATGCCTAGCCCAATACAGGATGGAATATTGTTCTTTAATCTTAAACTTTCTAGTGGGTAGAAAATTATTTTAATAAGCCACTTATTCCCAGAATTATATTTGATTTATTGCATTACCAGATAACACTTGCTAAATCTTAAAAAAAAAAAGATACTTAAAGAGGTAGTCCAGCCAAAAGTACTACATTGCAGAATTAGAATCAGCATATCCCCAATAAATCTCCTACCAAAAATTAGGTTTCTATGTTACTTCATTTTAAAGTTATGAGCTATTTTGTAACCCTGATTGCACTCCCTGTTCAAAAAAGTCAGTTTCAGTGAAAGTCACTGATGATATCATAACCAGAACTCACAGCCAAGTCCTCCCTGTCAGCAACCTTATAGGACATATGTCTCCAGGGTTTAAGAAACTGTAGCTGTAGTAATCATTAACAAAAAAAAAACTGGCAAAAGGTTTGCTGCAAAGCTTGCGTTTTCAAAATGTTCTGCTGCATGATACTGTACAATAAGGTATACTGACCACACAGCGATGGGAATATTTCAAGAAGACATCAATAGCATATTCGCAGTTCGCTGTGATGGTCTCCATGTTCCGATACTGTTGCTGGTGGGGTGTTTGCCCCTTCCCAAACTAACTCTGACTGAAGTTAATAATCTAAAGTGCAGGGGGTGGTGGGCAAAGCCTCACAGAAAACACTTGTTCCTCAGTGATGGCACACACCAGTTGGGTGTTAGTGCTGTTGCATGACGGCTTCGACAAATTTCTTGTCGTCATGGCATAGTGGAACTGTACATTAAAATATGTCAGGAGGTGGTTTTGGAATTCAGCGCTGGACCAAGGTATAGAATGTAAAAGTGGTGCATAAGTTAAAAATGTTGGGGGTACCATGCAATCTCAGAATGAGGCAGCATAGGTGCTAGGTTATATGGGCCAGTGGTACCTGGACTCCAGCAATAATCTGGAAAGCAGGCTCAGCCCCACCCATGTTAAAGCTGTTTTATATACCTGTAATAATTTTAAGTACCTTCATTACCCCTATTCGTGGAATTGCACTGTTGATTTACTGAAATCAACATGCTCAAATCGCGAACAGAGACATAAATTTGACAGCTCATCCTTGACCCATCACTATGGAAAACTAATAACATACAATAAAAATTAAACAAAAAATATAAGCTATAGTTTGACAATATGTATTCTCATCATTTGCTTGCTGCGGCTCGCATGCTCTCTTTTCTGAGCAGCTGCTCTACTAATAGTCTGAAATTTCAGAAAAGCTGCTACAGCACCCATGCCCCCGCTAATACAATGGGTGCATTTGTATTCTCAGGGTTCATGCTGCAGAAGCTGTCAAGCTGACCCACCGACCTGAGCAGTCAGGCAAGCTACTGTATTTCTAAATGAAAAATGATTACAGATAATAATACGTGTGCTGTTAGAGATGTGAGGCTGAGTGATTATGGCAGTGTAAAGAAAGAGAACCTCAGTGTATATTTGGCCAAGGGCAATGTAAGTGGGTCTCCTCTCTGTGCCAGCTTTCCTTTTTCAGATGTTTACTACAACTACAGTTTTATGTAACATGGGAGAAATAAGTCCTATTATTAAAAGGGCATTTGAAATGGAGGAATTTGGTTGGCTGATGTCATTCCCTTAGCCTTATGTTAATCTTTAATTAATATACTTGTAGAGTCTGATTATAGGAGTAGTGATTTAGCAGGTCATATATTTTTAAGCATTCTGTTAACAGAACGGAGAGCTGCCATTAAAGGATACCTAAACAACATTTTGACAACAAACCATTCAAAAAATCTGACCTCAAATGGGACTAAAGGAAAGGCTTCTGAATTCATTAATGCTAAAACTACATTTATATAAGTTACCTAAATGTGGTTCCAAAGTGTGTGAAAATACAAAATCAGCCATCCAAATTAAAAAAATTTGCCTTACCCGCTTCTTAAAATGGCTGCCAAATGTGTGAGTGATGACATCATTGGAGCCAAAGTCAGAGAGCTATATGGCTGTCTATTGTACTAACTAGTTTTTTCCTTTTGTATAGAATTGTTTCACCAAAATGGCTAAAACCATGTGCATTATTTAGATCAATTCTCATGTTAGGCTGTGGTTCTGTTCATTTCATTTAGTTTAACGTGCTGAAATTGTGTTTTAATCCAACTGACTTTCTCTTGGGCAAACCACAGTGCAGTACAAATCTTGAATATCCTGGTGGTCTAGTGGTTATGGCAGATCCAGGATGCTGCAATGGGGAGGGTGAGGGAGTGTTCTGGGAGTGTGTGCATACTTGATATGCACTTATTAACATGTTTACGAAACCTTTATATTTTCTGCTATTATGCTTTTCTAGTATGTTTTTGACTGAAACTACAAATGTAATCCATATTTTGGAACGTAAACATTTGTACAATCAATAAATCAGACTTCTTCAACAAAGTGAAATGCAGCAGCCGCAGGCAAGTACTTTACAATGGGGGGGGGGGTTACAGCCGCACCCTTCACCACCCCATAGATCCACTGCTTGTTTGTAGCAAAGTTCTTCTGTAGTCCAATGCCAGAGTTCATACTTTCTTGGAAATCAAAAATGTGCTTGTCTTGTCTTATCGTCTTTTTCCATTAGAAATAATAATAAGAATCAGTATTTATATAGTGCTTTTCATGCACATTGTATCCCAAAGTGCTTTACAAGCTTTATACGTTATGACTACGGTATTAAGCATCACCTTTCCCCTGTACTGCTACCCTTGTCTCTTTTTGTAATAGTCCTCTCCAGAGTGTAGTACTGCTACCTTTTACATTATGTAACTGTCTTCGCCTGTAACTAATTTTTCTGCATTGTCTGCACTATTTTTGTACTTGAATTTCTTCCTATTGTGCTAATGTACTGTGTCCTGTCCATTTTTGTATTTGTATCCTCTGTAAATAATTCTGGGTTGCCCCTGAAAAAGGGACCTTCGGGGCTCAGTGGGCCTACCCAGTTACCAAAATTGAATAAATAAATAAGCAATACTAGACTGGTGGTGAAGTGACTGAACATGCAGTGGCAGCCACTTCATACATTAATATCCACACACAGCCTTGAACAATTGTATGAACTGGTTTTATGGGAAAGGGAATGTTTTGCCAGGACAATAGGATCAGGTAGTGATCATGGTGCTGGCAGCCCCACATCTTATTTCTCACAGTGATCTGCTCAAAGTTTTCCCCTTCTGTCTTCCCCCTTCCCTGAATAAAGCAGTACCTTGAAGGAGTGGCCTTCTAAGTCCCCCTCTGGTATTCATTCTTCACTACTCCTCCTCACACCAAAAAGTGGTGAGCTCATCATCCTTCTGCATCATGAATGTAGGTCGTACAGTTCCAAGGTTTTTTGACATATCAAAAATAAACACATCTTTCCAATAAGTCAGGCTGATATCAGCAGGGAACAAGGGGAAGGATGGGCTTCCTTTCCTTAAAAGATCTAGGCTACCATTGATTAGGCACTATTAAATGATGGGTGTGCACATCATTATGCATGTCATTTAATAGTGCCTAATCAATGGTGGATTAGATCTTATATGGGTAGGAATGCCTATGTTTCCCCTTGTGCCCTGCTGCTATTAGCCTGGCTTACCAGAAGATCAGGTTTTTATTAATATGTAAAAATGACATGGGTGACTGTACTAACCATGTTCATGGTGCAGAAGGGTAGTGAGCACACCAGTTTTTGGAGTGAGAGAAGAATGAATGCCAGAGAGGACTGAAGAGGCCATTCCAACAGGGTACAGCTATAGTCAGGTTAGGGGAAGACAGGAAGGGGGATGTTTAGCAGATCATTGTGAGATTTGAAATGTAAGGCTGCCAGCACTGTGATCACTGCCTGACTGTGAATGAGAGCAGCCAGCAATTACAAATACTTAGAGTGGCACGGCTGCACCTAAAGTGTTACTTGAATTCAGTGTAGGGAGATTACCCTCAGGTGGGGGGGTGTTGACATTTGCTAGGATGGTATTGAAGGAGCTGTGTGTAGATCATTCAAGATTTAGAAGGGTGGTAGCCAGCCAGCTCGCATTGTGGAGTAGGGCACTAAAATGTACTGGAGAAGAATTGCAGGGAACTGTCCTGTGGGGTTCTGCAGATCACAGGTAAAGGAGTAGACTGACACTGGAAGTCTGGTGGATTAGATTAAGGCATTAGTATGCCTCTCCTGCTTATAGTATTGTTATCCACAGTAAGTGCAGTCCTTATGAGGGCATGAACAGCAGTTTTTCTGGTGAATCCTGAGGCTTATTGCTTGGCCCTTCACAAAGACCCAGTTGTTGGTTAATGAGGCAGGACAAAACACATCAGGGGAACTGTACATACTGCCTTCACTGTACAGAAGGGTGGTGATCCACTCAATGTTTACTGTGGGAGCAGAAGTCAGACATTGAAAAAGTGGACTTAAGTGTGATTTGAAAGGTATATACAGTATCAACAGTGCCAGCTGATGACCCGAATCGGTGTAGGTATGCACAACTGTCTGAGGTATACGATTACAGTCTGAGGTGTAATAATTCTCTTCATGAAACCGCAAGCTCATATGCAGCCCCAGGCAATACTAAGGACATGGTAAGGATGGTGGGGTATTCAACAGAAGGCAGGCTAGGTGCAGGGGTTCACTTGGAAAAAGAATGCAAGAGAAGCTTTTTTTGTGGATTAACTAGAATGCATGAGCTTTGCTATGCGACCCTAAGCAAGTCACTTAACTTCCTTGTGCTGCCAGGCCACATCTGTAAACAAGGTTTCAGCATAGTGTGTCTCTCCTGGTTAACATGAACAAAATTCAGGGCATCACATAACCACTAGATCATCAGATATTTGAAGTGTTGTACTGTTCTGCAGTTTGCCAAAGAGAAAGTCATCTAGGTTGCAAAACATTTTCAGCAAGTTAAAGTAAATAAAATGACCAAAATCATAGCCTAACATGTGTACTGATCAAAATAATCAACATTTTTAACACATGGTGTTGATCATTTGGGTAAAACAATTCAAAGCAAAGAGGGAAAGAAGAACTAGTTAGCCTATAATAATCTATATCGGTCTCTGGCTCTGGCTCCGATGATGTCATCATGACTCAGCACTTAACACAGTTGGCAGACACCTTAGGAAGAAGGCAAGGCTGTTTTTTGCATGGGAAAGGCTGATGTTTACATTTTTTAAAAGCTTTGAAACTGGGGGCGCTGTGGAGCATTAATATGTCGGCAGCATCCTGAATCAGCTCTTACAAAGACTCCTAAAACAAGGACCAAAAAACCCTAATCAACTCAACTACTTGTGGGGTTCTCTCATCCTAAAGATATCAAAACAGGTCTGCTTCAATATAAGCCCCAAAAAAGACTCGAAACGTACCTCGCCAAGTCTGGACATCTATCTGTCGGCTCCAGGTGCAACAAGTTCTGGGCCTCCTGCTACTTCAAAAAACGTGATCTCTCCTGAACTCCCTACATTGCAGATAATTGCAATGCTTAGTAAAAATCAAGCTACAGGGAAGGAGACAAATAGGCGGTTGGCAGTGGTTGAAGCTAAACTATCTGAAAATGATCGATTAATACAAGATAATTCAGCTGCAATACAAGAACTAAAGGAGAGCAGAGACCGTCAATCGGAATGCAATGGGGCCTTCATTAAGGATCTTAACTTCCTGAAATCTAAGGTGGAGTCTCTTGAAAATATGCAGAGACAGTCAAATATTCGAATTGTGGGGTTCCCATTAAAGTTTGCTGCTGCAACAGATCTCTATTCTGCAGTGCAAAGATTACTTTTTATGGACCTACAGTTACTGTCTCCGGATGCAGGGATTCAAATTGTGAAGGCATTCTCTGTACCACAACAGCGACATTCCAAGGAAGATGCACAGCAGCCGCATACAGCAATTGTCACCCTCTGCTCACCAGAAGCCAGGACTGCTTTGTTGCAGACTGCTCGTTCTTGAGGCAAGATCATATGGGAAGGTAACCGGCTTTCTTTTTTTCCTGACCTTGCTGCGCAAACCCAAAACCACAAGAAGTAGCTATAGCTTATTAAAAAAGACCTACTGCAAAATGGTATTGAAGCTCAGTTGAATTTCCCCGTGAGGCTCCTAATTAAACATGCCTCGAAAACATACGTTTTTGTGGAACCTCGGTGGCATTGGCATTTGCTGAAAAACTGATTGCCAGTTCAAAGCCCGTGGTGGATACTTCAGATGAGGAAGGATGATTCCATGTCTAGCTACCCATCTACAAGGTTTCAACGTTTAAGACAGTGATTGCATATTGGGGTGACTGTGATCGGTCTAAATAACATATTTTCTCCACTAATTACTATATTTAAGGAGGTTCATTACTACTATTGTGGGACCCCAGTGAACAATGAGAGTGTTTTGTTTTGGTATTATGCTGCTCCCATATAAAAATGTTGTATGTCTCCTGTAAGTCAATACTGTAACATGCTAATTTTAGTGCAGTGAGCACTTCTCAGTTTGTGAATTGATACTATATTCTTTTAATATTTTCGCCCTTCAGAGCAGGTTGCCATGCCATGCAAAGTACTGAAGGGTCATTATGCAGCTTAATTGAGACCAGACTGTCTAGTTTATTTTCCTGGTTGCAGTTTTATTGTCTGTTTTCTCTCTCCACCTTCAAGTCCTTCAAGGGAACTGGCTCCTTGGCATATATTCTGTTCTTGTATTCAATTCGTGGTGAGAGGATCATAAGTTTACAAGAAGTACAGTTCGGACTTTTCTCCTTTAATGTTTTTTTTTGGCAACCTATCCAGTGCATGGCCATTGATATTTGGCTTAATTAGTCTTATTTAAAATATATAGTTCATCTGTAGTTCTGAGCACTGTTGGGGTTTGCGTACCCCTTTTTTTATTCTCTATGAGATACAGTTGTGCTGTAATATCATAAACTCTATAAATAAAAAGTTTAAAAAAAAGCTTTGAAACTGCATTTATGTTATTTACATAATTGCAATTTTAACATAAATGTAAACAGTACCCTTTACTTTACCTCACTATGAAGCCAGATTCTGGAGTTCACAGTTTTAAAAAAGTGCTTGTTTAGGTACCCTTTAAAACTGACAGGCTTACAACGAAAAATAAAAACATCCAATCTGGTGTCAGTGTTCTGCCTTCCTCACTGAGCTAAAAAAATATATTCTGTGTCACTTACTGAAGAACCACATGAGCTAAATGAAGAAGTGGGTATTTTTGAACTCTGAAAGCGCTGTTATACGTGCTTATATTTGCATTCCCCTGACTGCAGTTATTATACAGTACCATGCCAATGAAACTGGGAAGTGTAAGGCCTTACCTCTTTTAAAGTATTTTTTTTCTGTACCTCAATGTGTAAGCGATTTCCTAAATTGTTATATACAATATTTATTTGGCCAAAATGATAGTTTAAAACAAAAAAAAAATATTCAGACATTCACCATGCGCTCTCGGGAAAAGCAGGTGATACTGACTAAAGGCAGTCTTACCAAAATGAGTGTGCACTGGGAAGTGGTCCTCAAGAACCAACAAGTAATAGAAACAAGAGACGTTCTGGCACACACTAATTCATGAGAGGAACGCATAAATATATATTTTAAAAAATTATTTATTACACCAAGACAAACAAATCGTCATGCCTGACATGTTTCGGACTGGCTTCAATCCTTTTTCAAAGGCTAAAGACGAACCACAGACACTCCCTCTTAAATACATACAAATCAACAGGTGACATGAATAACAAATTAAGCAAAACAATATCATTAAAATAGATTGCATAATTGCTTCAGAAGATCAATACTGAGGTAAATTAGCAGCCCTATTCACTAATACATAACAAAGACTATCAACACTCTATTATGGTTAACAATACAATTTAAACACATTATTGTTAACTAATATAGTCAATAAAAATATTTTTTCGAATTATGGGAACCATGTCATGATTAATAAATAGAATTATAAAAAACAAATGTACATAGTACTGGATGGAAGAAATATTGAGTTGTCTACATATAAACAGCACAGATTAGCAAAAAAGGCTTAACAAAAGTATGTATGTAAAGCAGGGTATGGCTCTGGTTCTGTTACCTGGCTGATGCAGCCCACCATAGTATGTGGCACTGGTGTGGGAGTTTGCAGAAGTGATATCCAAAGAGCTGACTCAAATTCAGGTTGTTCCTCTCTGATAGGTGGAGGACCAAATTACTCTTATGGTGTATATCTGATTAAGGTGCAGCACCCAATACTAGAGAGCTGGTAATGGGCAAGAATTAAAGTAGCCGCTGTTCCACCCAGTAGGGTGAGGTGCGGCCCGAGGACCATCAGTTATTGGGTACCTGTGACATCTGAGTCATTGGCAGGACATACAGGGTCAAAGGCTATAATCAGTTTTCACACCTTGGAAGGAGGTGCTAGTAGAATTCATACATTCAGTATAGGAGACCACTAGTTAATGACAATATTCAAACAGTGTATATTTTGGCAAGTACATGCTGCAGATGCAAACCCAGACCCTTCTGTGAGGATACAGATTGACAGCAAAGTGCATCCAAATCGAGAGCAATGGTGCAGAGCTGATGAGGGGGGCAGTACTAGCATACAGTACAAAAAGTTGATGTGATGCGAGCCGCCCCCTTTCTGCATTGGGAATAGGCACTATTAATAGAGTCACTTGATCCAGGCTGAAGAGTTCCCGCATGAGAGCTAGGGAGTTATCTGATTGACTGTAATTATTGACTGTGATATAATCTGCTAGTGCTGCCTTGCAGGAGTGAGCATGTGAAACAATAATGCAGCAATGTGTCAAGCGAGTCCGATCTGGATCTCCAGGCTGCAGCAGTATGGTTTTAGCTCTCAGTCAGCAGTTTTTCCCAGTTCTGGCACCAACTGAGCATCATGCAATGGATTGCATGTGGGCAGGGAGAATCTTTGTATGTCTGGCTCACTTGCATCCATAAATATCACCTTGCAAACTGCCTTGGAGAAGAGGGTCTAATTTTTGGAGACATAATTTTCAGCAGCAGGAATCAATAGATTCCACCTGGTATGCTGTAGCAGAACAAAGGTAAAGGAGCATGGACCTGTTTTTGAAAGGTGGATGTTCCTTAATAGTAGCCAGATCCTAACATGATGCTTTATTGCATCTGATGTCATGGAGTTATGGGGTGATTCACTGGAGAAAGGTGGCCCAACCCCAGAAGACATCCCTGTGGAGTCTTAGGCTGTTGCTCCAGGAGGAGACTGATGTTGACTAGCCCTGCCTGGTGCAGCTGCCAATCTGCCACCATAAATTGGAGGAAATTTATATCTCAGGTACCTGGGTTCATAGTGGTGGGTGGGATTGCTGGATTAAAGGGACACTGTCAACTCTTCTTGCATCATACTAGTTCACGTAGAAAATCCACACGTTATGATTACTTACCTTCTCTAAAATTCATAGGAGTTGCTGGTGGGTTAATCTGCCTCCTTTCTTAGCAGAACTGAAATGCATGGTAATTATGTAATTGTACCCAACCTTGTTTTGTTTCAAATCCTTGATCTTCTCTTATTGCTCACTTCCTGAACATTAGGCACGCCTTTAAGCAGTGCAGTCACTCAAGATGCAGTAGGCTCCTCTGTGCCCACTGCATCTTGAGTGGCTACACTGTGTTGGGGGTGTTACCAATTCCAGGAAAGATGCAGTGAGAGTTGATTGAAAAATGTAAACAAACACATTTTGGTGTGGTAACACCAGTATGGTGGGCAGTCTATTTTTCACTTTCAGAAAGAAAAAGGGAATCAGAATCAAACATCCAGCCACATCAACACATTCTACAGAATGTGAACAATCATAAAACATATTTTTTAAACTAGGGACAATTTGAGGCCTAAAGGGGTTGACAGTGTCCCTTTCAAGAAAAAACACAGATTGCAGCTCTTGGCTGTACAGTATGCAGTGATTCGGGGGGGGGAGGGGGGAGTAAATTTCTCTGAATGTGATTGGCTTGACAGATATCATTGTTTGCTAGGTAATTCAACAGTTTTTGGTTAGGCTGAGATCCAGTATGTTGTGGTAGCAATACGGGTTTGAGCATGGCTATTGAGACTGCACAGTGAGCAGCTTTGCGTCTGCCATCTTGTGGAGCTTGCTTAGCTGCACGTTTGTGCCGCTAATCTTCGAGCAGTAGTTTGGTGGGAAATTAACAGCAAGGGAAGGGAGGGGGAGACAAGTTCTGTCAGATGGTAGAAAAACAAAAAAATGCAATATTCCATGGGAATCCATTAATTTCACCATGAGGGTCTGGAAGGCATGCCCCCCCCTCCCCAGTCAGACTCATCAGGTAGAAACAGTGAGACTGAAATTAATCTTAACATGACTCATCAAAGCTTTTATATTTTATTTGACTTACACTAAACAAAAATAAAACAAAACAAAAACAAGGGTTGAAATCTGCATCTGAGATAACCTTATACCAAACCCATCTTTGCCAGATTTTCGCAAAAACAGGAGGTCGGTTTATGTAAACGTATGACTGTTTCTCTAACTGATAGATGTCCCCAATTAATCCCTCCTATAGCACCAAGGTTGGTAATTTAGTGGTAAGCCACAGTTTAGTAATAGCCTTTTTAGCCCAGCAACTAAGATTAACAATAATTTAAACTGCCTGGCTCTCACTTGGCTATGTTCTGGGGGGGATTGACAATAAAACCAGTAAGGGGTTAAAAAAACGTGGACTGGAAAACACAGTGTCCAAGACTTGTGCTACTTGACTCCAATAATGTGTTAGCAGGAGGCATCCCAAAAAATGTGAAACTGATCCACTCTACTCTCCCCCACACTCTTCAACAGGCTCCCCATCTCTCCCCCCGATATTTCACTTGAACTGCTGGGGTTCTAAAGTACCTAATACAGTTGAAGCCACTTAATCAGGATGCAGATAAGTGGGATGTCCTGCCAGTCACCGATTAAGTAGCTATTTAGTGCAATGGCATCCCCAACCATTTAATAGGTATGGGGATTCCAGATTATTCCAGATTATTGGGATGATTCTGCCCAACTCTCCCTATTCATAAACCCTATTGATAGCCCCTCAGCATGCTAAGTACAATATGTGCTAATCACACAATGATCAACTTCCTCACACTCCCAGCTCTTTGTTAATGAGCCACTCCTGATCCTTTTCAATGGCACAAGCAAACAGCACTCGCAACAGGATTTGACAGACTCACTAACCTACTCCTGCCTCACCATGCTAACTGATACATCAGAGCTAAGGCAGTCAGGATGGTAGTTGATAGAGTAGTAAGGTGGGTTAATAGCTTTGGGCAGGGTGAATCGTACCAGGATTGCAAGGTGGAGAGTCCCCCAGGCTGCCGATTGCTAATCATGATCCACCTAAGATAAACCAAGAAGCTGAAACAGCACAGTCTCTTTTAGAAATTTAATTTAAAAGGTAATTCAACCCCTTTTCTTTAAGGCTTCGCCATGATATGTACCATACCAGATCTCCATGGTGACCCCAGACTTCTGGTTCCCAGTGTTGGCGGGTTCAGCATATCCATGTTGGCATGTCAGCATGTTCTGTGAGTACGGGTGACAGAACTGTGCCTAAAACTTAACTCTTGATGAATTTGTGGTTCTCAGTAACTCTCAGTGCTAGCCTGTTGGCATCACTGATGATGCAATTTTGTGAGCTCAGTACTCGGAGAATACAGTGCTGTTATACAGCAGTATTTGTGCATGTACATTCGCTCTAATTAATCTGCTCCTGCTAAGTACACTATCAATGGAAACATGCACTTCTGTTTAATGGGATGGCCACTTAATCAGGATGAAAGATCCGCCACCAGAGTGTCCCAATTAAGTGGTTTCTACTGTACAACATTTCCACAAGAATTCTTTAAGGTATGGAGCTGTCATCAATTTATAGGAGGGAAGGGCATATTGCAGACAGAGTTGTAGGTCCCAGTTAGTTTGTAATTCTGCATTCCATCTTTGCAGCACTGAAGCTATAGTATCAATTGTGAAACACACCAGTGCTCTATAAAGTGAATCTATCAAATCATATTCCAGTTCCTCTATTTGATGGTGCCTAATTTGTTAGAGATCTGGGAGTTTCTCTGGATTCTGGTAGCAGGAGGGGCCAGGAGTCCTGACATTGGCCCTAACCTGAAAAATAACAGAATTTTTCCATTATAGGAAGATGATAATTATTCCACAGCTGATGGAAGGGCAAAATACCTGTGCTGAGGTTGGCCTGCCAGTGCAGTGGTGGCACTACCACTTGCAACGCTGGTGATCTGGGTTTGGGAACAAGCTCAGGGAGCTAAAGGGCCAGCTGGGGGGGGAGGCTTGAGTGTCCCAGGGACCGCTCGCCTTCCCTGGGGGGAAGGGGGGATCAAGGCTTGGTGCTTGGCTGATCCTGGGCAGAGACCCGAGGTACAGCAAGCCCAGCCACTCATAGGGGGAATTACATGGCAGACATTGGCACTCAGCACCTTAACATCAGGGTGCATGGCACACAGCACAGAAAATGGGAAAATGGTTGGCGCACTCCTGGTAGATGGAGCACCAGGCCTAGATCCCCAATGCCCTTACCTGTCCAGGAGTAAGGCATCTCAATGAAACTCAGGAATTCGGGGTGTATGGTCCCCACCTCGTCCCTGCCTGGTGGGCAAGCCATGGCTACATGGGGGATCAACTACTCTAGGCTCCAGGTAAGTGAGTGGGGACAGACAGTAATAGGTAACTCCCAAAGGGAGTGGAGTGCAGTGCCATGGGTGGAGGGAGTATAAATAGCAAGTAAAAAAAATTTAAATACTTGTGCTGTCCACCATTTGGTGGAGGTACCACAGCCCTACTTTATGCCAATGATGCATGAAAGGATCCACCCTGACCAGTGGATTATTTTGGTTTCTACTTAAGAACTGCACCCATCTGTACCTATCTGTCCCTAAAATCCTCACCCAACTCTGATGCCAAACCTTCAAGGTTTCAGCTGTATACTTATAAAATCTATGGAATTGTAGATATCCCAGAGGGTCCACATATAGAATTGTGTCTGTCTTGTGGAGGTCCCAGAGGACAAACTGCATGGACTTCCAGTGGGCCATATAAGCATCAAAGGTCCACAGACAAATTGTGCGGACATGAACTGCCTAAGCATACATTTTAATGTTGAGTAAGTTTACTTCATCATGTTCCCATGGCAGTTGAAGTATAGTAAACTGAACTCTAGGGCTCTTCCCCTCCTAGATATATCTGTATAGCATCTTATTCCAAGACGGAAAACAGCATTGATCAAGAAATACCGACGAGCCTGCAATGCGTAAATTAAGTAATTCCAGATGGTCTAAAATTTTCATGAGTTGGACTCCCAAGTACGTTAGGGAATTCCTATTCCATCTAATTTTCCATTTATGCTGTAACTGAACATTACGACTATAAAAGAATGTTAAGACTTCCATTTTAGTAACATTCAAATGGAAGCCAGACAGGTCCTCAAATTCTCTCAAATGATCCCAGACCCATAGCAGGGACTCATCAGGGGACGTTAGTGTTAATAATATATCATCGGCAAATATTGCTATTTTGTAGTCCCTACCACCCAGTCGGACTCCCTGGACCATTCTGTCACTATGGATCACCCATTGCCAAGGGCTCTAAATATAACGTAAATAAGATTGGAGAAAGTGGGCACCCCTGGAAGTTCCCTCTGTTTAAGGGTATCAGTGAGGAAAGGGAACCATTAATACATAAGTATGCTTGTGGAGACCTGTACAGATCCTGAAGCATGACTATAAATGAGGTGGGGTACCCAAAATCATCCAAAAATCTACATAAAATTGGCCAAGAGGTTCTATCAAAAGCCTTCTCCATGTCAAGGCTGGCCAGGGCCAGGGGATCGAGCATCTAGCAATATGTTCAGGAAGTAGCAATGTTCTATGTATGTTATCATGGGCCTGACATCGATGTACAAACCCCACCTGGTCCATTTCCAGCAGCAATGGGAGTAGGTCCTCCATCCTAGTTACCCAGATGAACATATCGAGTTTGTACTCATAATTTAGGATGGAAATGGGTCTATAGGATAGAGTATTTGCTGTATCTTTTTTAGGCTTCAAAATGGCCAACAAAGTGGCATAATGCCATGACATGTGGAGGATCTCCCTCCTGTAAGAAATGAAACATACTTAGTAGAAGGGAGAGAAAATGCTCCCCACATCTTTGAGTTTTATAAAATTCATCAGGAAAACCATCTGGTACAAGGCATTTGCCAGAATAAGAATGCAGAATCTGCAAGAATCTCCTCCTGAGTGACAGGTCTGACCAGGTATTCTCTTTGTTCTTCCATCAATGCAGGCAAGTGCAATCTATTAAGGCAATAGTTTATGTGTACCTGATCAACCTCTCCCTCAGGCATGTAAAACTGGGAGCAATAATGCATTAGTATCCTCTGAATATCCCTATGATGATGTTTCAACAACCCAGTCAGTTGGGAGATATATGGATGCTTGTTGGTGGCATGAAGGTGTTGAGCCAAGGTTCTAGCTTCTCAAGGTCCACCTTCATAATATTTTTGTTGAAGGTAAAAAATGTTCTACTTTTTATCTAGGATTTCCTGTATTTGAACTTTCAAGGCCTGTATTTGGGGATGCACCAAGTGATCTCTGTTCATATGGAAACGCTGAGTTGTAGCAAGCATCTCCTGTAGGGCTCTTAATTGTTTTTCCTGTTCATGCTTCTGTTTGGCGGCATAAGCAATGAGTTGTCCTCAATGAACAGCCCATAATTTCAGAGGATATCTGGGAACCTGCATTATCTTGAAGAATTTTGGGTATGCTATCCTCTAGGTACTACAAAACATTTTTTATTTTTCAACAGACCCAAGTGTAAGTGCCAGTGCATCCTCTCCTGAGGCTGCCCCAAGGACAAACCTACTGTTACAGGACCACGATCCAATAGGTGGATTGTACCAAGGCTCACTTGGTGCACCAAGTCCAGGTGTTTTACCATAGTGAACACATAATCCAGGTAGGCATAGCTATGGTGGTGAGCAGAAAAATGTGTGTATTCCTTTTTATGAGGGTTAAGGTGCCTCACAATGTCCACCAGCCCCAAATGTGCTAGTGCGTCTCTGATATTTTTCATTGCTGGGGATTACCGAAAGCATCGGGTCTCAGTAGTATGCAGCTCCAGCTGCACTGTAAGATTAAAGTCTTCTCCCAGTCCTCTCAATATTAATTACTCTTGCAGAACCTCCAGCAATTTGTTGAAGAATAATTGAAAACCTATTTTATCTGTCCTTGGAGAAAAATATGCATTAGTCAAAGTCAACGGATGCCCACAGAGGGTACCAGTAATGATAGTATATTACCCATCTGAGTCTACTATTTGGGTTTGAGATTGAAAAGGAAGCCCCCCTGTTATTAGGATAAAGACTGCTTGTCGGAGACCTGATTTATGGGATGGATAACTTACAAAATCAAAACTAAATTTAGAAAATTTAGCATGTTCCTCCAGGGAAGATGAGTCTCTTGTAAAAAAATAATACTTGATCTTCCTGGACTAAAAGTCTCTACCACTCATTCACACTAATGGAAGTACGCTGGAGGTGCTAGGACCCCATGGGAGACAAAAATCTTCAGATCGTCCGGCGCCAAGATAGGACCGTGCATGTGTGGCACCACAAGACTGGCCCACGCTGTAGAGACTATCTTGGCATCAACCCTCAAACTGCCTCAGTTCCTTTTTTCCTACCATCGAGAGCGCTTCGGTGACGACGTTGCTCGCCTGCCGGAAGTCAATTCTTCATCTATATGACAGCATCTATAGCCATTCAGTATTTGTTTAACTTACTAGTTTTAGTGTGCTTTTCTTATTTAAAGAAAAAAGATGAAGAAGAGAAGAACAGAAAGAAATTCTCAGGCTGCCATCAACAGAGTCGATCTTAGACGGTAGCAGTGACAGTAGGGAGACTTTGCTTGCATACGGTCCACTGCCCTTTACGGAGTGGGGGGTCTGCCCACGAGTAGTCCAGTGCTCACGGGGGAGGACAGTCCTCCTGAAGCAGAAAAGTAGAGGGCCCATTCCTGACCTCGCTCAGGGACCCGGCTCCGCTCAACCTCAAGCTCTTTTTTCTCCTCTGGGTGGAAGAAGAATCGGTACCGCTTGAGGTCTACCTCTGATACGTCTGCACAGGGATCATAGGTGGTGGAGAGTGGTAGGCCTGACCTGACTCTGATGGGGTCCTCAGTGGCTCTGTTCTTAATGGCCATGATCTTCGACACTGGATACTGTCTCTGTCCTTGATGGGGCTCCGGTGAGCAATTTCACCTCTGGGTCGCTCTTTTAGAGCAGTAGGTACGATGTCTGCTTGGCTGTCCTGGCCAGTGGACCCAGTTCTGAGGCCTTTGAGCCTCAAAACCACTGGGCCAGGGCCAAGTAAGTAGGGCCAGGATGTGTGTGTGTGGTGCTCTATCCAGTGCCAGCACCATCTACACTGACTCAATGTGCCTATTTCCCTCACCTTTTCTCTGCAGGGGCCAGCACAGGTACCACTTTCCTTCCCCCTTTTCTTCAGGTCTAGGGCCAGCAGCAGTGCTGGCACCATGTGTGGTGCTGGTGCCGTGTGTGGTACCAGCACCATGGGTTGTGCCCGCTCCACGGATGGCGTTGAACTCCCTGACACTGATTTCGGGTGGCAGCCTCTCCCATGATCCTGGCATAGACTTGCCTTTTGGAGGTTCTTCTGGGTAGAAGTAGATCTGGATGAGTCTCTCCTTGTCCTACTTTGTCGAGCATGCAATGGATAACTCATTTTAGGGTCTGGAATGGAAGCCTTCTGTATCAGCAGAGCCTGTGATGGAAGATCTCTTTCCAGTTTTTCCTCAGGGATATGCGGTCCACCATAACATTTCAGACTTCATCTGTGGACCAAAGCAGACTTCTATGTCTTGAGTTCCTACATTCCTCAGCACAAGTGCACCCTGTGGAACACACTCAATTCAATGGTCGAGAGTCTCCCAGAATCTAAGGCTCAATTTCTAGGGGCATATAGCCCAATAATCTGCTAAAAGCTCTTATGGACATCCATGACACTGCCTCTAGGGTAGCTGCTGGTGGCAGCAGGTGATTAATGTCTCCTTGATGGTGCTTATCTGTTCAGCCCTCAGGTTGAGCCCTGGAGGTCACTCAGAACATCAGGGCTGCCATTTAGACAGCAGGCTGGCTCCTGCTGCCCCCTCAGAGGGATGGGAACTGTCAACATTCTAGTAACAGACAGTTCTTTCAAGGTAGAGGCCTAGAAGCCTTTGTCAGGAACCAACTTCTCAGCTGTGAAGAAATCACAGCAGAGGGCACAGGGCCCAAAAGTGCCCTGTACAAGCCCCTGTGGATCCGTCCCATGTCCTTCCTCAGCTGTCTGAGGTGGAGGCCCTTTGGCGGTAGGGAGGGCATCTGATTTGGTTTTACAACCAGTGGAAGTCCATTTCAGTGGATGTATGGGTCATTAGAATTGTATGAGAGGGACATTCTGCCAATTTCACAGAGATTTTCCCAGACCCAGGCAGCAGCCCAGTTTGTCTGCCTCTCAGTCAGGCACTCTTGCTTCTGAGATGTGGGGCCTCTATGGGAACAGGTGCAATAGTTGTTCCATGGCAGTTCGGAATGCAGGTTCCTATTTCCATTGCTTGGCTCCAAGATAACAGGTGGCATGCACCCAATTCTCGACCTTGGACGGTAAACAAGTACCTGTTCAGGGAGGAGACCTCTAAAACCTCTGTGTTCAAGTCTTCACTTCCTGAACAATTGGCTCCTAGCCAGCTTATTTGGGCTGGACAGACAGGAAGCAGTTGCCACAGCTTCTCAGTGGCTCACTTCCAGAAGGGGTTTTCTGATTCGGGGAAGTTGCCAGATTAACCTTCCCAGCAGCTCCTCTTCATAGGAACCCTCCAGGATACCTCTTGGGTGAGGGTTTTTCCTTCTGGAGAACAGGAGAAATTACATCTTCAGATGCCTTGTTACATCACGGAGAACAACTTTGTTTGGGCCCTTTTCAATGCAGCAGATGCTGGGACGCATGGCATCATCCACAGAAAGTAGTGGTCTCCAACCACGCATCCACAAACCTCCGCATAAATGACAGAACCTTGGACAAAAGCACTCTCATAGTAGACACAATGGGACAAGCTTCTGCAAGGTCTACCCTTACCTTCTGAAATCTCAGATCACCATCACCACGGTTGTACTCCTGATTGGTTGGGGAGTTCACTGTCAAGACTTCCACACTCAGGTGTGGAGCCAGGAGGAGCCTCATCTTTTCATAAATGTCTTATATGCTTTTCAAGTCCTGTAGGAAGCCCTCTGCCGTGAAGTGATCCTACTTTGGACAGACAACAAATCTGTGATGTATTACATCAACAAGCAGGGTGGAGCACCCTCCTACTCTCTGTGCAGGAGGCTGTGAGGATGTGATAGTGGTGCCTTGAGCATGATGCATCAGTTCAGATGTCATGCAGTCACTGTTGATGACTGGGGCAGTCTGGACCTGGTCCCCTCTCAACATAAAACTGCCTTAGTCCTGCTTCAGAAATACAGAACCTGGTATTTTCTGTCAGGATGTATCACTGCAGTGGACAAGATGCTTCCTTACGCTTTTCTCCTCTTCCCCTTAATTCAGAGGGTGTTGCTCAAGTTGGAGGCAAAGGGGGGCAGCATGATTCTTCATTGCAGACTGGCCTTGGCAGATATGATTTGCATTGATCAACAGACTGACAGAAGTTCCCCGGAGGCAGCTCCCTCTACAAGCAGATCTTCTGACATAGGGACCTTGGTCCATCTCAACCTGCACTCCCTTCATCTCCATGCCGGGCTCCTGAGGAGATAGAAGTGGGCAAGTTTTCAGTTTCCCTGACAATCACAGAAATCTTCTTAGCCACGCATAGGCCTTCCACCAGGAAGGCTTGATTGGCTAAGTGGAAACTCATCTCCATCTGGTGCACAAAGTCCTGTCTGGTCCCTTTTGGTTGCCCACCAAATAAGGTGTTGGGGTGCCTCTTGGGACCTGTCAAATGCAGGTCTGCAATACTCGGCAGTGAAAGTACACCTCTGCGTGTTTTCGGCCTATCATGAGCCAGTAGAGAACATGTCACTGGCTCAGTTACTGTTAGTCAAGTTTTACTTCTCACTAATCACTTCACTAATTCCAGAATTAAGTGGAGCACTCCCTTCATTCTCTGGGTGTTAAGAGGGTTCTGTGATTCTACATTGACATAATGAAAGAGGTATGCAATCCAAGCAACTATTGTATCTTTCAGCATGCCTTGGCTGGGTTAACCTGTTGCCATGAGATGTATTTCTGCTTGGTTAGTAGCATGCCTTCGACACTACTACTCCATGGAGCAGGACAAGTTGGAAGGCTGGGTTCACACCCACTCTACTGGAGCGGTTGCGGCTTCCCTGATGGAGATTCGTAATGTACCCATTCCAGGAATCTGCAAGGTGGAGACTTGGAGCTCAGTGCATACTTTTGTGAAGTACTATGTCCTGGATGTCCTTGCCAGTCAGCTCACTTTCTCAGCAGGACAGTCCTTATGGACTTCTGTCCTGAATGTCTCCTACTGCCCTACTCAAGGGTTTGATTTTTAGCTCTGTACTCTCCCATTAGTGTGAATGAGTGGTGGAGACTTTGTCCAAGAAGATCAAGAATTACGGTAGGTACGTAATTTCCATTTTTTCATTTCAAAAACTGCAGTAGCCTATACTGCTTTATGGGGTTATGTATCCCATTAATGTTGTAAGAAAGGAGAGTAGTCAACTGTGCCATACGTAATGTATTTCTTTGTTATTCACCGTCTCCCAAGCTCACTCATTCTGTTTTTGGTCTTCACTTCCTTGTTGTTCAGGCTGTAAAGACTTTGTTGAATTGACCCTTCTTACGTGGGTCATCCAGGCCATCTTATGCCCGGAAGTTAGGGTTAGGTTTTCTTAAGTTAGTTTACACTGCATCTCCTCGATCAAAAAGGTACTGAAGCAGTTGGAGGGTTGATGCTGAGATAGCCTATACAGTGCGAGCCAGTCTCATGGTGCCACACATGCACGGTCCTATCTCAGCGCTGGCCCACCTGAAGATTTTTGTCTTCCACTGGGTTGTAGCACCTCCGGTGTACTCCCATTAGTGTGGAGGAGACTTCGTCCAAGAAGATCAAGAATTACGGTAGGTACGTAATTTCCATTTTTTTCTCATTTCAAAAACTGCAGTACCCTATACTGCTTTATGGGGTTATGTATCCCATTAATGTTGTAAGAAAGGAGAGTAGTCAACTGTGCCATATGTAATGTATTTCTTTGTTATTCAATCTATTCTAGTTGTTGGAATATTCACCACTAAACACCAACATGTTAAATGACAGTACTGACCTCATGGGCACCCAACTTCCCCACCCTCACTCATAAAGTTTCGCTTCACAAGGTATATCGTATTGTCCCACAGTACAGTTGACAGTTTGCCCATTAATATTGTGCATAATAACATATAACTCCCCCCCCCAAATTGGCTGGCTTACCTTGAGTGTCTCCCTGGGCTCCAGTAATGCCCACTGTCTGGCTTACGTCCATTGAGGGAAGGTAAATCCAGGTACAATAATAATATGCTGTGGCCCTGCGTATGAATGCAGTAGTGTGCTGCCATGCTGTCTCTTTAAGAAGTCCAGCTTGTGTACCAGTTTACATAGCCTGGACTGGGTCCAAGTAAATCAAGGCTCGTGACCAGCCAGGCACAACCTGCATTAACTCCATTCAGCAGTCGCTTAACAGTGCTGTGGGAACCCTTTAATGCCCTGTAGATGTTTATCTTTAAATCCTTCTTGTTATTGTATAAATGAGCTGTTTCAATTGACTATTTATTTCTCCACTATGGGAGCTGCCATGTTTGGTCCGGGACTCAGTGGTTGGACCAGTCAGAACAAAGAGGTCCTCAAGGAGTCCTAATTACAGTGACTTGTGGGAAAAGCTGTGAACTTTCTTGTTGGTGCCTAAATTAACCTATGAGAGCTCTTGGACTGTGATAGACAATAAAGGCAGCTAACCAGAATACAGAGATCCTGGTCTTCAGTTGGGACTGTGAACAAGGGGGAGTTCAGCTTGAGCTACCAAGAAACAAGCATTTGTCAATGCCGAATGTTTGCTTGCTGGCATTGGCAGTGGTAGTGTAGAAGTTACAGAGCTGCGTAATAGGAATGGCAGTGAAGTATTGAACTGAAGCCAACCCCACCACCACCCTGCAGAGAGTGACAGGCATTGGGGTGTGCGTTTGGGTCGTCAGGCATAACGGCCACACCATTTCACCACACCCCACCCTGCAGACACTGACAAGTGTCACGGTGTTCCTGGGGTCTTTGGCTTCTGCTACTTCTATTCATTAGGAAATATGGTGAGATGGGTGCGATATAGGAGAGTGGGGTGAAGTTTGGGGCTGAAGAGTCCAAGGCATACCTCGATGCCTCTCACTGACTGCAGGGTGTGGAATGCTATGAGCATCACAGGCAAGAACAACAGGCAAGTCACACCCCCGATGCCTGTCATTCTCTACAGGGTTGGGCATTATGGTTGGAAACCCTAATACCTCAGGCATTCGTTGATATTTTCACTCCAAATTTTCAACATGTTTTTTTTGTGACCCCACCTCATGAACAGGGGGAATATCAGTTTGTTAGCGAAGCTGCTTATGCACAGTGACTACGGCATTTAGCACCACAGGTGCAAAAACATTCCGAACAGGATGTAAAAAATGACAGCTGTACTGTTCATGGGGAGGTGTAAAAATGGCAATGTTGCAAATCTGTAGTAAAAATATTTAAAAATGGTG
The DNA here is from genome assembly GCA_016271365.2 of Neoceratodus forsteri. Taxonomy (NCBI): domain Eukaryota; kingdom Metazoa; phylum Chordata; order Ceratodontiformes; family Ceratodontidae; genus Neoceratodus; species Neoceratodus forsteri. The sequence goes on from CM057458.1 coordinate 652,605,491, forward strand.
AAGTCACGAGTACATAGAAACTGTGCAACGCACACCGTAATATAATTAGGTTGGCAGTACAATATAAAGTACTGCTGCCTGCATGAGCGGTGAGTGCATGCAAGCACCACTCAGTATTAGAAATTTTATTAGTAACAATAGGAGCAAATTTGAGTAGTATTTCTGCTGAGATTTACTTAGAAACTTAGGGTTAATCTAACTGGAAGCTGAATATTTTTATGTGAGTCTGGGTAGGTTATTTGTTTCATTTAATGTTAATTTTATATTGAGTTTTATTTGTTTTATTTTTTATTCTTTAACTAATTTAATATATTCTGGGGGGGGTTGCTTATATGCGCAAGTTTTATGTGGTATTTACTAAGTGGATTACCTGAGATTTCCTCTACCTTATAGGATTATTCCTGATATAATGAGGTAGTTGCTCATTATTTTATTAAAGTTTAACAGGGTGGCTTAAATTTTCACAATGTTGATGTTATGGTGGGGAATTGTTCTGGTAGGGTGCCAGTTTTTAGTATGTGAAAATTCTGCTCAGAATGGAAAATCCTTTATAGAATGTCCATACTTGACAATAGAGTATAAAGGGAACTATGATGGAGAGAGAAATGTTCTAATTGGGTGTAAGGGACATTCATGCATCTTTATTGAATATCCATATTGAGACAACTTTGATCAAATGGGTGTATATGGGTAGTGACTTCTATGTGGTGGGGACATAATGTTGTTTTAGAAAGTGCCAAATCTAGAAATTGTTTAGTGAAGGGAAATGTTTATATTTTAAAATGTCTAGAATGGGTAAATGGTTTGTAATTATAGGGTTAATGTTAAGTGGGATGTTCAATTAAATCCTGGCCTGTTGCTGATTTGAATCATGATTATACATTTTAAATGTTGAATGAAAAAGATTGAAAATTGTGCATATTAATACTTGTAGTCTGCTTAAGAAAATTGAGTATTTAAGAGAGGGTGGTTTATTATAAGCCTGATATTTTAATAATTACTGAATCATGGCTGCATACAAAATTCAAGATAATGATATAGCCCTGGAAAATTTCCATATATATAGAAAAGACAGATCCAAAAGAGGAGGAGTATTAGTTTATGTTAAAAATTGATTGATGTTAGGAATTGCAAGATTTGTATAATTGGACTGATTCAGAATTGTTACCATTAGAATTAAAGCTACCTTATTCTAAACCCATCTTACTGATTGGCATTTATCGTCCACCTAAAAGCAGCTTAATGGTCTTCTGAAATACAGGATGTATTGAAGAATTATCAAAATTCACATGAAATTTTGATAATTGGGGATTTAAATGTTGATTGGGGAAATATAGATGCCCATCATAGTCTAATTGATATGGCTACTACATTGAATTTGGTGCAACTGATAAAAGATGTTACTAGGTTAAATGCAATAAATCCCAGTAATTCAACTATGTTAGATCTTATTTTTACTACAAACCAGAAACGTTTATAAGAGTGGGTGTTACCAGACTCAATGTCAGATCATCAGATAATTTTCTGTATTAGAAATCAGAAATCTAGAAAGACATCTAAGAATGTTGTATAAATTAGAGTCTTTAAACAGTTTGATTATGTTCAATTTACGTAGGAATTAGAAAATTATAACTGGGAGAGACTAGAACTAATTCCTGTGTGGGGGATGCGTGGGATATGTTTCAAAAGGATTTAATACAAATTTGCAATAAACATGCTCCTATAAAAACTAGGTTGATAAAATCAAACAAAGCGCCATGATATGACTCAGGTTTGTCTAAAATTAAAAGAGCTAGAGATAAGGCATGGACACAAGCTAAATTAGCAAAGAGAGACCAGGACTGGCATAAATATAGGCAATTAAGAAATTTATATACAAAGGAAATTAGAATGGCTATATTGGCCTATTGTAACAAAAAACTGTCTAAAGAAATGATGGAAAACTCAAGAGTATTTTGGAACACAATAAATAAGATGCATAAGGGACTTAGCTTGGGATATCCTAATCATTTCCTAATTAATGGTAATAAGATGGATTTGGGAAACAAGGTAGTAATGAGTTTAATACCTTTTTACAAATATGGGTATTAATGAATTACAATTGGGTGGAGGAGATGTAAATCAGGTTCTACAGAGAAATTCCCAGGCAAATGACACAGATAAATTTTATGTACAATCTGGTAAACAAGCTGAGTTTGAGTTTACTTCTATTACTAGAGGAGATGTTAGGGATTTATTATTTCAGATTAATACTAATAAAGCAGAAGGTATGGATGGTATCCCTAATATCTTATTAAAGTATGCAGCCCCTATTATTGATTTACCCTTAGCAAACTTATTTAATTTGTCTCTTCTCTCCTCGGAGTTACCTCAAACTTGGAAGACTGCCAAGATTGTGCCAATTTAGGATCAATTTAGGCACTAAATTTTCAAAATGGGGGTTTTGGGACCCCTTCCAATGAATTATATCACTGTCATGGCGTTATTCAGGCCCAAAGGGTGATTTCACGCAGGACCAAGAGTGACTGCAAAATCACCCTTCAGCCTGAATAACACATGACAGTGACATCATTCATGAGAAGGGGTCCCAAAAACCCCATGTTGAAAATTTGGTGCAAAAATTCCCAAAAATGCCTGAGATATGCAACAAAGTTGAAACCCCCCTATCTAGCCCATTATACAGCTTACCGGCATTTCCTCAGTTCGCGGTCGGCTTTGAAGAGTGCAGACGTGTTCCCAGTCCACCAAAGATCATCACGCTGAGGTCCAGAGGTAAGTATGGGGTGAGGGGGGTGTGGGGAGGCAGGTGCGCAGTGGGTGGAGTGCGGGTTGTGGGGAGGGGCCAGGAGACTACGTGGACCGTTTTTCTTTAGGATTTAAAAAAAGGATGACAGGGACATTTGCCATGCTGGGGGGCTCCCAGTGTGGCACAAGGATGGTGGGGGTGTTCAGCCGACAGGATTGGGCACCCCATCGGCCTAAGATGATTGCCACGCCTGGGTGGGCTCCCAGCGGCAGCACTTAGTACTCGGGGCAGGACACTGAACCGATGGGGGATTGGGCACCCCGTCATTATATCATTAGTTGCCACACTGGGGTGGGCACCCAACGTGGCATTTTGGAAGGCTTTGGGGGCGGGGAACGCAGCACATACAGTGTGTGCATGCATGCGGGGCAGGGCGCGACGCCAGTGCATGGTGTGTGTGTGTGTGGGAGCTGCATGAACAGGCGATATCTCACCGCTGCTCACTCAGCCGTAGCTCCCCTTTGAACTGTATGCCACTGCATTTTGGAGCTTGTCACAGACAGCTCCAGCATGCATTGGCTTACAGGCCGCACTGCCAACACACTGACTGAATTGGAGGAGGAGGCGACACACCCGAAATCTCCAATGATGGCACTATGTTTCTTGCACATGCGTGCAAGCAAACATAAAAAGGAGCCCGTGTGGTGAGCTGAGAGAAGCACAGGAGAAAGGCCTGTTTTGCCTTCCTGCAGGACTTGAAAACATTGTAGATTGCTTAAAAGCAGAGAGAAAGTAGATCAGCTGGAGCCACTGAAAAGGAAGGAGCCTGTGTGGTGAGCTGAAAACAGTCACTGGGAATTCAGCCTGCCTTGCTGCCCTGTGGAACCTACACTGCAGAAATGCAGAACTGAAGAAAGCAATCCTCAGCTATCCTTAGTTCAGACACTTGGTGCTGAATAAGGAGCATTTTGCCTAAAAAAGGACAACTGAAGGAATTGTGAGAGGACCTTTCAAGTTAAAGAGCCCCTGACAGCATTAGGAAAACTATGAAAAAGTACAATTTATATTCAACTCCATCCTACTTTCTTTATTAATTATATATTTTAAGTAATTAATTCCCCATTTTCTTTATCACTGAAAACAGTTGCATGAAAACAAGATCCTTGTCCACTAGACTATATCTACTCTGGCTGCTTCTCTACACATGATACCACAGTCCCCTGTTTATAACATCATAATTATCTCCACAGCAACATATTCTGATGTCATAAACAAAATTATGATATCAGGTGAAGGTACAGTAGGCAGCCAGAGCTACAAGGGCAGAGATACTGTGTTCATGCAGATAGCCTTAGTGATAGGGAAATAAGGGTGAGAATTACACAATAAAATACAAAATGTAAGTTGCATTTATGACTGAACATTACATTTTTTCAAAGTTGTCTCAGCTGTGTCAGGAGTTCTTTAAGGACTCTGGTGCCATTTGGGGTCAGTGGACGTTGCGTTTGTCTCCTGCCACATTTAATAAAGGGAGAGACCTGTTGCTAGTTGTTCCTATTTGTTTCCTGATAAAGTTAAGCCAGTCTGTGAATTGCAAGTTAAGTGAGTCTTCCAAACTGCATACCAAGCCGAGCTTCATGTGTTGTATCCATGTCAATTCGCTTTGCGTCAATTAGCTCCTGTCAATTAGTGCTAATGACAATGCGCTCCTGTCATTCTTGCTTCTATCTGTGCCACTCCAGCATACCAGGCATTAAGGGAAAATAAGTTGGCCTACAGAAAATTCAGGAAGACCAAGAGAGAGAGAGGTGGATAGGGACAATTACCTAAGGTTGTCTAGTGAGGCAAGTAAGGAAGTCCAGCGAGCAAAGGCACAGAAGGAGCTGCAGATAGCTGAAGGAATTAAGGGGGAGAAGGCTTTCTTTTGCTATATAAGTGAGAAAAGGGACAAGAAGGAAGGGAGTGTTAGGCTTAAGAAAGGGGTGGAGTGGGTGGAGGATAATGGAGAAAAGCAGAGATACTACATGAATACTTCTTTTCCATCTTCATCAGGGAGAAGGACGGACCAGTGCTTTCAGGAGGGAAAAGAGGAGCGGGGGAGGGGAACACAGATGTAGTGATAGAGGAGGATAGAGTGAGGGAGGGGCTGCTGGCATTGAAGGTGGACAAATCACCAGGCCCGGACAGAGTACATCAAAGGGTACTAAAGGAACTGTCTGAGGTGCTGGCAGGGTCACTGGCAGACCTATTTAATAGTTCACTAGAGTCAGGCGTGGTACCATAGGACTAGAGAACAGCACATTTAGTGCCCTTCCACAACAGTGGTCCCAATGATGACCCAGGGAACTACAGACCAGTCAGTCTGACCTCCATTGTGGGCAAGCTCATGGAGACTATACTAACATAAAGGTTGGTGGAATATATAGAGTAGCATGGTCTCCAGGATGCAAGGCAGCATGAGTTCATGGGGGGATATCATGTCAAATGAATCTGATTGACTTCTTTGACTGTGTCACTAAGACAGTAGACAGGGGCCAAGCGGTAGACATCCTCTATCTTGATTTCAGTAAGGTCTTTGACTGTGTGCCCCAAAAAAGGTTGATCAGGAAGTTGGTGGATCTTGGGGTTGGGGAAAAGATAGCCAGATGGGTGGAAAACTGGCTAAGGGACAGAATGCAGATGGTGGTTGTGGGGGGAAGAGTTATCTGGCACCAGAGAGGTAACCACTAGGGTCCCACAGAGCTCAGTGCTGGGGCCGGTGTTGTTCAATGTCTTCATCAATGACATTTGGGATGGCATTAAGGGCAAAATGTGCCTATTCACAAATGACACCAAGCTTTGTGGGAGAGTGGACACAGCTTACTTGGTTGGTTACTTGGTTGGTTAGATGGACAAAAGAAGGCCATAGCCCATCGAGATTGTCCTCCACATGTATGGATCATTGTTTATGAAGGGATACAGGACCTACAGGAAGATCTGGAAAAACTGGGGAGGTGGTCTTTTATCTGGCAGCTTGGCTTCCATGCCAAGAAATGCAAAGTTATGCATATTGGAGCCAAGAATCCCAGGACAGGATACTAGTTGGGTGGAGTCCAAGTATCTGCATCAGAGGAGGTGAAGGACTTGGGAGTGATGATCACTAGTGACCTGAAGCACTCCATGCAGTGCAAGAAAGCAGCAGCAAAGGCAAACAAGATGCTGGGATGCATATCTAGGGGGATAAGTAATAGGAGAGAAGAGGTTATACTGCCCTTGTACGAGTCACTGGTAAGGCTGCATCTAGTGTATGGAGTTCAGTATTGGTGCCCACACCTCAAAAAGGACATTAACCTGTTGGAGAAGGTCCAGAGGAGGGCTACAAAGATGATAACTGGTCATTAGGGTAAGGCATATGAGGAGAGGTTGAGGGCACTGAACATGTACTCCCTGAGAGACAGGAGAAAGAGAGAGAGAGAGAGGACATGATTGGGACCTTCAAGTACTTGAAAGGGATAAATAAGGTTGATAAGGAGAGTCTATTTAAGCTAAGTGGCAACAATAACACAAGGGGGCACAGTCTTAAGCTGGAGGGTGGGAGGTTTAAGAGGGAGGTCAGGAAGCACTTCTTGACGGAGAGGGTGGTGGGCACTTGGAATGTGTTACCGGAAGTGGTCATCTCATTGAAGACAGTAGATAGCTTTAAGAGAGGCTGCGATAGGCATGGGGGAAGGTAAGGATCTTGGGTAGGGAGGATAGGGGGAGTTGGGAGGAAGGGCAGGGACATTAGCTCTAGCTGTGGACCCTGCAATACGAGCAGACTTGATAGACCAAATGGCCTTCTTTTGCTGGCTTCTTTGTATGTTCATATGTTTTTGGTCCCAATGAAATACATTTGTATAAGCATTGTATAGTCAGTTAGTTTTACTGGTGACAGCACTACCAATTGATAACTGACACCCACTGCATACAGGTTACTGTAGGTTACGCTAGGTCAAGTGCTTCATTACAGAGCAGCCTGATTTCAAATAAGTTCTCAATAAAGGTCCCTCGAATACAGTGTTACACAGTTCCATTCTTCTTTTGATGCTCAATGATGGCACATTTCATTCTTTCAGAGCAGCAGAAAAACCAAAAAAAGCTTGTAGATGAGAACAAACTTCATTTACACCCACCACAAGCATGGGTGCGATAGAAAATTCATTTGGCAGGGTGAAAACGCAGTCAAAAAACGGAAAAGCTGCAATGCTCACATTCACAATGTCAGCTATGAAGAGCCTGTAATAATAAGTCGATTTAGAGAGAGGAGAGGGAAGGACACATCACATCAATATAACTGGTATGCCCAATATGTTTTCAGATAATCAAATGCTTTGTAACTCCATAGAGTGTGCACAAGGACGTGGTGCTGGGAAACTCACCAGTGTTTCAAACCTACACTGATGTAGGTTTGAAACATGTCAGGCGTTAATCCGTACTGTTTGCTTTTAACAAATAAAACTTTTTTATGCCACTGCTTTGGCATCCCTTTTGGATTAGTGTGTGTGGGGAACCTTTGATAATTCAATCCAAATGCTTTGCCTGCCAATATGTTGATAGAATCAAATCAAATATTTAGCAATGTAATGTTTTGCACCACAACGTTTTGATTGCTATGAGATTGAGGGTTGCTAAGAAACTATATGAGATTTCTATGTGAGGTTGCTAGGTTACTGTTATTATTGCCCTTGCACAGCCTCATTTCCTTTCTGGCACTTATGGCCGTTATGCATTCCACCAGTGTCCTCGCACTGCCTGTATTCATTTCTGGCCAAAATGCAATGTTATATTTTGAATTTTGCATTTTGCATTTTCTCCAGTATGTGAGGGAGTGAACTGTTAGGAGCGGGTTGTATCGGGAGCAACATGACACAAGAGCGAGATGTCGGGAGCGAGCTTGGATGGAGTGAATTAATTGGAATGAATTGTTGTGCTCCCTCATGTGTTGGGCCTGTGCCAATTGTGGACCCAAAAACTGTTCCTGCATCAAATCCAATGTCTGTTCTGGCCAGAAACTAGCATCGGGGAGTCAGCCCCTGTGAAGAAGCAAGTCGCAGGTTGCGGCCACCTACAGAGAAACGCTATGAAGTTGAGGTGAGTTGTGCCGGACCCAATACCCACCATCATTCTGGCAAGCCAGCAGATCCATGATGTCTTCATCCTTTTTCCAACTGGTCTGGGTGCAGTGAGTTCAATTAGGGTGGCCCCCCCTGCAACAAACAAATAAATGTTTTGTGTCAATTGATTTCTCTCATAAGTCCTCAGGTGTTGAATGTGATTACAGGCCATCTGGCCCGAGATTAGAAATATTTTACTGTTTGCAAGTGTTCCAATCTGTCTACTAACAGGCTTTTCTCCATCCAGGGCCCCAACCTGCTGCAACGTCAGCCTACCCGCGGCAATGCTTAAGGCCTGCACTTAACGATATCCTGGGTACCCCGCAACTTGATAAACTAATTCAGGGACAGATTTAATGATCATTAATTTCTGTCTGCTTAATTACAGTGCCACAGTAGTTAACCTAAATATTTACCCCCTCCTTATGTTCAGTCCCCTGAATAAACCTAATTTGTTTTACAAGTTAACTGGGTCTGTGAGCACATTAATGTTGCGGAGTCAAGTGTGGGGAAAAATAAAGCTGCACTGTGGTTGCTGGTTAACTGTTCTTTTGCAGGGGACACAGGGTGTATGGTAGACATTCAGACCCTCTTGGTAACTGTGAAGCTGGTGAGCATATTATTAGTGCTAGCCATTAAATGTGGTATTACAGGCAGAATACAGTTTTTGTTGCCAGTCTGTGAGTTGGACCACTAACTGGGTTGTGGGCAGGTACAGTTTCCAAGAGGACTGTACTAGTTTGGCAACTTACCCACTTAATCATTACACTGGGTGGAGGCACCATAATCATAGTTCTGCTGCTTGTAGGGCAGACACAGTAAACATTAAACCTGAATGCAGGCCCCTCAACCTGCAATCAGAGAATCAGGCAGGGGTAGTAGCCCTTGGTATTTATTTATTTTATTTAGTTTTTGTTGACCGGGTAAGTGCACTAGACATATCCTGTCTATTTTCAGGCATGACCCAGGGGTGTGGGATACAGATGGATGCCAACTGACCTTGAACCAGATTAAGCTGTTGGTGGTATTTTTAGTGAATGAGGGAAATTTGGCCAGGACACCGGGGAAATTCCCCTACTCTTTTCGATAAGTGCCATGGGATCTTTAACATCCACCTGAACTACCACAAATCCAGGCAGATGGGACCTCAGTTTAACGTCTCATCCGAAAGACGGCACCTCAGAAGTGCAGCACCCCTCTCATGCTGCACTACAATGTCAGTACTGGGATATTAACCCAAGTGCCAGATGTGGGAACTGAACCCACAGCCCTCTGATCTCCCTGCCTCAGAGGCGAGTGTGCTACCTACTGAGCCACTGACACTGATAATGTGTCAGGGTTACAAACATGAAAAACTGGAAAGACACAAACATCAACAGGTAAGCAAAAGTCCCAACCTGAGGTCAAGTCCTTGATTATCTGAACAAATGATTACATGCAGCCAACAGCGTGGCTCTTTTGGGTTTAGCAAATAAGATAGAAATCATGGTGCTTCCAAGGTGGGCATCAGGGTACCGTAACCTACTCCTAAGCAATACCTCTAGTTGTAATTGTATTGCTGGGGGAAAAACAGGAAAAACCTGGGCCTGCCTGAGTGGTAAATACCACTTTAATAGATTTAGAGACACCAAAGAAAACCAAACTATTAAATAATCTGTTCACAGGAAGCCAGTCACTTGGCTTTAAATAATTCTTATGCTCCTAGTCCATAAGGTCATACTGGAACTCAGTGCCTTCATAGCGACTACAGTTAGTCCATAAAATGGTACAGTGACATTGGCTGGTCTTGTCTCAGAGGTGAAATCATAAGAGAGACAATCCTGAACTGATCCCTCTCCATCTGGGGCCTATACGGTGTTTACTAGTTTTAAAGGCATTCAGGGTACAGAAAAACATTTAATAAAAGTGTCAGGCAGGGAGGACAAATAGGTAAACATAGACTGAATTAACATGTCTTCATTGGGAGGCAGCCCTTCCCAAACTGAGATCCCCACCCCACCAGCTCCACCTCACTGAGGGTTGGAAGAGGAAGTTATCCAGTTGTCATCTGGTTCCTCCAGTAGCTCAGTCCTTCCCAGATTGTCTATGGTTAGAACAAGTTAACTTGATACTTCCTACCCAGGCTGTAGGTCATTCAAGTGAACCCTGGGCGGTGTGGAGGGCATCAAGCCACCCCCCTCCAACTTTTTTTGTCATGTACTTATGCCTCTGGGTAGTGCAGCAGCTCTGGATGCCACTCCCCCCATGGCCACAGTCACTGGTATGGTTACAAATACAATCTTGTTTATAACAGAATGGGTGGGACAGTGGTGCTTGGCCAACTCCCCAGCTGTTCTTATGTTAACGGTGTAACCACAAACGTTTTCAAGGAGGGGAAAAAACAAAACCTCTGGCCCCATCTCCCAGAGTCCGGACCACAGCCACCGTGCAACCTTTATAGTGGGAAAAACCAGTCCCCAACAACCCAGGACCTTCTCCACTGACCTGTGAGACTTAGTTTATGTAGAAATATTTAAAAACAATTGTCAGCTGTTTGGTAGCAACCAAGGCCCAGGGACCCAAAGGGCAAAGCCCCCCTCAGCAATATATTACCCACCCCGCCAGCCACTATGCCTCCAGTACCTGATCTCCTAATGTCCTATGTCAACCGCAGATAAAACAATGAGCTTGAGCTTCAAAACTCTGTATGTGATGCAAGCTGCCTGTGTCAAACAGAAGTGAAGTAAGGGGCACCTTGTGTCAAAAATTGCACAGTTTGTGATACTGGAAGTCTGGCTGTGGCAACTGGGGAACCCTTTGCACCAGACCGGGTTATAGCCGGGTCCCAGTTATGGCTGGGGGTGTGCTAGAAGCACTGGGTGGCTTGTGACACTGGCTGCAACATCCCTTAAATGGGATTCTGACAGCCAGCGGACCTGTCAGGGACTTTGACCACCCAACAGGTGGTATAACAGCCCTTGTGTGACCCCCACAGACAGTGTGGGGTAGGAGCAGGGGCTGGCCTGGTGACCGAACAAGTAGACAGCTGTCCAATAACCACAGCAGAGGACCGCAGCTGTACAGCTCTGTGCAGACTGCATTAGGAATGGTACCACCCAGACCCTCTACGTGTGCCCCGTCTGCCTTGTGGACCTGCAGCAGGCATGCCTGTTGACAGCACTGTGGAGGCCCTGGGCACAGCCCCATACCCCCCATTTGCCACCTGTCCCCCCTGGCACTGTGGCCTGCATTGGCTCCCTGGGACTTTTGCTTGTCCCTGTGCTGCGCAGCTGGGTTGGTGGTCCATGCCACCATGCCGCACCCTCCACCAAACTCCTCCAGTGCACCAAATGTGTGGTGTATGGGAGTGGATACTGCAACCTGCAATTGTTTGTTGCTCGGACCCCTCCTGCATGAGAAGTGGGTGCGGGGTCCCAGGCATATTGAGGATCAGCACAAGCTGCCATTTGTGCAGGTTGCATTGCTTTTTGAGGATCAAGCCCAATGTTTCCAATGTTCTTGGTGTTGGAACTGTGCAAACATGTCCTTAATTGCTTGCAGGACTTGAGGCTGGTGTGTGTTCACCACTGCAAGAAGCAGTGAGGGGACCCTCAGTAGGTTCTACTTTATGTCTTTAGAAAGTTGGTGATGCAGTTACAATGGTCTCTATCTCTCTCCTCACTGGTGTTGGAGGGGAGCCATCTGAATCCCTCTTCACAAAATCCTGCTTTGCCTCTTCTGCCAATTAATATAATGTCACCCCATCAGAAAAGTGGGCCTGCAATTTCACTGGATAAGATATTTGGTAATTTATACCATTTTAAGGCCTTCATGTAAGTGAGGTGAGCTAAATGGCTTACCTGAATTTCAGGTGCATAATCTTGATCAAAGTAGAGTCTGGAAGACCCCACATTACATCCCCCTTTTTCCAAGTGTCTGCTAGATCCTTTTCTTTAACTTGATAGCTGAGAAAGTTCATGATTACAGACCTTGGGCATTGGATTGGGGGAGGGGGGGGGTTATGGTCCTTGAGCTCTGTGGACCCTCTCAGTGTTCAACTCCATATCTTCAGGTCAGCCTAACATTTCATTCAGCAGTCTATCAAAATCCTGCAGCATCTTGTATTTTCTCAGGGGTGGGGTGGTGGTGGATGGTGATGATATTATTGTGGTTATTTTTCCAGCATTTTCTCTTTAGGTTGTGATGTAGCAACACTGTCATTGGCTAAGGGGGCATAGTGGTTAGGAGTGATCAGATGCACTAGGTCAGCATCTTCTGCCCCTAACTCATCCTCACTCTGGCTGTGACTACGGGAACATATACATGGGAGAGATTTTTCCCTTCCATTTCTGGGCTGAGACGTATATGATAGGTGGGATTCAAGATATTTCTTGAACAATGAATGATCTACCCTGCATAAAGAGCAATGAACTAACTGTTCAGAATTATTTGTGTTTGCTGCATTTTTAAAGTGTCATTTTTATATATTCAATTATTACTCAAAATCTTAGCATCTATAATATTCTTCTCTTCTATCTTCAGTTAAATTAAGCTTTCTTTAGTGCCTTTCTTCATTTCTTTTCCCCTTCCCCCTTCCCTCCCTTCTTCCTTTTCCCTTTTCCGCTTTCCTCTCCTTCCTGAACTTCATTCCCTTTCCCCACCATCTTCCTCCCCACCTTCCTCCCTTTCCTTCTTTCCCCTCCAGTTCCTCTCCCCTCCCTCCCTTCCCCTTTTTCTTTTCCCTCCTCATCTCCCCAGTTCCCTTCCTTCCCCTCCCTCCACCCTCTACATGTACATGTACCCTTCTGTCCCTTCTTTCTTTCTTTTCTTTCCTTTGTTTTCTTCCTTACCTGGACTATACTTGTTATGTGCTTGAGATAGCTATCATATAATATAATGCTGGAAATACTCACTGTGTCCAATATTGTGTAAAAATAATGTTTGTTTCCTCTTTCTTTCTTTTGCTGGATTCTATAGGAGTACCTTTGGACACACTGTTTCCAGCACAGATGGGCCTTGAAGCAGCAGTTGAATGTTTCAGTATGGTAGGTAGAATGTGGCACAGGAATCCAATTTGGTCATTCAGTTCAGCCTTCTCCAATAGCCCAAAAAACTAAAGGTTATTATACCTCTCATGCTTTTCCAGGTCATCCACCTTCTCTTGAAGGTGGTGTACTGTATGATTTTGGCATTCTCCCTTAGTTGTGCACAAAGCACAGTCAAGTCCGATTCATTGCAACTACAGCTACCTGCCCACACACAGAACTACCTCAGGAAGCAGCACCCTTGTGAGGGGGGTTAGCCCGTCGACACGCTGCATGCATTGACTGCCTCACCCACTCTGGCTCGGCACTACCTATATAGGCGCTGTCTTGTGACATCACTTCCCATTTATCGTTTTACTAAGTCCCCACTTTTCCATTTGCAGGTTATACCTGCTAGCCACTAGAGGGACCCTCTGACTTTTCACTTCTGACTCACCACCTGAATTTCCTCCTCCTCCTACTTCCTGGAACCCCTCTACCTACTTACACTACTTCTCTCCCCTACCTCTGCCCACACCTCACCATCACACCCAGCCTTCTAGCTAGCACTATATACTGACCCCCTGCCCTACCACCGGACCCGCACCCAGCCTGCCATTAACCCCAGTGACCACTAGGAGTCGCTATTTCCACCCTGGTTTTGGCCCAAACCCAGCCTGCTTTGTGCCCCCTAGAACCTAGATCCTTGCTGTCACCCAGGTCCTAATTCAACTGCCCTACCAGGGTCTCGAACCTTGTACCCTGTCTACCAGAGTCTGTGACACTACCACTACTCCAAAGTGGTATCTACGCTTTCTGAAGGGCAGCCAAGATACTTGAACCTTTCTACCCTGCTGCTACCTTAGGCGCTATGTTTGTACACCTCCTCCTCAAATGCCTCCCCCTCATTTACATGCTAGCACCCACATCCCATCAGCCAGACATCTCCCCTGGCCCACTTGTACCAGTACCCATAACTCTCCCTGACCTAGTCCGATCCCACCCTACACTGACCATGAACCCTGGCTTGCGGCACCCAACCCCTGGATGCCCCCCACAGCCTACCCTGGCTCCCCATGGTTGCTACTCATCCTCGCCTTCCCGACCCCTTGAACACTGCCCATTCCTTGTTCCCCTAAGGCCTCCTCCCCATCCCAGCATACCCCCCAGAAGCCTACATATTACCACCCACTGGTCAGAGCCTTGGTCTTCCTACTACTCCTATCGGGTAATATACATCCAAACCCAGGTCCAGCACCCTCCAGCCCACCAGCTGGGTCCACTGGTCTCCGCATAGCCTCCATGAATATATGCAGCTTACTGAAAAAATTTGATGCCCTCCAGTGCTGGGCCATGCTACATCAACCAGACATCATTACCCTGGTGTAAACCTGGCTGTCCAAATCCACCCCTGACTCCTTTGTCTTCCTCCCAGGCTATACCCTATACCGGGAGGACTGAGTAGGCAAATGTGGGGGTGGCTGTGCAATCTATACCAGGGACAGAATCATAGGACAAGCGCTCCCTGCCCCTGCTCTTGTAAATGGGGCCCAGTCCCTTATGCTCAAACTTGCTCCTGACCCCTCCAGGGGCCCTCTTTATCTCACCACTGCCTATGTTTCCACAAAGAACCCGAACCCAGCACTGATATCTTTAACAGAATATCTTGCCACCCTCCACCACAAGGTGGAACAAATCCTAGTGGGAGACCTAAACGTGAACTGGCTCAGTGCTTCCTCTTCCACTATCCGAGATTCTTTCGCTGCTCTAGACCTGACACAACTCATTTCCCAGGCCACTAGAGTAAACCCAAAGAGAGGTACCAGTACCCTTCTGGATGTAATAATCACCAACCGCCCCCAAAAAATCCATAACATCCAGGTCCTCCCAGACTCACTAAGTGACCACTCCCCTGTCCTATTCCTTTGGGCGGCCCCTGCTCCCAAACCCACAGCCCTGACCACACTCCGCAGGCACCTCCGACCTGGTGGGCTGATAAAACTCAAACAATTTCTCACCCAGACTAACTGGTCCTCTATTCATCATGCACCTGACTTAGACACTGCCCTCGCCTTTTTCTCCCAAACCTTTAACAAGGCCTGTGACCTCTTTGCAACCCTCGTAAGAATTCGATCCAAGAAACGTAATGCACCCTGGGTTACCCCTGCCCTACTACAAATGCTCAGAAATAGGGATAACCTCTGGCACCTTGCCACTGAAATGGGCCAGATGGCTGATAGACAGGCCTACAATGCTGCACGGAACAGGAGCACATGGGCCGTCCGTAAAGCCAAGGCTGACCATTACTAGGCCACCCTCACCTCCTCCTGGGGGTGTGCCCGGACGTTCTGGAACAATGTTAAACAACTAAATGGGAAATTGTGCTCCTCTCCCCCATCCCAACTCACTATTGATGGCTCTACCTTCACCGACCCTGCCTGCATAGCAAACTACCGTAACACCTCCTTTACTGACGTTAGCTCTGTCCTCCCCAGTAATTTCTTTGACCCTCCCCCAACCCTACCTCCCCCTGTCTTCCAATGCCCCGGCTTCCACCTACGTAGGGTATCTGCTCAGGAAGCCAGACCTCTCCTAATTAAAGCATTAAATAGCAATAGTCCCGACAACGACTCCCTGGACCCCTGTATTCTCCAGCTGGTGCTGGATGAAGTCCTGGCCCCACTCACCAGCCTACTCAACCGATTCCTCTGCCTGGGGCAATTCCCCACTGCATGGAAAATGGCCATAGTCACACCCATTCATAAAGGGGGTGACAGGTCTTCTGCCGAGAATTACCGACCAATCTCCATCCCCCCCCCAAAGCCCTGGAAAAAATGGTGGCCATTCAAATCACTGACTATCTGACTAAGCATAACATCTTATGCCCAGAGCATCATGGCTTCCGTGCTGGTCACAGTACTGGCACTGCACTAGTTTAGTTCTCCAATTTCCTACACTCAACCCTGGATGCCAGCTCCCAGCTGGTGCCGTGTTCGTTGACCTCTCAAAGGCCTTTGACACTGTCTCCCACCCTCTTCTGCTGGATGCCCTCTGCCACACTGGTTTCTCTGCTGGCCCTCTCACCTGGTGTACAAGCTATCTATCTGCTTGCTCCTAAAGTGTAAAAATCAATGGGATACTATCCAAAACTCATCCCATCCGCTCAGGGGTACCCCAGGGCTCCATCCTGGGCCCCCTACTCTTCTCACTCTATCTAAACACCCTGCCCAGTGCATGCTCTGGCAAAATTCTTTTGTATGCAGACAATGCTGTCATTTTTGCCACCCACCGCAATCCCACCTCCCTCCAGGACACCCTACAACAATCCTACAATGATGCCGAAGCCTGGTTTAAAAAGCACAGACTCGTCATTAACCTCAAAAAAAAAATGCTTTTTGCCCACCCCCAAAACTTCCCACTCCATATCCTCCCCAGTACCAAACAACCGCTTGAACAAGACTGCTCCTACAAATACCTTGGGGTTTTTTTCGACTCAGCCCTCACCTACCACACCCACATTGATGCCCTTGCATCCACCCCCAACACAAGGCTTGGCATTCTCTACCACTATAAAAACTGTCTCTCCCCTGATGCTGTCTGACTTGCAGTTACATCTTCAGTACTGTCCCTAGTTGACTATGGCCTGCCAGTCTATGGTACTGCTGACACTACTGCCCTCAACAAAATTAGGCTCATCCTAAATAAGGCCTGCAGGCTGATTACTGGTGCCCCCAGGCTCGCACACACTTGTCAACTCTATGATGAGGCAAAACTGCCTAACCTAGATGAACGGCTATGCTATCAAACCTGCCTCATCATAAAAAAAACTCTACTTGGACTATCCCCTCCCGGGGTGACAGCCTCCATCTGCCACACCCAACCCAGTATCGCAACCCAAACCTCTGACAAGACCACTCTACTGGTTCCCAGATCCAGGACCACCCATGGGCAGAGGTCCTTCTGCTACAGAGCTCCATCCTGGTTTAACTCTCTTCCTGCTCCCATCTCCAATGCCCCCACAATCTCCAACTTCAAAACCACCCTTTGGAGCCAACTGTTTAACACTCGCAGCCACTTCTGTCTCTAATATGGCCTCGATCTCTCCACACTTGACAACGCCCACTTGGCCATACTCCACCTCACCCCTCCCAATTTCTCCCCTTTGCATATTGCTTTTGTTAATACCAGCATGTGCTCAGCTGTATCAATGTAATTGCAACTAAATTGTATCAATGTAATTGAAACTAAATTGTATAAATGTATGAAACCACTCTGTGTTTCTCTAAGGATGTGACTTTTATGCTGTAACCTAAATTTTATGCTGTAACCTAAATTTGTTCTGTCTGTCCTCTATGTGACGAGGTACCTTTGGAAATGAGCCTCTGGCTCAAAGGTTGTAAACTGATGTACAAATAAATAAATAAATACAATTTCGGTTCGGTTGCCTGTAATTTTACATCCAAGTCTGCTATGGCTTTAGAGTTGTTGGTTGTGGATTCATGTATCTCATTCATGCCAGCCAAGAGTTGAGCAAACATGGTCTCAATTATATCAATGGACATAGCTGTTGCCATATTGGAGTTGGGCGAGAAGATGTCCGTTCCTGACAGGATTGTTCTCTGACACCTAGGTGCCAATCAGCTGCACAGTTTGATAAAATTAAAACACTGTTATTTAGATTTTGTTGAGCCGATGCTCACTGTCATGTTTAGAAGTGGTTTTGCATCCAGGAAACAATCCGATACCTTTGGATACTATTTACCAGGGGATAGAGAGAACACCTAAGTTGCCATCTTGTCAGCGCTCAGACCACGCCCACAAAGTAATGCTCTTTAAACCTAAGAAAGCAAATCATGATGAAGGGTTGAATGGAATTAAGATATATTCAAAAATGGGACTAAAGTTGAACTAGGAAGTTCATATAAGTATCTTAGGTTATGGATCGACGAGGATTTAAAGTTTACCACTCACATTGACAAAATGTGTGCTAAGATTTCCCAAAAGCTGGGTGTCATACATGGACACAAGGACTGCCTATCAAAGGAAATGAGAGCTAAAATTGTTACTGCCTTAGTACTGCCCATGATGGATTATGGCAGTGATGTATATAGATGGCCCAGTAAAAATGATTTACAAGAATTAGACAAAATGTACAATCATTCAGCCAGCTTTGTTTAAGGAATATCAGGACCATTAATGCATCTTAGAAAATGGACAACATAAATACAGTTGTCTGATTGGCTAACAGCATCACCTAGCTGGGCGGGTATCAATGAATAGAGCCCACAAAAAAATAAGTCCCAGTCTCTGGCCCCCTGATAACCACGTAATGTAAATATATGTAAAGAACGTTTCAAAGTATATAGCAGCCATTGTTTTTGCCCTCGTCTAGCGATACACACACCCTGCCAAACCATGTTAAAACTAAAAAAAAAACACATTTAGCACATGAATCACATACTTTCCCAGCTGAAAAAAAAATCACTGTTGCCCTCTATCAAACCAAAGCAATGGACTGTAGTGCAAGCTGTTTTCTCATGGACCACAGGTGCAGTAAATAAAACCTCAGTAGCTGTTAGAAAGCTTAAAAGTAAAAACACAGTCCACAATGCATCACCCATTCTGACACCTGAAATTAACAGAAGAGACAACCTACCACCACGTTCACACAAATAAACAAATTGGGTTGTACGAGTGGCGGGAATTGATTGCTGAGACAGTAGTTTGAATCTATTGAAACAGCCTCTCACACCGTAAACTGCCCACTATGTTCGTCGCAGTTCTGTTCACTCCTACTATCCATGCAACTACTGCTTCTTCTATTTTCTTCTGCATAGGAGTAATGAAGTAATAATCCCCAAAAATGGAGAGCGTAGTTTACCCGGCAGATGTTAGGATGATTAGAGCAACCGTCTGATGGTACGCTTTCTGTGCCACTCCCCCAACCCCACAAACAAAGCGAGCAGCTGCCCGAATAAATCAATTGAGTCCACCCCCCACATGCCCTCACGAACCCTGTTCCCTGACACAATACACATGATTTAAACAGTGTAAATAAAAATATGCTGCTGCCTCCTTATGTTACAATTGTTCCCTGGCTGAAAGCAGAGAGGTAGCATCTCCGGCTGTTTCTTCCTTGCATAAAATGTGAAGTGACCACGATCAGAACTGCAGTTGGTTTCCTTACACACACACACACAAAAAAAAGCTAAAGAGTGTCCATTTAGTCAAGCGATCGCACTAGCGTCATGTAAATAATGGATAGCAATGGTGATAAAAAAATGCCTTGTACTATCGCACTGTCCATGACCCCGCTGCCCCATAGTGTCATAAATGACCATGTGAGCACTGGCATTTTCCTGAGTTTCCACACCGCAGATGAATGACCACCTGCGGCAAAGAAAACGAGCAAAATACCGGTACTTTCATACACAGAAGCGCAACCCAAGCTAGCGTTGTCCGTTGCCACTAGCAACCAGTCTTACCCAATCAGAAGTACTGCTGGCAGACATAAACAGTGTAAATTTCAAACAGAAACTGTCAAGGGGACAAAAAGTAATTTAAACTAAGAAAAAAAAATGTCTGATAATTTGACAATAAATTTTGATATGGAAGCAGAGACAACAATTGACAAAATGTTTCCCAGCAGTACAGTGGACCCACAAAAAAAGTGGAAAAAGCTAGAAAAAAATGTAAGTGAGCATTTTGTCTCCATAAGTGACAGCCAGCTAGACAAAATAGAAAGTGACAAGGTGGAATTAAACACAAAAAAAACCCACCAAGTGGGCAGTGCAATATATGAGGAATGGGCAACGCAGAGTAGCATGAACATAGACTGGCATAATGACCCACTGGAGCAACTGTATAACTAAATAACAATCTGCGAAGGTTTTATGCAGAAGTCAGGTCTAACCAGGGTAAGGAATACTCTGTGGCTGGATATTGTGCACTACAGGCTGGCATAAACCGTCACCTAAATAGTGTTGAAGTAGCAAGAAACATAAACATATTAAGTGACCCCCAGTTTAAATCATCAAACAATGTGCTACAACCTGTGCTCAAAAAGCTTAGAAAGGCACAGAAGGACACATCCAGCCACTACCCTGCAATCTCATCATCTGACCTACAGAAACGGAGAGCAAGTGCTGCAGTATCACCCAATACTGCACCAGGACTTGTGAAAAGGGTATGGTTTGATATCCAACTCCACATGGCAAGGCGTGGTTGTGAGGGTCTACGAGACCTAAAGATGGATTCCTTCGAAGTAAAAACAGATGGCAGTGGCACTAAGTATATAACCCTAAGTCACAATGCAGACACAAAAAAATCACAAAAATCTAACTGAAATAAATAAAGAGAACATGAGAGGTTTTATTTTTGAAGAACCAGAAAACCCACATTGCCCAGTAAAATGTTTCTTAAAATATGTATCTAAAGTTCCTCCAAATGCCAAAGCATTCTATGTACACCCCCATAAGTGCCCCCAGGACTTCTTAGACACCCAGGCTTACTGGTATAGGTGTGAGCCCATGGGAAAAAACTACCTTGGTTCCCTGATGAGCAAGATCAGCAATGAAGCTCAGCTGTCATACAAATACATGAACCATAGTATCTGAGCTACAGCTGTCCAGATCCTTTCTGATGCTGGTCTTTCAAATCGCGAAATCACATCAGTGACTGGCCACAGATCTGAGACAAGTTTGTCTACATATTGGAGACCTTCCTCAACAGACCGTAAACATTGGAGCCCTATCCTCGGAAGTAGTAACGGCATGGCATCTACAGGTAAGGCAATATGTTTTTATTTGTAGCACCCTCAGTAAATAGTGGTCTAAATGTTTTTTTTTCTGTTGTTGTTTATATTCACAGAAAATAGCACATCTAAGCAACAGCAAAAGATGACAGAAGAACAAGACAGGAAGACAGACAATCTACAGGACACAGTACGACAGCCCAAAAATCAAAACATGGAAACTGAATCCAGTAACAGTCTATCAGGTCAGAGTGGCCCAGGAACACAGAATTTCTTTAACCCAACATCCTGCACTTTCAATTGCCCCATAAAGTTTATCACTTATAACAAATAGTAGACTGACCATTGATTTAGGTATTTTTTAACCTATTATAAAATAAAACCATTGATTTAGGTATTTTTAACCTATTATAAAGTAAAACCAAAAGTAAGCATTGTTCCCTGCTTTATCCCACAAGGGACTATTTTTTCTGTTCTTATGATTTTGTTCAAAATAAATAATGGTGTTTACAAATGTTTCAATTCTTTTATTCGTATTTTGTATGTTGAAATGTTGTCCATTTTCTAAGCTCAATAATACCCTCCAGGGTGGGCAGTATTGAGCAATACCGGACTGGCCAGGGGTGTAATGAGGCCTCATTATGCCCCTGGCCAGTCCAGTATTTTCCCAATACCGCCCACCCTGTCGGGTATTATTGCTTGCCTATTATTGTACTATGTTTTGTGAACTAAACTAGACATCTTTGAACATAACGAGAGACTGACTTCTCTTTGATTTCTTATATAAGTGTGTAAATGGTTTGGTACCCTCATATTTGGAAGATAAACTAGTTGCAAATAATACTCAACATAATGTTTGAGATGAAGTAGGGAGGGGACTTAAGGTCCCAAGAATAGAAACTAGATTTGGGGGACTGGCTTTTAGTTACTTGACCATCTCCTTCTGGAATCTGATCCTTCCCCAAATAAGAAATTTACCCACATCCAGTAGGTTTAGGAGTGCAATTAAGAACAGGTACAGTTTTAAATGTAAGTGCTAATAATGTGAAAATTGGTATTTATTTATGTTATGCTTTTGCATATTGATGTAGGTTGAATGTATTTATTGTACTAGAACTGAAATGTTTGATAACCAGAATGATCCTAAAAAAACAGGCTTGCCTAGTGATCATATCCTGGATAAATATAAATAAAATTCAAATTCAAAATTGATCGGCAGCTCATTTCTATATTATGAATACTCTAGGTAATTGTAAATAGAGAACAGCTAGAAACTAAAAGTAAGTTTAGAGTTGTCCCATATCTGTTGTTAAATATGCACTTTTTCTGTAAAATTTAGCATCTTGGCAATAATGGCTCTTTCCACTAAAAATATATGCCTGTCATTTGTGCACTTTTAAAAAAGTTTTGTTTTTATTAAAATTTTCATTACAATACATAAGGAAAAGAGTACGTCCTCATTTTAAAATGTCTCACAAAACATAAACAAAGGATAATGAGAATTCCATAATGAGCGACACCCACACTCAGATACAGCTCTTACTTAGACATAAAGAATAGAAAAAGAAAAACCTAGCATGTGAGATTAGCCCCCTTATAGGAATTGGGGAAGCAATTGGGAATATCTCCCAATTAGAAATAAACATATTGTAATGTCTGTTAAGCCCTGATAGGGCTTGGATTCCTGTTTGAACCATTACCATGGTTTAAGCTAGGACACCCAGCCGCCTCTCCCTGGAGAAAAGTTGCTGCAGGTACGGACAGGATCAGCTCACTGAAGAGCCAAAACTGAAATCTTTTGAATTTTTCTGGCACCTTTTCCTGGCCCTCTCACTGGCTCACTGCACCCCTTAGACTTTCCAACTGGCCCTGCCAGTGCATTGCTTATTTAGTAACTGCCTAGTGAGCTCAGCATTAATTTTATTACTGTTTGCTACTTGAATGTTTACAGTTTTTACAGACGATTTTTGAATAGGTTTTTTAAACTCTATCTTTCAAACCTCTGTAGGTTTTTTAAGCTTTTTTTAAGCTGTATCTTTCAAGCTCTTCATCCCTCTTTACTAGCTAATTTCTTGTGCTACAAACTTACAGATGATTTTTGAGTAGGATCTTTTAAACTCTATCTTTCAAACTCTGCTCCCCTCTTTGCTCATTAATTTCTTCTCCTTCTCCTCTGACCCTAACCTGTGCTTAGTCTCTTTTCTCCCCTCCTTCTCTGACCCTGCCCTGTTTATTTTGTTCTTAGTAACCTTCCCCTGTTCTCTGGCACTGTTTTAATTTCTCGCCCTCCCTTCCCTGCAGGCTCTGTTAAGCCCTGATTGGGCTTGGATTCCTGTTTGAACCACTACCGTGATTCAAGCTAGGATGTCTGCCTCTTCCCGGAGAAAAGTCACCACAGGTACAGACAGGATCTGCTCACTGAAGAGTCAAAACTGAATACTCGCCGGTGCTTATCGCCAATTCCCCACACTCCCACCCTAAGTGTGCATTTACTTATATAGCTATCCCACTGTCTGCTCATGTGACACCCTGCCCATGTGGCCAAGTGTGGGTTTTCTCATTTGTTCTTTATATCTCCTGCCCACTAGGGGGCTGTTCACAGTTTCTAGCTGGTGCATTTTTAGCTAGTACTTTTGTCCTTCTCTCCCCCTGTGTACTATTTACCAGCAGCTCTCCCTGTCCTACAATTCTAACCCCTGACTTGCACCTGCACACTTTGGGATAGGCCATTTAAAGTGCTCTATTCAAATGTTAACAATGTCTCCTAATTTGCCAGTCTTGTTATTTACCAGTCTGGCACTGTATTCTATACTGTGGTACTCTCTGTCACCCTGCCAGTCTCACTTTATCAGCTCTGCATTATATCTTTCAGATTTTACTTTCTCTAATATACTTGTTCTGTCTCATAGATCCCCTGATCTTACTCCCTTATTACTCCCCAGATGTCTTACTTACATTGCAGGTTATACCTTTCAGAGACACACAGGCTACCTGGTGTTCCTATCACCCCCCCCTTCATTCAACGTAAGCTCTGGTACTTTATCTTCCTTGCCTTAATGCTCTCAGGTGATGTGGAACTGAACCCGGGACCAGCTACCCAGTGCTCTTATACGGACACATCTTGGATCAACACAAATGGCATATGGCTTGTTCATCTTAACATTAGAGCCTCCTTTGAAACCTGGCTGAATTTGAAGCTTGGTTAGTCCTCTATCACCCCGATATCATATGTCTGTCAGAGACGTGGCTAAAAGCCTCTACACCTGACTCAGCCTGTGCCTTACCTAACTACAACCTAACCAGGTGTGACAGACGCACTTCTAAATGTGGGGGCAGTGTTGCCATTTTTTACAAAGCTCATCTCAACCTTTCAATCCTTCCTACCCCTCCCCCCTCCCATTGTGAATCCATCCACACCACTCTCCTGTTGGGTACTAAAAACTACATATAGTATGTGCTTATAACCACCCCAATGTGGAATCTCAGGGCTTGAAGAACTTCTTCACTTGCTTGACCAGACTGTAGGTCATAATGAAGTAATCATTCTTGGAGACCCGCATCTTAACTGGATAGGAAAAGCACAGGATAACTCATTCTCCTTAGTGCAAGGTCATGGCCTTCATCCACTTATCACTGATCCCACTAGGGTTGTGTCTTCCTAGCTCACCACCTTGATTGACTGGCTACTGACAAATCACATTGACAGAATCTCAGCTGCTGGCATCCTAGCAGATGCTATATGCAACCACTCCCCGATATTTTGTACCTGGAGTCCTGTGCCTGCTTCTTCTCCTCCCCTCCCAAATAAATCACTTTTTGGAACTTTGCCAACCTTGATTGGACTATTTTCCTCCATGATGTCTCCCTATTAGACTGGTCCACAGTTTACCATGCCCAGGATGCTCAAACTGCACTCAGTTACTTCATTACACAATTCAGGGCCCTTCAGAACAGGCACAGCCCTTCAACTACACTCCGTGTCAGGGGTAGGCAAACTAGATGGCTTCATAAAGACCTTCTTGCCCGACTCCAGGATAGAGACAAATTCTGGAGATATTTAGGAACTCTGGCCCGGGCTACCCTCAGATTACAATGCTTATAGAACCTAACGTAATGCCTGCAAGAAACAAATTCAGCTTGCTAAAAGCTCCTTTTGCAAGGGTTTGTTGTTAGATACTGCAGGTGACTCCAGAAAATGTTGGTCTCCCATCAAAACTTTCCTTCATTCTACATCATCATAATGATACGGTCCTAAATGTTGTACATTTTAATAATCCAGATACTATCACAAACTCCTTCAACCAATGCTTCTCGGACCTATCAAAATACACCTCTTCTTGCACCCCTGTTCAAATGTCCTCCCCCTCAACCATGTCCCCACCGGATCACCCATCTTTCCTTTTCAAAGCCATAGCCAGGGTTGATGTCCTAAATCTCCTAAATATGATCCCTGATACCACTAGTGTTGGCATTAATTGCTTCCCATTACATTGCCGCTGTGCTGGCAAAACTCTTTACCCTATCTCTTTGCCATGGTCAAGTCTCATCCATTTGGAAATTGCTAGATTCATTCCAGTTTTCAAGAAAGGGGATCCCAAGGATATATCTTAACTATCACTCTATATCCATCCTCTCAGTCCTAAACAAGATCCTTGAAAAACAGGTAGCCTCTCAAACTATTGCCATTCTCTTTAACCATGAACTCCTCTCCACTAGCCTGCATGGTTTCCATAAAGGACATAGTACTGCCACAGCCCTTCTTAAAGATATCCAACAAGATCAAATTTAGCAGCCCCTGCACCAGACATTTAGGTGCCTTACCTCAACGGCATGCTGTTAATGTGAAATTGGAACTCAATAATCGTTTCAGTAAAAAACTGTAACACTCATAAAATTAATTAAAATGGATCCTAAGGACTTCCGGTTTTTTTCAGGCCGCCCAGCCACTGCCTCCGCTCTCTAACGTGATGACGAGATGCCAGGGGAGTGTGGGGCATGCCGTATTGTCAATGGGCAGTACATTTCTGATCCATTTCAATATTATAATGGGCACTTGCAGGATGAAACGGGCACGGTCAACCACCAAGGGTCTTGTTAGTTGACTGGTGCCCACGTTTCCTACAGATCCACAGTGTCCTTATCTTCTCGAGGAGGCAGGCCCTCCAAGAATCTTTTAACTGCATCTACAGCTATGAATATATAAGGTTTACCCTTAAAAGTTAATTGTAACCTTGCAGGAAAGAACAAATTGGCAGAGATATCATAGTCGGCCAAGCGCTGCCAGTACTTTAGGAGCTCCTTCTTCTGGGACTGACTACAGGTTACAACATCAGGGAAGTAAGATAGTGTATTACCATGATAAAAAATGTCCCATTTGTTCTGGGCAGCAACCAACACCTTTAAATGCTCATCGGCCGACTCCACAGTAACCAGCATGGTAGCCTGCCACTCTGCACCCTCTGGTAATTTTCTTCGGTGCGGCAGGCAAAAGATCTGGACAATATTGAAAGAATTCTCAGCCAGTCCCAGAGAGTCCGTAAGTATAGACCTCAGCACTTTTCTTAGATCCTTAGTTTCAATGAATAGTGGGAACCCCAATACCTGAATATTAGCAGTCTGTATTTGGTTCTCAAGGGTCTCACTTTGTTAATAAGAAATTTCAAATCCTGAACCTGGGCCATGGCAAAGTGCTCCTGTTGGGCAAAAAGCTCTTTGAATGCTTTGGAGGTCCTCCTCTTTACTTTGCTTGATCTGCAGAACCCTCTGATCCATAGATGACAGTAAGGTGTTTGCTTGATTTACCTTCTCTTCGATCTTCTGCAAAATCCTGAAAATTCTTTCAGTCATCGGGTCCCTCAAAGAGACTGCTGGTGCCATTGGAACAACACCCAATTTTGGGAACAGAAAATCCTCAACAGATTTTGACAAGGAGGCACCCACTTTATCAGACTTTTTAGGACCCATAGTGGCTGAAGAAGGATTTTCAAGTAAAAAGAAAGCTTAGTACCACTGCAACACAAAAAAAACAAAGACATTTTTGGAAAAATTAGCAATCTAGAAGGGAGCTCCTTAGAGACGCATTGATTCAGCTTGCCGGTTGACTCCGCCCCTACTCCATTCATGCACTTTTTTAACATGGTCTGTTTTCTGGTTTGCAAAAAACTACAGATAGCACCACCCAGACTCATAATTTCTGAAAACTGCAACTCAATCAGTTGGGCAAAAACCTGTGTGATGGGGGAGTAAAGCTAGCAACTAAGCGCACAGCTGCAGCTAAATGGAACTCTACAACAGAAACAGAACACTGGTGATGTTTTTGAGGTGGAAGACTAGGTTTGCTAGCAAAGGCACCTAGCTTCACCTGAGCTCTTTTCTTCTAGGTTTGCTTATAAGGACAGAGCAAGGAGCAACATTATCAGAGCAATGAAAAAGATAGGCAGGTTTACCGTGTGTTACTATTTTCTTTTGTGCTCACAGGTTTTGTTACTGTTTTTTGCGTACATTTTACCAATTTATTGTTCTCTGATTCAGATTGCTGTTGCAGAGTATACTTTCTGCTGCATTATTACAGGGTGTGCCTACAGGTTTGTTACTGTTTTGTGCTTACGGGTTACTGTTGTAATCTTCTCTGATTCATATTGTTTCTTGCAAGGTATATCTTCTGTTACTGCTTTATTTTCTTTGTAGCAAAATGTGTTTTGCAGGGTATATCTTTTGTGAAATTGTTACAGGTGGTGCTTACAGGTTTTACAGTTTTATCTATCATTAGGCTAAGCTTTCAGGGCTACTGCATTTGTTGTTGGTTGACTGTTTCTGCTCTTGCCTCCTTGTTTCTTTCATCTGTAGTTCTTCTTTTTCGGCTGGGGAAGGGTCCAAAAACCACTCCTATCCCCAACCAGCCCATGCTACACTCCTTTCATAGAGTAGCACAATAGTGACATTTCCTACAGCAAAGCAGGAAGGGGAGGATCAGAGGGGTATCTACACAGTGTCCTCACTTACAGGGGCACAATTAATTTAACTTGTTATAAAAAGTTATACAAAAACAAACAAATAAAACAAACAAACAAACAAAAAAATCTTTTGCTTTCATTTTCCTTCTAATTACTAGGACCAGGTTATAAACTCAGCAACTCAATTGGAATGGGTATTATTAACTGCAGGTACTGCGGGAAACTTTTCAAAAGGGCAGTTATACAGGATTAGGAGGCCATCCGACATGCTGGACCATCAGAGATCTAAGGGCTCAGCTCTGGGCAGCATGGGCAGAGATTGCAATCCTCAAATTTCATATTCAGGAGGAAATATAGTACAAGAACTGCCCACCATTCCCCCAGCATCCATCTGAAGCACCTTGATGGCAGAGAGTTGGTCTGAGAGGTTGGCAGCTGGTTAGGAGGTGCAAATTGGGTGCCCCATCACTCAGTGCTCACCAAAGTATCACCTCCACAAACCATACAAAAACTACAAACAGGTATCTGCCTCTATCTCTGAAATCAAACAAAGGGGCAGAGGACACTGCAGAGCAGGACACTGCAGCACAGGAGCTAGTGCTACAAAACTCGCCCAAAACGGGGACCAAAAAAAAAGGAAATCCAAAACACTTCTGATCATAGGAGACTCCATGATTGGAGGAATTGATACCTACCACCGGCCAGGGGTAATGGTCAAATGTCTCCCAGGTACATCAGCGTGGAGAGACACTGACTGCATTGTTAAAATTGTGCAGGAAGCATGAGAAAACATTGACATCCTGGTACACATATGGACTAACGATCTCACCAGCCGGTCAGTTGTGGAGACCAAGGAACGCCTGACTAGGCTGGGAGACAAACTGTCATCCATTTTATCCAGCATCTCCTTCTCTGAGATCCTGTCAGTCTGGGAGAGGGGGCAGATGGACGGAAGATCAGAGAAGGGGAGATAGGGGAGCTAAATATGTTGCTCAAGAGCTGGTGCCAGGAAAAAGGGCACAAATTTGTAGGTAACTGGCAACAGTTTTAGGAGTGAAAGTTCTGTAAATTCAATGGACTGCATCTGACTAAGGAGGGAGTTAGTGCACTGGGGCAGAAGTTTGATGTCTTTGCAGAATATTTAAACTAGCAAATGGGGAGAGGTGTATAGCATCCAATACATCGAATGGGAAGAACACCCTTCCCCCCCTCTGCTAGTGATCAAAGAGGAGTTCAGCATGTTTGTAGTTCATTTGCATCACCAGCTAAGGAAAAAGGTCAAGCTCCCCATACAACACAAAGGGGAAATGCCGTACATTGCTCAACAGCTAATGCACTGAGATCTGGCCAATGGAAAATCATGTACACAAATGCCCGCAGTCTGGAAAACAAGATCCCAGACCGGGAGGCAACAATGACAGAGGCTAAACTGGACATAGTAGCCATTAGCGCGACATGGGCCACTGGTAGCCACACTTGGGAGACTTCAAGGATACCTAAACAACATTTTGACAACAAACTATTCAAAAATCTGAATCTGTAAGTGACTAAAGGAAAGGCTGCTGTATTCATTAATGCTAAAACTACATTTACATAATTGACCTAAATGTTGTTCCAGAGCATTTGAAAATTGTAAAATCAGCCTTCCAATTTCAAAAAAACTGTCTTACCTGCTTCCTAAAATGGCCGCTAAATGTGTTATGTGATGACATCATTTGAGCCAAAGTCAGTGAGATATTTGGCTCTCTATAGTGCAAACTAGTTCTTTTTTCCCCTTTGTATAGAATTGTTTCACCTAAATGGTCAAAACCATGTGCATTATTTTGTATAATGCACATGTCAGGCTATGGTTCTGTTCATTTTGTTTACTTTAACATGCTGAACATGTGTTTTAATCCAACCGCCTTTCTCTGTGACAAACCACAGTGCAGTACAAATCTTGAATAACCTGGTGGTATAATGGTTATGGTAGATCCAGAATGATACAATGGGGGTGTCTGGGTGGTGTGCATGCTTAATATGCACTTTTTAACATTTTTATTAAACCTTTATATTTTCTGCTATTATTCTTTTCTAGTACGTTTTTGACAGAACCTACAAATGTAATCCATAGTTTGAATGTAAATATTTGTACAATCAATAAATCAGACTTCTTCAACAAAGTGAAATGCAACAGCAAGCAAGTATGTTACTATATGGGGGAAGGGGTGCAACCACACCCTTCACCACCCCCCTAGAGCCACCACTTTTTTTGTAGTAATGTTCTTGTGTAGTCTAATGTTAAGAGTTCATACTTTCTCAAAACTCAAATATATGCTTGTCTTGCCTTCTTTTTCCATGGGAAATAATAATAGTAATAATAATTATCATTTGTATAGTGGTTTTCATACACATTGTAACACAAAGTGCTTTACAAGAAATACTAGACTGGTAGTGAAGTGACTGAACGTGTAGTGGCAGCTATTTCATACATTAATATCCGCACACAGCCTTGGACAATTGCATGAACAGGTTTTATGGTAAGGGGAATGTTGGCACAGGACAACGGGGTCAGGTAGTGATCAAGGTGCTGGGAGACCCTCATCTTATTTCTCACAGTAATCTGCTCATATTTCTCTTCTGTCTTCCCCCTTCCCTGAATACAGCAGTACCTTGCAAGAGTGGCCATCACAGTCCCCCTCTGGTATTCATTCTTCACTATTCCTCCTCACACCAAAACCTGGTGAGCTCATCCCCCTTCTGCATCATGAATGCAAGTAGTACAGTCCCTGTTTTATTTTGACATATCAAATATAAACATATCTTTCCAGTAAGTCAGGCTCATAGCAGCAGGGAACAAGGGGAATGATGGGTTTTCCTAACCTTAAAAGATCTAGGCAACATTTGATTAGGCACTATTAAATGATGGGTGTACACATCATTATGCACGTCATGTAATAGTGCATAATCATAGGTGGCTTTGATCTTATCTGGGTAGGAATGCCTATTTTTCCACTTGTGCCATGCTGCTATCAGCCTGGCTTACCAGAAGATCATGTTTATTATTAATATGCAAATATAACATGGGAGACTACTAAACACATTCATAATGTGGAAGGGTAGTGAACTCACCAGTTTTTGGTGTGGGGAGCAGGTGAGAAGAATGAATGCCAGAAAGGGACTGAAGAGGCCATTCCAGTGGGGTACAGCTATATTCAGGTTAGTTGAAGACATGAAGGAGGACGCTGTGAGATCTGAAATACAGGGCTGCCAGCATCGTGATCACTACCTGACTGTGGATGACAGTAGCCAGCGATGACAAATACTCAGAGTGGCAGGGCTACACCTAAACTGTTTCTTGAATTCAATGTAGGGAGATTACCCTCGGGTGGGGGGAGTGGTGTTGATGTTTGTTAGGACAGTATAGCTCATTCAAGATTTGGAAGGGTGGTAGCCAGCCAACTCACATTATGGAGTAGAGAAGAATTGCTGGGAACTGTCCTGCGGGGTTCTGCAGATCACAGATAAAGGAGTAGACTGACACTGGAAGTCAGGTGGATTCGCTCAAGGTATTAATATGCCTCTCCTGCTAATAATATTGTTATCCATTGTAAGTGCAGCCCTTATGAGGGCATGAACAGCAGTTTTTCTGGTAGGTCATGATGCTTATTGCTTGGCCCTCCAGGAAGACCTAGTTGTTGGTTAATGAGGTGGGAAAAAAACACAATAGGGAACTGTACATACTACCTTCACTGTGCAGAAGGGTGGTGATCCATTCAATGTCTACTGTGGAAGCAGAAGTCAAACATTGAGAATGTGGACGGGAGAGTGATTTGGGAGGCATTTTTTAACAGTGCCAGCTGATAATGCATATCAGAATAGGTGTGTACAAATCTCTGAGGTACAAGATTGCAATCTGAGGTGTGATAATTCTCTTCATGACACCGCAGGCTCATATGCAGCCCCAGGCAGGGTGTGGATGGTGGGGTGTTCAATAGAAGGCAGGGGGTTCACATGGAAAAAGAAAGCCTTATTTGTGGATTAACAAGAGAGCATGAGCTTTGGAACTGAACAAGACCAGTACCTGGCTGTGTGACCCTAAGCAAGTCACTAAACTTCCTTGTGCTCCCAGGCCACACCTGTAAACACGCTTTCAGCTTAGTGTGTCTCTCCTGGTTAACAAAAAAACAAAATTCAGTGCATCATATAACCACTAGGTCATCAGGTATTTGAAGTGTTGTACTGTAATGCAGTTTGCCAAAGAAAAAGTCAGCTGGATTGCAAAACATTTTCCACAAGTTAAAGTAAATAAAATGAACAAAATCATAGCCTAACATGTATACTGATCAAAATAATCCATGAGTTAATACATGGTGTTGATCATTCTGGTACAACAATTCAAAATAAAGAGGAAAGGAAGAACTAGTTAGCACTATAGAAATATATGTGAATAGCTGTCTCTGGCTCAGATGATGTCATCATGTCTCATCACTTAACATACTTGGCAGACATCTTAGGGAGAAACCAAGGCTGTTTTTTGAAAGTGAAAGGCTAATGTTTACATTTTTCAAAAGCTAGGAAACTGCATTTATAGTATTTACATAAATGCAGTTTTAGCATAAATGTAAACAGCAGCCTTTACTTTACCTCACTATTTAACCAGATTTTGGAGTTTCCAGATTTAAAAAACTGCTTGTTTAGGTACCCTTTCAGTACCCGGCTGTGTACTGTTCAGAAGAGACCTAGGTGTAAAAAAGAGGGGGGGGGACTTTATATCAATGCTGATGCACTGTTCCTTTTCTCTCTCTCTCTCTCTCTCTCTCGCTGCCCCCTGCTTCCTTCAACCTTCATTATTTTAATTATCTCACTCTTTCTTCTTCACAGCTCATAAGACCCTGAATCTGGGCTTGATATCTCTCCAAGGAGGTGCGGCTCTCCTGCCCACTGCTTCACACCATTGCTGCTGCAACTGAATCTGGGAAACTCACTGGAAGGTACAGTTCACTCTGCCATAATTTAATTTCTGGTGCTCCAGCTACTGGTTGTCTCTGATTGGCCACTCCTCAGGCTGGTGAATCCCGATTGGTCTTGCATCAAGCCTGCCTGCACAATCGTTTTGCTTGCTCACCACTCTCTCTGTATTTTGTCCCTCCCACCCTCCCCGGCCCACCTCCATTAAATACACCTAAGTCCCACCCACCAGTAACACTTTCGCTCCCATTGGCACTCTCATTCTGGTTTCACTGTACACTTATTAAGGGCCTCCCTAATTTTCCTGGAGCCTAGCTACTCATAACAATTGCTGGATCCATAATGATGTCAGCTAATCTCTTTCTGAGCATGCTTTGCTTTCTCTGTCTACTATCCAGCACTGGCCCTTTAGGAGTCCCCAAATCCTATATATCCATGCCCCTAATAAATGAAAGCCCACTGTCTGTGTATGAGACTTTCACCAGCAAAATCAACCTGATTCTTACCAGTCGACTCTCTCCTGGACTACATAACCTTTGGTTGTTCCTCCATCTGTCTGCGAAAGCCTCCCCATTCCTTAGTTACTCAATTTTATTAACCTCCACTGTTCACCAAGACAGGGAAAAACCTTCTAAAAAAAAGGACACCGTTACACCTTGGTAACTATATTAAAGCCTTTATTAAGTGCCTAATACTGTTGCGGCTGCTTATGTCAGGCAACATTTACCCCAACCCTGGTCCCCCATAGTTGGTGTCGAAGGTTTCCAGCACCTCTGGTTCTCTATCCTTGGTTAGTATTGATATCTGCAGCCTCCTCTTAAAACATGATACCCTCACCACCTGGATCTCTCAGCATGATCCTGACATTCATATCAGTTCTAGAGACTTGGCTTCCCTCCAAAATTCCAGACTCCGCTATTGCCATTCCTGGATACACAGTCTTTAGGCAAGACAGACTTACCAAGAAAGGTGGGGGCTGTGCTCTTTACCTAAAAGAATCTTTCATGGGACATGTGCTGACCTTACCCTTCCCTGGGAATGACATCCAGATACTTACTGCCAAGGTGCTGCTTGACACTCACAATAAGGTACTAACCACTGCCTCAGTATATATTCCACCCAAATTTGCAAAAAAAAGGTCTTCCCTCCCTCCATGACTGCATCAGCTTCCTCAGTCACAGCACGGAAGTTATTATGCTTGGGGATGTTGAAGTCAATTGGCAGGCCCCCATTGCAAACAGCTATAAGGATGCTTTGGTTGCTGTGAATTTTGCACAAATGGTCCAGTCACCCACCAGGATAAACTATAGGACTGGGACCTCCACTCTCTTGGACTGGGTTCTTACAAATTGACCTGAACACATCACAAAAACTGATGTCCTCCCGGACACTGTAAGTGACCACTCACCTGTAGTGTCCTTCTGGACTAATAAATTTAATAAACCTCCACCAGAAACCATTATCATCAGAATATTAGTACCTGGTCACTTAGGACCTCTTAAAGCACATCTGCGAGTACTGGACTTGTCACCAATTTATATGGCCCAGGATGTTGACTCAGCCTTTTAATACTTTATTACTACCTTTAACTCAGCCTGTGATGCCCATGCTCCTTTTAAGAAATGTAAGGTCAAGGGTACAACTAACCAGTGGGTGACTCACAAACTACTTGAACAAATGAAAAACCGGGACCTGCTCTTGTACCGTGCCAAGGCAACTGGCACTCTATCTGACATTCAGGCCTACAAATCAGTGAGGAATGCCTGCACAAGAGTTATACGCCTGGCAAAAGCCAACTACTAAAGGAATGCCCTAGCCAACACCTGGAATGATAGGAGGAAATTCTGGGGCAATCTCTGAAGTTATAGGGAAGAACCCTAAAGCTACAAATGCAGTGCTCAATACTGATGGTTCTATTACCTTGGATAAAGTAACCATAACCAATGCATTCAATGCTGCCTTCTCTGATCTTAGCCACATGCTCCCTCCTAACTTTTTTTATACTACCCAGGCTGCTACCCATCCTGTCATCTTAGGTGCAACTCAGCAGCACCAACCATTCTACTTCAAGGCAATCTCTGAAGGTATAGCCAAAAAATACCTACTCAAAGTCCTCGGGAAGGCCAAGCAAAGTGGGGACTCCCTTGACCTGAAGCTCCTCACTCTCACCTTGGATAAAGTCCTACCCCCCTCACCAAAATCCTCAAATGCTCTCTTATGGTCTCCCAGTTCCCCTGTAAATGGAAGTCTGCTGTGGTGACCCTTATCCACAAAGGTGGTGGTAAGACTCCATCAGGCAACTACAGACCTATCACAATACTTCCCCCCCTTTCCAAAGCCTTGGAATAGATAGTTACTGATCAACTCATCGGCTATCTGAAAAAGTATAATCTCCAATGTTGCCCAGCAACATGGATTTCAAAAACTGCACAGCACAACCACTGAACTGCTTGATTTCATCACTTACGTCCATCAGGCCCCTGATCTAAATAATCTCATCGGCACCACCTTCATTGACCTGACAAAGGAGTTTGATGCCATCCATCACTTCCTGCTGACTGAACAATTATCATATCTAGGACTCTCACATGATGTCACCCTCTGGTTCCAGAGCTATCTGTGCGATCACTCCCAGCAAGTTAGAATTGGAGAATCCCTCTCAACCTCCCTCCTTTCCTGTTCAGTCTGGAGTTCCCCAATCTTCTATCTTGGGCCCCTTACTATTTAGCATCTTTTTGAACAACCTCCCTTCCTCCTGCCATGACAAAATTCTTCTATATTCGGATGACGCAGTCGTTTCCATGAGCCACACTGATCCCTCTCTCCTATAGCAGCAGCCTCAAAGAAGTTTTGCAGAAATTTAAACTTGGTTCATATCGCACAAGCTCATCCTAAGTTACTCAAAAACCAAAACAATGCTGTTCCATAGTACCCACATCAAACACAAAGACCACCAACTTCTAATCTACAACAGCGGTGGCTCTGCACTGGAACAGGTTGATCATTTCAAATACCTGGTTTTGACCCTTGACCACTCTCTCTCATATACCTCTCATATTTACAACATTGCTAAAGCTATGAATACATGCATAGGACTGCTCTATAGGCATAGGCACTGCTTAATGGCCAAAGCCTTAAATCTTGCTATTCAGTGCTCAGTTATCTCATTAATTGACTACAGCCTTTTAGTGTATGGATCAGCCACCAACACTGCCCTCCAGTGCTTAGCCCTTAACAAGGCCTGTCGGCTCATCACCTCAGCTGCCTGACTCTCCCACGCTTGCGATATCTATGAACAGGCTAATTGGCTCCAGCTATCAGGCAGGCTAAATTAACAGACCTGCATCCTTGCTAAGAAGACCTCCTTAGTCCTCTTGCCCCCTGGGGTTCAATCAATACTGACCCCTCACTGTGCCACCCGCCTGACCAGGAGTTCTGAAAGTATAGCCTTCACTGTTCCCCACTGCCAGACATCACAAGGTCAGCGGTCCTTTGCAGTTAGAGACCCAAACTGGTTCAACTCTCTTCCAGTGGAAATCTCCAGTGCTACTAATCTCAGATCCTTTAAGCACAAACTTCATCAACATTTGGTGGCCAGTGCCTACTGTGACTGCTTCACTTAATCTTTTCTGTCTTGCTCTCCAGACCCCCCCATTGATGCACTCTACCCACTCCCCTCTTACCCCCTGACAGCTCTTGCTAAACCTCCACTACTGCCACCACATTGCCCATCTGTATCCTCTTGCCTCTCTCCACTCCCCTTTACTTCTGAATACCTCCCACTCCTTGCTTACTTTCCCAGTTTTTCATACCCCACCACTCCTATTTCTACCCTATTCCCACTCCTATCTTCCCCCAACTCTTGCTCACCTCCCCAGTTTTACTACCCCTCCACTCCCCTTTAGCCCTATTCCCCTCCTATCCTTTCTCCCTGCTCTATCGCTCTCTTCCCCACCTCACACTTAACCCTTACCCTCCCACTTTCACCATCACCCCCCTTTTCTCTCTTGCCCCCTTCCTTACCATTGTTTTTCTTCCTGCATTCCCCCATCTAATTACGTTTCACACCTGTGCTACCTCTACACCTTGCGCACTTGCCATTTCTACCACTCAAGCAACTGCCCAGGTATACTTTGTGCAATGCCTGGTATATTGATCATACTGCTTTTTTATTTAATTCTTGTTTGACCACTGACAACGCCTTTGGTGGGTCCTTTTTTGAAACCATACTGTGATGCTAGTGATTTAGTAATACTAAGGATCATACTAAGGATGGAAAGATACTAGGAGGCTTTTTGAGCCCATAATTGCACCTATGAAGCTAATTATAGTAGCTAAAATTAAACCCTGATAGAATAAGGTTGTCGAGATGACGTTTGAATTCAGTTTTTGTCCTGCTCACAATTATATCAATTGGGAGTATATTCCAGGTGTTTGTAATTCTTTGAGTAAAAAAATATTTATGAGCTACATAATTAAACCTTTTCCTAGTGAGCTGCAGTGGATGGCCTCTGGTGTTGTGTAGGTTGTTTTTAAATTCAAAACCCAACTCAGACAGTAGATAAGGGTCCTGATAAGGGTAGATGAAACATAAAAATAAGATCTCCCCTAAGGTGACAAGTTGCCAAAGGCATTAGATTAAGTAGCTGGATTCTGTTTTCATATGATTTGTTATACAATCCAGATATTTGCTTTTATACTTTCTCTGGGCCCTTTCCAGTAGTGTTATTTCAGTTTTTTTATAGGGGGACCAAAGTTGGGAGGCATATTCCAGGTGAGGTCTTGCGTAAGCCCTATAAAGTGGTATCATCATGTTTTTATCGGTTGATCTGATGTTTCTTTTTATGGACTAAATTACACAGTTAGCTCTGTTAATAGCTTCATGTACCTGTTTTGAGTGGCCTAGATCTTCAGGTATATATACCCCAAGATATCTTTCATCTGTGGTTGTGCTCAGATTATAACCACCAATGGAGTATTCTGTTAAAGGATTCAGGTGACCTAGGTGCATGACTTTACACTTGCTATTATTTATTTTCATGCCCCAATCTGTTACCCATTGTGATATTTTAATAAGATCATTTTGGATAATTTGAGATTGTTCAATTGTACTACAAGGGCCTCCTATTTTTACATCATCAGTGTATTTGATTGTGGATGATAGACAGTTGGTAGTTAGGTCAGACATAAACACTTGAAATAAACAGGAGCCCAGTACAGAGCCCTGGGGGACACCATAACCAACCATACCCAAATCTGATAGTTGCCCTGTTATTAGTACTCTCTGCGATCTGTTGCTAAGCCAGTTTTCAATCCAGTTTATGATGTTTATATTAATACTTGGTTTATGTAATTTAATAGCTAAAGCGTTATAAGACATAACATCGAAAGTCTTACTGAAGTCGATAAATATAACGTCATATGGTGTACAATTATCCAGTTGAGAAATGACTTCTTCATAAAAACACATAAGGTTGCTAAGGCAACACCTCCCTTTTTTAAACCTATGTTGTTCTAGGTCTATTATATCTAGAACTTGGCTAATTATATCCTTAATAGTGCTTTCCAACAACTTACAAATAGACAAGGTGAGGCTAATAGGCCTGTAATTCTCCCAACTTTTTTGGAGTCCCTTTTTGTGTATTGGTATAATGTGTGCTGATTTCCATTCTGAGGGCACAAAATTGTTATTGAGACACCCTTCAAATAGTAGTTTTAGTGGGTGAGTGAGACCATTAGCAAGTAAATATAGGAGATGGCCTGCAATGTCATCAGGGCTGGGGCACATTTTACCTTTGAGGGATAATAATTTTTTGTGTATAGATTCATCAGTAAGGTTTATAAATTCATCCTCATTATGGGTGACCCCCAAATTGGTAGATTTAGATTGATCAAAAATTTCACAAAATTTGGTGTTGAGAGTATTGGCCACTTCTTTAGATATCAATTTGTTTTTTATTAGAAGATGTCCAATCTGACTAGGGGTGAGTGAAAGTTGCGAATTAAGCTTTTGTGGAACTTCTGAGAAATTTCAGAAATTTCATGGAAATTTTGGAACTTTCGCCCTTGGCAAAACAGGGATTTTCCGTGGACTTTGGCCGGGTTCCACAGATTTTTTTTGTGAACTGTGGAAAAATGCATATAAGTTGCAGAATTTATTCTATTCACAGTTTAGTGAACTGTCAGTGAATGAACACATACTTGTACAAACATGAGGTCATTCACTGACAGTTCAGTGGGCCACTGGAGGTGGAAGAGAGAGGAGGGCTGTGCTGGTGGCCCACTCAGGGGCAAGGTGAAGGGAGCAGGGTGGTGGAGGATGAACTGTCTGGGTGTGGGGGTACACTAGACACCAGGGAATTGGGGATCTCTTTTCTTTATAAGGGATTGGGGATGGTGGGTCCACTAGATGCCAGGGAATACTAGGAATAGAGGGGGATGAGTCGGTGGACTGCCGGCTGTTTTTTTGTGGATTAAGGGAATCCAGGATAGGGAGGGGGGGGTCCACTAGAAACCAGGGAAATAAAATGTTTTGGAGGGCCATGATTGGTGGTGGGGGGCCACTAGACACCAGGAAGGGATTGGAGTATTTGTTTCTTCTTTACTGGGACCCATGAGCCCAGGCAGGGGTGGTGGTGGGGAACACTAGACACCAGGGATCAGGGTTTTTTAATTGGGACCCACAATTGGTGAGTGGGGGGCCATTAGACACCAGGAGGGTCCGAGGGAGGGATTTAAGTTGTTTATTTATTTACTGGGGCCCCTGATCAGCAGGGGGTGGATTAATGAATTAAACTGTGGTTGGAATTGACCACAGGCAGTGATCCGTTCTGCGGATTCTTTTCCCTCAGTTTAATAAATTAACTCACAGTTTGTACATTTATTCAGCAGTTTTAAGGCAGAATTTCCATGAAAGTTGCAAAAATGATTTCTGAACTTTCACAGAAGTGAAATTCGCACTTTCATGGAAATTCAGCCAGTGGAATTTTTTCTTTTCGCACATCCTTAAATCTGACATATAAGTTTTTTTAGTGAATTCATATATGAATAGAAATGCTTACTATTTGTTTTACTATCAGTCCTTGCTAGATTATGTTCCCATTTTGCTTTAGCTTTTTTAATCTTTGTTTTACATTTTTTTTGAGTGTTAACATATGAGGTCCAGTTTTCCGGTGTATGGAATTTTAAATAATTTGAATATTTTTGGTTTTTTTTGTTTTAGAAGTCTGTGTATAGTCTTGTCAAGCCATTTAGGGCTATGTTTTTGACCACTATTTTTATTTCTGAATGGAATATATTTATCTCTCAATGAGATAATGGTCTGGTGTAAAAACTCCCAGCCCTCCTCTATTGTTTT
The DNA here is from genome assembly GCA_016271365.2 of Neoceratodus forsteri. Taxonomy (NCBI): domain Eukaryota; kingdom Metazoa; phylum Chordata; order Ceratodontiformes; family Ceratodontidae; genus Neoceratodus; species Neoceratodus forsteri. The sequence goes on from CM057458.1 coordinate 652,645,385, forward strand.
TATAGAAAAAATATCATCCCAGTTTATGGAAACCAGTTTTGAATTTATTAAGTTGAAGTCTGCTACTTCATAAAGATATGTCTTAGTAGTACTAAAGCTATAGGTATAGCTGGTAACTAAAGAAAAAAAGAATAGAATAATGGTCACCATTTCCAATTGAGGTTTGAATAGACACATTATTATTATTATTATTTTTTTCAACTCTATTTCTATTGCTCCTATTCCCAGAACTCTCTCAGGTCACTTCACTCACCTTCTCACTGTACTGCCCACTGTGATACTTGCCATCTTCAAAGTCATTATGGAATCTCCCCAGGCCCGGGGAGACCGCAGGGGTAGTGGAAGGCATCTGGCACTGGGCGTGTGGCAAGAGGCACTGGAAGGGCCATCGCCTATCTGGGTGGGAGGGTATTTTCCTTGTGTATCTCTTTCCTCACCATATGTGTGGTACATATCTAGATGCTTGCAGGTGCATGGCAACCCTGCCAGCAGCAGCCACGCAGTAAACATGCTGTCTAGTTCTATTACAGCACTCTTGGCCTCTACTGGGAGTCACTGTAGCACCAGACATCCCCAGGTCCTCTCCCTGAGAGAAAGGAGATCAGCCTGTGGGCACTCAATACTCTTTCCCCCTGCTGACCCCTGGTGCCCGAGTTTGCTCCCAAACCCGGGTCACCAGCGTGGAGCAAGGTGTGGTGTCTGGTGTCCAGTGCATCAACCCTCAGCACCACCAGGCCAGACAAATAGATACATTATTAATCACTAATAGGTCATTGTGAACCACTAGGTCTAGTTTTTGCTCACCCCTGGTAGGACTTAGTATGCATTGATTTAAATTATACTGTAGGCAAGTGGCCAAAGGTTTTTTGCCACTGCTTGCTGATGCAGTTAGATCTTTCCATGAGATGTCCCTGATGTTGAAATCACCCATGCATATTATATTACCAAGCTCATGCGTCAATTCAATTTCTTTAAAAATAGCATCAGAATTTTCAGATGTAGAATTGGGAGGGCAATAGCAAATACCTAATATGACATGTTCTGAATTATCTAACAGGAGTTTAATCCAGATGGATTCAGTAGTATAGTCAGTCTGTTTTATTTTGTTGGATATATTGATGGTTTTGAGGTTGTTGTTCACAAATAATGCCTGTATTGTCTGTTAACTTGTCCTTGTCCATGACATGGAACCTTTGTAAAAGAGCCTGTGGCTCAAAGGTGTATCAGATATCTCAATATCTAAATAAAGTAAATAAAAAGGTGCATCACTTTGCACTTCTTTGCATTGAATCTAAGCTGCCATACTTTTGACCATTCCTCCAAGTCCCTTCTCATCCTTTCCACCCCCCGTGTATCAACCCTGTTGCAGATCTTTGTTTCATCTGCAAAAAGGCATACTTTTCCTTCCAGTCTCTCTGCATTGTCACTTATAAAGATATTAAAAAGGACTGGACCCAGTAATGAACCATACGGTACCCCGTTAGTAACCCCCCTTTCTTTGGAGTGGACTCCGTTTACTATTACCCTCTGTGTCCTGTTGTTCAGTCAATTTTTTTACCCAGTCTACCACCCTGGGGCCCACTCCCTGGCTGGCTAGTTTATTTATTAATCTTTTGTGTGGGACTGTGTTGAATGCCTGGCTAAAGTCTAGGTAGGCCATGTCCACAACACCTCCCTGGTCTACTACTTTGGTCACCCAGTCAAAGAAATCTATTAGATTCATCTGACATGACCTTCCTGCTGTGAATCCATGCTGCCTTGGGTTGTGTTCCCTGCTGGCTTCTAGGTACTCAACAATTCTTTCCTTCAGAAGTGATTCCATCATTTTCCCTACCACTGAGGTCATGCTAACAGGTCTGTAGTTTCCTGCCTCTGCTTTGCTCCCACTTTTGTGAAGGGGAATTACATCTGCCCTCCTTTAGTCTCTAGGTACCACACCATTCTCCCATGATTTGTTAAAAAGGGTGGTCAGTGGTGTCACTAATTCTCTCCTTAGTTCTTTTAGAATTCTGGGGTGAATCCCATCAGGCTCCATTGTTTTGTCCACTTTCAGTTTTAGGAGCTCTTTCAGAACCCTTTCTTCTGTGAGAGGACTGGTATTGACCCCCTTATCCAGAGTGCTTCTATTGATTGGATTAGGTACCTCCCCCTCCTCTTCTTTTGTGAATACTGAGCAGAAGTATTCATTCAGCATCCCTGCTTTTTCACTGTCAATCTCTGTCCACCCATCCTCCCCTTTATTAAGCCTCACTATCCCTCCCTTTGTCTTTCTTAACTCCCTAATGTACCAATAAAAGGTTTTATCCCTCTTCTTAACCAAGTTGGCTATCTTTTCTTCAGTTTGGGCCTTTGCTATTCTGACTGCCTTCCCTGCTTCCTTCTGCTTTAATTGGTACAGTTCTCTGTCCTGCTTTTTCTGTTTCTTTATACTTCCTGAATGCTATCTTTTTCTCCCTAACCTTCCCTGCCACCTTTTTGGAGAACCATAGTGTCTTTTCCTTTTTTATTTTGATTTGCTTCTTATTGCCTCTGTGATGGAAGTTTCAATGTTTTCCCATTGTTCCTCCACCCCTTCTTCTTGCCTGTTTGCTAGTGGTTTTCTGAGGCACTCTCCCATTTTGACAAAATCAGCCCTCCTAAAGTCCAGTACCCTCACTTTTGTATGGCTTGACTCTGTGGCTGTGTTTATCATGAACCACACAGTTTGGTGGTCACTTGTTCCCAGATGGCTACCCACTTCTAGATCTGAGATCCTCTCTCCATCCCGGTTTGAGAGTATCAGGTCTAAGACTGCTCCCTCCCAAGTGAATTCCAGCACTAGCTGTCTGAGGCATGCCCCATGTAGGGCATTGAGAATGACCCTGCTCTTGGATGTGGTTTCAGCAAATGTGCTCAAGTTAACATCTGGCATATCCAGGTCCCCCATCTACAATATCTCCCCTTTGTCTGCCATCCTAAGGATGCTTTCTATCATTTCCTTGTCCATTTCCTCCCTCTGTGACAGGGGTCTGTATATAAGCCCCATGCAGATTGTGGTGCCATTTTGGGTCTCTGGGTGACCCACAGTGCCTCCTCTCCTCCCTGTTTACCCTTAGTTCCATTGCTTGATCCCTTCCCTTATGTAGAGAGCTACTCCTCCTCTCTTCTACCCTCCCTGTCCCTCCTGTAGATTGTGTACCCTGGTATGTTGACAACCCAGTCATGATTCTCTGTGTATCATGTTTCTGTGACTGCAATGATATCCAGGTGTTCCTCTTCCATCAAGGCCACCAGTTCAGGGAGCTTGTTACCCAGACTATGTGCACTGGTACTCATTGCCCTCCATATTTTGATTGCCTTACCCCTTTTAGTCTCATCCCTGTGCTTACTGCCTTTGCCTTTTTCTCCTTTTACCCTTGCCCTTCTCCCTATCGACTTCTCTATCTTGGTGTTTACCTCACTAACTACTCTGATTGTTTTGGGTGGGTTAGGACTTCCCTGCTCCTTTTCAGTGCCTCCCTCCTTGGCTAGTTTAAATGCTTGCCAATGAAGCATTTAAACATATCACCTAGGATCCTGGTTCTCCTCCCAGACAGATGGAGACCAACGCACCAGTATAGGGCTGTATCCCTCCAGGTGAACTCCCATTCCCAAGTGAAGTCAAAACCCTGAGCTCTACACCAGTTTTTCAACCACTGATTGAATCCCATGGTGTGGAGCACCCTAGCCTCACCCATGCCATAGACAGGTAGCACCTCTGAGAAGGTTACCATGTGTGATACTTGTCTAATGCCCCTTCCCAACTCCACAAACTCCTCCTGCACTACTCTGATTCCTTGTCCAGCCAAGTCATTTGTCTCTAGGTGGACAATGATGTCCAGCTCCCTCCCCTGTGCAACTGCTCCAGAGATCCTGAGGATTTGCTCCCTGTTCCTCTAAGCCATAGTGCCAGGCAGGCACCTTACCTCCCTCTCCCACCCTCCCCCAATTCTACCCCCTAACAATTGAGTCCCCCACCAGGAGCTGATTCCTTCCCCTGTGAGGTCCCATGCCACCATCCTGTGAGTCTCCTTTGTGGAAGTTCCCAGCATCCTCCTTGGTCTCAACTGCAGGTGCCTCCATAGAGGAACCATACTGTGGCAGAATGATGTACAAATTGTGGAGAGGTACAACAGGAGGGACGTGCCTCCATTCCACCACTCTCACCGACCCTGAGCCCACTGTGGTCCAACCATTCCTCTTTCTTGGCAATCTCTGAGGCTGCGGCGGTGGCCCTGGTGGTCCCTGGGTGGGAGAGGAGGTCCCCTAAGTCCTGGCCAATTCAGCCTGTAGACAAGCAACCTCCTCCCTCAGCCCAGAGAGGTGCCTGCAGATAGGACAACACTGCATCCTCCAGAACATCTTCCGGAAGACTGCCACTCCACAGCCACTGCACTGCACTACTCCCATCATGTCTTATTTGTGGCCTCTCAACTGTTGTTCTGGATGCTTTCTCTTTCCTTTCTCTGTTTACTTTTTTTTCTCCCTACTTTCCTACTGCCTCTGTACCCTTTCAGCTCCTACCCTTCCTGCTCTGGGACAGGAAGTTCCTGTATTCCTCAGTAGTCTCCTTCTTAGTTGCTCAGATTCAGACCTTCAGCAACTGGGGGGGGGTGGAGAGCTACTCTTTTCCGTCTAGGATGGTGAGTCTTTTGTGCCTCTGTGATCACTCCCTTCCTGCTTCCAAACAGGAAGTTCCTGTTGTCAGTCAAATCCTGTGCCTATAAAAGTGGAACTAGCTAAAAGTGGAGGGGTGTAGTGGGGAAGGTTATATATTCCCAGTAGATGAGTAGGAAAGTTCTAACAGCACCTCCTTCCTCTTGCTGCTCTCTGCCAAAAGCTTTCTAGGTCAGTTTTAAATCCAAACACCTGGCTTCCAGCTGCCTAAGCCACTCCCCCAATTTACAGCTGTCTTCTTCACCTAGCTAACTGCACAGATAACAGTTCCCTTCAACCAACTCAAACACACTAACCCTTATTTTTTTCTTGTTTGTTTTTACCCTAAATTGAAGATCCCAGTAGTAGAGTTCTAGTTCTTAAGTCTCAGTAGAAGAGTAGTAAATTTCTAACAGCACCTCCTTCCTCTTGCTGCTAAGGACTGAAATGTAGCAAATCATCCACCATTCAACAGGGGTGCAGCTTCCCCACTCCACCGGTGTCCCAGCCGTTCCGAGCAGCCTCATTGTTCTTTCACTTAATCAGGCTCTCCCCAGGTTTTGTATGTAGGTGCTTCAGTTTCAGACTTTGAAGGTCTCCAGGGGCTAAAAGAACAGACTGGGCCCACACCGGACACCCGACAGTCCACCTGACTAAAGTCGGCATCACACCTGGCAGAAACAAAGAAGACACCGACAGCAAACCACACCAGCTGAGGATTCACAATAAGATGTACTGGAAAGGGGTCAAGCAGAAACATAACTGTAGCATACCTGTTCTAAAACAAAAAAAAGAATTGACCCACTGCTTCTCTGGCCTACTCCTCAAACCAGAGAGTGCTTAGTGGATGTGTAGTGAACACTCAGCACTCTGCTGTCAGTTCTCTGGAAGCATGTGGAAAAAAGGTCCTAGTTCAGATAGCAACCTGATCCATGTAATAAATTCTGCAGGGAAACCACAAACTCTTAAAGTTTGGAAAAGGAAAATCCAAAAAACCTGGTTGAAAGCTTTTTCAGCATCCAGGGAAAACAACACAGCAGGTGTAGCTGTTCCCCTGTATGCCAAAATTAGATGAAAGACTTTCCACATGTGATCAGTGGAGGCAGTATAGCACAGTGGTTTAAGGCTCTGACCTGCAAATCTGGTGACATTCAGCAGACCAGACCTGGGTTTGAATCCCACAGCTTCCACTTGCATACTGTGTGACCCTGAGCAAGTCACTTAACTTCCCTGTGCTCCCAGGTTGCACCTGTAAAAAAGCTTTTAACTTAGTGTGTCTCACCTGGTTAAACAACTAAATAAATAAAAAAAATAAATAAATCAGTGAAAAAATAGACCCTGCATAAAGCCAGTTTGTTTTCGTCCTATCAGAGACTGCCAAAGTACTGTAAGTTGCCTCGCAAGGATATGTGAAAGAATTTTTGCATCCACATTTAAGAGAGAAATGGGGCAGAAGTTGCTGATCCTGGAATGGTCTTTGCCCAGTTTGGGAATGAGTGATAATAGCTTCCAGGAAGTCTGAATGAAAGGAACTAGACTGGTAAGAATAATTGTGAAAGTCTGCGAGATGGGGTGCCAACTCAGATTTAAGAGAGAGATAAACATTAGGGGAGAAGCCATCTGGTCTGGGCGATTTGTCTGGTGTAAGGACAGGTATGGCTTTCTTCACCTCCAGGGCAGTAAACAGAGTTGTTATAACCTGTAACAAAAGAGGGTCCATCTTTGGGAGATTAGCTGCCTTTAAATAATCAGAAATTTCTGACACCGTATCAGGTGCCTCTGTCTCTTCTCTATACAGATGTTCATAATAGGTCTTAAATTCTTTAACAATGTTCCTAGGTGCCATGAGTAAAGAGTCGACTGATGCTGACTGGATAGCCCCCACCAAGTGGGACATTTCCATCTGTTTAATACGCATAACTAGGTGCTTACCAGCTTTCTTGCCAAATATCTCATAGTTAAAACAGGCACGGTAGTAGCAGTAGTAGTAGTAGAGCTTATTTATATGGGAGCCCTTCCCCATAGGCTCAAGGCACCCTTACAGCAAGAATACAAACATATACAAAACAGTACAGAACAGTCAACATAAAATACATAAAGCTTTTCTATAAAACCCACTAGAAATCTAAAAATAGACTAATTTCTGAACTGTTTGATGATCACAATAACTATGTCACTAACTATATCAGGTCCCAAAGGTCTGGTCAAACAAGAAGGTCTTCGAACATTTTTTAAAGATCTCTACAGAAGGCACTTCCCAGAGGTACCCCAGCAAAGAATTCCAGAGGACCGGGGCTGCTACTTCAAATGCCTGGTCCCTGGAAGATGTTAATCTTGCCCGGGGGACCTCCAGGAGGGCCTCTCGAGCTGACCTGAGAGAGCGAGATGGGGTGTAGGGATGCAGGAGCTCCTTTAGATAGCCTTGTAGGGCCTTATAGGTCAAAAGACCTACTTTAAAGGTGATGCACCAACGTACCGGCAGCCAATGCAGTTTCCGGAGCACCAGTGTAATACGACTGAATCTTGAATGTTCAGTCAGCAACTGGGCTGCAGCATTCTGCGAAAGCTGCAGGTGCTGTATCGCACCTACTCTGACCCCGGAGTAGAGTGCATTACAGTAATCAAGCCTCAAGGTGATGAAAGTATATACCAGCATGGCCAGGTTGTTGGGGGGAGGGGATCAAGGACTTTATTCGGGCGATGTTCTGGAGATGATAAAACCCAGTACGGACACTGGCTGACACCTGAGCATCAAGTGTCAGCTCATTATCCAGGACAATGCCCAAATTCTTCACCTTTACAGAGGCCTCCAGTTCAGTGGGGCCAATAAAAAAACCCTACCTATCACCAGGGGCCCCCCACTCCTCCCCTTCAACCCGGCTCAACAGCCAGCACTTCCGTCTTCCCTGGGTTAAGTTCCAGCCAGTTCAACGATGTCCAAGCACAGATCTCAGTCAAGCACTTATTTAGCACATTGACTGTGTCCAATCTCCCAGGTGCAAAGGACAGGTGGAGCTGAGTATCATCGGCATAACAATGGAAACTCAGCTCATACTGCCTTATAACCTTGCCCAGGGGCAGCATGTACACTGTGAACAACATGGGGGAGAGGACAGAGCCTTGGGGAACTCCACAGGGCAGGTCCATTGGATCTAAGGAATAATTCCCCAGTACCACCCTCTGAGACCTGCCCTAGAGAAAGGACTTGAACCAGCTGATTACTTTGCCAGTGAGTCCTACAAACTCCCTCATCCTCTCCAAAAACACCCCATGGTCCTCTGCGTCAAACGCTGAGGAGAGATCGAGGAGAACAAGAATAATTTGCTCTCCTCTATCCCTCACCCTGAGCAGGTCATTTAGCATCCTAATTAATGCGGTCTCTATGCTATGTAAGGCCCTAAATCCAGACTGGAAAGGTTAGTAAATTTGGAAATCCATGAGGTGACCCTCAAGCTGTTCCTTGACCACCTTCTCAAGAACCTTCTCCAACAAGGTGAGATTCGAGATAGGCAGGTAATTTGCCAAGATGTCAGGGTCCAATTATGTTTTTTTCAGCAGGGGCTTAATCAGAGAGTGTTTAAGAAACTCTGGAAAAACCCCAGCCAACAAGGAACTCCCAACAATCTTGATGAAAACCAGACCCAGAACCTCAATGCAGCCAACCAGTAGACACATCGGCCTGGGTCAAGGTCACAGAATGCTGGTCTAAGTCCAGAGATCACCCCACAGACTTCCACTATCGTCGCTGGCTGGAAATCTCCCCAAGGTGACCAAGATAAGGAGCATGCTCGGCCTGCTGTCTATTTAATTCTGCATAAGCAGCTCTTTCCCAGTTCAAGCATAACCAATTGGCATCAGACGACTTAGAAGTGTTGTTCTTTTCTAGTAAATAGATAGACTGTAACAATTCCTGTGCCTGCTTTTCCATGAGTCGTTTTCTGGCTGAAGCTAAATGAATAAGTTCCTTCCCGAATCATACATTTGTATGTGCTCTAGCAAGTAGCAGGTGAATGCGCCGAGGGTTTGTTAACCTCAAAATATTCTTTAGTAACCTGTTTTATTTTGTTATCACACCAGTCATCCTTCAATATATGATTATTTAATTTCCAATGCCTATCATTATCCTGGGAGGGAGACAAGAACACAAAGAGGGATATTGGGGCATGATCTGAGATCACTTGGCTATGAATCTCACAGAAGTGGGCATCTTTGATGAAGGTAGGACTGATCAGGGCATACTCAAACCTTGAGTGGGTACCATGGACTGGTGAAGAAAAAGTGAACTTCCTGTCTGTGGGATGGAGGGTTCTCCAGTGATCGACTATGCCACCATGGTCCAGGAGGTCTCAGAGAGCCCTCTGCATTGTTGAAAGCCTTTTACAACCCTGCACAGATCTGTCCAAGGTATCATCAAAGGTGAGATTCCAATCTCCCATTAGGATCTTTGGGAGAGTGCTGAAAGAGGAAAGGATATTCAAAAGATTTAGAAAAAATGGTAGGGAATCTGAGCTGGGTCCGTAAACATTGTCCAGTAACAATTCAAAAGGTCCCACCCAGGTGTGTAAAAAGAGATAATGACCTTCTGGGTCAGCAAGCTCCTGTATTACCTGGAATGGAAGATGTTTTCGAATTAAAATCAGAACCCCCACCCTCTGGGAGCTGACACCTGCTCCAACTGAGTGGCCTACCCAAAGACGACAAAAATAATGAGCATCCTTCACCAGAATGTGGGTTTCCTGAAGCATTGCTACATCTGTCTTAAAGATAGCAAGGTGTGTTAATACTCTGGTATGCTTCAGGGAGGAGTTACCCCCCGTGATGTTCCAGGAAACACAAGTTAAATGGGAGACCACCATAATGAACATAAAATATAGTATAAATGGTACCTAAAATGCATAGGGGGAAGGCCAGAGATGAGAACATACTCTTTGTAACATGTTTCGAAGCAAGATAGATGCTGCTCTATATAAAGGCCAAAGATGAAAACAATCTGTACTTATGTGCTCCTTAAAGATAGAAAAGGAGATAAGCCCCAAGAAACTCAAACAAGTAAAAATCAACATTGCAAAAACACTAAATGTAAATAGTAGAAACAGGTAATGAACTATCAAAGAAGACGCTTTTCCCTGTATACCCCAACCAAAAGTGGAAAGGGAGGGTAAGGTAAACACCCAAAAACAGGACATAAAACCTCCTGTCTCACGACAGTCCTTGATGGCTCGGGGAATGAACGAAAGCTCCAAGACACCATGTCCCAGCAGGATAATGTCAACCAGAGTACAAATGGCAACAACCAAATGGAGATACAGAAAAAAAGGGGGAAGGGAGGGAAGGAAAGGGGAGGGGACAGAGAAAAAAGGAAAAAAGAAAAAGAGAGAGAAACACCTTGCACCCTTATTCCAGTGCCGCTTCTGTGTAACCACGATGAAGGATCTCTGGAGTGTCAGGGATAAAGAGTACAGTGCAAGAAATAAAAAGTAGATATCGCCCTATAGCAAAGTTCAGTCACTGTTCACAATCCAAAGCAATGTAGATCTATAAGGACTAGGTGTCTGGCTTATAAAAATAACATTAGCAGACAGTCAAACAAATCGCCAGTCCAGAATAGCAATGATAACATTGGATCCTCAATATTGTAAAGCAGCCAAAAACTAAACAGTCACAAACAAAATCGGCTGCCTGCATATACTAGTAAAGTGCTGAAATCCAACACATAAGTCCTGACAATGTAGATCACAGAGGTGGCCATAGAATCTGCCATGAAAACACAGAGGTCCATTGAAGAAATGCAGATCCAAAAAGATGTAAAAGTCAAGCTGATCCCAGGTCCGATAGGCAGTCAGACACAAACAACTAAAGTAACTCCAGCCTTGAAAAAAACACCTGCTTAGGTTGCGTACTTTTTAGCAACGGAGAAAGAAAGCTACGGGAAATGCTTAGTTCTGTTTTGTCTTGCTCAGCTGATGAAAAATCCAAGGTTCCAGAGGTCAAGGAGACAATCAGCCAAGTGGGATAGCACATCAAGAATTTTACCCCCGCACTGTAGAGAGTTTTTTAATGTTTCTATAGGCATATTGACACTCCTGCACTAGTGGGGTTGCATTGCCGATAATGAAGAATTGACGCCCATACCATGACAACGAGCATTTCAGCCTGGCTTCCTGCAAGATGTGCTGCTTGTCCTGATAATTAAGACAATGGAGAATAATTGCTCTGGGCTTCCCTTGTGGTGGTGGTTGGGATCAGAGGGAGCGATGAGCCTGCTCAATTATGTTTGTATCTCCGTGCAGTGGCAGACCAGCAATTTCTTGTAGTAGCCGCTGAACAAAGGCTAACATATCAGAACCATCAGCCTGCTCCTGGATGTCACAAACCCACTCAGCAGGTCAGCCCTCTACTCCCAAAGTGCCAACCTCTGTGCACAGTCTTGTGAACAGTTAACAGAAATAGGGTAACCCTCCTGTCTGTTTTGCGGGTTCGAATCAACCTTTGATCTCAAGTTCTGGAGGGATTCAAAATGTAAACCTCTTGCTTAGCGTACCCAATGCACAGGCTCAGAAAATTCTGTCTTCAAGGGCCAGATATCTTTGCCTATGGGCACCTAACCAGGTGTACAAAAATGAACCCTTAAAAACTCTATTAAAAGACCTCAGATTTAACTCTACCTTTTTCCAGTTTGGTATCACCATTCATGCATATGCATAGTGTCAGCATTAACCATATATACTTCACTTGTTAAACAAAGAAATTCAAAGACAGACCAAGTAGGCTCTAAAAATAGAGTTTTACTAAAATAGATAAAAATATGTAAAACATAAAATACAGAACCATATATCACAAGAACCATACCATCTTTTAAAAGAACAAGGTTTTAAAGTGCAATTCTTACTACAGTGGCAGTCAGCTATTTCCCAAAATTTCTGTAATATTTCCAGATATACCTAATGCTTTCTCCATTTCTTCAGTAGGGGCAGCAGAGAGAAACTCTTCAGACATTTCACGAAATATCTGGAAATAGCTGGCAATGTCTCTGGCTACTACTGTACAGTACTTAGATTTGTCTCTCTCTCTAAATACCTGCTTAAAGTGCTCAAAGATGTGTCTTTCTCAGAGTGTAGATAGAAGTGTGTCAAATGGAAAACAGAATGCTGTTTTTTTTGTTTTTTTTCTTAATTTAAAGTTTATTGATCGTTTTACCCATGATACAACTCAGGCAGATATACATACAGACAAATCATATCTATACAATGTTACTTATACATGAATCTACCACTCCCCTTCCATTAAACCCCTTCCCCTCCCTCCTCTCTTCCCCCATACCCTTATCCACTAGGTTAAAAATGTATAAGACCTCGTACCCTGCTAAGATTTGTTCTGTTGGGATTGATCATCTAATCCTGTATCACACGTAGCCCCTTTAATTGACCCTAAGTGCATAGAGAGTATAAAGGGGGTCCCATATCTTATTAAACTTGGACATTGTATTGTTCAGATTAGCAATAGTTTTCTCGGTACTCAAGTTTGGTAAAATTTCCGTTAACCATTCTTCATAGGAGATTTCTTGCTGGTCAAGCCAATGTCTTAACACCAACTTCTTGACTGACATAGCAATAAGTGTAATATGATATTTCCGGTTGCTAACTCTAACTCCAGATAAGTCACCTAGGAGACAAATTTGGGGAGTGAATAGTTCCTCCAATCCCAAGAGGGAATCTGAAGATTGCATAATCTTGTGCCACAATGGGGCCACCTTCTGGCAGTCCTAGAAGATATGAAGTAAATTACCCTCCTCCTGCTGACACCTCACACAGATATTGGAAACCTTGAGTCCCCGCTTCACCAATTTGCAAGGTGTATAATAAGCGTTATGCAATATAAAAAGTTGCATCAGCCTTAACCTATCCTGTTTGATGAATTTGTGGGAGGTATACCAGATAGACGACCAGTTAATCGCCTGCCCGGGGAAAAAAGATCCCCACAGACCCGTTGGTCCGCAGTGATCTGGTGATTTCCAGCCAATCAGGATGTTATAGATCTTAGCCACTGCCCTGGGTCCACCACTTATCGTACTGAATTCCTTGCAGAAGGCTATGGGCTGGTCTGTCCGGGGTGAATGGCCGAAGAAACTTGTTAAAACATGCCTGAGTTGAATAACCTGAAAAGTTTGTCTGTTGGAAATACCAAGCTTGTCTATAATTTCCTGATTAGACATCCATCTATAGGTATTATCTATAAAACTAGAGACTTCCCGATCCGAGGGTATTGAGAGCCAGAATGGGGAGATTGGTTTGCCCGCAATTTTAAGATTGAGATTGCCTACAATAGGTTGACTAAGATCCTTGAAGTGATTATATTTAAGGAATCTGCAGACCTGTGTATGGATTTTAAGTGAAGTGTAAATTATCGAGCTTTTGAGCTTTACTGGAAGGAGGATCTCCCTGACATGCAACACACACATGGGGTTTAAACCATGTGAACGTAAAAGTTCTAGTTCAATGTGAAGCCATGCTGGGGCCTTACCTGGGACTCCCTGAAATGTCCATCTCATGTACTTGTTAATATGGGCAGCCCAAAAATACAAAAGTATGTTGGGCAATCTCAAGCCTCCTTTGTTCTTGGGGGCCAACAAGGTGTGATAAGCTATTCAGGAGGACTAATTAGACCACAGGAATTTAATAAACAAAGATTGTAATTTCTTAAACCAGGATATGGGGAGCCAAATATTAAGCATGGACAGGGGATATAATAAGCAGGGAAATATGTTCATTTTAATGAGGTTTATTTTCCCCCACAGTGAGATGGGAAGGGAAGCCCACCTGTTTAAATCTTGAGCCACCTTATTCACCAAAGTGTCTAAGTTCAACCTAATAACCTGACTATGGCTACGGGCAAGTTCTACTCCCAAATATCGGAGAGAATCTTGCTGCCACTTCAGTTCATAAGCCTCAATCTTGGACCTAAAGGGTTTATGGTTTAGGGGGAATACCATAGTTTTACCAATATTTAACTTGTAATTAGCAATACTACCAAAGGAGGCAATAATATCCAGAATATGCAGAATAGATCTTCCCGGGTCGGAGAGCTGCAGGAGAAGATCATGCGCATAAGCGGACACCTTAACTTCGCAGGGAAAAATAGGGATCCCCTGAATATTCGGACAGTTTTGCAGCCTTCTAATTAAAGGTTCGAGATACAGATTAAATAATAATGGTGACAGGGGGCAACCCTGCCTGGTATCTGTGTGGAGAGTGAAACTTTGCGAGATAACTCCATCCCCTGAGACCCGGGCAGAGGGAGATTTATATAATGCACGTATCCAATTAATAAAATCTGGAGGGAAACCAAAATTCTCTAAGACATGAAAGAGATATTCCCAGTGTACCCTGTAAAATGCCTTCTTGGTGTCAAGGGAGATCAAGACAGCAGGATAAAGGTACGTCCCTGGACACGAAGACATCACGAAAAGAGTTCTTAAGTGATCCACGAGGACCTCCCTTCAAAAACCCCGTTTGTTCCGACCCTATCAGGCCATCCATTACCTTTTCCAAATGATTCGCTAAAAGTTTAGACAGGATCTTGATGTCCTGATTTATTAACGAGATCGGGTGGTAGTTAGAAACACAATCCAGCGGTTTGCCCAGTTTGGGGATCAAAACTATTAGTGCCTCAAATAATGAAGTGTCAGTTTCCGCCCCAGATAGAATGTGTTTATACAGGGGAAGGAGCATTGGCATTAATTGGGCTAGAAACTTTTTATAAAATAGAGCTGAGTATCCATCGGGACCTGGAGTTTTGTTAATTGAGAGGGCGTTAATAACCACTGAGATTTCATCCGAAGTTATTGGAACCAGTAGAGCATCCTGTTGCTCCCTAGAAAGTCGAGGTAAATGTGAGTCCTGTAAAAAACCCTGGATTTGTTGGGCCATTGGGGGAGTGGACATGGCACCATACAACTCCTTATAATAATTGGTAAGTTCTTTTATAATTTCCAAGGGATGGGTTTTAAGGGAATTATCATGCAAAGACCGTATGGAGGTAATATAGCAGGCTGTTTCCATTTGTTTAACCCTGAGAGCTAAGAGCTGGCCTGCTTTTTCCCCCTGGTCAGTATATGAAGCCTGAGTTTTTAAATATATAATAATCAGTCTTTTCCCGGAGGAGTTCCATATATGTGGCTCTCAATTTAATTAACTCCTGCCGATTATTCTCTGCACTGGGAAGGGAAGGGTCATCTTCTAAAGTTTTAATTTGGTCGAGCAATTGGGACAGCTAGCATTGGAAGCCTTTTTCCTGTATGTGGCCATGCTGATTAAGGTTCCTCTGGTATATGCCTTAAAGGCTCCCCATACTAGGTCGGGCCTGCTCGAGGTGTCCTTGTTAGAATGATAAAAGAGGTCGATCTGGTCTTGTATCTGCTTCATAAGAGAAGCGTCTTTAAGCAGCAGATCATTTAACTTCCATCTGGGGGTCCTGTTCGGAAGAGATACCATAGTTATCCAGTAGGAAACTATGGCATGATCAGAGGGAACTCCAGGCAGTATCGAGAAGTCGAGTGTAGCAGGAAGCAGGGAATGGGACAGGAGTAGGTAATCTATCCTCGAAGAGGAAGAATGTACAGAGGAAACGAAGGTATAATTCCTGTCCTGGGGATGCAACACCCACCAGATGTCACACAATCCAAGTTGAGCGAGAAATTCCCTGAAAGCCTGCTGGCCTGGAGAAAGACTAGTTTTCTGAGGACTGGACTGGTCCATAACCCGATTGAGTACTAAATTAAAGTCTCCCCCAATAATCATGGGAATAGGGATAAATGCCTGCAGGATTAGTGCTAGTTGAGTGAAGAATTCAGGGTTATCCCAGTTAGGGCCATAGATACTGCCTAAAATTACTTCCTTATTATAAAGTAAACCGTGCACGAGAATATACCTACCCCCCGGGACTTTAACTACCTTAATGGTGTTAAAAGGGATTTTCCTGTGAATAAGAATCATTACCCCACAACTATTGGAGGAGCCCTCAGCGCTAAACAGAACACTGTTTTAAAAAAACTGTCTTTGCCAACCCCTTTTCGTGAGGTCACCTAGCTCCTCCTCTGTTTATTAAAAATCATACACCCAGGATGTTTTATCATATTAGAGGGTAAGTTAATTAGGTTACATCAGCAGAAACACCTTTCCCCATGTGACTTCCCCAATCAAGTCTGTAAATTTCCTTTCATCTATGAGCAGTATTCTCTCTCACACAGACATCAAAGCATTTATGATTTCGTACCAGTGTGCCATAACCTGGTTTCCTCCTTGAAACATCATAAAATGGATACTGATTTCCCTCTTAGCAGTTAAAGCTATATTTAACTTAGATAAACAGAAGATCCTTGATTAATGCCTGTTCTAGTCTATAATTCACTCCTGGCCTTCCAGGTAACACCTTGTATCTAAAACCTGTGTGCGTGTGTGTGTGTCATCTCACATGCTGTCTCAGCATCTCTCATGAAAGACAGTCCATAACACATTTTTATATTACAAAAAGCATAGTGTACTCAGAACTGGCTATCCACGTGTCACACTGGATACTGACAATAACCAAACTATTCCATTGGCTACAGGCTTCAAGGTCATCAGACTTAAGATCCAGCTTGACTAGGCTTTTCTTTAAATCGGCAGTCTTGGCAGAATTCCAAACCTGGGAGTCCTCCAATGAACTTGTATGGACTTCTGTGTCCCCCAGCTGGCGAGTAACAACTGCAAGAGCCAGTTTCAGTGACTGCAGCTCATCAACAACTTTAGCTAACGTGAGTTTAATCCCAGCCATGTCAGCCAAAAGGAGATCTAATTTATCTGGCTCAGGATCACCTTCAGAGGAATCAGAGATGGGATGCTTATGAAGAGGTTGAGGCCTGGGAGCTGGTGGTGGTGGTGCCGTTTCAGCAACCAGCAGATTATCAGTGTTATTCTCTATTTTGGTCTTCTTTTAAGGCACAGGTGATGTTAACAGGTTAGTCTCAATGGATAAAGCAGAAAAGTAAAGTAAATACCAGGTGTTGCCTATAAAAATAATAAAAATAATACCACCATGAACACAAAGCTATAAGGAGCATAACTGTTCAGCCCAAGAGCATCATGTGACTCTCATGCTCTCCACAGTTGTGTTTAAAAAAAAAGTAATAAAAAGGCTTGCATGCCTATATACACTGCAGTCACCCCAACATACAAGCCCACTAACACACTAAATCCCCCATTAAATCACAGCAATTATACTAAAGAAGCAGGAACGTAATTAGTTTACAAAGATTGAAAGATCAATACCAGAATAAGGGCAATAACAATTACTGTATTATAGAAAAAGTACACAGTCACATTATCAGCAGCAAAAATAATTTATTAATAGTAAGATATGTAATCACAGACAGTGGCTAATGAGTTGAAAAAAGTAAATAAAAAGTAAACAATGCTGTCCAATTGTCAATCCCCTACCCACCATCCAACCATAAGGTTACCTGAGGTCAAACAGCACTTGTGTAGATAAATCATTTATCTGACAGCTCACCATTGTATATCCCTTATATACTAACATAAAAAATGTATTATAATAAGATGCTACCCAATTTGACAGCAGCTTTCCATGCAGTAATTGGCACATACACTACTCTTACCTCCCTGGCCAGGTGTTAAATGACAGTTTACTATCATCTGCATATTGAAACAGCTGATGCAGTATGCAGGTGATTGTAATCTGACATTCGGTGTCCGGCTGTGGAGATGGGAGAATGGTACTGTATGAGTCACTAGCCAATGGGTAACAAATAGTAAAACAGTGGTGCTGGAATGCTTGATAATTCTAATTACTGATGAAGAAGGGCAATAAGCCCTACAAGGAAAGTCCTATGAGGAAAGACTCAGAGAGTTAAATACATACTCTCTAGAGGAAAGGAGGAAAAAGGAAGACATGATAGAAACATTCAAATACCTCAAAGGTATCAATAAGGTACAGGAAGGTGGCATTTTGCACAGAAAAAGATGCTCAAGGACAAGGGGGCATGATATGAAGCTGAAAGGGGAAGACTTAGAGAGGATGTGGGGAAATACTTCTTTACAGGAAGGGTGGTGGACATCTAGAACAGCCTCCCAGCAGAGGTAGTGGGTACCAGAATGGTAACAGGTTTCAAACATGCATGAGATAGCTACACAGGGACCTTGGTAACAGGTCGGGTTGGGGGGTAAGGCCAGGCATCAGTTAGGGGCTATGGTAGCAAAGTAGGTAGGGACCTTTGGGCAGACTAGGTGGGCCACTAGGTCCTTTTCTGCTGACAGCTTCTATGTTTCTATGTTTCCATGTAATAACATAGGTAATTTGATGGGTAATGGGAGCGGTTGTGTAAACATGAATCAAGCAGCATGTTCTGTGAGAGAAAGGTGTTTGAGGGTTTACAGTTAGTGAAATGAAGCAAAATGGAATTAAAATCAACAAAACCATGCATGTCAGTAAACATGCAGCAAAAAAACAAACAAAACATACACCCCCACAAGGCATCACATCAAGAAATGAATGATCATGTAATTCGTTTATTGTATAACACAGTGGAAAAAGATTCTCGTAGAAAAGTCTCACAAATACATCAAGAAGACAGAGTTACATTTCACCAGGGCATCACCCAGCTTCATCAGACTAAAGTGCTAGTGCTCACATCATATATATATATATATATATATATATATATATATATATACACATATATATAGTGACTCCAAATCAGTTAATTAAATGTGACGTACAAATCTATCATTAAAAATCACTTGGCGTGTTTATCTCCAGGCACAATCACTTAACATCATTTTATCCAGAATGGGTAAACAACCACATTAAAGTTTTCAATCAGGCACTGGCTATACTAACTTATATTTGTATACACAGTTAACTCAGTTGTCAGTCAAGCACTGGCTATACAGTGATCGCTTAGATTTGTATATACAATTAATTCAAGATGCTTAAATCATTTAACTTGCAACAGTGTTTACAGCAGTGATTAGTTACGTGCCATATAACAAACATTGGCTATGATCACTTGTATTTGTGTGCACAATTAATTCAGTAGGCTTAAATCAATTAAATTGCAGCAGTGATTAGTTACATGCCCTGTAGGTTGTCACCATTTATTTAGGAAAGCAGACAGATCAATTGCTTCATTTAAACCCTGATCACTCCTGACCTTTAGTTTATATATCCAAAAACGTTCCCGCTGACCAAGTTTTTTCTCCAGATCTCCCCCCCCCCCCGGACCAAATGTAACCTTTTCAATCCCGAGGAACGAGATTTTGTGTGTTATTGAGTGATTACTATTAATATGTTTAACAATGGCATAGTTCTCATTATTGTATTCCATGACACGGACATGCTTCCCCATGCATATTTTGAAACTCCTTTTTGTTCTACCTATGTAGTAATGACCACAACTACATTTTAAAAAATACACCACTCCCTCCATACTGCAAGTAATAAATTGTATTAATTCTATGTTTTCTCCAGTTGCTGGATTTCAAAAGCTGCCGCAGGGCATAACATGTTTGCAATAAATGCAATTTTGGCATCTAAAAGTACCTTTGTCAGTAAACGTACTGTGAAGTACACGTACATGCACACTGGCACCATACAGCCACATCTCCTGAAAACATTTATTTTAGAAAAAAATTTGAAATAAATAAAAAATGTGCAATCAAGTTGCTACAACCCCTTTCACCTACCAACCCAAAGCATTCAATGAATCCATATTCTAATCTAACACCAGCACGCACAAATTTCCATGAATCACAGGTTCAAATCCCACAGCACTCAGCTTCTGAATAAATACAACTACATAGCACAAGTAGACAACTGCGTGAATATAACATAGTTTTATTAATATACAATGGTCCCATAGTTGACTTGAGCATCACCATCCATTCAGGGACCAGAACATACAACCCACATACAACTTATGCTCGGTTGCGTAGTAGAGAGGTAGATTGCACTGCTGGTTAAAATAAAGGATATTTGTCAATTTGAACTTTGCAGCTTGACATTTTCACACTAGGAAATCATGAGCTATGCAAGCCATCAGAAGTTCATATAGAAAAGCAATGTCTCTGCTAAAAAACATAGAAACATTTAAGGTGATGGCAGACAAGGATCGTGTGGCCCACCTGGTCTGCTCCTTTTCCCTATTTAATGCAATACCACAGACACTAGTTGTTCTGTGGCTTACCCTTTCTTCCCTATTGCGAGAGTACTCATGTCTATCCCATGCATTCTTGAATTCCCCTACTGTTTGTGCCCTCCATCACCTCTGCAGGGAGGCTGTTCCAAGCATCCACTTCTCTTTCTATGAAAAAGTACTTCCTCACGTTGTCCCTTAGCCTATCCCCTCCAGCCTCATATGATGCCCCCTTGATGTTATACACTTTCTTTTTTCTGAAAGTTGTTACCCTCCTGTACCTTGTTTATACCCCTGAGGTACTTGAAAGTCTCTATCTCATCCCCCGTCCTTCAGGGAATACATATTGAGGTCCTCTAGTCTTTCCTCATATGACTTTTGGTGCAATTCTTGCACCATTTTTGTTGCCCTTCTCTTGACTGCCTCTACTCTGTCTATATCCTTCTGGAGATGCAGCCTCCAGAACTGGACATTGTACTCCAGATGAGGTCTCACTAGTGATCTGTACGGTGGCATAACCACCTCCTTTTTTTCTGCTGGTGGTACCTCTCCCTATGCACCCTAGCATCCCACTGGCTCTCCCCACAGCCTTCTCACATTGTTTGATTACCTTTAGATCATCAGATATGATTACACCCAGGTCCCTTCTTGAATGGTGGCTGTCAGTACCTCTTCTCCCATCTAGTACTCCTCCCTTGGATTTCTGTGCCCCCAAATGCATTATTTTGCACTTCCTTGCATTGAATCTTAGCTGCCACACTATCCATTACTCCTCAAGCATGTTTCAGTCCTTTCTCATTTTTTGCACCCCTGCCCAGAGTGTTGACCCTGTTGCAGAGCTTAGTGTCATCTGCAAAGAGGCATACCTTCCCCTCAAGCCCTTCTGCAATGTTGCTTATGAAGACATTGAAGAGGACTAGCCCAGCATGGATCCCTGTGGCACCCCACTGGTCACCCTATCTCCTCAGATTGAATGTCATTTACCATCACCCTCTGTGTCCTGTCACTCAACCAGTTTCTGACCCAGATTATTATCTTGGGGCCAACTACCAGGCTGCCAAGCTTATTTACCACCTCCTATGTGGGAGGCTGTCAAAGGCCTTGCTGAAATCTAGGCAGGCCACAACCACCGCCCCTCCCTGATCTACCTCCCTGATCACCCAGTCAAAGAAATATATTCCTAACTGCATCAGACAAATATATCTGAATCTCTCACTCTCATCATGTATTCAGCAACAGTATATTACAGGATTTATCTAGTGTATTTTTTTACTTAATAATCAAAACAAAAACATGGTTGTCATAAATATGTGATCACAATAAGACAAGTTGAACAAAAATCAGCAGTAACCCACACCACATTTAACAAACTTAAAGGAATGGCTGGTAACTGTTTTATTTTAAAACATGTATTATTTGTCATGTGAATACAAATAGCCGTTGGTAAGTTTATGTACTATAAAAAAAAAGGCATGCTTTATTTTCCCTAGAAAAGCTAATGCTTCTTTCTCAAGGCACACCTTACTGACAGCTTCTCTGTAGTCCACATGCCTCAGCAAAAAATTGGAACCAATATTTAAAATATGACCTAAGTGTTAATGGACACTTGTTCAGTGTTCCGTTACAAACCGTGGCTGAAGGGAAGCACATCAGAGATGAAACAGAACTGCTCTGAGTGGGTGCTGTGCTGAACACAGGAGCAGAAAGGAATAGCGTCAATAAGGAGACCGAGACCGGAGCACTAGGGAACAGACTTGAAGGGAAGTACTTTGGTGTTGGGGCTGGGATAGTTTTGTGCAGACAGGAGATTCGCTAAGTTAGGTGGCAAATATTATTACTGGTGTTACATTAGGGTTGTAATTTAGTTTGGCTACTTCAATTACCTTAACAGGGGCTCTTCTTTGAAACTGTAACTATCACATTTGTTTCAGGGGTTGTAGAGTGCTTGGAATTCATTTGTTTTTCCCCCTAGGACACCAGATTACTTAATTGATTGTTTTTCTTCCATCCGGGGAGCAAAGGCCTAACCTGCCCTCCCACTCCATCCCCACCCACCCTGGGCACTCTACCTTTATGGTCGTCCTGCAAGCCACTCCTTCTTAAGGGCACAGAGGTAGTTAGAGGAGCAGCACAACAGACAGACTCATTGATATAAGGGCTACAAGTAGGGGGGTGAATCATTAGGTGGATAACACAAGTAGTAGGCAGCAACGGGAAGAGAAAGGGTAAGAAAAGAAGAAAAAACACAGGGTCAGAAGGGAAGGAATTAAGAACTAGAGTAAGATGTGGGGTGTGCTGCAGTGCAGTGGGTGTGGAGCAGCAGTCTTCAGAAAATCATTCTGGGTACTACAGTGCTGCCCCATCTGTAGGCACGTCTCTGGGCTGAGGACAGAAGTGGACAGTCTCCGGGCCAAGCTGGCAGGAGTACTGAAGTCCTTTGCCCACACTCAGAGGCCACCATGTCACCAGCCACTGCCACCAAGGATGCCAAGGCAGAGGGAGGGATGGAATACGGTGGGCTCAAGGAGGATCGGGGGAAGTCAGAGACACATCTGCCATCCGGTCCAGCTAAGAAACTAATATAGTGTTTATAGGAGTGGGAGAGCCCCTCAGGGGAATGCAAGGCTGAGACAAGGGGAGATGTGAAGAGTGTCCAGGTTGGAGCCCAAGGGATGAGAGGAAGAGGACCCCAAAGGAAGAAGAAATTACTCCTGGTGGGGGACTCAAGGGAATGGAGCTTGGAAAGGATAGCAGGGAGGAACGAGTGGTCGAGTGCCTTCCAGGAGGTGCAGCTCAGAGGGAGGGAGAGCAAATCCAGATGATTGCTGAGGAAGTTGCAAGGTGGGGGGTAGAGGTTATTATCCACCTGGGGACAAATGACCTATCCAACAGCAGGACAAGCCTAGAGAGGGTTCAAGAGAACTTCTGGGAGATGGGTGGGGCACCTGGGGAAAGTAGCAAACTCTGTGACATTTTCAGAGGTACTGCCTGTCCATGGCAGTGGGGGGGGGGATCTCTGTATTAGCACCTTCAACAAATGGTTGAAGGGCTGGAGCAGCAAGAATGGGTATGGCTACACTGGGGACTGGGGACCCACCTGGAATGATGCAGACCTGTACAACAGTGATGGACTACATCTGTCCAGGAAGGGGAGGGTAGTCCTCAATGAACAGTCCAAATGCTTCATTGATGGGTATTTAAACTAGCCATGGGGGGCACACAAGAGAGGGAAAATGGTAGCAGCCCACCCCCAAAGAGCACAGAGAATGGAACAGAGATGCACAAAGACAATTTGAACATAGGGAAAACACAACCAGGCACAGAGTTTAAGCAGAAGAACCATATCCACATAAGAAATATTATTGGGGAAGGGGGGAGAGAAGCAGGGGAGAAACAGGAGGAATAGGGGAATGGTAGGCAGCAAGTCATGAAAGGTCATGGTAACGAATGCCCGCAGCCTGGAAAATAAAAACCCAGATCTGGAGGCCTTACTAGTAGAGGGGGACCGAGACATAGCTGTAATAACAGAGACTTGGTACACCACAAATCATGGATGGGACATTAATGTACTGGGTTATGCTCTGTTCAGGAGGGACAGGGGAGGTAAAAAAAGGGAGGGGTGGCCCTGTATATCAGAGAAGGTATAAAGGCTACAGAGGTGTAGGGTAGACAACAGGAGGCCAAGGCACTGTGGGTCATCCTCGAGCTGGGCAATGGCATAGCAGTATGCACGGAGGTGATTTACAGGCTGCCAGCACAGAGGAAGGAAGCATATAGGGAACTGCTAGATGACATACATGAGATGGCACCAAAGGGGGAGGTTGTACTACTGGGGGATTTTAATATACCAGATGTAGACTGGACTACCTCAGCAGCTACTTCAGCCAGGAGCCGTATATTCTAGAGTCTCTACAGGGGGCAGAATTCAGGCAGCTTGTGCTTGTTCCCACCAGAGACAGGGTGATTCTGGACCTGGTACTGACCAACGGGGACAGAATTGCAGATGTCCAGGTAGAAGGACAACTGGGGGCCAGTGACCACAACATAGTGTGGTTTAGCATGTGGACAGGGACTAAATTGAGTCAGCACAGGGAAAATTTTTAGATTTCAGGAGGGCAGACTTTGCTGAAATGGGGAGATATAAAAGAGCAGCCCTGGAGAAGAGGGGTGCAAGAGGGGGGGTTAAACAACTATTGAGGCAACTAAAAGTAGCCATAGTGGAAGTGACAAAGCAATGCATCAGGTTAGTGTCCAAGGGGAAGAGAAGGAGGAAGCCACTATGACTCTCGAAAGAGGTTGCAGACAAGGTAAGGGCTAAAAGAGCGGGGATCAGAAAATATAAGATCCAAAGGAAGGAAGACAGGGACGCGTACCTAGAGTGTCTAAGGGAAGCAGGGAAGGTGGTTAGGAGAGCAAAGGTGCAGACTGAGGAGGGATTAGCACAAACAGTAAAAAAAGGGGACAAGACATTCTATAGGTACATCAGTGATAGAAGCAAAAATTGGTGGGGGGATTGTAAGGCTCAAAGGAGATGAAGGGGAGTGTAGAGAAGGAAACCTGGAAAAGGCAGAAATACTGAATAAATACTTCTGTTCAGTATATACTGAAGAGGAGGAGGGTCACAATACTGAAGGTGGACAAGACAACGGGACCATATGGCATATACCCAAGGATATTAAGGGAATTGTGCAAAGAACTTGCAGCACCTCTGGCAGTCTTGTTCACTGAGTCACTCAATACAGGAGTGGTTCCACAGGACTGGAGGGCACATGTGGTACCTCTCCACAAATCCAGCAATAGGGAGGAGGTGAGAAACTATATGCCAAGGCTACAGGAGGGCACACCCCTGCCCTGGAGCACCCCACCGATGACTCTGAGCCACCCCAACCGCAAGCAGAGGCTACAGGAGGGTGCACCCCTGCTCCGGAGCACCCCACCGATGGCCCTGAGCCGCCCCAACCGCAAGCCAAGGCTACAGGAGGGCGCACCCCTGCCCCGGAGCACTCCACTGATGACCCTGAGCTTCTCTGACCGCAAGCCGAGGCTACAGGAGGGCACACCCCTGCCCCAGAGCACCCCACCGATGACCCTGAGCCACCCCGACCGCAAGCCGAGGCTACAGGAGGGCGCACCCCTGCCCTGGAACACCCCACCGATGACTCTGAGCCACCCTGACCGCAAGCCGAGGCTACAGGAGGGCGCACCCCTGCCCTGGAGCACCCCACCGACGACCCTGAGCCGCCCTGACTGCACGGTAACTGCCATTGAAAACGGAAACAACGCATTGCCTGTCTCCCTTTGCCCTACTTTTGAATTTTGGCACCTTTTACAGCCTGGACTCTTAAGTTTCCCAGCTCATCTGAAAATAGCTTGTTTTTCCCTCTAAAAGTGAAACGGTGCTGCATTGAAGCAAAGTACACCTAATTCAGTAAGCGGGACTGTTAAAAGTCCTCAGTATTCTATTCTTTGGGCTGCATTACCTCGAGTGCAAACGAACTGTCTCCCTCGCTCTGCTTAATTTTGTTCCCAGTTGAGGTTGAGATCTATTGGAGAAGTGCAAATCAGTAATGGCTGGGCAATGGGAGCTGAGTCCTGATTCTCATTCTGTGCAGCTCCTTGGCATGAAACTGCCGGGCGGCACTGCGCTGAAAAGACGGAGCGCTCACTCTAGGGAGGGCAAAACTTGTTCTAAGTGAATCAATTTCTGAATTTAAAAGTGATAAGTTAATATAGTAGCAGATATTACTCCACAGCCTGTTCTTGAATTAACCTTGGTGCAAACGGTATACGTTTATGCCAATAATTAATTAACTGCTTAAAGCTGCATACTCTAGTGAATGTTTCTAGTAAAGCCATATAGCCATTTAAAGTATAGCCTGCCTGTTTGCAATTTAATCTTTCCACCTACTTTCTTTGTCCCTCTCTTCTCCCCTCTCAAAGCTCCTCCAATCTCATCTCTTTATTACTTCAGCCTCCCTATATTAGAAGACCACTCACCCTCTCTCTTTCTCCTTAGCCGAGGCTACAGGAGGGCGCACCCCTGCCCTGGAGCACCCCACCAATGACCCTGAGCCGCCCCGACCGCACGGTAACTGCCATTGAAAACGGAAACAACACATTGCCTGTCTCCCTTTGCCCTACTTTTGAATTTTGGTGCCTTTTACAGCCTGGACTCTTAAGTTTCCCAGCTCATCTGAAAATAGCTTGTTTTTCCCTCTAAAAGTGAAGCGTTGCTGCAGTGAAGCAAAGTACACCTAATTCAGTAAGCGGGACTGTTAAAGTCCTCAGTATTCTATTCTTTGGGCTGCATTACCTCGAGTGCAAACGAACTGTCTCCCTCGCTCTGCTTAATTTTGTTCCCAGTTGAGGTTGAGATCTATTGGAGAAGTGCAAATCAGTAATGGCTGGGCAATGGGAGCTGAGTCCTGATTCTCATTCTGTGCAGCTCCTTGGCATGAAACGGCCGGTTGGCACTGTGCTGAAAAGACGGAGTGCTTTCCCCGCAGTCGCTTTGCGACTGCGCCCTACTCGCCCCACCACACCCACCCTTGGCCGGCTCTAGCTATAGGGTTAGGCCACACCCTTAACATGCCCCTAGGTGGTGGAAAATTACTAACTCCTCAGTTTGCCATTAGCAGGTTATAGTGCTCTACAACTAGAGGGCATATTGAAATATTCAGTATTTCAAGCTGCTAGTAATCAAACTAGTAAGACTCACTAAACCCTACTTCTCTCCCCTAAGACACAGCTTATTACTTCAACACTGAGCATGTTCTAATATTATACTCAATATGGCCATTAAGACCTTTGCAATACTTCTACTAGTAACAATTCTTCTCAACCCATTATTGGTCCAAGTCCCACACAACCCTAAAAAAACTTCATTTGGCTGTACCCAAACTATTAACTCTAAGACCCCCCTGTTTCAAATGTCTTTTGAACACCCCTGTGACACCTCCCACTTATTATTACACATAAGCTCATATACCACTTAGCCTACTCCCTTCATAAACCCTTGGTGAGCAAAATTCCTTTGCCAACTCCTTTCACCCATCGTAAACTGTGGCACTTCCTCCTCCTAGAGTTACTTTTATCTGGGGACATTGAGCAAAACCCTGGACCCGTAACAACTAACCAGTCAACAAATAATGCAACTTGGCTAGACTCCAAGGGACTATGGATTGCGCACATGAATATTAGGAGCCTCCTTCACAATCTAACCGAACTTGAGACATGGGTTGCACAGAACCTCCCTGACATCCTCTGCCTGTCAGAGACCTGGTTAAAGCCCTCTGTTGCTGATCATCTATGTGCTCTACCCAATTACAATCTTATTAGGCAAGACAGGGTCGCCTCCAAGCGTGGGGGTGGAGTTGCCATCTACTTCAAACAACACCTGTTGCTAGTCCAAAATGCTCTACCTGCCCTATCTCTCTGTGAAGCACTCCATGCAACGCTTCTACTAGGCTCAAAGAAGTTCAGCTTAATTTGTGCCTATAACCCTCCTGTGGGAGGGATAAAAGGCCTAGAAGATCTCCTGTTACTATTAGATAGTACCATTGGCCATAACAAAGTCCTTGTGCTGGGTGACCTAAACCTAAACTGGGCTAGTAAATCAATTCAGGCCTCCCACACCTTAGTACAAGGCCACGACTTTCATCAGCTGATCTCTGACCCCACCAGGGTCAGGGATCCCCCTCAGTCTAGCACGTTTATTGATTGGATCCTTACAAACCATCCTGATAGCATCAGCTGCGCAGATACCCTTCCAGATGTAATCAGTGATCACTCCCCGATCTGTTGCATCTGGAGCTCAAATAAAAAACCATCTCCGCCCCCAAGACTTGTCACGTTCCGCAATCTTGCCAGGTTCAACCCTATTCATTTTACTCATGACCTCTCAACGATTGACTGGTCCTCCATCCACAGCGCATCTAATGTCCAGTCTGCCCTTGATAGTTTCCTTACAAAATTTAGTCAGCTCCAAGACACCCATGCCCCATGGATCACTCGGCGCTTTTGTGGTACTCAGACTAAGAGGCTAACAAAAGATCTACTAACTCAGATAAGGGCCAGAGATAAAGCCTGGCATCGTTTTAAGTCCACAGGGATGGAATCTGACTACTGCCACTACTGCTCACTGAGAAACACTTGCAAAAGAAACATCCGTCTATCCAAAAGTGCTTTCTGCAGGAACCTATTAACAAAAGCCTCTGGTGACTCCAAGAAATTCTGGACCACCATAAAAACCCTCATGGGTTCTAATCAAAAGGCCCATACAAATGACATGCTGTTAAATGGCATACATTGCAACAACCCGTTAACCATAGCCAACACCTTTAATCACCATTTCTCAGATTTATCAAACTACCTGACCTCCTTCCCAACTGGCCACACTGCTCTGCCCCAATGTGACACCAAACCTCCACCTCCGAACCCCCCCTTTAGGTTCTGGAGCATTCAAAAAAGAGAAGTAGAACAATTACTTCTCTCCATCCATGAAAATACCAGCTCAGGATCAGATGGTCTTGAACCTAGGCTCCTGAAAGTTGCGGCTCCCTTCATAGCCTCCCCACTAACCAAAATCTTCAATATGTCCCTATGCTGTGGTATAGTCCCAAATAAATAGAAAATTGCTAAAATCACCCCCATTCCATAAAAAGGAGACCCAAAGGAAATCAAGAACTATCGCCCCATTGCTATACTCTCTGTATTAAGCAAAATCTTGGAAAAATTAGTCGCCACCCAAACAATAGAATACCTCCAAAAATACAACCTCCTTTCTAGCTCTCAACATGGATTCCATAAAGGTTACAGCACCACCTCTGCCCTGCTAAAGTTGACTAGTGACATTTATTCCTCCATCGACTTAGGCCTCTTGACAGGCGCAGTTTTCATCGACCTAACTAAAGCTCTTGACCTGGTCAACCACACACTTCTTCTAGCAAAACTACAGTCATTTGGTTTCTCCTCAGCAACCATTACCTGGTTCGAAAGCTACCTGACTGACAGACAACAGGCTGTGATCTTTAATTCAGCAATCTCGGATCCTGCACCGATCCACGTTGGAGTACCCCAGGGCTCCATTCTTGGTCCTCTACTTTTCACTGTCTTCATTGATGACATCCCTTTAACTGAACCGAACTGCTCATCTCTGCTCTATGCTGTCGATTTGGTTATCTACCACAGTGCAAAACTTCGACTTCCCTAAACCATCCCCTTGCCTTGGACTTCACGAGTATCCAAACCTGGCTCACTGATAATAAACTAGTCCTCTACTCTAGCAAATCCTACTCAATGTTGTTTGGCTCACCGGCCAGACTCAAATCAAATCTAAATCCGCTTATCATCTCATGCGAGGACAGCTCCCCTCTACCCTCTGCCAAATCCTTTAAATATCTAGGTGTCACCCTGGATGAATCTCTTGACCTCGACCTCTGTATCTCGACTATCTGTAAGTCCGCAAATGTCAAGATAGGAAGTGCCTATCACACCAGCTATGCCCTCACCCCTCAAGCCAGACTAGTTGTGGCTCAAGGCTTCCTTTTACCAGCTCTAGCATATGGCTCTGCAATCTACCTATCTGCATCTAAATCCTCCTTCCATAAATGGGATACCACTTACAATAGCATCTGCCGCTATGCCTCTGCTTCACCGCGTTTCATGCACCACTGCCAACTCTATTTGGACCTAAAATGGCCTAGTCCCTCCGCCTATCGTCTCCGGTCCTTTGGATCATTAATTGACTCTGTCACCAGAACAGGCCTCCCCCTATCCCTTTCCTCTGCTCTGGAATTACAACCACTCACTTATGAACTACGATCAAATGATAAAGCCCTTCTGCACGTTCCAAGATGCAGAACAAACATGGGCACAAGCGCATTCACTTACACAGCTTCTAAATACTGGAATTCTATACCCTTCTCTATCCATCAAACAAACACCCATGCTGCCTTTAAGAAACTACACTGTGAACACCTGCACACCTTAAACCCCTGCACTTGTTTTAACCCACCTTGAACCTTCATCCCTCCCTGCTATCTCCTCGTCTCCATCTAAACTATCTCCTTGATACCTCTTCCCCTCCTCTCTTAATCCAAGCCTGCCCACTCTCTTACACCTTCCCTCTCCTCTCTCCCTACTCTCTCTCTCTCCACTGTCTAGGCACTTATTGTACTGTACCTCACTACCTATCTACTTTGAACTTTCCTATGTTACCCCTTCCTACCTATAATTTGATTTCACAGTACTTTTACCTTCATTATTTAGTTTGTCAATGCGTTTATATCTAATATCCAAACATTGTTTCTTACTCTGATCTGTACTGCCTTCATGTGCTGTGTCACATGTATATTGTTTGTCTGTAAACTGTTTTCTCCCGGGTCATGCCTGAAAATAGGCATTGTTTGCCTAGTGCACTTACCCGGTTACCAAAAGCAAAATAAAAAAAAAAATAAATGCTGGTCAGCCTTCCCACTGTAGTGGGGAAGATCATGGAGAAACCTACTTAAAGAGAGAATGGTGGGACATCTGGAATCCAACAGTGCCCAGGATCCAAGGCAATGTGGATTCACAGTGGGTAGGTTATGTCAGACAAATCTGATAGATTTCTTTGACTCAGTGATGAAGGAAGTAAATTGGGGGGGGTGTGTGTCACTTACCTGGATTTCATCAAAGCCTTCAACACCGTCCCACATAAGAGGGTGGTAAACAAGATGGATAGTCTGGGCATGGGGCACAAGGTGGTAAATGGGGCAAGGACCTGGCTAATGGACAGGAGGTAGAGGGTGGTCATAAATGGGATACATTCCAGTAAAAGGGAGGTGACCAGCGGGGTAGCCCAGGGATCAGTCATTGGACCAATCCTGTTCAATGTATTCATTAGTGACATTGTAGAAGGGCTGGAGGGAAAGGTCTTCCTGTTCACAGTTGACACCAATATCTGCAACAGGGTGGATACCCCAGATGATGTGGAGACATGAGGAGGGACCTAGAGAAGCTTGAAAAATAGTCTGAGGTGTGGCAACTGAGGTTTAATTCACAGAAATGCAAAATTATTGCACCTGGGACATAGGAACCCTGGGTAGAGCTACAGGATAGGTGGGGAGCTGCTGACAATCACTAAGGAAGAAAGAGACCAAGAGGTTATTATATCAGATGATCTAAAGATGTCTAAGCAGAATACCAAGGCTGCAGGGAGGGCCAGTGTTGTACTGGGCTGCACAGGCAGAGGTATCACTAGCAGAAGGTGGGGGTAGTGATGCCATTGTATAAAACACTAGTCAGGCCACACCTAGAGTACTGTGTGCAGTTCTGAAGGCCACACCTTCATAAGGACATTGGCAGGGTGGATGTAGTCCAGAGAAGAGTGACTAAGATGGTAAGGGGCTTACACCACAAAACTTATGAGGAGAGATTAAAGGACCTCAATATGTATTTGCTGGAGGACAGGAGGAAGAGGAGTGACATGATAGATACTTTCAAGTACCTTAATGGCATTAATAAGGTGCAGGAGTGTGAGGGAATTTTATATATCCTAAAGCTATATTTGCTATTATATGCCTTGAAGCTATGTTTGCTTTGTAAGCCATGCTGTAACAAAGTCATAATGAATGTAGTAGAAATTTATGAGTTCATGCTGTTTTTTACAGGGTTATAGAATGATACTGAGGTTACTTGAGGTACATTTGTAGAAACAGAAAGCAAGATAAAACTGGGCAGAACTGGTTGTACCAGCCTGAATAACAGGCTCGGACAAAGTATAAGATAACAACATGCTTGGGCAAAGTATAAGATAACAGCACGTTGAGGCATTGAAGGCAAGCTGTACGTTGTTGTATGTTGCTATGGTGTGAGTGAAACTCATTGTTTCACTCAGGTCAGATTGACCCACTGGCATATGTATCAAGAAATATTGGGAAAGAAATGAAATAAGCAGTGGAAAAGTACACCTCACATTGGTATCAACTTGTTATTCTGTTACATTGGTATCAACTTGTTATTCTGTTTTATGATCGGCTTATACTGAAATGTTGGTATTTTTTCAAGATAAGAAGTGCAGAATCTAGCTTATAAAAAGCTGCTGTAAATTGTAATCAGGGAGCTTTCTCCTTTGCAGAACTCCCGCATGCATGTGAAAGATTTGATCAAATAAAGCGATGTTAATACAAAACCCAGTGGTGTGGTTTTTGCTCCGTGATGACGGGAGCGGTTGCTCAGGTAATACTTACAGTGAGAGAATATGCGATCACAGTTTTGGCATAGTCGGCAGGATGAGTTCTTCGGTCTGTGTCACCTCATGATCGGGTTGTTTCCCTTGGACAAAAAGAAGGACATTTTTGTGGAACCCCATCAGGACGTGACGCCTAGGGGCCGGCGACACTCATCATCACTGTAAGTACAAGAATACCTTGGAGCGAGTGTGCACTATAAAGGACAGGCCTAGATAAAATGGGAAACAAGGGAACAAAAAATAACCTAGGTCCAGAGTTAGTATTATCTGGACCAGCAAAATGTATGGTTGATAGGTTTGGCCAGGATTCGGTCTCTGAGCTAGGACAATGGCATAAGTTGACCAGGGGAATATTTCCCCTTATAGGTACTTTTAGTATAGATGTACTAAAGGAAGCAAGGATAGCATTGGAAGAAAAAGAAAAGAGCAAACAAAAAGGGTGCAAGGTAGACTGGTCAAGGTTTAGAATATGGGAAAGAGATGCAGAAAGGTGACATGAAAATCAAGTGAGAGGGTTAATGGTAAAACAAGAAGGGGAAGACACTGAACACTGCAGGAGGGTGTTTCGCCATCACGATACCCCTCCACCATATCGGCCCCCTCCCCCAACTGTTCCGCCAGGACCACAGGAAGGGGTGGTGCCAGATGTGCCACCAGAACAGGTTGCCCTGGCTGTGCCTGCTGCCCTACCTGTTCAACAAGCACTGATAGTCCAACCGGGCCAAGCAGTACAACCGGCACAGGGCATTCAACAGGCTGCCCAATTGACTAGGGACACATCTGTTTGACATCCTCCTGTGACTCTGGTGCGGGAGGCTGTGGTCACAGTCCCCAGAGAAAGCCCAGAATCCCCCACACCCGTTCAGTCGGATGAGGAGGTAGGGAGTGAAGAGGGGGAAGAGGACCTGGTTGACGCAGTGAGATCTATGTCACTGGATGGGAAGGTACATGGAAAGGGAGATGGGAAGCCTTGGGTATTTAGGCAAACTGATGCAAGGACTAAGGGCCCAAAACAGGCAGGGGGAAGAAAGAAACTAACGCAGCAGCTGCCTTTGATACGTTATCCCAACCCACACCCCAAGGCAGGAAGACTGGCTGACCACCAGCCTGCAGTCCCTAAATACATTGAAGTGGGACCGCCCATGGAATCCTGAGGAGTTGAGAGAGGCCCTGAAAGATGTACCAAAGCCTCAAGATAACATAGAAGAATATAAAGGAGTTAACAAACTTAATAAAAAATGTATGAACTGTCTACGACTGAGGTCGGAGAGTGTCTTATGACATTAAAGGGCAGATGGGAGGAAGTAAAAGAGGCCTGGGACCCAGAGAAGCCAAGGGACCAAATTATGCCACAATTTAACTCGGTGTGCATAAAACTACGGGAAAAATACAGAGATGTGACAGACTGGTCTCGCATCCAGGATACGAGACAAAAAGATGAGGAATCAGTACGTGAATAACAGGAACATGGAGGAGGACAGAGGCCCGTAGCATATTACTCGAAGCGTTTGGACTCAATGGTATGTGGGATGGTGTCTTGCTTGCAGTCGGTGGCAGCGGCAACTGAAGCGGTGTTGGCATGCATGGATCTGGTAGGATTCTGTGCTTTGACGGTGCATGTGCCTCATTCTGTGCATTCTGTTCTGCTACAAGCTCACACAGCTCATTTAACACCTGCACGATTGCTTCAGTATCAAAATGTGTTCCTAACCATGTCTAACATAACTTTGAAAAGGTGCACCACTTTAAACCCAGCGACGTTGCTCCCCACCCCGGAGGAGGGGGAGAAGCATGACTGTGGGCAAGTAATTGACTTAGACTGTAAGTCTCGACCGGATATCACTGACGTACCCATACAAAATGCAGACTTAGAATTATTTGTTGATGGCTCGGCACAAAGAGGCGAAAAAGGATCCCCCTTGGTAGGTTATGCAGTGTGTACTCAAAACTATGTCGTGGAAGGAGCAAAGTTACCCCCATGAACGTCAGCCCAAGCTGCTGAACTCATAGCTCTGACGAGAGCTTGTATAATAGCCGAGGGTAAAACAGTTAACATATACACAGATAGTCGATATGCATTTGGGGTAGCTCATGATTTTGGCACCCTATGGAAACACAGAGGGTTTTTAACAGCAGCTGGAAAACCTATTGCGCATGCGAATTTGGTAAAAAATCTTTTGTTAGCAATCCAGAAGCCAGAAAAGTTAGCAATTGTAAAATGTCAGGCCCATACTTCTAACCAAGATTTTGTTTCTGCAGGAAATGCGAGGGCTGACGCAGCTGCAAAGGAAGCAGCTCTTTCTGGGAGTGTTCCGAAATTTCAAATGTCTTTGGCTGTAACTAACCAACTTGATTTATTCTCAGTAAAGGATGTTGCAACTTTACAACAGTCGGCCAGTGCAAAAGAGAAACGTAACTGGCAAACAAACTGTAAATTTGATGCTAGCACTAAGGTGTGGACAAACCCCGATGGCAGGCTCTGCCTGACCTCGGCAGTATTTCCCTTTTTGGCAAAATTGGCCCATGGGGCCGATCATGTTTCAAAAAGTGGAGTAGTCGATCTTGTAAATAAACATTGGTATGTTGTTGGCTTTACTGTATATGCTGAAGATTTTTGTAAAAAGTGTGTAATATGTATGCAAAATAATGTTGGCAGAGGACTCCAAGTAACCCCCTCTGCCCATCCTTTTCCTACAAGACCTTTTGAACATTTAATGATGGATTTCATTGAGCTAAACCTGTGTGAAAGGTATAAATATTGCTTAGTGATTGTAGAGATGTTTTCAAAGTGGGTAGAGGCGTTCCCAGTACGAAAAACCACGGCCTGTACAGTAGCAAAGGCCCTGATTAGAGAAATCATACCAAGGTGGGATTCCCCGGCTCTCCAGCGATAATGGCTGCATTTTGCAAATGAAGTCATCAGAACCTTGTGTGAGGCACTGCAAGTGGATTCTGAGCACTGTGCATACCACCCACAATCGGGAGGGCAGTAGAAAGGGCAAATCAGACATTAAAGCTGAAATTGACCAAAATTATGGCAGATACTGGCCTTAGTTGGGTAAAAGCACTACCAATAGCCCTAATGAGTATGAGGGGAAGAGCTGGCCCCATGGGTTTATCACCTCATGAAATTTTGATGGGAAGACCCCTCAGAATGACAAATGTCCCCTTCCCACAAAACCAAATAACATTGCACAGTTTAGATAATGAAATGATTGCCTACTGTTTATCTCTTAATGCTGTTTTAAGATCTCTCTATCCTAGGGTAAAAGCTGTACTTCCAGTTCCCTTGGAGGGACCCCTGCATAGGATACAGCCAGGAGACTTTGTGGTTATCAAGGACTTCTGAAGAAAAAAGTGGTGCGCCCAGAGGTGGCGAGGACCGTTTCAAGTGCTCCTGACTATCGCCACTGCCATAAAGATCGCGGAGAGAGAAACGTGGATTCACGCATCTCATTGTCGCTTGGTGACAGCCTCTACAGTTGATACCATTGCACAGTGAACTGAGCAACCATGAAAATTATTACCGTTCTGTTTTCATTCGGACTATCGCTGCTATTGGTACTTTTGCTATGGGGCTCTGGATACGAGGGGGGCAACTGCTACAGCAGCCATTGCACATTGCTTAAATACCTCTGGTGGACTTTAATGAACTTACATGCTAATAACGCTAATGTCTCTGATTGCTATGTATGCACTAGCTCTCCTTTCTCTGCAGCCGTAGGGCTCCACCTAAAACCCAAGCCTGTAAATAGCACTGAGGCCAGTGAGATTCTCGGTGCCATCAGGGGAAGAAACATCACTAATGCCCCAGATTATGCTACAAACAAAATGAAGAACCTAACTGTGTTTCGGGGGCATGATTTTACTGCATGGTACAGCCCACCGAATGATACAAATGTGTCAACCCCGTTGTATCTAGACGTTAGACAGCAGAATATATCAGCCAGGCTCTGCCTGTGTAATAAGCAATTAACCACGAGTTTAGTGCCACTGGGATGGTCCACGTGCCAATATTGTAGGCACTACAACAGCACCACCAAGTCCGAGTCCACCATAACCAACTGCTCTCAAGCAGATGCCCACACAGTACATCCTGATTTCACTGCCGTGGGCAGTCTGTCAGGTCTATACTGGGTATGCGGGGATAGGGCTTATCTTTTTCTACCCATGGGATGGACGGGCTGCTGCTATCTAGCCACACTCCACCCTGCGGCCCATGTATATATGTACAATGCATCTGCTATACATCAGCGTCTAAGCTATATAAATCAAGTTCAAAAAAGGGAGGTGCCGGACGCGATTAAACGTGTCCCAGTGGGAGAAAAATTTGGGGCAGGAATCTTCCCATGGTGGGGTGTTGTTCAAAACATGCATTACATTGACCAGTTAAGCTATGAGTTGGAAACGTTAATTAATGATACCTTGAAATCAACTGCCTTGCTGACAGCTGAAATTAAAGCCCTTAGAATTGTAGCTTTGCAGAATAGAGCCGCACTTGATTATGTATTAGCTTCACAAGGGGGGGTGTGCGCCATTATAGGGGAAGAATGCTGCACCTATATACCAGATAATTCCCAGGAACTGGAGCAAGTGATTGAGGGAATATGAATGCTACAGCAGCGTGTTCTTAGTGAGCATGCACCTACATCGCAGGGCTGGGACCCCTGGTCATGGTTCTCAAGCATATTTGGTGACTGGGGCGCTACCCTCCTCCACTGGGTGGCAGTAATCGTGGTGGTGATACTGGCATTATGGCTCCTGACTGTGTTGCTCAAATTTCTCTTACGGCGCCTGTGCTCACCTGTAGCCACATGCCATCACCCAGCTGCACCCTTGCTACATCCCCAGGACCAAGACCCTAGCAAATTAAGTCGGGGTGTTCCGTTCTGTGATGTACCAGGCATTGACTAAAATATAATAGTTAACAAGTTGATACAAAGTATCAAAAGGGGGGAGAGTGTGAGGGAATTTTATATATCCTAAAGCTGTATTTGCTATTATATGCCTTGAAGCTATGTTTGCTTTGTAAGCCATGCTGTAACAAAGTCATAATGAATGTAGTAGAAATTTCTGAGTTCATGCTGTTTTTTACAGGGTTATAGAATGATACTGAGGTTACTTGAGGTACATTTGTAGAAACAGAAAGCAAGATAAAACTGGGCAGAACTGGTTGCACCAGCCTGAATAACAGGCTCGGACAAAGTATAAGATAACAACATGCTTGGGCAAAGTATAAGATAACAGCACGTTGAGGCATTGAAGGCAAGCTGTACGTTGTTGTATGTTGCTATGGTGTGAGTGAAACTCATTGTTTCACTCAGGTCAGATTGACCCACTAGCATATGTATCAAGAAATATTGGGAAAGAAATGAAATAAGCAGTGAAAAGTACACCTCACATTGGTATCAACTTGTTATTCTGTTACATTGGTATCAACTTGTTATTCTGTTTTATGATTGGCTTATACTGAAATGTTGGTATTTTTTTTTTCAAGATAAGAAGTGCAGAATCTAGCTTATAAAAGCTGCTGTAAATTGTAATCAGGAGCTTTCTCCTTGCAGAACTCCCGCATGCATGTGAAAGATTTGATCAAATAAAGCGACGTTAAGACAAAACCCAGTGGTGTGGTTTTTGCCCCGTGATGACGGGAGCGGTTGCTCAGGTAATACTTACAGTGAGAGAATTTGCGATCACAGGGGGAAGACATCTTCCAATACAGGAGGAATAAAAGAACAAGGGGGCATGATATGAAATTGGAGGGTGGCAGGCGAAGAGGGAATGTGTAAAAGTTTTTCTTCACGGAGAGGGTGGTGGACACATGGAATAATTTGCCACAGGATGTGGTGGGAGCAAGCACTGTGGAGGGATTTAAGCATGCCTGGGACAGGCATAAGGGAATCTTGAAGGTAGGGCAGAGGGAGGGGAAGCCACTGACCAGTTGGGGTCAAAGGCCATAACCAAGTATAGGGTTACAGCAGACTAGATGGGCCTAGTGGTCCTTATCTGCTGACAGTTTCTATGTTTCTATGTTCTATGTTTAGTGCAGTGCTCCTTTAAGATGAGCAACTTGTACAGGTTTCTTTTGTAATAAACTGAGCCCCAAACTAGACTCCATATTACAGTAAATACAGAGTAAAAACTGGGGAAAGCAGGATCCCACTGAAAACAAGATAGCATCTGAGCTGTGTTATCCTAACTAAATGCAATAAAAAATGTTTCAAAACAGGACCCCATTGAAAAAGAGATATTGCATCTCAGCTGGGTTATCCTAGGCAAATGTACTGCAAAACTGTTTAAAACACATAATGATAACCTTACAGCAGAATCCCACTGAAAGGAGCTGTACCATCTAAAATTATCTGTCCTAGAAAAATACATTATAAAACTGGGACCACACTAAAATCAAGATGTTGCATCTCACCTCTACTATACCAACTAAATGAGTATAAAACTGTTTAAAATTAGGAGGCCATTGCAAATGACATGTTACATCACATCTGGTCTATCTTAGGTTAATAAGTAGGAAAATGTGTATGAGCAGGACCTCATACAACAGAAATGCAAGCCACAAACTTTCAGCATTGACAAATGCTTGTTTTCATATCTGTTTTTGTTAATCTCAAGTAGTATGTCTTGTTTCATGAAGTTGCCAAAAGTGAGCAGGGCAAGAGTTAATGATTCCACAGAAACATAGAAATCTGTCAGCAGAAAAGGACCACCTGGCCCATCTAGTTTGTACCTTTTTCTCCCAATGGCTCTTTTGCCATATTGACCTCATTCCCTCCATTCTTTTGTACCCTCATGATTCATGAATCTCCTAAAGTAAAAGGTTATTTCTTGAGGTACTTGGATGATTTATGGAGGTTTTAACAGGAGGTTGTCAATTTGTTTTACCACCCTTTTGGCTCAGTAGAGTAATTTGCAATGTTATCTTCTTTTTATGGCTTGCTGAGTCTCTGACGAAAGTCAGTCTGTGTGTGTGTGTGTGTGTGTGTGTGTGTGTGTGGTGTGTGTGTTTGGGTCTCTCAGCATGAAAGATCACTGTTTACTTTTGATGCTCTTTTATAAGGGACTTATGTTTCTCTTAGTGGCATCTCCCACTCCACACCCAGCTCAGACAGCAGATCTGTTGAATGCGGAGGGATTCCACTCCCTCCTAACAACACACAGTTGGGGGGGAGGGGTGGGGAGAGGAAACACAGTTTAGTTAATACAGAAAAAAGGGACTTGATTTCATTCCTGCCCTGCATAACAACAAAGGCATGCTGTGTTAACAATTCAGACCCCTTTTTCTGATGACAGCAATACGTCTGCATGGCTCCACCCATGCAGCTGTAAAAAGTATTGTGTTAACACCACAGTTACTTTGGATTCCAAGCTCAAAGAATTAATACTGTTAGACAGACTGTAATGGAAAACTCTGAGAGGACAGCAGTGATGCTTTATTTTTTAGGTTAAGTTTCCCACATTCCTCGAACACTGCCACACAGATGTACTTAAAAAGTGAAGCAGGATATACAGAATTAGGAAATGTATCTTCATTGAATGCAAAACCTTTGCTGACCTTTGATGTTTGGAATGAAAGTGAACAAGGACTGTACACCCCTCCACCATACGGCATCAGGCCCTTTTAATTTATTATTAAGTGATAACATTCAGTTAGCTGGAGTACACAAAGGTATAAAGGTCTTAACATCATGCTTTGTTACTGCTTTAAAAGCTGGACTTAAACCTCAACCATTGCCTGAGGCGTCATTTGAGTTCTCCCCTCCGTCATTGTCCAAACCAAGGTCCCAACATCATGATCTGTCTTTGCTTCAGATATTGGACTTAAACCCCAACCATTGCCTGTGGCATCTGTCGTGTTTCTCCCTTAGAACAATCCTTCCTCCCTAGGCCATCATGTCCAACCCTCTCCTATCTCATCTGACCTTCCCTCCCCACTCCCTATACCCTCCTTCCCTTCCCACCCCACTTGCCTGGCCATGCCTACAGTACTAATCAAAGGACTCTTACATCTCAATCTTCTTTGCACTTTGACGCTAGAGGAACTGCAACTCCTGCTCACTATGACTACTCCTATGATGTTTACTGTATAAACTTTAGCTCATTACCTTACGTCCATATATGTGTATCTATGCAATTGTATTTAAATGGCACTACCTCATGTTAAACCTATTGATATGTTCTGGTGGAAGTATCTTGTTACATGTGGTGGATATAAGTTATTATGTTGTTATTATTACTATGTAATTGTTATGTACGTTGACTCAACCTGTTATATCTCAACCCTGTTGACAATTGTTTTGCCCCAGGTCCATCTTGTAAATGAGCTTGTCTCAATGATGTTCTGCCTGGCAAAATAAAGATTTTGATTGATTGATTGATTGATTGATTGATATAACTAGCTGACGTGGATGATTAAATGCTAAGGCCGAAGGCCGAGGCATTTAATTAACCACTGAAGCAGGTTATTCCAAGTATACTCCTGCTAACTGAATGTTATTACTATCATATGACTAGACATTCTGAACTCAGGATTTAAAAGTGCTGTGGTAGATTTCTTGCTCATAGTCACACAGTATGCAAGTGGGGGCTATGGGATTCAAACCCAGGTCTCCAGGCTTGTAGCTCAGAGCTCTTAACCACTGCTCTATACTGGTTCAGAGGAAACAATGGACTAGGAACATGCCTTTGTTCCCCCTTTTTTGTCTGTGGACTTAATGGATAACCTACTGTGGGCATCTCTGAAATGTGGATAATCTCATGTGGGTGTTGTCAGAATGTGGCTAACCTACTGTGAACATGTCTAAAATGTGACTGTAGTAGTTTGTGGGATAATAACTGACAGTTTTCCTATGTTCTGATTGGCTGAGAATGGATTCCTATCGTATAATAAATAAATGCTCTTGTGTGTCATTGAAAACAAAAGAGAAGTTGAAAGGTGAGGGTGAGCTCATCATTAAGGTTTTTCATGCTGTTTGATTTCTCTTTCTAGTTTCACAGCCAGTGACTGACATGTTTTTCAACCATCATGGCACACTACCACAACTTTGCTTTAAAGCTGTTATTTTGTCCCTGGCTCTCCATGCAGCCAGACTCTTTGACCTTGTTAGAAACACCACCACCCCATGCAGCCTTCAGCACTTTTTAGATTACAGAATCGCAATCTGTGCTGCTGGAGAGTGCCCTTCCCCCATCTGTCTGGGTATGTACCATGAGCAGCAGTGCCCAGGGTCCTTGATTTATAATAAAAATAAACACTCTGCTGAAAAGGCAGCCATTTTGTTATAAATTATTAGTTGAAAAGTACAAAGCACTTTTGAATTCAGATGCTTATACTGCTACTTTGGATTGATACCATTTATGATAAGAGCTCTATAAAGGGATTAATGCTTCT
The DNA here is from genome assembly GCA_016271365.2 of Neoceratodus forsteri. Lineage (NCBI taxonomy): Eukaryota > Metazoa > Chordata > Ceratodontiformes > Ceratodontidae > Neoceratodus > Neoceratodus forsteri. The sequence goes on from CM057458.1 coordinate 652,686,881, forward strand.
GCATTACACTGAATTGGTATTAGTTATGTTGATATTGTAAAACTACATACATCTTTATATTGACTTATACTCATGATTTATGCTGCCAATTCAAACTACATCAACTACTGCTATTTATTACACTGAATTAGATGAATTTATAAATATGTTATTTACATTTTCTACAATATAATGCTGGGTGCCTTGGTCATTTGGGGTTATTATTTGAGGGACATCCTGAAATATATATTACAAAAATTATCAATATAAATTACAGCATGTGCATGCCCTTTCTAGCAATTTCCTTTTTTTCTTTTCAGTTTGTAGCCCAGAGGAATTGAACACCGCTGACTGAGTGAGTTGATCTGTGGTTCTGTTTTGTTGCTTTTTTTTCGGATGGGGACCATGTATGCTGTCCTCCAGTCCTTAGGCACCATACCTGTTTGGATAGAATTTTCAAATACAATTCTTAAAGGGTATGCAATATATTCAGACATTTAACATATGTCCAGATATTTTATCTGGACCTGGTGTAGTTTTGCCCTTTTGTTTAAGGATTCATTTTTTTAGGTTTTCAATTGGAAACATGATTAACTCACTTGAACTACTGCAGTCAATGTAGAATGGCTTTTGATTTTGCCCAAAAGCTTCAGAGAATTAAATACTTCAGCTATTTCTTGATTATTATTATAAATCAATTTACTATTTTTATGGATTGGGCCAACTTTGCTAGACATTTTTTTTAATGAATCAATGTAAGGTAAGCAAAGATGGCTTTGCAATTGTCTTTCCTAGCATTTGAGGCTAAATTATGTTCAAACCATTTCTTGGCTTGTCTTATTTTGTTTTTACACTTCTTCTGACATGAGATAAATGCTTCTCAAAATTTGGTGCCTTTTTTAAATACAGTTCATGTGGTTTGGTTTTCCTATTGAGTAGTTTTTTTTTTTCATTTTATAGTTTAGCCACTTAGGTTTGCATTTATTATGTTGGTCTTTTTTGATCCTGGGGATATATTTGTTACTTAGTTGCATTATTGTACTTTTAATAAAATGTCATATACCCTCAGTGGATTTGTATATAAGTTCATTATCCCAATTGCTCTGAGCCAAATATTTATATATTTTATTAATGTCAGCCTTTCCATTTTGGTAAATGATTGTGCTACGCTTACATGCAATGTATTCTGACCTTATTTAAACTCCACAGTGTTGTGGTCACTATTCCCTAAAGGGGGACCAATAGTATATGAGTCAGTTTTCAGGAAATCAGTACTTAACACAAGATCTAATATTTTTTGCCTCTCACAGGCATATGTACATGCTATGCTAATTGTGTTCTGTCACAGACTGAAAGTAATTTATTATCACAAGTGCTATTGGCTGTCAGATATTTCCAATTAACCTTACCCAGGTTAAAGTCTCCCATTATTATGAGGTCACCAAATTCCCAGCAACCATAGTTTCTGTCAATAATTCATTGTAGGTGGTTGAGGGGCAATTAGGAGGTCTGTAACTAACAGCTACAATCAATGGGTTACCAGATTTCAACATCAATTTAATCCAAACAGACTCAGTGGTAGGACAACTATTTTTAATATTATCTGATATTGCAATAGATGTTTAGGATAACTTTGTTGTGCAACTGCTCCAGTCTATAATTGACAATTTTTATTCCACAGAAATATTAAAAATGTAAATACTGTCTAGAGATAGGGAAAGTGAATTGGGAAAGATTATGTTGGAACATTGTGAACATAACATAGTAGACAGCACACAGTGAGTGCTTATGATTAACTATTTTCTGAAAGTAACATACTTCCTCCTTATGCACCCTGGTATCTTACAAGTACAACCTTATGAAAGAAAAAGGCAACAGGGAAAGCATAGGACTCAATAAATGGAAGTGCCCTGGGGGAGCGTTGCACGTATCCATTGATTTTTTATTATCCGTGTACTGTAACTAAAGTCTACATGCATTGTGCTAAGTACCATAACTCTTAGTACCACTAAAATATTAACATTCTAAATGGAATAAACGGTATTATTCTGTGGTTCAATATTTCATGTGTAAAAGCTACAGTTTGTATGCTAGAGCATATTGCTATCAGTATGCCCATATCTGGGCAACCACAATCCAGCTTCCAGGAGGGCTTCTTTCTCTCCATTCCCCTTAGCTGGTCCTTGGCACTTTATGTAGTCCTCATCCCCCAACACTGGTATAGCTTTTATTGCCACTCTGTGGCAGTTTATGCGCCCTGACAGTAGTGCCAAGCTTTCTACTGGAGCATGCCTTTCTCTTAGTCCCTAAAGTAAACTGGGCAATTTAGTTTATATCAAAGTACAGAACAGAGTTCCATAGAGAGCTGATGATATTTCAGCCAAGTCTGCATGGTGAGAAAAGTTTCTTTGTATGTTTTTTTTTCTTTGTAACTCCAGTTCTTTAAAATTAAACCTTCATTTTTAAATGTATAATATAAAAAGTTACATAGTTTAATTTCCACTGGATCTGACTAATACCAATTACTCTTCTTGTTAAATTTACCGGGGTAACAACCTTACATTTCATAACTTTCAGAATTTCCATGTTGTTGTCAGATTGACTTTCCAGTTGTAATCATTTATTTTTTTCTTCCCCCCTCACAAGGTCACCTGAACTGGGAGAGATATTCTGTTTGTTACCCTTGTAATGCTGGCATCATTGTGTGCATGAAAGAGATAGAAAAGGGGGGAGGGGGGAGAGAGAGAGAGAGAGAGAGAGAGAGAGGGCAAAGGAGAGGGGAAGGGAGAGGACACTATTTAGGTGGTGATGGTGGTGTTGGCTCCTACAGCAACAGCCTACAGATGCAGACTGGCAGGAAGGCACAGCAGCAGTTGCCATAGAAACATAGGAATATAGAAATATAGACTTTGACAGCAGCTAGGGACTGCTTGGCCCACCTAGTCTGCCCATTTCCCTACCTACAGGATAAGCTGCAGATCCTAGTTAACCAACAGCCTATTTCTTCCTACCCCCCACAAGAATTGCCTTATGTCTGTCCCATGCATTCTTGAATTCTCCCACAGTTTTAGACCCCACAACCTCCTCAGGAAGGCTATACCATGCATCCACCACCCTCTCTGTGAAAAAAATACTTCCTCACATTGCCCCTGAGCCATCCCCCTCTATCTTCAAATTGTGTCCCCTTGTTCTTGCACATTTCTTTTTCTGAAAGATGCTACCCTCTTGGACTTTGTTGATTCCACTGAGGTACTTAAAAGTTTCTGTCATGTCCCCCCTCTCCCTTCTTTCCTCAAGGTATACATATTAAGCTCCTTTAGTCTCTACTCGTATGGCTTCTCTTGCAGACCCTGCACCATTTTAGTTGCCCTCCTCTTGACTGCCTCCATCTTGTCTATGTCCTTGCAGAGATGGGGTATCCAAAACTGCATGCAGTACTCCAGATGGGGTCTCACCAACTGTCTGTACAGAGGGATAACAACTTCCTTTTTTCTGCTGGTGATGCCTCTCCCTATACATCCCAGTATCCCCCAGCCCTTCCTATTGCCTTCTTACATTGCTTGCCAACCATAAGGTCATCTGATATGATTACTCACTGGTCTCTTTACATTTTTTTAAACTATATTTTTATTTCCATTTTTGTTCCACACAATACAGAGGAGTTAAAAAAAAAAGGACCAATTTTCACAATAAATATTAGACATACTTCATATACTTTAAAGTTCATATGGGAAAGTTGATATTTCTGATGTATTCTGATCATCAATAGTTAGTCAGATTTTATCAGCGGTCTAGGTTCATCTCCACATTAATATAGATATTTGGTTTAATATAGTATATTAGTTTCAGATCACCCCCACGTTACAATTTTTTTAGGGGGGGCATAACCAATAGTTGTAGTACCCCCAACTCCACCACATGAGGTAGTCATTCTTTGTTAGCTCAAGGGCAGAAGGTGGGGTCACACTTGGCACTGTAGCTAACCCAACCCTGCCATTTCTGCATAGGCGACGAACCTTTACCCTGTAGTTCAGCATTAAATCATTCAGATACATAGATTTCAGACATAATTTCCTCCAATCTTGTATTGTTGGAGTTTTGTCAGACATCCAATGTTGGGTGATTGCTTTTTTGGCTACTAGGAGGCAGACTGGTAGTATCGTATCTTTCCAAGGAGGAGTGTAGTCCTGGTAAATCCCCTATAAAAATTGTTCTACAGTGAGTTCCATGGAGTCATTGAACAGGACTGATAGCTCATTTTGTAGGGAAAGTATAAAGGGCATAAGGTAGGGACAGAACCAAAAGGTATGTCCTAGAGTGGTAATCCTACATCCACACCGTCTCCAACAACAACCATAATTTGGAGGGAGGAATTTAGCAAGGGCTGCAGGCGTCCTAAAATAATGAGACCTACACCTCCAGGCAAATTCCCTCCAATGTGGGGACTGGGTGGACTTAATCTCAGTCAGAGCAGATCTAGTCCATGATTCAATCGGAATTGTTAATTCTAGGTCTTTGTTCCATTCGTAGAGGATGGATCCAGTTGAATACAGACCTTCGTTCCTCATCTCTTTATATATTAAACCTATGATTTTTAAGCTCAAATTACCTTTCATCGATTCAATAAATAATTTTAATAGGTTTGGAGTGGGAAGGGGAAGTATGGATATGATGTTTTTATTACGTAGGATGTGATTATGAATTTGAAAGTATCGGAACAAGTCTGAGGATTGGAGTAAGAACTGGGATTGTAATTTTTAAAAAGGGATGATACCCAATGGTGAAAGAAACTGATAAATATGAGAAAGGCCAAGATTTCTCCATTAGATAAAGGTTTGGTCTTGGAAGTTAGGAACAAACATTTCATTTTGAGATATAAGTTTAAAGTATTCATAAATTTTTATGATAGGGTTCCTTTTCCTTAACCTTTTCCATAACCTATAAGGTTGGGATGTTATGTTTGTTAAATCCGAGGGCGAGATAGACCTCTCATCTGAGGAAAAGAGGATCTTTTTAATGTCATAAAGATCATTTAAATGGAATTCTATTGTCTTCCAGGGAGAACAGTAGGATTCTGTTAACCATAGTATCAGAGTTCTTATGAAAGCCGCTTGGGCATAGAGAGATAGATCTGGTAGATTAGGGTCCCCCTGAGATAGTGATAGTTTTAGGATGGAAAGTCTGATTCTCGGATGTTTTTTACCCCATAGAAAGAAAGAGGTCAATCTATCCCATGATTTGAAGTAGAATTTGGAGGGGTAAATAGGAATTATCTGTAATAAGTACAGTATTCGAGGAAGAATATTTGTATGAATGATCTCAACCCTTTGATGGAAGGGAAAAATTCCTGTTGCACATCGGTTGAGATCAGACTGGATCTGGGTTGACAAGGGGTCATAGTTAACTGTTTCCAACAGGCCTGGATCCATGGGAAGTTGGAGGCCCAGATATGAAATCTTAATGGATAACCATTTGAAAGGATGTGATCTTTTAAGTTGTTGGGAAGGGGAAAAATTAAACATAAGAATCTCTGTCTTGGCTAAGTTTAGTTTAAAACAGGATATTTTTTCAAATTGGGCTAGGATTTTCCAAGTTTCCAGGGTGGACCTAGAGGGAGATGACAGAGTCAGCAGGACGTCATCTGCAAACATGCAGATTTTGTATTCCTGATGTCCAATTTGTATCCCCTCAACCTCTGGGGTATTCCAGATAACAGCCACCAGGGGTTCAAGAAAAAGAGCAAAAAGATAAGGGGATAGGGGACATCCCTGCTGCATACCTCTGCATTGGGGGATAGAAGAGGACATTGATCCATTGGTACAGATGTAGGCCTGCGGGGCTTTATAAAGAGTGACTATATTTCTTATAAATTGAGGGGGGAATTGAAAAGCTGTCAGGGTGTCCCAAAGAAAGGGCCATGAAACCCTATCGAAGGCTTTCTCTTCATTGAGGCTGATAAAGACCGAAGGGATTTGTTGAGTAGCAACATATTCTTGGAGTAGTAGGACCTGTCGAATATTATCCGATGTATTTCTTTTTTTAATAAAGCCAGATTGGTCAGGATGTATTATTTGGGGAATTATTAATTCTAGTCTGGTTGCCAATATGGCCATATAAATTTTGTAGTCAAAATTAAGGATAGAGATCAGACGATAGGATCCCAGATCCCAGGGGTCCTTATTTGGTTTAGGGATGGGAGCTATTGTGGCAAAATCCCAAGGGGGGGGAGGTTGCTCACCCTTGAGGATGTGGTTAAATAAAGAATGCATTTTAGTGATTAGTTCTTTAAGAAATCTTCTGTACCACTCTGAGGTGTAGCCATCGGGGCCAGGACATCTTCCTGATTTGAGGCATTTGACAGTCTCTTCTATCTCTAATTTAGAAATGGGGCAGTTAATATTTTAGTTTGGAGAACTGATAAGGTTGGAAGTCATGTACCCTTCAGAAATTGTTGTGCCAGGACTTGTGGGTATTGGGGATCTGCTGAGTATAGGTTAGAATAGTAATCAGAAAAAGCCTTTTGAATATGTGCTTCAGAATGATGTATTTTACCTGTCAAAAGGTTTTTAAGTTTCAAGATGGTTGCTGATCTCTTTCCTTCACGTAGTCTATGTGCTATGGACTTAGTGCCTCTACAGCACCCCTCATGAGCCAATAGACAAAGAAAGTATAAAGATGTTTGTACTTTATGGTCAATTATTTTTTGTAAGGCTGCCTTGGTGTCTTTTATTAGTTTCAGGAGGTCCTCATCACCCTTCCGGTATAGCAACTGATAATTAGTTAATAGGTTTGAAAACCTATGATATTCTGCTTCTCTGTCTCTGTGTTGGTTGGCAAAGCATGCTATAATTTCCCCCGGATGGTGGCTTTCATAGCATCCCACTGTATTGATTCAGAAACCTTAGGGTCCGCATTCTCTTGAAAAAAGAGGGGAAGACGGTTTTGAATAGTTTCTTGGAATTCCTTGTTATGAAAAAAAGATGGGTTAAGTCTCCAAAGAGATTTCTTCATTTCCCTTCCCATATCAAGTTTTAAGGTCAAGGGGTGATGGTCTGATAAAAGTTTTGGGCCCAAAGCTATATCTTGAACAGTTGACAAATGTTCACATGTTGTAAAAAAATAATCCAATCTGGAATAGGATTTAAATCTTGGAGAATAGTATGTGAAACCAGGTGAGGATGGAAATATGCATCTCCACACATCGACCAACCCCAAGTGTTCCATAGAGTGTTTAAATTGTTTGGTTGTCGAATTAGTACAGTGTTTTTGAGGGTTAGAGCAATCTACCTGTGGAGATAGTGTTAAATTTAGATCACTGGCCAAGATCAACTGGCCCTGGAGGTGGTTGAGGAGGGTGGATAAAAAAACTCTGAATGTGGGGAATTTATTTTGTGGAGGAAAATATACATTGGCCAATGTGACCTGTTTGCCATACAAAAGGCCCTTAATTATAACATAGCGCCCCTGAGCATCTATAAGTGTTTGTTGTATTTCAATTGGTGTGGTCTGTGGGATCAGGATTGCCACTCCTCTCCATCTACCCCTAGGATGTGAAGAGGCCACCACCTGATATCGACCACCCCAACTTAATTTAGAATGTTCTGAGTCCGTAAGATGGGTCTCTTGCAGGTAAATCAGATCGGAAGGATGTTTTTTTTTTAAATTGCATTAATCAAGCTCTTTTTATGGGGTCGTGGAGACCATTTATGTTATGTGACATAATTTTGACTGGATTTATTAATCCCATTTCTTTTGAATTTGAAGTACTGATTGTTTTTTAATCTCTTCTCTCCCTTCCAGGAAGAAATTTATGAAGAGTGTCCGGACCACGCTCCCCCTGGATGACCAGCCTGCCTCCTGAAAATAAGTTTTTCTGATTAACATAGCACAGTTGGTTAAATAAAGTATATCTTAAAATGCTCGTACCTCTGTGTGTGTGGTTCCCTTCCCCAAACTTTTCAAACTTCTAACTTGTGAACTACCTGAATAACCTTTTAGTGGGGTAAAATAAAATTAACTGAGTGACCTAATACCAGGTCATTAGGCTTATCAAGCCTTGTAATGTTTATAGTTGTAGAAGTAAATACAGAAACGTATAGTGATCTTATATGCATATTTAAACTTTTAAAAGTAGTAATCAAATATATAGGAACTATGTACAGGTTGACTCCCATTTGGGAGGTGCTCGTATTGAGCTCCCCTGATACACTCCATCTACTATCCCAATTGGGACCGCATCGGGATGCTTGGCTCTTGAAACTAGTCCTCGAGAAGTTAATCCCAGGGACATAAACAGGGCCATAAGTGAAGTGATTAAAAAACCACTCCATGGTGGAACTGGATGTGCCGAGATGATGGCAGAATTCACTTAGGTCTCAAGAGACTCTGCCGGAAAATAATGTTTTCACTTCAGCTTAATGGAGTGTGGAGTGAACAATTTAGCTGGCTGAGGGTCAGTAGTTGCAGTCAGGGACAGATCAGGATAGCATTCCCTTACTTGTTGTACCCCCGAGCCAAGTGAAGTTCCCCCTCAGATTATTAATAATTCTATTGTGTCCTCTGGAGGTGGTGCTCAGTATTGGAGTGGCTGACTCAGTGACCAAGAGAGCTAGGGGAAACTCACCATAGGTCACAGGTATAGAGGGGGTAACCAGACAGAGGGGGGGATTACAATATGGGGAAAAGAGGGCAGACAAGGCATGGTCGTCAATCAATGGCACCCCCCATTGGGGAAATTCCCCACCATCTGGGAGCGCACTGTGGACCGATAGGCAACTCATGACCTAATTGGTGTGAAAAAAATGTTTACAGTTAGTTGCCTGGGCCATGTGAAGATGATCACTAACCTCTCTCCCTAGGCACCCCCCCCACTCCCACATCTCCACTCCCCATGCACCTAGGCAGGAAAGTCAACTCAAGCCGAACCTGAGAGAATAAAAAGTACCTCAGGAATGATCAAGGAGGCATGGTAGGGATGTGATATTGTTGCTCTTTTATTCCCTCCTTTCCCTAAATATCTTCTTTCCTTTTCTCCTTCATTCTTACTTATATTTTTTTCACCAAGTAAAGTTCACTAATATATTTTCGAGTAGGAGTCAGGATGGCTTGTCAAACTGTTAATGGATCATGTCATTAGATAGACTGATTATAAGGCTTCTCCCTCTCCTCACTCTCGATTCAGATGAAAAAAGAGGCCCAACCAGGCAGTTTGATTTCAGTCTCATGTTTTAGCCTTTACTGATCCCATAGTATCTGGCCTGAAGATTGAAGTCTTTGTCTGTACAATTCCAGAAACACCTCATCGTGTCTTCTAGAGGTAGTGCTCAGGATCGGTGTCTGACTCTGTGACCAAGAGAGCCTGGGAAAACCCACCATAAGGCACGGGTATAGAGGGAGGAGCCAGACAGAGGGGGGACTACAATCCCAGAGAAAGAGGGCAAACAAGGCATGATCTTCAATCAATGGCACCCCCCAGTTAGGGAAATTCCCCACCATCTAGGAGCACACTGTGGACCGATAGACAACTCATGACCTAATTGGTGTGAAAAAACTTTTACAGTTAGTTGCCTGGGCCATGTGAAGATGATTGCTTACCTCTCTCCCTAGTCACCCCCCTGCTCCCACACCTCCACTCCCCACGCACCAAGGCAGGAGACTCAACTCAAGCCCTACTTGAGAAAATGAAAGGTACCTCAGGAATGATCAAGGAGGCATGGTAGGGTTGCAGTATTGTTGCAGGCACTTCAAAATGTCTGTAATCAGTGTTTCCATGGCAGGAGGCAAATTAGATTGCTCAGTGGAGTAGAATTGCTTCTGGCATGATCTCACAGTTTCTGCTGTCTTCTCTGTAAGGATTCACTTTAGCAGGAGATCGGAAGTTGCTTCTGCTGCTGAGGAGTATGTCTGAGTCCCAGTCAGCAGGGAGATTATCAATTTGGCTGGGTATGGGGTATGGAATCATATTTTCTGGGCCCTGAGGACAGGGAACAATGGACTATATTCTCTACACTGCCTCTGGGTGCAGGGGGCGTAATCATTGTCGAATAGAATTCTCTGCTGACCCCACATTATTTTACCTTTCTGCCAGGCTTTGGTGAGTAAATGTTCTTTAGTTTGGTAACTTAAGAAGTGGACCATGAATGATCTGGATCTGGCTTCAGGGCGGGTGGGCTTTGGGCCTACAGTGCGATGCCTCTCTAGCTCAAGTTGGTAGTCAGGTTCACTCTCTAGTAAGAGGTGGAGAAAGTAAGCAGTAAAGGCCCTGGGATCATTGCCCTCCTCTCCCTCAAGAAGGCCAAAGAGACATATATTTTGTCTTCTCCCTCTATTTTCAGAGTCTTCTTGTCTGACAGTGATGGCTAGTTGCTCCGATGCTAAGGTACGAACTGTTTCCTCAATTTCTTCTATTTTGGAGGTGTTCAGTGAGATTTGGTGATCAGCCTCTGCTACTTTACTTTGCAAGCTTTGAATCTCCTGCCTGTTATCTTTGAGCGATTCTCGCACTTCACCATGAAAATCTGTAATTGCCAGGAGAATCGTCTCGGTAGCATGTTCTGTGGTTTTCTTGTGACCTTTGTTTTTGGTTTGAGACGTTCTCTTCTCCAAGTCTGGAGTTAATTTTAGCTGGGCCTCCCCCTCGTCCGAATCTGGTTTGTCTACAGTATTTCTGCATTTTCAGTGATGGGTTGAAATCTGTTTCTATGCTGTTTAGCCATGTTACCTTTAGTAAGAGCGATGTTGGGCAGTGAACGCTAGATAGGTTTATATCTTACGTTATTTTAGATGCTGAGTTTTTTTACTTTTTTTGTTAGTTTTATTAACTCTCCGGCGGGAGCCTCTCGCAGTGCATCTTTACCTGGGCATAACTGGAACCGGAAGTCCATCTCTTTACATTTTTGTTGTTGTTGTTACTACTCCCCCCCCATTGTGTAATCTTCCCTTGGGTTTTTGTTTCCCAGGTGCATTATTTTGCACTTCTTTGCATTGAATCCAAGCTGCCATACTTCTGACCATTCCTCCAACCTTGCCAAGTCCCTTCTCATCCTTTCCACGCCTCCTTGTGTATCAACCCTGTTGCAGGTCTTTGTGTCATCTGCAAAGAGGCATACTTTTCCTTCCAGTCCCTCTGCAATGTCACTTATAAAGACCTTAAAAAGGACTGGACCCAGTACTGAACCCTGCGGTACCCCACTAGCCAACCCCCTTTCTTCAGAGTGAACTCTGTTTACAATTACCTTCTGTGTCCTGTTGTCCAGCCAATGTTTTACCAAGGCTACCACCCTGGGACCCATTCCCAAGCTGGTTAATTTGTTTATTAATCTTTTGTGTGGGACTGTGTCAAATGCCTTGCTAAAAACTAGGTAGGCCATGTCCACAGCCCCTCCCCAGTCTACTACTTTGGTCACCCAGTCAAAGAAATCAACTATATTCATCTGACATGGCCTTCCTGCTGTGAACTCATGCTGCCTTGAGTCCTTTGCCCCACTGGCCTCTAGGTACTCAACAGTTCTTTCCTTCAGAAGTGATTCCATCACTTTCCCTACCACAGAGGTCAAACTGACAGGTCTGTAGTTTCCTGCCTCTGTCTTGCTCCCACTTTTGCGAAGGGAAATCATATCCACCTTCCTCCAGTCCTTAGGTACCACACCATCCTCCCATGATTTGTTAAAAAGGGTAGTTAGTGGTGTCACTAGTTCTCCCCTTAAGGCCATATTTTCCTCAGTTTGGGCCTTTGCTATTCTGACTTCCTTCCCTGCTTTCTTCTGCCTTAACTGGTACAGTTCTCTGTCCTGCTCCTTCTGTGTTTTCTTGTACTTCCTAAATGCTATCTTTTTCTTTCTAACCATCCCCTGCCAGAACTACTGGGACAGCCAAGAGCAGCTCACAATGGACCCAGGCAATCCATTCTGTCTCCCTCTGTTAGAAAAAAGATAATGCTAGGTTGTAGCAAATTGAGCCAAGGCAGTTAAAGATGAAAGAAATTGGCAGCATGCTCACCAAGAAAAATACATATAACTTTTATTCTAAGCAGCTGGTCACATAAAGCATATATAATGCTCTGTCTCAATGTTTCATGGTTTATAATGCCCTTGCCCCAATGTTTCATGGTTTTACTACTTCTTTAGGGAAATAGTCCTAGACAATAAATATAGTACAAATTATATCAAACAGATTATACATTTTTTACATCCATTAAGACTGGGCTACCTTTCATATCAGTGTGTCATACACATACAGTTAATGTCTGTGATACCTTCATCATCATCATCCTTATCTTTTTGAGTTGTGCCAGTCATCTTAACACTTAAAGGGAGTACATACACATATCACAATTGTGTTAGACAAGATGCCATCCATTCTTTATAAAATGAATGTACTTTGTCGGTATCCTTTGTTGTATACTAGCATCTCACAATATTAGGTTAATATCTACACTTTATTTGTTCCCGTCATGTGCAGTAGTGGTATTTCCATATTCTGTTCACTCTTTTAACTATTTTTTAATATATAGATTTTGAAAATAATAGTATAGTAATGCATACAAAAAATTCTAGAAAATACCATCACTCCCAGAGTGATAATAGTGCACTTCATGACTGATAATACTATCGTTCAGGTGCTGTAATATTATCATTTGATACCTGAATGATAGTATTATCAGCAAAGGACAACATAATGTACATTCCTCCCAAATACAACAGCATGTATGTGCCAGCATTATGGACTATTTTAGCAAATTATCTAGGAAAGCAGATGCAAGAAAAAGATGGATTTGAAATTATTATGGAAGTTGATTTCAGTGTCCGTATTCCAACATATGTAAATCTAGATTACTGCAAGGAAGGGTTGGAAATGATGAGTTTCAGGTTTCTTACATCAAACTCTGTACTAAAACCATTGAGAAAGTGTAGTGATCTTAATCTTAAACAGCTACTGATGCCTCAAGGAAAACTTTAAAAAGCATAATAATTAGGTACAGTTCTGCCTGAATTCCATTTATATTTTACATATTTCTCCTCCCCATTATTTATTACTAAAGAAAGTTGCATGAATATATGATCTTTATCCCTTAAAGTGTCTTTAGAGTCCATCTGCCTTTGTAGCTTACTTGCTACATCAAGTCATACTCCTCTGTTGTGACATCACAGTCTGTTGCCATGGGAGTAACTGTGATATCACAAGCAGTGCTCTGTGACTTCAGGTAAATAGAAAGCAGCAGGAATAGACTAACCTTTTGGGAGCAAAGATTATGTTTTCATACATATGACCTCAGCAATAAATAATGGGGAGGAAGAATACAGCACTAATGGGAAATACAAGCTGGACTGTGTCTAAATATTGAATTTTGTTAAAGTTCTCCTGAACGTGTCACCAGCTCTTTAATAGTCACAATATTACATCGAAAAGTTTAATGGAAGAACATAACTTCATGCTTTTGAATGGTAGGACATTAGGAGGTAGTAATGGAGATTTTACTTATAATAGTCCTAGAGGATCCCTTATGATAGATCATATCTCGGTAAATTACAACATAATTCATAGAATTCTGGACTCTTGAATTATTGAAAGGTTGGAATCAGCCCGTTTTCCTATTCTCTTAGAAGTAGATCTCAGACTTGCAAAAGATTTTCACAATGAGCTCTATTTCTGAATGCCTACACGTCACACAAGGGCATCGCATAGCCATTCTCATGACGAAATGCCATGCAGTGGTGATCTGCAACCCCCCAAACAGCATTCACTCATGGGCATGCTAGCACCCTGTGCACTGGATCCCAGGACAGCCGAGGGATGACACTCCAGGGGCAGGATGGGGACATGCCAGGGGTGCCCACAACAGAGTATATGCATGAAGGCACTTGTGTGCTGCGGTGGCATGGGTCTTCTGCATAAGGGGGGACCCTGCCATAACTGTCCTGTGTGGTGATATGCCCCCCATTGAACACCAGCCAGTAGCACTGGCATTGGGTTCCCTGCCACACTGTTGCCCCAGCCACTGAGCTTCTTGGGTGGGCTGGGCATGGCCGTTCAGGCAAATGCTCAGTGTTTGAACTCCATGGGGTATGCACCATTCCTGTATACCTTGCCTGAGCATGGAAAGGATCTACTGTGGGACCCAGGATGGGCATCCCATTGGGTGCCCCCCTACATCTTGCACTCTTCCCCATGCAACCACAGTCTTCAGCCATGCGGCTGCGCACCGGGGGGATGAAGTACATCATCTAGGACTCATGAATGCTGGCCTGTACACGGCTGCCCAAGGTGCAGAGTGACATGGGCCATCTACACTCGAGTTGTACGTAAATAGTAAATAGACCCCAATATGAATTTAGCTGGAAATTTAAAATATTAAATCATAAAGTGAAATACACAAAAATCTGATAAAATACTCAGTATTTTGGACTCAGATGTTCTAACTTCTCACAAAACCAAATTACTTGAGGAAATTAATCCACAACTTGCATTAGAACATTTTGATAGTGTCAGTGCTTCTATATGTCCATCACTTTATCTTATATTTAAAAATGGACTCATATTACCACATAGTATAACAATACTTGTAGATTAGAAAAAAAACTGAACATCCATATAAGAAAGGTTAAGGAAAACAAGACTAGAGAAAATATCACAGAGTTAAATAGGAAATTCAAACATTATTAGGATAATATTAGAGGAAGAGAAACTGACTTATCAGAAAGCACTGTGGGACAAACTGAGAAAGGTAATGATAAACAAAGATGTCAACATTTTCTGCATTTTCACTGCACATGGTCATGACAAATATAACACAAATATAGAGGCAAATATTCAACCACTTTACTGTGAAACATATCTGAAGGTTAAATTGCATCACACTATAAGATAATATAAATGAATTAGTAACAATCAAAGAAAGCTTTCTCAGTATCATCTCACACCTTACCTCTTCATTTCTCCAAAAATTAGATCTGTTTAGCTGTCATGAAAATTAAGTCTAATAAAGCCCTTAGCCCAGATCAGATTGTTGCTGATTTATATAAATATAGCTTTACTAGATGGCTACATATTTTGTACCATTTATATAATTTCATACTACAGTGTAGAATATTACTCAATTCATGAGCAGGAAATATATTTTCAATCCATAAGAAAGGGGAAATAAATAATCCAGCAATGTATAGGCCGATTAGCCTTATAGAAGTCACCCAAAACATTTTCTGTAAGATCTTATTGAATACACTTCAAGACTGGATAGCAGAGAGTGGACTTCTCACAGAACCACAAAATGGCTTTAGATCAGTCCATTCTATTATACAAAATTTTAAGTTCCCCCTATCCACTACACTCATCATTACATAAAAATCAAAAAAGAGAAACTTTTCACCTTTTTTATTGGTAAGCCATCGCTATGGCGGTAATTTTACTGTAACCAACACTATAGCGCCAACTGCACCAGGTCATTGTGGTGTCGGCATAGGACCTCGTCCCTGATTTCTGGGGGTATTACACCCCTTCCCTGAAGCAACTCTGACTCAGATTTGATTAACTTAGTGGTGGGGGGGGAAGGGGAAGAGCATCTGAAGTGACTCCCTTTATGCTGACTGCAAATGCAGTCGACATAAAGGAGTGTCTGTAACATTGGTCGACAACAAATTGGTCAACCGACTGTCTTGGATCTGTTTTGTTGATCTAAGTGCTGCTCTTGACTGCATCAGTTGTAAAATTATTTGGGATCATCTTGCCTCATGTAGCATTGACCTATTTTTGCTTAGTATTATTATAAAGCCCCATGCTAACACATGATCAAAAGTACAATATCATCAGGGTGGTTCACAAACAGAAAAGATTGTAACCAATAAGGGATTGCACTAAGGATGCATATTTGCATCTATTTTCTTTAATTTATTCTTAAATACTATTCTTATACAGCTACAGGATGTCAATTACCATTTACAAGAAGTTAAAAATGTACCAATAAATGCTCTTGCAGATATGGATAATGTGGTATTGCTGTTAACATCAGTCCTTGGATTGCAGAGACTGGTGGATAAGTTAACTGCTCTCTGCAATTAAAATGTCTTACAGATCAATAAAAAAGGACTTAGCTTATAGCATTTCCTTCTAAAAACATGGGAAAGTATGAATTATATATTGAATAATATATGGGTGGGTGTGTGTAACCAGAATATTACATACGCCTGAGGTGTGGGATGCTACATAAACCGTGATGGCAAAGCCCGAGTGGTTTATAAAAGCATCCCACTCTGAGGGTCTGTGTAAAATTCTGGTTTTATTTCCACCCACCCATGTATTATTTTATTTAATTATTGGTGATCATATTTTTGTTTCAGCACAGTTGAATCAGTGCAGCACTTCTGTCAGAGATAGACAGAGAGGGACATAAACACACACACACACACACACACACACACACACACACACACACACACATGTTGTGTGAGATGTTTAGCCCACCCACAGACAGAGTAAGCACTAATGAGTTTTCTGTAGGGGAGCTTGATTGACAGGTATTGATTACAGCCTCCCACTTGTAACCACAAATATCAACATGGGAGGTTGTAACTGGATATAAAAGTGATGTTATCCATGTCTAAAAAATCACCATTATTAAATATAGAATAATACACAGAGTGGTGTGTTTAACAAGAATTTTACACACACCCAAAGTGTTGGATGCTATATAAACCCCAAGAGTGAAGCTCGAGGGTGTTATTCAAGCATCTAATACTGAGGGTGTGTGTAAAATACAAGTTTTACACACCACCCCATGTTTTATTTTATATTATTACTGGGGAGCACTTTCTCACCACAACAATGATGTAAAATAAAACTACATTGGTGTTCAGCCACGGTCCAGTTGGGCTGAGGCTCAGTCTGCCGTCTCTGCGGCTGCTGAAAACTTTCCTTTTTTTCATTTAAAAAAAAAAGATTTAATTGAGGAAGGATATGTAAAGGTTAACGTGAGGCAAGTTTTTTAAATTTATGTACTTACCTCTGAGTGCTACTGGTGCAGGGCAGCAAAATAGAGAGCACAGAAAAAGTGGAGAGTGGAGGCTTTTGCACATGTGGAGCGAGGGAGACCTGGTGCGTGTTCGTCGTTATAACCCACAGGTTATAACGGTGAATTATAAACAGGTTTCCCTATGGGAGAAAACCCTCCCCAGTTATTATATATTAATAATCAATTAATCATGACTGTTCCATATTATGACTGTCTATGAGTATGCTTCTCATCGATATTAACATGAACTAAACATCTTCAACTTTTAGAACGTATGGGACTTCACCTCACACAAGAGGGAGCAAGAGCACTGGCCCAGAAGATGGAAGTATTTTTTTTTTTTGAAATTCAAGTTTATTGATTTTACAGAGCCAACAAATATAACAAAGTCAATATCTAAATTAAGCCAGTCATCCATACATGGTATAACGTAAAATAATAAAAAAAAACCCAACCCTCATCCCTCCCACCCCCCACATCTCCTCCCATCCCCCACCAATCTCAAACTCTCCCTCCCCCCCAGAAGATGGAAGTATACTTGGACCATTTAAACTAATCAGAGGGGAGGTTAAGGCATGGAAACAGGTAGGGTGCCTTGCCAAACCCTCTCCCAACAGGAAAACTGAGAACAAATGTAAGTACACCAATCACATTAGGACAAAGAAAGCATACAACAAAGGGCCAGCATCAGAAAAATGACACAAGGAACAACCAGCAGGACAAAGGGAAACAAAACCGCCCATCAAGAATCATGATGCTAGTTCATGGTGAGGAGTCTGCCTCAATGCTAGGAGCCTGGGCAACAAGATCAGTGATCTCCAGGCTCTAGTGGCAGACACAAAGGTTGATCTGGTAGCTATTACTGAAAGCTGGGCCACAGACAACAATGAATGGGACCTGGCCATCCCATGCTACACACTGTTTAGAAGAGACTGACAGTTGGGGAGAGGCAGGAAGGTTGCCCTCTATGTGAGGGAGGGCATTGAAGCAATTTAGGATGAAAGCACCAAGGCTGGGGGGGGCTTGGAGTCACTCTGGGTCCACCTAGTCACTAATGCAGGAAATAAATTGCGCAAAGGTGTGATATACAGACTCCCAGGGCAGAGAGAAGGGAAAGATGAACAATTAGCTGAGAAGTTACAAAACATGGCTGGTAAAGGTGACATTGTGGTGGCTGGGGATCTTAATCTGCCAGATTTGGACTGGACTATCCCAGCAGCCAAGAGCTCCAGAGGTCAGGCTTTACTGGACAAATTCCAGGACTGTCTGCTGTTTCAACTAGTGAAGGACCCAACCGGGGGGATGTCATCTTAGATCTGATCCTCACAAACTCTGAAGAAATTAGATCCATGAGGGTGGAAGAACCCTTGGCAAATAACGATCACAATACAGTCTGGTTTGAAATAATATTAAAGCCACCTCAAGCACAGAGGTGTGCTTTCAGAAGGCTGATTTTGGTAGATTGAGGCAGATAATGAGGGATACGTTAATAAACATCAGAGACAAGCCAGATGAGTAGGAAATATGGTAATATATTAGGGATACTGTTCTAGAGGCAACAAGACTCTGCATCAGGACTACAACAAAGAAAAATAGGTTTAAGAGACCACTGTGGTTCTCCACTCTAGTAATGAATTCTGTTTGGCCCTGATTGCCTATCAGAGCCAAACAGAATGCATACAAATGGTTCAGGTAACACAAAGGGGACAGGGAATGGGAGGATTACACTCAGAAAAGAAAGGAGGCCAGGAAAATAGCAAGGGAGGCCAAGGCAGCAAAAAAGCTGCAAATTGCTTGTGGAGTCAAATCAGGGGAGAAAACCTTTTTCCGCTACATCAGTGAATAAAGGAAGAAAGGAGGAGGACTTGTAAGGTCAAAAGTGGGGGAATGAGGCTTTGGAGGACATCGGACAAAAAGCAGAGGCCCTAAACAGAAACATAGAAACATAGAATTTGATGGCAGATAAGGACCGCTTGGCCCACCCAGTCTGCCCATTTCCCAACCTAATGGATAAGCTGCAGATCCTAGTTAACCAACAGCCTGCTTCCTTCTACCCCACCCCCTAGAATTTCCTTACATCTGTCCCATGCATTCTTGAATTCCCCCACTGTTTTCAACTCCACAACCTCCTCAGGAAGGCCGTTCCATTCATCCACCACCCTCTCCATGAAAACACTGTACTCTAGGTTTGAACCCATAATCTTCTCTTCTAGGGGCAAACACCCTATCTGTAGACCAGCACACTTTCTTTGCTTGGTATTCACAAGGGAGAATCTGGACCCATTGCCAGACATCAGTATTAGAGCTGAGACCAGAGGGGTTCAGAGAATGTGCACCCAGGAGTTGACCACAGACAGGGTCAGGAAGGGCCTTTCAGACATCAAACCTGACAAGGCCCCTGGCCTGGATGGTTTACATCCTAGAGTGCTCAGGGAGCTTGCAGAAGAGCTGGCAGCATCTCTTCCGCACTTATGCAACAGGTCACTGGAGTCAAGGGTAGTTCCAGGTGACTGGAGGGTGGTGAATGGGGTGCCATTGCACAAGAGTAGAGACAGGGAAGATACAGGTAACTATAGGCCAGTCAGCCTCACATCAGTAGTGGGTAAACTTATGGAGGCCCTTATCAAGCAAGATCTAGTGGAATACCTCAAAGTAAATCACCTATAGAACTACAAACAACACGGGTTTGTGACAGACAGGTCATGTCAAATGAACCTTATTATGTTCTTTGATGAAGTGACCAAGGAGCTGGACAGGGGTCACACAGTGGACTTGCTTTACTTTAACTTCAGTAAGGCATTTGACGCAGTCCCACATAGATGCCTCTTAAAAAAGCTAGAAGATCTTGGGGTAGCAGAACAGATAGTAAAGTGGGTACAGAGTTGGCTGAAGGACAGAAAACAAAGGGCGGCAGTAAATGGGGTGAAATCTAATGAGAGGCAGGTCAATAGTGGGCGGCTTCAGGGGTCGGTCCTGGGGCCAGTCCTCTTTAATGTAGTCATTATTGACATCAGCGAGGACATAAATGGCAACATCACCCTGTTTGTGGACAACATGAAACTCAGAGGAAGAGTGGATAGTATGGAGGGAGTCAGACAACTACAGGAGGACATTAAGAAGTTGGAAAGGTGGTCACAAACATGGCAATTAAACTTCATTGGTAAGAAGTATAAGGTGATGCACCTGGGTAGGGCCAACACCAAGGAAGAATACTGTCTAAACAGAGTCCAGCTGAGCTCCTCTTCTGAGGAACGTGATCTGGGAGTCATCATTAGGGATGACCTCAAGCAGCAAAGTCAGTGCAATAAGGCTTGCAGCAGGGCTAGCAGGGTGTTAGGATGCATTGGCAGGGGATAGACAGCAGGGACAGGGAGGTGATACTACCACTTTACCAGTCATTAGTGAGGCCTCATCTGAAGTACTGTGTACAGTTCTGGAGGCCTCACCTAAGAAAGGACATTGATAGATTGGAAGTGGTCCAGAGAAGGGCAGCTAAAATGATACATGGCCTTCAGGAAATCACCTGTGAAAAGAGGCTTGGGGCTTTGAAATTGTACTCACTAGAGACTAGGAGGGAGAGTGGGGATATGATTGAGGCCTTCAAGTTCCTTAAAAGCATCAACAAGGTGCCAGAAGTGCAGCTTTTTACCAAGAACGTCAATTCTACTACAAGAGGGCATGAGTGAAAACTGAAGGATGGAGTGTTCAAGAGGGGCATCAGAAAGTATTACTTCTTAGAGTGGGTGGTGGAGCCTTGGAATAGATTACCTCCTGAGGTGGTGGTTGCAAAGTCAGTATCAAGCTTTAAGCATGGGTGGGACAAGGATTGGGAACAAACACATGGCACTGGCAAGAGCTAGGCTGGCTGTCTTGGAGGACAGAACACCGGTGCACAATAGATCCCAGGATACCTCGCTTGGGCAGACTTGATGGATCACAGGTCCCCTTCTGCCATCATCTTCTAT
Organism: Neoceratodus forsteri; assembly: GCA_016271365.2. Taxonomy (NCBI): domain Eukaryota; kingdom Metazoa; phylum Chordata; order Ceratodontiformes; family Ceratodontidae; genus Neoceratodus; species Neoceratodus forsteri. The sequence goes on from CM057458.1 coordinate 652,707,827, forward strand.
GTTTTTATGTTAGAAGACAAGATAGAAAAGGCATTTGGAGGCCTATGGCTGTTTAGGTATGAATATGGAGGCTCATTCATCATGGGAATGCTGACTTAATAAATGCAAAAATAAAATTTGCAATATTGTATGCATCAGAAGTATGGAGATCAAGCAATAAAGACAAATTAGAAAGAATTATGAATATATGGAAACTTATTACAGGCCCTGTCACAGAAGTTTTCTCTCCCAGAGCTCACTGTTATGAATAATGACAAAATATATGATGAACTGTAGCTGCTGAAGCACTTACATATGTTTATCTTCATGAATTACAGAATTTATAATTAAGGTGACAGTTTTGGTTTTATCAATATAAAACTTTGGCTCAAAAGCCAATATATTAGGAATTATGAGAAAATGGATACTAAATACATGGTATAGGTTTTTTAATACTGTTGGTGCAATTCACCTGGTTTTTTTAATTATTTTTATTTTTATATTTTTGTATTATTTTATTATATTATTTCATTTTTTATGATTTGTTTTCATTTTTTATATTTTTTTTATCATTTTTAATTTTATATTTTTATGATTTGGACTATTAGGCATACTAAAATATGAATCTAGCCACAATTCAATTGTGGGTTCTGACCACCACGTATCTATAAAGGAAATGAGAGTAATGTAAAAATGAGTACATGATAACCATTATGAAAATAATTTGACATTTATGATACATGATTATTTATAGATCCTTATCCCTGAAGAAGCCCATATGGTTGAAACATTGGACTTTTGACATGGGGATCTCCAGTTTAAGAACTTAATGAATAAAATAACATTTCAATATGGACTGTGGAATGGCTGGTTTCTAGACACCTTGCTGAGGGGCTGCCTGTCTACAACCTAGGGGAGAATAGGGTTCTCAGCACCATGCTTGAAGAAATGATGTAGAGCAGAGGAGGTTGGCTACCCTGGGGACTGGGGATCAATCTGGAAGCATATGGGCCTATACATAGGTGATGGCCCACATAACATCCAGGAGGGGAACAGCAATCCTCAGTGGATGGGTTATATGTTACTGTGATAAACATTTCAACTAGCTGAGAGGGGTGGCAGATGTGAAATGGGCGGTATAAACTGCACCCCAAACAGACTAAAACAGAAAGAAGGGAGGACCTCAGGAGAGGAGAATCCGCCAGGGAGCAAAATAAAGAAAACGGTACAGTGGTGGTAGTAGACAAAAGGGATGAGAACAAAAGTTGCAGAAAGAGAAGAGAAAAGGAGATAGGGCAAAAGGGAAAGAAGCGGGGCTGTAGGCAAAATGTGAACAAGGTATGGAAGGCCATGTATGTAAGTGCAAGGAGTCTTGGAAATAAAATTCCAGACCTGGAGGCCATCATGGTAGAGGCTAACCTGGATATTTCAGCCATTACTGTGTCATGGTGCATTGGTAACCATGACTGGGACATGGCCATACCAGGTTGTTCTACATTCAGGAATGACAGGGGAGGGAGGACGGGAGGAGGGTTGATGCTGTCTGTAAGGCAGCGTATCAAAGTGACAGAAATGCAGGGAAACCAGTGGGGAAAGGAGGTGTTGGAGGTACAGTGGGTCACCTTGAAGACAGGAGCTGTGGCCACTGTTCATACTGGGGTGATCTACACACCTCTAACATGGGGGGGAGAACTGGATAAGGCACTGGAGGAAACCTTTAGCACAATGGCAGAAAAGAGGAAGGTGCTCTTGTGGGAGACTTCAATCTGCCAAATGTAGATTGGAGCCTCCCAGTCACAGCCTCAGCTAGAAACAGAGGCACCCTAGACTCCTTGCAGGGGGCATTTCTGAAGCAACTAGTAAGAAAGCCCACTCATGATGGGGTAATACATGACCTAGTACTCACTAACAGGGACAGTGTTGCAGACGTCAAGGTGGGAGATCACTGTATAGTGTGGTTTAGCATAAGAACCATAGCAGAAGCAACCACACGAGGATGAGGGTCCTAAACCTCAGGAGGGCAGATTTTTACTACTAATCTTAGAATCCCCAGCAGCTGACATCAGAATGGTAGGAAGCAGTGGAGATTCAATACTCTGTGATAAATGTTTGCAGGTCTCACTGTCATCCATGGGCTAAGTACAGTCACAGAGGACAGTACATAGCCCCTGGAGAAAAGTAGAACCGGAAGACATCTGATTAGAGATTATAAAAACTCTAACATGAATTGCAGGCTATTGAGTCTCCTACTGCTACCTACTGTTCTGATGTCAGCTGCAGAGAATTCTGGGATTTGTAGTAACAGAAGACGTCAGCCTAGAAATAAGCAAAATTAGTTTGAAACAATCTACTATACTACAGTAAACAATAAGTAAACCAAAACGTTTCTGGATACAAAGTGCACATTTGGAACAGCCCCTCACCTGAGTGTGGGGCTATTTGTGCTGACTGTTCACCTTTAAAAATTTCAGTGCTGTTCAATTGTATTCTTAATAGGCATTTTTTTCTTACACTCCCTGCATCCCATCCATGCAAACATGCTGTTTAAGCAATGTTTATTTATTTATTTATTGAAGTCTTGGATGACACCTGTGAGCGGATGTTCATTGAGAGGTTCCACGTCAGATACATTAACACAAGAAGGCACAATATAGTTACAGTAAATTTTACATACAGAGTACAAAAAATTCAACAGTATATGGGTTGCAATGACAAGCAGTTCACAAATTGTGCTAAGGCACTGTACATTGTGTGCCAGCATCCTGCAGAAGAGAGAGAGGGGCAGAGGCAGACTGTTAGGGTGAGGTACGGAGGGGCAGGGAGAGGCAGTGGGAGCTGGGATAGGGAGGTCAGAGGGAAAGAAAAGAGCCAGGGGGGGTAGGGGGTGGGAGGTAAGTGCTAAGGAAAAGGGGTGGGAGGCAAGTGCTTGGGCAAAGACTTAACCTGGTGGGACAGGAGTTGGAAGTGCTGAGTAGAGATGCAGCAAAATTTTAATCCACTAGCAAAGTGGACACGAAGTGACCACTTCGCGTTAGCGGAGCACAATGCGAAATGGGCACTGCAAAGTGCTCACTTGGCGTTATTGTTATTACTACTTTGTGTTGCCATTATGCCTTAATGCGAAGTAAGGCAAAGTGAGAAGAGCATAGGCAGCCCCCCCACACATAACATGGCTTACAGTACTGTAAGTCACATGCTTTAGCCAGGCAGGAAGAAAGTGAGTCAGAGAAGCAGTTTCACTTTCTCCTTTGCATTCGTAGAGGGAGAAAGCTTTGTGAGAGGGGACTAGGAGTGAAAGTGCTTGATTGCCACTTGCGTTTCAGTACTGAAGAAAACCAACAGCTTTTTTAAAAGCTATATCTTTATTTAGTTTTTGTATTGTATTTGTGTTTCTTTTGTTAGTGAATTTTTTTTATAAGTTTTGTTTTGTTTTGTGTGTGTGTGACTGACTGTGTGTGTCAGTGAGTGCCAGTGTGTGTGTCTGTGTGTGTGTGTTGGCCTGGGGACTTGTTATGTCAGGATGGACCCAGGAGAAAGTGAGTCACTGGCCCATGGGCGCGGTCGGAGGGGAGTGCAGAAACGTGGGGGGTCGGGGCAGTCATGTCATGCTGGACTGCTCCCAACTCCTGGGTGCTGCTTCCCCCATGTTGAAGCAACAGGAGCAGCAGCAGCACCAGTGCCACTGGTGGCTACTGTGTATCCACCTTCTCCACCACTACCACTTCCACCACCACCACCGGTAGCAGCTGTAGGGGCTCCAGCAGCATCCCCTCCACCACCTCCACAGCCACAGGAGGTGACCCTGGAAAATGTAGGTGGTGAGACTTGTGCAAGGACTGTGTCTGGTCCCCTTTGCAGCTCCCCAGTGTGGGAGTTTTTTAACTTTGTGGGGGAGACAGCACAGTGGTGGTGTGCCATCTGTGTGGTGTGCTGGTGTGCTGTGGCCCCCGTGGGACACATTTGGGGACCGGTGGCCAGTGCACCCACATGCTCAACCACCACAGGGCAGAGTGGCAGGCTGCCACGGAAGGGGTCAGGCATCCACCTGCTGGCCCTTCCATGGCAGTGGCTGAGGGTGCTGCTGGGGTGGGAGTTGTGCTTCGCAGTCACCACCGCAGCAGGAGGAGGGCCAGTACAGCAGCTGCTCCACCACCACCACTGCCACCACAGCCACCAGCACCACCCTCTCCACCACCCCCACTACCTGGATTTCCTGCTGCAGTGGACCTCGCCACAGTCCCTGCAACACAGGCTGACATTGCCCTGATGTGGGCAGCTCTGGAAAAAAATCAGAGGGTCGGTGCTTTGCAGCAGCAGGTCAACACAATAGAAGAACAGCAGCAGCAAATAGTTACAATGCTGCACCTGCTGCTGAACCACCATGGCATCCAATGGCCACAGTAACTTACGGGATTATTTTATGGCCCCCCCACCCCTCTCCACTACTGTGTTATACTGTTTTTGTGTGCTTTTTCTTTGTTGTTGTTTAATCATACACATTTTCCCTTCCAGGGGAATCTTTCTTGCACCACATAGTGCAATACATTTCTGTGAAAACTGCCCATAATTTCATTACAGTGTGTCATGTGATGGAGGAATTCCCGTTCTGAAAATCTGCCATCATTCTGCCTCCCTTCTCAGCAACGTTAGGACGTGATGCCAGGGAGAGCATGTGTGCATGCTCCTTACAGTGAATATCTGATTGTCCGGCAGCTTTCCGAATGTTTCTTTATGTTATAATGGTCAGTTTGTGGTGAAAAGTGTGGGCACATTTCCAGTAAGAAGAGCCTTGTTAGTGGAAACATTCCCACATTTCACCACAAAGTCAACCTTATAACATAAGGAAACATTGGGATAGCTGCCGGACATTCACTATAGTGGAGCATGCACCTGCGCTCCCCCTGGCATCACGTCCTAACATTGCTGAGAAAGGGGGGCAGAATGTTGGTGGCTTTTCTGAATGGTAATTCCTCCATCATGTGACCCACTGTCATGAAATTATGGGTGGTTGTCACAGAAATATATTGCACTCTGTGGAGCAACACATATTCCAGTGGGAGTAAGGCCCCCACATTTAAGGTTATGTGCATCACCATAACTATGTAATGTGGTGAATCTCTGTAAAGCAGCAGCACAACAATCTCTTGAGAACTCTGACCTATATTTTTTAATACTATGTTACAACTTCCTTTATTTACATCCTGACTGACTGGAATGATACGAGAATTTGCAATAGTTGAGTCTGCTGTACTACCTTTTTTCGTGTGTGAAATAATGAAAGGAACATTCCTTTTAAATTGGTGCTGACCATGTCTTTGTCATTGTTTTCCTCTACTTTTCTCCATCACACCAGTTAGTTGTTATATATCACATCTGTTGTTAATTAACAGTTATGCAGCAGGCAGTGTTTTATGACACCATGGAACAATAGTTATTGAAAAGCAGCTGCAAATAAATACAAACCTGGTCAGAACAATATTGGAAGGTATGCTCATTTATTTTTCATACATGAAAAAAGTAGTCAACTAAGTAAAGCAGACATAAATTGTGAAAAGAAGCGTATCATTCAAGTCACGACTCGGAGGTAACTAGTGGTGGCTGTGGCAATGTAAAGTAGTATAAAAAAGTACAGTTCCAAACAATTGACTGCCCTTTCCACGCCAACCCATCTGTCAGAGGAGCGCTTCTTAGAAGAAATGCATCCTTTTAAGGAATCTCTGCTGGAACTAACACTTGAATTAAAGAGTCTCCGTGGCGAGATGACCACTGTAAAGCAACGAGTGATAGATAATGAGGCGCGTATCTACTCAATGGAGTTCTGGCGCGAGAAAACTGAACCAGAGCTGATTAAACTGAGACAGCAAGTCGCCAAATTGCAGCAGAAAACAGAAGATTTAGAAGGCCGCTGCAGGCGAAACAACATTTTGGTCCATGGCCTCCCAGAAGAAATGGAAGGTTCTTCCCCCATTACCTTCATTCAATCCTTGCTTGCTAAGATTGTAGGACCATCACTGCATAATCCTACCTATGTAGTCGAAAGGGCTCACAGATCACTGCGACCAAGACCTGAGGCATCAGCCCCTCCCAGACCCATAATCATCAGAATGCTGAATTACTTAGAACGGCAACATATACTCCTGAAAGTGAAGGATTTGCAATCCATTACCTGGGAGGGGAAAAAATTGCGCATAACCCAAGACCTGCCACTGGAAACCCACCAACGAAGGGCCACCTTTCATCCTGTGGTTACTAAATTAATAGCTGCGGGCATTAAATTTAAAATGTCCTATACTGCGCGTCTTCAGGTCCTATTAGAAGGAAAATGGCATTCATATGAGGCAGTCTCCCATGCCCAGGAAGACTTAGCCCAAATGCTACCTTCTTTATTTAAGGCTTCCTGAGACAACAACAATTAAGGGCTGAAGGAGAATATAGGTTGGAGATCCATAAAGAACCTCGACCAGCAATGTCTAAGGTGCTGCTATGCTATATTGCATCTTGTTTCACCGTCTTCTGTGAAGTTCAACATCCCTTACCTGAGCCTTTTTTGAAGGGAAGAAGATAATTCCACGTCGTCTGCTTTAATCGCCTGAATGGACTTGACACCAGGGAGACTTGTTGTCTAACAGCTCGTTTAGTCCTGGCAAGTCCCTAGTGGGCCTTAAAATAGGAACCCATAATTAAGGCTACATATCTCTGGGGGACCTGATATTATGTCGTGCTACCATGTGGCCTGTCCTTCACGATTCCAGTCCCAAGGGAAACACCATCTCCAACTGAAATGGCCTATCTTTTTCACCTTAATACAATTATATGACTTCAAGCCTGGATAATTTGATTTAACAGCCTTCCAGAACTGAGGCTCGTCTCTGGCAAATTGATCACTACTTAATCTGCGAACTAAATAAAGTTGAAATAAATTCTGGATGAAGGGGGGGAGTGGAGGGAAAGATGGTGGGCAAAAGAGAAATAAAAAGAATTATGTGACCCCTTCCCCTTTTTTTTCTCTCTCCTCAATGTTTAGTGATGGGTATTATGGTGGGTTCGGGGTGGAGGGTGGGGAGAGGATGGAATGGGGCTGACCATGTCCAACCACACGTACTGGAGCACAGGGGGAGTTCTCCTAGCTTACCTCATAGGAGCAAGTTTTTTCCTTTGCACAATGAAAGTAGAAGTTCAACCTATCAAATTACATTATGGGACAAATGCTCTGATGTGGCAGTATTTAACTAACTTTAGTTTAGATACTAGTCACCGATTCCCTCTAACTGTGTCTATGGGGGGAAGCATGCTAGGATATTAATAGTAGGAGTAAGTACGATAAGACTTTGGCTACAGGGGATTAAGAACTATATATTTACTGTACATAGTTATCAGTGGGTAGAATTGGGAAGAAAATTTTCTAGAGCTATTCCTAGAGGTATTACAAATTTGGTCATAGGGATTTTGGGGTATGAGGTACACTTACTGTTTTGTATGTTTGTTAGCCAATTATAAGGCATGGATATATATTAATATCACTTTATGGAGTGGGCATAATTATGGGAGGGCTGTGGTGCATACTTTGGGGCTGATCAGATTGGATGCTATGCAAGCTAAGTTAGGACGAGATGGCATGTAACCTGGGTAAATTTTTACATGGAATGTGAGAGAGACCCGCACACACCATTAAGAAATTGCAAATACTGAAACACCTAGACCTGTTACAAGCTAAAGTTTCTTTTATTTAGAGACCCACCTTCTACCAAACGAAGCCATTAGCTTATGCAAGAGAGGGATTGGGCAAGTTTTTGCTTCGGGCTGGTCGTCTAATGCAGGGGGAACAGCTATTCTTATACACCGTTCAGTAGCTTTCCAAGCCAAAAATATTATTACAGATCCAGCAGGAAGATATATGATAGTAAATGGTATCTTAGATCATGCTGAGATAGTACTGGGAGAGCATTTATGGTCCTATTGGAGGGAACCCAGACTTCTTTATAACGCTACTAGATAAGTTACGAACTTTTATGTCCATACCGATGATACTTGGAGGGGATTGGAACCTGCCTCCCACGCAGCATCTGGACAAATCTAATCCCTTACTTAAACCTCTTTCTACTGCCCAAAAGGCTCTCAGATTTTATGGACTCACTTGGATTATCGACCATGGAGACTGCAAAATCCAGTAGCCCGTTGTTTTACTTTTCAATCTGCGTACATTCTACCTGGTCCAGGCTGGATTACATTTTATTCAGCAACTCTCTTTTACAGGGTATGTGCGACTCGTATAGAATCTATAGTGATATCGGACCATGCAGCAGTCTGGGTGTCACGATCCTTGATAAGAATTTTAATAGAGATTTAATCTGGTGGCTAAATAACCAACTTTTAAAGGATGATTATATAGTCTCTAGAATATCAGATTTGATTCAATCCTTCGTTACCTTTAATCAGGGGTCAGTTGCTCGGGTTGATCACGAATGGTGCGCGTTAAAGTGTTACTTGAGAGGAGAATTTATCTGCTTGGCCTCCACTCTTAAGAGGAAGAATGAAGCTAAAGCCACCGCACTCCTGGCTCAAATTAAAACACTAGAACATTCCCTTTCTTCCTCTTCTTCACCAGACACCCTCGAAACCCTTTTGTCTTTAAGGAACCAATACTCTCTTCTGCTTCAAGAAAGAGCCGAGTTTGCTATTCTGAGAACTCGGGTAAAGTATATTGAGCAAGGTGAAAAAGCTAGTCACCTTTTAGTTTTGAGGCTAAGGAAATTGGAGACCTCTAGAATAATAAATTCAATAGAAGACTCCACTGGGGAAATTAGAACCCGTCCTAGAAGTAGTATCGGTGCTCAAGCACTATTTCTCTTCGTTATATAATAAGGTCACTCCCGCCCCCTCCTCAAATGAGATGCTGAACTATTTAGCATCAGCTCCTTTGCCTTCGATTACTCCTGAGCAACAGTTATTGCTGACCTCTCCTATCTCCATCCATGAGGTACTGGCAGCGATTAAAGATCTGGCCCCAGATAAAGCCCCTGGCCCTGACGGCCTATCTCCAAATTTTTATAAACAGTTGGCCAAGGATTTAGCACCAAGCCTGCTTCACCTGTACCAATACTTACTTTCAGGGAACGCACAAGACCCAACACTTTCAGAGGACCTAATTACCCTTCTTCTTAAACCAGGCAAACCAGCACATCTTCCATCTAGTTGCGGTCCCATTTCCCTATTAAATTGCGATATTAAGATTCTCGCCAAAATGCTGGCTAAGAGGGTGGAGCCAGTCTGGACTCCCTTACTTTGCTCGGAACAAATAGGCTTTGTCGCCAATAGAACCCCAGTAGACCACCATCGAAAACTACAATATATCATTAGTGCAGCCAAATCACCCTTCATGCCAATGGCCCTAGTCTCCCTGGATGCGGAAAAAGCATTCGACAGGGTAGACTGGGTTTTTCTTTGAGCAACGTTGCAAACCATGGGCTTCCCCTCTTTATTTATAAAATGGGTACAAGCGTTGTATTCCTCACCCAGAGCTAGATTGTATTGTAATGGGATTCTATGTGATTTTTTCCCCCTCTCTTCAGGTACGCGACAGGGTTGTCCACTCTCTCCCTTTCTATTTAATTTATATCTTGAACCCCTTCTTAGGCGTTTAAATCTATCCCCATTAATTACAGGTATTCCCATAGTTAATACTACTAAAATCTCAGTGTTTGCTGATGATGTTCTCCTTCATCTTTCAAACCCAGTTCCCTCCCTAAAAGAGGCCTTGAAAATAATTGAAGACTTTAGTAAGTATTCAAACTATAAACTCAATATTAGCAAGACAGAGATCTTTCCTCTCAATCATTTTACTCATAGTTCAGACTTTACTCACTTTGGGATGAAATGGGCTCCGCGCTCCATCAAGTACTTAGGGATTTACATTACCCAAACCCCATCTTTATCACAGAGGCTGAATCTGGAAGATTTATGGAGTGATATCCAGCAAGATTTAGCAAGATGGTCGAAACTACCGTTATCGCTCTGGGGCAGAATCAACACTATTAAAATGAACGTGTTACCCAGAATTTTCTATCCCCTGAACATGTTGGATGTATGGTTACCAATATCCTATTTCCAGCGTATTCATTCAGGAATAAATTTATTTATTTGGAACAATAAATCTGCTAGAAAATCCTATCATAAGTTATCTCTACTTAGAGATTTTGGGGGGCTTCGTCTCCCTAATTTCTTATTATACTATTGGGCTTCGCATTTGAATAAATGTGGAAAATGGATATCTTCATCTGACCCCCTTGCTCATCAAGGATATAGCCCAGTATGGTTACAGGCCGAACTAGACCTTCTGAAAATTCACAACATTACCCCAATGTCCCTCTTCTATATATCAAAAAAAAATATCCCTACAATGCTCCAATCTTTACCGCTTGGGATTTTTTCCAGGGTTGTCTCTCAAATGTTTAAGTACTTCAAACTCTCCTCAACTTCGGACTTTTCTCAACCCATCTGCGCAAATCCAAACCTACGGATAGGTAATTCTATGATAACCAGAGGATGGTTACCATCTCTCTCGGAATGCAAGGTGGGAGATTTTTACTCTCCAGATCGTATTCTAACTATAGAAGAAATCTTAGCAAAATTTAGGTGGCTGACAGTGACAGTCTTTAAAATTATCCAGCTGAGGCACCTTTTAACTAGAAGATTTGGGTGTAATGCTAAAGTTTCTCATCTCGCTGATTTTCTCTACCAAATCTCCATAATAGTTAATAAACCGCGTGGTGTCTCTAAGTTGTATAATTTACTTCACACATTCTCAGAAGCCCCGTCAGTCGCTGGCTCTAAAATCTGGCAAAGTTTATATCCAGATAGAGATATTGATTGGCGCAGTATATGGAGAGACCTTTATATTTATCATACCCAAGATAGATACAGGATTACGCAATACTGTATTTTGAATAATCTTTATTATACCCCAGTTAAGTTAGTGCAAATGAAACGTATATCTTCGTCAACATGCTCTAGATGTAACAAAGAGGAGGGCTCTCTGCTACATATTTTGTGGTCGTGTGAATTAGTATCCCCTTTATGGAAACAAATAGAATCAAGTCTTGATCCAATGTTAGGGCTGCATGGATTATTTTCCCCTAAAACTTGTATTTTTGGTGATTACTCAGCAATTCAAGTGAAAGAAAAGAGATATCATCTGGCTTTAGTATCAATGGCGGTTAAAAAGCTAGTACTTAGACACTGAAAAGACCAAATTATATTAACATATACGGAGTGGTTACATGAGCTCTCTTTCGCACTTCGTGTTGAGAATCTGATAGTGCAAGTAAATCGCTGTCTATCTTCCTTTATTAAAAAATGGGGTAAGTTGTATGCCCTCTACTTTAATTGAGGTCTAGGTGTAAAATGGGCTGCGGACTCCTCCATGATGTTATGCTTCTATGTTTCTATGTTTCTTATTTCCTCCTCAACTATCTCTTTTTCCATTAGTTTAAGAAGGAAGAGAACTTCACTGTTAATCTGCAGATGACCCAAAATGCTTTTCTTTTCTTTGCCACAATGATCTGCGTAGCTATATGTATAGGAATTAACATGCACCACAGAGTAGGGAGGGGGGAAGTTATGGGAGGGGGGAAGGGGAAAAAATGGTTAAATTTAACTTCAGGTTTGTTTAATTGTGTAGTTTGTAGTCTTTATTTCTCTCCTTCAATTCTCTGGTATGATATACATTCTCTTATAACTGTGTTATTTCATTGTCTTCTCTTATGATATTATGGTTCTAGTAAGTAATAAAATACATTAAATAAAAAAAAAACATAAAAAAGTACAGTTCAAAATTATCAGGACCTTCTTGCAATGCTGCTTTAATTGTCAGGTCAGTATGATATCATGAGCTCACAACAATTACAGAACACACAAAAGTGGCACAAGGTCCTCAGATTGTTTCTGCATGCCCAAAATACATCCTCCTTGTTTGCAGAAAATTGACAAGTGGTAACACAGCGAAATGAGAGTGTTTCAGTACATATAAAGTCCCCCCAGAATTAATGGCACACTCAGTCATGCACGCAGTGGTGGCACAGAGTCCCAGATTTTTTCTGCAGGCCCAAAATGCATCCTCCTTGTGTGCAGAAAATTAACATGTAGTAACGCAGTGAAATGAGAGTGTTTCAGCACATACAAAGTCCCCCAGAATTAATGGCGCACTCAGTCATGTGCGCAGTGGTGGCACAGTCCCCAGATTTTTTCTGCAGGCCCAAAATGCATCCTCCATGTGTGCAGGAAATTGACAAGTGGTAACACAGTAAAATGAGACTGATTCAGCACATACAAAGTTCCCCCAGTATAAAATGATGACCGTGAGTGTCCTGTTGCTGGTTCAATGTATTCTGTGAGGCGATTTGAGCAAATGCAATGTGATCATCTCAACTGGATTGAAGGGTGTCCTTTGGCTGTATACTAATAGTAGCCTCAGTGAGTAGATATATATATATAGATATATGGTTGTGTATTTTGTAGGTGAGGAGGGGGGTTGACATGGACATGTACTCATGGTATTGTTCTGCATCACATGTCACAGAAACTGTTGGTGTGCACATTTCAGTGCTCAATGAGAATTTTTTGCACTGAAATTGGAAACGGATAATTGTCAAGCACAAAAAGGTACATTTTTTTGGGGGATCACATTTGCTGGTTTGTCTGTAATGGTTTTTACGTTTGCTTGTGCACATGCGCAAGGAATGTTTTGGGAGAGTAGCACACTTGGAGGTGTGCCTCTCCCACCCAATACACTGCTCCCTTGAGCAGGCGTGGTGGTCCTGCACCAATGGGTGCAGGAGCTCAGTATGACAGCGGAGCTCCTCTGCTTCAAAGGAAAGCACCGCTGCCATACTGAGCACCGCCCCCCCTCACGTCACGCGCTACCCCCCCACGCACATCAGGCCGCCCCCCAAAGCTTTGGTGCCAGGCTGGGAGCCCACCCCAGCGTGGCAATGTTGTTTGCCGACGGGTGCCCAATCCCCTCGCCGGCTCCACGGCCCCTCTCAAGCCATCCTGCTGCTATGCTGGGAGCCACCCCAGGGTGGCAAACGGTCCGTTACTTTGCCGATGGGGTGCCCAATCCCCGTCAACTCCTCGCCCACCCCCTGCGTAGTTTGCCGCGAGGGGTGCCCAATCCCCCATCGGCTCCTCGCCCCCAGCCATCTTATGCAACACTGGGAGCCCACCCAGCGTGGCAAATGTCACACTCGCCATTTTTTAAACCTGTAAAACAAAAAGCGGTCCTTGCGCGCTCTCTCAGTCCCCTCCCACAACCCGCGATCCACCCAATGCGCACCCAGCCTCCCCACACCCTCACCCCATACTCACCTCCAGACTCTGGCGCGACGATCTTCGGTGGACCGGGAACATGTCTGCACTCTTCAAAGCCGACTGCAAAATGAGGAAATGCCGGTAAGCTGTATAATGGGCTACATAGGGGGATTTCAACTTTTTTGCATATCTCAGTCATTTTTTGGAATTTTTGCACCAAATTTTCAACATGGGGTTTTTGGGACCCCTTCTCATGAATGAGGTCACTGTCATGGCGTTATTCAGGCCTGAAGGGTGATTTCGCAGGCACTGCGCAGTCACTGCGCAAAATCACCCTTTAGCCTTGAATAACACCATGACAGTGACATCATTCATGAGAAGGGATCCCAAAAATCCCATGTTGAAAATTTGTTGCAAAAATGCCAAAAAATGACTGTTTTACGAGTGTGCGTTGCCAGTTCCTATGCAGGCTCGTAAGTTCGTGAATTTTCAATATTTTCACTCCAGACTTTCAACATTGCCATTTTATCACACCTTCTTATGAGATGTATAGCTGTCATTTTTCACATCTCACCCAAAATGTGTTTCTGCCCATGTAGCGCACAATGGCGCAGTCGGTGTGCAAAATCAATGTATGGAACACATTAAGAAAATCACAGTGACACTGTTCATGAGAAGAGGTCTTAAATGGCTATGTTGAAAATTTGGTGAAAAAATTCCTAAAAATGACTGTTTTACGAGCGTGCATTGCGCAGTTCCTACGCACGCTGGTACGCTTGCGAATTTTCAATATTTGCACTCCAGATTTTCAACATTGCCATTTTCCCACACCTCCTCATGAGCAGTACAGCTGTCATTTTTCACATCCTGCCCAAAATGTGTTTCTGCCCATGTAGCTCACAATGGCGCAGTCGGTGTGCGAACTCAATGTATGGGACACATTAAGAAAATCACAGTGACACTGATCATGAGCAGAGGTCTTAAAATGGCTGTGCTGAAAATTTGGTGAAAAAATTCCTAAAAATGACTGTTTTATGACTCTGCGTTTCGCAGTTCCTACGCACGCTCATAAGTTTGCAAATTTTCAATATTTTCACTCCAGATTTTCAACATTGCCATTTTACCACACCTCCTTATGAGAAGCACAGCTGTCATTTTTCACATCCTGCCCAAAACGTGTTTCCGCCTATGTAGTGCACAATGGGGGTAGCAACAAGGTCATGCTGACAATTTATTGTGCAAATACCAGCAATCGCACAGGGCATTAGGGTAAAGCACCATACATGCCAAACACTACTGCAAATACCTGCAAGCTAACGTTCGGCATTGACAAATGCTTGTTTATTTTGTTACTTCTTCACAGATTTCATCTGCATCCTTCTTGAGTTCGGTTGTTGTTAATGATGGTCATGGTCATTTAATGAAATGACTTCTGCATGTTGCATGTGTGCCCAAGCCCGGGGGAGGGGGGTGCCTGATGTTGAAGAACTTTTTTCGATAAAGCCAGTTTGACAGAACAACAAAGCATCTGGCAGTTTCATAAAAAAAGCAATGAATGACTTCTTACAACTTAATTTCCCTCCCTTGTTCTGAATCTCTTCTCAAGTCAAGTTACACTGAAACCCACATCTTGTCAACTAACACAACCTGTGTGTAAAGTATTTGCAGCAGTCTTTCCAAAACAATGAAATGGATGAAATAAAATCTTCATACTTACCAGAATGGATTTCACATGGATATTCCATCGGTTCCGGATCCTCTCTGTACGGTACAGCTGCAGTACCATTCCCACCAAGTTTCAGCAATGGAGACTTTTTTTGTTAACCTGTAAAAGAAACAAAATAAGTGTACCGTATGTGTTTTACCATTGTGGCTCTGAAAAGCTGCAGAAAACAAAACATACAATTAAAGGAAGTGAAGCAGCATAACAAACATGAGTACACATACTCACTTTATGGTTTAAATACAAAGAAGCTTTGTGTCTGTGGCTGATGGATATGGTGGTCCTGACAGACTCAGGCTCAGTGGTGGCAGTGGCTAACAGCAGTCCCAGTGGTGGTGGTGGTGGTGGTGGTGGTCCGGGTGGCAGACAGACTCAGGCTCAGTGGTGGCAGTGGCTAACAGCAGTCCCAGTGGTGGTGGTGGTGATGGTCCAGGGGGTGGACAGACTCAGACTCAGTGGTGGCAGTGGCTAACAGCAGTCCTGGTGGTGGTGGTGGTCTGGGGGGGCAGACAGACTCAGGCTCAGTGGTGGCAGTGGCTATCAGGAGTCCCAGTGGTGGTGTTCCCGGGGGTGGACAGTCACAGGCTCAGTGGTGGCAGTGGCTAACAGCAGTCCCAGTGGTGGTGGTGGTCCGGGGGGGCACACCGCCTTTTAAAAACTTCAGTTAAAATCTGCCAACATTAACCACATCATCATCCTCATAAAGAAAGCTGCCCTCACAGTCATCGATGTCTGAAGTCTGACCACTGGGAAATTCTTTCTCCATTATGTCATCATCTACGTCAGTGGTGTGCCGTTTCAGGCAGCCACTGCCAGTGCCACCAGGATGGTCCATTTCCATATCAACAAGACCACCATGACTAGGCCAGGGTACAAATACCGAGGTTGCAGTCTGTGCTAGTATGTGCCTCTCATTCATTTTAATGAATGTTAGCAAACTAACATTTGCAGGAGACAGATTTCTCCGACGATCCCTGACTATCACACCTGTTGAGCTGAATACCCTCTTAACACTTACACTAGAGGGTGGGCATTTGAGGTACTTCAGTACCATTGCAGTCAGCTCTGGCCATTCACTGACCTTTCCACTCCAGTACAAAAGAGGATCTTCAGTTATTGTCAGATGCCTGTTTTCAGACAAATATGACTCAACCTTTCTCTGTGCCACACTAAGTCCAGTTGTTGATGCATCATCCTGTTCTCCCGAATCATTTATTTCACAAATGCCCACTTGGGACAAGGCCTCCCAAAGTGGGTTGATGCTAGCCACTTTGGATGACAGACCACATGGAACTGCAGTCCCCTTCCCCTTGCACAATATGCTTGATGGTCCTCCAGGCACTCCTTCAGCCGGATTATGCTGCTGAGGTTTGCTGACCTTGGCATGTGACTTCTGTGCCCCATGAACCAAGCGCACCAGTTGACCACTGATATTTTTTACCTGTTCAGGCCCTCCCTCCAGTACTGATGCAATTCCATGTTTGTATCATGGGTCCAGCATTGTTGCTATGGCAAAGTTGTCACTATGCTGAATGCTCACAATGTGATGATTCTGGTCAAATACTGTCAGCATGTGTTGCAGCAACATACTGCTACCACCGTCTCCGGCAACATCAAGGCTATGCTGTACATTTACCAATCTCTGTCTCAGCACCCGCAGCAGTAGAATTGATTGGCTAATGGAGGCAGACTCACCACTCGCTTCCTGTGTGACATGTTCAAAAGGCCGCAAAATTGTTATTACAGAGTCCATAAGGCACCACTGTTCAATCGTCATAGACATGGAGGCCCCGGAACTGTCACGGCTAGTGTGCATCACAAGATATTCTGAGATGGCTTTGTATTGTTCATACAACCTCTCTGCCATGTATAAAGTGGAGTTCCATTGGGTGACAACTTCCAGCTTCAAGTGGTGCTGAGGCAGGCTGTTTTGTATCTGCAACTGCCGCAATTGGTCAGGGGGCTTTCCAGATCTTGAAAAGTGAGAGCAGATACATCGTGCAATGGTCAACATTTCCTTTATATCAGAGTGCTGTAGAAACTCCTGAACCACAAGATTTAAACAGTGGGCCATACATGGAACATGAAAAAAAAACACCATTCGTGATGCATTTCACCACATTTGACCCATTGTCACTTGCCATGAACCCAGCTCTCAGGGACAGAGGGTTTAGCCATCTGTCAATTTCAGCCAGTACCACATCCAACATGTTCTCACCAGTGTGTGAACAGGTCACATTGCGCATAGCAATCGTTGCATGCTGTCGAATTCCTGGAAGATTGCTACCGGAACAATCCACCTTACTGCACTGATTATTCACACTACCAACATCACAAACAATCCCCGGTACCTGCGCCCAGTGTGCAGTTATACACAAATATGAACTCCCCACTGTTTTGCCCCTTGTCCACATATCCATACTTAAATGGATGAATGGAGAGGAGGAATGTTGAAGGGCATGTCTTACGGAGTCGGACACAGTGCAGAACCACTCGGGGACAGCACAAGTAGAAATGTATGTCCTGGATGGGACTTTCCATTTTGGACAGGCACATGCAGCAAACCGCTGGAACCCAGAATTCTCCACAAAGGAGAAGGGCAAAAGATCAATTGCCAGCATTTCCGCCACAGCAGCATTAAGTTCACGTGACACTGTATGACTCGGGGGGTACTTTAGCTTATGCTCAAAAACACTCTGTAACATGGGCTGACTTAAACATTTTACACGGGGTGTGATCACAAATGGTTGTGCTCTGTGGTGAATGGCATTGGCAGAGGGTGGAGTGTGGACATTTGATGAAGACGGTTGCACAGGTGAGAATGACAAACCCAGAAATGCTGTTATTTTGCCAGATTTGCCAACCGTGGTTGATGTGCCACTTGCACTAGATATACTGCATTCACCACCACCACCACCACCACAAAAACTGCTACTCTCACCAGCACTGGACAACATTTCAAAGTCATTATGGTCCTCCACCTCATCATGCCTGTAGTAATCCTCTGCTCTTATTGCCTCACTACTGCACATGTTTCATTTCCTACTGGACTTAACAGTCATGGAAGGGGATAACATGCTGGCTATGGTTGCCGGTGATGAGGGTGAACGCCCCACTGTGGTATTAGCTGCCAGTTAGTGCTGGGTCCACAGTGCCAAGTGCCTGTTCTTAAGATGCATATGCTGTCCTCCTGTGCCCAGATGGCTCCCCTTTTTACCTCGACTCACATGCACATGGCAAACCTGGCAGATTGCAACTGACTCATCATTTGCATCTTGAACAAAAAAATCCCAAGCAAGGGATTGTGATGCTCTGCTTTTAACATGTCCATTATGTGGCTTATTTAAGTCCGTTATCTTAAGCACTGAAGTGGGGGCACGTGATGTTTTGGGCACTGCACACCTGGACTGCAACTGACCACCAAGACCACCTATCATATTGATTACTGGGTCATCATCATCAACTAAAACTGGTAGATCACAAGTTTTTACGGGGGGGGGGGATTCCTGTAAACTGACTCAGACACAGCCACTTTGAATTTCTTTTTCTCTGGTTCCCAACTGGGGTCAATTACATCATCATCACATTCATCAATGTCACACACATCCACATCTTCTGCTTGGATGCTAACATGTGGACTGCATGTTGCAACAACAGCAACAGCAACATCATCATCATCATCACATTCATCATCAGCATTTACACCACCATCACCTGATATTTTTTCACCACACTGTGAATCACTGCATGGAAAATGCGTGACATTAACTGCCATGGTGGACGGAATATCACATTGTATGCTATCATTGACATGATTATCAGAATCCTCAGGTTCAGTTACTGGGATGTTACTGGGAAGTATGACATCATCTATGCTGCCACTCACTTGCACTGCTTCACACGCAATATTTGTGGATACGGTACACTGGTCAGAATTAGAACTTGAATCAACAATACTAATACTACCACCACCACTAACACCAGTAACACTAACACCACCAGCTGAGAAAACATCATCTCCTCCTACTATGAGTGAAGCTACTGTTTGGGCTGTAAAAAACATTGCAGGAGAAATACCTTTCCTCACATCAGCAATGCACTTCTGCGTCTGCGTACTACTACCACACCCACAGACTATCTTACTGCCAACATTGCCATGGCGAGAAACAGCTTTGCTTGCACGTCTCTTTGCAAGCATTTGGGGATCAACCACAATATTATAACCAAATTCAGATTTTGATACGCTCACTCTCTGATTGGGGGGACGCTGGATGTGAAGCCAAAAAAACAACTGTAGCTTCAGCAACAGATAAGAGACTAGTCTGAGACTGTCACACAATGAAAACAACTTCAGTAACCAGTGGTGCTGATGAGGTCACAAAAACAATCCAATCTGGTAAAAAATTCCTTTTGAACATGGGGGGGGAGCACTGAATGCAGACAGTGCAGATTTTTATGGGACTACAAGCAGCAAAACAAAGAACAGATACCACAATCACAGTACAAAATTCGGCAGCTGCAGTGGATAGCAGGTTCACACTGCTGCGCCTGCAATTACACTAGTCTGTGGCACAATAAAAGGTGTATTATTTGATGCATGCAACACCGCACACACACTCACACACAGAACAGTTTGTCTACAATGCTGAATGAGTAATGCATAGTAAATGCAAACATTCAGTACTATGCCACGTTACGTATTGTAATGTAAACAACCTGAAATGATGAACTGCTGCACCACATCCACACACCAACAGCAAGAAAATGTCAACTATTACTGACAATATTACTGTGTCTACATTAACACAGTCTGTTATTTAACAAAAATACAACCAAAAAACAAAGAAATCACTATTTCTCCAACTTAAATCTACCTACACCACAGATACATCCCTCCCCCAAAGCACCCTTTCACTGTCTTTCACCACACATACTCAATGTTGTAAATTAACATTCAAAATCCACACAAAAACAAAAACGCTCGATGATATGAGCACAGGAGGGTTTCCTACAATCGATGAACTAAAGTTGGAGCCCCCCAAAAAACGCAAAAATGCATTTTTAACAGCTTTTACAAGATTTCTATCACAGACAACTATCAGAGCACACTGTCTCCTACTTCTTCCTACATGTACTACCCCGAACTGAGGCTGTGCAGATCAATATAGAGCCCATGTAACCTGAAATCCCATGAATCACTGCAAAATTCACCTTCAGAGCTCAAAAACAAGGCGAAGTGAGGCGAAGTGCATTGTCCTCACTGTACTTCGCCTTAAATTTGATGGAGTAGTGGTCTGGGGAGGTGGAGTAATGCAAAGTCATTGTTTCCAATGGACTTCGCGTTCCTCCTAATAATGCGAAGTACTCCGTTTCATGTCACGGAGCACTCCGCGAATCCGCCTTTGCTCTGCAAATCACTTCACGGAGCGGAGTAAGCCCACTTCGCCCACCACTAATGCTGAGGCAGACTAAAGCTGTGGGTGCAGACTAATGGAGGCACCTACAGGTACTATTGTTGGTGAGGTGCTGACGGAGTTTGTGCTTAAAGGAAACAAGGATTGTGGCTCTGGTGATGTCAGGTGGTAGACCATTTGTCCACAGAGGGGCCCGGTGAGCAAGGGATCGCTGGGCCACAGTTGTGCAGCACCTGGGCACATGGAATACTTGTGTAGTTGAGCTCCTAGTGTGCCTGGCATGTATAGGTGGTGATAGAAGGCTCAGAACTCCTTGAGGAAGTAAATTTAGTGAGACCTTTTTTGCGAGACCTTTTTTGTGAGTAGGCATAAAGCTCACAGGTGTGGGTGAGCTTGGGAGCATTAGTGAGCAAGCAGCAGGCTTTGTTTGAGGCTATTGAGAGGTGTTGGAGCGCTGTGTCAGTAGCGGAGCTGTAGACAGATAGGCCATAGTCAATCAAGGTGACGTCCATATGCTCAGTTTAAGGGTACTGTATTCAATGCTTTGCATTAGTTTACATCAAGGAGATGAGCCAAAAAGAACTACACAGCAGAGGGGATTTATTTTATTTTTTTTTTCATTTCAGACTTGCAGGGTTTGTGTAAGTGAATAAGCAGAAGGGCTTTGGATTAGGGCATTTTGTGTTCTGTTTTTGTTTACTGTCCTGTAATTCTTATTTGAAGTTATTTTTTCTTCTTTTTAAGAAGTGTAACAATTCAAATTTTCCATTAAGTCCTGGTGGTCTTAAATTGCCCCCGCAAAAAAAAAAATACATAAAAAGGCCTTAAAAAGACTCAGAAAGAAAATTATTTTTGTACTCTGTAAATTAGCATGTGGAATATTGTTAAAATGAAAACTGTATTAAGAAGTGATAAATACAGCTATATTCCTTTATGTGGTCATTTAATAAGGAAGGTGATAAAATAGGTGACTGTTTTCGACATCTTACTCTTGTGTTTCAACATTACAGGTTTTCAAGAAGAAAATTATCACAAAGAAATTAAGTACATACTGCAAAGAATGGAAACATTTATTGTCCACAGCTGATGTAGTTCCTTTATCCACCAGGTGGTGGGTTATATACTGTGTTTGTTTTTCAAAAAATAGTCACATAACAGGCTGTTTTGTTTTTAAAACACACAATAAGAAACCATAATTACATACAGATGGAACAGCGACCTTTAGTAATTAACTAAATATGTTATCTAACATGAGAAACATTCTGATTGGCTGTTAAGTATTTGAATGGTAATAAGGAATGCATTTAAGACAGTGGATGAGCACTTCTAATTAGCTCTGATGAAGCCCTAAGTGTAGGGTGACACATAAGCCAGGCAGGCTCTGTGCTGCCAGTATTTGTATGTTCTTTCCTCTAAAATGGCTATGGATTAAAACCTAAACACGTACGAAAGCTAAAAGGTTTGGACATTTTCTTCTTGTGTGAAAGGCATGTGCATTCTTCTTCTCTTACTGCAGTATGTTAATTTCTTGAGAGTTGCACCACTGGTCTCAAGCACTCTTCTCTGCTACATCAAATAATGAAACTTCCAGGAGTGGCTCGAGTTACATAACAATTTGCCAGAAAGAAATATCATAGCCATACAAGGAAGGATGAATGACAGCAGGACTTCACAAGCTGCTGCAGGAGCAGCGGAAGGCAACATCTTTGGGTCTATTTTTTCCTGTGACCAGACTGAAAACCCACTTCTAAGAGATGACAGAGGAGCTGATACGGGGAACACAATAGGGAATACTGGGGAAAGTTCCATCAGAGATGCCTTCTATAATTTAGAAAATCTGGCAACAAAAGCAAGGCAACTTCATTGGGAGAAACTATCCATGCAAGTCTACCTGACTGTAAATAGAGCTCCAAGGAGGTTACACATCCTAAAACGTCCAGCCTCAGGTGAGAAATAGAGTTCCATTGTTGCTAAGTGGAATACAATCATGACGGATGCTACTGACAAACTAATGGAGTTTATTATTGAGGATGACTCAGAACAACTGAAGGAACTTAACACTGAACTCAAAAAACAGGAAGAAATCATGGCCAAGTTCACAGAACATCCAGACATCATTAGATGCCAAAATAAGTTTAAAGAATACATGACAGCATGCAATCTGAAATTACAGGCACAGAAACAGAAGAAATGTACCCAAAGCACTAATGATTATTTACAAAACCATTTCTTTAACTGGAAAAAATGGAGTCCTGAAACAACTGAAGAGACTGTCATCAGCCCCGGCCCCAGGCACTTCGATTCAGGCACAAGCATCTGAAACTTCTATGGAGACACTACGCTCCATTTAAAAATGGTCGACAACAACCAACACCTCAACTGACTATAGTACTGGATATAGTACATCAGAGAGAGAGAAGAGAGCGACAGAGAACCAGATTCTTTTTTAAGATTTACTCCTCCTGGGTGAGGACTACCCAGGAGGAGCACTCATCACATGTGCTCTTCAATCCCAGAAGAACAAGAGGGGAGCGGATGCAGACACAGATGGGCCCCGAGGAGGAAGAGGTTGGGGATGGGGCCAAGCAGTGCACAGAACGTGAACGATGAATCAGTATTGACTGTGCATAATCTGTCCCAGAGAAACTTTACTAGGGATGAACTTCAGGTACTTTCTAAAGGTCTATCATTTGTCCCGACTTACACTGTTAGACAGTTCGATGCTTTTGCTGACCTACAATTGTTTGCCTGAAAACTCAATTTAAAATGTTTTTTGGGGAAAGGGACATAGAAAAAACTAGTGAACAAGAACCAGTTGATGTAGAACAAAATAATGGATTAAAAGATGGATTAGAAAGGGAAGTGGGATATAGATTTAGAGCGCCTTCAACCTTCAGTCCATCATTACAACCGGCTATAGAAACATTCTTAAACTGCTGCATTTTTTACTTAGAGTAGCTATATAGTACTAGTCCAAAACTTCCATATGGTAATTTATCTAGAAAAGAATGAGACATAATTAGTGGTTTGACAAATGATAATACCATAACTATTAGGTCTGCTGAAAAGGGGGAGGTATTGCCATTCAAGACACTAGTCAATACACAGCAGAGGTATACAGACAACTAAACAACAGAGAATTTTATGAACCACTGTCATTCAACCCCACCCCAAAAATAAAACAAAAGATAGACGACTACCTGCTGGAAATGTATAGATGCGACCAAATAGATACTGATGAACTCTGCTACCTTACTGTCCAGAATCCAGTTAAATCAGCCTTTTATGCTCTTCCAAAGGTACATAAAGACCTAGAAAAACCTCCAGGTCACCCAATAGTATCGGGCATAGGCTGGGTAACAGAACCGCAGTCCCGCTATGTAGATAGCCACATAAATCCCCTGGTGCCCAACATTAGGAGTTATTTAAAAGACACTACTCATGTGCTTACAATCCTAGAAAACATACAAGTTGAACCAGATTGGCTTCTGGTAACATTAGTCATTGACTTCCTCTATACGAACATCCCCAGGGAGGGGGGACTACAGGCCATAGAAAATACACTATTGGATAAGACAGACTTGCCACAAGACAGGATTAATATGCTGGTGAACTTTACTGACTTGGTGCTAAAAAAAATATATTTTTCTTTGAAGGGAAATTCTATAAACAGATCAAAGGCACTGCAATGGGTGCCATGTTAGCACCCAGTCTTGCCAACATTTATCTAGGAGAATGGGAAAACAGGGTGATATACAGTGAAAATCCATTTTTAGACAAAACTGAATTGTCACCCTTCTTAAAAAGAAGAAAAAAGAAAAAATAACCTCAAATTGGCCCCCCCACCCTCAAAAAACATGCATAAAAAGGCTTTAAAAAGACTCAGTAAGAAAATCAGTTTTGTACTCTGTAAATTAGCATGTGGAATATTGTTAAAATGAAAACTGTATTAAGAAGTGACAAATACAGGTATATTCCTTTATGTGGTAATTTAATAAGGAAGGTGATAAAATAGGTGACTGTTTTCGACATCTTAATGTTGTGTTTCAACATTACAGGTTTTCAAGAAAAAAATTATCACAGTGAAATTAAGTACTTATTGCAAAGAATGGAAACATTTATTGTCCACAGTTGATGTATTTCCTTTATTCACCAGGTGGTGGGTTATGTACCCTTTTTGTTGTTAAAAAAATAGTCACATAAAAGGCTGTTTTGTTTTTAAAGCACACAATGAGAAACCATAAATTACAAATAGAACAACCTTTTGTAATGAATTAAATATGTTATCTAACATAAGAAACATTCTGATTGGCTGTAAAGTATTTGAATGGTAATAAGGAATGTATTTAAGACAGTGGGTGAGCACTTCTAATTAGATCTGATGAAGCCCTAAGTATAGGGTGAAATGTAAGCCAGGCAGGCTCTGTGCTGCCAGTATTTGTATGTTCTTTCCTCTAAAATGGCTATGGATTAAAACCTAAACACGTACGAAAGCTAAAAGGTTTGGACACTTTCTTCTTGTGTGAAAGGTGTGTGCATTCTCCTCTTACTGCAGTAAGTTAATTTTTTGAGAGTTGCACCATCAGTCCCAAGCACTCCTCTCTGCTGCTGCATCAGAGACCCACAGGAGGGTGGCATCGGACCCCACAGGGGAAGGAAATAACTCCTGGTGGGGGACTCAGTCATTAGGGGAGTAGAACTGGAGGAGGGAGGGAAGGGGAGAGGGAGGTAAGGTGCCTGCATGGTGCCACAGCTGGGAGGGACAGGAAGTGAATCCTCAGGATCATGGAAGCAGCTGCAGGGGAGAGGGAACTGGACATCACTGATCAAATCAAAATCAAATCAAATCAAATTTATTTAAAAAGATGCCCAATCCTGAAGGCTCTGGGCGCCACACAAAATCTGTACAGTGTGTCATACTGTATACATTTCAATTACAATATCATACAAATATAAAATATATAAAAACTCAGTCATCAAATGCCTGCATGAATAAAAAAGTCTTCAGACGACTCTTAAAGGCCTCTATAGTGGGAGCCTCTCTCACTACAGCTGGCAATGAGTTCCAGAAAGCCGGAGCAGCAACTCCAAACGAACGATCCCCTGCAGATTTTAACCTTGCTCTTGGAACTTTGAGGAGGCCCCCACTAGAGGAGCAGAGATCTCGGATAGAGGTGTATGGTACCAGGAGATCAGAAAGGTAACCAGGGCCCTGTCCATGTAGGGTCTTATAGGTGAGAAAACCCACCTTGAACAAAACTCTCCACCTGACAGGCAGCCAGTGCAATTCACGCAATACTGGAGTGATATGACAAAACTTACTCTGCCCGGTCAAAAGCTGGGCAGCAGCGTTTTGCACTAGTTGCAGTCTGCGAAGAGAAGTTCCAGAGACCACCTAGGGACAAATGATCTGTCTGGGAATGGGATCAGAGCAGTGCAGGAGGAGTTTGTGGAGTTGGGGAAGGGCCTTAGACAAGTAACACACATGATAACCTTCTTGGAGGGGCTACATTTCTATGCAAGAATGAGGCTAGGGTACTCTGCACTATGGGATTAAATGAATGTCTGGTGTGGAGCTCAGGGGTTTGGCTTCATTGGGTACTGGAGTCCACCTGGAGAGATACAGGCCTATACTGGCTCGATGGTCTGCATCTGTCCAGGAGGGGAACCAGGATCCTAGGTGATAGGTTTAAATGCTTCATTGGCAAGCATTTAAACTAGCCAAGGGGGGAGGCATTGAAAAGGAGCAGGGAAATCCAGCCCTGCCCCCACAAAACAGGGTAGTTAGCAAGATAAACACCAAGGTAGAGAAGTCAATAGGGAGCAAGAGACAGGGGGTAAATGGAGAAAAAGGCAAAGAAAGTAAAGACAGAGATGAGGCTAAAGGGAGTAAGGCCATCAACAAAAATGGAGGGTGATGAGTACCAATGCCTGTAGTCTGGGTAACAAGTTCCCTGAACTAGTGGCCTTGATGGAAGAGCAATACTTGGATATCGTGGCAGTCACAGAAACATGGTACACAGAGAACCATGACAGGGCTGTTAGCATACCAGGGTACACAATGTACAGGAGGGACAGGGAGAGTAAAAGAGGAGGAGGAGGAGGAGTAGCTCTCTATATAAGGGAAGGGATCAAAGCAATGGAACTAAACGGTAAACAGGGAGGAGAGGAGTCACTGTGGGTCACATTGGAGACAGGAAATGGCACCACAGTCCTCATGGGGGTTGTATACAGATCCCTTTCTCAGGGGGAGGCAACGGACAAAGAAATGATAGAAGACATCCATAGAATGGCAGAAAAGGGGGAGATGTTAATGGGTGCTGAATATGCCAGATGTTAACTGGAGCACCTTTGCTGCGGCCACATCCAAGAGCAGGGTCATTTTCAATGCCCTAAAGGGGGCATGCTTCAGACAACCAGTGTTGGAACCCACTCGGGAAGGAGGACTCTTAGATCTGGTACTCTCAAATGGGGACAGAGAGAGGACCTCAGATTTAGAAGTGGGCAGCCATCTGGAAACAAGCGACCACCAAACAGTGTGGTTCATGATGAACACAGCCGTAGAGTCAAGCCATACAAAAGCGAGGGAATTGAACTTTAGGAGGTCTGACTTTGGCAAAATGGGAGAGTGCCTCAGAAAAGCACTAGCAAACAGGCAAGGAGGGGTGGAGAAACAATGGGGAAAATCAAAACTGCCATCACAGAGGCAACAAGCCATGATTCTCAAAAGAGGTGGCAGGGAAGGTTAGGAAGAAAAAGATAACATTCAGGAAGTATAAGGAAACACAGAAGGAGCATGACAGAGAACTGTACCAGTTAAAGCAGAAGGAAGCGGGGAAGGCAGTCAGAATAGCAAAGGCCCAAACCGAGGAAAAGATAGCTAACTCAGTTAAGAAGGGAGATAAAACCATTTATTGGCACATTAAGGAGCGAAGAAAGGCCAAGGGAGTGCTAGTGAAGCTTAATAAAGGTAAGGGGAGGTGGGTAGAGGGTGACAGTGAAAAAGCAGGGATACTGAACGAATACTTCTGCTCAGTACTCACAAAAGAAGAGGAGGGAGAGATACCTAAACCAATCAATAGAAGCACTCTGGATCAGGAGGTAGATACCAAACCATTCACAGAAGAAAGGGTCCTGAAAGAACTCATGAAATTGAAGGTGGACAAAGCAATGGGGCCTGATGGGATTCACACCAGAATTCTAAAAGAATGAAGGGGAGAACTAGTGACACCACTGCCTACCATTTTTAACAAATCATGGGAGGATGGTGTGGTACCTGAGGACTGGAGGAGGGTAGATGTGATTCCCCTTCACAAAAGTGGGAGCTAGGCAGAAGCAGGAAATACGAACCTGTTAGTTTGACCTCAGTGGTAGGGAAAATGATGGAATCACTTCTGAAAGAAAGAATTGTTGAGTTGCTAGAGGCCAGCAGGACACAGGACTCAAGGCAGCATGGATTCACAGCAGGAAGGTCTTATCAGATGAATCTAATAGATTTCTTTGATTGGGTGATCAAAGTAGCAGACCAGGGAGGTGCTGTGGACATGGCCGACCTAGACTTTAACAAGGTATTTGACACAGTCCCACACAAAAGATTAATAAACAAGTTAGCCAGCCTGGGAGTGGGTCCCAGGGTGGTAGCCTAGGTAACAAAATTGGCTGGACAAAAGGACGCTGTGGGTAATAGTAAACAGAGTGCACTCTGAAGAAAGGGGGGTTACTAGTGGGGTACCGCAGGGTTCAGTATTGGGACCAGTCATCTTTAATGTCTTTTTAGGTGACATTGTGGAGGGACTGGAAGGAAAAATATGCCTCTTTGCAGATGACACAAAGATGTGCAACAAGGTTGATACACAAGAGGGAGTGGAAAGGATGAGAAGGGACTTGGCAAGGTTGAAGGAATAGTCAAAAGTATGGCAACTTACATTCAATGCAAAGAAGTGCAAAGTAATGCACCTGGGAAACAATAACCCATGGGAAGAGTACACAATTGAGGGGTGAGGTACTAACAACAACAGAAATAGAAAGGGACCTGGGGGTAGTCATATCAGATGACCTAAAGGTAGGAAAGGGATGTGAGAAGGCAGTAAAGAGGGCTGGGGGGATACTGGGATGCATAGGGAGAGGCATCACCGGTAGAAAAGAGGAAGTTGATATCCCGCTGTACAGACAGTTGGTGAGACCCCATCTGGAGTACTGTGTGCAGTTCTGGAGGAGACACTATGTCCACAAGGACATAGACAAGATGGAGGCAGTCCAGAGGAGGGCAACTAAAATGGTGCAGGGTCTGCAACAGAAGCCATATGAGGAGAGACTAAAGGAGCTCAATATGTATACCCTAAAGGAAAGTAGGGAAGGGGGTCATGATAGAAATGTTCAAATACCGCAAGGGAATCAACAAAGTCCAAGAGGGTAGCATCTTTCAGAAAAAGAGATGTGCAAGAACAATGGGGCACAATTTGAAGATAGAGGGGGGATGACTCAGGGGCAACATGAGGAAGTATTTTTTTAGGGACAGGGTGGTGGTTGCATGGAACGACCTTCCTGAGAAGGTTGTGGGGTCAAAAACAGTGGGGGAATTCAATAATGCATGGGACAGACATAAGGCAATTCTAGTGGGGGTGGTGGTGTAGGAGGAAGTAGGCTGTAAGTTAACTAGGATCTGCAGCTTATCCAGTAGGTAGGGAAATGGGCAGATTGGGTGGGCCAAGCGGTCTTTATCTGTTGTCAAAGTCTATGTTTCTTTGTTTCTAAGACAGTTACTACTGTTCAATACTACCTACTAGAGACTTCTATTTGAAACTTAATGTCAAAACTGTCACATCCATACACCTTATCTTGGGATTTAAAGCCCGTTATATCCTGCTCCAGTTAGGTCATTTGCTTTATATCTTCATATTATGCTGTACATCTTCATATCCCCCCCACGAAGTTTGTAAGCTCAGTAATTTATCCTGTGTGCTGTCTCCACTTCAGTATAGTTTCATATCTGTTATATTTTGCACTGCCAGAATGCTAGACTTATTAGTAAAATGTTATATTTGTGAGTGAGCAACAGCTTATGCTTGCACAGTACTGTACATGTTTTTACCCTGATTTAACAGGTAGCCCATTAATATGTGGACTGATTAGTGGCATGGTGATTATGTCACCGGGATGTTGTTGTGGGCTTCTGGGGCTACTTTGATTTATTGTCACCCGGTATACTGAGGGTAAGTGGTTTCAGAGCACCGGGCTTCTAAGGTGTGTTACTGTTGAAGTGGTCTCAGGTGTGAGTCTGCAGTGATTGATCTGAGCCACGTGTTTTTTGCCACTGCAGGTGTGGGCTGTTAATGTGTGGGGAGTACCTTATTTAGTGTGTGGAGCTCTGGGTGTTGTTATGCAGTGCCGTGCCAGTGTGCCATTTTGTCCCCCCCCCCCAGATATAAGGCTTGTCATGAATAACACTGCTGCATCTATTGTCATTGACAGCATGAGTAAAGTTGCAAAAACACAGCTTCTGAGGCTCCTGTAACTCTTTGCCTCACTTCTTATGTGCCTTTTGTCTACTTTGCTAGGACGTGGTGTTGGTTATATTAAGTTCTGGGCATGTGTAGGGGCGGAGCTCCCCCCGCAATAAAGTGGTTTGATGTTGGTATGTGCCACCCTTTATTTTTACTTGGTGTCTGAGTAATTTGTTAAGGTTTCTCTGCTCTTACTTTAATTTCTTTTGTGGGTATGGTGCTACAGCTGCTAGATGGCAGAATGTCATGGCACCATAGGTGCTGTTGGCAAATTGCTTGCGTTACGCTTTACATTGCGACTTTGTATTTCATAGTGGCATGGGTGAAACATTTACCATCCCCTGATCAGATAACAGAAAAGAGATTGGGGGGGGCACTGCATTCTGCATTAGTATTCCCCAGTCTGATTACAGCAAAAATAACAGAAGGGGAGCCTCTGCATTCTGCCTGTTGTGAGACTTTGTTTGCTTATTCCTGAATCCCATATGACTGCTGTGATCCCAATCACAAGTAGGAAGCAAACTTCCATGATGTCCATATTGTGACGTCATCAGGTAAAGTTAACCTACTCTGTTCTGCAGTAATAGTAATTGTAAAAATTGATTAATGAAAAAAGTTTGTGACCAGAAAGGTTTTTGACCAACTGAGGGAAAGTACTGGCCTACTGGTCTGGTCTAGTCAGCAGTCGCAAGTGGCAATCAGTTTGAGCAGAGATCACAGGTCACACAGACTGCAATAAACTGACTTGTGAATGTTATATGACTAGTGTGTTACATTTGTGTGATTATCAGGTAAAACCGCATTAATTAAAAAAAAAAATAGATTTAAAGTCTGGTTTAAAGTCTGTGACCTCCTGAAGGAAACTTAGACCAAAATAAAGTGCTGTACTAGTGTACATCAGTGGACATAACTTCACACCAGCATCAAAGGGTTTTAAAAATATTTTTATTTTCACAGGTAGATTACGATCTGTGAATATAGTGAAAATAAAATGACAGTGAATATTTCCAGTTCTACGGTGTACTGCTTGAAAATAGGTCACACTTCTATATCAGTGCATGCAGGTATCTTTGTCCCAGTATCGTGTTTATAAGTAATTTGCAAATATTGCAGCTAGCTGAACTATCTAAACTAATGTTATCAATGTTAAAGCCTTCCACTGACT
Source organism: Neoceratodus forsteri (assembly GCA_016271365.2). NCBI lineage: Eukaryota > Metazoa > Chordata > Ceratodontiformes > Ceratodontidae > Neoceratodus > Neoceratodus forsteri. The sequence goes on from CM057458.1 coordinate 652,738,916, forward strand.
GTGTGCTGTGCTATGTCACCACACCCATATTACACATGATCTCTATTATTTAAACACTCATAGGATCATAGGAAAAATCAGGAACTGTAGCTGTTAGGCCATTATTGTCCTGCACCATTATTGCATAATTTGATGACAACTGCTAACATTGTGGTGTAACTTATGTACAGTAATATTTGTCTGCAGACTGTACACATATAAATAACCCTAACTGTGAAGAACAAGTTAGTAACTTCAGATTGAGTTAGTGTGGTGACATAATTGGCACAAGAGTGAAGCCTGAGTGCCCTACTGATGTCACTGCACTAATAAGCTGTGGAGAACCAGAGAGTTCTTAACAGTTCCATGTCATAATAGTGAACACAAAACAGTGAACACTATTATGGTGAGTGTATATTGCTGAAAAGCAAATTGGCGATATACACTTCAGGGCGACCCGACATCCGGAATTTAAAAAAGTGTTTTTGTTCCCCCACATCCCTCTCATAGGGGGCTTTGCTCCCCTGCATCCCCCTTACTAAGGATTCTAAACTCCAGGGGCGTGCATATTGAGGAGGGGCCAAAAATCCCGATCTCTGCAAAATTTAGGGGCTGCAGCTCACAGCTGCGGCAAAATGTAACCCGCTCCCGGTCTCAAACCCAGTACCTGCTCTGCCAGAGCTAGCCTCCCACACCACCATGCCACAAAACTAGCTCGGTGGCAGCAGGTACACCAGTGCCTGAAACCCCCTTCCCTGTCCCTCTCCTTCCCCTTTCTATTCCTCCCTTCCATTTGCCCTTCCCCCTGGTCGCTATCCCCTACCCTTGCTATTCTACAGGGTAGCCCACCATAAAAGCACCCCAAATTAGTTGCTGTATTTCTAGTTGCTCATTTTGGATCACTCTTATGATGTGATACCATTCTTAACAGTTAGTTATTTTTATTGTACATAATATTGCAGTAAGCATGTTTCTCAAAATGAAAGGTCAGTGCCTTTTTTATTTCTGTTCTCAGAGTAGGTATTGCTTTGTATACTTTTTTTTCACTTTTTTTTTCTGTATATACTTTATTAGTACTTTTCTTTATACTCTCCTCAGGTTTATTGCAGCTGTGTGACAGAGTAAATCTACTTGTGCCCCAATAAACCATGTTGTTTACAGTGCAACACTGATTACTGCAACTGAGAAAATATATAATTCATGTTCTATACCATGAATTATATCATTCTCAGTGTTACAGACTGTGAGTTACAAAGTTTGGAAAACAATGAGGAAACATGCATTTTTGGTATTATATACCATTAAGTCTTCTGTGCCCTGTACTTTTATAGATAATGGATTTTCTGTTAACAGTTTTTTTCACTGCAGAAACTTGTATAAACAACATTATGTACCTCCTCTTTGAACTGTGCTAAGAATTTATAAGGTCACCCTAGAAAATGAGATATAGCTAAATGGTGCTTCCTTTTCATTTCTGTATGAATAGACGAAATACTGATGGATTGGTACAAAAGTGTGGGTGTGAGGTAATTGTGCAGTTTTTTCCTTTCACTTTTGAAAGTCTGTGAATTATAAAATAGCTATAGAACATCCTCCTTCTCTTTGCATGCTAGCTTAGAGTTCTGTAATTATCTGATCTGTAAAGCCTTTCTCACAGTGGCACCTCTAGGAATTCAAGGGAGCAGGGGCCTAGTCAGAACACAGACCTTGCAAGACAGAGCACAGTGGTACATTTTTCCATCTGGATAAAATACTTAGGAGCCCATTGTGGAAGAAATAATAGTACTAAAAAGCAAAATGTACATTTGATCTGATTGTATAGGACATAGTATGTTTGGACTAAGATCACCCTGACTGACCCTGGGCTGGTGTTGTCATGGTCCATAACCATTTCTCTGGCTCTGTTTCCTTGTGGTATTTGTTTTGGGTTAGTCCATTGTTTCATTTAATTCCCCTATGTCTGCAAGGCATGATTCACTTTTACCATTTAGTTTTTGCTTGCAATATTCTTTGTGCTATGTTCTTTCCTCTACTCTTGTTCTATGGAAGACATTTTCTGTACTGCCATCTTTGCAGTTACATAAGTATAAATCAACATTTTATGTTAATCTGCTTGGTGTTCATGTTATCTCCAGAGAACAGCCTTATACAAAGAATTCATTATGTATTTTTTATGGTGAGTGGGAACATTTTCTATCAGTATATCATGCCTACAGAAGTGTCCTGGTTTAATACCTTTGATAATTTATCTGGCACTTTAATGTGTAAGTTGTTATGGCTGATTTATGGTTCATGATGTAGAAGATCCTGCCCCTGTATATTTAATTGTGCAGGGTTTAAGTTTGTGAGTTTGTATAGTTGTGACAGAATGGTCTAGTGGTGCTGAGCTTGGGAACCAGGAGATCACAGGATCAAACCATGCCACAGACAAAAGCTCAGCTGTGTAACCTTGGACAAAGCCCCTAACCATTGCTCCAGTCCACTCAGCTGAAAAAATGGGTGGAAGCCAGACACCACTGGAAACAACATGTTGCATTCAGCTGGACTACGCTGGATATTTAAGTTGTAAAATAAAGTTTTGTGGTAGTACAGGCCATTTTTATCTCTGGTGTATCGGACCCTCCATATTTATCAATTTATACTGTATATTGAAGATATTTTTACAGGATTGCCTGGAAAGCTTAGGGCTAGTTTACAATAAGGCCTTGCCTATCACTACTCTGTGGCTAACATTTAGGCTAATAAAGTTATATATGTGAGGCTCTTCTTGGTAGTCCAGCAAATACTGTTATTATAATAAAGTGTTGTTGTTATAAGGGTGATTTTAATACACTTCAGTGGAAGTAGGAACCAACATATAGCAGCCTTACAACAGGAATACTGTAGTGCTATTGTGTTTCTGAAGTACTTTTTTATTCCCCCTGATGATAGACTCTCAGTGTTCTGTGTTGTTGATTTAAACTTTCCAAACCTAAAATAGCGTGGTGCGCAGTAGTAGCCACATGTATTTTTCTAGCAGTCTGTTATGAGAATGGGCATCATATAAATTACTAACCTAAGAGGACTTACATTTAAAACTCCTGGAACAATCATCCACTTGTTTGCTTAAATGTTCTTGAAATGATCTGGAAATTTTTTTCTTGTAATTTTTTTCATGACAGCTACATTTAACTTTTATTGTTTGACCTGTGGCCAATATCAGTATTTTTAACTACTTTGAATGGCTTTGTATATATTTTTTCTAATTAAGATTTTCAGCACAAGTCATGAAAATATTCTATGCTACATTTAAAAGGTTTTCCACATTATACTGCATTCAAAATCTTTTTCACATTAGAAAGTGTTTATGTAACCTTTTCACACATATTATTATTGAGGCAGACTGGTTAAAAGCATTGTTTGTTACTTGGAAAAAAGACCACTCTTGATCTATTCCCTCCTGGGTTGCAGCAGCTCCTTAGGTTATCATCTAACTGAAAACAAACAAGGGAAACCTGCAACAACCTGCTCTTTATCCCCTTTTGCTGAATGTCACTAGGACAATGTTCATTTGCCTTCAGGGCACCTAAGTGGCTCAGCTCCCTTAATGCTGACCTGCAGTCTGGATTAAAACTGGGGCCTTTCAAAATTCAACTTCAGGCATATCTTGCCACTACCAGCAAGTGTTACTGTTTCACCTAGCACCTCAACCCCCCCCCCCCAAACTGTCTTCCTCTATTTCCTCAGCACTTCATATTAGCCCACTCTCATTAATTCCCCTACCCCCCCTTTTGTCCCTCCCACCTCTCCCCCTTTTATTCTGTTTCAGCCTATTAACCCCTTCCTGCTGACAAGCTGAAAATCTTAGACTCTGGCCCACTCCATCCTGATAGCATTATAACTTCCCCCTCAGTTGTTCTCTTATCTAACAATGCCTATATGGACTGCTGCTCTCCATTTCCCCTTCCCCCCAGTCTTTTTTGCTCCTGATCCCTCCTCTACCCCCTGCCCATGGTCGACCATCCCTCTATTCTCTCTTCTCACATACACCTCCCTTACCCTGTTTCATTAGCTGCTACTTTGTGCTGATTAATCATTTTGTATGCCTATTGTGTGTCTCTAGCAAATGTAATGCTCTGCTGTTGTATAGTTACTATTTTATGCCACTCGACCATTTTCAATTTTTTATAATTTCAGTGCCTCCTTGACATATGTATTTCTTTGATGTTGTATATAACCATATTAACTTGTATCCTACTCTGTACTTGTTAACACTGTTCCACGTGGAACCTTTGTAAACGAGCTTTTAGCTCAAAGGTCTTAATCCGAGATGCTAATAAATAAATTATTAAATAAATAAAATAAACTTGGCTTACCTGGCCGGGATTACAAGATGGCTGCCATGTGCTGTGTTTGCTGAGCAGTAGCAACAGAAGTAGGGTTTTGTGAAGGTTTGTACTGAATTTTAACAGGTATGCCACTGTTGCCTACTTACGTTTTACACTAACCTTTCCAGTAAAGCTTGTGTGGTCATCTTTGGAGTGTGGTGCTATCTGGTTGTTCTCTTTTTCTCTATAGGAGGAAGGTTTGCTGATGGTGGTGGAGCCAGAGTAGTGTTTTTAACAGGAAGAATTTCAGGCAGGCTGAAACAATGAAGTCTGACCTGCATAATAAACTAGTGGCTGAAGAATAAATGAGCCAGCCAGCCAAGTGAAGCCAGAGCAGATGGCAGGAAGAGTGGCACCAAAAAAGATTACATTTTCAGAAAATTTAGAACAAGTGAAGAAGGAGCAATGGGAGTTCAGAGTATTCATACATTTCACATATATGATACATTTGACTACCATTATATCATTGCCACACTAATGTATACTTATTGATATGTGTGCATAGCTGCAATCAGGTACAATGCTCTGTTAATTGGTCACCTGAAGTCATAGCTCAATAACAGGAGTGTGTTTTTTCTAGTCAACTGAGTTATAATTGTCTTTGGGCTATTTGATATATCTTTGTGAAGATAGGTACACGATAATTGTACGTATTATATATAGTAAGTATGGTACATGTTTTTGAAGTTTGCTTCAAGGTGATCACATGGTGTGTGAGTTTAAGAATGCTCATGCTGGTGTCCTGAACTTCAGATGCCATTAGTTGTCTTCAAATACAATCAAACATGGCTATCAGACAGGAGCTTTTCACTTGCTGAGATTTGGGGCAGATTTAGGATGAACAGTGTGCTTTTTTCTGCTGATGGCAAAACTCCTCGTGGATCTCTGAGATGGGTAGGTAGAACTAGTGATTGTATTGTATTATTCTGATCTCTCTAATTCTTTTTTTAAAATAGTTTTTTGTGCTGTCTAGTTGATCTTATTTTCTCCCTCTGTATATTTTTATTTTATGTATTTTTGTGGGATAAAGTATATCTTGCTACTTTGATTGGTCAGATAATGTAGAAGTTTCAAGATAAAGATAAATGTCATATGTTTTTAAATGCTAAATCAGTAAGACCACCGTAAGTATTTGACTAACTGGAATGGGTGTTTCTTTGTTCCTCTTTTTTCTTTTTTAATGCTTGACCATAGCATACACAAACTCAGAAAGGCTTTAAGCTTTTAAATATTTCATACATATTATTTCTTATTCATACAAAAGTCTTTTTGTTTTAATAGAAATTGCCAGTGATCTTCTGGATACAACAAAAAGCCTGATTTGGGGCAGGCCATCACTAAACTTATGTTCAAGTGGCCAGTCAGCACAAAGAAAGTTGAATAAGGTACAAGCCTGTAAAAGTTGGCCAATTCACCTATCTGGGAAAGAACAGAGTAAGACCAGACTGAACTGGCAGTATCTTAAACCAGAAGGAGTGAATCTCAAGTGTGGAGCTAGATAGGCAAAAGTGGTGACTGGAAAGCTAGACCCAAAACTAAATCAGAGAGTGCAAACAACCTGGACATAGCTTTATGTTCTTGCCAGGGAAAGAAATGACTTGGTGAGGGGGTCCAGAAAGAACTGATACAGTCCTCCCAAGATGATAGTCATGGTCTCTAAAAATAATTATAAAATGGGGAAAGAATTTCAAGCAATCTGATTGGGTGTTAGCCGTGCATTAGATGTGTCTAATGCACAGCTAAAACTAGAACCCCCATTTAGAATACACAGGCCCATTTTATAAGCACAATAAGCCATTCTAGGGATGTGCATTAGATAGTTCTAATGCATGGCTAGGGGACTGGATGCACTCAGCCTGTGGCCTCTTGCCTCACTACATCCCCCTAGCTGTGCATTAGAACTGTCTAATGCACACCCCATCATGTCTTACTGCTTACATTGAATGAGGTGATGCAGGAGTTACAACAAACTATAACTGGCCTAAAGGAAATAGAGAGGATACATGGGGAAAGCCCAATAGTAGGCTACTCAGCCAATGCTATCCACGCAGTAAACAAGGAAATGATAGATGACATCATGCAATATAGCTTAGAGGTTAGAGGAATGAGGTGTGAATGAGCTTGGTACATCCAGCAGACCAGACCTGAGTTTGATTCTCACAACCTCCTCTTGCATACTGCGTGACTCTGAATAAGTCACTTAACCACTCAGTGCTCCCAGGTCGCCCCTGAAAACAGGCACTTGTGCCTAGTGGGCCTTACCCAGTTACCAAAGACTAAAATAAAAAAAAAATAAATAAAAGAATCCCCAGCAATATTTTCCATCTTATCTTAGTGAGGAAAGTGTAGGTCTACTGAAAAAAAAATATATTGCTAACCTGATGATTATGGAACAATTGGTTATAATTCGTAATGCTATTGAACCTATGAGGGAAAACACTGCTATTAATGGTGCCAGGTTAGGTGACATAATTAACAAACTGGTAGAAATTATGCCTCCATAGGATTTATTCTCTATTGCCTTAGAGCTGACAAAGTTAACTTCAGAGAACTTAAATAACCCAAGACTTGAATTTAGCAGTGTCAATTTCCCCAAATCCCTAGATAAGCTTAAAACCCCAAATAGAAAGCTAAAAAGAAGAAAAGGAAAAAGCAGAAGGTAGCCACAAAAATGAGACAAACAAGGGTTACTGGTAAGTTATGCAGAAAAGGAAAATCAGATACTTGAGTACAATTTAAAACCAAAAGCTCCAACTAATGATAACGTTCATGACACTTTAGAAGTACAGTACAATCAACAGGCTAAAACCGTTTTGTTCTGCCTTGATAAAATGGAGACAGAGATGGACTTACTGAAGAAGCAATGTAAGGAACTGACACATGATATCTGTATGCTGGATATGCAGTCTGTTAGGCTAACAGAAGTTCCACCAGTTAATGTGAACATAAAAGCTATGGCTCTGGACAGTGGCCATATGTCCATAAAAGTGGGTAACAAAATTGATAGACGCAGTGTGAATAATTTGGTAAAAGAAGATACTGTGCAACCACGTTTATGCAATACTGACAACATGGACTTTTGGCCTTATTTAAGGTTTAGTGGCTCCAAGAAATGGTTAGATTTTCCTGATGACTATAGGAAAGCTGAGATTGTGCAATTGATTAGGCCTCACATGGAGCTGGACATTTTTGATGAGGACATCAAAGAGGTTAAAAATATTGCTCGTAATGAGGTTAAAACATTATTGATGTTTACTTTATCTCACCGAGAATTGCCAGTTTTGTCTGGATTAATGCTGCTGCTGCATCGTATAGGGGAGCTGACATTACCTTCCCCAAACGAGCTATTTTTAATGGTGCTGGTGGGGATAGTGGGGAGAATTCTGGTAATCCAGTTATCCTGTATCTCTTTAGGATGCCTTTAATGGACAGGGAAATTGGTTTAGATGAACTGGATCACTGTGCAATTTATTTTGCATTTTTTTACAAATTCACTTAGGTAAGGGTGGTGTCATAGCAGCTATTCAAAGACACAGTGATCTTGGATTGGGGCAAATTGATGTCGCAGGTAAAAATAAATTAATGTTTGAAAGTATGTTAGATAATTGTGATAAACTGGATAGCTTGGGGTTGTATTTGGTAGAGGATGAAGTACTGGAAGAGCTGGAGTAAAGTAGGAAATACAGTACTACTGCAAAAAATAAAAATCAAGCTACGCAATTTAAACAGCCTTCCCCCATCCCGCTCGCAAACAGATTCCTGGCACTAGCAGGATACAGGGAGTGACTAAGTTATCTAAAGCAGGGAAGTAGAGAGGATGGAAGGTGCAGTGAACCTGACAACTTCCCCATTAGCACAACTCAGGAAGGATCTTTCTTTATTTCTTGGAACATTGTAGGTTATGAGCACACATTTTCAGATGCTGACTGGTACAATATGTTTCAACCTGTGAGGTAATCTGTCTCCAGGAAACATGGCATGAAAAGGGTGGCGAGATATCACTAAATGGGTATGAACTTATCCATCATCTGGGCATGAGGGTTCAAATGTTTGGCCAGTGCTCAGGGGGATTGGCCTCTTACATAATTTTTTTTTTTTTTATGAAGTTGCAGGTACTACATCTATCTGCCAGTTTTAGCATCTCATTGTTAGACAAGATGGATCAAAAAGTTATTACTTAATAATTACAGGTTTGCCTTTTTTCCCATGGGGAAACTGTGGCATAATTTGCCGTAGTGAAGGAGTGTTCATTACAGCAAACATGCACACGGTTTTCCTCACTGTGCGAATGCGCCCGCTGCACTTCCTTGCTTCACCACCATGCCTACTCGCCGAACCACTAAGGAACAGCAAACCACCATCTGCATTAGGCGGTAAGTAGTAAAAAAAAACCTCAAAATGTGCCAAAAGTTTTAACATTAACCCTCAGGGCTGCACACAAGATAAAAACATTTTTTAATTTGTAAACAAACTGCCGACTACGGCCACACACTTAAACTTAACCAGACCGCGGCAGCACAGCAACATTTTATTTTATACAATTGCTGAGGTGAAAAAAGGAAAACCCAGTAATTATTTAAAATAAAATATGGTTCGGGGCGAGGGGTTAGATGCTAGTCATAAACCCCTCGAGGTTCGCTCTTGGGGTTTATGTAGCATCTAACCCCTTGGGTGTGTGTGTAAACTTCTCATTACACACCCCAGCCCATACTTTACTCTATTTTTAATAGTTATGTCCCCCTGCATATTCAAAGTTTTACCAGTAGGATGTCTGGGTGTGCCTCAGATCACTACTTTATGATTTTTAAGTTTCCTGACAGGGATGTTCTAATTATGGGAGACAGGAATGCTAGGATAGGGGAATTTATTTATTTATTAATGGATTTATTTATGACTTTGATTATTGGTTAAGTGCATTGATCTAAAGGACCATTTTCAGGCATGACCCGGGCCACCAAGGTGGCACAGAAGTATACAATACAATGCATGCAAGATATTTACATAAGATAAACAATGCACACAATATATTTATGTAAGAATACAACACAGTTTCTAATATCATAAATAGCAGCAAGATCAAGCACCCACTGGGAAAATGGGCACATTAACTAGGGAGGTACAAGTACAGGTATCAAAAGCAGTAGTTTTCAGGTATCAGCATACAGTTGGAGCACTGATGCAATTAGGCCTATGGGAAAGTAAGACCATTTGCAGGTGTCAGCATACAAGCTGACCAAGGAGACAGTATGCTTTTGGGAAGATAAGTGGCATACTGTACAGTTATGTTGCTGAGGATAGGATGACAGTAGTGCTGGGGCAGACACAACAAGAGTGGGCTCACTACTACTGCAAGGAGGAGAAGGAGGAGGAGGATCAGATGGGGGCAGAAAAGGGAGAGGACCTCAGATAGAGGGCTATAAGCATAGGGAGAGGCTGTATGCATAGGGAGGGTAGGGGGATAGGGAAGCAGGATAGTGAGAGATTACTGTGGTGAGCAAGTGCATGTGGCTTCAAATAACAACCAGGCGTTAAGATGGGATTTGAAAAAGTGGTGTATATCAGATGACCAAAGGAACACTGGGATCTTGTTCCACAGTGAGGAGGCAGCAACAGATAGGGCTTTTCCTGGAGACTTTAGGGATCTCGGGGGGGATGGTTTGTTCATGGAGGCACCTAGACACAGTCCTGACCTTAAGGAGGGATGCATATGGGGACACCACGCCTCTTCTCAGAGAACTGTCAAAGAGGCTGCCGAGAGCATAGTCAAAGTGCCCTTGGAGAGAAAGCCACCATAGTGACTGGTAAAGGTTACAGTGGTGGGTAGAGTAAGGAGCCAGGTGTGTGAAGCTGCAGACACTATTGTTGACCAATGTTAGTCTCACTTGGAGGGCAGCTGACACATGTGAGTAGATGGGGGAGCAGTAATCGATGATAGGAGCATATTGCCTTGTACAATGGCTAGGTGGGCCTCAGTAGTGAGATACTGTTTGAGGCAATAGGCGGCCCTGAGTTTTAGGTTGACTCTGCGTATGATGTGGTTGATGTGCTCCAAGTAGGAAAGGGTGGGGTCAAGTATAACACCCAAATACTCAAAATTTGGAACATTTAGCTGTCAGGAGTAAGCACAGAGAGGGAGGAATTGGATTTCTGGATGTTAGCCAGATATGGCTTAGACCCAAGAAGCATAGCCTTAGTCTTCTTTTCATTTACCAGGAACATATTTGACAAGAACCAGCTGTGGGCAGAAACATAGTTTTGGATAAGTACAGAAGATATGTTGGGTAGGGACTTATCGCTGTGAAAGAGGGCAAGATCATCCACATTTAATGGAGCTTCACAGTTTAGACTGTTAGTGGGGAGGGAGTTGATAATAATAGAAAATAGTAGGGGGCCCAGGATGTAGCCCTGGGGGAATGCCTGGTGATGGGCTTGATGGGCTGACTGACAATTCTGTACGTGGTTGTTTAAATACTTTACCAACCATCCCTCCCAGGAGCACTAAAGATAGAAATACAAATAAGGTGGGGTTAGCCCTAATAAATATTCTCAAAGAATTTGATCTATATCCCTTAAATGGCAGATTAAAGGGTGACCTTGAGGGGAATTGTTCATATGTGACATCTATGGGTACTTCAGTAATAGATTTTGTATTATGATCTGGTCAACAAGTGTGACATAGTTTTAGATATTCCTATTAGATATGAAAGTGATAATTTCCTGGTAATACTTGGGAATCTTTCCTCTACTCAGATAGTGAAGAATAGCTCAGAATTCCCCTTTTAGGAACTTAGAAATAATAGAAGACTTGCATGGAACTGTATTCTAGAAGAGAATATAAGTAGCATAGACTGGGATCAGTTTCAAGGGTTCCATGTCATAACAGCGACCGCTGAAAGGCGATTGCCGTTAGGGCGATGTCACATCACTGAAAATCAGTTTAGGCAATGTGACTCCCTGGTGCACAGCAAAAGGGTGCTGGGGACTTACAATTCTAAATTTTATGCAAGGGGCTATGTCCCCCGCAGCCCCCTACTTTTGGATTCTCAACTCCAGGGGGGTGCAAGTTGGGGGGTGCAAATTATGGGAAAAAAAAGTCTGGCCAGGTGCAACAAAAATGTACCTACGCCTGGATCTGAACCCAGTACCATGTTCACCCAAGCCTTGAACCCACCCACCACACAATGGGGCCAGCTCGGCAGCTCACTGTGGCACCACCCCTCAGAAACCTTCCCTCCTGACCCCCACTGAGTGTGCTTGCCCCCCCAAGCATGCGTACATGTGGCAACATCCTGTCACTATATGTGTGAACCCACCCCATCCGGTCACCCTACCTCATCCGTGGCCCCCATGACATGCTCCGCGATTGAGTTGCCATTTTTGTTTGCACTCAGTCGCAGTCACCCATGTCACAGGCTACCATTTCAAGAGAAGAACTGAGAAACTACAGTCATTTTAAAAGTTGAGACCATCTGGCTAGAAATTTTAAATCTATTTAAGAAAATAGAAGGAGCACTGTATAAGGAAGCCCAAAATGTAGAATGGGCGGTTTGATGCTGAATACAGGAGATATAAAGAACTCCTCAGGGATGTGATTAAATATACTAGAAATAGCAAACATTGGAAATTATTCCAAGCCTTAAACTAAAAAGGAAAAAATATAATCCATTTTTGAAGGATAAGAAGCAAAATTGTTTTCTCAACAATAGGGGAAAATGTTAGAAGCTATCCTTAGTAAGGATGTAAGGGGCTTTTGGAATTTAGTTGCAAAAGGTACCAATAGTCATAAAGAGAGCTTGGACTATCATATTTAAGAACCGTTATGGATCTTTCACTTTGAGTATATTTTATGACCCCCACAAGAATAACTTTTTACTCTTTGAAGCTGGCAATCTGGATAAAAGTCATTTTCCATTGATAGACAGGAAAGACATATACTTTGTGATCAAATCTCTTAAAATTAAGAAACCCCTGAGGCTGGATAAAATCCCTGCTGAGGTGTATAACTGTAACACTCTTGTATGGTGTAACCTAACTACTTTCTACAACAAATATATCCTGGAAGACTTTGTGCCCTATACTTGGAGAGGGGCTGAAATAGTGTCAAGTCACAAGAAAGGGGACAAGGGTAATCCTGCTATGTATAGACTAAAAAGTCTCTTATATATTGATTTGAAGATCTATTCTAAAGTTATTCTGGAAAGACAGAATCAGCAAATTAGACAGACAGGAGGGGTATGTGAATGCCAAGGTTTTTGGAATGGGTACTTAACTTTGGATAATGTTTGGTTTTGTGGCACCTAATAGAAAAACATGTGTTTATTAGGAAACAAAAACTATATGCTGTTTTTATAGACTTTTTGTCTGTTTTTGACACTTTATCCAGAGGTGTTTTATGGCCAATTATGAGGGACTAAGGAACTGGCCTTGTTTTGATTTTATTGTGTATATTGGGATACATGGGCATGAATAAGGCTTGAAACCAGTGGACAGGTCTAATTCTTAGAACCAATGGACAGATCTCATGTGAGATTCTTACAAATAAAACAGTGAGACAGGGGTGTGTTTTGGCCCCACCCTCTTCTGCTTATATATTAATGGGTTGCTAAGAGACCTCATAAATGTGAAGTCAAATTCCTCTAAGATTAAAAACTTACCTTGACAAGCTATGGCTTATGCAGATGATCTTATATTATTGTCACTAACAAGGGGGAGGGGGGACTTACAGAGAAAATTTGACCTCTTAAATAAAAAGGCAGGTGAATTAAAACTCAAGGTAAACATCACTAAAACACACGTAGTAGCTGGCCTGGTGGCACTGAGGGCTGAGATGCTGGGCGCCTACCTTGCACTAGCGCTGCCTGGCGAGCCAAGTTTGGGAACAGACTCGGGTGCTGGGGTCATGGGGGAAGGATTAAGCATCCAGAGGACTGCTGTCCTTCCAGGAGTGGGTTGTGGGGAAGCATCGCTTGGCAGCGGCCCAAGGTGGAGACTGGAGGCACTGCATGAGTGGTGCAATGGGGAACCACAGGAAACTGGAAAACAGCCCCAGGGTCTGCTGGATGATGGCTGCCAGTCTCCAACACCATCAAAACCTCTGAGGGAGCCATGTCTGCCTCAGCAGCACCCTGAGGCCAAATGGAGACTGCACTGGCAACCCCCACCAATGCCTTGCCCCTCGGAGGAGAGGGATCCACCCAGTGAAGGGTTACGCCAGGTTACCTAGGGGATGGCTGCAAATGTGAGGATGGAGGGCTCGAGTGAGGGTAGTAGGAGGTAAGTCGGGACCATGGTGGCCTGAAGGAGTGGTGGGTACTGGAACACGTAGGGGGAATAAACAAATAAAAAAAAACACAAGTAGTAATTTCTGGTTCTAAAAAAGGTGAAGGGAATAGGACTCTGGGGGACCAAAGGTTAGTAATTGCCACAAGCTATGTATTTTTGGGTTTGCTTTTCTCCTCAAATGGTTCATGGACAAAGCTTACTAAAATGGTGTTAGACAAGGCCAAGAAAACAGCTTTAGACCTAAAAAAAATTAATTACTGTTATGGTGCTGATACCTTAAGACCCCTGCTGGAGGTCATAAGAATTTAAATATGCAATGCAAGTACTGTATGTGACAGAAATATAGGATATTAGGGATAGGGAAAAAACTGTTTATTCCAGCATTTAAATTACGTAGATTGACTCTGGGTGCTGGGCATTCCATGCTAGCCTCTTATGTTAAATCAGAACTTGTTATGATAAATATTAATGCAACCATGGATACAAAAAAACTTAACTACTGCCTTCAGATAACCAGAATGGTGAAACATAGAAAACCCCATACTTGAGGAAAAAGAACTGCCATAGTCTAGAATGTAGAGAATCTGCTTGGTATGGATGTAGACCTTAACTCTAAACTCAATAAATAGGATTTGATTGCACTTAATGGATATCTGCAAAAGAATGTTACCCTTACCTTGAAATATGAAAAATACCTTAAGACAAAGATCAGTAATTTGGGGATAAAATTAAATCTGGATCCAGATCCAGATACTCAATGTAGTTTGTAGTTAACAATAGTAATTTTGAATACAAATATTATCTGGACATCCTCACTAACCGCAAATCGAGGAGGGCCTTTGTAAAGTATAAATATGAGCTATTTGACAGTAATGTTCAGTCTGCTGGGTACAATAAAAACTGATAGTATTGATACAAATTGTTGCTGTTCACATAAGGGTAAAGAGGATCTAATTAATGTCATGTGGTATTGCACGTGGCATAATAAAGCAAGGAAACACTGGTTGGGACCTTACATAGAGCCCTGAAAAGAAACAGGTTTGCAGTCACTACCACTCTTTTACAAACAGAAGATGAAAGGAATATAAGCAGAGTGGTAAACTTCTTTTTAATTGTTGGGCAAAGTAAGAACGATAATGATTACAAAAATGAAACTTAATTAACAATATAAAAGCCAAGGGTATGGAGGGACTTATTGTGTATAAGTGAATTGATGCAACATGTAATGGAAATGTACTTGAGTTGTGATGCTATGTATAACTTTTAATCGGTAGATGAAAATGAGTTGTGTGTCATGAAATTATATTGACAGTTGTAGTCGCTTTTGAAAAATGTGTGTATACCTGTATTTTTTATGTCATTTTTGTAATGAACTTTTTATTATGGTCGATCAATAAACTGCTTACAACTTGTTATAATGTTTTGCTTTTCCTTAATTTTCAGGTTAGTTTGGATGCACTGAGCAAACTCCAAGTTGCGTAAGGCGTGGTTCAAAATATACAACAGTCTGAAGTCTATGGGCCACATTTTTTAAAACATCTGTGCTGCAATGAGTGTTAATAATGCAGCCAACAGCCTGTTAGCATGGAAGCCATAACCCCCCTTCCTGAGCCCTTAAAGCATAGCTGGAACTTACCATCCATTCACCGTGCACCATCTGATTCACATAAGTACCCATGTAGTCACTTTCTGTACGAGTCCCTTTATTATTGTAACTGCATGCATACAGTGTTGATAAGTGACTCGTATAGAAACTGACTGTACTTGCTTGATTCAGATGGCACTGATAACATGCTGAGCAGATGGTAAGTGCAGTCTCCGGGCTGGGATGAGGGTGTTATGGATTATGGCACCAGGAGAGTGGGTGGGCCCCTGGATTACCAGGGAGAACAATTATATATTAAACTAGGCAATGGGTTAGGGAGGGAGGTTATTAGACTACCAAGGAGAATAAAACAGATATTAAACTGGGCACCAGGTTTGGAAAGGGGGGCCATCAAAACGCCTGACAGTATAACTATCTGTTTTTATTTGTATTAAATTTGTTCGACTAGGAGAAAGCTCCATTGATGAATGCTCATTTACAACACAGGACAAACAAATGATGCAGAAATAAATTGATTACAGATTTAGAACAGAGATGGCATATCTAGCTGCATGTCAGTTTTCTAGAAAATGGGCAGTTACAAGGCTATTCAATGTCAGCAGTGATGGAATAGCTACTGTCCATAACACATTTTCAAAAACATAATATAGCAAGGCAATTACAGACAATCAAAGTTTTGCAGAACCGGTAGGCAGAGCCAGATCAGTAATAAATATTCTGCACAATTACATGACACAGGCTGATTGCAAAGTAGGCCATTCTTTGATGGGAGAAGTAAAAGTGCTGGAGGTCATGACATTCTAGGATTATAAATAAATCCTTCAAGCAGCTGCAATAATCGGTGCAATGGTTTTCAATATGAGCATGCAATTCTCTGACAGAATTCCATGATATATGATGGTAAATTACTCAACAGGGCTTTGTACAGTCACATATAGAGATTTTACAGATCTCCTTGTACTCAGAAGGCCAGTCTAGTGCAGAACTGAATGTGCAATGATAGATTCTAGGATTCAGGCCATTTATAAAAGATCCTTGTGATATAACATGTCTAAATTAGCAAGATGGCCAGACAGGCACCCCCTATATATTAGGTCTTTGTAGTCCAGGAGTGGTAAGAATGCCACTTATAGTTATATATTATTGTAATAATATACTGTACCGAGTCCTGTTTTAGTTAACAGGGCCACTAGACTACCATGGAGGATAATTAAATACTAAAGTGGGCACCAGGTTAGGAAGGGGAGCCACTTGACTACCAGGGAGGCTAATTATATAAACACATTTGTTTCCATAGACGCCATATGGCATCAGAGCCATCCATTGCTATATCCGACCCAAAATGGCCACCAGGAGCAAATAACTGGCACTGGGTAAGAGAAGGTGACTCTAGTCTGCCGGGGTCAGTTGGAATGGGGATCATTAGACTGCTACAGAGAATAATTAAATATTAAACTGGGCACCGGGGTGAGGGGACACTAGATGGCCAAGGAGGCTTATTATATATTGAACTGTGTTAGGGAGGGGACCTTTAGGATAGCAGGAAGGATAATTAAATATTAAACCAGTCACGGGGTTAGGGTGGGGATAACTAGATTACCAGGAAAGATAATTAAATATTAAACCAGTCACAGGGTTAGGGTGGGGATAACTAGATTACCAGGGAGGATAATTAAATATTAAACCAGTCACAGGTTTAGGGTGGGGATACCTAGATTACCAGGGAGGATAATTAAATATTAAACCAGTCACAGGGTTAGGGTGGGGATAACTAGATTACCAGGGAGGATAATTAAATATTAAACCAGTCACAGGGTTAGGGTGGGGATAACTAGATTACCAGGGAGGATAATTAAATTTTAAGCTGAGCAGAAGGTTGGAAGGGGCATTAGACCACCACAGAGTTATTTAAAATAGAGCCAAACCCCACAGAGTCAAATATTCACTGTGTGACCTTGAGCAAGCCACTTCACCTCCCAGTGTATCACATGTCTGTGGAACTGGGTTGAAGCAAGATACAACTAGAAACTGTTTATTGCAGCTCAGCTGAGCTATACTTGATGACTATTGTAAGCCATGGACTTGTCAAAGAAATAATCACAAAACAACCACAATGGGCTATGGAGCCATGTCACACCATAGTGCTCTGCCTCCATGAAATCTAAGAAGCAAAGGATTGCTCCTTAAATGTAAATGTGCCAATAATGAGATGCTAATTTCCTGTTAGGGATACCTCTACTGCCTGGGGTATTTGCATGACCTCTTCTAAAGACTGCAACCTAGTGCAAAAGCATAGACATCTTTGTGACACCATAACTGCTACTTTGATCAATTGCAATATTGTTTTTACTGAGTTTGCTGTTTGCTAGGGGTTATTTTTAGTCATGCTTTGGGCACTCACAAGTGTGCTCTAACTAGTTTTAATGATATGAAATTAAAAAAAGATGGAGGATCTGGGGCAGCAAGGGATATAGTAGGATAGATAGGAAATTGACTGAGGGGAAACCAGCAAAGGGTTGTGGTAAATGGGGTCTTATCATAAGAGAGGGTGCTCACAAGTGATATGTCATAGGAATCTGTCCTGGGCCTGGTCCTTTTCTGTACATTCATCAGTGACACTGGAGAAGGAATCCAGGGCAGGCTGTGTCTCTTTGCAGATGACACAAAGCTCTGTTGGTGGGTAGACAGTGATAAGGGAATTAGGGAGATGCAGACTGACCTGCATAGACTGAAGAGGTGGTCTAAGGTACAGTATTGCATTTCAAATTCAATGGCAGAAAGTGCAAAGTGAAGCACCTACAGAACAAGAATCCCAGGACGGAGTACTGGATGGGAGGGGTCTAGCTGAGTACTATGCCTGAGGAAAAGGATCTAGGTATCATCATTCACGATACTCTCAAACAATCACATCAATGCAGTAATGCCATTAGTAAGGCAAATATGATGTTGGGATGTATCTGGAGGGGTATAGAAAGTAGAAGGAAAGAGGTAATATTATGTCTTTACAGGTCAATGGTAAGGCCATCCCAGAGTACTGCTCCCAGTTCTGGAGTATTCACCTCAGGAAGGAGAGTGACAGGCTAGAGGCAGTGCAATGAAGACTGACCAGGTGAATTGTTAAAGGCTATACACCAGGTGGATATGTTATAGAATGCCTTAAAATGAATGAAGAGTAAGAAGGTAATGTGATTCAGTCTGAAAAAGAAGTAAGTCCTGTTTCTAAAACATCTGAAATCTGTAATTGCTTCTATCGCTCCTAGCAGCTTGACTATTGTTCCTCTCTTCTTCAACACTAGTCCCAGCTGCTTATCCAAATCAGCCCTTGCCACTACTACTCCCCCCTCCTCTGCCCCACTTGCCCTTAGCACCCGCTGCGTCCCTCTTATTCACCACCCCCCTTCTGCCGCATTTATCTAAGGCTTACACACTGTTATGCGCACCTCCATAGCTTAGGAATTTCCATCAAGGCCTGTAACGTGTTTCTGCTGGACAGGAATATAAATAATCTTTTTTTTTCTTCTATGTTTTGTAGATGACATCCATACACATCCTGCTCCTGTGGAAATGTGTATATATATATATATATATATATATATATATATATATATATATATATATATATATTACGCTCGGGTTGTGTTATGTATATCTTTCTTGTACATGTGACTTGGAATGTAAATACTCTGCTCCTATCAGTATTGTAAACATGTTGTTCCTTTTGTGTTATGTATATTTATACGTAACTGTACAATTTTCCCTGCCAACAGCAGGTGCACCTTGTAAATGAGCTTGCTCAATGGTGATCGCCTGGATAAATAAAGATTTGATTGATTGATTGATTGATTGAAAACCATGATTCTTTACTGCAGATTATTTAGCTACTGCTGAGGGCATAAAACAATACTGTAGCTACAAATAGTAAAGCCACTGTTGATGTATAAAGAAAGTTAGAATCATTAGAAAATCAAATTTACTGCAGAAATTTGAGATTATTGGGTTGTTCATGTAATGACCAAACAGGCACCTTGTGAAATATGCTCCTATTACCACCTGCATCTTCCTAGCTAAAAGTCCACCATTTATGATGAAGGCATTTAGACTGTCAAGGAAAAACCCTTATCAACCACAATGTACTTTGTTGTTTGGCCTCCAGATGTCTGCAAATATAGAAAATTAAAATACTACAAATTCTTTAATAGAATCTGTGGAGAAGGGTTTATCACAACTCATGTCTTAAAAAATATATGTTGTTTCATGCCCTGATATATAAAAATAACAACTTCCCACCATCACTGTCTAATTCCATACTTAAACAATGGTATGAAAAGGGGTTGTGGGAATTTGGTCAATTTTGTCAGGATTCTATTGTACATGAGTATGATACATTAAAACATAGATATAATTTATTAAATTAACAGTTTTTATGCTATTTGCAAATTAGAAGTTACATTTATGAAATGTCTAAACAAGGCTCTTACTTTATGTTAAATCAAACAGAGGACTTTTTATTTAAAAGTGCAAAATTGAAATTAATATCACAAATTTATAAAAATATTCTACGTAAGGCACTGGATTTGTCTTCACAGTTAAAATCTAAATGGGAGCTTAAATTGCAGAGGTCTATCCCTAGGGGAGTGTGGAACAATGCTATTAATATTAAGAGATGGGGACTGAGATCAATTCGATTACAGCAGATCATGTTTAATGTGCTCCATAGAACTTACTATACCCCGGCTCTGTTACATAAAATTAATTCTTCAATATCCCCTGGTTGCCCAAGATGTGATAACAATGTGGGCACTTTGGAATATAGGTTTATTACCTGCCTCCAGCTTAACATATGGTGGGATAAGATTCTCAGCCTACTGTTCAAAATGATAAAAGTCAATTTGACTAAAAAATCTAGATTGGATGCTTATCAGGATTGGAAATATTTATGGAAATCTTCTGTCTCTACAACAATACTTGATTAATATAAGTATGGCACTGGCTTTTAAGCAGATTCTGCTTAAGTGGAAGGATCACACTCCCCCATTGTTTAGTATGTGGTTAAATTCTATGAGTACAGTATGATACACACTATTGAATGTATCCACTATTGCACAATCAGTTGAACAAATTTAATGGTATTTGGCTTCCCTTTCGAGAAGTGATGTTGGCCAGTAAATAGAAGCTATAATATCTATTATCTATTTAATAAGACATTGATATATGTTAGTATCACTGTCATTGACCCTTGATTTTTAAAATTACACTGTAATTTTTTTGTATGTTTTTTTTATCTGCAAAAAAAAAATTCTGTAACAAAATCTACTATTGCACCTGCATTCACATTTGACTCTGATGGAAAGTTAGCGCTCAAAGCTGCACATGTTAACGGGGTAGCCCAGAACACATAGAGGAGAATCTTAAACTTTCAAGACATTTCAGGAGAAAACATTCTTAAATTTTTGGTGAGAAATTTTGGAAATGGGAGGCCAGTTATTAATAATCTACCCTGAGAAGTGTTAGATCACCATGGAGGGAAAATCATTCCTGTTTTTTTAATGTGGATCAAATATCCACTTTAATTCAAGACTATTTGAGCAAATAAAAAGAAATTGGGGATAATTTGCATAAAAGACATAATTCATATCAATGAGATTTTGGGTATGAGAGAATGAGATTCTTATGACAAGAGTTCAGCTACGATGTCAGATTCTTTCATTTTTTTATAAAGAATTTTGTATAGTTTGCATGCAGCTTAGACACCATCTATAGTGACAATAAAGAATGGTGTGTGTGTGTGTGTGTGTGTGTGTGTGTGTGTGTGTGTGTGTGTGTGGCACAGCTGCTGAACATAACTGAATTATCTAGTCTGGTACTCTCATCTGAACATTTCAGCTGCCATTTTGAATTTGCTCTGGTGTCACTTTCTGCAATCCTACTGAAATCAGGACCAAAGACACACCAAGTGATTAGGATACAGACTCACTTGCCACAAGTACTGTACACACTATATAGATGTGTTCAATTTATTTTCATACAGCATAATATCAGAAACACCTATAGAAGTCTCCTACCATAGCCAACTTTTCAAGGGATTACTTCTTAGAAGCACAGAATTTGTCAGCAGAAAAGGACCATTTGATCCACCTTCTTCCCAGATGTTCCCTACATAATCTGCCTCTGTAGACCCTATCTGTTCTGTGGTGACCCTCCAGCCTCCCAATGCATTTTCTAATATACCCTGTCTATACCATGCATGCTTGAAGACCCCAACACCCACCCCCACTGTTTCAGCCTTTAACACTTCCACTGGCAGTCTGTTCCTGGTGTCTACCACCCTTTCAGTGAAGACATATTTCCTCACATCTCTGTTGCCCCCCCAGCTTCCTCACATGCTCCATGGTCCTAGTTCTCTTTCTCATTTGAAAGGGACTCCGCTCCTGCATCCTTCTCACTTTTGTGAGGTACTTGTATGTCTCTGTCATGTCAGTTCTCTCTCCTTTCTGTTGTACATGTTGAGATCCCTGAGTCTCTCCTCTTATAAACATAGACAGTGATGGCAGAAAAAGACCAATAGTACATCCAGTCTGCTCGTGGATCCCTATCCAACCCTGAAACCTAATGTCCATCTAGGGTTCCAGCCCTACCCAACCACTCCCTATTCTCCTCCTATTTTCTGTCACCCTAAGTAACCACTATACCCTTCACCCTGTCCCATCTATGCTTGAAACTATTATTGGTCTCAGTGCCCACAGCCTCAGCTGGTAGATTGTTCCACAGTTACACCAGCTCCTCTGTAAAATAATACTTCCTCATGTCCCTCCTGAAGTTCCCTCCTGTCAGTTTTCACTCATGCCCTTATGACCTCAAACAGGTACTCATGCTAAATAATTCCTTGCAATTCACATTATTTATCCTTTCAGGAACTTGAAGGTCACTATCACATCTCCTGTCTCCCTTCTGGTCTCCAGCAAGTAAATGTTGAGTGCCTTGAGGCACTCCTCATATGACTTGCCCTATCGGCCCCGAATCATCTTTGTCACCCTACACTGCACCATCTCCAGCCTGTCCTTATTTTTCCTGTGGTGAGGACTCCAGAACTGGACAGAGTACTCTAGGTGTGGCCTCACCAAGGATCTATAAAGAGGTAGTATTATCTCTTTCCTTCTGCTGTTAGTACCCCTCCTTATATACCCTAGCATCCTATCTGCCTTACTATAGACCTTGTTACACTGGCTTGATTGTTTGAGGGTGTCGCTGATAATAACTCCTAGGTCCTGTTCCTCAGTTGTAGTACTAAGTCTTACCCCACCCATCCAGTACCCTATGCCGGGGTTCTTGGTCCCTAAGTGCGTCACCTTGCACTTTTTAGTATTGAAGTGCAAATGCCAAACCTTAGACCACCTCGTTTGCATTTATAGGTTATTCTGCATTTCCCTGATTCTCTTGTCACTATCCACCCTCCCACAGAGCTTACTGTGTTCTGTGAAAACACACAACCTGTCCCAGATTCCTTCTTCAGTGACACCAATGAGCATATTGAGAGGACTGGGCCTAGGACAGATCCCTCTGGCACCCAGCTCATAACCTCCCTCTCTTCTGATTTGACCTTGTTAACCACACTCCACTACTGCTTCCCCTTTAACCAGCTACATACCCATCATACCATGTCCTTAGCTGCATCCACAGCCTCCATCTTCTTTAGAAAATGTCTGTGAGGCACTGAGTTAAAAGCCTTGCTGAAGTCAAAGTACAGTAAATCCATGGCGTGGCTCTTATTCAATTTCATCATCATCTAGTCATAGAAAACTGTCAGGTTATTCTGACAAGACCTCTCTGCCATGAAACCCTGCTGTTTACTGTCCTAGAGACCATTGTTTTTCAGGTAGTCCACAAGGTCCTCTTTGATCAGTTACTCAATCTGCTTCCTTACAACAGAGGTAAGACTGACAGGTCTGTAGTTCCCGCTTGTTCCTTGTCCCCCCCACTATGGAACAGAACTACATACGCCACCCTTCAGTCCATCAGAACTACCCCCAATCTGTAATGAGCTGTTGAAAATCTTACCAGGGTTTCCACCAGTCCTGCTGCCAGTTCCATTCTGGATCCTTTCACTTGTAAAATCTGCCTCATCTCCAGGATCCCATTTGTGCCCATTTTGGTGTCACTGTCTGGCAAGAGCCCTCTGTCCTTCCTAGTGAAGGCAGAGCAAAAGTAATTATTAAAGATGGCAGCCCTTCGCATAACCTTTTCTGTTGCCTTACCCTCCTCAGACAGCTTAACAGTTCCTTCCTTCTTTCTTTCTTTCTTTCTTTCTTTCTTTCTTTCTTTCTTTCTTTCTTTCTTTCTTTCTTTCTTTCTTTCTTTCTTTCTTTCTTTCTTTCTTTCTTTCTCTCTTTCCTTCCTTCCTTCCTTCCTTCCTTCCTTCTTTCTTTCTTTCTGAAAGGCCTGATCTTCAAAATTTGTGTGGACGGCAATGGGCCTTTGCCCATGCAGACCAGATCCCAATATTCAAAAGGGGCTGTTGCACAGGCAAAGTGGGTTAGTGCCCATGCAAAACAGAGTATGCGAGTAGACAAGGGGATGTTCCATGTGATAATAGCAATTGCCGAACAGCAATCACTATTACGAAGAGTGCATTATTGCCGAAAAGCAATTTGGTGATATGCACTTAGCAGGCAACTAGACACACAGTACTGTAAGTGTTGTCAGTTGGAGCTGTGACCCCCACAGGGAATCTCTTGCCCTCGCACCCTCTGATTATTGATTCTCAACTCCAGGGGGGTGCACATCGGGAAGGAGACACAGCCCAGTTTAAAAAAAAAATGTAAGTCCCACAGCCAAAGGAACAAGCAAAATTTTCCTGGCCCTCAGCCCTGAACCCGGGACCTGATCTAGCGGAGCCAGCCTCCCTACTCACCACACCACACAGCTGGCTCGGCAGAGCGGGCACACTAGAGGGTAATAACCCTCTTCCCTATTCCTCACCTTCCCCTCATTATATTCCCTTTCCGCACGCCCAACCCTTCCCTCACAGTTGCACTCCTGGGTATTCCGGCAGATCGCTCATGATAATAGCACCCTCATATGGGTTGCCATTTTGATGGTCGCCCATATGCTAGCGCTGTTATCACAGGATACCACAAGGGGAGGGGCATGGCATGAATAGCCATGGTACCCCATATTCAGTGACTTTGAGCTGCACAAAAGGGTTTAGTGTGGTCCTTTTGCACAGTGCAATATGGCTGAATAAAACCATGACTTACTCTGGACAACCCTTGCAGCTGCCAGAGGTAATGCTGCCACCTAGCCAGATGACTGTTGGGGAGCACACCTGCCCTCTGTGGTCCCTGGTCCCTCCCCACCAATCGCAAGCACATACTGTAGTATAAAAAATCCCTGGTGTTAGTGGTCTCCCCCAATCACCAGCCATCCTGTATCAGAATAAATTCCTGGTGCTAGTTGTCCCCCCCCAATTGCCAGCCTATCCGTATCAAAATAAATCCCAGGTGCTATTGTTCCCCCAAATCACCACCCTGTCCTGTATCAAAATAAATCCCTGGTGCTCATGGTCCTTCCTCCAGTTGCCATCTTTCCCAATCACCAGCCCATCCTGTATCAAAATAGATCCCTGCTGCTAGTGGCCCCCC
Organism: Neoceratodus forsteri; assembly: GCA_016271365.2. Lineage (NCBI taxonomy): Eukaryota > Metazoa > Chordata > Ceratodontiformes > Ceratodontidae > Neoceratodus > Neoceratodus forsteri. Next base: position 652,763,788 of record CM057458.1, read on the forward strand.
CTCGATCGCCAGTATGAACTGTATGACAATAAACTCCCTGATGTCTAGTGGTCTCCTCTCGTCTTTCCCTTTGATTGCCATCCCATAGTAACATGGAAAACCCACCCTGGCATCCAGTGGTGCCCCTTGCACCGATCCATGGTACCGCTGCTCACAACACCATAATCTCTGATGTCTAGTGTCCCCCCAACTGTGGCGCCAAACACCCCCACCTCAGTCACCTTACCAGTTCTCTGGGTGCTGAGGGTGCATATGGTGACTGGCACAGCCCTCCTCAAACCTTCATGGCCAGCAACCAAAAGTCCAGGCAGGGAGTGTGTCTTTTATATGTAGGACATGGCTATAAATAAGAGGTGCACTTCCTGCCTGGACATACGGTGGCCAGCCAAGGAGGTGTGAGGAGGGCTTCACCGGTCGCTGTATGCACCCATAGTGCTGAGGGAACTGGTAAGGTGACTGGCTGGTGGGTGATCGGTGCCACTGTGGGGGGCTGCTAGGCACCATGGATTATGGTATTGCAGGTGGCAGAACTGTTTATTACTACAGGATGGCAATCAGAGGGAGGTGGGACCACTAGCAACAGAGATTTTATTGTCATACAGTACTGGCTGATGATTGGGGGGGGGACAATGACCACCAGGGATTTATTTTGATACAGGATGGGCTGGAGATTTGGGGGGGCACTAGCACAAGAGATTTTTATTTCCAGATGGGCTGGTGATATGGGGGGTCACTATCACTAGGGAGTTTTATTTATTACAGCACAGCCTGGCAATCGGAAGGTGGGAGGAACCACTTGCCCCAGTGTATTTTGTTGATATTTGATGGACTGGTAACTGGAGGGGAGAACCACTAGCACCAGGTTATTTTGTTGATACAGGACAGGGTGGTGATCAGAGGGGGGCGTGGCCACTAGCACCAGAGATATCTACACATTTATGGGACTGGGCAACTGGGGGGTGGTGCTGTGCAAACCTGACTTGCAACCCATACAAATAAACCCGTAACAAGTATGCAAATGGCCCCTTAGAGCCTTGCATGCCCAATGGGCTAATTTGCATGGGTTCTTTAGAATATTGCAGATAGTGCTCGGGTGCTATCCACTCTGGCAGGGTACTTTGGCATCCATGTTGGGGCAGTGCTACATGACTTAGCATTGCGCTGCCATGACCCTATATTCAGTCAAAATAGTGGTGTGCCCTTCGACTGAATAAAGTATCTCAAGTTCTAGGTATAACGTAAGGCACAGCTGCAGGTTTGTGTGCTGCTCTTTGTGCTCTTTTGAATATCAGACCCAAAACATTTTTCTCTGCCCTTGATCCCCTGTGCAATATGCAGCTCTGTGTCTACCTAGCTGCTCTCTTCCCTTCCTTATTTTTTAGTAAAGTATTCTCCAACATTCTTTGTCTTGCCTGCTTTTCTTTGTACCTGGTGAAGGTCTTTTTATTGGCTCTCACCGCTTCCCTGACCCTTGCTGAGAACCATAATGGCCTCTTGAACTTGTTCCTTTTGGTTACCATTCTCAAGCATAAATTGGATGCCTTGAGAATGGCCTCCTTTATTGACCCCCATCTTTCTTCCACACCTTCCATGCTGTCTTCCCCATCTACTGTAACTTGTCCAGGATTAACTCCCTCGACCTGTTAAAGTCTGATCACCATGGTGCATAAATTCTCCCTGTCAGCAATCTATCCTCTAGCACAGCTGAATGTCTGGAAAGATGCATTCTGCTTCTGAACCAGAATTTTAGAACAGTTGGTGAATAAACTATTTAAAAAAAAATCTCACTCTCAATGAGTAAAACTTTAAAAAGGTACACTTCTAACACTTTTTTTGGACTGATTTTTCCATTTGCCCTTGCGCTTGTGCAAAAGGAAACATTTTGCTATAATAGTGGGTTTTGAGAGGTGTGTCACTGTTGTTCAGTGCAGGGATGATTGCAAGGGGCTCATCAGTGTCAGACCAATCATCAGCCAGGCTGATCATGACACTGTTCTGGTCTCTCTGGGTGGAAACTTTGTGTAGATCACAGGAAAGAGACATCCTAATCACAGGATGGCTCTTTCCTTTGCTCTGCATAACACTGCCCAGCAAGCAGAGCTGATCCATCACGATCAGTCTGCTGTGGTCCGTCTTCCCCCCCAACAAAACCTGAAATAAAGAAAACCATCACTCAATCCCTCCCACCTCTTACTTCTTAATTTTCTGACACTGGGGTGCCCAATCCCCATGCTGGCTACTATCCCCCACCCTTTTCACTGTGTGACAGGTGGGAGCCCACCCCTGCTGCTGCTAAACATACAGTGAGAAAATCATCCCTCAATCTATCCCACCACTTTCTTGTTCATTTTCTGACACCAAGGGTGCCCAATCCCCAGTTCTGGCTATTACCTCTACCCTGACTGTTTTTATTGTGCTACACCAGGGAGCCCAGACCCGGTGCTGACAAACATAATGCCGACATTGGGGTGCCCAATTGCCAGTGTCGGTACCTGAAGTAAAGAAAGTTGTCCCTCAGTAGTTTTTTTATATACACCTTGTAAAAAGGAAAAACATCCATTGATGTCTTTTGCAGTCTCGGCTGTTACCCACCCACCACCCAATCCTCCCACTCAGCACCCATTAATTTTATGACACCAGGGTGCCTAATCCCCAGTGCCAGCTACTACTCCCGCCCTGCACATTTTCATTGTGCAACATCAGGGAGCCCAACCCTAGTGCCACCAACTATAACATCAACACTGGGGTGTCCAATCCCTAGGGTCAATTCCTGAAATAAAGATAATTATCCCTCACAGTCTTTTTGTTTTTTTATTTTTATATACCCTGTAAAAAAAAATCCATTGATGTCTGTTGCAGCTGCTGCCATTACTCTCCCATCACCGACCCTTCCATATAGCACCCATTAATTTTCTGAGACCAGAGTATGCAATCCCCAGTTCTGGCTACTACGTCCCACCTTTTTCATTGTGTGACACTGGGAAGCCCACCCCCGGTGCTGCCAACCATAACACCAACACTGGGGTGCCCAATTCACAGTGTTAGTACCTGAAATAAAGAAAATTGTCCCTTGTAGTCTTTTTGTTTATTTTTCTACATCCTGTAAAAACAGAAAACCATCCATCAATGTCTATTGTTGCTACCATTACCCTTCCCCACCCGACCCTCCTCTAAGCACCCATTAATTTTGGATACCAGGGTGCCCAATCCCCAGTGCTGGCCACTACCCCCTCCCCGTCCTGCCTGTTTTCATTGTTCAACACTGAGGAGCCCCCCTGGTGCCTCCAACCATAACACCAACAGTGGGGTGCCCAACTCCCAGTGTCGATACCTGAAATAAAGAAAACCATTCATTGTAGTCTTTTTTATTTTTCTATACCATGTAAAAAAGAGAACTGTCCATCAATGTCTGTTGCCACCACCATTACATTCCCCCCACCAGACCCTCCCACTTAGCATCCACCACCCCACCCAACCCCACCTCTACTTACCTACTGGAGGTTCAATGCCGTAATCCTCTCTGAACCAGAGACACATCTTCACTCTTCAATGCCAGACTGGGAACTGAGGGAATCAGACATGTGGTTCAATGTATTTTGATGGGTGTTGAACATGTCCTCAGAACTTGGTCATTTTTGAATATTTTTTCCCCACATTTTTAACATGGCCTTTTTGGGACCCCACCTCTTGAACAATGGCAATGAAATTATGCAAATCAATCCTGAAAGGTGATTTTTGTGGTCACTGTGCAAATTCACCTTTCAGGCAGGATCTGAAAATTTTCTGTACCATTGTTCATGAGGTGGGGTCATAAGAAGGCTATGTTGAAAATTTGAGGTAATAATATTAAAAACGACAAACTTATGAGTATATGGTATGTTGACATTTTTCAACTCACACACACTCATAACTTTAGTAATTTTTAATATTTTGATCCCAATTTTTTTTAAAATAGCCATTTTTCAACCACCTCATGAATGTGGCAGCTGTCATTTCTCAAATCCTGGCCAAAATGAGTTTTTGTACTTGTGACATAAAATCACCTTTCGAGCAGGATTCGAAAAATTCTCTGTTGATGTTCATGAGGTGGTATCATGAGAAGGCTATGTGGGTTCATAAGAAGGCTATGAGTAAAATTTGGGGTAAAAATATTACAACACGACCAGCTTATGAGTATGTGTTGAAATTTTTCAGTACACCATTGCAACATTGGTAATTTTCAATATCTTGATCTTAGATTTTCAACATAGCCATTTTTCACACTGCCTCATGAATGTGACAGCTGTCATTTTTCAAATCCTGGCAAAAATGTGTTTTCACACTTGTGGCATAAAATCACCTTTTAGACAGATTCTGAAAATTTTATCTGCTCTTGTTCATAAGATGGGGTCTTAAGTCATCTATGTGGGGTCATAAGAAGGCTATGTTGAAAATTTGGGGTACAAATATTTAAAAAACAACAAAGCTATAAGCATACATTAACATTTTTCAATGCATGCTCATCACTTTGGTAATTTTTACCCCAAATTTTGAACATAGCCATTTTGACACCACCTCATGAATGTGACAGCTGTCATTTTTCAAATCCTGGCCAAAACATGTTTCGGCACTTGTGGCATGAACTCACCTTTCAGCAAGATTTGAACATTTTCTCTGCCCTTGTTCATGAGGGTGCAGTCATAAGAAGGCTATGCTGAACATTTTAAGGTAACATTTTTTTTTAAACCCAATAAAGTTATGAGTATAAATTGAAAATGTTCAATACATGCTTGCAACTTTGGTAATTCTTTAACATTTGGACCCTAAATTTTCAACATAACCATTTTTTCACAGCACCTCATGAACGTGCCTGCTGTCATTTTTCAAATCCTAGCCAAAATGTGTTTTCACACTTGTGGTGACAAATGATGTTTCAGCCACTGTTGTATAAATGACACCTGTCACATTCAGAAGGAGTGGTCATAAGAGGATTATGTTGAAAATTAGGGGTCAAAACGTAAAAAAAAAAACCTAAGTTGTGACAAAACATTGAGCTGTTCCAACAATTACACATAATTTTAGTGTAAATTTTGGCCCGTAATGTTCAACAAATCCCTTGTGTTACACAACCTCCTGATATGACAGATGTAATTTCTCAAAACACGTCTGAAACTTGTTTTCTTAATTGCACAGCGAAATCACTTTTTAGATGGATTTAAAAAAGATTCCACCTGTCTTGATCATAATGCCAGGTCATAAAAGACTGTTGGAAATTTGGGGTTAAAATGTGGGAGCTCACTGAAAATTAGATATTGTCTCTCAGCTGGCCTAGCCTAGGTAAATACAATCTGAAAACGTATTAAAGCATGATTCCACTGAAAATGAGATATTGCATCTCTTCTGGTCTATCCTTGGTAAATATATAGTAAAGATGTGTACAAGCAAGACCCAACAGAACAGCAATGCAAGGGGTGAACATTTGGCAGAGACAAATGTTTGTTATACTATCAATAAGGCATGGCCTGGGGCTAGATTAACAGTCAGTTAATCAGCATCAAGTGGCAATATGGAACTTGGCTGCATCTTGTGCCACATTACACCCCTGGGGGTGATTAAGAGACAATTAGTTTAACCTTTGGTTATCTTTTATTGCTTAGGACTATCTGTGGTCACATCATAGATAACTCTAAAAAATATAATACTCACCGGAAACATGACTATAGATTTTGCATCACATTATTTGTAGTTGAAAACCCACATCTTATGATTGCTTATGTAACCCCCCTGTTACCCGGGGTTACAAGAATCCTAGTTAGACCTCATGGCAGGCAAGGAAGGCAGCTTGTGAAATTCCAGTTAAATGGATTTCACACTCTCACTTTGTTCTCAGTCTCAGCTGAGACTGAGGGATGACATCATTTTAGAACTGTCATAGCTGAATAAGCCACTTTGGAATGTTGCAGCTAGGGAAGTTAGAATAGAATGTTGGGAGTTTTTGAAGTGAGTCATTAGTAGTCTGTAAGTGGGTTCAGTAGAGAGAAGAGGTGTGCTGCAGCTGCAGGCCCTCAAAGTCCTTAGCTCTGCCAGAGAGCTATATTTTTTAGTTTAGGTGTGTGTTCTCACCTCAAGAGGAACACAACAGTGCCTGTTTGAAGAGGTGGAGACTGCTTTCCAAAGTTTCAGGGCCCCATCCCTGTGGGGATGGGGGAAAGGAATCAGCCTGTTTCCAGGGGCAATTCCCCTGGCCCGGCTAGTGGAAAAAGAAGCTGCCTGTGAGAATTTGTGCTGAGGCACCTGGAAGTTTAATTATGTTTTGGAAGAGAAAATGCCTGTGGGGCACCTGCAACCAAGGGGTGAGTTTGCTCTGCTAAAGGGCTAATGTGTTTTCACTTGGGACAAGATGAATTTAAGTGACTGCTACTGTGGGGTCAGGAAAAGACAGCCAAGTACAGTTTTAAAAGTTGTGGGAATTGGACTGCTTAACTCTGTGGGGGTCTAGAGAAATGGACATAGCCACTCATTAAGTATGTTTCAAGTTCAGCACATGTGGGATGGAAGAAACAGTAGAATAAATGTGACATACATTTAAAGAGAATTTACAAAGTAAAGTGTTTCTAGAAGAGTCCAGAGGAATGGCCGGGTATGATTTATGGGATCAAGAGGTAGGAGACCCCCCCATCTGGTGTGACCAGAGTCACCTCTATGGGTTCGCTTTGTGACACATGTTGCTTTCTCTCAGGTACTTGGCCAGTGCCTGAGGAAAGTACCCAGATGTGGGATTGTTGAAGAAGATTCCCTGATGGAGCCAGAAGTGCTCATGGATGGTATAGGGAGCCACAAATAAATCTCTATGATAAATGGAAATTAGTCCAAGGGCTGGCAAAGGAGCCAAGCTTTGATACATATAGATATGTTTTACTTGTAATTGTAGTGCCTAACCACTAGAGTGCAGTATGATTATAGAATATGAGTATCTTTCCTACAGACTATACATATACACCTTTTTTATAATATGGAGAATATAATTCTCAGACAAAATGGTTTGAGGTGAAATTATAAATGTATAGATCTATATTAAGATACATCTCATATTAATCAGTCTTTACACCTAGATGTTGTGGAAAATTTGTGATGTTTTCAGGGTCCTAGGTGTTGTATATAGACATGTGTAATTTTATAATTGGATCACGCTAAATGTTGTTTTATATTTAAGGGTGCTTTCTTGTAGGTCCACTACACCTTTGAGAAAGCACTACACGCAAAACATGTCAGGTGACGTGGGACGTGCTGTGTCACGTTATGAGGAAGTTGGAGCTGTGGAGCGTTTGGAGTGTTTGGAGATTTGTACAGGCTTTTTTTATGAATAAAGGATTTCATTTTGCATTTACCATATTGGACTTGCTTTGTCCTTTGCCTGGTGAGTAACAACATTTTAGTGGCTATTATTGATGGCATATGCCAGACATGAGGCAATGGTGCTGGTTTCCATTCAGCATTTCATTATTCAACATTAACCTAGCACGGCCATTCCTAGGTGCGGTCACACACTGAACTTTGTTGTTATTACTGTTTAAAGTGTTTCTAGAAGAGGTAAAAGAGTCCAGAGGAATGGCTGGGTATGATTTATGGGAGCAAGAGGTGGGAGACCCCCCCATCTGGCATGACCAGAGTCACCTCTATGGGTTCTCTTTGGGACACCTGTTGCTTTCTCTCTGGTACTTGGCCAGTGCCTGTGGAAAGTACCCAGACGTAGGATTGTTGAAGAAGATTCCCTGATGGAGCCAGAAGTGCTCATATGTGGTATAGGGAGACACAAATACATCTTCATGATAAATGGAAATTAGTCCAAGGGCTGGCAAAGGAGCTGAGGCAAAGAAAGAAGGTAGTCCAAGGGCTGGCAAGGGAGCCAAGCCAGGGAAACCAGAGAAGAGTCAAGTTTGGGCAGAGTGCCCTGTGTGTTTCTAAACCCAAGGTTTTAAGTGTACAGAAGATGTTTGTCTGTTCAGGAGAAATCTGCATTACCAGGAGTGTAGCCCTGTGGGGTCTGTCTATGCTTATTGTTCCTTTGTGTTGTGAATAAAAGCCACACTTTAGAATCCCAACTTCTGTTATGGACATTTCAGTTATTGCTTCCTGTGTCCGAATTACTTGGGTGCCCCTGTGCAGAGTAGCCAAACCTAGCCAACATGCCGAGTAACATTTTTCTCCCCGAGCCCAAGTCCCAGTTAGGGGGTTACATAATGGAGGCACCACACAGCACTAAATAACACAAAAAATACCATCAGCCTGACCCCTGGAGACTCTCACCTGGTAATTGTGGCCACCTGGGCTACAAAATTGGAGGCTATCACTGGGATTCTGTTAAACTTTGGGAGAAAAGCAAGAAAGGTTGCTCAGGTGATGGCTAGTGTTTTGGCTATCTGGCAGAGGGTAGCCCAAAAATCTGAAGCATTTGCCAACTAAATGTGCCACTGTGTTCTGTTGTCTGTGTGCTGTTGTGATATTGCCAACTGTTACTAAGGAGTAGTAAAGCCAGAGTGTGTATGTCCTTGTCCTGCATCAAATTACAGCATTTGCAAGCTTTTAAAAGTAATTGTGACAAAGAAAAGTGTGGAAAACTATGGGTAGCAAAAGGAAAATTGTGCTCTAGATGTTTGAAATTCTTTCTGTGTGTACTGAGAGACTTGTTGTGCTTAATGGCCATGATAAATGGTTAAAATGGGCTACCACCAAGGGGCTACAGTGGAAAAAAAAGTGTGGTTTGCAGTTAAAATTTTGCCTGCTCTACTATTGCCATGAGGAGAAGAGCATTCAAGAGAAAAAGAGGCTTATTTGCATGGCATTGAGCGATTGGTGAGACTGCAATCAGTCCTACCCCTAAGCCAACTCTAGAGTGACTGCACAGCATTTGAGAGGGAGAGTGTGTGGAGTGTGCAAACTGGCTTGCCAGGAGGAGTGTCGCAGTGACTGAAAGCACTGTAAAAAAGTTTAAAACTGACTTTTCAATTCAAATTCGGGCTCAACCCACATCTCGATCATCTGGACTGTGAGTGTGGTGTTCTGAGGGACAATTGGCAGGACAGCCAGCCCACTTCCTTCCAGAGGCCTCCATGGTCAGCTGTAGACTGTTTTTTCATTGCAGCAAACAGCTACTGATAACAGTGAGTACCATCCAAATGAAATAGCTCAAACTGTGTGATTTCACCAAAAAAGCCAGCTGAAACTGTGTGTAGCAGTGTAGTCGCTCTGCAAAGGACTGTGCCAGTTTGAAAGAAGCTAAAACAAGAATTCTAAGCAATAGACTGTGAGCATAATTATAGGTTCAGCAACAGTATAATTTTCAGAGCCATGTGAGAGACTGTGAGTTGCATAAGAGATGCTGCAAGAAATATAGGCAATCCTGTGCTATGAAATACTGAGGCTTTATGGGACTGTAAGCTAGAGCAGTGTCTTCAGCAAGTAAAAAGTCCATGGTAAATCATATAAATGTGCTAAGAGAGCAACCAGTGGAAGTTTGTGCAGTTTGAGCTAATGTTATCAGTAGAGTGTGTAAATCGGACGCGCAGTGGCTTGACCCATTTACAGAATGTTGATGCACCAGGACTGCTGTCACCGCCATTACAGGGTGGGACAGTAATGTAAACACAGCAGCAAGGGAGCCATTTTGTAAAAGGTTTTTTCATCCAAGTGGGACTTGTAATAACAGTGAGTATTTGTTTTCTCTGCAGTCATGGCTTCATGACCAGCCCGCTACCCGGATCATGCCCGGTCTATGATGGTAGGACAAGTTAACAAGTTGAGGACTATTGAGAAGTACTACTATGGAGGATCACTGCCTCCTCATGTGGCAATTCCTGGATATCCAGTATGAGTATGTGAGATGTGCTTAAATGCTGGAAGGGACATCTTCATGGTACCTCTCTGTTCTGGGTGCCTAGAGAAATATGGTTTGTGTTAACCACTCAAGATTTGTTTGGCTCCCACATGGACAAAGTTACAGGAACCTGCAATTGGCAGCACACAGCACCAGGAAGAACCTGAAGAGGGAAGTTCAGTAAAGTGTAGCATAAAGCTAGAGGGTGAACATCAACAGACAGCACAGATGACTGATGTGTCTGAGTCTGAGTCACTGAGAGACAGTGCAGAGGGAGCATCAGCAGACCCGTGGATAGAGGGGCCTAGTCCAAGTTTCATAGGTGAAGATGAGATAGAAGAGGCCATTGAATGGGAGGTTTCAACCTCTGCACCTAGTGAGGAGTGGACTGTCTCAGGAGTGAGGATGACTGCTCACTCCTGGGTGAAGATTCTCAGTGAAGATGATGAGGGGGAACCCATTTGGCCTGAGGAAGAAGGCGTGGATTCACAGTCTCCAGTTCCTGGCTTAGAGGAACACATGGAAGAGAGTGGTGATGCCACTGCCCTGGCTGTACAAAAAGGAGCCAGGGATCCATTTTTTGTGTCATTAAGAATACGTAGCTGGCAGAACCAGGACTGGCTTCCCCCAAGCCAGGCCAGAGGTCACAGGTTGACCAAACATAGTAAGGAGGAAAGACTGGTTCATAGAAAAATGAATGAAGTCTATGGAGAATCATTTCCTACCTTTTCTCGAAGGATCTGGGAGGAGATAGAAAGGTGCAGGAAATCCTGGATTATGGAAGAGGCCATGATACATGTGCACCCTTGTGCCAGCAGATTTGTAAGAGACAAAATCTTGCAAGAAAAGTTCCAAAGATGGAAAGTGGGTAGGACATTGTTTATAGACACTGTTCAGATCATGGATAGCAAGGGACATGAATCCTTTTACATTGTGAATTATGAGCGCCCAGATGGGGTAATAATTCCTGTACCTGACCCATTGTGCTATTTCCCACAATGTCAAGAACATCCTGCAAATGTGCCCATGCCTACTAAGTGGAGTGCAGAGCAGTGGTAGCCAGTGCTGCCATTCCAACAGTTGCCATACCTATGTTGTTCCACCAGTCTGGATGTCCAGGATACAGGTACCCCACCTTCGACAGTTCTACAGTGTACTGGCTTTCCAGAATCCATCAACGTGTCCCACCAGATGACTTCAAATCCAGAGAGGACACGAGCCCAGTTGTATCCTGATTCATCGCCTGAGTTTCAGATTACTTCAGACCAGCTGTGTTTTCCTTTTGTTCCTGTTCCAAGGTTCCATCTCCATAGATGACATTATCCCAGCTGTTCCCAGATGTGCCATCCTGTTCATGTTCCCAAAGATGTCCGCCCAGCTGTATTGACAGAATGCTGCCAGGGAGAGTCTTCTGCAGGGACACAGGTGTTGTATGTTTTCCATTCTTCAAGGGACTGGTAAGTCCAGACTTTTTCTATTTCTAACATTTGCAGTACACACCCTACATCAGCAGACTTCAAAAGTATGAATTGTCCTCAAAGACTCTCCCCTTCGGGACTTTGGCCTGCTCGAACTTTGCTTTACTGGGCTCCGGACCAGGAGAGACTCTTTATTGGACTTGCCTTCAGGCATTGTGAGTCACTAGAAGGGACATTTAGGGCAGTCCATCCCCCCAAAATTGCAAATGTATATTGTAAATGTTCTATTTTTCAACTGTTTTTACTGTTACTGTTTTCTACTTTCTAAAAAATATTTTTGGGATTCTTCAGTGTTTAGATAGAAGGGGTTTAGATAGAACTGTGTATGCAGATTAGGTGTGTTTTGTGTTTTCTTTTCTTGCCGGTGTTCCTGAAGAAGACCAGAAGAAAAGACAAGAAGAGGAAGAGGAGGAGTAACTCATGGGAGTTCCTCTTGTACTTTAAAAAGCATTTGGGTTTAAAGTACTGTTGTTGTGGATACTGTATGTAATTTTCCTTCCACAGGTATGGTTGTGGGGGAGTGTGGGAGTAATGCATTGTGTGTGGTATTAGCTCCTGGTGTGTGGTTGCGGGTGTCCAGGGTTGGAGGGAGGTCCCCTGTGTATCTGTTTTGGGGATTTTGTTTTAAAGGCCGATAGATTTTCCCTAGAGGACTGGGGAGATAGACAAGCTGTGGTCCTGACTGGCTGGAGGGGCCGGAGTACTGATCTATTAGGGCTGTGCTCTGGACAGTTCTTCCAGAGCCACTGGGTACCCATAGTCAGTGGGTAGAGTAGAGACTGATGCATCAGCCAATGGTCTCTGGGCCCTTAGTGTTGCCTGACTGTGCCTAGCACATGGTAGGAGGGGGGCCTGATCACCCTTCTCCATAGGTAGCACATAGGGTAGGATGGCCTAGGCTGGGTAACTAATGACTGCTGACAGTCCTTTTCCTGGCCCAGGGTGAGTGTAACCCCCCCCATTACATGGGGTTACAAGAATCCTAGTTAGACCTAGTGGCAGACAGGGAAGGCAGTTTGTGAAGTTCCAGTTAAATGGATTTCACACTGTCTCACTCTGATCTCAGTCTCAGTTGAGACTGAGGGATGACATCATTTTAGAACTGTTGCAGCTGCATAAGCCACTTTGGAATGTTGCAGCTAGGGAAGTTAGGATAGAATGTTGGGGGTTTTTGAAGTGAGTCAGTAGTAGTCTGTGAGTGGGCTCAGTAGAGAGAAGAGGTGTGCTGCAGCTGCAGGCCCTCAGAGTCCTTAGTTCTGCCAGAGAGCTATATTTTTTAGTTTAGGTGTGTGTTCTCACTTCAAGAGGAACACAACAGTGCCTGTTTGAAGTGGTGGAGACCGCTTTCCAAAGTTTCAGGGCCCCATCCCTGTGGGGATGGGGGGAAAGAAATCAGCCTGCTTCCAGGGCCAATTCCCCTGACCTGAGTAATGGAAAAAGAAGCTGCCTGTGAGGATTTGTGCTGAGGCACCTGGAAGTTTCATTATGTTTCAGAAGAGAAAATGCCTGTGGGGCACCTGCAACCAAGGGGTGAGTTTGCTCTGCTAAAGAGCCAATGTGTTTTCACTTGGAACAAGATGAATTCAAGTGACTGCTACTGTGGGGTCAGGAAAATACAGCCAAGTACAGTATTAAAAGTTGTGGGAATTGGACTGCTTAACTCTGTGGGGGTCTAGAGAAATGGACACAGCCACTCATTAAGTATGTTTCAAGTTCAGCACATGTGGGATGGAAGAAACAGTAGATTAAATGTGACATACATTTAAAGAGAATTTACAAAGTGTTTCTAGAAGAGATAAAAGAGTCCAGAGGAATGGCCGGGTATGATTTATGGGAGCAAGAGGTGGGAGACCCCCCATCTGGTGTGACCAGAGTCACCTCTACAGGTTCATTTTGGGACACCTGTTGCCTTCTCTCGGGTACTTGGCCAGTGCCTGAGGAAAGTACCCAGACGTGGGATTATTGAAGAAGATTCCCTGATGGAGCCAGAAGTGCTCATGGATGGTATAGGGCGCCACAAATAAATCTCCATGATAAATGGAAATTAATCCAAGGGCTGGCAAAGGAGCTGAGCCAAAGAAAGAAGGTAGTTTAAGGGCTGGCAAGGGAGCCAAGCCAGGGAAACCAGAGAAGAGTCAAGTTCGGGCAGAGTGCCCTGTGTGTTTCTAAACCCGAGGGTTTAAGTGTACAGAAGATGTTTGTCTGTTCAGGAGAAATCTGCATTACCAGGAGTGTAGCCCTGTGGGGGCCCGTCTATGCTTATTGTTCCTTTGTGTTGTGAATAAAAGCCACACTTTCGAATCCCAACTTCTGTTATGGACATTTCAGTTATTGCTTCCTGTGTCTGGATTACTTGGGTGCCCCTGTGCAGAGTAGCCAAACCTAGCCAACATGCCGAGTAACATTTTCCTCCCTGAGCCCAAGTCCCAGGTAGGGGGTTACCTAATGGAGGCACAGCACAGCGCTAAATAACACAAAAAATACCATTAATATGACCCCTGGAGACTCCCACCTGGTAGTTGTGGCCACCTGGGTTACACTTACCTTCCCCACTATTCATTGATGTTGCTGGATGTTGCATATGTATCCTTTCTTAGTAGAACTGAAATGGCAATTAGATGTTTTTGATGCAACACTAGCCACTGCTTAGCAATTAAATCACAAATTGTAGTGAGAAAGAAATAATGTGACCTAATGGGAATTAAACCCAGGTCCCCAGAATACCATCCCAGTGCTCTAACCACTGAGGTACAGGTTCATCTGACTGGACCTGGGGTTCCCAGACACATTTTCTTTCTCTGGTATTGCAAATCCTGTAACTAGGAACAATCAAGACAACAACAGTCTGAACTGAAAATGTCTTGTTCCAATTTATGTTCATTTTGCATTTAAAATCTACTCCCCCCTCTGCAGCTGCCTATGCAAACTGGTAATATTCTGTACCCTTTCACCTACTTGGTTCTCTCAACTTTCCACCCCGAATCTGATCTGTTTGCACTGGTAACTGTCTACCCATTCATACCTCCTTCCTACCTCAGCCATATCACTTGCTACTCCCCTTTTCCCTCTTCCCTCTTATTTTGGGTCCCCAGCACCATGCTCCTCTGGCTATCTGCCTTGATTATTTCTCTTTCCCTACTCTCCTCTACCCCCCCACAGGCCCTCTTAAATCACCCTTGTCCCCTCCCTCTCATTTCCCTTCCCCTACTCTCCCCCTTCCCACAAATTCCTTGTGTCTTCCCATTTATCTCCCCACCTGCCTCCTTACATCCCTACTCCTCTATTCCTTTTATCCACACTGGTCTTCTACACACACCCTCCATAAACCTCAAAATCCTCCACCAGTCCTTTTACTCCCCTCCTCCCTACTCCTCAGCTCTCTGGAGAAAAACACAAATCGGCAGCATTCTAAAGCACAAAATAAATCAGACCGGACAGCAATGTTGCATTAATCAGCAGCCCACAGATACCATTTCCTCAGCTCTCTCCTCCCTTTGATATAAAAAGCAGAAAGCTCTTTACTTTCTCTTCTCCTCCTTTTTTTTAACTCCTTTCCCCTCCTAACTTTGACTGCAGGAGCATCCCTCAGGGATCACCCCCAGCTTCTCCCACCTGACCTGAGACCCTCCCCAGAACTCCGTCCTGACACCCCCTGCCTGCAGAAAACCCCCTGGCTTGTGCCCACCCCCCAGGGTGGGATCACCATCTACTTACCTTGGTGTTCCATTAATACAATATCCAGCAGGTAGGGTGTAGGCTGCAGGATATTGGGATTCAGGAAGGGTGGGATCTGATGGTGGGCATAGGGCTGGCAGTGCGTCATCATCTCCTCTGCTGTTGGGGTTTTTTCCTTGTTCATGAGTTCCCCTGGAGGTGCGGACATGCAATGACATCCAGTGTAAGTCGGGTGTGTCCCGCAGCAGTCCGTGGACGTCTGTCATCACCTCTGCCCCTTTGCTGGTGGTCCCTGCTGTTGTTCCTCCCAATCTCCACTGAGGGTCACTGATAGCAGGGAAGCCACAGCCCACCCTCCCTGAGAGTGGAAAGCAGTCCTCCAGATGCTTTATCGTCTCTCCCCTAGCTGATCCCTGGCAATCTGAGCTTGCTCCCAAGCCCTGGTTGCCAGCATGATGTGATGTGATGTGTGGTGTCTGGTGCCTCAACCCTCAGCGCCACTGAGCTAGCTTCTCTTCCCCTTCTTTATTCTCCTACTTCTGGTCAGCGATTTGGAACCCAATCCTGATTCCCCTTCCCTTTCTATTCCTAAAAGCCATAGCTGCTTACATTTCTGTAACCCCCTGCAAATGGGGGTTCCCAGAAGTCTCCCAGGAGCTTGCAGGAATGCTCCAAGCCTGGAGGTGTTCGGTATCTAAGCTGTTTAAATGTGGTTCCAAGTGAGACGTGGTTTACCAGTAACCACACGTGGAAGACTTCAGTACCTGGCTATGTATTGTTCAGAAGAGACCGAGGTGCAAAAAGGGGGGGAGGAGTGGCCCTGTATGTCAATGAAAATATCAAAACTACAGAAATTCAGAATACACATAAGGAGCCAGAAGAACTGTGGGTCACCCTGGAAACAGGAAATGGGACAGCCATAAGAACTGGGGTTGTATACAGGCCCCCAGACCAGGGGGAGGACATAGACACATTACTGTTAGAAGATATACAAAACATGACAGCTAAAGGGGAGGTTCTGATAATGGGAGATTTCAACATGCCGGATACAGATTGGTCAATACCAGCAGGAGCATCTGCCAGAACTTGACACATAGTTGATTCCCTGCAGGGGGAGGGCCTCAAACAACTGGTACAACAACCCACAAGAGACAGGGCTATCCTAGATCTAGTACTGACTAACAGGGAAGGGATCACAGATCTCCAGGTAGAAGGTCACCTGGAGGCCAGTGACCATCACATGGTATGGTTCAATTTGGCTACTACATCTAAATCATCCCATTCCAAGGCAAAAATATGGGATTTCAGAGGAGCTGACTTTGATAAGATGGCCAACAGAGTTAAGCTAGCCCTGGCAAAAAGAAACACAGGTGAGGGGTACAGGCAAAGTGGGCAAGCATTAAGATCCAATACTTGAAGCAACATCCCATTGTGTTAGACAGAAAAGGAAGTGCAAAAAGAAGGAAACCACTTTGGTTCTCAAATACAGTAGCAGAAAAGGTCAGAGCCAAAAAGGCTGGCCTTCAGGAAATATAAGGAAACACAGCGGGATGAAGATAGGAGGCATACCAAACTGCCCTAAGGGAAGCAGGAAGGCAGTAAGGCAGGCAAAGTCCCAAACTGAGGAAACACTAGCACGAACAGTAAAGAAGGTGACAAGACTTTCTATAGATACATTAGTGAAAGGAGAAAGTCCAGAGGGGGTATTGCTAAGCTTAATGGAGAAAAGGGAGCATGTGAGGAGGAGGACCATGTAAAAGCATCTATCCTAAATAGATACTTTTGCTCAGTATTTACTGAAGAGAAGGTAGGGCAGGGCCCACAGCTCAGCACCATGGACACAGGGGAGGGAGGTGAGCACTACCCTTCACAAAGAAAGGGTCCTACAAGAGCTTGCTAAGCTCAGGGTGGATAAGGCAATGGGACCTGATGGCATACATCCCAGGGTACTTAAGGAGCTAAAGGTGGAACTAGCAGAGCCATTAGCAGAACTGTTTAGTGAGTCTCTGAGCACAGGAGAGGTCCCAGAAGACTAGAGAAGGGCTCATGTGATCCCGCTCCACAAGAGTGGTAGCAGGGAGGAGGCAGGGAACTACAGACCAGTCAGTCTTACCTCAGTAGTGGGCAGATTATGGAGGCACTCCTTAAGGAAAGGATAGTGCAACACCTGGAATCCATAGGGGCACAGGATCCAAGACAGCATGGGTTTACAAAAGGAAGGTCCTGTCAAACTAATCTCATAGATTTCTTTGACTGGGTAACCAGAGTTGTGGACCAAGGGGGAGCAGTTGATGTCACCTACCTTGACTTCAGCAAAGCTTTTGACACTGTTCCACATAGAAGATTGATAAATAAGCTGGGTAGGCTTGGGGTGGGTCAGAAGTTGGTCAACTGGGTGGCAAACTGGTTGACGGGCAGAAAACAGAGAGTGGTGGTAAATGGTATACAGTCAGAAGAGATGCAAGTCACAAGTGGGGTACCTCAGGGATCAGTCCTGGGGCCAGTCCTCTTCAACATCCTCATTAGTGACCTTGCAGATGGACTAGAGGGTAAGGCTTGTCTGTTTGCAGATGACACCAAGATCTGCAACAGAGTAGATGATCCAGATGGGGTGGGCAGAATGAGAAGAGATCTGGATAAACTAGCAAAATGGTCAGAAGAGTGGCAACTGGGATTTAATGCAAGAAGTGCAAGATCATGCACATAGGGAAGAGAACCCTGAAGCCACCTATAGGTTGGGAGGAGTTGCTAGCAGTCACAAAGGAAGAAAGAGACTTGGGCATCATCATCACTGATGACCTGAAATCATCCAAGCAGACCTCTAAAGCAGTAGGTAAGGCTAGGGGGGTGTTAGGGTGTATTAGTAGGGGTATCACAAGTCATAAGAGGGAGGTAATAATCCCTCTTTACAAGACACTGGTTAGGCCCCATCTGGAGTACTGCGTGCAGTATTGGAGGCCGCACCTTCACAAGGACATTAACCAAATTGAGGCAGTCCAGAGAAGGGCAAACAAAATGGTGCAGGGACTGCATCAGAAGACATATGAGGACAGATTAACAGAGCTCAATATGTATACCCTTGAGCAAAGGAGGGAGAGAGGTGATATGATCAAGGCATTCAAACACCTTAAGGGCATTAACAAGGTGAAAGAGTCTAACATGTTTAAATATAAGAAAAATAGCAGGACAAGAGGACACAGCATGAGATTAGAGGGGCGATTATGGGGGAATGTGGAAATTCTTTTCACAGAAAGGGTGGTGGATGCATGGAATGGCCTACCTCAAGAAGTGGTGGCTATGAATACAGTGCAGGGCTTCAAACAAGCATGGGATAGGCATAAGGGAGCAATACAAATGAGTATGAATAGATAGACCACTGACAGAGCAAAGGCCGATGGCACATTTATAAGGTAGAAAAAGAAACGGGCAGACTGGATGGGCCTTGCGGTCCTTATCTGCCGTCAACTTCTATGTTTCTACATTTCTATGAGTGCTATTTAAGCCTCCACGTACTGTCTCTTTAAGAGCTGTCTGCTTTGCATACATAATTAATTTAGAAAGGGGATTGTGTGTTTCAATGCCCGAGTCCCTCCCGGTCTGCTGTCAACTCACTCCGTTTCTGATGTCGCTAAATGTGCAGAGGGAGCTCTTTCAAAAGGTGTAACAATCTGCCAGGAATTGTTTAGAGTAATAATGAAAATACAGTTTGTCTAAGCTGCTTTTCTTTGCAGTCTGAACTGTTTTTGCCTAGCCTGCCATTCTGGTTTTAAACTGCTGAATTGGACCAATCAGTGTGGGAGGACCTTTAAAATGGAGCCTGCTGCTGGCAAATCGGAACTTGGACTCTCATTGTGGAGCCAGCCACCTATGTACTGTATGGCCAGTGCCTCTGGGAAATGTAGTTTGGACCTTGGCTCCTTTTTGCATCAACAGAGGGAGCCCTGTTGTCAGTGACAGCCGAACCAGCCAACTGAACAAGGAGGAACTCAAGGGAAATGCCCTGCTGTGTTACTCGAAAGCTCAGATCAGTAGTGACAGTGAAGAGAGAAGGAGCCCTGCTTCTGATGCGGCATACAGTTCACACGAGAAGCTCATGGGAGGCCCTGAAGTTGGCCTGCAGCCGTTTGTAAGTGCCAGTTCAGACTGAATCCGAGTTTTGAAGAGAAGGAAGCATTGTGTTGAACCAGGCTTGCCCATGGAAGACCGAAGATTTGCTGAAGTGCGATCAGCCTGTCGGGGACTGCTGCTGTTGTGTGTGCTCCCGGGTAATTTGCAAGTGTTTGCGATCGGGATCGAGAAGCAGCTGCCTGGTATAGTACTTTCCTTTTACATATAAATGTGCGTAGTGCTTGTGGGGGATCACAATGTTATTTCCCCTTTTTCTGTGAGCTATGTACTAAAGCAGGAAGCAGATCGTAGCTTGAATCGGACTAAATCCGCTTGCTATCAACTGCAGTTGGGTCCAGCCACAAGGATCCTGTCTCTATACCTTGTTTTTCTGGCAATCCAGCTAGAACATCCTCCATCCAGCTTTCAGCTTTAGTATTGTGAGTACAAATCTGGGTATCTCCCCTCAGCCTTTTATCGATTACAAGTGTGTCATCTGAGTATTGCTGTTTCATTTCTTCACAAACTGAGCCCCAGGGCTCCGGATCACAATTTGGGTGTGCATGTGTTTTTCCATCAAAGGGCCCCAACCAGCTCCTCTGACCCTGGCTAGCCCCCCACCATCCTGGGTACCCAAAGAGTGACATTTTGGACCCTATATGCATGCGCAGTACTGTGATTTGAATATTTCCAAACTAAATCAACCTGATTACCCCCTCCTTGTTACTGCCCCCTCTAATAAATCAGATTTGTTGTTATTGAGCTATATGCTGTCTGTGGTGTCAGTACATGTAGAAAAAAGTATTACATTGTGTTTGTGTATATTGCCTGACCTTGTTTTACAGGGTTCCTCAGAGACGTGCTGCAAGACATCAGTCCTGAGGGTAAGTGTTACTATATGTGTAAGAAGTGTGCAATTGTGGGGTGTAGGGAAGGTAACTCCAGAGTATTGTGTGGGCCACTAGTGGAAACAAAGGGGGGTCACAGTGTCTCAGAGGGCTGTACCTGAGCTTGTCTAACCACTATCAACCCCAACCTCTGGGTGGAGGCACCCGCCGTTGGACCTAGGCCCCTCAACCTGTTAGTAGCCGAGCAGGCAGGGGTAGTAGCCCTTGGGATAGTGCCATCTAGGAGTTACATTTCAATGTATGAAGCCTCCTTCCTTAACTTGACTCCCTCAAGGTATGGGCTTCCCAAAAGCTTCCTGACATCTTATGTATCTCTGAAACCTGGCTCTCTTCTGGAGTCCCTGACTCACACCTTGCCCTCCCTGACTTCCACCTATTTCACCAGAACAGAGAAAAGCATGGTGCAGGAGTTTCCGTATACATCTGTCAAAACCCTCTCCTGCTCCATCTCCCACAAAGATGCCCTCCCTGCCTCCCATGAGCTCCTGCTAGTCAAATGTTACCTCCCTTCCACCCTCTCTATATTTGTTGGCATCTTATACACCTCCCATAAGATCTCTCACTCCTCCCTCCTCAACTCCCTCTCCTCACATGTCTCCCTTTCTGCCTCTGGCTAACTTATCTTCCTTACAGCTTGGGGGGGGGGATGCAGCTTGTTTCCAGATGTGATATGGGAGCACAAGGAAGTTAAGTGACTTGCTCAGGGTTGCACAGGATGCAATTGGGGGCTGATGGGATTCAAACCTGGGTCTCCATGTTTGCATCTTAGTGCCCTTAACCACTACACTATACTGCCTTCTGCCTTCAGTGTCAACTGGCTGTACCCTTCCTCTAAGCCTATCCTCCACACTATCGAGTCCATTAATCTCACTCAGTTGATCACTGAACCCCCCAGACTCAACCCTCACTCCTCCAACCGCTCCCTCCTGGGCTGGGTGCTGTCTTCCCACCCCCATTGCATCTTGGCTGCAGGCATTTTCTCAAATGTGTTCAGCAACCACTGCTTAACCTACTGCATTAGGAAAGTCCCCACCCCCTCAATCTACAACCAAGTACATCTGGCACAGGCCTCTCAGATCACTTGACACAGATGTCCTCTTTAGGGACCTTGCTTCTGCACACTGGTCCTCTGTATACTCTGCCCGAAGCTTGGCAGAAGACACCAGGAGGAAGGAGTGCTGTGTGACTGGACTTCTCTACTGGGACTAAAGAAGTAGAACTCTTATACTTGGACCTTTACTTTAGGGTAAAAAAAAAATAACAAACAAAACAAAAAAAATGTGTGCATTTGTCTGAGTTAACTGAACTGAATGGTTATCTGAACAGTTATCTAGGTATAAATCTCAGGTGACTAAAAGGGCTTGATAGTTGTGCAGTTTAAATTACTTGTAGAAAGATCTAGTAAGTAGGGGGAGTGGCTTAGCTAGAAGGAAGCTAAATTTAAAGACTGCCTTAAAAAGATTCAGCTAGAAGCTTGGCAGAAGACACCAGGAGGAAGGAGAGCTGTGTGACTGGAGTTCTCTATTGGGACTATATTGCCCTCCTTCCCACCCAAAGCTAGTTCTACTTTTATAGGTATAGGATTTGACTGACAACAGGAACTTCCTGTTTGGGAGCAGGAAGTGAGTGATCACAGAGCCACCAAAGACCCACCATCCTAGAAGGGCAAGAGTAGCTCTCCGGCCCCTCTAGCTGCTAGAGGTCTGCCTCTGAGCAAGTAAGGGGTCTACTGAGAAATACAGGATATTCTTGTCTCAGAACAGGACAATCAGGAGCTTAAAGGACACAGAGGCAGAAAGTAAGTAGAGAGAGAAGGAAAATAAAAATAGAAGAAAGAGTAAGGATTCCAAACAACAGTTAAGGGGCCAAAAATAAGACATGATGGGAGTGGTGCAGTGCAGTGGCTGTGGAGCAGCAGTCTTCTGGGAGACATTCTGGAGGATGCGGTGTTGTCCCATCTGCAGGCACCTCTCTGGGCTGAGGGAGAAGGTTGCTCATTTCCAGGCTGAGTCGGCCAGGATTTGTGGGACCTCCTCTTCCATCCAGAGACCACCAGTGCCACTGCCGTTGCCTCAGAGGTTGCCAAGAAAGAGGAGCGGTTGGGCCACAGTGGGCTCAGGGAGGGTGAGGGTGGTGGAACAGAAGCACATCCCTCCAGGTGTGCCTCTCCACAATTCCTATGCCATTCTGGCAAAGTGTGGTTCCTCTATGGAGGCACCCGATGGAGACAAGGAGGATGCTGGGAACCTCCACAAAGGAGACCCACAGGAGGGTGGCATGAGACCACACAGGGGAAGAAACAACCCTGGTGGGGGACTCCATTGTTAGGAAGGTAGAACTAGGGGAGGAAGGGGAGAGGGAGGGAAGGTGCCTGCCTGGGCCATAGCTTGGAGGGACAGGGAGCGAATCCTCAGGATTGCGAGCAGCTGCACAGGAGAGGAAGCTGGATGTCATTGTCCACCTAGGGACAAATGACCTGGCTAAGAAAGGATTAGAACAGTGCAGGAAGAGTTTTGGAATTGGGAAGGGGCCTTAGACAAGTAGCACACATGGTAACCTTCTTGGAGGTGCTGCCCATCTATGGCGTAGGAGATGCTATGGTGTTCTGCACCATGGGATTCAATCAGTGGTTGAAAAACTGGTGCAGAGTTCAGGGATTTGGCTTCATTGGGGACTGGGGGTCCACCTGGAGTGATGCAAGCCTATACTGGCATGATGGGCTGCATCTGTCCAGGAGTGGAACCAGGATCCCAAGTGATAGGTTTAAATGCTTCATTGGCAAGCATTTAAACTAGCCAAGGGGGGAGGCGCTGGAAAGGAGCAGAGAAATCCTAGCCCTCCCCCAAAAAAATCACAGTAGTAAGTGCGGTAAACACCAACATAGATGTGTCAATAAAGAGAAGGGCAGGGGTAAATGGGGAAAATGACAAAGGCAAGAAGGACAGGGATGGGGCAAAAAAGAGTAAGGCCATCAGGAAATTGAGGGTAATGAGTACCAATACCCGTAGTCTGGGCAACAAGCTCCCTGAGCTGGTGACCTTGATGGAAGATGGATGCCTGGATATCATAGCAGTCACAGAAACATTGTACACAGAGAACCATGACTGGGATGCTAACATACCAGGGTACATAACCTACAGGAGAGACAGGCAGGGGAGAAGAGGGGGAGGAGTAGCTCTCTATGTAAAGGAAGGGATAAAAGCAACTGAACAAAAGAGTAAACAGGGAGGAGAGGAGGCACTGTGGGTCACCTTGGAGACTGGAAAGGGCACCACAATCTGCACAGGGCTTGTGTACAGACCCCCATGTCAGGGGGAGGGAATGGACAAGGATATGATAGAAGGCATTCTTAGGATGGCAGAGAAAGGTGAGATACTGTTGATGGGAGACCTGAATATGCCAGATGTTAACTGGAGCACATTTGCTGCAGCCACATCCAAAAGCAGGACCATTCTTGATGCCCTACAGGTGGAAGGCCACAGACAGCTACTTTCGGAACCCACTCATGAGGGAGCAATCTTAGACCTTGTACTCTCAAATGGGAGCAGTGAGAGGATCTCAGATCTAGAAGTAGGTTGCCATCTGGGAACAAGTGACCATCAAACAGTGTGGTTCACATTAAAATCAGCTACAGAGTCAAGCCATGCAAAAGTGAGAGTACTGGACTTCAGGAGGGCTGACGTTGGCAAGAAGGGAGAGGGCCTCAGAAAAGCACTAGCAAACAGGCTAGAAGGAGGGGTGGAGCAACAATTGGGAATCATCAAAACTGCCATCACAGAGGCAACAAGCCTTTGTGTGAAGCAAATAAACAAATCAAAATGAAAGAAAAAGCCATTATTGATCTCAAAAGAGGTGGCTGGGAAAATCAGGGAGAAAAAGATAGCATTCATGAAGTATAAGGAAACACAGAAGAAGCAGGACAGACAGCTGTACCAGTTAAGGCAGAAGGAAGCAGGAAGGGAAGTCAGAATAGCAAAGGCCCAAACTGAGGAAAAGATAGCCAACTCAGTTAAGAAGGGGGATAATACCTTTTATAGGTATATCAGAGAGCATAGAAAGACAAAGGGAGGGAGGGATAGTGAGGCTGAATAGAATGAATGGTGGGTGGGCAGAGGGGGACAGTGAAAAAGCAGGGATACTGAATGATCATTTCTGCTCAGTATTCACAAAAGAGGAGGGGGAAGTGCCTAATCCAAGTAACAGAAGCAGTCTTGATAGGGGAGTCGATCCCAGTCCTTTCACAGAAGAAAGGGTTCTGCAAGAACTCCTAAAACTGAAGGTAGACAAAGCAATGGGGCCTGATGGAATTCACCCCAGAATTCTAAAAGAATTAAGGGGGAAACTAGTGAAACCACTGAATACTCTTTTTAAAAATCATGGGAGGATGGTGTGGTACCCGAGGACTGGAGGAAGGCGGATGTGATTCCCCTTCACAAAAGTGGGACCAAGACAGAGGCAGGAAACTACAGACCTGTCAGTTTGACCTCTGTGGTAGGGAAAGTGATGGAGTCACTTCTGAAGGAAATATTTTTTGAGTACCTAGAGGCCAGTGGGGCAGAGGACCCATGGCAGCATGGGTTCACACCAGGAAGGTCATGTCAGATGAATCTAATAGATTTCTTTGACTGGTTGACCAAAGTAGTAGACCAGGGAGGGGCTGTGGACATGGCCTACCTAGACTTTGGCAAGGCATTTGACACAGTCCCACACAAAAGATTAATAATCAAATTAACCAGCCTGGGAGTGGGTCCCAGGGTGGTAGCCTGGGTAAAACATTGGCTGGACAACAGGACATGGAAAGTAATTGTAAATGGAGTCCACTCTGAATAAAGAGAGATTATTAGTGGGGTACCGCAGGGTTTAGTACTGGGTCCAGTCCTTTTTAATGTCTTTATAAGTGACATTGCAGAGGGACTGGAAGGAAAAGTATGCCTCTTTGCAGATGACACAAAGATCTGCAACAGGGTTGATACACAAGGAGGTATGGAAAGGATGAGAAGGGACTTGGCAAGGTTAAAGGAATGGTCAGAAGTATAGCAGCTAGGATTCAATGCAAAGAAGTGCAAAATAATGCACCTGGGAAACAAGAACCCAGGAGAAGATTACACAATGGGGGGGAGGTAGTAACAACAACAAAAAAGGAAAGGGACCTGGAGGTAATCATATCAGATGACCTTAAGGTTAGCAAGCAATGTGAGAAGGCTGTAGGGAGGGCTAGGGGTATACTGGGATGCATAGGGAGAGGGATCACCAGCAGAAAACAAGAAGTTGTTATCCCTCTGTACAGACAGTTGGTGAGACCCCATCTGGAGTACTGCATCCAGTTCTGGAGACCCCATCTCCGCAAGGACATAGATAGGATAGAGGCAGTCCAGAGGAGGACAACCAAAATGGTGCAGGGTCTGCAAGAGAAGCCGTCGAGGAGAGACTAAAGGAGCTTAATATGTATACTCTTGAGGAAAGAAGGAGAGGACATGATAGAAACTTTTAAGTACCTCAGTGGAATCAACGAAGTCCAAGAGGTAGCATCTTTCAGAAAGGAGACATGCAAGAACAAGGGACACAATTTAAAGATAGAGGGGGAGGCGGTTCAGGGGCAATGTGAGGAAGTATTTTTTCACAGAGAGGGTAGTGGATGCATGGAATAGCCTTCCTGAGGAGGTTGTGGGGTCTAGAACTGTGGGAGAATTCAAGAATGCATGGGACAGACATAAGGCAATTCTTGTGGGGGGTAGGAAGAAATAGGCTGTTGGTTAGCTAGGATCTGAGGCCTATCCTGTAGGTAGGGAAATGGGCAGACTAGGTGGGCCAAACGGTCCTTATCTGCCGTCAAAGTCTATGTTTCTATGTTTCTTAAGGGACCTTGCCTCTGCACACTGGTCCCCTGTATACTCTGCCCAAAACATTGACACAGGTCTCTCACTCTTCACAGCCATTCTAACTATAAACCTCCCTTGTGGCAGGGTCTTATGCTCCCATTTAGGAACCCCTTTTCCCCTCCTACCCCCCTAAGGACTTTATTAGTGTTCTGGGGTCAATACCTGCAGGACACCTCTAAGTGGCAGCAGATGGTAGGTTAGGGAAGGTACATAAGGCTGGAGGCATGAAGTTTTGAGGCCTTTTAGAGCCCAGGCATTGGGCCTGGGGCTGGAGTGGGGCAGCTTGAGGAGCAGAGTAGGCAGTCAAGAAGGGAGCTCAGTGGTCTGGGTGGGCCTAGGGGGGCAACCCCTCCCAAAATGGCAGATAGGGATGGCCTCTGCAGCAACTTGGTGTTGAGAAGCCAGGAAAGAAGTTCTGTGGGGAGGATGGTCAGCCATGTGCCTTCAAAGTCGGGGTAAGGGAGGTGCAGGTGCCAGTAGGAGGCCAGGATAGGCAGGAGCCCTTAGAGATCCTGTGAAGTAGTTGCTCAGGCTGCCAGGGCTGTGGGGACAGTGGCAGGGTCTCCACAGGGGGGAGGCCGGTGGCAGTGGCTCTTCCCCGTACCTGGTGTGGCAGTGTGGCCTGAGGGCAGTGGGAGCCAGGGGGCCCTTCACCCAATTCAGGGGACCTCCTTGGAGGGGCAGGTCCTGGGACACAGGCATTAAAGGGCAAGGCAGGTCGCAGGTCTTAGGACAGGCCTTGGAGGGTGGCCTCTGGCTGTAGGATTAGGGGGCGCTATCTGCAGAGGTGGACTGCTTGGAGGGGCCTGGGCAGTGGCAGGGCCCAGGGGCTCTCTCATGGCAGAGCGGTCTGTTTCAAGGTAGCTCAGGTACTCGTGCAGGGCCAGGTTTGAGGGCCACCGCACCAGTGGAGAGCAGTGCAAAAGGAAAGGCTGATCTGTAAGGAGGGAATGGGTGCCATGAAGCTGGAAACACCAGCAGGTTTAGGGTCCCTGTAAAGCAAGAGAGAGTGGGTTACAGGGCCTGAGTCAGCGGACAAAAACCCTGATACCCCTTGAGATTTGGGCCAAGGTCCAGGGGCCAGGTGGAGGAAGCAGCACACTTTCCCACACCGAAGATAGGGAAGCAACCAGTGCCAGACCAAACTAAGATGGATGAGAATGTGTAACCCAGAATAGAGAAAAAAAAAAAGATTTGACTCACCAGCGCCAGTGACCAGGAGCCTGTGGGTTTTCTAAGTATGGAGGTTCCTTGGGTAAATCATCCAAGAGGTTAGAGTGAAGAAGCCATGCTTGTACTGCCTTTATTGCTTCTCAAAATGTTCAGCCTGGGTATTTTGTAAAAATGTTCATACAGCCCCATGGAGCCGCTTTATTTATTCTATGAAGGATGTAACCCTTGCATTCCTGTAATCATTTGGAGTGCAAGAGCTAAAATAAAGAAGCTAGTTGGTAAGAAATTTGGCAATGATTCTTTCTTTATTTAGGTTTGGAAGGGGGATAAATGAAATGGAAGGCCCCTTCCCTCATGTCTAATTTATTTCATAAGTTGTAATTCCAGAAGGCATCCATCAGGCTGCATCGGGGATCAAGGAGCTCTGGGACTCAGAAGAGTCAAGAGGTTGCAGTTTGGAGACCCTGGTCATGTGATCAGTTTTCAGGGGGACAAACAGATCCAGAATCGGAGGTAAGATCTAGAGTGCTTCTGGAAATGAAGTCGACAAGAGGTAGGACAGATACTTTTCCTATCTTATTTGTGGTGCACTGGCTCAAGTTTCTGCTTGATGTGGTCCTCCCTGATGCCGCTGGAACAATTGCAATGACAATTTACGCCCCTAGACAAGGGGGCCCAGGAGGTTACAAGTGGGGGGCTCATCTGGGATGTTCTCTGTATCCCAAAACTCTGCCAGACCCTGAGCCTTAAGGTCTGATATGTTGGCAGACTTTCTGACCTGTTTGGACCCTGTGGCACAGGAAAAATTGGCTGTGGGGTAGTCCTGAATCAAAAGTAGGCCTTAGCCTACCTGGTGTGATGTACGCGCATGACCTGCTGGTCACATGATCCTCATGCAGATTCTGATTGGAGGATGGCTGTAGAGAAGCTAGAGCAGCTGCAGAAGATGAGCCATCTTGGGAGGAGAAATTGGAGTGTGCAGAGCTGAGAAGGAAACAGAGAGAGAACCAGTGATTAGAGCCGTGAGAGTGAGTTATTGCGCACACCCACCAAAATCAAATGGACAGTATCTTCAAGAAAAGTGAGAAAGCCAAAGAAGTGAGTGAGTTCCTTGTTGTGGGCACTGGGAGGCATAGCAAAGAAGACTTAAGCAGACAGCCCCATTGATTGACAGTGGCTAGTGTCTGACAGGGAGAAGATTGAAGCAGAGCTTACCCCCCAGGAGGAATCACTGGCCATGGCTCCTGACTCACTGTTATCCTGGCTCTGGAAAGCTGGGAGAAAAGGACAAGCA
This sequence comes from Neoceratodus forsteri, assembly GCA_016271365.2. Classification (NCBI taxonomy): domain Eukaryota; kingdom Metazoa; phylum Chordata; order Ceratodontiformes; family Ceratodontidae; genus Neoceratodus; species Neoceratodus forsteri. The sequence continues at coordinate 652,792,155 of CM057458.1, forward strand.
AATAATCGATGTGTGAGGTGTGGATATAAGGGGGAAGGCATTGCCAGAATGCCTGTGTGCAGAAATTGTGCAGGTTTTCCACCAGTTTCAAATCTGGGGTTTCTCCCCAGTTCTACTGCAAGCTCTTTTTCATTGTGGTCACCTGCTAGTCGGGATTCGGGAGCCTTTGATAGACTCTCCCTGAGGGAAAGTACTCATACCTATGTGGATGAGACCAGGAGCGTTTCCCCAGATGTCATCATGGAGACTGTAGAAGAGGAAGGTGCAGGGGGAAAATCAAGGAAAGGATGTGACGGGGAGCACAGTCATCTGCTCCACTACCTGCCACTGTCTACCGACTATCCCAGTGGCAGAGGGAGGGGCAGGGGTCTCAGATAACTGGTAGGAGATTCCCCAGGGCCTGGGGGGGGTCCCTGCCTTGGACCCTGTCTGGAGGTAGCCCACAGGCCCTGTCTTCCAAGTCAGAGACTACCTCAGGAGCCAAGTTTAAAATAAAGCCCAGCGGGTTTAGCTCTGAGTCAGCCTCTGCACCAGCAGTAGCCAGGGAGAGTGCTGGAGATCAAAGGGAGTTGGAGGAGCTGAATGAAGAAAACTTAATTGGTAGCACATTCCAGTTCCAGGACTACCAAGTGAGTAGGGCAATCCCCAGGTCTTACCATCACCCTGTGATCACCTTGGGGGCCTGCACCCCACAGCAAAGAACCTCCGGACCCGGATGGATGGGTTAAATCCCAGTGACCCGCTGAATATAAAGTATCGAAAGAGGATATGGTTATCAGTTAGGCAAGCCAGGAGGACCAGTGTCAGAGACCTGCCAGAATGGAGCAAGGCAGAGAGGTGGGTCTGTAGGAAGCTGCGTGTGTAATATCCTCATATGAATTATCTTTACGTGCCTGAGAGGATATGGGACTTTATTGAGGAGATGAAGGAGGAGTGGATCTTCAAAGAACAAATGACACGCTTGAAGAATCTCCCTGGAGGAGGCGGTGCCCCATCTCAGCAGTTAACACAGCAGGTGCATCAAGCTGGCCTGGTGGTGCAGAGGGTTGAGGCGCTGGACACTACACCTCGCGCCACACTGGCGACTCGGGTTCGGGAATGAGGCTGGGTTGTCGGAGGTCAGCGGGGGGGGGAGAGGATGCGAGCTGCTGCTGGCTGGTGGCCCTCTGTCTCTGGAGGGAGGAACAGGTTTCCTCAGAGCTTGTCACCCCCTGGTGGAGGCCGGAGTGGCTGCATCGCTCTGAGGACTGCCGGCACTAGGCCGAGGGAGGGTAGAGGAGACTGGTGCTGGGGCTGTGGTGCGCATGTGCGCCTCCATGCACATGCATCAACACTTCCAGGGCCTCAGGAGTAGGATCGACTCACTGGGGGTGAAAAATGGGAGGAAACATCGGGGGCCACCGAGGATGAAGCCTCCTGACTGGCTCTGGGGATCTGTTAGGGCGTGCATGGCACCATAAGATCCCGAAAGACCCAGAGACTGATAGGGTTGGCAGACGATGATGGTGACCTGCTGAAAGGATAAATAGACTTGATAAAAAAAAATAAAAATGCAGCAGGTGCGGTCGATGTGTCACACAGGGACTTGGTCTGGCCTGGCTCTGTTCAAACATTTTGTTTTGGTTCAGGACTTGGCTGGGACACGGACCGAGTATTACATTTTGGACCGGGACCCTTTTTGGAGTTGTGATCAGCAAGCCAGACCCGGAGTATCATTTCCCTCCAGGAGGGTTGCCTGCAACTTAGGCCTCCTGGATTTCAGACTTATGAACTGCGCTAGGACAATTGCTCTATGGAGCAGGATATAGAGTCTTCATACAGTTCTTATTTCTAAAGGAAAAAAATTGGGGGGATTTAAAATGATGCTATTATTAGAAGGAAAATTTTATTAATCATGAAAAATGTTGGTGTGAAAGTTGGAGAAGACTGGTGAGTGAGTGAGTGAGTGAGTGAGTGAGTGGTTTGGGAACTGTACACAGACTAACCTGTTCTAATTGGTGGAAGGTGTATTGGGGTGTAGCTATAGCTTTAGACACTGCCTCATTACTGTTTGAATGTTTAACAGTAAAGTCAAATCATTTTGGAAGCAATGATTATGGTTATCTATTTTGATAAATGATGGTTTTTCTAACAGTTTTAAGATTACCTCCTGGCGTAGGTAGGTTTTAGTTATTAGGGTGTGCTTGGGTTGGAGAGGCAGGTTAGGTGGTGCCTTTGGCCAAGTATGGTGTGTTTTACTTTCAGAAGGCTGGGGAGTGCACATACCCAGTTTGATGGTAGGAGACCATCACTGGACCCTTGCCATCATTCTCAGGAGGCAATGATTTTCTGGGGGGGAAGAGTATAAGCCCCCCTTGCGGGAGGGGCTTATGCTCGCATTTAGGAACCCCTTTCCCCCTCCTACCACCCCCAAGAGCTAAGGAATTTGTTAGTGTTCTGGGGGTTAATACCTGCTGGACACCTCCAGGTGGCAGCAGATGGTAGGTTAGGGAAGGAATATAAGGCTGGAGACAGAAGGTTTCGGGGTCTTTTCCAGCCAGGCATTAGGCCTGGGTCTGGAGGGGGCAGCTGGAGGAGCAGAGTAGGCAGTCAGGAAGGGAGCTCAGCGGTCCGGGTGGGACTGTGGGGGACAACCCCCCCAAGTGGCAGATAGGGATGGTCTCTGCAGCAACGTGGTATTGAGGAGTTGGGAAGGAAGCTCTGTGGAGAGGATGGTCAGCCAGGTGCCTGTTTCATCGGGGTAAGGGAGGTACAAGTGGCAGTAGGAGGCCAGGATAGGCAGGAGTTCTTAGAGATCACGTGAAGTAGTTGCTCAGGCCAACAGGGCTGTGGGTATGGTGGCAGGGTCCCACAGGGTGGAGGTCGATGGCAGTGGCTCTTCACCGTACCCAGTGTGGCAGGGTGGCTGAGGGCAGTGGGAGCCAGGGGGCCCTTCACTCAATTCAGGGGACCTGCTTTGAGGGGCAGATCCTGGGGTGCCGGCATTAAAGGGCAGAGTGGATCTCAGGTCTTAGGACAGGTCTTGGAGGGTGGTCTCTGGCTGAAGCTTACCGCAAGCCCAGGATGTGTTGACAGGGATGCGAGCCTGGGGCTGGATCCTCCCATAATGGTCAGCTGGCAGTGGAAAAGAGGATTAGGGGGCACTATCTGCAGAGGTGGGCTGCTCGGAGGGGCCTGGGTGGTGGCAGGGCCCAGGGGCTCTCCTGTGGCAGGGCAGTCCATTCCAGGGTAGCTCAGGTACTGGAGCAGTGCCGGGTCTGAGGGCTGCAGCACCAGTGGAGAGCAGTGCAAAAGGAAAGGCTGAGCTGTAAGGAGGGAACGGGTCCTGTGAGGTTGGGAGCACCAGAAGGTTTAGGTTCCCTGTAAAGTGACAAAGAGTGGGTTACAGGACCTGGGTCAGAGGAAAGAATCCTGGTACACCTTGAGATTTGGGCCAAGGTCCAGTGGCCAGGTGGGGGAAGCAGCACGCTTTCCCACACCAGAGATGGGGCAGCGACCAGTGCCAGACCAGACTGAGATGGACGAGAATGTGTGACCCAGAATAGAGAAGAAAAAAAAGATTTGGCTTACCAGCAGCAGTGAGCCAGGTGCCTGTGGGTTTTCTAAGTAGGGAGATTCCTTGGGTAAATCATCCAAGATGTTAGAGTGAAGAAGCCCTGCTTGTACTACCTGTAAACCATTACTGCTGTTCAGAATGTCCAGCCTAGACATTTTTCCTATCTTATTTGGGGCACACTGGCTCAGGTTTGTACTTGATGTAATCCTCTCTGATGCCCTCTGGAACAACTGTGATGATGATTTATGCCCCTAGATGAGGGGGCTTGGCAGGCGGGTTACATAACCAATTCCTGGAACACACATGCTCCCCTTATAAAAAAACAGAGTGAATCACTCCCACCACCCTTGGATCACATCTGACCTCATTGAGATGTGCAAATCTTGGGACCTTGCATGGGTTCACTTCAAAATCTCCCATTCTGTATCTGACCACTAACATTACAGGTCCCCTAGAAACTCCTGTACTAAGGAAATTCAGATAGCCAAGGCCCACTATTTCATATCCAACCTTCAGTCCAACCTAAATTCTCCCTCCATTTTCTGGAAAGTGATCCACTTCTTATTCGACCCAGCATCCCAGCCTGCCTCCCTCTCCCCTAAGCAGATGGCACCTTGGTCTCTGACGCCTTGCTGTCGCTTGCCTTTTTAACAAATTCTTCACCAGCTGTGCGCTACCTTTAAAATCCTCAAATGATTCCTGACCCCCTTACTGGTACCAGGTCAATATGTTGTGGTGAATACCGTGCGTGAAAGACAGTGTGGTCAAAACAACTTAAAGCAATATAGCTACAGGGACAGAATAGCAAAGGTACAATACCGCTATCCCTGTAGCTATGTTGCTGCTAGGGAAAGAGGTGAAAGCCTCTGGTTGGCAGTGTGCTGCTAAGCAGCTGCCATGACTCAGAGACTAGAGCCACAGGTGGGGAGGGCAGTGGAGTGTCAGTGTCCTGGGGTTTGATTCCCTGTCCCGGGACAAATAATTAAGCAATAAGGCATGACAAGGTGTGTGTTATCGTGTAATAACGTCACTCCAGGGGTGGGCTGAAGATGAGTGCTTCCCCCACCCTAGGAGTGACATTATTACACAATAACACACACCTTGGAGTGCCTTATTGCAATTATACAATGGCTCAATGTTATACAAAATAAAAAAAATTTAAAAAAGGTTTTAGTAGATTTTTAGTGTGGTAATACAGTATATCTTTGTTTCTGAAAAAAAATAATCAATATCATCCTAGAGGATATCCATACAGTGATGTTATTGTGTAATAACATCACTGTCTCAGGGACACACTGACCAATCCAATTTCCTTGCCATTGTATAATTTTATTTTTTCAATGTCCTATGTCCTTTTCCCCTGCATAGGTATCTCCCCGCCCCCGCGAGGTTTCTCCCTGCCCTCGACTTTTATCCCCCAGAGTTAGTTACATAAATAGGGAGGGTTCGGGGGGGGAAGAACCTACCGCAAACATAACATTTTGTATTGTTTGCTGTCTTTTCAAAGGTCTCACTTGCTGTTTCTGTATCTATTGGTATTTTGCTAAGTGCTGCCTTTGATTGCAGCACTTTGCTTGCACGGTTTTAGACTGCACTGTTAAGATCGGCAACATTATGATCCTGTGCCCACCTTACTAACCCCATCTGAAGGCTTTTGCTTCCCTCCTGTTTCCCCACAAGAAGTCTTCCTTGCCTATTAAGTCCCTTAACCCTTCAAAATACAGCCCTGATAGCCTGGGCCCTAAACTCCTTCATATATCTGCTCCTGCTATCATTCACCCTGATTCACCTTCTGAATCTATTATTTTCCCTGTGTGATGTCTTGCTTGCCTGGAATATTGCCAAAGTACTCTCTCTTTCCCAGGAAACTATAGGCTGTTCTTTCCTCTTCCCTCCCTTGCTAAACTACAAGAGTCCCTAGTTTACTCTAGACTAGTTGACTTTCTAGACACCTTTTCTTTCCTTTCCTCTCTCCTTTCCAGTCTGGCTTTAGAAAAAAACATTCCACCATCTCCTCCCTTCTACACGCAACTGACTTCATCCTTACTGAGACGGATAAGGGACGCACCACAGCAGTCATCTTCATAGATCTTGCAAAGGCTTTTGGCTCGGTATGCCACCCTCTCCTCCTGAACAATCTGGCTTCAGGTGGACTCTTTATTCCTGCAGTTGAGTGTTTCCATTTATACCTTACAGACCATCATCAGTTTGTTCAGGTGGGTGGCATACCATACCCCTCATACTGGCAGGAGTCCCCAAGGGCTCCATCCTGGGCCCCATACTGTTTTCTGTATTTCTGAATAATCATCCCTCAGCCAGTGTCTCCTCGCATATATATGTATATGCTGACATCATGGTCATCTACACTTCAGGTCCCCTTACGTCTGCTGTTGAGTCCCCACTCCAGAGCGATTTCCACAATGTGTTACATTGGTTCCATGCCAACCAGCTTGAAGTTAACACCAAAAAGACTGTGTCCATGACCTTTGGTACCAGCCCAAAACTAGAAAGGGCCTTTTGCCTTCCCCAGTCTTCTCCACCCTCGATGGCACCTAACTGGAGGCTGTCACTGCATTCAAATACCTCGGTGTGTGGCTTGATAGCAAATTAGATTCCTCAGTACACATCAACACTATGCACTCCAAACTTCATCCCAAGCTTGACATCCCTTACCATTGCTGCCTCTATTCTTTTTTCATCACCCCCCTACCCTTGTGCCACTAGTCCCACTGTTAGGTCTTCATTGGTAAATACTGGGTTGACTCCCTCCTCTCCTACCCATTCTCTGTCTTCTACCCCTCCACCCTCTCTTCTACTCTTACCCCCTATGCTCTAGGGACACCCGCTCCTTCTGTATTCCCCATCCCTGCTAATGCTCTGGTCAAGCTGCTTTCTCATACTGGATCCCCTACCTTTGGAATCAGCATCCCCCTCCTCTTCACCTGGCCCCCTCCCTGCTGTCCCTAAAATGCCTACTAAGGTTCATCACTCCCCCTACATGTTTCTGTCACCCCCCCGCTAACTCCTCTGCTCCCTTTCTCTCCTCTGTCTCCATTTCTCTCATCTCAGCAGAAGCTCCTTCTTTACTTGCATTCCTCACACTATTGCCCCTGCTCCCTATTATGGGAGGGCTCATCTCACCCTAACTCAGTTTTCTAGATCTTATGCTGCCTACCCTTGTATCATTGCAAGCAACCTGTGTGTAGTCTCTGTTCAAATTTTTCTTTATTATCAGCTGAGCTTTCGCACTTGTAACTGTTGTCATTGCACTTTTCATTGTATTTTAACTGACTGGCTGACTATTCCTCATTTCACCTCCCCCCGGTAGCACCTGGAAATGAGCCTCGGTTCACTGTGCCTCTCCTTGTTGCCAAACTTTAAAATAAATAAAATATTTTGTTGCAGTATTAGCCATTGCTTAGCAGTTAAATCGCAAATTGTACAGAGAAGCAGTAGAACTGAAATGCATGCTAATGGTGTAATTGTATCTAACCTTGTTTTGTTTCATAGCTTTGCCCTAATTTACAGTAGGAACGCCCCAAACAGTGCAACCACTCATGAAACAATAGTCTCCTCTCCTCTCACTACCTCATGAGTGGCTAGACTGTTTTGGAGGTTTTCCCAAATCCATGAAAGATGCAGTAGGAGTTGATCAAGAACTGTAAACAAGTCTTTCTGTGGTAAAACCAGTATGGTGGGCAGTCAGTTTTTTTCACTTTTAGAAAGAAACAAGCATTTGTCAGTACTTGATGTTTGCTTGCCTGTTGTGACAGTTTGTTTATCCCAAATTTTCAACATAGTCTTTTTATAACCATGCTTTATGACCAAGACGGGGAATTTCTTAAAATCCCATCTGAAAGGTTCCTTCTCCCTTTCTCATCCTACATCAACTGCCGGTCAGTCTGCCTTCTCATATTGCTTCCCCTCTATCTGGAGTCAACTCTCCTCTACCATCCAGCTTGCCCCCATTGCTCCCCGCCCTTAAGCGCCTGCTCAAACTTACACCTGTTGCTCCTTGCTGCTGTCCCTCAACCTCCTGGCCCTCATTTCCTCTAATTAGGTCTTGAACAACGGAATTATTGCTGATTTAGCCCATGTGAAACTTGGATTAGTCTGCTTACTGTACTTGATTATTGTCACTATGTAAATTTCCCTTTGTATGTTTTGTTTTCCCTTTTGCATGGTCGCACCTGGAAACGAGTCTCAGCTCAGTGTGTTTTTCCTGGTCACCAAATTTTAAATAAAGAAATACATTTCATGCTGTGACTATGAAGACGTTTTGAAGGGGATTTGGAAAAGTACACCTGCCTTGTTCATTAGGTGGAGTAAAAAATGCTATGTTGAAAATCTGGGGTCACATTCTGGAAAAATAGCAAAGTTATGGGTAACTGTTAAAGACTGCGGGGTCAGTGGCTCAGCAGGTTGCATACTCATCTCTGAGGCTGGAAGATCAGAAGGTTGTGGATTTTAGCCCCACACCAGGAACTTGGAGTAAACTCCAGTACTGATGCTGAAGTGCAGCATGAGGGGAATGCTATACTCCTGAGGTGCAGCCTTTTGGTTAAGACATTAAACCAAGGTCCCATCTTTTTGTTCTGGTGGTTGTTCAGCTGGACATTAACAATCCCATGGCACTTCTTGTAAAGAGCAGGGACATTTTTATTGAAAATGTGGACTTCATTACAGGCATAATACTAAATACATACTACAATAAAGCAACAAAGCATACACATAAATCAAAGAAAAGAAAAGGGAAAACAATCATAACAGGGAAAAGGACTTAGTATAAGGCAGTTCCTGCACCTAACTAATACATATAAATCCTAAATTTGAAGTGATCTATTCAGTTAATTCATCCATAAATCACAATTAATCCATAAATGTTTTACCTTTTCTACAGAAAAGGGTTTCCTATCAAATTGTAAGATCTTATGTAATGACTTCTGAATATTAACCAGATGTCCTAAATGTGATACCATTTTCCCTGCAGTACCCACATGCAGTGAGCTTGCCAAACAAAATATCTTATAACTGTAAATAATACATACACTGTATCTGCATGGTATTTTCCCCATGTACCTAAGCAGGGCCCATATGCCACCTCTGTATAGGACAGATTCAAGAAAAGAGGTTTATTCCATTCTTTGGCCATCAAGCCCCAGAATTGTCTAGTGAAAGTACAAGCCAAAAAATAAGTGCTGTTGTGTTTCTATTATCTGCCCACAAGAGTCCCTAGGGCAATATCTTTCTGAAATCTGTTTGTACTTGTTGTTCCCATGGACACCTAGTCTACCATAGTTCCTTGACCAGACACTGTCCCACACAAACGGAGGAATTCTTGGGTTAACTAGCTGCCTGAATACCCTATGTACCTGGGCATCTTGTCAAAGAGGAATGATACTGTTGTTTGGCATTCTGTTTGTAAGATGGTTCTGTAAATAGTTTTCCTGTCAGATGTCTGAAATTGAAGAGGAGACAATTGTCATTTTATTGCCTGCTTGATACATTCTAGTCCATAAAGAGGGACTAATGTTTCCTTGTTAAGCAGTCTAGATTTACCCTATTCCCAAGGAGAAAGACATGACCGTAACCATATGTCTACTAAAGGTTTCCCATCCTCTGCCTCCAGGTTTTAATGCTAACCCAATATTGCAGCACATAAATATACTGAGATAGAATGCTACAGGGTGAATCATATTTACACCTCCTTCCATAATAGCTCTATAGGTGAACTCCCTTTTTATAGGATTCAACCGGGATTCCCAAAAGGCATGAAAAAAAGTACTATATAGCCCTGTCACTACTCCCTGCGGAGGGGGGTAAACATGGCTCAGATACAGGAATATGGGGACCAATATTGTCTTAATTAATATGACTCTCTTTTTCTTTGAGAGTTGTTGTCCCTTGCACCCATAAACCAGTCAATTGGCATGTAGTATACCTTTCCCCCAGTTGCGTAACTGAATGTTACCAGGGCCAAATTCTATCACCCCAAATTACAATAGGATCCTGAGAGACCCTGATTCCTGCAATCCTGCCAGCTGTGGGCAAAGGAATAGACCCCAATATAATCCCTTTACTTTTTCCAATATTAATTTTAGACCCAGACATAACTGAAAATTGTTGTAGTATATTAGGTAAAGTAGTCTCACAAGAATTCAGGAGCCAATGCTAGGATTAAGTCATCTGCATAGGCTAAAATGTTAATGGGGTGGGAGGTTGGTGTCAATGTTACCTGAGATGCCCTTTAGCTCCCTAGCTGAGAGTATTGCCCGAATAAGAATATCAGTGCCAAAGGCATAGAGGAGGGGGCAAAGGGGACACCCTTGCCGGCCTCCTCTACATACTTTAATTTGTTTACCATACCAGCCATTAATATCGGGGACTATAACAGCTTCTAGGTACATGACTTTGATCCAGGAAACAAAAGTATGAGGTACACCATAGGCTAATAAAGTAGAAAACAAGAACTTATGTGACAGTTTATCAAAAGCTTTCTCTTGATCCACGCTCAATGCAAAGCCTTGTAGTCCGTCATGCTCCCTCCTAAAGAAGAGCTCTCTTAAAATTATTACATTATCATACTGCCTTCTGTCAGGAACAGCACAAGTTTGGGGGAAACTAGCAAGGTATTGTGAAACTTTGGACAATCTCAACAAAAGGATTTTACTTAAGATTTTAAGATCTGTATTCAACAAGCTGAGTGCGCTCCAATTACTGATGTCTGATTTGGTGCCTTTTTTGTGTAACATAACTAAAATTGCTTCCTGCATAGAGGCCGCATTATTAGAGGATGATAGCATATGATTAAATAAAATAACCAATGAGGGAGCTAATTCTTCATAAAATAGTTTATATAGTCCTGGCCCCAGGCCATCTGATCCTGGGGCAGTGCCCTTTTTTAACTGACTACAGTAATAGCATTTACAACCTCCTCAATGGAGATGTCACTAACTAAATCTTGTGCATCCAGATCAGAGACCTGAGGTAAGCTAAGGGTGCTCAAGTAGTAATAAGCATCCAGGTCAGGAGATGCTGTCCCAAATAGGTTTTCTATTTACCACTCTACTATGTAAAGGATTTATTAAGGGGTCTTAACGGTTTGCCCTGTATGGGAGGTAAGCTCTGTAATTTATCAATTATTTTCCCTGGTTTTACACTCCTTGAAGGGGTCCAGGGACCCTTTATGAACTTGAGTGCTAAATAGTGACTCTAGGCCCAGTGATTTGGCCTGATTATATTGAATATCAATCATCTGATTCCTAATGTTACTGATTTGTAAACCATAATCAAATTTTGATAATTTGTTTTGAGAAATTAAGTGCTGAAGTTGGTGCCGCAGCTGTAAATAATGCAGGTATTCCTTATTAGCTATGTAGTGGGCTCTATTTTGAAATAAAGTCTGCCAAGATTTTTTTGTGTCCTCCCACTATTCTGTGACATCCTCATAGCATTCTACCACAGAGAGCCTGGCAGACCAGTCTTGTTTCCACATGCACTGTACAATGGGATCTTCTAATAAGGACTCATTTAGTCTCCATTTATTTATTTTTTACAACGGGGGGTATTGTCCCATGTGATCTGCATTTTTTTTCTTTATCTTTTTCTCCCCTAGGCACTGATCACCAGCCACCCATCCAACCCCACGACCCGAGATCAGGCAGCAACCCTTCTTCCCCATGGATTACCCCCTATGGCAGGCCAACAAGGATTCCCCCCTAAACTCAACTCACCTCGAATTGGATCCAATTTAGGGTGTGCCCATTCAGGGTTGGGGCCTGTGGTGGGTAGCTGCTTCACTCTGCATGACCGACAGGACCATTTTCCATGTTTGCTCCCCTTACATGAGAGGGGCATACAATGATGCTAGTGGAAGGAGCACGCACACATCCGCATGCCTCCCAGTGCCTGCCCCATCTCAACCCCTTTTTGCACAGCATCGGCACACTGCCCCCCAGCTTCTGCTAGGGGCTAGAAGTGCACTGATCACTGGAGTCCCCCCTCCCCGGAGAGGGAGAGCAGTCCCTCACACACTCAATCCCTCCCTTCCCTGCTGACCCCCAGTGGCCCGTGATCATTCTTGAACATGGGTCACCAGTGTAGACAAGGTAAGGCATCCAGCACCTCAGCCCTCAGCACCACTGGGACGGCGTGTGATCCACAATTTAATAGTAATGTTATCCGAGAATTCACTTACATGTGTTACAATCTCTAAAACTTGTAAATGGAGGAAACAAAAATAAAATCAATACGGGTTTTGAGGGTACCCCTAAAATAAGTAACCCCCCCAAGGGTGTAAACTACGATAAGCATCAATTAAGCTTGCCGTGGTAACAATTTGCTGTAATGCTGCAGAGTCACAGAAAATTTTAGAAGTTCGTAAACCTCTGTCAGAGTGCTTTAGGCTACAATTGAAATCAACCAATCAAATAATGATTCGTGATATATGGAGGAAAGGTTGAATCTTCCTAAACAAAGCTGCACTTTGTGCCTTGGTCTGTGGTTCATAAGCTGCAATCAAACGAAACCTTCCTAAAAAGTATGATATGTCCAAGAGCAGAGCTCTGCCAGGGTGAATATCAACTAACCCTGAAACCTGTAAACAGGGGTTGAAAAGGAGTATATCCACCCCATCACAGGTGTCTTCTCCTGTGGACCAGAATGAAGGTCCAAGTGACCAGGCTTTTGAAGCCTGCTGACATTCAAAATGAGTTTTTAGATGTGTATCCTGAATACAAGTAGTGTCACTTTTATTATTTTGTAATGTGTATATAACCCCAATCCATTTCCTCTCACTCTTGATACTCTTAACATTAAGTGTAGTTATGGATATGCTAAGGATCAGTAGGAGTTGAAAGGGGGGCCAAGGAACTTCAGAGGGTTTAATACTATGGGGTCTTAGAGAGCTTCCTCTATGGAGTGCGTTTAGCAATAGAATCCTCGCCCCCTCCCAATGTCCATAGTGGAGGCAATTGAGGAAGTGTCAGTACCCTCTTCCTCCAAGTCTCATTCTGTTCCTTCTGAAGGAAGGCCAGCATATTTATTCCCAATTTTCCATGAGGCATGACCTGAGTCTTGCTTTTTTTCAGTAACCCCTGTCTTCTTGGATAAAGATTTCCCAAATCTAGAATGCTTTTTCTGGGTCACTAGTTTAAAGGGTCTGTCTTCTGGAGGGGGTTAGGGTGGCATGTCAGAAAGAAGTCTCTCAATCCCATCAGTAGGAGGCAGTACAGTATCTGCTATATCTGGAGTGGGGTTAGCAGTTAATGGCTGTACATCCATCTGTTGTGGTTCTGGGATCTGGGGGTCAGAGGTCTCCTGTGCAGTGGAAACCATCTCTTCTTGCAAGGTTACTTTGACTGCCGTCAAGCTCTGTTTGGCCAGTCTTTTGGCTTGTTGCTGCTGAGCCATGTTGATTAAACCTTCATGCGATGGGTAGTTTTCTCTATTGTGAGACGCCCAGGGACAATGCCCATAAGCATAGGTTCATAGGTTCATAGAAGTTTATGAGTACAGTAGGCATGAAGCCTCTTATTGGACTGGCCACCCATATGTCTTATAGGGGGAATTGAAACTTTTTATCCCCCATAAATTCATCCAGACTTTGCTTACATTTTTTTTATATTTCTGCTGTTAACAACGCTATCTGGCAAGGTGTTCCACATTCTAACTACTCTTTGGGTACAGAATCGACTCCATTTAGTTGAAGCACACTTTGCACCAATAAGTTTATAACTGTGACTCCTAGTTGATTTAGTGCTAGTAAATGATGTTAATCCTATTGTTGTTTTTAGATAGTCATCCACTAATGTTTTATATATGAGGCATAAATCTTTCCTTATCTGTCTGTATTTAGCAGAGCAGAGCTTAAGTTTTCTTAGTCTATCATCATAACTTATATGTTTTAAGGATATAACTTTCTTGGTGAATCTACGTTGAACACCCCCAACTAATTTTAGACTCCTATTAGAAGTTGGAGCACAGAATTGGGAACAGTACTCCAAATATGGATGTACCAGACTAGTATAGAGTGGCATAATTACTTCAAGGTCTCTGCTTTTGATATTACTCAACACTGAGCCCACAATTTTATTACATTTTTTAATATTAATTATGTTGTTTCTGTCAAAGGTTAAATTGTTAGAGATTATGACTTCCAAGTCTTTTTCCTCAACAATATTTTTAGTGGTATATTGTTCGAATTATAGTCGATGAGCATATTGTTCCTACCCAAATGTAAGACCTTACATTTGTCCTCATTGAAAAACATTTTGTATGAGTTGGCCCAGGATGCTAAACTATTTAGTTGAGTTTGCAGGCGTAGACCATCAGATAATGAACTTACAGGACTTCCAATCTTACAATCATCTGTGTACTTGGATATCCATATTTTGTCAGCTGCAGACATTGTGGAAACTAAGATGTTGAAAAGAATGGGTCCCAAGACTGAACTGTGAGGAGGCCCCACTAGTCACTACACCCTCATCAGACAGATGACCTTTCACTGACACTCTCTGGGTCCTATTCTCCAGCCATGATTGTACCCAGTTGATGATATTAGGATGTATGTTAATTCTCATTAGTTCTTGTAACAAGATTTTATGTGAAACTTTATCAAACATCTTAGCGAAGTCCAAAAATACCATGTCTACCAGTATACCCTTATCCAAAGCTGCGCTAGCCAGCTCAAAGAATTGAAAAAAATTAGTTAGACAGGACCTCCCAGACACAAAACCATGCTGAAAAATGTCAATTTTATTTTTTTATCTATATGATCAATAATATGTGTTTTGAATAATCTTTCCATTATTTTACCTATGATAGAAGTTAGGCTTATCAGACGATAATTATGTGGGTCGTGTTTATCACCTCCCTTGTAAATATGGATCAAAATAGCTTCTTTCCAAGCCTGAATAACTTTGCCTTGTTTAATAGATACAATAAAGAGACTTGTTAGCAGTCCATAAATTGTCTGTTTAATTTCTTGTAAAAAGCTGGGTGGGATTCCATTAGGACCTGCCGAGATATTTGCTTTCAATGTCTTTATTATTTTGTCAACCTAGCTTCTACTAAAAACCGGATGATTTTTTTCATTTTTGGATATTGGAGTTCTAATACTTTCCTTGATTTCAAATACTTTTAGGAATTGTTCATTAAGTACCCTAGCTGTAACTGTTTCACCAATAATGGGAATATTATTAATGATGATAGGGCCAATAGTTTGATGTCTACCTTTCATAGAGCCAATATAATTGTAAAACTGTTTCTTGTTGTCTTTTACTTTTGAAACTTAATTATGTTCCACTCTTGATTTTGAAAACTTTATCATATGTTTAGTTTTTTTACAGCAATTTTGTATTTCATCCATGAACTAGATGATTTATTTCTGGTATATTTTTCATATAATTTTCTCTTTTTTGCTAGTGGTTTCTTAATAGCAAGTGATGGTACACATTTATTTTTACTATGATTAATCCTTTCGAGAACCCAATTAGTAATGCAGGTGTTAATTTTTTGATTCATTTTTTTCCCATATTTGTGTTAAGGTTCTTTAATTTGGCATCCCAGTTCCATTTTGTTAAAGCATGACCAGTGTGCTCACAAAGATTACATTTAAATAAGCTTAGACAATTGGCCAAAACATGGCCATAGTCAAAACAGTGGCTGCAATGGGCCATATCACATGTTGAACTTAGGTGGGCATGGGATCCACATTTAAAACATGACCATGGTTGTCCAATATGAAATATGGAGTCTCGGTCTTTCCTTAAAAAAAGGTACTGGGGAGCTGTGCTGGCCCAGTGTTAGTGGAATAGAGTTTCACATGTACCCTCCACCCTCCATCAGAAATTCATTTGCTGTCAAGGATAGGAGTAAATTTTTCTAAGACTTCACACCGCTGCGTCAACCAAAAGAGGATATCCTCTACGTTTACCCCCTCATTTTTAAACATCGCTGTTATGTTCTTAACTAAAGGTTTGGTCAGCAGTATTGCCTGAAAAGGAATCCAAACAGGATTATTTTTTAACGCCTGATACTGTGCCCAAAAACGATCTAGACTAGATAGATTCTTAAAGCTGATATCATAATTTGAATTCCCAATGCTAATAAGAGTGAAGATCTCTGAGGAAAAAAAAAATCATGGAACCTTTTAACAATATCCTGGCAATGTGCACCCTGTCTGGAGGAGACTCCAGACCCCGTTTGTATAGTAATCTAACTGCATTATATCTGGGAGTGGGTTTGCCCTTTTTCTGAAATAGATCTGACATTTTAAACATTGGTTCCAACCCTGCCCTCCCTTCTGGATTCTGCAAAACTTCCTCTGAGGGGCCCAACCTTACTGGGTCCTCCACTTCTTGATTAATGCTAGCAGTACTAAGAACTGTAATAGGCTCACTTGTTTCTGCAATTTGTTCAGGTATAATAACAGTAGGACTGGAAATATCTGTTATATTAGAAGCAATGTTACCTCGGGGTGTGGTGGAGCTCATACTTGCTTCTAAGGTGGTGGCCACATCTGTCACTGCATTCACTAATAGTTCTTGAAAAGAAGGATCCTGTGGGTCAAGAGCCCAATGTCTATCATGGCTTTGAATCCAGCCTGTGTCTCCTAAGGTGTGGACAGGGGACCAGTCACCTGCCCTAATGCCAGTGTTTCTTGGGGCTACAGACTGAGACCTAGTGGAATTATTGTCCCATTCAGCTTGCCCCATCTGGAAATGTTTTTGTTTTTTGGAAATGAAAAAACTTCTTCAACAGCTTTGTTTTGTACAATAGGTGCTGAGGAAGTACTCGGTTTACTAGCGGATGCTCTGGTCTGCCACCCAGTACCCAGTCTGTGTTTGGCAGGTACATAAAACATCTAAGTAAATCTGTTTTCTTTGGGCATTCCCAACATAAGTAAATGAAATCCCTCAATGCTGAATATAGTCAAAAATATAAGTCTAAAGGGCAGGCAATTTAGATTTTCTCTTGTTTTTATGCAAAAAAAGAACTCTTCAACCATTCCAGCAAGATTTCAGACATGATGTACACTGCCCATGGAGACCATATTTTGTGTTTTGATTTTAAAAGCGGGACAATATTAGCAAAAATAAAAGTTTAAAAAAGAAAATAATGGGGTTGGGCATGCCCACCCCTCCTTCTTTCAAAGGTTTTTTTTACAAAATATTCCTTTTTACAGGGTTCAGCCAACTTCCCCAAAAACAGGAAAAAAAAGTTCAATTGAGCTGTCTCATGAAATCTATTTGAAATATGCATGATTCCCTGATACAAATTATTTCTTCTATTTTTTTGTGTGCATGGTTTCCCCTGACATTCAGCTTCCTGTAAGAGTACATCCAGTTCGTGTCCCACATTTTCTGTGGTATCCTATTTTCCATTATTTGCTTAATTAGACACTGATCTTCTATATTCTGAGAACACCTGAAACATGGTTCTATTAAAAAATGCTTAGTTAAGATTGATGTGTATAGTGCTTTCCTATTTTGAATGACAATTATTTGTGATGGTATATTCCATTGTTTTATCTTTTTATATACTTCTATTAAATACCCAGAAGTTCCTTGAGGGATAGTTGTAAAAGTTTTCCATTTTGGTGCCTTGCATTTATTAGTAAACTATGCAGTTCTTATTCTAAAGCATTTTATCCATCCGTCTAGATGTCCTGCCATGCTGGGAAAAATATTAGCTTGTACGAACATGGTGAACAAAAATAAAACTGGATTTAGCATATTCAGACATCCCTATTTTATTGGCCTGTATGTAATGGATCTTTTAATGGAATTTAAACGACTTCCCTGAAGTAGCTGAAAGCTCAAGTTGTATATTTTTGCTTCTAGGCTAACAGGAAGAGAAAAAATATAGCTTACTGTTAGAAAGATAGGGATAATGAAAGTTTTTAATGTGCGTATCCTTTTCTGTCTTGTCATAGGATATGATCCCCATTTGTTTATTTTTTCTTTTGCCATCTTAATTTTCTTCATTCAATTTTTAACTGCCTCATCAGAACCCCAAAAGAAATTCCTAGTATCTGTATGTTGTCTGTCTGAATTTTTATTCCTCCAATATCTAGCTTTTGAAGATGAGGTTGCACAGCTATAGACGTGCCTATGCTTTTTTGTTTATTCAAAATTGATCCTGAGATCAGAGAAAAAGTTTGGATAATATTTAAAGCTTGTATCCCTGATCTGTGATATGCCACTATAAGGCATTGATCATCTGCATATGCAGTTGCATTCAGAAATTCCATTATTGCTGGGCTGACTATATGTCTTATGGATCTATAATTATTTAGTCTTCTCAATAAATGGTCAATAGAATATACATATAAAAGGGGACTCAATAGTTATCCTTGGTGCACTCCCTTTCTAATTAAAATGTGAGGGCCCATGATCCCATTAGCTACTGGAGTCATGGAGGCATTTTTGTATAAGTTCTTAATCCATACAATGAACTCTTTTGGAATACCGTACTGCCTAAGCACCTCAAAGAGATATACATGAGGCACTTGGTCGAATGCCTTTGACTGATCCAAGCTTAAGACATAACCCCCTGTATTGGGGCTATCGAATATTTCTCTAATTAATTTCAAATTATTTAGCATAAATTTTTGAGGAACTGCACATGTCTGGGTCTGATAAATTAAAAGCTGAGCTATGTTTGCCAACCTTTTGTTTATAATTTTACATACAAGTTTCCAATCAGAGATAATTAAGCTAATAGGTCTCCAGTTATCCAGATGATCTCTCTCATTTTTTTTTATGTAAATAGATTAGGTTGCTATCAGCTAGAGTGGGAGGTACTGGATGAATTCCCTGTATGATTACATTAAATACTAAGGCCAAATTAAATTTTAATATCTCAACAGCTTGTTGATAAAATTCATTCGGTATCCCATCTGGCCCTGGGGTAAAGTTGTTTTTTAGTTGACTAATTGCAATACATATTTCCTCTGCTGTAATAGGTTTTATTAAATCTTCTTTGGATTCTTTTGGCATTTGTGAAATATCTAAAAATGTCAAAAATTCCCCCCAGTCACTTTCTATGGAGTCTTGTTGGCCATATAACTTTTTTGTATGGTTTACTACTAATCTTAAAATATCCTGATTGTCTGTGACATCTATTCCCTCTGATGTTTTAAGAGAAGGCATATATTTCAAGTCCACTTGTTGTTTGCAGCTATTGAATGGATTTATTATTTTTGCAGAGCCTTTAGTACTATATTTTTGCTCTAAAAATAAAGAGATCACTCTGTCATATTGATAAGTGTACATTTCTTTTTTTACCTGCGCCATCTGAGTAGAGTAATTTAAGTTATAGTCTGCTTTCAGTGAAATAAGTTTTTGTAACTGTCTTCGTTTGTCTAAATACTGAAAATAGTTTTCTTTATGTTGAGCCTTTGCAGTTTGTTTATAATATTTTGTTATTTCCACTTTGGTTTCTTGCCACCATAAGGAAGGGTTTTCATATAGTTCAAAAACTGATATTTTATCTTTTAAAACTGCAGACAAATCCGTCTAACCACCATTCTCCTCTAAAATTGTAATGTTCATCTTCCAAGTGTTGTGTGTCCCTGGTTTGTTATGGGGGGCCCCTAGGGGAATTATCACTAAGCAATGAACTGATGCATCTATAGGGGTCACAGTGTACAGCAGACATGGTAACCATTTTGAAATAAAAATGTGGTCTATTCTGGTGGAAAATCTCCCGCGGTGGTATGTGTGCACAGGAGGTTGGGGACCATATGAAGCTCCATCTATTAAGCCTGTTGTTTTATACATTGAGTTAAGAAAATTAGAATCATTATAAAGTTTTTGGGTTAACCCTGTTTTATCTGAAAGAGTTAAGCTGCAGTTAAAATCCCCCCCAAAGACTATGGATTTAGAAGAATGTAAGAAGGGTTGAACAGCCTTCATCACTTCAATCCTTTGGGTTTTATTTGTGGATTATAAACATTTATTAGTCTCCATTCTTGTTTGTGGATTACCACATCCAACATTAAGACTCTCCCCTGTACTAAATCAGTTAGCCTTGTGACTGTTACTTCTTGTCTGTTAAAGAGAATTGCCACTCCTGCACATGCTTCTGACAAAGATAAATAAGACAGCCCCCCTCCTCCAATCCTGTGATGCTTGTCTAGATTCTCTAATAGAATGCAATCTAGTATCCTGTAGGAAAAATATCTGGACATTAGTATCTACTAATATGGAAAATTTTGTATGCCTTCTTTTGGGATTTGTAAAACTACATTCAAAGTGCAAACAGCAAGATTATATGCCATTTGAAAGAGTTCTTAAGTGAGACATTACATTTTTCTCCCTTTCCCTAGGGACTTCATTTTACATCTTTTTTTCTTGGATATTCTTGAGTCACCAGACATATGATCCATGTCAGTCATTAGTTCTGGCTGTGAGGAAGCTACTGATGAAGCATCCGAATCTTCATCTGTCTCAGTCCATTGCTTTCTTTTGGATAGAGCTGAATATTTGTTTCTTGTGTGTACTCCATCGTCAGACTGAGCTTGAGTCAATTTAGACCCTCTGTTTGCCCTACTTCTGGTTTGTCTTCTTGATGCAATCAGGGCCCAGTCAGATTCTTCAGAGGGTGGCATTATTTTTTCCTGACCTGACTCGGTTGGTAAGGACAGGTCACTGGGTGCCAAGTTACAGGAACTGTTTGACATTCCTTCTCGGTGATCCCCCATGCCGAACTGTGAAGTGATTCCTTCTCTGATTCCACAGTTTTATGATTCTAGTTGTAGTCCCTCTGTCACTATGGTTGCTTGTTGAGGAAGGACATTTGCCTGGGATGAAATTTCCATTAAAGTTAAGCTTAAAGATTGAGCTTTGTTCTCTCCTGGTTTTGACCGAAATTGCAGCCTATTAGTTGGCTGTTATTGAGCTCTGGATACAGTTTCCTCTTGGTGTCCGGTGGAGTTCCTGGATTATTGTGAAATGCCCAGGTGCAGTTTTTGAATGAGTGGGATGATTCCTCACACAAGTTACAGTATGTAGGCCTAGGGCAATTTATACTTGTATGACCAGTACCTAAACATAAGGAACATTAAAGCCTATCACATGCGTTGCTTAAATGCGTTTGTTCCCCACATCTGAAACATGACTTCGGTTGGCCTGGATAAGATATGAATCCCCTATCTCTGCCAGGTAGAAGCAGCTTGGTAAATGTTGTATTGATCTATGTGTCTGTGGTAGTCATACCTGTATTCTTCATCCACCAGTCCAGATTTGCTCAGAGTCTATTATGGGTTCAGGAAGGCCCAACACTGTGCACTTTAACTTTAACCACCTTATGATATCAGCTAGTGCAGCACCTTCATTTTTGAATAAAACTGTGATTGTTTTGATTGCTGGTTTTGTTAAGGGGGTGGCTATGAAGAATGACCATAGAGGGGTATGTTTCAATTGCTGATACCGATGCCAGAATGTTTCCAGGCCTGCGGTTGTTTTAAAACTTAAATCAAAATTGGGGTCTCCTGATGTATGGATCAAAGCATAAATTTCCATTGGTAGAAACTGTAGACTTTCTTTTACTAATGACTTTCTGACATATAAGCGGTCTGGAAAGATTTCAAGGCCACCTCTATAATGTAGTCTAACTGCATTTCTATGTTTGGCCTGCTCTGGGGGAGTGTGAAAAAGGCCAGCAAAGGTTCTTGTATTAGGGCGTCCCCCTTGATTCCCAGAATAGTTTTCCCCCTGTCTTTGTTCCTCTTCTCCCTGCCTTTGTTCCCCTTTTTGTCCTGTATTTTTAAGCTGTGAGGTGGAATTAGTCGGGGGACGGGGAGGGGATTCTCACTTCCACCATTTGTATCTAATCCATCTGCACCTGCTTCAGTTTGTTGGGGTGGGGCTCCATTTGCCTTTTCCCCTATGCTTGTCAGTCCTATTTTTGATGACCATGCAGGATTCTGGGTTAAATGAAATTCAGGAGAAATTTCCAAAGGGTCTGACATTTCTATGAGATTTCCTTCTGGTTCCACAACAACATGGGGGGGGGGATTCCAATACTTGTTTATTTTTTTATTTTTCCCTCCAGCACCCCTTAGTTCAGCCACAATCATAACTCCTGTTATAGAAAAATGATTATCATAGTTTGGACAATTAAGACTACTGCCTTTTACATCTCCCACAGTGATTTTTATCACCTCCGCGTGGTCTATTCCCTTTTTATTACCACTTGTATCTATATTCAGTGTTACAGTCTTTTCCACGTTTTTTAAATCCCATTGGTTAGCAAAAACTACTGGGTTTGTAGCCTGAAACAGTGTTTGTTCAGTGTTAAAGTCAGTATTAAATGTTAACTCTGTACCTGTTCCTCCATGTTCTGGCCCTGGGTTTGCTGCTGACAGCGCTGAGGTATCCGGAGTTTCCAATGGCATTTCAACATTCACTAATAAGCCTTTAGGTATCTCTGGTGTATTTGTTCCATTCTCGCTCTCCTCAAATTGAACAACCTGCGACTTTAGGCACTCGCTTATTTTGGCGAAAACACTGCCAGTCGCAATTCCAGTCTGCTGAGAAGGCGCTCCGTTTGCATTGGGTGTGACTTCTGAATCCTTTGATGACCCTGCGTCATCAACCAGCTGGGGCCTGTCATCCGTCGGTTGTACTCTACTGACATTTGCAGGTAAAGACTGAAACGCAGCAATCCATGCGCATAAATCCACGTGCTGTTGCTGTAATCGCAATTCTTCTTCTTTTAACTGTTCCAATGAGTTTTCAGGCATAAATATCTGCTGACCTTGCTGTTGTAAACTGACTGAATTTTGTGAAGCCCTGATGTAAAGCCCACCTCTTTAGAAGATTTCCCTGCAGATCCTTTTCTTTTCCTCTGGGCTGCCTTTCGTTTTCAGCCTCTTGCAAAGGGGAGACAGAGGAGGAGGCTAGCTCCCCTACCCCCAGCACATCCGCATTCTCTGACTCCAAACTCAGAGTGACCATCTTTGTTTTGTGGCCAGAGGTTCCCCCTACTGGAGAGAAGGGGAATTTCCCCAGTGTCCTGGCCAAATTTCCCCATTCACTAAAAAATACCACCAACAGCCTAATCTCGTTCAATTTCTTAAGCAATAAGGTATGACCAGGGTTACATTAACCATATGTTAATTACCTCCTAGGGGTGTGATGCTGCATGAGATGAAGTCAAAAGAAAGGATTGTGTGAAAATGCATTACCATGATCTGCATTTCCGAGATCGGTAAATGGGCACAACAATAGCAGTCACCCAGAATTGTCGTAGAATGCTGGTGCTGAGTAAAACTTAAAAATTCCAGCATTCCATGACTGACTATGTGTGGGGGAATCATGCTGCATATAATAAGGCTATATATGGTTATTAATGAACAATTAATGTAACTGTCTTACCCTGCATTAGCCAATCACATTGCAGCAATTAAAACCACATTACTATAAAACTGGTTTTCATTTGTATCTCCCTCCAGGACGAGGCTGAAAATAGACAGAATTGCTTAGCCCTCCTTTCCAGGTAAAAAAAACTAATGAAATAGATAAACTTTCAGTGTTTCTTCATAACTCTTGTTTTTTGAGATTGTGAGTTCAAGGGCCTGATTTTAGAAGGGACACTAGACTGACACAAGATGTGTCAATCCACTGCTGCGGTAAACTCTGGGTGCATCAGGAATCCTGCACCCTATTCCAGAAAGATGGGGGGATCTACACCAAAGTCCCAAGAGTTGCTGCAGTCACAAGGTGGTGTCAAACCTCTGGGGCACCTGAGGGGTTTGATGGAGGGTCCCATCAAGCCTCCCTAGCCCAGGCAACCCTACTGCAGCAGTTAAGCTGGGGGGAACGATGTCTGCGCAGTTAGGACTGGGGGCAGAGGGATCAAGGGGGTGCCATAGTGGGTGACGGGGACACGGCAGCAGTGCAGGGGTCATAAGTGACACCTGGCAGGAGTGCCATGTCCAGTGGAACAGAGCTGCTGGGCCTGGGCACAAGGAGGTAGACATGGATGGATCCTGTCCAGGACACTCAGGTGGCAACATACCTGGCACCTGCCCCATAGGTGACATGGTCCTTGACAGTGTAGTCAGGCATCAGCCAGGTTACACATAGTGGGTGTTTAGCAGGGCAATGTTGTGGTTACCAGGGTATGTTCCCATCCACTGACTGCACTTTGTACCTTGCAGCCATTGCCATCTGTCACATGTAGGCGACTGTGCCACCCACCCAGGTGCCAAGGGCTGTTGCCTCCTGGGGTTCGAGAACAGGGTCTGTCTATACTTACCTCTCTGTGCCTGGGCCCAGTGACTCTGTCCCACTGGCCAAGGCATCACTGCTTGTGCCACCCCTGAACCCTGCCACTGCTACTGTGCCTCTGTCACCCACTATGGCACCTCCACTGCTCCCCCTGCCCCTGGTCTAGACCTTGCAGGCCACCCCCACTTTTCTCCCTCCAAGGCAGTGGTGCAGGGGCCCTTAGACCAGCTCCTAGCTGTTCTAAACTCAGCCCCTTCTTGTGACCATGGCAGGGCTTCTAAAATCCCAAATAAGGGGATGGTGCAGCCCCACCATGGTGCAAACCCCTTGCAACCTGAAGCACTGGATGTTCTGCCACAAGGGTGGTGCAGGGTGATTTGGTACAAGGCATCCCAATTTCAATGCAGCCTGCATTCAAAAATCGGGATTCTTGCAACATTTGGCACAAGATGCCAATTGCATCAAAGCTGTCTGGTGCAGGCACCTTGTGCCAAATTTCATCTTTTTAAAATCAGGCCCCAAAAGTTCAACACAGCCTTTTTTGGACACCAACTTATGATGAAGACAGGTGTATTTCCTAAATTCCATCAGAAACACAATTTTGCAGGGCAACTGTGAAAACATGTTTTGTGGTATTTTAATATTAGATACTTGTTTTAAGATTAATTTATTCCTATGTAAGTTATGTATTTTATCCAGATGGGAGAAAGGCATAGGATTATTCTGTTATTGTTAATAATTGTTATTGAGTTATTGAAATCAATAAAAATATTATACAAAAAAAATTCACCTGCATGATTTATGAGATGGGGTCAAAATAAAGCCATGCTAGGGCCCTCTTGTTGACTGCTCTGGCAGGAGGCATGGTATTTTGGAAACCTCTTTCTACAGCCCTGAGAATTATTGTGAAGTCTGCAATACACCTCCTTTATACCTCAGCTACATTTGCAGGAGAATAAAAGGAAAATTGAGCAGGAAAAGGGCAGCATAAACAAGTAACCCAAAATAACGGGGAAAAAAGTGATTATTACAAAACAAAAACACAAAACCTCTATAATGTTGGGACTATTTAATAGACTTCACACATGCCCAAATCTCTTATTTTATTAAAAAAAAGAAAAAAAAAAGTTTATGCTCTCTTAAAAATGTGTGACCACCCACTTAAGGCTCACTTTGCCACAAGTGCAGACTTCAGAAGTTTATGGAGGCAAGTAAGTAGTCACATTCCTTCACATCATCTATACACGGCGTGCCACATAGACGACAGATAACTGCACAACTCAGTTTTAAGCATAACTTACCAATTCTTGTTGAACTTACAGACCAGAAAACAAGAGCCTTATTAAAAGATCAAGGTAGCTTTTGTCCCCAGCTTATAAGTAGGTCTACACATTGTCATGTAGGTCAGCACAAATATCCCAACACAAATGTAGGTAACGCAACCTAAAAGAAAATGGTACTTCTATGTCCTTACACATCTGCCAGTCACTGTGACTGAGCCACCCATTTATCCCTCTTAAAAAGCAGACACCCTGTTCAAATTACAAAATACAAGTTCCTGTGTTAGGAAGTCTGTCACTATGGCCCACCAATGATATACCTTTCAACCTTTCTTCACCCAAAATATGGGCATTGTCCCTCAAAATGATGAAAAGGAGACAAAATGTGTGCCCCATCATCACTACAGTGAAACAGCTGTGAATAGCACCAGTGTGAAGAAACAAGGTACTTTTCTGCTCATAAAGTTTTCTGTCACTGAGGTTATCATTATATTAAGAAAAAGATGAA
Organism: Neoceratodus forsteri; assembly: GCA_016271365.2. Classification (NCBI taxonomy): domain Eukaryota; kingdom Metazoa; phylum Chordata; order Ceratodontiformes; family Ceratodontidae; genus Neoceratodus; species Neoceratodus forsteri. The sequence continues at coordinate 652,817,739 of CM057458.1, forward strand.
GTCCATGTGTAAAAATTTAGATTATGGGACAGCACCTCTGGGCAGGAAGCATCTTCTGCATGAGGACTATTGGAGGATCTGATTGCTAAACTGAGTGCAGCTCTTGCCCAACTGCCTACTATGATAATGGAAGGCAGTTCAGATGTTGATGCTAGTGGATGATCCAAGTGCTAAACTGAGAGCTGTCCCTGTCTGACTCCCAACTAATGGAAAGAGGTGACACATGAGAAGTCAGATACTAATGGAGACTCAAAGTGCTAAACTGAGAGCCATCCCTGCCTGACTTGCTACTAATGGTAAAAGGGGGCAGTTGAAATGTCAGATGCATTAACTTGATCTGTGGCTAGTGCCTTCCCTCCTGATGTTTTTAGGTCAATCGAAATAGTTAATTATAGGTTTAATAATAGTAACTAAGGCTTCTAGACCAACCTGCCTTTTCTGGCCACCTGAGATGGGGGTGTTCCATGTGATTCTTAATGTCTGGCTGCCTCTTCTCAGCATCCACAGGGCTGTCCAATGGGCAGGGCTGTAGTCCAGAGACAATCGCAAAATAAGTCAAGGCTTTACAGTACATTTTACTTGTTATTTCCACTTTGGACTCCCACTCAAGTGTGTAGTAATCTGATTGATCAGGACAGCAATGATGGGGTTGATCAAACCTGCCTCTTTTAGACCCAGTTGTAAAATTCAGCCTGTCACATGTATATGTTTAGGGTAAAAGAAAGGTGGGAGTAGGACAAAACAGGGAGGGAGGGAAAGTTTTTTTTATTACACCAAGTCAGGAATGGAGGGTGGGAGTGTGAGAGCAAGCAGAGTGGAGGGAGTGGTTGTACATTATGCTGGCAACAGAGGGTGAGGCAGCAACTGGAGAGTTAGGATACAACAAAGAGCAAAGGAGAGAGGGTTTTTTTTTTTACTGGCAAGAGTCTGGGTATGAAGAGTGACAGTGGGAGATGGCAGAGTTGGTTTTAAGGGCATCGCAGATGCTGGTTTGAGATTGTCTGTCTGACCTGAGTTTAATATCATTACAACTGGTTATATGCTATACATACATGCTATACCCTACCAATTTTCATGCAAGAGTTTTCCTTGGGGACAGCGAGAAGAAAACCAAACCAGCAAAATAAAAAATGAGAGTAACAGTGCAGCTAATTATTTCTTTCACTTGTTCCAAATCTCCTCATAATTAAATATGATAAACACCGATTGTACTTTCTCCAGGAATGGTGTTGGCAACACAGACAATTATTGGATGCTGGGGGGGGGGGGGCAAGGAACAGGCTGAGATTAAAACTGCAGAAAGGCCAGAAATGTGGGTAACATACTGACATTTAGTCATTTTGTAGCCACTAGACAAACAGATTATTGGAATTGGCTACCACCAAAAGCGATGGGCTTCTATAAATGTGGCCACTGCAATGTTTGCAGGTACACCAGAGAGGGCAGCCCATACACCCACCATACTAATAACAGAAAGGTATCACTCAGGCAATTCATATCCTGCACAACACTATTTGTATTGCATATAACATGGCACCCATGTCACAAACATTATGTGGGCTGAACAGTCCAGTCATGAAAAGTTTGTATACAGGAATATGCAAAGGCAGTTGTTAATGGCAGTGACAGGAGAGCACTTGGGACACAGTTCATACCAGGAGTTTGTAAGAAGTACAGAAGGCTATATGACCATAGCGCACTCCTCCCAGAACTGGGTCAATGATCCCCATTGTCACTGTATCGTATTACTTAAGTAATTATCCAAATTCTGTTTAAAGGAACTAAAAGTACTCACATCTACCACTGAACTAGGTAAAGTATCCCAGTAGGAAATGATGTGCTTGGTGAAAAAACTACACATGAGGAGTCCCTTTGGATTGGTCAGCATTAGCTGTGATGGATGGCTTCTCAAACGTGTTTCTCTATGATTGATAACCAATCCCAGGTAATTTAATAAGGTTTTATCCTCCTGGATTTTATACATTAATAATAGGTCCCCTCTAAGGCATCTGATTTCTAGAGGATAAAGCTCCAAGGCTCTCAATCTATCCTCATAGCACATATGCTGCAGACCATAGATCAACTTAGTGAGTCACCTCTGCACACCCTCCACTCTATCAATGTCCCTCCGCAAATAGGGACTCCAGAATGGTGAACAATACTCCAATACTGGATGAACATACACCTGATATATAGGAATAATACAGGCCCTATTTCTATTTGAAATAGACCTTTTTATACAATTAATAATCCTAGAGGATTTATTGACTAGTTCAGTGCAATGATTACTGAATTTGAGATCATTTCTAATAAGCACACAAAGATCTCTCTCACTGGAAACAGGTTTTAGGCAATTTCCATTGAGGAGATAAATGGAGCAAGGATTATTTCTACCCAGGTGCATAACACCACATTTTTTCTTGTTAAATGACATTCCATGTTTTCTAGCCCAGTTTTCCAATGTAATTAAATCCTCACTAAGTTTTATCGAGCCGTCTGCATTACTGACATCTGCCACCAATTTGGTATTGTCAGCAAATTTGATGGTGAAGCTATTTAAATTTGCATTGAGGTCAGAGATAAAGATGGAAAATAAAACTGGCCCCAGCACAGAGCCCTGAGGCACTCTGCTGGTCACCTCTCCACTATCTGAGTAATACCTATGAACAAGAACAACCTGGTTCCTATTGCTCAACCATGCTTTGGTCCATTTAATTAGCTGGCAGTCAAGACCCATCCTAGTCATAGTATCTAGCAAAATGTCATGGGGGACCTTATCAAATGCCTTACATAGATCTAAGTAAACAATATCGGCTGATTTATGGTTTTCTAACAATTTGCTAACACGCTCATAAAACACTAGATTTGCAGACAAACATGACTTTCTTGCTTTAATGCCATGCTGAACAACATCCACTTGGATGATAATTAGAAATATTGCTGTGGTCCCCCTTTTTGCGTATTGGGACTACTATAGCCTGGAGCCAATCCATAGGCACCTCCCCCTATCCAGTGATAGATTAAAGAGGACATATAGTGGTTTGATCAACCAGTGTTCTATTTATTTTAACATTTTAGGATGAATAACATCTGGGCCAGCAGAAGTACTGATTTTTATTTTCTTTAATTTTGATTTGATTTCCTCCCTTGTGATCTCATCCATTGAATGGGAGTTTGTACCAACTTTGGTTTGGACATAGTGACTGGATCTGGTATTAGCTTGAATAGGATGGAAAACAGAAACAAAATACCTATTAAAGGAATTGATGATTTCCTTGGGGTCAGTTATGATTTCTGCATCCCTCTTAAGTGGACCTATTTTTACTGTTGATTGTGATTTATTATTAATATACGCGTAAAAGCTTTTGCCACCATCCTTAAAGTGGGCGAGTCTAAACTTGATTTAACTTTTTTACTTTTTGATATATGATTTACACTTCCTGTCAGCATCCATGTGCTTAGCTTTATTATACGGATTATTATCCCTTCTAAAAGCTCTATAATGCCTTCTTTTTTTTGCAATTAAGTTTCTAATATGTTTTATGAGCCATAATGGAGTCTTCCCATATTTATTATAAATTTTGTGGTCTGGTATATATTTGTCACAAAGGTCATTGATTTTATTTTTTATTTTCAACCAAAGTTGATTGGGTGAGTCATTATCTTGTGTCCAATCCCACTTATGAAGTTCTATCAACATTGATCTAAAATCAGCATTCCTAAAGTCCTTTGTCTCTGTTATTCCTGTATTTCTATTAATGAGAGTATCCAGGGAAAAGGTAATAACAATATGGTCACTATTCAATAATGGCTTCTGAACCTTTAGATTAGTTATCTTGTCAGCAATATCAGTAATCACTAAATCAAGTATATTGCTCCCTCTTGTAGGTGTAGTAACCATTTGCTGGATCCCATTGGACATGCATAACTCTAGGAAAGAATGTTCACCAGCGGTCAATGCTGTGTGAGTGACTCAATCTATTCCCGGCATGTTGAAATCCCCTAGTATGATCACATCCTTAGCTTTAAGGTTTTCTTCTATATTTTGCAACAGTAAATTATGATCACATAATGAAGTGTCAGGAGGTCTATAGCACATATCTACAATCAATTGTTTTTCATACTTTCTTTTAATCTCTATCCAGAGGCTTTCAAGCCCTTCATTATGTGATGGATTGAGCGCACAATATTCCAAATCACTTTTGATATAAAAAGCAATGCCTCCACCCCTTTTGTTTAGCCTATCATTGCATACTAAGTTGTATCCAGGGATAGATTTACTCCATGAGGATCTTTCACCCCGCCATGTTTCAGTTATGGCAGCAAGGTCAATATTTTGGGAAGTTAATGCTAGGTCTAATTCATCCTTGAGGCTCATAATTACGATACAAATCTATTATCATTTATGGGAATAGAGACATGTACCATAGGCCAAAAGAAGGAGTGATAGAGTAACAAGGTTACTATAAAAAGTAACAAGATGGATGGTGTCTATAAACACCATCCAACCATTATGACTAAATGAAGTGGTGGACTATGTCCTGTAGAGTAAAGAGTTCTGACAAACTTAGCTTGGTATTATTGTACTGTGCATTAAATAATATTAGTGCCTGTCTATCAAAGTGTTTTTTTCTTTCAGATGATGCAGCTCGACAAACAAGACCTTTTCTTATACCGGGTCATTGAGCAATATGTGTTTGGAAACTAAGTATGCTTTAAATGAAATTATGAACAGAAAGAATAAACTAACAAATGTGACTTTAAATACTAAATCTCTGCATCAAGGTATGCAGCATAGCATTCCTATGTAAAGAATGTTTTGTGGCTATTCCGTGCTAATTGCAGTAACAAATTTGAAAAGTTCCCCCATTCCAATCCTTGTTTCAACATACCCCCAAGATTACACACTTCCCAACCTCCCCACATGCACATATTTAAGAACTGAAATGTTTTGAATACAATAGGCTATATGTCTGTAAGTAGGAGGGGTTTATAATGTGTTCTAACTGAAATTTAACAACAGTTGTGTTGCTGAAAAATGCTATATGAATGAAATGACAAATAGTACTGAACCTATAATTGTTGCATTTAAATGGAACATGGCGATGTTGGGAAGGACACGCCCCCTGATGAAGACTTGGTATAGGTCAAAACACTGGGGCCAGGTAGTCCTCCAGTTGATTAAGGAATAAAGTCAGCAACTTTGTGCATCCAGTCTTTTGCCTGTGAGAGTTTATGCAGAGTGCAAATTTCCGTGCTTTGTAATTCTTGTTTGGGCTGGTTCCCTTAATATGCACCCATACTGCTATTCCAGGACGTGCTGCCTTCTGTTTCCAAATCTGTGTCAAGCTACTGCAGCAGCAACTAGAAACTCAGCCAAGCTATTACACGGGGGTAAACTCACAATAGATCCATCAGTGAAGCAGTTTAAAATCTGAGTTGTCATTATTCTTCTACATCTAACATTTGGCAAACACACAGTGAATTTCTGCAAAACATAAATAAAAAAAGTAGTTAGTCAGCCAACTGGTGGAAACTCAGAGGTGGGAGTAACTGCAGGAGGAGCCAAAGAGAACAGATGCCTGGAGGATTGGGAGTCACTGACGAGACACAGGGAACACATCAGACATGTGCTGTGCCCAGAACAAACTGACATTGAAAAACAACCACTTGAGTTGAAAGACTTGTTTTTCAACTAGAGAAAGTCAGAATAAACACACTTAATAAGTCCTATAATAAAATTTGCTTGGAATAACATTTATAGAAGGGCTGATTGCCCAAGGAACTGAGACTAGACAAACAGCCAGCCCGTGGATTAGAAGATGAAATATTAAAAAGTGAATGGGAATAAGCTTTCTCAAAATGTATCCTAGAATTAATATACAGTAAGCTCTAACCCTCTAACAGATTTAAATTCAAGGAAGAGATATTAACCATGTGATACAAAATCAGAACATTTAAAGACACCGCTGAATTTACCTGCTTAAAACAATAAATAAAATAAAAAAATGACCTTGAACTATTTAACTGGAAAAGAACAATGCTGCTTAGAGACTCAAGAGATCAAGAAAGGAGTGAAATTTTAAAATAGGACTTTAAGGAAAAATCCCCAATTGATGTAGATCCAGAAGCAGGTCGAGAGTCTGGCATAAAAGAAAAAAATTGATCAAAAGTCCATAATAAACAACAAACAAAAGCAATAAAAGTAGTATCTTCAGTTTCAGACAGAAATACAGATTTAAGCCCTCAGCCATCAACATCAATTAATTTTTTTAGAGAAAACTCAAACCCAGACCAATGTCAAAAACAAATCCACAAACAAAAAAGCAAAAGGCAGCAAGAAAAGAACTAGAAGAAGTGAAGAGGCCGATGAAAGTACAAGATCATAAATTGTACTGAGGGGAACCCAAAAACAGTCATAAATTTATCAAATATAAATTTACTAGATCCTCAGATTAAAGTACTGAGCCATGGATTTTCTTTCATGCCAGCACCTTCTGTGGGCATCTTTGATTTAAAGTTGGTCACTTTCAAACTGATATGCAAAATTAAATTGAATATTTTTTTGCTGCAACAGAAACAATGGGATTTACTAATGTACAGAAAATGAACATGGGATTCCCACTTATTGCTGGCCAATGCACAGCAGAACCACCAAAGGAACCATTGATGCCAAACCAGCATTTTGATGTCCCTATGGACATATTGGACTTTGAAGCAGCACCACAAACTTGAATGGCACAAATTGCTGAGTCTGTGGAATTGGACTTAATTGACATTATAATGTATGGTGGAACATTGTTATGTCTGGAAATCCATACCAGCAAAAATGTTGTTATGCTGCAGTAGCTTGCTGTTATGCTGCACCATGTACATAGCCACTGCAGCAAAACAGATTAGAATCTTTAAAGAAATGCTGGCAGCGCGAGCTGCTCACTCTTTAAACATTGAACAGTTAAGCAAGTAGTGTTTTAAACAGTGCAAGCATCTACACAATGTTGGACGCTATTTTCTCCCGTTAGCTAAGCAATTGCGAAAAATTTATTGAAGAGCAAGCTAACCAGTGAACTATTAGAAAAACACAAAGTGACTTGAGGTTATTTAAAAGCTTCCTGGCTGATGCTGGTGAGATACACAGAATAAGTGAAATACCTGTATTGGAGCTCGATAATCACATAGCTGATTTTATCTTCAGGGTAGAAAGAAGAGACAGCAGCTAGTATGAGCCAAGTACCATCCATGGCATAATTGGAAGCACAGACAGACACCTAATAAAAGTAAATTACAGTCACTCTATTTTTCATGGCAACACCACCGATTTCAAAGAAACCCTAGCAACTTTATCTGCCAAACAAAAATATCTGAAGAAACTTGGGAAGGGTAACAAGCCAAACAGGGCTGAAACACTGACCCCTTCAGACATTGACAAGTTATATCAGAGTGGCACCCTGGCATGGCAAAATGGAACAGCTCTCCTGAACACAGTATTTTTCAATAATGGGCTATATTTCACCCTTTGTACCGCAGAGCAATATGCACTGTGCTGGGGTAATTTGCAGTTACTGGCAGACTCAGATGGGCATCAGTATTTAGAGTATTTTGAGAGGCAAACCAAGACCAGGAGTGGTGAGAATCCCAGGGACATCGGTGTGATCAAGCCCAGAATGTATGAGAGCAAGGATGACCCACAGCGATGCCCTGTTGCTGCCTACATCGATTACAAAAGTCAAAGGGCACCACAAATGTCACAGGATGATGCAACCTTCTATCTAGCCCAAAATCTAAATTTCAAACCAGGAGTATCAAAGTGGTATTGTGCTATGGCAGTGGGGGAGAAGAAAATAAGAGCAATGATGCGGCAAATGAAACTTCAGGTAGGACTACCATCAACCAAGTGCATAACGAAGCACTCCACTTGAAAAACAGCAATTCAGATGCTGGTAGACAGTAACATCCCACCTAATGAGGTACAGCAGGCCTCTGGGCATAAATCACTACAGTCAATAAACAACTACAGTGTCCTATCTTCAGAGAAGCAGAAATGCAACAGCAAAATATTTGTATGCAGAAATCAACAATTACCATAGCTGTCTACATTGTATCCCCTAGCTGTAATGAACCGCAGTTCCAGAAGATAGTGAAAATCAGCACCGCTAACCCGTCCAACTTCAAGCTGTTTGGCGATAATTGCATTTTTCAAGAAAGGACTGTAAATGTAAAAATCATAAATTACCTCACAGGTGGCCATCAGAAAAACTGCAATGTGGACCCTGATGAATTTTTAAAGTGAGTAGAAAACTCCTATGACCCCCGGACTAACAAAATTACTTCATTTGAACTTTGACTCCATCTTCCCTCTCTTATTTGTTTCCTTGCAGGTCACGTCTTCGGCTCTGGAGGTCATGGCAGCACATCGACATGGATCATCTGTACCAATAGACTCATAGACAGATAGTTTAAATGGCTAAGTTAAAAATGAGTTAAAATACTGTATGCCTGTTTTTTCTTTCGCAATGTGCCACTATCGATGGTGATTTCTGATGTACACATCAAATGTGAGTAAATATTTCTGTATACAACTGTACTGATTGATCATTTCTTTGAAAAGCATGAGGGCAACTGCACATGGATTGTGATTTTAAACTTGAAATCAATAGATAGGTGACCAACTATAAAAGATAATGTATGACCCTCCATCTGTAACAAGTTTGAAAACTCTTCTCGAGGTCGTCATGGTGACTGAACCTCTCGAGCTTCGCCCTTGAGGTTCCAAACATCGCCATGACGACCTCTTGAAGAGTTTACAAACTTGTTATGGATAGAGGGCCATACATTATCCTATATGTTAACCTGGATGGTATCATACATGAATCAGACCTAGAAGAAGAGGGGTCCGATTATCCGGAAACAACCAATCTAGGCAGAAAAGGTACATTTAAACCAAAATCCATTTTTTGCCCAATGATACCAATGAGAACATCAATGCATTTAAAACTCTGATGTTAGCAGAGGTAATCAAGCTTTCTGATGTAAGTAATTTCAATAATTTACCCTAGAAGAATTTATCGCCTTACAAAAATTGGGTGATATGAAAACCCTGGTAATTAAACAATCAGACAAAGGGTTGAACATAGTGTTAATGCTTGAACACTATCATGTATGTTACTAATGTTAATGAACTGCTAAATGAGGAAGCAAGTTATGGAAAACTCAGAGGTGATCCAACTTCCAAAAACAAGGTGGAATTATATGAGGTGTTAGAAAGAGCATATACCAATAATTGGATCACAAGTGAGGAGACAGCTTTTTGGAAACCAGAATTCCCAATTATACCAACTATGTATGCCATGCAAAAAAAACAAAACATCAAAACTGGGAAGATCCTCTAATGAGGCGTATATTATCTGGAATAGGTTCATTAACTCAAAATTTGGCACCTTTTATAGATTTTGTTTCTTCAAACACATGTACAAAATCTAAAATCACATACTAGGGATATTATGCACCTCCTTAACAAGATGCAAACTTTGAAATGGCATTAAGATTTAATATGGTTACAATAAATGTTACTTGCCCTTATACAAGTATCAAGCATACTGATGTACTAGAAGCTGTTTCATATTCTTTCAGCTGAATGTCCTATGGGGACAACATACCAGTAACCTTTCTGCTACAGACCCTAGACTTTGTTTAATTTGAAATTATTTTGCATTCAGTAATGATTATTTTTGCCAAAAATATGGTACAGTGATGGGGTCATCAATAGGCCCCCTTGTATGCCAATTTGGTCATGGTCCTGTGGGAGGAAAGGTTTATATATAACACTGTTCAGAACAGATTCCTCCACAATTTAGTAATCTGGGATTGTCTTATTGATATTGTCTGTATCTGGCAATGCACAATGAGATAAATTCAAGAATTCATATATCATCTCAACAGCACTAGTGATAGTTCAAAATTGGCCTATGAGCACCGTAATGAAAGAAGTAACTTTTTGGATGTCATCCTCTGTGCCAAACCAGATAAAATGGTGCTGTCAACTGATTACAGAAAAACAGCAACAGCCAACACAGTCCCTCAAGCTCAAAGTGCTCATTTAAGTCAGCTGATCAGTTCCATCCCTTTCAGTCAGTCCATCACATTAAAGAGAAACAGTTCAAACACTGAGGATTTTGAAAAAAACGGGCCAAAGAAATATATTATAGGTTCAATGCAAGGGGTTATGAACATACTATATTAACTAGTACCCTGGATAAAGCACATAGCATTGATATAACCACTCTTCTCACACCGCAATTCAGAAAAGGCAAATGAGGATTCAACTGTTAACATTCTCAACATAATATTATAAAATTGCAGGAAGAGTGGGCAACATAATACACAGATACTGGCTAATTCTGCAGGGGGGTAGAGTACTAAAAAATGAGATTGGGGCAAAACCAGAGGTCCCCCTTTAAAAAGTCCAGAAGTTTGGGTGACATATTGACATCTAGTCACTTCATAGCCACCAGGCAACCAGATTATCAGAACTGGCTACCATAGAAACTGATGGTCTTCTATAAGTGTGGCCACTGCAATGCTTGCAGATATGCCAGAAAGGGCAGCACATACAGCCACCATACCAATAACAGAAATGTATCAGTTAGACAGTTCATATATTGCACAGCACCATTTGTAGTGTATATAACATGGTGCCCATGTCACACACATTATGTGGGCTGACAGACCAGCCATTAAAGGTTCACATGCAGGAACATGTAAGGGCAATTATTAATGGTAGTGACAGGGATGCCCATGGGACACACTTCCTTGAGGCTCATAATTCCAATCCAAATCTATTATCATTTATGAGAACAGAACATGTACCACAAGCCAAAATAGAGGGCGATAGAGAAAGCAGATTACTACAGAAAGCAACAAGATGGATGATATCTTTAAAAACCATCCAACCATCAGGACTAAATGAAAAGGTGGACTATGTCCCATTCCATAAATAGTAAAGAGTTCTGATAGATGTAGCTCAGTATTATTGTACTATGCATTAAATAATACTAGCATATTGTCTAGCAATATATATATGTATGCTGTGTTTCTTTCAGATGCTGCAGCACCACAGACAGGACCTTTTCTAATAACGGGTCCTTAAGTAATATATATTTGGAAACTAAGTGTTCTTTAAATGGTAATACTGATAGAAACAAACTCTGGTCAGAACCAATAGGGCTGCAGCTGAGGAATTTGGGGTAAAAATATTGAAAATTACTAAAGTTATGAGCCTGTGTTAGCAAAATGTAATATAGGCACATAAATGTGTTGTTTTGTAGTATTTCTACACCACATTTTCAGCATAGATTTGTTATGACCCTGCCTCATGATAAAGGGCAGAGCAAATGTTCAACTCCTGCCCGAAAGGTGATTTCACACTGAGACCACAAAATCACCTTTTGGGATGTAAAAAAACACACAAAAAAAAACATTTTGGCCAGGACTTGAAAAATGACAGGTATTGCAAACATGAGGTGCTGTAAAGATATGGCTGAGTTGTAAATTTGGGTTAAAAATATTGAAATTGATTAAATTTATCAGCCTGCGTTCACAAAATTCAACATAGGCTTATAACTTTGTTGTTTTTTTTTAATATTTTTACACCAAATTTAGAACATAGCCTTCTTATGATCCTCCTTATCAACAATGGTAGAGAAAATGTTCAACTTCCACCAGAAAGGTAATTTTGGCAAGGACTGCAAAATCACTTTTAGGGATGTAAAAAAAATCATTTTGGTCAGGATTTGAAAAATGACAGCTGTCAAGTTCATGAGGTGCAATAAAGATATGGCTATGTTGTAAATTTAGGGTAAAAATATTGAAAATTACCAAAGTTTTGAGCTTGCATTAGAAAAATTCAACATAGGCTCATAACTTTACTATTTTTTAATATTTTTACAACAAATTTTCAACATTGCCATCTTATTACCCCACCTCATGAACAATGGTGGAGAAAATTTTCAGCTCCTGCCTGAAAGGTGATTTCATGCAGTGACCACAAAATCACCTTTTGGGACAAATTTGCCTAACCTCACTTGCACTGATCATGAGACAATAACCCAAAAAAGGCATGTTGAAAATCTGGGCCAGAAATATGCATAAATGCTCAAGTTATGCCACTAATTCATACACCATTGAAATACATTGAACTGCATACCTGTTTCTTCAGTTTACGGTCTGGCTTTGAAGCGTGAAGACGTGTCTGCGGTCCAGAGAGGATTATGACTTTGGACCTCTGATTGGTAAGTAAGGGCTTGGGGGGTGGGTGTTGAGTGGTGGATACTGAGTGGGAGGGTCAGGTGGGGGGAGTCTTGGCTGCAAAATACATCAGTGGATGGTTTTCTTTTTACAGGTACAAAAAAAAAAGACAGAGGATTTCTGCACTTGGGGATTGGACACCCCCAGTGTCACTATTATGTTTCTTGGGGAGTGGTGCTGGGTGCCTGGGGAGGGTCGGGTGGGGAAATATGGAAAAACCTCCAGAGCATTCTGGGCATGACACTGGGGAATTAGGCACCCCTAGTGTCATTCTTATGTTTCTGGGTGGTGGGAGGGTCACGTGGGAGAATATGAAAAAAAAACTCAGGGGCCTGCTGATCATGATACTGGGGGACTGGGCACCTCCAGTGTCATTCTTGTATTTCTAAAGGGGGTGTGGGTGCTGAGAAGGAGGATCTGGTGGGGAGCTATCTGTAATTTAAAAGAAAACAAAATCAGTGGTCATGGTACACCCCGCCATGCTCAAGATGGCCAGCACAGTCTACTGTGCATGCACAACCACTAGTGCATGCGCAGTGATGTGGAAGAGCGTGCCATGATCACTGATTTCTTTTTCTTTTAAATAATAGCGATCTCCCCACCTGACCCTCCCTCTTAACACCTTCCCCCAGAAACATAAGACTGACATTTGGGGTGCCCAATTCCCCAGTGTTGTGATCAGGAAAAAAGTAGTGCAATGCCAGTTGATACAAGAATTGGAGGGCTCCAGGGACACCACATATGCAGAGATGACTGTGCTCTGTGTCCAACATGTTCAGGTGGAAGGAATGTGGGAGTCTTTTTCTCATAGCAACAGGTCTGCAGGGCTACGCCCACTGCAGCCCTAATAATAAACTAACATATATGGCTTTACATTACAAAGTATTGCATCAAGGTATGCAGCATAGCATTGCTAAGTAAAGAATGTTTTACAGATATTCCCCTGCTAATCACAGTAACAAATTTGAAAAGTTCCCCTTTCCCAATGCTCATTTCAAGATACCCCCTCCTAAGATTATACAACATCTCAACCCCCCTCACACACATGTAAGAGATTAAATGTTTTGATTACAATGGGCTATGTATCTGTAAGGTGGAGTGTTTGTAATGGGTTTTAACCAAAATACTGTAACAACAGTTGTGTTGCTGAAAAATGCACTATGAATGAAATGAAAAACTGTACTGTACCTTTAACTGCTGAACTTAAATGGGACAAGGTAATGTTGGTAAGGATATGCCCCCAGATGCAGATTTGGTACAGGTCAAAGAGCTGGGGTGAGGTAGCCCTCCAGAAGATTATGGAATGAAGTCAGCAGGTTTTTGTATCCATTGCTTAGTCTGTGAGAGTTTACTTGGAGTGCAGATTTCCTTTCTTTGTAATTCTTGTTTGGGCTGGCTTCCCTAACCTGCACCCGATTGCTGTTCCAGGACACACTGCCTTTTGTTTTCAAATATGAATATGAAACTGCTCAGCTGGTTGCTGGGCGGTGTCATTTAGATGAAAGGATGCAGCCTCTGTCTGATAGGTGCAGCTGGCTCCTTTCAACCACACAAAGTTTCAGCACACCATCCAGTAGAACAGCATCACTAAACACACAAACAATGTAATATGCTGACAGTACAGAAGATGCCTCATGTTTACAGTCTCATGAGCTGCTCCTACCACCAGAGCCCCTAGGCCTTTCCATGACCTGACACTTAATTAAGAACAGAAGTATTTTTCCCCATTGTCGTCTGCTTTGATTAAACAGTGCAAAATACTGTGTTCCTCCACAATCCCATATGTCTGTCCTAAATTGCTTTTTACAGTACCATTTGTTTCTGGGTCATATTTATTGTATTACTGCCCCTACCTGGCCTTTTGATAACAAATAAGTAAAGCAATCCCTGAGGTGCAAGCCATGGCACTGTCTGCATCTACTGGCTTGTCCAGTGTTAATACCCTGCTGCATGGACAGAATGTCCTGCTGTAGGAAAGATTGAACCAGTTCTGGATGACGTTTTGCTGTATAATGCATGTCAGATCAGCTCCGCTCACACCAGGAGTTTTGGCTATGCAACATAAACAAAGAACACCCACTCCATCCTCCCCTTCCCCTAGTGAGATCTCAGATTCCCCCTTGAATTCTGTGCCTCACTTCAGAAGCCCCAGCCAGCATTCTACAGATTGCCAGTACAAATAAAAAAAATGCCCCTCTCTCTCAAAAACAACCTCAGTGGCAATGTCCCTCTGTTCCCTTGTAGGTCTGTCCATTATCCAGTGTCATCAGTGCTACATTCTGGGCTGCCTGCAGCTGCCTCTCACCAGCTCCCCATGTTGCCTGCTGCCTTGTCCCTGCAGACCTCAGAAATACCAAGTAGGAAACATGGAGAAGCTATGGTGGCAGCAGCATGACACTTCATTTTAGCCTCTCAGTCTTGAGCTCAAGGGACAGAGGCAGTGATGCAGGGGGCTAGGCCAGGCTGCCTGTGGGGGGGCCCACTGGGGCTTCTCTCCATGTGGTAAGACTGGAGGGCAGGTATTGTAATGGAGAATGACAGCAGCAGGGCCCCAAGCCCAGGCCTGCACCATGGTGGACCATCCCCACCAGCCATTAGTTGCTATGCACTGTTTTAGGAATCCTCTTCCAGGCTATATATGTACCATGGCATGGCTCAACTAAGGGCTCTCTCATTCACTCTGCCTATCTTTTTTGACTGTGAGCCACTTTAAATGTGCAGCCAGTGATGGTGTTGCAGCCTCATGTCCCAGTCCTGGCTCCTTACTTAGCGCTCTCTTAAGACACAGACTCAGCACTCCCAAGACAGTGATGGGGTTTTTCCCATGGGGGAGGTTGTGCTGTTCATCTGCTGTTGATAAGGCTTTGTCCGTACTGAGCTTTGCTCTTCTCTCACTGTAGTGTCACTCCTCATAGGGGGGCTGCTGGGAACTCCTGCTGCTGCTGCGCTCATGTATTCTCATTTCACTTCAGTCTTGGTCAGGGTGTGAATTGACTGTAATAGCAGAAAACAGCAGTTGTAAGAGCTCCTTACTGAAATAGAGAGCAAGCATATGCCAGCTCATGACTTGAGGGAGAGAGATGGGAAAACAGTGAAGGAGACTGAGCCAAGGAAAGAGGATAAAGAAAGGGAAGGAGGAATGCGTGTGCATGAGGCCCTCTGCAGGAACAAGAGTGAGGAGCATGACCGGTGCACATGCCCATCTCTTTCTGTGTTAGTTGTAAAGCTGATGGATGGCAGGAGGACTTGTCCAACTAGGAATGCACATCCCTCTAGGATTATTGGAGGTAAAAGCAGGGTCAGGACATAATATAGAGTGCTCTGCTACTTTGTGTATTAAACACTTAACAAGAGGGAGTTTTTTAATAGTAAAACAAGAGGAAGGAAAGAAAGTGGATGAGGAACAGGGTGAGTATGACACCACTGAGCTGGTTGCTGGGTGGTGTCATGTTGATGAAAAGATGCAGCTGCTGTCTGATAGGTGTGGCTGCCTCCTTTCAACTTTACAAAGTTTTCACCCATCACCCAGCAAAACAGCATCATGATCAGTTTGTCACTTTCGAGCCTCCTGCAGCCTAAGCTGCATTGCCTGCAACAGTGACATGCCTTTGAAGCCCACTACTCTACACTCTCAAATATGTTTGCTTTGCTCATGTGGGTGCAAGCAAACATAAAAAGGAAGCAGCATCAAACTACCAGCTACAACAGCCATCTCTACAGAATGTGACAAATTATAACTTGTCTTTCTTAAACTGTAGGCAATTTAAGGTCTAAGGGAATTGACAGTATCCCTGTAAATGCTTAGTACCTTGAGACAAAAATTTCCATTACTTTATTAACTAGTTGTGCTTCATGTTTAATTTTCTGATTTATACGCTGCATATATTCCTCCAGCCAATTCAAAATATTATAATGTAATATTATGGGAAGAATTGGAACAATTAGTTCAGGAAACATAGTCACATATATCATGTACTACTGTATTAATGTGTGATGACTTTAATGCCAAAATGGTTCATATGATGGCTATGCAGACAATATTCACAACTGGCTATTTACAGAGGCTGCAAGCTCCTCAAGGTCTTCAGTGGACTGTAAAGCAAATGCAATGGGGAATAAATTAATAGAGATTTTAACAAGCTATAATCATGCACCTGTAAATGGCAGACTTGCAGGGGATTGTCCAAGTAATTATATGCATTACAACTTAAAAGGATCTTCTGTGCTTGATTACATTTTCTGGAATGGCAATATGACTTACTGTGATTTTTGTAAAGTGCTGGATAGGAGTGAAAGTGATCACTTCCCTCTAGTGTTTACCTGTCTTGATCAGATGCTTGTGGCTACAGAACTAATATCCTATAATTTACCTCAAAAAATGGAAATGAAAAACTATGGGAAAATTAAATGGGATCTTGGCTTTGATAGAAATATAACTGATTTATTGAAGAATGTGATCTTCGCAAAAATTCCCCAGTTGATGGAACATCCTTCAGTAATACAAGGTTTGCTATCCAATTGCTCTGAAGAGATTCAAACATTTTTATACAGACCTTCATTAAAAAGTCTTGGTTCTAAAATCACTTTAACATGGTTCGATCATGATTGCTATAGGGCAAAAAGAGAGCTTACTCAGCTAGTCAGATTTACTAAGCATTCCAATGACAGGAATACATTTATACAATTAAATAAGGCACCAGATGATTACAAAAAAACTGATGAAAGGAAAACAGATAGTTTTTCAGTTAAAACAGTGACAACACATGCTTGATATTATTGTCAGTAAGGATCAGCAGTCCTACTGGTTAATGATGGCTAACAGTACTAACAATAGCAAGTATGTTTTGGACACGTATATAACAATAGATACATGGATCGCCCTTTACACTAATATTTTTTGTAATTCAAAAGTACTAGGGTTAGTACCCCAATGGGAAAATACAGTCAATAGAGCTCAATTTAAACCTATTTTCCCCATATGAGCTTTATACAGCAAATGCATCCTTAATAAAGAAGAAAGCACCGGGAGCAGATTTGATTCCATCTGAAGCTTATTGGAGTGCACCATTTTTATGGACCAAAATACTATTACCCTACTTCAGTAACTGCATATCCAGTAGAAACATTCCATCTGACTGGAAAGGGGCTGCCATTATTGCAATATATACTGTAAAGAAGGCAACATAATAGTAAGGAAACAGAAAATTTACGTAACTTTTATTGACTTCAGTTCAGCATCTGATACCATCTCTAGAGCTGCCCTTTAACAAACTATGTTTAAATGGGCACTTGTCCCTGTATTGATAAGTATAATCAGAGAACTTTACTCCAAACCTGGGCCCAAATAAGGTTGGGCAAACAGGGTCAACTCTCCACTTCCTTTCATACTAACAGAGGAGTTAGACAGGGTTGTGTACTTGCACCCCTGTTATTCAATATCTATATCAATAATTTATTGGTGCAATATACTCAGTCAAGTTCGGATTCTCCAGGAATTGGTAATAACTGCTGCTCGGCATTGGTGTATGCCGATGACTTGGCATTAATAGCGCTTACACAATCAGGATTACAACAAAAATTAAATGATCTGATGAAATATGCTATGGAACATGAATTGAGGATTAATAAAGCAAAAAGTCAAATATTGGTATTTGGGTCTAAGAACCCTAAATTAAAATGGAAAATAGGAGATAAAATATTAAAAAAAGTAGATGAATATGTTTACTTGGGACTAACCCTCTCAACTAATGGAAATTGGTCTAGACACATATAGTAAATAAAGTCAGAATCAAACTTAAACAAACAGCAGGTTCATTGATGAAATTCAGTCATAAGTATGGCGGTAATATGGTTAAACTCCTACTGACTGATAAGAGCTAAGTATTTTCCATAATTATTATAGGTTAGCAAAAGGTAGCAAAAACAGACCAGTTGGAAATTCCACTCAACAGACTGTATAAGACAGCCCTGGGAGTGAGCTCTTCAGTCCCTGCTTGTCTGATAAGAGCAGAACTAGGTATTTTTAGGTCAAAAGCACTGATGCTAAGAAACTGAACTACTGAATTAGTGTGATGAGAATGGATAACAAAAGGTTACCACACATGTGTTTAGATGAGAAACTATCTTGGTATTCAATGGAATGTAGACAGATTTTCTTCTCAGTACTTACAATTTAGAATGTTTAAAGCAATATACAAATAAGGGAATTCTAATTAGTTTAAAATATAACAAGTATATTCTTAGTAGAATAATAAACTTCTGTAAGTCTAGCGATTTAGACAAACTATTTAAACTACAAATTTCCTCATGGCTAGTATTGAATGACACTAGACATGAATACAGATATTTTCTTGATATTCTAGCAGATTAAGACAAATGCAAATCGTATGCAAAGTATAATTTTGAATTCTTCCAAACTAAAGTACTTAAGGCTAGATATTCAAAATTAACTGCACAGACAGAGAGACTTTGTGATTGTACTAGTTCTGAGACAGAAGATCTCTCACATGTCATGTTCTCTTGCATATGGTACATTAGACTTAAGAATTATTGGCTTCAACCAATTTGGAGTATGATTCAAACTACAAACAGAGGTGTTTTACTGGATGTTATGTTTACTGTACAAGATGACCAAATAATCAACAAGGTAGCTTCCTATTTAAAAGCCATTTCTTTAATATGAAAACATGATAAATAAGTGGTATTGTACTGAATGTACATTTTTATACTTCAAGAGGCTTTTTTATCTATGACTGACATTGTGTAATTGTGATTATTACATTTTGTCTCTTATGCTGTTATTATTGTATTATATAAATGCATATATTTTATGTACGTATTTATGTGTAAAGGTCAATGACCGAACATCAATAAATTTTTAACTATTTCTGATTTAAACACTTTACAATATTTACTCACTTGGATTTACAGCTGGGATGATTTCATGCAAATTTATAAAAAAGATTTCAAGACAGTAAAAGTAGGCATGTAATTGATGTGCCTTTTTCAACTAATGGATTAAGTATTCTTGTTAATTCTGTGGCTCTGCTTCAACTTTCCTGCCAAGGATTCTTAGGGTGAGATGGGGTGGGATGGGGAAGATGCAACAATTTTTAAATTTAAAGAAATTTTAGATATTTTCCCACTTGTGGATTAATAATATGAGTCAAAAATATTTTATTTTCAATAATAAAGTATTCTTAAATGCTAAGGTTTTCTTTTGTTTTCCTAATAACTATTATTTGATCCAGGGTTTACATTATATTGAATGTAAAATGTATACTTTTGGAAATGTAGCAACAAAATGGAATTTAAAGAAAGATAAAAACAAGTCTAAGTGTATTTATCTGGCACATTTCTTGCCACTTATTATCTTCTGTAGTTGTTAGAGGTGAAACCTAGAAAAGCAAAAAAGATTTTGTGACACATTTTTCACAGACTGATTCTCTCCCAGAACTCAGATGCCTGAAAGGGTTACCATGGTATGCTGACACTACTCAGTTCAACCTCATTTGTGGTATCTCTGGGCAGAATCCCACCACAGCCACTAATGACACACAGTAGAGTGCTCCTTACCAAAGGGCAAATGACCCACCCCTTCTGTTACAGCTGAGAACATCTTGCCTTAGATATGGTAACTGTAGCCTGCTTCTTCAGAGAAGGATCACAGACTTTTTCTCCCAGCTGGTTCAGTCAGTGGGGTTCTATCTCCTCTGCCTTGGCCTTGTTTACATTTAAAATCTTGTGCTGGATTTTCAGAGGGACCTTAGACTGATGCAAGGTGCATCAAGCAATCATCTTGAATCAAATCCAGGTGCACCAAATACTGTGTGCCGTATTTTGAAAAAAAAAAATTCTCTGTGGTAAAGCCCCCCAAAATGATGCAGGAGGATCACTGTGTTAAAAATATGATGCATGGGATGAGAATGACACAAGTTGAGCCAACAATATGATGCATAGAGTGAGATAGAGCAAAATTGATGCAAGCGGAGTGAGAAACATGATGCATGAGTGAGAAGGAGCAAAAATGACGCAAGCGGAGTCAAAAATTATGGCGGATGAAACAGCCTCTGGAATCAATATTTTACATGCTACAAACAGCATTACAATGTCTACAGTGCAGGACTCTTGCAGCAGAATGCCATACATAGTACCACAGTCAGGTCTGTCTACCTGCTGTGGGCCTTGTATATGCTCTATTGTCAGTTAGACCAGCTCTGGCAGTTCTAACAGTGGCATGCATCTTTGACACAGCACTGACACTTTACACCTTAGAAAATCCAAAACAAGAGGATGGTGTGTTAGTTTCTTTTGATGCAAGCCCTGTTGCAACATGGCAGACCAATTTTTTTTGATGCAAGCCTGATGCAAACCACTTTGGTGGAGCAGTTGGGCTATACATTTCCTTTACACTGGACCAAGGTTCAATTGCCTCTCCGAGATACAGGACTGGATGAGTGCCAGCTGGTTGAAGCTGAATCCTAGCAAAGACTGAGGTTCTGGTGGTGGACCTGGGTCATCGGGGAGAGGGGTATTTGGCTGGATGGGCCACCAGGCTTTTGCTTGATGGCTGCCAGCTGGTAACCTCTGAATGGGTGTGAAGCCTGGGTGTTAATCTTGACAAGGGATTGACTCTGAAATCTCAGGTGTCCTCCATCGCCAAGACCTCATTTTATCATCTGAGAAATATCACCCAGATCAAGCATCTGGTTCCGCCTGGTGACCTTCTGTCTTTGGTCCATGTCTTTGTGATCTCTCACCTTGATTACTGCAATGCCCTGTACCTAGGGCTACCAAGGGTAGATATTCGCCACTTGCAACTGGTGCAGAATGCTGCAGCCAGGTTTTTGACAGGGTTGTCTCAATCTAGCCATATCACACCTGTGTTGCACAAACTGCACTGGCTGCCAGTCCAGTGGTGAATCTCCTTCAAGGTCAACTTGCTGACCTATAAAGCCATACACGGTCAGAGACCGAGCTACCTACAAGATCTCCTTCATCCCTATTGCTCCCTCCAGCCGCTCTACTCCGCCGATGAGGGATTGCTGGAGATTCTCAGGGTTCGTACTTTTGCTTTTGCAGCCCCTACCCTGTGGAATTCTCTACCTCATTCAGTTAGAGGGAGCCTGACTGTAGAGAGTTTTAAAGCAGCTCTAAAAACGAATTTATTTTCGCTGGCCTTCTTGGCCGATTAGTATTCATTGTTTTTATACTAGAGTTTTACTGTTGAAGTTTAGATGTTTTAACTCTGTAAAAGCACTTTGATACTTGTTGACTTGCGCTTCTTATAAAGATTATTATTATTATTGATGCAAGCAGTGTTAGAAAATCAGAACTGATGGAAGTTTTGATGCAACTTGCTCCTTGCATCACTCTTTTCTGGGGTAAGCACTTTGTGTCATTCTCAACCCTTTGAAAATCAAGCCCCATGTCTTTTTTTTATGAAAGGGAAGCAGCTGTTTGACGTTTAACCCAAAACAGAAAGACTTTTGGATGAAAAAGGGTGCTTAGCCCTTGATGTATAAGTAAAATGAAAAAAACCTTTGCAAGAAAGAAACTGTTGCTGTTTTAACCCACCTGTGAGAGCCCTGGAATGCTCATAGAAGTAAAATGTTTTATAATAAACAGTTAACATAGCTGGTAGGACAAAAACAAATCCTGGGTGTTACATCTGTTACAGACCACCAAATATGAAATGAAGATTTGTGCAATTTTTATTCATGATTGTAGACCTTTATAAAAAAAACAAGATTACAAACATTGGTACTTGTCCTGAATGCCTGACAGACTGCCAGGAGAAAAGGGAGAGAGCACATCCCAAATGGGACAGTACCTTTGTTCCTAGGGGGGCCATATAAAGTCACTGGAATGCTACGTACTACATAGGCACTAAAGGGTCACTTGCATGTCATTATAGCCATTATCAGCTCTGCACAATGCCTCCAAGCACAAATGCCTGAGGCATTGTTCAGAGCCTTGGCCATTTCCCCCACCCTCACCTGATCCCTGATCCCTGAGAACTGTCAAACTTCCCGCTAGTCTAGTGGCCCCTCCAGTGACTGAGAAACTGCCATAATCCCTGGTAGTCTAGTTGTTTCTCCAGTCCATGAGAAACTGTCAATGTCCCTGGTAGTCTAATGGTTTATACAATCCCCAAGAAATGGTCAGTATCCCTGGTAGTTCATTGGTTCCCTCATCCCTGAGAAGCTGGCAAAATCCCTGGTAGTTTAGTGGCCCCCTGATCCCCAAGATACAGCCATAATCCTGGCCAGTCTAGTTATCACCTCTTGCCTGATCCCCAATTGAACAGAAATGTCCCTGGTAGTCCACTGGTACCTACTCTTGCCTGATCCCCAATATAATGACGGTACCCCCTGCCCATCCACTCAGTATCCTCTGCCACCACCCCATTTCTGGCCCAACTCACTCATAAAGTTCCATGCTCAGCAAGTCTGCCTTCAGTTCTATAGATGATGACAGGCAGAGACCCTCAACATATCACCACAGCAAGCCAACATCTGAATGACAGGGAGTAAGTTTACACATATTGAGGAAACAGTTGTTTCTACAGTATGTGCAAGCTTGCTTTCTGTCATTGAGATGGTGTTGGGGTGTGTGAAGGGTCAGTGCTGGTCGAAGTTTGCAGATCTAATGACAGACATAGTGGGCATGGCACTTTATATGTGAGTTTGGAGTAGGCTAGGTGGGGGGTGCTGAGTGAGTGAGCTTGCAAGAGGGATAAAGGGATAATCATTATAATGGGGATCAGGCAGAAGGGGGTACCACTGGACTATCAAGGATGTTTATATGCAATCAAGGATTGGGCAGAGGCAGCCCCCTGATGAAGAGTGAGATACTAGAAGTGCCAGGGCAGTAGTCATCAACGTTCATTCTGTTTCCACCCTATATGGAACACAAATTTGGAATACAATTAATTTTTATATCAAGTCTGGTTTATGGTATTTCTCCGGAGTGTGGGTCCACTTCTTTCTCACAGCCATTAGATTACCAGGGATATTGACAGTTTTGTGGGGGATCAGGGGGATCACTAGACTACCTGGGATTCTGACAGTTTCTCAGGTTCAGGGAATCACTAGACTAAAAGGGATTATGGCATTGTCTTGGAGATTAGGGAGACCACTAGGCTACTAGGAGATCTGCCAATTTCTCAAGGATTGGGAGTGTGTGGCCACTAAACTTTCAGAGATTTTGACAGTTCCTCAGGAACTGGGGGGTTGTGCACTACTGTGGCACATCAGTAAGGGTATAGCTTTGGAAGAGGTAAATAGTGCTGCCATGGCAGCCTTTTACAGCTTCTGAAATCCACTTATTATACCACTGCATCCTGCATGCTGCAGAGTGCCCTCATTTGCATGGGTACAGTGGTGTCTTGAGTGCAGTTGTACCATCCATTGACCATCATCCACCAGGGCCCTTTAAATATTGCTCCTTCCCGGGTTGAATGCACTATACCCAGTTAGCACAATACTGTTCATTTTAGTGCCATGCTAAGCTTCTGAAAATGGGGGTCCTCTTCCCCTCTACATGTAAGACACACTCCTTTGCTTCTTTGTAGTAAGCTTCATAAATATTTCATACTATAAACCATCAGTTTATAAAATTCCAGTCCCTCTACTGTCATCGTCATGAATGTTAGCATAAATTAAAGCAGAGGTAGCCAGGATACAATGCAATACTTTGCAGTAAATGCCATGTCACAAAAATACTGCATGACAAAAGGGCTTAATTGCCATTGAACTATACTGTCCTCTGCAGCATATTACCACACTCTGCAGCACTCTGTAGTAATACTGCAAGTTACTGTGTTACATCCTGACCAGCACCATTGTACGTGTATTTTTCATGCCTCAACATGGATAAAATTATTCATACTTATCAGCCTCTCAGCTTTAAATTGCACTCCACTAGCCCTCAAAATGCATGCAAATGGTCAATAAAGTGAGGAAATTCTCAGAACACAAGCTTTCAGGCAACACAGAGCCCTTCTTTGGATATACAGATTCTACAAGAAAGAGTTGTAGATATAAAAGCAGTATGGTTTTTAGGAGGTGTTATCAAGTATGGTAGGTGGAAATAACCCTTTACAAATATATATATATATATGGGATACATGATGGGCATGAGTGGTAAATGGAAAATATTTTCACTCCTGCAGAGTGAGCCTGGATATTTCACGAGAGCCGAAGGCACGAGTGGAATATACAGCGCTCACGAGGAAGGAGTGAAAATAATTTTCATATTCCATAATGTGCCCTATTTATACAATGGGGCAGTGTTGCAAAATGTACAATTTGTGCTGGATTAGCATGGGTTTAGCGTGGGTTTTGGGGGTGCAATAAACGGTATTTATTTTAACTCTGCTGATGTCATCATGGTTTATTTCACTGGAATATGTCTCACCCCCATTGTATAAATATATATATATATTTTTTTTAAACAGGAGAAGCACTAAGCTGAAAGCTTGTTTACAGGTGCGATCTGGGAGCACAAGGAACTTAAGTGACTTGCTCAGGGTCACACAGTATGCAAGTTGAGGCTGTGGAATTCAAACCCAGGTCTCCAGATTTACAGCTCAGAGCCTTAAACCACTGCGCTATACTGCCTAACAAATGTGGGTGATGATTCTCTTGATAAGGAAGTACTGTATCCCCTCTTTCATCTGCCAGTCTCTGTTCATCCTAAATGTTGGCAGATAAAAGCGGGTGGTGGATAATACTGGGTGTCGGTTAAAGGGGGAGATAACGTTTCTGGAAAGTGGGATAGGAGCTCACACTGGCAGTAAGCAAGGGTGGCAGATGAAAGGGGGCAGATAAAGGAGGGAGCACTGTATCATACCTAGAGATCAATAAATAATTTGATGTGTACAGAAACAAAAAAATACAGCCTTGGAAATTCTAGGTGGTTATAAATCAAACTGGGGATGCAAACCCTGTCCGATTCTTGAAAGGCTTAAGCTTGTGGTTTAATAGCTGAAGCAACAGCCATGCCCCCCACCTTTCCTGACCTATTTAAACTCTCCCTTCTTGCTTCATTCAGAAGCATTTTTTCTTTGCCGTCGGAGGCTCTGTTGGACTTCACTCTCCTGTTGCATTTTTGGAATTTCTGCTTAATTGGTGTTGTCATTCTCCTGGTTTGTGTTTCTCCTACTTCTCTCAGTCTGTATTTTGGTTTTGCCACTGGCTGCTGCTTGCTTCTCTCTGTTGTCTGTGTCTGCTCGACTGTTCTGGTGTGCTTGTGTTTCTTCAGTTTTCTTTCTTTTGGTGGGTGGGGTTCTAGTTTTCCTACCATCCTGCTTCTTCCCTTTGCTTGCATTGTGTGACTTTTATAGTTTTCCTAGTGTTTTTCTGTCCTTTTTTTTTTGCCTTGTGCATTCAGGCTCCCATTTGCTTTATTATACCTTTAGCAAATCTCTCTGTTCAACTGCAATTGTTATCTCTGTGCTATGCAGCTCTCATGTTCTCCTGGCTCTAATAGTGTGCACATCCACCTTAATTGTTTGCACCTGCACTGGCTTTACTCAAGGCTGTCTCTATTTAGGCAGCTGCAACTCCCAACTCTACTATTCTCCTATGCTGCTTCTACTCCTTTTGGCATTTTCTGCTACAGCCTATCAGACCAAGTTCCTTTACTTCATACCTTACTGTGCTATGAATGAAAGCAGTCATACCGAATGGGGAAACAGGGAGCTCCTCTACAGTTTGGGGGGGTTTCCTGCCCTACCATCCGAATTACACTCTATCACAAATTTACTGTTGTCCTAGTCCTACATGCAGGACTCATATACATTTGTAATCATAACGCAAACTCTCACTACTTTTGCCTGTGTAGTAAATCCAAGGTGTGTCAGCTGGCTACAGCCACTAGCATTTAAACAGTATGTTTCTAATTTCTGTCTATACTGAAACCTTCAGTCATTAAATTAGCTGTTTGATTTCATGATGATTAGCTTGTGGCTTCCCTGTTATTCTCATGGCAGGGGACTGCAATGTCACAGTGGGGCATGATGGCTCCAAGTAGCAGGAGCATGCATTATGTAAGTTAAATTACTTTTGCCCTGCTCCTTTGCCATATTCCTGCATACTCCTAAACAACTTAATTACCAGCTCTCCTACTACTGCTCCTGTGCAAACTAAATGTCATTTAAGGTAATCATGCATAAACCATATTAATTCAATTACCTAAATCTCATCGATTCAATTTCTGGCACTCACAGCTAACCAACAGCCAGTGGCTTCAAGCAGCCTCCTACCACCTACCCACATCAATTTTACCCTGTTGCCTTCAAGTATTTTCAACGTCATTAATATTAGGCTTACATAATGAAATTGGTTGGCTTGCTTTTCACTGGCTTTGCTCTGAGATTCTTCATGAGTGTAAGTAGTGACAGAGTTAGAGGAGATGACAATGGTGTCAATTCAGTTTACTGCTTGTGGTGGTGGTGGTGGTGGGGTTGGTGAAAACCTGTGTGTGGGGGTAAAGGCATATGAATGGTGTGCAGATCATTTGCTGCAAGCCCTCCAAGTTTGATCAAGAAGTAGATGCAATCTAATTAGAATTATTACCAGCTGACAAACGTAATTGTCCCACTCTCTTTTTTGTATGTGTGGATAGGGGCAACAAAGGCAGTTGCATTCATGTGTCCTCTGAGATTCTTCATGTGTGGTTAGTGAGGCACATTGTCTTTGGAACTTTCTTCGCATGTGCTGTGCTCAAACCATTCCTGCAATTTGTTCATCATTAATGACAATGATCATGATGATTAAGCCAAGTGCCAATCAGTGTAGTATAAATGGCTGCATAAAACACAGGAGCAGATTTCTTTTATTCAGGACTGGGCTGGGCTAGTCTTATCCCCATCAAGTTAAGATAAATTGTGTATTTTAAATTGAGCTATTGTGTATTTGATTTATACATTAGTTTAACTGTTAAAAATCAGTTTTGTGTGGGGAAATTTTAGCTGGTTTTCTATGATTCAAACTGCTGACTTCTGTGCTCCCAGGCCTATTACAATGTCATCAGCACAGTGTTAGCTACTCTATGATTGGTTCTGTTCTCTGCAAAGGTCAAGGAAACTGATTGTGACGTTATCTAATCCTAGATAAATGTTAACCCTGAGATTAGCTAGCATGATAAACAAATTTGACAGGCAAAATGTGTCACCACTGGCATTGTATAAATGACTGCATAAGGAACACTGCAGCAGATTTATTTTATTTAGGGACAGACAGAAGTCAGCACCTTACAGAATAGTAGAAGGGCACACATGATGCCTCATGGCACTAAGCACCAACACTTTTTAAGGAAAGCACTTTTTATTTATGTACAGTATTACTCGTAACATAACTTTACAAACAACAAAGTGGGAATTCCTTCTTCTTGTGCACAAATCTATCATGTGCAGGCTCGTCTTTTTATGTTTGCTTGCATGCATGCGAAAGAAACATTATGCAACAGCTTAGGAGAGAAGCAGGTTGTGGAGGTGCAGCACAGTGGCAGCCAAGGAAGGCACTGCATTTGGAAGCTTGGCACTGGTGGACCAATGGAGGCACAGCGTGCTGATAACACTGGTCCCCAAAAGTGCCACCAAGTACAAATGTTTTCACTGCAGCAATCAGGGGCTGCCTCGTCATTGCAGTGTCAGTCATTCCGCTGCAATGAGGGTAAGACCCAACATTGCAGGGCGGAATGTTAGCTAGCGTAATACTGTTTGTGAACATGGTGGGTGGCTTGCCGCAGCATTCACAAACAGTATTATGCAGCCCCCAGTGCCAAGGGGGTGCCCAATCCCCCTCAGCAGCATGTGCCCCCCAAACAGTCTTTGTTTGCCGACGGGGCCCCAGTCCCCATCAGTTTCAGTCCCCATCCGAGTTTCATTTGCCGATGGGGGAGCCCACTCCCCATCAGCATAATCTCCCCAATCCACAGTTACTTTGCCAATGAGGAAGCCCGCTCCCAGTTGGCATAATGTCCCCCCCCCCACAAAAGTAGGTTTGTGCTGAGGGGGTGCCCAATCCCCCTCGGCTATTGCACCCCAACAGATGTGCCGACGGGGTGCCCAATCCCCCGTCAGCTACTGTCGCATCCCTCCCCAACAAAACACTAGGTTGGCATGCTAGGAGCCCACCCCAGTGTGCCAGATGTCCATGTTAAATGTCCCTGTAAAAAAAAAAAAAAAAAAAAGGACTGCAATGTTCTTTCCCTTGTAAAGTAAAAGCGGTTCCTCGTCCGAGTCTGGCAGCCCTTCCCAACCGCCTCCCACCTCTTCGCACCTCTGCGCACCCTGCCTCCCACACACCCTCACCCTGTACTTACCTCCGGAGCCCAGTGCGACAATCTTCGCTGGACCGGGAACACGTCTGCACTCTTCAAAACCGACCATGGACTGAGGAAATACCGGTAAGCTGTATAATGGCATAAATAGGGTTTTTTCAACTTTGGTGCATATCTCAGGCATTTTTGTGAATTTTGGCACCACATTTTCAAAATGGGTTTCTTGGGACCCCTCCTCATGAATTCAGCCACTATCATGGTGTTATTTGGTCCCGAAAGGTGATTTCGCAATCACTGCACAGAATCAGCTTTTGGGACTGATTAATGAAACAAAAGTGCAAGTGTTCATGAGGTAGGCTCTCAAAAAGTCTATGTTGCAAATTTGGTGGAAAAAATCCAAGAAATGACTGTTTCACGAGCATGCGTTGCGCAGTTGCTATGCATGCTCATAACTTCATGAGTTTGCAATGTTTTCACTACAGATTTTCAACATTGCCATTTTTACACACCTCCTTATGAACAGTACAGCTGTCATTTTTCATATCCTGGCTGAAATGTGTTTTTGCACTTCTGGTGCAGAATAGAGTAGTCGCTGTGGGAAATCCATGTTTGGGACAATTATGGAAATCACTGTGACACTGTTCATTAGCAGAGGTCCTAAAATGCCTATGTTGAAAATTTGGTGATGAAAGTCCATAAAATGATTGTGTTATGAGCGTGCATTGTGCAGTTTCCATGCACGTTCGTAACTTCGCACATTTGCAATATTTTCACTCCAGATTTTTATCATTGCCATTTTTCTGGCCCTCCTTATGCACAGTACAGCTGACATTTTTCACATCCTGGCCAAAATGTGTTTTCGCACTGACAGTGCAGATTAGCGTGGTCGGTGTGGGAAATCAGTGTTCGGGACACATTACAAAAATCACATGACACTGTTCATTAGCAGAGGTTCTAAAATGCCTGTGTTGAAAATTTGGTGATGAATGTCCATAAAATGACTGTGTTACGAGCGTGCATTGCGCAGTTTCCCCGCACACTCATAACTTCGCACATTTGTAATATTTTCACTCCAGATTTTCAACATTGCCATTTCTATGAATCTCCTTATGAACAGTACAGCTGTCATTTTTTACATCCTGGCCATAATGTGTTTTTGCACTTCTGGCACAGAATAGCATGGTTTCTGTGGGAAATCAGTGTTCGAGACACATTAAGAAAATCACAGTGACACTGTTCATGAGCAGAGGTCCTAAAATGCCTATGTAGAAAATTTGGTGGCGAAAGTCCATAAAATGACTGTGTTACATGCATGCATTGCACAGTTTTCATTTATGCTCAGAAGTGGGAGCATTTTTAATATTCCAACTACAGATTTTCAACATTGCCATCTCTTCACACCTCCCTATGGATGGTACAGCTGTCATTCTTCACATCCTGCCCGATCTGTGTTTTCGTACATGTGGTGCAGAATGGCACTGTCGCTGTTGGAACTCAATGTTCGGGACACATTGGCAAAATCACACTGCCACTCTTCATGAGAAGAGGTCCCAAATGCTTTCATGAGGTAGGGTCACTAAAAGGCCATGTTGAAAATTTGTAGTGCAAATACCAACAAATGTCTGAGGCATTAGAGTTTCTAACCATAATGTCCTACCCTGTACAGACTGGCAGGCATCGGGGTGTGCCTTTGGATTTCCAACTGTACTGCTCATGCCATCCCACTCCCACCCCCCAGCCACTGACAGGCATCGAAGTGTACCTTGGACTCTTCGGCCCTAGACTTCACCCCATTCTCCTATGCTGCACCCATTTCACCATATGTCATTATGCAATGGGGTGACTGTAAAGCCAAACACCCTAAGGCACACCTCAACACATGTCGGTGTCTGCAGAATAGGGTGAGGTGACATGGCATGACCGTCATGGGTGACGACCCAAAAACTTTCCCCCAATACCTGTCTGTCTCTACAGGATGTAGGTGAGTTTTACGTGAACTTCAATACTTCACTGCCATTCCTATTCTGCATCTGTCTAACTCCTGCATTTCCACTGCTAATACCAGCAAGCAAACATTCTGCATTGACAAATACTTGTTGTCTGTTGCAGTCAGCTGGCCTACTCAAGGGGAAGACAGTAGTGTGCTGTTCCCAAATGAGATCCTGAAAGTGACCAACACCAGTTGTTAGCATCATAAGAAGTGCCTGGGCAAGCTACAACTGCCAGCTCCAGGAAGTGAAAGTAGTACTTTGAATGTACTTTCTTTCATCTGGTGTCCACTCCCTTTTCTGAGGCACCTTTTGTGTCCCGATGTACAGTATCTTTTACTTGGGCCAATGACTGCTCCCCCATTTTATTCATATTTTTAATTTAAAATTTTGTTAACAAGATTAATAGCACTGTGACACTTCACCCTTTTTGCAGACTAGACCCAAGTTGACACACAACACAAAATTCATAAAAATAAATACAAAAAAAATGATGCATAAAAGTATACACATTTACACAATTAATTACATAATATAAACTCACTACATCTGCAGACGTACTAAGCTAAAACCAAGTACATGGAGTGCCAGCTTCTAGTTCCATTATGACTGAGTTTTAAACTGCTGTTTATTTGGAGCTTTTCTTACAGTATTTCCAAATCAGTGTTGTTCTTGGTTTTCACAGCAGTGTATCTAAAATCTTTTTGGATTTTGTTGGTTCTACGTAAAGGTACCGGTAAGTTCAAGAACTTATCAGATCTTAAAGATTTAGTGCTGTCTTTGGGAATAAACATGCCTTCTAAAGGCCCTTCCCCATCTAATTTGATAACCTTTATCACAAAACAATTGTATACTTTATATCTCTTTGCTCGATACACAGATGTTTTAATGTTTTGTAAAGGGTACAGTTTTTTTAAAATGGCATATTCAATTTTTAGGCACAAACAATCACAGTTTATAGAACCTCATATAGTCAAGTGTACTCTTTTCTGCATTTACAAAAGATTAAGGTTACAATACATCCACTCTGAGTGATTTGGATGTGATGTCATTGCTGATGTCAGTGATAGGGCAAGTTTGCAGTAGGTTTGCAGATAACTAAACTGTTAGTTTTATGCTGTAGTCAACCTAATTAGTTCTGACTGAGGATTGTGTGTTTGAATGCAACTCAACTAGGTTATTACAACTTGGCTAGGGAGCATAGCAAATGCATCTATGTATGAGGGGGGTGGAAGATCTGAACTAAGTTAGGATTCATATATAGACTGATACATAACAAGGACAAGCATTGGTGAATGCTTTAATGTTTGCTTGCATGTTGCACATTATTAAGGGGATGACAGAGAACAAAGAGACACAGGGGTCATGATGGAAGGTGCTGTCCTTGAATTCAAGGGATCTGGCAAACAAGATGGCAAACCTTCAGGCACTGATGGTGGAAGGAGGAGTGGACATAGCTGTCATCACAGAGACATGGGCAACCCGATATCATGATTGGGACCTCATGATCCCTGGATACAGATTGTACCAGAAGGACAAGGAGAAGGGGAGGGGTGGGGGTGTAGCCTTATTCATAAGGGAGGGGATAATATGCACTAGGGAGGAGGAGGAGGGTGGACAGAAGCCTTATGGGTACTACTCCAGAACTCAAAAGGGAGAAGGGCTTGATTGGGGTGGTGTTCAGACCACCCTCACAGGACATGGAGTTAGACAGGGAACTGGAGAACCAAATCAGAAAACTAAGAGTTAGAAGAAACATCATCATAACAGGTGACTTCAACCTGCCTGAAGTAGACTGGAGTACCTCACCTACCACCTGTGCCAGGGAGCAAGTCCTTCTGGAAGCTTTCCAGGACTTCTTTCTGGTGCAGAGGGTCACACTGCCAACCAGGGATGGTGCCATACTGGATCTGATACTGTCAGATGGACAGCATGTCCAAGAAGTAGCAAAGGAGGGCCTCCTTGTGGGCAGCAACCACCGCACGGTGTGGTTTTACCTCAATATGGGTGAAGAAACAACCAAGACTGAGACTAGAGTGGTGAACTTCAAGAGGGCAGACTTTAGAGGAATGGAGGACATCCTTGTAGGGCACCTTGCAAAAATCAGGCCAGAGATGGATGAGGAGCAGAAATGGTCCATCATTAAGTTTGGTCTATAGGAGGCCACAAACACCTGCATGAAGACCCAGAGTAAAATGTCCAGGACCAAGAGACCAAACTGGTTCAACAAGGGCATGGCAGCAAAGGTGAGGGAAAGGAGGGTGGCCTTTCAGAAGTACAAGCAGAGAAGAGAAGAGAAGAGAAGAGAAGAGAAGAGAAGAGAAGAGAAGAGAAGAGAAGATTTATTCAGGGGAAATCCATGGAGGCAGGGAGAGTGGTCAGGGCAGTTAAAGCTACAGAAGAACTAAGGCTAGCACAGGGGATCAGGGAAGGTGAAAAGGACTTCTTTAGATATATAAGGAAGAGAAGAAGCAGTAAGGAGGGGATTGTAAGGATTAAGAAGGGGGATGGTTAAAAAATAGTAAGGGTCAAGGCAGAGGCACTGAATGAGTACTTCAGCTCTGTCTTCACTAGGGAAAAGGACAAACCAATGCCACAGGGGAAGATGGGGTAAGAATGGGGGGATGAAAAAGGTGAGGGATCAATGATGACAGGGTCTTAAAGTGTCTCAGGGCTCTTCAGGTAGACAAGGCACCTGGCCCAAATGGTGTACACCTGAGAGTTCTGAGAAAACTGGTGGAGGTACTGGTGGACCCCCTGGCAGATCTGTTTAACACCTCACTGGAGATGGGTGCATGTCGTGGGACTGGAGAATGGCATGTGTGGTGCCACTTCACAAGAATGGGCCCAGAGATGAATCTGGTAACCACATACCAGTCAGCCTAAACTCCATTGTAGGCAGGTTAATGAAGACCATTCTAAAAGAAAGGCTGGTAAATTTTCTGGAGGTTAACAGTCTCCAGGATGATAGGCAGCATGGGTTTGTCATGGTGAGGTCATGTCAGACAGACATGATAGAATTTTTCGACTGGGACACAACGTCATTGGACAAGTGCCAGGTGGTGAATGTCCTGTACCTGGACTTTAGTAAGGCTTTCGACTCAGTACCACATGGAACTGAGTAACCTGGGAGTTGGGGACAGGCTGCTGGGGTGGGTCAAAAGCTGGTTGCAAGAAAGGAACCAGAGAGTGATGGGAGGGGGAGAACTACCCAAGCCTAGACCCATAACCAACAGGGTTCCACAGGGCTCAGTACTCGGACCAGTGCTATTCTACATTTTTATTGGTGACATAGCGGAGGGGGTCAGAAGTAAAGTCTGCCTATTCACAGACAATATTAAGCTCTGTGGGGGGCGAACACAGAGGAGGGGAGACAGGAACTCAGAGAAGATTTGGCCAGGCTAGAGAAGTAGTCTGGAATCTGGAAGTTGGGGATCCATGCCAAGAAATCAAGGTCATGCACCTGGGAGGAAGGAAACCAGGTGCCAGCTACTGGGTGGGGGGCATACAGGTGTCCAGCTCGGAGGAAGAAAAGGATCTGGGGGTGATAGTCCAGGGCAACATGAAACACTCTGCACAGTGCTGTAAAGCAGCAGCCAAAGTGAATAAGATGTCGGGATGCATTACCAGAAGAATTGTCTCCAACAGGGAGGAAGTAATTCTTCTCTTATACAGGTCTTTAGTGAGACCACACTTGGAGTACTGTGTGCAGTTCTGGTGCCCTTATATGAAGAAGGACATCAAACTACTGGAGGGGGTCCAATGAAGGGTGACCAAGATGATCCAGGGAATGGGGGACAAACCATATGAAGAGAGATTAAGGGATCTCAATATGTATTCCCTGGAGGACAAAAGGGAAAGGGGGATATGATAGAAACCTTCAAGTACCTAAAGGGTATAAACAAGGTTGGAGCTGAGGGCATTTTTTTATTGAAAAATGTAGGGGACCACAAGGGGGCACAGTCTGAAACTAGTGGGGGTAGATATAAAAAGGAAATGAGAAGGCACTTTTTCATAGAAAGAATATTTCTAAGTGTAATGAGCTGCCAGAGGAGGTGGTATCCTTGAATGCGGTGGGAGGTTTTAAAGGTGGGTGGGATGGGGCAAGAGGGAGAGTTGCAACAGGAAAGAGGAATGGGAGGGGGAAGAGAGCGTGGGGGAGGATAACTCCAGGGAGTAAGGGGGGGCAGCTCCAGTAAAATAGGCTGGACTGCACACTTGAGCAGACTTGATAGACCAATTCAGTCTATTTCTACTGGCAATTTTTCTATGTTCATATGTTCATATTATTTCTTTGTTCTCTCTACAATATTTTTTGCAGCTAATTTGTACTCCCACCAGCTGGGCTCTTACCAGTACTGACCTTCCCAGTCACATCACCCCAGCATCCCATAGACTTACTGTCCAACTCACATCATCTCCACAGTGTAGTCCCCCTGTGGTGGGTGTGGCTCAAATACCATGAAACAGATCCTTGGATGAGAGGTGCGCCATGTTGCCAGGTGTGGGGCCTGCAGATGGTTAAATTTCCTTCACCCTGCCTACCTGGTAGTTTTTCTCCTATTTTTTCCCAAAGAAGAGCAGCAATGCAATGCCACCCAAGATGGCTCTGCAAATGCTTCTGCATGCAGGACATTGGCAGCCCCTGCTCCTCCCACCTCCAATGTTGGGGTCCATGGCTGCTCAGCCCCCAGTCACTGCTAGGAACCAGGCTTACACTGGGCACCACATCACTTGCTCCCTGGAGAGGCAAAACAGTCCATTGGATACTCAATCCTCCTCCCCCTGGCCAACCCTCTGATGTCCTGAGTTCACTCCAGAACACAGGTTGTAGGTGCCACAGATGATAGTGCTACTGCTGTGTCAGCTGGCCAGCGTACTCTCTACAATTTGTGATTCAGTTGCTAAGCAGTTGGTAATACTGCACTAAACATCTAATTGTCTTCTAAATTGTTTCTAGTTGCAGAATATTTAATACCAAGGAAGAGAAATCTCTCTGGAAACCCTATATCCTACCATGTGAGCCTATAGCTTAGAGATAGAGCAGTGAGACTGTATCCTGAGGTATGGGTTCAATTTCCTGTTGGTCACATTATTTCATTCTCAATTTATATTGTGTAAAATAAATTGGTATGGTTAGTATGTGAAGGAGGGCAACTCTTAGCAATATTGTGTTTAGAGCATTTAAATAATGGTTTTAGGCATGGTGCATGAAGGAAGGTGTTGGATACTGTATACTGTCACCGCAGCAATGGATAAACAGTGAAGACCATCACAGCAACAGAATCGACTGTTCGCTTTGATGGTCCTCAGGTTTTCTGACTCTGCTGTCTCTGGGGAGTTCACCCTCTCCCTGAAACAACTTCAACTAGGAGTTGATAATCTATAGTGTGGGGTGTGTTGGTGGCAGTGTCCCCCACAAGGGGGGTGCAGAAGTTGAAGCCTTCCAGAAACAACACTTGTTTCCACTGACAGGACAATGCCAGCTGTCGGCATTGTGCAGTCACTGTAATGTCAATCAACAGAGTTCCTGTTGATGTGGTTTGATGGAACTGTTGAATACATCAGGGACTGGGGACCAATCTTGAAGGATAAGGGCCTGTATGGGAAAGATGGTCAGCATCCTTCTAGTAAGGGGACTGCAGTGCTTGATGGCAGGTTTAAATGCTATATGAATGAGCATTTAAACTACGCAGGGTAGTGGTGAAGTCAAAGGAGGCAACAAATGGCTTCCCCGGATGGTAAAGTGGATGAAAAAGTGTTAGGGAGGGAAGACAGTAGTGGAGCAAACTCCCCTAGAGCAGATGTAGAAAAGGGACAGGGATAGGAAAGAAGAAAATGGGAATGTGACGCAGGTAGAGGATGACATAAGATTAAAGGGACAAGATATGGTGAACATGAAAAGGCTAGGGGTGAGTCAAGGGGTAACCCAGGCAAATCGGTAAATCATCAATCATGGTTTTTGAAGGTCAGTCATGACTGATCATCATTAATCATCAAATGTTACCATAAGATCATCAAAGGAGATCATGATCGAAGATCATCATCATGATCATAATTTAATCATCAAACATGAACTTTCAAATCACCATCTGATGATTATTGATTATTTTTGTAAGCTTAAATCAGCATGATGGTTGTTGATGATCTGTGGATGATGAAGTGATGATCATAGATGATTATATTAGTTCAGTATTATAAGATTGCAAGTCACCGAATTAATACTTAAAGTTTTATTTGTTACAATTATGAAAATATGAATGCATATAACAGCAAAGACACATTAATTAATAATTATGATGTAAATCATGTGAAGTCAAGTTTTAATCTCATTAGGAAGAGTACATGCAATGTTTGGTACAGTATACACATTTGCATACCTAATTTGGATATTTCAAAAGCACAGTTTATGGATCATAGCAATGGTAATTTCTATTTTGCATTGACAGTATTAGTTTGCAGACCATTAGAAAGAGTTTTGAGAACAAATCAGGTTCTTTTAAGAACTCACCACAACAATAAAAGGAACCATTTAATGGGGCAATATAAACCAATATGAGCCTTTTTAACTCCAGTAAGATGTGAGGTATCAGAGTAAGTATAACTAAAAGCAGTGGGCTATCAAAGAAGAGGTATCATCCATTAAAGATGTCTAAATACAAGATATATTCCAAAAGTATAGAGAAAAGATATATTGATTTTTTTAAATGTATTACTGTAATCTTGACCATGGGAAGTCATGAAAAATCATGATGATATGAGATCATCATTAATCTCAATCACCATTTCCATAACTTCATGGTTTTTGATTGGCAGCCATTTATCATTGATATTTAATTAATGTTAATTATGATCACAGTTATGGATTTTGAAGCTTGAACATGGTCTTTGAACATAACTGATAATGATTATTCATGATACTTAATTATAAAATCATATTTTCAGATGGACAGTTGGAAAACAAATCAGGCAGGAATTGAAGGAAGACACAGAGTAGCAGATGAGGGAAGATATGGAAATGGATGCACAGTAACACAATGAGCCTTGGTAACAAAATTCTAGACCTGGATGTCATCATGGTAGAGGCTAATGTGGATTTAGTTGCTGTAAAGACAGAGTTTTGGTGCACTGAGCACCACAGCTGGGAAATGAACATACCAGGCTACACTCAGTTCAGGAGGGAGAGAGCGGGGAGGAAAGGATGAAGGATTATATTATATGTGAAGGAGGGTATAACATAGAGGTACAGGAGCACAAAGAGGAAAATTAAGGGCTGTTATTACTATGGGTCAACCTGTTTCAGTGTCTTTACACATTCATCCAACCCACCCCAGGATAGACCTGGAAACAAGCTATCATAGCTTAGTGTGCCTTTCCTGGTCAAAAGTTACAAATACAGTAAATAAAGTGTACCCAGAAAATTAAATGAGTTGCAATTTTTTTTTTCATTAGGGTCCTGCTTTTACCCATTGTTATAATGTATTTACCCAAGATAGCCCAGATGAGGTACCACATTTCCAGTGGGTTCCTACTTCCACCTATTTCTATAACTGGGTGGTATGAAGCACTGGGAGCTTAAGTGAGTTGCTTAGGGTCACACATTGAATAGAAATTAAGGTCTATCCAATGATATGCAACAGCTGCTGTATAGTGACTGCCAATCTTTAAATTATGTTCTTTAAATGTGCAATTTGACTTCATTTCATTTTTCTTCAGTCACAAGATGTTAAAATGCTGCCAGATAAACTCTAAACGTGATACAGTAGCATACAACACTTGTTAAAACCGGTGTACTGTTAATGTGAATACCCGATATATTATAAATGCTTGTCAAGAATAATTGCAGTTGTTTAAAAAGGAGAACCTATTTATAAAAGTAATATAATTATAGCATAAATATTATCAGCAAGCAAGTCTTTTTTTTGTTAGAATCCCAAACTAGCAAATAAAACTAATCTATAAACATGAACTTTCAGCAGCAGTGTAGGATGGGGCTGCAAATACACAAAACTGTGATGTACATAAAAATACAAAACAAGCTTGATAGCAAATAACAAGCATTGGTTGCTGCAAGTGAAACAAGAGGGATTACATCACAGACAATCCCAATGCTATGAATCCAAACTGATTCTTCGATAGAAACACAGTATGTGCACGCATAGCCCCTGTCATTCAGAAGGTAGTGTTAGTAGGATCTATACTGGTTGTCACCCACTGTTTTATCTGTCATGTCCACAGGCTTTCTGGGATGCATCGGGTACTGGACAGTGGACTGTGGGTGGGGGTGAGGAGGGTGCTGTGTTGGTGGTCTTGACTGGGGAGGGGGGATGTCATTTATCTTACAACAAGGATCTGGGCAGAGGAGTGTACTACTGGACTAATGGGGAGATGCCTTTACACAACAGAAGTTGGGGTGAGAGGGGGCAACCATTGGACTACCAGGGCAATTTCACATAAGGGATCTGGTTGTGAAGAGAGTACCACTGAACTACCGGGATACTCTCATTTCATTGTGGCAGTTGGGGGGTACTACTAAAATGCTAGGGATTTCTACATTAGTGTACAGGGATGGGGTGAGGGTGGGGGCAATAATCAAACCTCTGTGCAATGTTTCTATTGACACATAATTGACACATATGCATGGATATTCATGGAGACACTAAGCAGAGCTGCTAATGACATACAAATGGACCCTTAGCATTTTGCATGCCAAATGTGATCATTAGCATGTAGGCCTCTGAATATGCACCCCGTGGCAAAAGTGCTACACTGTTTCGGATAGGCTGTCACTTGGTTCCTGGGTGTCTGTTGACAGTGGGGAGCTATGGTTCACTGCACTTATACACTTTGTTGAGCGCTGCCACAGCCAGATATTCATATTTGCTGCCTTATAAATATGCCTCCCAGATGACTGTGTGCTATTTCACATGGGCCAAACAGCTTTGTTTGAAGATGGGACCTCAACTTCTAGTATGTGTTTACTATGAGGTTGGGTATTCAGTTAGTGAGACTGAAAATTTACAATGTGCTGTTTTCCAAAAAACAATAGATAATGTACTTGATAAAAAATGACTAAAGCACTGACACAAAATAAATTCAAGTCACTGAGATGATCAATACATGTGATCCTGCTCCTCAGGTATATCAGTTATCTAACTTTGCATTTTGTTTTCACTGTTTACTCCAAAGCATTCACATATCCCTTTGGAATCAAAGCTGAGGTGGAAAAAATAAGTGCTTAACAAAAAGTAACTCGGGCTCCAGAGATGTGTCTTGGCTGATTAAGATCATCCCACTGTAATGTCTTAGGGTTCCAGAACCATTTAGTTTTACATCTTCTATCTCAAATTGTAAGCACTAAAGCAGTCATGAGGAAAAACTCTTGATTAGCCAAGAGATATCTTCTGAACCCCATTTATTTATATTATCAAGCAAATCAGAAATATTTTATTTATATAGCACACACCACTTCCTTTGGGGCCTGTCAGTACCTTTGGTGCTTTATTACATTTGTCAAGATTAATTTTACCTATTGTGTGAATCAGCCAAGCATCACTTGTGGTCTGTATAGTTGCACAGTCAATGGACTGTATTACTAGTTGTAACTTTTCCCCATACAGTTGCACAGCAGGGCCCTAGCAGGCATGTCCAAAACACACCTGGGAGTTGCTAACATGAATCAATCAATCAATCAATCAATCAATCAAAATCTTTATTTATTCAGGCGAACATCATTGAGCAAAGCTCATTTACAAGATGGACCTGATTGGTCTTAACAATATAAGGTTACAGTTTTACACAAAAAACAAGGTACTGATTGAATACAAATACAAAGATTTATAAATGAAACAGGTATACAAATATTTACATATGTACAAGGCAATGTGACATTGGATCTTGGTTATACTAAAAATGAAAGAAACAAACAGTACTGGAGGGATAAAGCTAGGGTGATGGGACTTTGGGGGATCATTTTTGTACGAAGTAGGTTGGAGAAAAACTAGAAAACAAAAGTAGGGGGGCAGTGCAAAAAAGGGGTAGGGGAAAAGAGGGGTTGTGAGAGAACTAGGCCTTATGGAAGCAATTGCATGATTCTGGGAAGAGACTAGTGTACAGCTTTTTGAAGGATGTTAATGGAATGAGGGTATCCAATTTCAAGTTTTTTGAAGAGAATTCCAGATAAGTGCTAGGGAATAGCTGATTGCAGCCCTTCCATACCGGGTGCAGGTAATAGGAATCTTCAGCATGATGAGTTTATTGATCCTTAGGGCGTAAGGCCTAGATATGATCTGGTTGAAACAATCTGAAATGTAGGATGGGAGTTTGTTTGTCAGAGCTTTGTAGATCCAGACAGCAGCATTTTTATTTCTTCTATGGTGTAGGGATGTCCAACTGACTGCATTGTAGAGAGAGCAATGATGGGTGCTGAAGGGAAGATCTGTAATGAATCTAAGAGCTCTATGATACAAGGTGTCTAATTTATTTAAATGGGAGAGGGAACAGTGACCATAAAGGAAGTCAGCGTAATCAATGAGGGATAGGAATGATGCCAGGATTAATCTTTGTTTGGAGTCTCTGGTCAGGTAGTGTTTGATCCTATAAAATAGGCCAAGTCTCTGTCTAAGCTTTTCAGGAGCTCTTCAATGTGGCTAGTATAGTCAAGTTTATTGTCAATCCAGACTCCAAGATATTTGAATTTGTCCACATATTCCAGATTTTCACCAAGGATGGTAGATAATTGGGGAGGGTGAATGATGGGACAGTGGAAGAAAGCTCTTGGTGGCAAAGAACATAACTTTCATTTTCTTGGCATTTAATAGTAGTTTCTTTCTATTAATTTGTGCTGCAGGAGGAGAACCTCAGATTGTAAAGTTCACAGGCTTTTGATGGTGAAGGATTACTGACATATAGGACAGTATCATCTGCAAAGAGGTGAATATTAGATTGTGAGAGATTGGAGTCAATATTGTTGATGTAAATGGCAAAGAGGATGGGGTCCAAGATGGAACCTTGTGGTACACCTCTTAGGAGTGGTTTAGAGGTAGATAGGTCACCTTCATTTTCACCTGTTGTATTCTCCGGAGAGATAGCATCTGAACCATTTAAGAGAGTGAGTCAAGGCCTATGGAATTCAGAGGAGATTAGTAGTTCATGGTCCACAGTGTCAAAGGCTTTGCTTAGATCCAGAAACACAGCACAGATGTTACTCTTTTGTCTAAGTCAGTCTGCCAGTCATTTGTAACTTTTGCTAAGGCAGAGA
Source organism: Neoceratodus forsteri (assembly GCA_016271365.2). NCBI lineage: Eukaryota > Metazoa > Chordata > Ceratodontiformes > Ceratodontidae > Neoceratodus > Neoceratodus forsteri. Next base: position 652,859,580 of record CM057458.1, read on the forward strand.
TGGTGCTGTGCATGGATCTAAACCCAGATTGAGCTGGGTTAAGGAGATTATTGGTATCAAGGTAGGCACTTAACTGGATGTTCAATAACTTTTCAAGCATTTTGGACAGTACTGGTAAGATGGATATGGGCTATAATTGTTGAGGTCCATGGGATCACCTGCCTTAAATAGGGAAACACTTGAGCTGTCTTCCATATTGAGGGAATAGAACCAGTGGCTAGGACAAATTGAAAAGGTGAGTTAGGGGGGCAGCTATATGCAATGCTACTTTTAGAAAGTAGGGATCCAGAGGTCTGCACCTGCGCTTTTAGTTGTATCTAATTGGAATAGTAGGTCCTCTACTTCTTTTAAGAGTATTGGCTTAAGGAGAATGTGGAAGCAGCCTTTTGTCCCTCAGTAGATTGGAAGTTTAATGATGACCTCATTAGATTTGCAGGTGAGGAATCGAAAGCTAGGCCAGCTGTAGTGAAATGACTGTTGAAGGCATTCAAGATTTCTTGCTTGTCAGTGATTTCCACACTATTTAGGTGCACTTTGGGTGGTAAGACAGGGGCAGAAACTTGACCTAGGATCCCCTTTATGGTACCCCAGAATCTGGAAGGGTTGTGGTAGGAGGCATCCAATTCAGCTGTGTAGAAGGCAGCCTTGGCATTTCTCACTTGTTTTGTGCAGGAGTTTCTGGCTTTTCTGAATTGAAGCCAGTCATTTGGATCCTTGGTCTTTCTTGCCCTTTCCAGAGTTTATCTCTGGCAAGATGCGGATTTAAGGTCAGCAGAGAACCAGCGACAAGATTTGAGCTTGGTTCTGACACTGTGAGGGTGCATGTATATTGAGGGCACTTATGATAATGTCGTTTAAGACCTGTAGAGCTGTCTCTATTGAAGCTGTGAGATAGAATTCTTGCCAACGTGTGGTATGGCACAGATCATGAAGATATCCTGTGATATTAAGGTTCTTTTTAGACCTTCTTGGGAGAAATTTTGCAGGGTTGGGTGGCTTGATTGTTGATCTTATGCCAGCTATGGGACAGTGATCACTTATGTCACTGAATAGCACTCCAGCATGAGAATACAGATGAGGCTTATTAACCAACATAATGTCCAGTAGTGTGCTGTTGAATTTGTTCTTTGGATTAATCCTTGTTGGTTCTTTGATTAATTGAGTGAATCCATAAGTGTCACAAAAGGTTACTAGGGTGCAGATTCATTGGCTAGCAATTTAAATTCAGGTCACCTAAAATAATGGTGTCTTCAGGGCCTAGTTTAAGTATAGATCCCAGGTGGGATAGGAGCTTGAGGCCTGCTGAGGGGGCCTATAGCAGCCAATCAATTGAAAAGATGACATGTTGGGAAGGGTTATTTTAAGTGATAAACATTAATTCCTCTGGCTGTGATGTAATATTGAGGCAGGATGCAGAGATATTTGCTTTGATGTAGATGGCTACCCCACCGCCCCTGGATGGATGGTCAGATCTGAAGAGCTGATAGTTAGGAAGATTTATTTCACTATCATTTGTTGCAGATTTGAGCCATGTTTCGGAGATTACCAGAAAGTCAGGTAAGGTGTGTGCAACCCAGGCCTGTATTAGTGAGACCTTTTTAGGAGGCTGCAGACGTTGATATGAAGAAAACTTAGGCCTTTTATGGAGGCTAATTCAGCTGGGGAGATAGAGCTTCTGTGGGTCCAGGATTGATTTCAACAGTGCCAACACAGATCAGCAGAAAGAAAATTAGTTTAATGAGGGACCAAGTGATAGGAGTAGGGAGTAATCAGAGGATTTTCTTCTTGCTTGGGATCCAGTGTATAGAGGACGATGATCCTGCTGTATGATTATAAATTTTGTCATAAAGTACCAGCTTAATGGACAGGTATAGGGGGTCATTATAGTGCCAATAATGGAGCAGGGGGCTTGTGGAGTACAGAACTGGTTGTGAGCCTTTTTGTGGGATACCCCAAGGATTATAGTGCAGAAGCAGTAGTATATACTTGAGGAATTGAGGGACATCCATTGGGGATAGCAGAGGGGGGCAAGCTTGAGTAGCCGCCCTAATCACCAGGGCGTGGGCTGCTTCTGATTCTCCTCTGGATACGAGGAAGGTGAGAGACAAAGCAGCATTAGGAGGACAGCAGCATGGTGGAGGGTAGCTAGGGGTTAAAAATACTAAAGGTGGTGTGAAGAAAGGAGCTCGGGAATTGGCTAGGAGTTAGCTATGGGCGGAGATAAGAGATTCGGCGGGAAGGTGTATAAAAGAAACACCCAGGAAGGGGAGGGGGGGCAAAAATTTTGCGGCTTTCCCGTACCTTTCTGGCTGTCTCTCCTGGCCTCCTGGTTCCCTTCTCGGCTGCGTGGTCGCCGCCCGCCGGCTGGCGGCTCGGAGCCCCTACGGTCTCTGGGTACTCGAGGGCAGGGCCGGCTGGAAAGGAGGGGACAGAGGAGAGGGCAGTCAGAAAAAGCACTAGATTGCAGCAATCTGCAAGTGGTGCTAAAAAGATTTGCACAACAAAGACTGGGGTTAGGCGCCTATGTGTCTAGCCCAGCACAAGTCCCACCAAAGGACTGTAATCACAAAATCAGCAAGCAAGAAGGCATTTCACAAAATTATACAATAATAAAAGGTAAAACAGCTCTTTTGGAGAATTTTACATTGAAAGAGCAGTAATCCGGCCAGTTTTGGAGGTGCAAGCAAAGCAAAAGTCAATGGGGAAGGCGCACCAATCAGAGGCAAGGCTTAGCTGGCGGTCGCCTTCCGATTGGCTGCGGCTGTCCCGTACCTTTCTGGCTGTCTCTCCTGGCCTCCTGGTTCCCTTTTCAGCTGCGTGGTCGCCGCCCACCCACTGGCAGCTCGGAGCCCCTACGGTCTCTGGGTACTCGAGGGCAGGGCCGGCTTTCTGGCTGTCTCTCCTGGCCTCCTGGTTCCCTTCTCGGCTGCGTGGTACGCGCCCGCCCGGCGCTGGCTCCCGGGCCTATGGTCTCTGGGTACTCGAAGGCAGGGCCGGCTTTCTGGCTGTCTCTCCCGGCCTCCTGGTTCCCTTCTCGGCTGCACAGTCGCCGACCGCCCGCTGGCGGCTCGGAGCCCCTACGGTCTCTGGGTACTCGAGGGCAGGGCCGGCTGGAAAGGCTGGAAATGAATGCATTCACTCCCAGTTGCTTGCCATGCTGCTTACATTTTATTTCTTTATACTTAAAGCTCCAATGTCACTTTCTGGGGGTGGTGTTTTAACAACCAAGTAAAAGAACTCACAGCTCATACCAGGCCATATATTGGGGAGGGGGGGGCAGAGGCAGTTCTGGTAATTGTCACGCAAGGGAGACAATATCAACAAGACCCTCTAAGAGAAGGGGACATCACTGTGTATTGCAAGACTGATGAAGCCCCCATGGGTAAAGCACTGCCACTGCAAGTTGTATTGAGCAGTACATGTTTGTAAGTGTGTGTGTGTGTGTGTGTGTGTGTGTGTGTGTGTGTGTGTGTGTGTGTGTGTATATGCCCAAGTATTTGTGTGAGTGTGTGTTTGTGAATGTACTGTCATTCAAAGCTTGGCACTACTCAGTACCATTGGTACTTAGATTGTTTTCGGTAGTGCTATGGCAACAGCATGATATTACTACAACAAACAATGACATTATAAGACAGCAGTAAATAGTAAGAGGATGCTGGGCTTTAAATTATTTTTGAGGGAGCTTCTGGGTAAATTTCCATCAATCTTCAGTGGGCGAACTCCACTGGTGGCAGTGTGGGGGAACTCCACAGGCACCAATATCCATCTTCAGCGGGAAACTCCATAGTCATCAGCATCCATCTTCGCTGGGGGAACTCAGCCGGCCACCGCATCCATCTTCAGTGACCAGCACCAGAAGAAACAGAAATGTAATGAATGTCGCTGTGTAAAAAGGTCAGGTGTTGAACGTGCAACAGTCATAGAAACAGTGGGTGGAATGTGCACATGAGAAATGGATATCAGCCAAGTTTTTAAATAGAAGGGCTGTGACTGACACTGACAATGACACTGATTACCTTTTTGAACTTGAATCTGCTTTTAAAAAATCCAGGACACAGAAGGAAGAGAAAAATATCTTCCAAGAGCATTGGGAGATTCTGTACCTATTTTTTCTTTCAAAAGCAGGAATCTCTGCTTATGACGAAATATTAATGCATGCAATAAAAAAAAAAAGGTTGCATAACATTATTTATTTATTTGAAATTACTCCAACTGGGATAACCCCATGAAATGCAACTTCTTATTTGCATTGCGGTTCCAGAAGGACCGAGGCAGTAAAACAGATTAACATAGACCAGCAGGCATAGTCACACACTGGCTAAACTGTACAAGGCAAACAAGCTAATAAAATGGTGTTACAGCAAATAAAGAGCATGAGCATTATTGTGCAACATGATCATGGTTTGGGAGAGGGGAATACTGGACCAAACAAAGACAGGGTTCTAAGGTGGCTGCAGACTGGACTTGAACAGTTTCAAGCTAGAAGCATTCCTCAGCTGGAGAGGAAGTTTGCACCAGATATCTGGTTCTGCAAATAAAAAGGCCTGTCTCCAAATTTATGCTTCATTCTGAAAATGGAGAAGGTTAGTGGTGTTGAATGGCATGAGTAAGCGCTTCTTGACTATCTGGGGGGGGGGTAAGGAGAAAAATCAGGGGCTTTCCCTTGCCCATAGCTGTACAACAAAAAAAGCCGGTGTGTAGCTATGTTTGCCTGAGGCACTTAAATAAAAACATAAGCAATGCAGTGTTGTTATACATACAGTAGCGCCCATGCAAGGGAGGAGGTTACAGAGTATCAAAACTGTTAAGTGAAACAAAACAAAAAGTGAACAAGAGAAATTAACAAAAAACACACACACACACATATACACACGAACTGGATCAAATGTTTTATTAGCAAGGGAGATCAAGTCAGGATAAGTGTCACTGTTTGGGGCAAAACAGGAAACCATTCATTGATGATCAATTTACAAAAAAAATTGTTGGCAGTGCAGCCAACTGATACCCTTTCTCGAGGTGCCCCACTTACCAGTGATATCTTGCAATGAGGAGTAGAGATTGCCTGATTTCATTCAGAATGGAACCACTGAAAAAAATGATTACAGTCCATTCTGTAGTCTCTGTTTGGATAAAGGATGTGACATAACAACATCTGCACAAGTAACAATTTGTTTACAGTTTTGGCATGTTGAAGAAGGCCAATCTTTTAAAAGGCTATTGCATTTGACAACTTTGACAGACAACTCATGGGGGGAAAATATTTTTGAGTCTGAAAAGCAGGGATGGGGTGGTAGAAGAAGCATTGCTACCATGGTTCAACAATGTTCATGAGCATGATGCCTTAGTGATTCACTGCTACAAAAAGACAAATAGAGATATTGTGAAGTTTTACTTCACCAGTGAAGTTCTGGTAAAGTGTCAAAATTGACCTTCATGAAACATTTCAAGAAGTTCCCACTTTGCACTTTGCAATGAGTTTTCCCAGTGAAGTGGCACTTTTCAGGCAAAGCCATGGCAATGTTGCAAGTGCACTAGTGAATTTGCATGACTTCACTTGAAAAAGTGACACTTCACCTGCCCAAAACTTCACAATGTCAGCACTTAATTCATGAAGCAAAGTTGGTCAGCTCTGCACATGTCTGCAAATAGTTGGCTAAAGATTTATGGAAGGAAGATTTCAATCCAACAGAGGGCTGGCACCAGTGTTAGAAGAGCTGAAACAACATACAGTATACTAGCACAGTACACATGGAGAAAAATGAAATGCAGACAACAGTGATGCCAGTTCCTGGCTTCAAGATGCTGTTCCCCAAAATCTTGTCTAGTTATGACTCTGCCAGTGTTTTTAATGGCAACAAAACCAGTGTATTTGTTTGGTTTGTTCGGTATGAGGATATTCACATTTAAAGATTAATTCCCATATGGTCAAAAAAGATCAAAAGTGCATCTCTCAATCCTCGCATGTTGCAAAATGACGGGAAATGAGAAATGCAAAATAATGGTCATCAGCGAGTCAGCCAAGCTGAGGTGCTTTCGCAATGTTTACCACCAGCCTGCTGTTTACATGAACACCCAGACCACATGGATGACTAGAGATATCTTTCCATCTGGGTTTGGAATTGGGATAAGAAACTCCATAATGGCAAGATTGCTCTGCTGCTGAATAATTTAATAGTCACTCTGACATCCTAGGCCTAAGGAACATCAAAATAACTTTCCTATTGCCTGTAACAACTTTTAATATCATTTTACTCTGTTTATTTTTTATTATTATTGTTATCATGATGCCTCTGTAAAATGTTGCTGCTGAGGTGGAGGCCTGGTGGAAGCTGAAAAGTACAGCCAAAGTTGTCACAGAGGTTGGGTGTGAACAGCAATAGTTATTTTGTTCCACTTAGACATCAAAGGCTGAGTCCTTCTTTGCTAAACTGTTTCTGTGTTGGGGGAACTTAAAAGGGTTCAGTTCCTTTGATACAAAAAGACATGTTCTGAGCTTAAACAAGGCCAGCTTCAAACAAGACAGTTTCCCACTGGTTAAGCTAGACAGGGGAACAAAAAAACTGAGACTGGAATCCACATAACCAGGCTAGAGACAGCAATGCCAGTTTGAACCTGTTCTACTGATAGGTTGTTCCCCAGACCATACAGATGGTCGAACCTGAGATGTCAGAGAGTTGTCTGCAGTAATGCAGCTTGGTGGGCTGGCCAACTGAATGTACAGTATTTGTGGTATGTGTTTGGCCCCGAGAAGTCAGTTATCATTTAGGATTCTAAACACACACCATCAAGGGTATGAATCTGCCATAACTCAAAGAGTTCCCAGTTGGGTTAGCGTCTCCTCTTCTTAGGATTTAGATAGGTGTGTGAGAGAGGTTATTCTGTGTGTTTTCAGTCTGTTTCAAAAGTCTTGCTTTTTATCTTTGTAGAAATATTGTATTCCTCATAGTCTTAGTGTGTAGTATCCTGCAACATGTAAATATCTTGGAGTATTAAATATTATTTTTATATTAAGTGCGGTCTTGTTTATCTGCCCCTTTACCCTCCACCCTTGTTTACCACCAGTGTGAGCTCCTGTCTCATTTTTCAGTAATGTTAATTACCCCTTTAACTGCCACCCTCTGTTATCAACCACCCTTTTTTATCGTCCAAATTTTAGGATGTACCGAGGTTAACGGATAAAAGAGGGAGCACTGTATTTTATGCTTTCTGTGACAGAGTCATTTCAGGTATAGGGCTTCAGATATATATATATATATATATATATATATATATATATATATATTTAGTATTTTGCTGGAAGTCAAATACTTCCATGGGTTAAATTTCTGGAAATCATTTTAGTTTTGCTGGAGTCAAAATACTTCCAGCTCTCAATTTTTGGAAGTCAAAATAATTCCAGTCTACAAATTTTGGAAGTCAAAATACTCCAAGTCCTAAAGTTTTTGAAGTCATAGGCCTTCAGAATACCTCACTATAACACCATCCACGGCACATCTACAGAAATACATTTCTGAATGAGTCTAGGAAAGGAAAACGTGCACAATAAATCAGTTACTTACAGTATGTGTTTATTTCATGAATTGTTCTTGCAGTTCCAAGTAACTCCATCATTCTTGTGTTAAGTTGTTTGCAGTGGATGACTGCTACATTTGCACACAGTCCACTCCACCCTCATTCCTTGTAGACAGCTCCCCTAAACAATCAGGTCCTGTGTACCATACACACACACATACACACCACACACACGTTTCCTCACCCATACCCTGTGCAATGCAACACAGTATGTGGAGACGCCTAATATTAAAAGGTCTCCCCTGTATACACCAGCCATCTTTCAGCCTTTCAACTTCTTGCACACACACACACACACACACACACACACACACACACACAAACTCACTACATATATAAACATACTTCCCAAAGTGCAGCCAAGTATGGAATGTTCTGGTAACATTTTATAAGCCAAAAATAACCATATTTCACCACCAGTTTAAGGCACCAACATGGTCAGGCCTCCATGTCTGGCACCCTAGTCATTGAATGCCATGGCCAGCTCCTGCAACATGCCTGCCCCCACAAACATAATCCCCACACATATGCCCAGTCCCTTCCACTGCCAACAATATATATATATATATATATATATATCTATATATACATTGCAAAGTGCAGCCACGTATGGCATGCTTTGGTAACATTTTGTAAGCATAAAATAACCTTTCACCACCACTTTAAGGCACCAACTGGATCAGGTCCCCATGTCTGGCACCCTAACCCCCGAATGCCATGGCCAGCTCCTGCAACATGCCTGCCCCCACCAACATAGTCAGTTTACCACACATATGCCTGGTCCCTTCCACTGCAAACATGGCCAGTTCCACACATACACACACACATGGCGTCTCCTACAGTAGACACCCTCCCCCACCAAGACACACATAGCCTGCTCCCCAAACCCAGACACAGTCTACTCTACCCTCATTCCTCATGGCCAGCTCACCTAAACAATCAGGTCCTGTGCAAAACACACACACACACAAAAACACACACACACACCATACATGTCTCCCCATACACTGTGCAATATAGCACAGTATGTGGAGCCACCTAAGATCACAAGAGCCCCCCCCCGGACACACCAGCCACCTTGCAGCCTTTCAAACTGTTGCACACACACACACACACACACACACAATATATATATATATATATATATATATATATAAACATACTTCCCAAAGTGCAGCCAAGTATAGCATGCTCTGATAACATTTTGCCAGTCAAAAATAACCTTATATCACTAGCAGTGTAAGGCACTAACATGGTCAGGTCCCCATGCCTGGAACCCTCACCCCCCCAAATGCCATGGCCAGCTCCTGCGACATGTCTGCCCCCACCAACATGATCAGCTCCCCACACATATGCCCGGTCCCTTACACTGCCAACATGGCCAGTTTCCCACACATACATCTGGCTTCTCCTACTATAGTCTCCATCCCCCACCACATCACACACAACTTGCTCCCCAAACCCACACACAGTCCACTCCACCCTCATTCCTCATAGCCAACTCACCTAAACAGTCAGTCACATCCCTCTATATCCTGTGCAATATGGCACAGTATGTGGAGACACTTAAGATCACAAAGGCCCCCCCAGACACATTAGCCATCTTGCAGTCTTTCAACCTGTTGCCCCCAACCCCACACACACACAAAATATATTCATACTTCCCAAAGTGCAACCAAGTATGGCATGCTTTGGTAATGTTATGTAAGCCAAAAATAAACTTATTTCACTACCAGTTTAAGGCACCAACAAGCCAGCCTATTTATACAACTGTTGTTCCCCTCTCTTATCCATGCCACATATAAGCAGTTCTTGTCTTTTCAGGTGCTCTAATAATTAAAAAAAAAACTAACTTTTTTCCAGTGATAAGTCTAAGTCTAGTAATGGACAAAACAGCGGGTTTCTTGCTTCTTATCTTTGTAGGAGTAAATTGATGTACACACTGGTCTACTAGCAAGCATTCATTTAAACTACATAGCTATCTCTTGGTTGGCTGTAAATCTTTCTTTTGAGCAGCGACTGCCACAGATAACATATTTCTTCTTGCTAAAGCTGATTAGTAGCCAGGTTGCAAATGTTTGATTTCTTTTATTTAAAAGAGATTTACCAGGAAAGATATACTGAGCTGCAAAGCTCATTTCCAGATGCGTCCTGGGGGGATGGGGCAAGGGAAGTACAAAAAAAACAACATGAATAAGCACAGTAATGTAAAAATACTACATAGTACAATAATAAACAGTATCATATTTGCAAATAATTAAAGCAAGATTAGGATAACAGTAGTGTGAAGAACCAGGCACTGTGGAGTGAGGAAGTAGGAGTGAGAGAAGAGACAGAAGGTGGGAGATGGACTAGGATTGGGAAAGATAGTAGGGGTGGGGTAAGTGGACTGGGGAAAAGGATAGAAAAGGGAGAGGAAGGGGGTATGGAGGCTAGAGAGGAGAAGGGGTGAGTAAGAAGGAGGAGTGGGAGTGAATAGAGGAGGTGGCAAAGCTAGTAGGAATGGGGGAGTGGGGAGTGAAAATGGAGGGAAGGGAAGAATAGATAAATGAGGTGAACAGAGTACAGAGGTTAGGGTGGTGAAGAGTAGGTGGAGGGCAATTGGTCTAAGGGCATTTACAGGAGAGAGCATTATGGCCTTGTAGTAAAGAGAAGAGAGTGTTTTGAGGGAGCAGAGTGAATTGATAGTGGAAGAGAGTTCCACAGATTAGGAAGGCGGAAGGAGAAAGCAGATTGACCAGCAAGGGATTTACGAAATGGGTGCAAAAGTGAGTGATAATGTGAGTTATAGAGAGTTTAAGGGGATATGGGCATAGAGGAGAGGAGAGAACTGAGATAAGGAGAGAGCAATACTAACCAGAATTTAGAAATGAAGGAGGCACAGTGAGATAGGTGACGGTCTTCCAGGGAGGGGAGGGAGAGAGAGATCAGAGTACAGAGTGCAGTTGTGGGTGTGGGGGGGGGGCAGGCCAAGGCAAAATGGCAGAAGGAGTGGAAGAGAGGATCCAGTCTGGCCAGGGTAGACTTTGGTGCAGCACTGTACACAATGTTGCTATAATCAGAGATGGGAAGGATCATCTTAATGATGATGTCATGGTGGGCAGAGATAGGGATACAGCTTTTGTTCCTATAAAGGACACCCAGCATGGGGTGGAGTTTTTTGCATATGGCATCTGTGTGCTGAGAAAAACCAAGGTGACGGTCAAGCCAGACACCAAGGTACTTAAATGAGGGCACATTGTTAATTGTACCCCCATCTAGGGTGTAGAAGGAGGGGAGAGAAGGAAGTCTGGAAAGCCTCTGCCTAGTGCTGAAACACATGGAGGCTGCATTTTTAGCATTAATGGATAACTGATTAGACATGAACCATTTCTGGACAGAGTCAAAATCGAGTTGAAGTTTTGATGTTAGCTCTGATGGAGAAGAGCCAGATGTAAACAGGACCGTGTCATCTGTATACATGTGGATGGATGGATGCAGAGGAGCAGGCTGAGGGGAGGTCATTGAGGAATATGAAGAAAAGTATTGGGCCAAGGACAGAACCTTTGGGAACACCAGTATGAATGGGGAGGGGGGAAGGGATTCTCCAGTTTTCACTGATTGAGATCTTCCTATAAGGTAGGAGCTGAACCAGCTTGTTGCCGAGTCATATAGGCCAGCATCTTTTAGCTTGCCTAAGAGAAGAGGATGGGAGACAGTGTCAAAAGCTTTCGCTAGATCAAAAAAGATGGCAGTAGTTTGGAGGCCTTGATCCATGCCATTGTGGATGGAATCAGTGAGCCTAAGGAGAGAGGAAGAGGTGGAGTGGTATTTGCAGAAGCCAGACTGGAAGGGGTTAAAAAAGGATGATGAGTCAAGGAAGGGGGAGAGTTTCTCAAGGCACCGTACTTGGTAAGGTCAGCCAGAGTGTCAGAGGACATGTAAATCTTCCATGCCAGGTCGCATGCATGGAGTCAGGCCAGAAGCTCAGCCAAGATCCAGGGGAGGTGAGAACATCTGACTCTGGGTTTCCAGAGAGGGGCATGCTGATCTCAGACCAATAGAATTTGGATTGGAAATATTGGAGGGCAAGATTGATGCTGCTGGGCCATAGAGATAGGTGACCAGTCGTTAGAAAGCAGATCAGCATGCAACGAGGATAAGTCAATTGATTGGAAGGACCTGATCTGGATAGTTTTTGGAGGGACTCTGGGATGGTGAAGTTTGTGCACACGGTATACCATATGATGGTCACTAAGTGCATCAGGAAGGGTACCGGCATCAATGATGTGGTGTGGGTGAGTAGTGATTACCCAGTCCAGTAGAGAATGGTTTTTGGATCGGGATTCTGATGAGTAGGGACTGATATGAACTGTGTAAGATGCATGGACTTGATGGGGTTTTTTTTGTACTATTTCTCCCCACTTCCGGTCGGCTGTACATCCTGACTGACCTCCTGACCCGAACCCCAACATCAGGCTGACCGCCCCCATTTCCCCCATGGCTTGCATTCCATGGCAGGGTGGTGAGGAGCCCCCAAAGCTCAACTCACCTGAAATGGATCCAGATCGGAGGAGGTGCCATTTGGGATCAGGCTGCTGAGGTCGGAAGCTCAAGCTGCCCGACCAGGAGTCCATTTTTCCTTGTTCACCCCCTGGAGATGTGGCATGCAATGATATCAGCAGAGGGAGTGTGCGCATGTCCGCACATATTTCTCCAGGCATCTGCCCCATCTCTGACCCTGTCCACAGTGTTGGCACACCACCCCCCAGCCTCCGCTAGGGGCCAGGCTGTAGCCGATCACTGGCGTCCCCCCTCCCCGGAGAAGAAGAGCAATCTTTTGGATGCTCAATCTTTCTCCTCCCCTGCCAACCCCTGGTGGCCCATGCTCGTTCTCAAACACGGGTCGCCGGTGTGACATGAGATAAGGTATCCAGTGCCTCGGCCCTCAATGGCACCAGGCCGGGCGGACTTGATGTTTTGACAGAGTTTAGAGTTAGAGTGAGAAAGCCAGTTAACACTGTAGTCCCCTATTATGAGTAGCTCTCAAGAGGAGGCATGAGTAGAGATAGTGGATAGTAGTTTAGTAACTGAAGCAGGAGAGATCCGTGGATGGCAGTAGACCCCAGCAATGAAGATGCAGATAGAGAAAGGGAAGGAAGGTTTTAGAATGAGGAGCTCATAAGAATCAGGGGAGAAGATAGAGAGTACCAGGGTAGACTAGATGGTTGAGAAAAGGTAGCTGGCAATGCCGCCATCCTTCTTGACATGATGTTGATAAGATAGGGAATATCCAGGGATGGTGGTGGCAGGTTTGGGGATGTTGGCAGAGGGCCAAGATTCTGAGACTACTAGGATATCAGGGAGGAGAGAGACCATGAGGGCTGTAGCAGGTAATTTTAGGGCAGTAAACTTCTTATATTAATGTGAGCCACATGTAGACCTTTGTGGAGGTCAGTGGAGAGGGAGTTGATAGCACTGGGGTTAGATTCAATGTTGCCTGCTCTGACGAGCAGTAGTATAAAGAAAAGTCTGTCAGGGGCCAAGGTGCGCCTGCCGTGTGATGGAGAAGATGGGAAGGGGGTTGGGGGAAAGGAGGATTCTGATGGACACCTGATGGAAACAGGAAGAAACAGAGAAGGGGAGGAGGGAGGAAACTGGGCGCCAGGGGGAGTGTGGAGGGGGTGAATGTTAGTTCAGTTTAACCCCTTCACATCACATCTGAATTAAATAAATGTCAATATAAAGTCCACTTCAAAAGTGTCTCTTTGATAGGTGTGAAGGGTTAAATAAAAAAAAAGATTTCCACAGTAGAAAAAAAAGATGCCAGCCATTAACAGGGTTCTTACATGAGGATGTAAATTACTCCCTGGAGTCTATTTTTGGATGGTTTACACATATTTCTGGATGTAAAATATGTCTAGAATGCAGTTATCTGGACCCCTGGGTATAGACGACCTTGACAAACCTGTGATCCATTTTTTGAAGAGGCAGGTTATAGTTACCATATTTAAACTGAAGGTATTCTCAGCTGCAACAGAAGGGGTAGGTTGTTTGCCCTTTGGTAAGGAGCACTGTACTATGTGTGAGCAGTGGCTCTGGTGGGATTCGGACTTAGAGGTACCCCAAGTGAAGTTGCATTGAGTGGTGACAGCATACCAAGATAACCCTTTCAGGCATCTGAAGCATCATAAAACTGGTAACAACCATCGCAGTTTGAGTTCTGGGAGAGAACATGTTTGTGACAAACTGAAGGCAGCACTTAACATCTGAAACAGATTGTCAATAAAAGGTTATCTTTCCAGTCACAAAACAGGATACACAAAATGGGATACTGTGTACTCTATCGGTTTTATTTTGTTATAGGTAAGAGTAGATAGCTAGAAGACACTTTGTTTGAGCCATATGGAAAATGCACAGTGGTAGACCTTGACGAACTGTTCAAAAGATGAAGCTTGTCTTTGAGGAAGGCCAGCCACTAGCAGACCTCATAGACATTCTCGAAATAACTGAGCAGAAGAGCAGTGCAAAAATGGTCACTGCTAGCCAAAGTCGTGAGAGTGAGGCTAGGGACCATGGGAGTGAGCCTGAGCCTAGAATTGGGGAGTTGTGCAGACAGAGATAATTCAACTGGAGCTTGGTCTGGTTAAGGCAAAGGCAGATGCCAAGCAACAAAAAGCAGATGTGGAGCTGCAGAGGATAAGTAACAAGAAAGGCAGCACTAGCATGAGATCCAGCTGAGAGAGCATGAGGTCCAGATGAGAGAAGGGCATGTGAAAAGAGTGTGAGGAGTGAGAAAGGCAGCACCAGCATGAGAGGGAAATGGAGATTCTGCACCAGAAGACAGCAACACAAACCATAAGTACTGGCATTAGGGGTTCAACCCACAAAGCCACAAATAATTCCAAAAATGTTTCCCAAGTATCAGGAAGGATATGATACTGACTTTTTTTTTAATCTTTTGAGGGAATTTGTGGACAATTTGAACAGTACAGGGCTTCTTGGGCAACTTACCTTCTGCTACTCCTTAAGGGCAGGGCATTAGAAGCTTTTCAGCAGGATGGGTAATGAGGAGAGTATGGACTATAACAAAGTGAAAAACACCTTGTTAAAATGTTTTGAATTCACTTGCAAGGCTTAAAATCCAAAATTAAGAGATTTAAGAGGAAGGCACTAAGAGATAACAATTCTGAAATGTATGTACAACTTGGCAGCCCTTTACAGCGATGGTTAGAGGATACAAAGGCTAGCTCTGTGGAACAGAAAAAAAGATTTACTCCTCATGGAACAGTTCTTAAAACTGTACCAGAGGAGTTGAGAATATGGTTGATGGATAGGATTCTGAGCTCCATGAAGAAAGCAGCCAAGAGAGTTGATCAGTTTGGACCGGTTAGGAAGGAAAGGAGGGTATGTGGTGCTTGATGTGAGGGAATGCATAAAAGCAATGGAGATACAGGAAATACAGGGAAGGCAGAGGTACTGTGGGTCACCCTGGAGATGGAAAATTGAGCCACTATTCACACTGGGGTGATCAACAGACCTCCAGCACAAAGAAAGCAATTGGATAGGGAAAAAAAGATATATTTTCCATATATGACCAAAAATGCATTTTAAATATACAAAATCTGGCCCCTTTTTATATATATTATAGGGGCATGGCCATGCCCCTATATCAGAGTTAAATCTTCACTTCCATGTTAAAGTGAAAATTTGGGACTTTAATAACTTGACAACTGTTCAAGAGATTTGCATGAAGCTTGGCATGTGCCATCAGGACAAATTATCTCTTTTTTTTTTTTTACACTTTCTTCATACTCCCACATCACTGACCACTTAGACTCTCTTCAGCGTGGTCTCTCAGCTCTGCCTTTCCCTCCTGAAGTCCCCAACCCTGCCTGCAGTTTGGGCCCATATCCACTCCTGTTCCTCTGATCGCCTGACCCCCCAGCTCTGAGCCCCCCGGGGTGGGACAGCCCACTCCTACTAGCACTCTAACTATAATCTAGTGGAGTGACCAGTGAGCAGGGGGAGAGAACTGGATGCAGGCCAGAAGGACTCGGCTATGGAAGTGGGGACTGTCCACTGGACCCACCTTCACCTACCATGCAGCCAGGGCTTTTTCCTCTTTTTCATCCCTCCCTCCCTTGGCTCAGACGTGAAATGCATTCCAGCATGTGCGTGCACGTTCCTGCAAATGCTCACAGGAATGCTGCCACAGCCAATCCCCTGCCAGAGATCCCAAAAGGCTGCCACACCCCCAGCCACCACTAGGAGTCACCAAAGCCCGGGATCTATGACCCCCCCCCACCCTCTGGAGAAGAGAGCAGTCCTCTGGATGCTCAGTCCTCTTCCCCCCCGACCCCTGCTGACTGAATCCACTCCCAAACCTGGGTCGCTGGCATGGCATGAAGTGTAGCATCCAGTGTCTCAACCCTCAGCACCAGTGGGCTGGCTAAAAGATCTCTTGATGTGGCAAGTTTTGTTCTGGTCGGATGTGTGGGTGCAGAAAAACGGAATGTCAAAAAACATGAAAATTACTACTTTTTGTCAAGTTCTTTGCCACTGTGTTGCTCAAAACTGTGTGGAATTTTGGTCTGAACTTTTCAGGTTATATAGGTCTTGGGTCACAGTGGTGCCTTTTGAAGGTTTGGGGAAAAAATATTAATCCTTTCCAAAGTTATTCAATTTTTAAAATTTCCCATTATTTCCTCTGGGAAAAGTTAGATGTGAGGCTCGAAATAGGATTCTTGACTGCAAATGCAGAATCCTCATTCACAAATGTGGAATCCTGTTCTACAAATGTGAAATCCTAGTTCATGCTGCCATCATTTTGTTTTCAGCTAGCAAGGCAACCCAACTAAAATTCTAAAATTATACAGCCCTTTGGTAAACAGCAACAGTTGTGTTTACCTAATTGGAGGCTGAGGAATCAGATTCTGGGGTCAGTTTTTTGAAAATAATGTGCACAAATGTGTTTATTTTGTCTGTGGAAATCTTTGACTGCAAATTGCGGAAAACATTCACAGTGGAAAAGGATCCTTTTTCGCAATTTGCTAAAAGGATTTTCTTTTACCACAAATTGTGAAAAAGGATATACAAAGCAGGATTCTTTTTCACGATTTGAGAAAAAGGATTTTCTTTTTCCACAAATTGCGAAAAAGGAAGTGTGGAAAAGGATTCTTTTTTGCAATTTGTGGAAAAATAATTTTTGTATAGGTGTTTTCTTTGTTATTTCATAGTAAACAAATGGCTTGGAATTTCGGTTTGAAATTTTCAAGGTACAAAGAGGTTGGCCTACGGATGTGCATTTTGCTAGCTTGGTCAAAATATATTACTTTGCTGTGGAGGTCTACACATTTCAATTTTCCTTCATTTCTCATAGGATTACATTGTAATGGGAGGTGTACACAGTCATTTCTTTGTCACTGCGCTGTTAGAAATGGTTTGCCATTTTGTTCTGAAATTTTCAGGGTACAAAGGGCTTTGCCCACTGATGTGTCTTTTGCTGGTTTCATGAAATTATATTAATTTGGTATCACATTACACAGGTTTTACATTCCTCTGTGTTTTCTATAGTGTAAGATGGCACTGTCAGTTGTTTCTTTGGCACTAGTGCAGGGCCCAGACAATACAATGCTCTGGGCCCTGCACTCCCACAGTAAAGAAGAATAGCAGTACACTACTGTAGCTCAAAACATTATGCATGGATGGGAGTGCAGGGCCCTCTGGGCCCTGCGCTCTCACACAAAAATACGGATACCATTAAGGACTGATGAGAGTGCAGGGCCCTCCAAGCCCTGTGCTCCCACATACAGATATACAGAGGATTATAGAGTGATGGCAGCACAGGGCCCTCCAGGCCCTGTGCTTCCAAAGGGACATAAATTGCAATCTCTGAAAAATTATGGATGGTTGAGAGCGAAGGGCCCGGACCCACAAGCAAATGACCCAATGATTATACTTTCTCAAAAAGTAAGGAAATTCTCTGCCAAAAACTACATTAATGCACCATTAGGGTTAATACTGTACCACAAAAGTAGGGACATTATACTTTCTCAAAATGTAAGGAAATCCTCTGCAAAAAACTACGATAATGAACTATTAGGGTTAATGCAACACAAGTAGGGAAATGTGGTTTTAGGGTTCCTAACCCTAACACCTCATCCCCACCCTTGGTTTCCAACCCTAACACCTCACCCCAACCCTGCATGCAGGAACAAGCATTGAGGGTGTGCCTTGGGGTTGTGAACCCTAATGCTCACCCCATTCCATGAGTAAGCAAGCTAAGATAGCTACAGTATAAGAGAATGGGGTGAGCATTAGGGTTCACAATCCCAAAGCATACTCCCTCACTTGTTCCTGCATGCAGGGTGGGGGTGGGGTTTTAGGGTTGGAAGCTGAAAGCAGAGATGGGGTCTTAGGGTTGGGAACCCTAAAACCACATTTCCTTATTTTTATTGTGTAACCCCTAGGCAGCGCTGTCTTTAGGGTTACTACTTCTGCCTGTACTTTGGACAACAGGTTGAAGGGCCTGGGTTTAAACTTAACAGCTACCAGGGTCTTCCCACCCTCAGTAATCACTATATTTTGGTGTCTCCACCCACAGTTATATATGTGGGGGTATTTACATTGTATTTATTTATTTATTTATTATTATTTCAGAAGACACATTTGAGCCAAGGCTCTTTTACAAAGGTTCCACGTCAGGGAAGCAATACAGAACATAGGGAGGACAATAACAAGTACAGTAGTTTCAAGCAGCCATAGACTTTGTCTGGTACATTAAAGCTTTCATATAGAATTACTGTAATATGTACAATGATTCACAGTATGTATGTTAAGTTGCAGTAATTTGTGTATATTATTCAAGAACATATGTACAATAAAAAAACACAGTTGTAATATGGTTCACTAGAATAAATTAGAAACTGCTAGGAGAGATGCTAGATACATGTAGAGGAAGCTATGGGGAGAGAATGTAGATAATGGTGGGGAAATAAAAGGCAGGAGATAGGAGATAGTGGGGGTAAAGATGGGAGGGACTAAGGGGAGTGAAATTAGAGGGAAGGAGAGTAAATTTAGTTAGAAGAAACATTCACAGGAGGCCATTGTGACAAGGTGCTGATGCAGATTGCACTTGAAAGTGCCCAGGGTAGTGTAGTTGGTAACAGCAGGTGTAAGCGAGTTGTACCAGTATGAGGCTCTGTATGTAAAGGAGCATTGTGGTTGGGTAGTGTGGCAGCATGGAACAGAAAAAGTAAGATATTCTGAGCTCCTGGTTAGGCGAGGGCCACAGCGGGGGGCCAGTAAGGACTGAACCCTTGAGGGTAGGAGATTTAAGGTAATCTCTTTTGCTAGCATACAGGTCTGGTACTTGAGTCTGCTGGGGAGTTGGAGTCAGTTTGCTTGCTTGTAGATGTCACAGGTATGTGAGAGGCATGGAGCAGAGGTCAGTAGACAACATGCCTTGTTAAGGGCAATGGCTATTCATCGAAGTGCGGTGTCAGTGGCAGAGCTGTAGATCACAAGCCCATAATCAATTATTGATATAACAGAGCTCTGAATGGCAATGCTTAGGGCTTCATTGATGAGGCAGTTCCTATGTCTAAAGAGAAGTCCTATGTGGGTGTTCATGATCTTGGCAATCCTCTCAATATGTTCAGAGTAAGGCAACGTGCTGTTGAGGGTAGCCCCCAGGTATTTATACAGTTGAACGTGTTCGAGCAATGTCCCTTCACTGTTTGTGATAGATAGACATTTGTTTTTATGTTTGTTATGGATGCCATGAAACATCATTGTTTTAGTTTTTTTGTGATTTAGTATGAGTTTTTGAGATTTAAACCATGTCTCCACTTGCATAAAGCTTGTTTGCAGTTGCAATTGTAGGAGGGAGGGGTCAGGGTGGGAGGTGAAAATAACTGCATCGTCTGCATATAACAGGAGTCTATTAGGGCATGTTGCAGGGAAATTGTTCAGAAAAATACTGAAAAGCAAGGGACCCAAGATGGACCCTTGGGGAACTCCACAGTGAATTGGACAGGAGGGTGAGAGGCATTCACCAACTTTGACCTTTTGGGTTCGGTCGCTGAGGTGGCTTTGGAACCAATGTGTGCATCATCTGAGAGGCCAAAGCAAGATAACTGTTCAAATAGCAGGGAGTGGTTGACAGTGTTGAACACCTTTGTCAAACTGATGAAGGTGGTGCCGACAAGATGTCCCTGATCCAGAGCATTATGGATGTAAGTGGTGAATTCAAGGAGAGCTGTGGTGGTACTATGTCCTTTTCAAAAACCATGCTGCTCCTGACATTGCAGGTTGTGGTTAGCAAGGTATTCTGTAAGTTGATCGGCAACTATTCTCTCCAGTGCGTTCAAGAGAGGGGGAAGAATGGAGATGGGTCTGTAGTTAGAGGCTAGGGTCTTATCCCCACTTTTTGTGAATTGGCATCACAACATCAGATCTCCATATTTGGGGGAACTGAGAAAGCATTAGGGATTGGTTGAGGAGTTTGGTGAGCAGGGTCAGGACTTAGTCAATGGTGAGGGCAAGGAGGTCTAGGGAGTTGCCACTGAATCTGGACCTCCCAAGCACTTTGAGCAGTTATTTTTTGGCTAGGGCCTCCGAGATGGTTTTAAAGTAGAAAGGTGGATGGCCCTGTATTATTCTTGCTTTGTCCAAGCCTGGAAAGTCTGGGGGGGGTCAAAGAAGGTTGGAGGAAGCACATGACTAAGATCGGTGAATGCCACATTAAAAGCTTTAGCCATGGTGACCTGGATCAGAGTGAGGCTGCCATTTACATTAAGCATAGAGCATGGTACTTTGGAGATATGTCCTGTAACTTCAGAAAGATTTGCCCAAAACTTCTTCCCGTCTTTCCATGAGTTAGCGAGTGTGCTCCTGTAGTATCTTGCCTTTTCATTTCGAATTGCTCTAGTACAGGCATTTCTTGTTGCTTTGTAAGCCTGGGTATCAGCCTGGGTACCAGTCAAGTTGTCCAGATGACAATGATGATCCCAGGACCTCAATTGTTCTAGAAGTTCAGAGTTAATCCAAGGGTTGTTGACGCCTTTAATCTTGCATTTTTTTGAACAGGGCATGGACATCACAGGTGCTGTTAAAGCTGTGGATAAAATATTCAAGAGCAGTGTCAATGTTGGAGGCTGTGTCTATCAGAGATCAATCATGGTCTCATAGGAGGGTTTTTAGAGACGCAAGATGACCAGGAATAAGTCTCCTGCTGTTAATAGTTTTGGGAGGAGGCCTAGTGTAATTGTTCGACCAGGAGCAAAGGATTGGGGAGTGGTCGCTTAAACTGTCGGAGAGAACTACTGTTTTCATGATGTGATCTGGGCAGTTCGTGAGAACTCAGTCCAGAAGGGTGGTAGTACCTGTTCTGTAGTTCACCCTTGTGGGTGACTGGACCATTTGCAAGGAGTTAGCAGCAGTCAGTGCCTCCTTATATTTGTTCGCACTGGGGGAGGACCAGTTCACATTGAAGTCACCAAGCAGGATTGTTTCTGCGTTTTGATTAAATGAGTGTAAGAAGTCTAGTATTGGGTTTAGCCCTTGGTTGGTCAGCTTGGGGGGGATATAGATTGATGCCACTGTCAAGTTTTTGTTTTGTGCTCCAAGCAATATCTTCATGGCAAGGACCTGGATGTCATGCTCAGGGAGAGGCACACTGAAAACATGACCTGTAAGAGATTCTTTTAGGTAAAGGGCACGTCCTCCACCTCTCTTGGACAGCCTGTCTTGCCTGAAGACTGTATACCCTGGGATCAATATTGCTGAGTCTGGGATCTTTGGGGAAAGCCATGTCTCAATTACAGACAGAATATCAGGGTTGTGATGTGCTGTCCAGGCTGTGAAGGAGTCGAGTTTATTGAGGAGGCTACAGATGTTGATACTTGCCAAGGAGAGTGTCCCAGCCTTGACTTGTTCTTTGGCACCAACTCATGTGGGAGGGCCAGGGTTAGGGTGTACATTTCCTGTCATAAGTAGTAGCAGCAGTATTAGACATTTTATGAAGGTCAACTTTGGTTGTTGGATATATAACCCTTAGAGACAAGTACACTAAAAATTGATTTCAACTGAGAATGTTGATACCTGGTGGTTAGGTCAAAAGCCAAAAGACATGATCAACTATTGAGGTCCAGAGTCACAGAATGTGTTAAAATTCCTGAAGGTGAAGAAGGTGGTGAACTGTACGTAACCTGGTATAGCCCTCTGGGAAGCTATAACCACCCACACGCCTACCTAGTGACCATGTACCTTGTAAGGAGGAACAACCCTTTACTGCAGTTAATATACAGTTAGCAACGAACATTAACAACATAGGCACATCCTTTGCACTTACCACCAGGGTCTGGTCTTTAGCAAATTCCCTGGAACCCCCTGTAAAACAATATTTAAAGCAGGCTTGCACTTCTAAATACTTTTCCCCCAGACACATTAACCTTAAACCAAGCAATGAGATGTTTGTGAGGCAATGTAACAGTGAAACAAACCAAGTGATTTATTAAGGGGGATTTGAACAAGGGAAGGGACAGATCTAGATGAATGATTACTATACTGGAGTTAAACCAGGGCAAATTTGTATGCATGCATTTTGTCCCACTGTGCAGTTTTGCAGCTGTTGGGTACCCAGATTGTTGGTGGCTAGCCTGATCATTGCCTGGGGCTGCATCTGTTGTTGGGGCCCTTGGTAGAAAGAAAGGCAGTTAGACATGCAATAACAAAGACCTTGGCTATTTGTATCCTCAGCCAGCTGGCCTAGTCCACTATAACCCTGTAACGCACTGGAGAAATTAGATGGTACCACAAAATGATTAAAAGAACTGTTGCAGGGAGCTACCAAAAATTTACTTACAACACCAGTTGGTAGAAATTGACCTGGTGATATGAAGACCTGTTGCAGAGCACTGAAGAGCATGGGGAAGCTGGGCCTGCATAACTCACCTCCGCTTTATGGTCTTTCCCTCCATGTGGCCACAACCTGTGATTTTTTGCTGCGCAGAGGCTGGATTTTCAAGCTGGTCTCTCACTGAGAAAACAATAACTGGTGCAAGGATAGTCAGCTTGGGCCGGGTTTGGCATGAGCCCAAGGCTGGATAAACACTTCTTGCAAAGTGTAGTTTGTTTGCTGGTGAAAACCTTCAGCTGGCAGACAGTTCGGTCACTGATAAAGGTAGTCTCCTTTTTGGCAATCAGGACTTCCTGGACATTAGGCCTTGACCCATGATAAGCATTAAGCACATTTAATAGAAACAGCATCTACTTCTCTACCTCTCAGTTTGGTTTTAGGCCGGTTCACAATTACAGTAGATTCACTGAGTAAATCTCTTAGTCGGTGGAAACAGGCTCTGATTACAGTTCTTGGGCTGAATGCTCCACAAAAGCTCCTCTTGGTCCAATAGCTCGAACTGCACTCCTCAGAGTCTTGGGGCTAACTGCCACAGTTTAAGATTAGTTTTTGGATTAGTCTATTTTACTGCTATCAGGCAGTCCAATGCTGGAAATAATAGCAGGGAGGCAAGTCAGGCCTCTCTATGCCAATTTTCCTCAGCTTTTTTCCTGGAACTGTCTCTCGATGGCTCGAGCTGCTCACCCTCTCAGCTCTAACAGCAACTGACAACTTTTTTCTAACAGTTCTTGAACTAGTCCATTTTTTTGCATCCCGGTTGGTTAAGGGAGCTGGCAACCACAGTTCTGGTGCTCCCATTTGTCAGTTTAGGCACCAACCTGTAAACCTACAAGAACTACAGCTTTTTCCCACAAGGCAGCTGAACTAAGGACTCCTCGAGGTCACCTGTGTCCCAATTGGTTCAAATTCCTGGAAGTCCAAAACCAAACATGGTGGCTTCCATCTGGATGAATAAGCTATAATTAAGGCAGGTTAAAATGAGCATTCTAATTCCAATATAACAACAAATTAGAAGTAAATATTTACAGCACTAGTTAGAGCGCCCTCTGCTGCACCAGCGACCGCAGTGTGGAGCAAATCAGGACAGTGCCTGGCCAGTCTCGAGCTTTGAAGCACTTGGAACAAGCCCAGACCATTTACTGTATACAGACTGGCTATGGCCTTAAATGGACAGGCATGGAGGCACATCATGGCACTCTCACATAGATTAACAGGATTACCAAATAACCATGGATGTACTATCCCTGCAGGGTGTCTGTCTGGCAGGGGGCATTACTAGACCCCTTGGAGACACTTAAGGTAAGCTCCAAATTGGTGTGAGGGCTACAGTTGCATTGACCCTAATGGTGCATTAATGTAGTTTTTTGCAAAGAATTTGAAATATGTGAAATAGTAGGAAAATATAAACCATATATATGATATGTGAAGGGGCAACACATAGAAAATGCATTCTCAATGTAAAACTTAGCTTCTTATATGGTCCATATATTGTCCATGCATGTCTCACATATACAGTACACCATATATGTTCCTGCTTGTCCATATATTTTAAAAATATAAATAAAGGGCCACTTTTTGTATATTTAAAATGCATTTTTGGCCATATATGAAAAAAATATATTTTTTCCATTGTGGAAGCCATTGGCAAGATGGCAGAAAAGGGGGAGGTGCTGCTGCCTGATGTGGATTGGAGCCTCCCAGCAGCAGCTTCAGCTTGAAGCAGGGATATTCTGGACTCTTTGGAGGTATGCCGACCATACAGTGGCACAATTACAGTGAACACATCGATTCCAACAACATCAACAGTTCGCTGTAATGGTCCGCCCAAGACCCTGGCACTCTGTCTCCCAGTCTTGCACCCCTTCCCCGATTCAACTCTGACTCAGAGTTAGAATCCTATAGATGTGGGGTGCGGGGGCAGAGCCTCCCATATGGGGAGTTCGGGTGGTGAGGCTCCCCAATAAAAAAATGACTGGGGTCTCCTGGTGGAATTATGTCAGCTGCAACTTGTGGTCAACATAATTCCATCGCTGTGATGTTGATCAACAACATAGTTGTCAAACGGCATTGTAGAGTCTTCACTGGAGGGGGTGTTCCTCAGGCAACTATTCAGTAAACCCACTTGAGATCAGGCAATACTGGAAGTGGTATTCACTACTAGGGACAGTGTTGCAGGCATCAAGGTTGGAGGCCACTTGGGGACCAGTGATTACTGTATGGTGCGGTGCAATATAAGGATGGCTGTGGAACTGAATCACAAAAGGGCAAGATCCTGGACTTCAGCAGGGCAGATTTTATAAAGATGGGTGAATGCCTCAGGGTTGACCTTGCGGGGGAAGGGGGTGGCCTGGGTGGTATG
The DNA here is from genome assembly GCA_016271365.2 of Neoceratodus forsteri. Taxonomy (NCBI): domain Eukaryota; kingdom Metazoa; phylum Chordata; order Ceratodontiformes; family Ceratodontidae; genus Neoceratodus; species Neoceratodus forsteri. The sequence continues at coordinate 652,884,413 of CM057458.1, forward strand.
GAAGAACAGTGGCCGAACATTATAGGGAGCATTATAAAGGTAACAAACATCTGCATTAAACAAGTGAGCAAAAGCAAGAGGAAAAACAGACTGCTATGGTTCTCAAAAGAGGTGGCTGAAAAGATAAAGTTAAAAAGGGAGCATTCTGAAGTAATGAGGAGATGCAGAGGGAGGAGGATAAGGAGGTGTATCGGGGAAACAGAGGGAAGCAGGGAAAGCAGTAAGTAATATGACTGATTTCTATTATATGTTTGTTTGTATTAACAGTATGAAAATGAATACCCCATGAAAAATCTCTAATTAACAAGCAAAATGTTGGAGAAACTTAAGAAAAGCAACTACAAAAGAATAACATCATTGAAGGAGTGTCATTTCAGCATAAAGAGACCCGCACAATAATCCATTGACTTTCTGAATCAGCACCTCGGGGGAGCTGGAAAAGAGCTAAAATAACAATTTTTTCAACAATTCAAGCATTGTCTGTAGCTTGAGAGTGGGTCCAAAGGTAGTAAACTGGATAAGACATTGGTTAGGGGATAGGCAACAGAGGGTGGTAATAAACAGAGTTCACTCCGAGGAAGGGAAAGTGACCAGCGGGATGCCTCAGGGATCAATGCAGGAAGCAGTCCTCTTTAAAGCCTTTATAAGTGACATTTCAGAGGATATGGAAGGGAAGGTCTGCCTCTTTGTGGATAACACCAAAATCTGCAACAGGGTGGACAATCCGGAGGGGTGTGGAAAGGATGAGCAGAGACCTGGGAAAACTAGAGGAATGGACAAGGGTATAGCAGCTGTGATTCAATGTGAAAAAGTGTAAAATAATGCACTTGGTGCACAGAAATCTCTTGGCAGAATACAAAATGGGTGGAGTGGTATTGGCAGCCACCAAGCAGGAAAGAGATCTGAGGGGAATTATATCACATGACATGAAGGTGGCCCGGCAGTGCTATGAGGCAGTAGAGAGGGCTAGTGGAATGCTGTGGTGCAGAGGAAGGGGTGTCACCAGCTGGAAGAGGGAGGTGGTACTGACTGTATTAATGACCGGTAAGACCCCACCCGGAGTATTGTGTCCAATTCTGGAGATCACATCTCCAGAAGGGCATGTGCAGAGTGGAGGTGGTCAAGAGGAGGGCAACTAAAATGGTGCAGGGTCTACATCAATGCCCTATGAGGAGAGACTAAAGGACCTCAATTTGTACACCCTGAAACAGTGGAGGGAGACAGGAGGTATGGTAGAGACCTTTAAATGCCTCATAGGGGTAAATAAGGTACAGTATAGAACAGAAGTAATTTTCAGAAGAAAAAGTACTCAAGAACAAGGGAACATGCTATGAAAGTGGAGGGGGTAGATTCAGGAGAGATGTGATGAAGTACTTCTTCACAGAAAGAGTGGTGGATTCTTGGAGTAGCCTTCCAGCAGAGGTAGTGGGGGTGAAAATAGTGATGGGGTTCAAGAATGCCCAAGGGAATCATAGTGGAAAGGGAGAGGGACAGGGAGAAAGACCTGCAGATTGGGCACAGACTGCATTAACAGTGTAGGTAGGGAGAAATGGGAAGACTAGACTGGCCAAGTAGTCCTTATCTGTTGTCAGATTCCATGTTTCTGTGTATCCAGCCAACCATTGGCTCAGCACAAAAATAGTGGAGGAAGATCATCAAGTGGTTTTAAGGGAACCCCAGGGGGTCAACCTAAGGGAAGCCAGCCTGTGCCTGAACAAAAAAGAAGCCAAATGGTTTCAAAAGTAAGGAGTACAGGAATGCAGGTTCTGTATCTGCAAAAAACTGGGACATCTGTTGCATTACTGTGTGAAAAATATGGCAAAAAGTGCAAATGCAGCTGGAGGGAGTAGCTCTGGAAGCTTCTAGCAGTTAGTGGCCTGTATTCAGAGTGCAGTTTGTGCTAATTCCACTGCACACATTCACCCTGTGTTAGTAAACAGGATGGTAACCCAGGGACTGAAGGACACTAGGGCCTCCATTTCCATGGTAAAACATGATTCATGAGGAACAGATCTTGCTAGGCCAGTTTTCCAGAACTAGTGCAGTGACAGGTCCTGTGCTCTCAGTGCCAGTGGCTTAGATCTTTCTAAGCTGTGAAGGTGGCTTGGGCATATGGGAAGTGGATGTTGTAGTGAATCTGCCGATTGATGTAATTATGAGTAATGACTTTGATTGTTGGGCAAACATTTTGTGTGTCACTATGCATAGTAAGGTTAAGGAACCGACTCCTTAGGACACAGAAAGGGCACTGCAGCTGGAATCAACCCCTTCCTAAGCAGCAGGGGAGGTTGTCATTGAAGAACGAGGTGGGACCAGCAGTTTTGGGCCACAGCTAAAGACTGAGGAGAGCCAACCCTGTGGTGGTTCTCTCACAGAACAGTGTATTTTAGGGAAGATCAGGGACATGGAGCATGTCAGAGCTCAGCAAGCTGACCTGTTCCCTATAGAAATTAAAGGAGTTAGCCACCAGGTGGCTCTCAGAGTTCAGAAAAAGGGATATTTACTGAAAGAATGGACTCATATCATGAGTTGGTTCAATAGGAAGGACCAGAGAAATGGGTACTCTGGCAGATAGTGGTTCCTAGAGAATATAGGAAGCAGCTTCTGGCCTTAGCCCACAGTATACTCTTTTCTGAACACTTAGGAGTCAGCCATTCAAAAAACACTGCTGACTAACAAATTTTACTGGTTCAGTATTTTTAAAGATGTGATGAGCTACTGCTGGATTAGTCTGCAGTGTCAGAAGCAAGGTACTGTGGACATTGTGAGGCCACTCAGCAGCCCAGGTTGCATAGTCAAATGGTACATTTTGGTGGCTGTGGATTACACAATGAGATACCCAGAGGCACTACCCTTGTCCTCCACCGAGGTAGAATAAGTGGCCAGTGAACTGCTGGAGGTATTTAGCGGGCTGTTTTTTCCCCAAGAGATGCTGTTGGATCATGGCACCAATTTAGCATTTGCCCTGATGACTAGTCTTTGGCAGAAATGTAAGGTGAGACAGCACAGGGCCTCCCCATACCACTCCCAGATTAACAAACTAGTTGAGCAATTTAATGCAGCACTTAAAGATTATGTTAACGGTGTTTGCTGACCAGAATGCAAGAAAGTGGGACAATATCTACCCTATCTCTCATTCACATATAGGGAAGTCCCCCCATAGTCCACATGGTTCTCCGCCCTTCAAGCTCCTGTTTAGCCATAGGGTAAGGGGGTCCCCTTGATTTGGCAAGAAATGAATGGGAGTGCAAGCTTTATGCCCAAGGGGAATCTATTGTAGAGTACATCCTTGAAATTTAATATAGTTTATTAAGAGAACAAAAAAATAAAACACCAACTGTTATACCAATACAAGCAAACACTAATATAAGACAATCATGAGAAACACCAACAAACACCAAAATTCATCCCTTCCCTCCCTTCCTCCCCTGGCAGAGTGCCAGATCCCAAGATAGCTGATGGTGGATGGAAATACCCAAAGTCTTAATCAAAACAGATATGACTAGGAAGGTCAACTTACAAAAGTGGAACTATTCCAGATAATTTTCACTATGTATAAAGTGTGCAATTTACTCCATGTCTTATTAAAGAATGACAGATGATTACGTAAACTAGCAATCATCCATTCTACCCTAATATTAAACAGAAGTTCCTGCAACCATTCTTGGTAGGACAGAACCGTATTATCAAGCCAGTGACAGAGGACCAACCATTTAACCAAAAGAGCAGTCAAGACCATGAAGTATTTACTGTTTGATGGAGTACATCCTTAATTTCAGGCCTTGGCTTAAAGAGCTTAGGAGGTTAGCCCAGAAGTACCTAGTTGGTCACTGCCCAACAAAGACAGAAAACTTGGTATGACCGTGGGGCCAAAGCCTGGGAGTATGAAGTCGGGTAATGAATAATAGTATTCATCCTGATCAGACAGAATAAATTGCAGGTGGCTTGGGAAGGTCCTTTTCAGTCAGGAGGGCGAATGAGGTTAATTATGTGGTGGAGTCACCAGATAGGAGAAGCAAGTAACAAATCTATCATTTAAACATGATGAAGCCTTACCATGACAACGATGAGATGTTTCTGACTGTGTAAAGCTATTTATTAATTTTTTATTTGTTTCAGTTTTGGAATTACAAACTTTGAGCAAAACTGTCTCTTTTATAAAAGGCTCCAAGTCAGTAGAAGAACAGACAAAACAGTACAATTTACATCATAAGTCGAGAACATACAATAGCCAAGTGACAACGCTATTTTACAAGCAAGATAATTGTGGAGTATAACCTCAAATACAAATACTTTTATAACAGAAATATCTCTAGTCTATAGGTCTGGTTATAAGTACAGGTTGCGTGTAGTTTGCAGCCAAAATCGGCTTTGTCAAGGAAAAAGGGAGGAAGGAGGAGGTATGGAGAGTATTGGCATGGGTACAGAGGAGGCATATTGCATAAAGTTATAAGGGGATAGGAGAAGGAGATATGGTGACAAGGGAGAACAGCCTGATGAGTGTTATAGGCATGGGGGCTGCCTGGGGGAAGTGTAAGCCAAGAGGAGGGAAGGGGGTGAGGACACCTACCCTGAGGAGAGGAGGCAGTAGCAGACTCACTGGTGGATCTCCTGAAAGAGGTTAAGAGAGAATCCTCAGTGGATGCTGTCACCCTCTTGAAGTGGCCAGCACCAGTCCAAGCTGCTGAAATATATGGTGTGTTGCACACATTTGGGGAACTGTTCATGGGGAAGTGGGGGTATACCACACTGTCAGAGCACCACGTGGACAGAGGGTCTCAGGCCCCACTGAGGTAGCCACCCTACAGAGTCCCTAAGGGAGTGAAACATACCATTGAGGGGCAGATCAAGGAAATGTTTGGGTAATCCAGGTGTCTAATAGTCTTTGGGTCTCCCCAGTGGTACTAATCCCCAATAATGATGGGACCGTGAAGTTCTGCGTTGACTTCCACAAGCTCAGCAGCTGTACAGAGTCAGACACATACCCCGTGCCCATGACAGATGAGGTCCTAAAGAGGTTAGGAGGAGACATGTACCTAAGCACCACAGACCTGACAAAGGGATATTGGCAGATACACCTGACTCCTGATGCCAGGGAGAGTTTGGCCTTTGTTATTCCATTTGTCCTATTCAAGTTTGAGTAATGCCATTCGTGATGAAGAATGCACTAGCCACCTTTCAATTGGTCATGGACTACATTCTGTCTGGGGTAGGAGGCTTTGCTCTGGTATACATGAAGAACATGTGCATATACAGTTAAGCATGGGTGTATCACATCAGGCACATGACCAAAGTGCTCTACCTACTGAAGGCTGCTGAGCTAAGCTGATAGTCAAAGTGAAAATGCCAGAAAGGATGGCAGAGATGTTATACCTTGGGCACATGGTTGTGAGTGGGTACATCAGGCCTAAGCCAGTAAAAATTAAGGCCATACTGGGATGGGCCACACCAGCAACAGAGAGGAAAGAATAGACCTTTCTAGGAATGCCAGGGTACTATCAAGAGTTTGTGCCAAACCTAAGTAGCATAGCAAAACCCCCTGTGTGATCTTACAAGGAAGAAAATGCCAGAAAATGTTTAGTGGATGGATCACTGTGAAACAGCATTCCACCAGTTGAAGGAGGCCTTGTGTTGGACACATGTGCTCATGAGCCCTGTGTTATCTGAAGTTCATTGTGTAAGTAAATACATCTGATCTGAGTCAGGTCATGCACATGGAGGAGGAACACCCAGCCATACACCCAAGCAATAGGTTGCTGCCCCAACAAAAGGCCTGTGCCCCAATCAGAATGGAATGTCTGGGTATCATCTGACCTCTGCAGAAGCTGCAACCATATTTGTATGGAGGAGAATTCACAGTGGTCACCAACCACAACCCATCACATGGCTCAATACGACCAGTGGACAAAACCTCCAAGTGTTAAGTTGGAGCCTGGTGCTGCAGTCCTATAATATTGGCATCAGGCACAGCAGTTCCCTGCAGTATGACAGTGTTGATGGTTTGCTTAGGCAATACCTAGTGGCCCAGTACAAAAAAGGGAAAGTGCCTCAAAGAATTAATGACTTGTTAGAGACAGAGAGAAAACTGGGAGCACATCAGGTAGAGCAAATCTGCTACCATGAAAAGCAAAGAAGAAATGTCTTCATACTTACCATAGTTTCAGTTTCTGTTAACTCCTACATTGTCAATGGGTTGTAATCATGAATGGGTATTGTGCACCCCTACTAGGGGAAATGGCATAACCCAAAGGCTGAATCAGCCTTGGAATGTTGGGTACATGAAGATTCCAGACAGCAGCGACCCTCCAGTCACCATTGTCTATGCAGTGCCTCTAAATACAGCAGTGTCAGTGGCTCAGCAGGTAGCACACACGCCTCTGAGGCCAGGAGATCAGTAGGCTGTGGGTTCTATCCAAACACCAGGCACTTGGGTTAATATCCCAATACTGACACTGTAGTGCATCATGGGGGGGGGCTGCTGCACTCCTGAGGTGCCATCTTTCGGATGAGACGTTAAACCGAGGTCCCATCTGCCTATTCTGGTGGTAGTTCAGGTGGATGTTAAAGATCCCATGGCACTTCTCGAAAAGAGAAGGGGAAGTTTTTATTGAGAAAAAAAACATAACATCACAAAGAAAAAGAGCAATTTAAAAGATACCAATACAAAAAGAAAAGAAAAAAAAACAATGTGTTACATACAATCGTGAAAGAAAATTCTTCACAACATAGAAAAGTGTTTCCATAAAGCTATCATTTGGTCATTAGAATAATGCTTTCTGTCAGTCGCATATAAAGTAAGCAAATCATTATGAACAAACTCGATTATAACTGAATAAGAAATCTGTTGCTGTTGTAACACAAATTTACATCGGGCTTGCCATAAAAATACTGTAGTAAAGCAAAGAAAACATTCAAGGTACTTTTATGATAAGTTTTCCAAATCCCTGTATAATCTCCCAGAATGAGAGTATGGTATGTTAAGAAAGTGAGATGCGGCATTTTCCAATAATGCGCTGCTTGTGACCAAAAAGCCTTACTATCTATACAATCTATAAAGAAATGCTGTTGACTTTCTTCCATATTAATACATTGTGGTTTTAAACAATATCTGTCATCTAGAGGTTTGTATTTCATGTTTCCCCTGACGCCTAATCTTCCATGAGCTGACATCCAAATAACATCCCAAGTTTTGACTGGGATTCTATAGTCTGTTAATTTATGTAATGCTAAAATCATTTTAGTGGGGGTACACTGAGGAAAAAGCAGTGTAATTTTCTGAACTTCATAAACAATATGAGCATAAAAATCTTTTCGAGACAATATAAGTAATTTTTGCAGTGGAATTTTCCACTGATATAATTTCTTAAGTGTGGCAAGTCCATACTTAGGTAAAGAATCAGATAAAATAATTTTTTGGGGAAATAATGACCATTTAAAAAAATATTTATGCCAAATTGACTGGACCCAGAATTGCCAAGTTAACGAAGGCTGAGTCCAAATAAACGAAAAGATGAAAACAAAAGTTAGAATGGAAAAAACAACAGGGTTAATCATATTGAGACCTCCATCTTTCTTGGGAAGGTATGTGTAGTCTCTCTTGATAGGGTTAAGTCTGTTTCCCAGAGCATCTGGAAAAATACTATATAACCTGGTTTCTATAGAGACAGGGGAGAAAAACATGGCTTATGTATGTAAACTGGGGCAAATAAAAATTGTTTAATAATCGCTGCTCTTTTGTTTACTAAAGGTCCAGCTTTTCCAAAGGTTTACCTTGATTCTCCTATCTCCAATCATTTTTCCCAATTATATAGGGCCATGTCCTCAACTCCGAACCATATCCTAATATTTTTGAGAATCGTGATACAGGTATATTAAAATAGTTAGAGACTAATGAAGGAATATTTTGTAAGGGTATTATAAAGCTTTTTCCCATGTTTAAGGATGCTCCTGAGAATTCTCCAAAAAAAGTAAAAATCTCTAATGCTCGTTGTAATGACAAGACATTTGCTAATAACAAAGTAACATCATCTGCAAATGCTGTAATTTTCACTTTATCTAACCAAGGGAAGGGGGAAAGTCCTATAATCTGATGGTCAGAAACAATACTTCTAATGACTGGGTCCAAAATGAAAGTATACAGCAAAGGGCTTAAAGGGCAACCTTGCCGTACACCTCTCTTAATTTTAATTTCAGAACCCATTAATCCGTTTACAAGTGGTATAGTGACTGCCTGACTATACAGTTTAATTATCCATTGAACAAATGTTTACGGAATACCATAATGAGTTAAAACAAAATACAAATAGGAGTGACAGACTGTATCGAAAGCTTTTGCTTGATCTAGGGCCACTATAATCCCTGAATCTAAAGAGTTTTGTGACAAAGTAGAAAAAATATCTCTTACTAAATACAGGTTTTGTTGAATAGTCCTAGTGGGTATAGAGCAAGTTTGTGCTGGATGGATCAAAATTTCAGCAGCTTTTATTAAACGATTATGCAAAATCTTAGTCAATATCTTGTAGTCGGTGTTTAATAAACTAATCGGTCTCCAGTTAGATACCAAACTCTTGTCACCTTTTTTTTGTATAAAAAGGTCATAAGCGAGGTGGACAGGGTTTCAGCAGTTGAAATATTTAAAACTGAATTAAAAACTGGAGGCAAAAAGAATTCCATGTATTTAGAACAAGTTTTATAAAACTCGTTTGGTATGCCATCCAGACCTGGAGCAGTTCCAGTCTTCAAATGTTTAATGACCTCTGCAACTTCATATGAGGTTATAGGAAGTACCAATGATTGTAAGATGTTATCTGGAAGCTTAGGTATAGTGGGAAGTCTGTTAAGTGGAAATACTTCTATAGGTAATATGGTTGAGGACGAGAAATATTCTTGTATATATCGTTGGACAATAGATAAAATCCCTATCTCAGTGGTAACCAACTCCCCCCTGAGAATTAACAAGTCCTGTCATTAAAGTATTAGTAAGACGAGTTTTACAGGCCTGGAAAGGATCAGACGTAGGACTGTGTTTAATCCCATATTTAAATTCTAAATCTAGAGACTTAGCCCTATCATATTGAAAATCTTTCATTAATTTTTTTATTGTTGTAATTTGGGAATGAATTAAGCAACGTTCTTTAGGCGACAAGGACATTAATTTGTATAACTGATTTCTATGTAATAGATATTGAAGATATTCTGAATTTACTTTAAGTTTACCCACTTAATAAACAAAGATTTAATTTCACTTTTCAATTGTACCCACCAATCATAATAATTGTCAAAGAAACCCATAGTAGAGAATTTAGCAGAAAAAAACTTTCTAATTTAGAAAAAATTTGCGTCCTGCAAAAAGAAGTATTCAATCTCCATCGACAATGTAAAGAGGGAAGATGGGGATATAGTGTCAATGAAAGATTGCTAAATAAAATATGATGATCCGAAAATTCAGTAGGTGAAGCTGAACAATTTTTTGGAAAAAGATATCGAGAAACAAAAAGCATATCAATGCGGGTTGCAAAAGTGTGTCTAAAATATGTTTCTCCGCCCTGTGGGTGTAGGCTTCTAAAAACATCTTTGAGGCCTGAATCTTTAATAAGTTTATGAAGAAAATTAGAATCACAATATATCTTTTTCCCAAGCTGTTTGTTCACATTGCTGTCTAGAGAGCAGTTAAAATCTCCTCCCCAAATAATATGCTTCCTAGTTAGCAAAAAGGGTTTAACCTCTTCAAAAATCTCTATCCGGGATAATTTTGTCTGAGGTGCATACAAATTAATCAAGCGAAAGGAATATTCCCCAAAGAAAAAGTCTAAAATTAACAACCTGCCAGGTCTAAGGTCAATTACTCGAGATATTTTAAATGATGTATTCCCAAATAATACTCCAAGCCCGTCTGCAACATCTGAGCCAAATGTCCAAAAGGAAGGTCCCCAAACCCACTTCCTTTGCAATTGTTTCGTTTCAAAAAGAGATGTCACCTTGGTCTCTTGTAAAAGAATTATATCTAATTTCAAGGACCCCAAATACATCAGAATGGGTAATTGTCTTTGAAAAGTTTTTATACTACAGACATTGTATGAGGCCAGTTTCAATATGGTCATAAGAAACTAAAATGTCAAGGACTATGTTTTTGGCTAACCTTCCTTTTCTTCCCTTTTTTTCCTTTCTTTTCTTTCGCTAGCTCTGTTGTTTTACTTTCATCATCTTCGGTGATTAATTCTGATACATGAGAAGTATCCGATTCAAGATCTGACTCCCTGGGGTCATCTTGAAGAGGGGAAAAGAAATTCTCTGTAGGTAAAGGGGTTATAGGGGATTGTTTTATAGAGGCCCTAGTAAGTCGTCTACTCTTGACTGTTTCAAAAGGAGGGGGCATAGAAAGGCCAGCAGTTTGTTTACTGGAGGTGAGAGGTTTGGGAGCAGTGTGACTGTCTACAGAATTATGGGGTTCCTTAAAACAGTCCCTGTTGTTTTAGGGTCACCATTGATCTGCCACTGGAGGGTTGGAGGCATAGAAGCAGTTTTGTCAATAGGTCCATGTTTTTTGCATGAGCTTTCTTTAGTAACTCATCTGATCCCAACCTTCAGTGCAATTTCTGGTGAGCCCAGGGGCACTGGTGAAAGGCGTGGCCCTTTTTCGTCGCAGAGGTTGCACTGAAAATGTTAGTACACATATTCAAAGAGTGGCCAAAACCTCCACACAAGGGGCATTTCAGCACATCACAGACACTACTTATATGGGTTTTGGCTCTCGCACTTGTAGCAGGCTCTGGGTTGACCACCATAAAAGCAAACTCCCTATCCTTACCAAAAAGAAACTGTTGGGAAGATGTACTACCTCAGAATTGACTATAAAAGTTTTACTTTGAACTTCCAACTCCCAGTCCATATGCCTTCAGAATCCAGTAGGCCTCTGGCGGGCTCAAAATGTCAGCATTTAGACTGTAACCAATGATAAATATCACTTACATTTACCCTTCGTTCTGAACATAATTGTAATGTGCAATTTGTGGCCTAGTAAGTGGGATAACAAAGAAAGGGTCCAAACTGGAGTAGTCTTGAGGGTAGTATTTATCCCAAAATTTGTCTAAAAGGGTATGAGACTGGAAACTAATATCAAGAGTCCTCGCCTGAAATGTGGATTAAAGCATATATGTCCGAGCAGAAAAACCCATAGAAATTTTAGAAGCTGCTTAAATACATAATACCTATCTGGATGCTCTGGGAGACCACCTTTATAACGGATCCTAACAACATTACGCCTCGGGCCTGTTCTAATTTGTTTTTAAATAACTCCGACATAGGAGGCCTGGTTTGGGAGTCTGTACCCCCTTCCTGTGAAGGCATTTCAATATTATCCCTAGCAAACCCAGCAGAATTAGAAAAGGAGGTAGTTGGTTTCAAAGAAGCCAAAGTACTCTCCCCACCCTCAGTGAATACAGCGTTTTTAGATGAAATGTCTAAAATACCTGGGCCCAGTGATTCTGAATCGGTGGCATGCTTAGAGACAGAAGAGTCCGACGAGAAGGTAGTCAATCGAATCAGGAATCCAACGACGGAGTCCGTTTACACCATCCTGCTCCTGTAAGGGCCAAATCTTCCGACCAGTCGACAGAGAAATCCTGTGGGGCCTTTTCCTGCAATCCAAAGCGCCGTCGCATAGTCTGTGACACTCGTTGTCCGTTTGTAAAATCAGTCCCTGTAGCATCATTTCCTCTGGAAAATCGTTCCGCAGGGGCGCTCGATTCTGAAACAGTCCCGGGAATATGAGAAGAACACACTGAGGCCGAACTCGATGCTACTGGCTCCACAAATCTTTCACTAATCGAACTCCCACTTGCTGGAATATCTCCAGCTACCTCCAAAAAACTTGTTCTTTCTTCCGGTGCCGTTTCCAACGAGGGAATATTCACAGGCAAAGTAGGTGAGTCCTGTAAAGGAGTACATAATGCATTCTCTGGTACCTTGTTTGAATCGACCTCCATTTCCAATGGTAGTTGCTGAAGTGCTGCCATCATGCAGCGTGACGTCGGCGAAACACCTACTGACGGCAACTAGGCAGCCAGTAGGGGAATTTCCCCGGTGAAATGGCCAAATTCCTCCATTCACAAAAAATACCACCAACAGCTTAATCTGGTTCAAGGTCAGTTGACATTCATCTGTATCCCCTCCCCCGGGTCGTGCCTGAAAATAGGCAGAATTTGTTTAGTGCACTTACCCGGTCAACAAAAACTAACTAAATAAATAAAAAATAAATATGTAAATAATTGCCATACTAGTCAACTTGACACAAAAAGCACACAATTAGCTGTCTACACAGACATGACTCCAGCCAGACTAAAATATAGTAAACAGTGACCTACCTCATCAGATGACTGCAAGTGAATGATCGAGGTTCATCTTGCAAAAATCCATTCCATGGAAAAATCTTGTGGAAGTCAAAGAAACATGGTTAAGAAAGCAAACCTGTTATAAGGCAAAAAACTGCATGCAGTGTAAGCACTCAGCTGAAATAAGGAGGCACCCTTGGTTAACATCAAACTCAAACCTGTGTAAACTGCATAATAGCAACCAACAGTCTAATGTGGAACTGCTCTCATTTTTGGGGGTATATCTAAATAGATGTTCAGCAAGTAAACTATAGAGGGATGTCCAGACAGACTTACAAACAGAGGTTATACCATGACAATGGATGTTCCCATGCGATACTGGACAACAGTCTCCAGCAGGAGCCAGGCTCCAGGGTGGGTCCCATTGACAATGTAGGAGTAGCAGAAAAGGAAATTATGGCAAGTATAAAGAAAGTTCTTCATTTTGTAGTGCTCCACATAGTCAATGGGTAGTAATCATGAATGGGTTCTAAAAAGCAGTACCCGTGAAAAAACTGGGTGGGGAAGAATATTGTCCCATATGTCAGCAACGTGTAGGAAAGGAATTTACCTGCCATCTGTTACCTGCAAAACTTGATGACCAAAGGCTGCATTAGCAGAGCTCTGAACATCCAATCTGTAGTGCTTGGAGAAAAAATGGATGGCAGACTGTAGCTGCCTTACATAACTCTAAATAGATGTTTCAACTGTGTCTGCCCAGGAGGAGGGCATTGCACTGGTGGAGTGTGCCTTAATGAGAACCAGAGGCTGCACCTTTGCTGCGACATTAGCCTCAGCAAAGCAGGCTCTCACTTATCTATGTAGGGCAGCCTTGAAGGCCTTCTGTCCCTACTTGGTTGCTCCAAAAAGGGACTAACAACCTGTCTGATGACCAGAAACTCAGCAATCTCTCTAGGGTATGTCCTAAGGATCCATCACAAATCTAAGTCGTGCCCCTCCTTCGAGACAGAAGGTTGTGGACAGATGGATGGATGGGAGACAGAGTTCCTAGTTCACATGGAAGGTCGTAGGAACCTACAGAATGAAAGATGAAACTGTTCTGAGCACCAACTTGTCCTTGTGCAAGACAAGGTATGGGTTTTTATGAGATAAGGCCTGAAACACTTCAGTCCTCCTCGCTGAGCACATAGTAACTAAAAAACATGTCTGCAATACAGTACATCCAATGGTACCAATTAAAGTGATTCAAAAAGCTCCTCACAGAGAGCATTCAGAACTAGATTCAGATTCCTTGGGGAACCAGGAATTGGAACAGAAAACTCAGCCTTCAGTTTCAGTTTCACTTTATTTATTATACTTGAAAGGCATGTGAGCAAAAGTTGGCCATTTTCACAAGCGTCCAGTTGTGGACAAATACAACATGGGGTTACGTAGATTAAAACAAGACAGTCAGTGGTACAAAGTTATTGAGGATGCAAGCTAAATAGAAACAATACAATTTAAATACAGAAATACACTAAAACAATCAAGATAAACAAACAATAACAAGTGCAATGCCAAGTAAAGTGCTTGGAAAGTTCTCAGACCTGGTAAACCTGCCACCATAAGGGATGGGACAAGGTTTAACTGCTGAGTGGAGGGAAAAGAGGACTCTGTGTGGAAACAATCATGTTGGACACCTGTAGGTGGCTACCTGAGAAAGGTGTAACTTTAGACTGTTTTTAAAGGAAGCTGTAGAGGGGCACTGGATGATAGCAGGGGGAAGACTGTTGAAAAGTTTAGCAAGAACAGTAAAAGTTGCACTCCCCAAATCAGGAAACATAAGTCACCTTTAACTGCAAAAAGGTATTTTCATACACAAGTGTAGATCCATCCAGTAAAAAACTTGTTCGAATAAGTACAGAGACAAGAAACAAGAGAATGTCAAGGAGTATTACTTTTACTGTTGTTGTAAATCACTGGTGGCTGGCAGCCCAGTTTGCACCCACCTACAGCATTTCAGTGAGCACTGGCATTTTTGTGCTAGTTATTGAAAAGTTTAGCACCCTTGTAGGAGAGGGTGTTTTGGCCTTGGGTGGTGCGACAGAATGGGATGGAGAAGGACATAGTGGAGGACCGTCTGGTGGACTGAGAGGGGGCAGACTTGGGGAAAAGGGATCTGATGCTGTCATGGAGGAGGCCTAGAGATAGTTTGTGAAAGAAGGTGAGAATTTTGCTGTTGAGTCTGTTCTTGAGTAAAGGTCCAATTGGATAGTCTATACAGGTCACAGTGGTGGGTAAATCTGGGGAAACCAGAGACAAATCGGATAATGTTATGATAGGTGGGTTTGTTGAGGTTACCGTGTGTTAGGGGCAGTGAAATAAACTAGGGCACCATAGCTGAACAAAGGGACCATGAAACTGGAGGTGAGCAGGGTCTTGGATTCAGCGGTTATAAAAGGCTTCACTCTGGAAAGTAGACCAAGCCATTGGTGGGCTGTTTTAATTAGCTGATTCACATATGAATCAAAGTTGAGGGGGCTGTCGAGGTGCAGGCCAAGATATTTGAATTAGCTGACTTTTTCAATTAGTTTACTGTCATTGTTGAGGAGCATGAAATAGAAAAAAACTGGTTTCCGCGGGCTGGAGAAAACCATGTTTTTTTTTTTTTGCATTAAGCACAAGCCCTTTGGATGAGAACCAGGAATGTAGGCTACAAAAGTATCTCTGTAGTTTGTCCCGTAGATTGTGTAGGGGTCTCTGTCACTGCAAAAAAGGGCAACATCATCAGCATAAAGGATAAGTTTGATGTCCCTGCAGATTTTGGGAAGGGAATTCACAACCAGGAAGAAAAGGAAGGGGCCCAGAATGGATCCTTGGGGTACTCCAGACTTTATTAGGCAGGGATTTAGAAAGGACCCTGTTGATAATAGTTTGGTGAGACTGGAAGCTAAGGTAGTTACAGAACCGGTTTGTGACTTTAGGTGAGAAGTGTAGAATGGAAAGGGTGGAAAGAAGGACATTGTGGTCGACGAGGTTGAACGCTTTTGTGAGGTCCACGAAAACCGACCCTGTGTACCGTCCTGCATCATTTGCTCTATTGATGTGGCTGGTGAATTTAATGAGTGTAGTCTGGATGTTGTGGCCAGCTCTAAAACCATGTTGTGCATTGGTATGAAGTTTATAAACTGTGAGAAATTCAGTGGTTTGTTTGTGAACAATTTTTTCCATAATTTTGGATAAGGGAGCCAAGAGGGAGATGGGTCTATAGTTGGATGCATCGTCTTTATGTCTGGTTTTGTGGAGGGGTTTGATGGTGGTGCATTTCCATTTGAGTGGACAAGAACCAGTGCACAGGGAGTGGTTAAAAATATTGATGAAGAGAACAGCAGTGGATTCACAAATCAGTTTGAGGACCCTATAGTCAATGTTGTCAAGCCCGATGGAGGGATTGGGGTCATGAGCCTTTATTAGTTTACTTTGAAGGGGGTGAGGTAATGAAAATAGAAGAGGGGGTGGGGATGATGGTGGGGAAGAAGGTGCTGGGGGCAAGAGAGTGGTTGGGCTTGTAGTTACCAAGGTCACCAAAATAGTGCCTTGCTGACAGCCCACAGAAAAAAACAAATAACCTCCTGGTTAGTCCCAAAGGACAGACCCAGAGAGGCTCCAAGGCTGATACCTGACAACTCAGGGTGCTTAAGGTCAAACCCTTTTTTTTACTCTGTCCTGTAGGAAATCCAAAGGCTGCAAAACTGTGGCTTTGGAAACTGGATATTTTGTCCCTGGCCAAGGCTGAAATAAAGGTGGCTCGTGCACAAGCATAAGCTGTCGTCGTGGAATCCTTCCTGGCAGCCATCAGTGTGTCAAACACCTTGTTATGAAAACTAGCTTCAGGAGACTCCTACTTTCAGGAGCCAAGCCGCAAGCTGCATCACTCCCAGATTGTGTACAGAACAGGGCCCTGAGAGAGAAGATCCCCCATACTAGAAGGTGAAAGATGCTCTTTGAGCTAGGTTCACCAAGTTTGAGATGCACAATCTTCTGGGCCACCCAGGATCTACTAGAAGAAAGATTCCTCTTAAGTGCCTTGTATTGCGATTGACCTTAGGGAGAAAAGGCAGAGGAGGGAAAAAATACTCATTGCCAAAAGTCCACTCTTGTGACAGGGCATCCACTACTTCTGCCTGTGGACACCTGCAATGGCTGAAGAACCATAGAAGTTGAGTATATTGGCCGGAGGTGAACAGATTGATCTGAAAATGATTGAAATCTTGACACAGAAGGTTGAACACTTCCGGGTTCAACATCCCCTCCTCTGCATGAACACTTTTTTGGTCTGAATGTTCAACTCCACCACTAAGAGGACTGCTACAAGGGAGAGAAGATTCTCCTCTAACCACTTGCAGGTAAACTAAGGTTTCTGTCAGCATGTCCTTGCTCTTTGAACCACCTCTCTCCTTCTTAGTCACCATCCAGCTGTGAGACTCCAACACCTCCAGAGTCCTGGAGACTGACTTCCTAGCCAACAGTGCAGATGAAGCTTGAAGAGCAAATCATCGAAGTAGGAATACAGAAGATGTCCCCCCTGCTGGAGATGATCCACCAGGACTATGAGCACCCCCCAAGAAAACCACGGGGGCTGTTGCTAGCCCAAAAATGGAGCTCCCTGTACTGGAAGATCTGTCCCAGGACTGAGAACCTGAGGAACCTCTGAGAGACTGTCAGATGGAAATGTGGAGATACGCACCCTCAGACCCATGGAAGTTAGATAATCCTCTGGAAATGCAGAGATACGCATTCCTCAGGTCCATGGAAGCTAGATAATCCCCCTGTTGGACAGCCTGGAGGATTAAATGCAGGGACACCATCTTGAAAGTCATGTGGTCAACGAACTTGTTTAGGTGTTTCAGATCCAGGAAAAGGCCTGAAAAACCACTGACTTCTTGGGAACTATGAATAGATTAAGTAGAATCACTAACCTTGCCCATTGGGGGGCACTGGCATGACTGTCCCCTGGCAGAGGTTGTTCAGGGTTTGTGACACTGTTAGATTATTAATGGAGTCCCTTGGAATGTCAGAAACACCCCTTGTGGGAATTGTTGAAAAGCCTATTATATAACCTAAGACCAGAGGTTTCAAAACTAAAGTATCTGATGATATCATGACCTAACTTGAGAAAACATTGTGCAGTCTTTCACCAAGAGAAGAGGTGCAGAGGTGATCCCTTGTACACTTATTGTGAGGAGCTCGTTTTTCACCCTATGCCTGCAATTCATGTTCAGGCCAGGGCTCCTCTGCTACTGTTGCTCTTGAAACCAGAGTAGGCTCCTCTACTCCTCTGGTTCCTGAAGTTCCAATAGGGCGACAACCCCATTCAGAATTGCCCCTAACGGCTGCCTCCTTGACCTTCTGGGGTTGAAGCAGTCTTCACTGTTTGCTTGACACTGAAAGTGGCTCTTTTAACCTGAATATCAAAACCAAAACAACAAGCCTCCCTCAAAGGCTAAGATAAACAGTTTTCCTTTGAAGCTTGATCAGCTACGCAATGTCAAAGCCGCATACCTTGCATAGCCGACACAATGTAAAAGGCTGAGGGAGTGGCATGCATGCATTTGTTTTACCACAGCACCCCCTAAGAAGGTGGAGGCCATGGAAATGAACTACAAAATGCTTGCCACCTCTGAAACCAAGGGAACAAAGCTTCCCAGGGTTGCAACTGACAAGAACAAGGCTCTGGCAGCAATGAAAGAGGCATAGGAGGTGCATATAGTAGATTTATGCCATTGGAGGTGAAGGCTCTTCTGCATGTAGCATCCACTTGCTCACTGTGTGAATTTGTTAGGGCCAAGGACCCTTCAATAGGAATAGTGGTGTGTGTGACAGAAAAAATACTTCAGAGCAGAAAAGAATAGAGACGGGATAGGATTAACATTCACCATCTCCAGGTACCTCCATGAGCTGTAAGAACCTACATGCCTTGGATATCAGGTAGGACAGAGACTTGGTATCAAACAGGGGAGGAATAGGAATCCTACTCTTTGGCTTTGTCCACTCCCCTTCCTCCTTCTCCTCCTCCTCCTCCTCCTCAGAGGGACCATCCTCCAAAAAGCAGCCTTGTCCCACTGTGGAGCACCTGGACATGCCTGTGTGGGCCCCCTAACCTGAGGGTTCTGATTTGGGGTCAAGTTTGTCTGATGTGATGTCCTGCAGGACATCAGAGCTGAAAAGCTCTCATAAGAGCAACAACAAAGATTTAACTCGATTCTGCTTGCCACTGCCAACTGGTACACATTGTGCACCTTCTTCCCAGTTCAGAGGTGTGATTAGGGTAGAACTGTAAGAGACTTATTAACTTGATCAACACAATGGGTGCAATGGGAACCCCTATGGAGTGGGTCTCATTACCCCCTTGCAGGTCTTACATCTTTTAGTGGTAGGAGGTCTCCAATATGCCATGGAGCATGGTGCCAAGAAAAAAAATATAGTATGGTCCCAATATAGAATACATATCTTTGTAAGTTTATATCCAATCCCTCCTTTCATATGAACATACAAAATTTGCCAGCAGATAAAGGCCTAGAGGTCTATCAAGTCTGCTCAAATGTGCAGGTAGCACCTCTTATTTTGCAGAGGCCCCTCCCTCCCACCCTTTCATCTGATTTGATTTTACCAGAGTTTGCCAAAAAGTGGAACACTTAAGGTGGAGCCACAATGCTTCAATTTATTATTAACAGTACCAATATGTGCCAGATTAAGGGCTATTTAACACCATGTCATAAGAGCTCCCATAGAACTCCAGTAGGCTTGCAGACTATAAGCTGGAGCTTGGTAACAAAGGGGCTATGCAAAAACTGCGCACCCCCTGGAATACACAGACAGGGAGAAAGCAAAAAGGGTACCTGAATTGCCCAAGCACAGGAGAGATTTGAACCTGGACTTCCAGATTCCTTGTTCTGAGGAGGTAGTATATATATACCTAGTGCAAAGGACAACCTGTTGAAAACAGCATTTGATTGGTAAGCAGGCTTCTGATCAACTGTGCCTACTGCCAATAGAAAGAATTAAGAAGGCAGACTGAAGAAAACATACAAATGCTGCATCTAGCACTGTGGACGTGCAGACGTGTGGATCCCTGAGAAGACGTGTGACATTGCATTACTAAGCGTAATGCCAGCAGATCAGCGGGGCCATACACACCACACAGGCATGCAAAAACTCTGAGCTAAAATTGAAAAGAGGGGTGGCATGCACATCCAGTGGCTACAGGAGCCCAAATAGTGGGGAAAAACTGAGCAAATAAATGGAGCCGAAGGGATAATCCTGCTGAGTGGCTGAAGGGGAGAAAACTGTCAAGAAGTAAAGAAAACAAGAGATCTGAGTTTAACAGAGTCCAACTCCCAGGTATACCTCACAATCTTTGCCCTATAAAAGAAAACACTACCCCTGCAAAAGAATTAACTAGTCCTCAGAAGAGTTTTTGAAAAGACAGCCATAGTGCTATGACACACATAATAATATATGCCCTCGAAAAAATATCTGTGAGTGTGAATTCAATGTCATTCTAGAAGATGGGACAAACCCTCTAAAAGAAAAACAGGGGCTTTATGAAAGAAAAGAAGAACTGTTCCTGACAATGAGGACTAGTGGAGAGGGATGCTCTTTATAAGCAGGCTTCAGTTTTTTTTTTAAACTGGTGAGGATTTAAAAAGGAAATGTCCCTTGACAGGAAGCCCAAATAAAAGGGGCAATGCATTCACAGACAAAAAACAAATACCTGCAAGACAAAGACTAGAGGAAGGAAGGGGAGGTTACCGACTCCCAAAGATGGGGGGACTTTAATTAAATAGGTAAGAAAAAACAGGTACTTACCTGAGGCACCATGAATTGTTTTTTAAACAAAAATTGGAGACCTCCAAAAATAAATACCCTTCGATGATGTGGTCCAAGCACTTGCAGTGGAAATGGGAAGAGCAGGTTAGCTAATTTGAAAGCAGCAACTTAACAGGCATGATTTTAATTTAGGAGTGCTCCCTGTTACCTGGTAGTAGTAGTAGTAGTAGTAAAACTCTTTATTCTTATACAGGAGTACAAAATATATTACAAATTCACACCATTAGGACAAAAATTCCCATTTGAAAGGTGGTCCTGTTTTAATCATATAAAAAAAATAATAATAACTTTAGACAATCCATACAGTAAAAATATATACAGAATAACCACTCGAACTCCAAAACTTTTAACAGTGGGTAGTAAAACAAATACTTCATTTAACAACTTGCATTCAGAGTACGTTTTCATTGCTACCTTATATGAAGCAAAAGTTACAATAAGTTAACCATTGCACATGCATCTGCAAGAAAGTTCTTTTTTTCACTTGGGTGGAGAAGCTTTTTATAGACATAGCTGACTTGGTTTGTTCACTAATCTTGGCCCTTAACATTAATGCCTTGTATGAGAAGATCATTTCCCCATATTTGTTGCTGATTTTTGGTATTCTGGTTTTCCTTATTTCTAAGATTGTGTTTATGATCAACTTTTTTTTTCATGTAAATATAATGGTTTCTGATCCTTTTCAATTTTGTAATTTAAGTTTGCCCTAGTTAGTTGTCTTTTTTTGTTCCATTGGTAACTAATTTAGGGCTTCATACAGTGATGTGTTCGGTAAGCACATCTTAATATGAATAAAGCCATTTGATTGTACAACACATTGACTCTTTTTTAACCGTGTTTTATTTGTCAGACTATATGCATGGCAGCCGTGATCTATTACTGGTATAAGTAATTGATTTACTGTACTTTTCTGCATATTTAAATTGGTACAATGACTGACTCTTCTAAAGGCACCCAGGCTTTTGTTTATATTTATAATCATTTTAGAAGTATGAGGTTCACAACATCAATATTGACTAACCCAAACACCCAAATATTTGTATTCATTTACCTGTTTTAGCTTATCACCTCTCAAGTTTTTAATAACCAGTTTTGGGTGGATGTTGATTCGTTTGGGGTTTTCTTTATTAAACGACATGACCTTAGATTTGTTTCTGTTTAGGACTTGTCTGGAGTCATCAAACCAGCCACACAAGTTATAAAAATCAGTTTGTAATTTTTGGACCATAAAGCCTCAGGATGGGTCCACAGCTACCATGACTGTGTCATCAGTGTACAGTCATGTTTTTGTGTTAGTAATGACATCTAATGCTTGGTTTATATATATATTTCTTATGCTGCGCCTACTCTTTGGAATTCTTTACCTCGCCAATTGTGGGAGTGCACTTCCGTGGAGGAATTTAAGAGGGGTTTGAAAACCCATCTTTGGCAAATGGCCTTTTTAGAAATCTGAATATCCTGAATTTGATGGTTTTAATTAAGTTTTTATCTGTGTTTGATATTTGATTTTAATATTTGATTTTGTGCTGTTTTACAGCTGTACAGAGCTTTGAAAAATGAAAAGCGCTACCTGTATATAAATAAAATTATTATTATGTTATATATATATATATATATATCTATATATATATATATATATATAAAGAATAGTGTAGGGCCCACAATTGAGCCTTATGGCACTTTGCTTACTACTAATTTCATATCGTAACAGTCATTGCCTACAGTAACAAACTGACTTCTCTCACTTAAGTATGACCCAAACCAAATTGCAGCTTCATCAGATATGCCAATGTCCAGTAACCTTTCATGCAAAATGTTGTGGTCTACTGTATCAAATGCTTTCAAGAGGTCTACGAGCACCACGTCCACTGCCTGGCCCTCCTCCATAGATGAGGCAATTATGTTGACCAGGTCGGTGAGCGCAGTGTCCATGGAAAAACCCCTCCGAAAGCCCGATTGGAATTTGGACAGCAACTCTTAACCCTCCTGGTATTCCAACAGTTGTTTATTTACCAGTTTTTTGAATATTTTAGATACCAGTGATAGTAAGGCTATCGGTCGATCATTGCTTGGTTCATTTACCAAGTCCTCTTTATGTATGGGGATGATTTTGGCTCTTTTCCATATGGAAGGATATGACTCCTCTCTCAAACTCCAGTTAATTAGTCTTGTTAAAATGGGAAACACAAGTTCTTCAACCTCTTTTAAAAATCTAATTTCTATGTCATCTGGACCAGTAGCTTTTCTCAGCATAAGGTTTTTGATTACCGTAGCAACTTCAACATTTGTGTTTTTTCTAAACCTGAATTTTGTGTCTTACTTGGACACTTCGCTATCACTCATAGTTTTATTTTGACTCTGTTTCACTTTGGGGATGTCAATGTCTGGTAGCGCAACAAAGTAGTCATTGAGGATGTCAGCTGAGCTCCTATCTCCCTGTAGAACTCCATTTTTTTTTAAGTTTGGACTGGTGAAGAAATTTGTACAGGTGTTTCCAATGATTTAATAAGTGACCAATACTGGGAAGTTTCTGTTGTTGCTGTGATTTTATTGGAATAGTAGTCACTTTTAGTCTTTCTAATAATTGTTTTTAATTTATTTCCCATGTTTTTAAACTAATTCCAGTCCACTGGGTTTAGAGTCATGTTTGCCATCTTCCAGAGCATATTTTTAACTCTAATTTTTTTCTTTAACTTTTCTGTTATCCATGGGAGATGGTTTTTCTTTTGGGTCAAAAATGTGAATGGGGCTACCTCGTTGCATATGTTTAGGAAGCATTTTGTAAATTATTCAATGGCAAGATCTAAACTAGGGATAAGAAACAATCTGTCCCATTTTTCTGCAGCAATTTTTAACTGAAAGATTTCCCTATTGTATTTTTTGAAGGAACGTCTTTTTTCCCATTTTCCTTGTAATTTGTTTGTATCTTTTGTCTCATGAGTCCCAACTGGAAAGTACATTGAAAGGAGTTATGGCCTCCCAGCATTGGTTGTTGAACTAATACACTTTCTGCCGCGATATCAGGGGAGATGTATACTAAATCCAGAATACTAACTTTGCTTTCCAAGGAAGTTTTCCTGGTTATTTTTGAAACTGCCTGATTAATGTTTAAGGGTAGAAAACTTTGCTTCAAGATAGTTCCTCTTTTATGACCCCAGGCAGCATTAAAGTCAATGGCCACAAGCGGCTGGTTTCCAGCTGAGAATTTATCCAGTATTGCAGCTAGTCCATCAAAGGCTGAGGTTTTTGTTTTTGATGGAGCGTAAACGATCCCAGCTGAAAGAGGTAAGGCTTGAAAAGTGATAATTTGATATTCAATTAGGTCATTAGTATCTGAATACACTACTTTTGCTGAACCTAGGTCCCTTTTAGAATATAGCAGAACCCCCTTCCCCTCTTACCCTTTCTGTCCAATTGAAAAATATAATATTCATCGATTTCAATTTCTTTTGTATTTATTGATTTGTTCAACCATGTTTCAGTTAATGCAATTAGACAAGGATCTTACAAACATACAAAATTGCCAGCAGATACAGGCCATTCAGTCTATCTAGTCTGCTCGAGTGTGCAGCACTTCAGTCCATTAGACTGCAGCTGTCCCCCCTCATATGCCCTCCACCCCATCTCATGCCTCCTCCCGGTTTGTACCCTCTCCTTGAATTTGTACCACCCCCTCTTGAAGCCCCCAACACACTGCAATGATATGACTTCCTCTGGCAGAGCGTTCCAGCCTGCCACCACCCTTTCTGTGAAATAGTGCCTCCTCCATTCCCTCTTGAACCTGCCCCTTCCAACTTCACAGAGTGTCCCCTGGTTTCCCTTACACCCTTCAGATTGAACATACACCTGGTGTCTACTCTGTTCAAACCTTTCAGGTACTTGAAGGTCTCAATCATATCCCCTCTCTCCCTTCTTTTTTGCTCCAGGGTATACATATTGAGCTCTCTCAGTCTCTCCTCATATGGTCTGTCCCAGACAGACAGGATCATTTTTGTTGCTCTGCGCTGTACCCCTCCAGTAGTTTGATGTCCCTTTTCAAGTAGGGGCACCAGAATTGCAGGCAGTGGTCTCACCAGGGACCTGTACAGGGACAACATGACCTCCCCCACTTCTGGAAGTAATCTCCCTTGCTATGCAACCCAGCATCCTGTTTACCTATGCTGCTGCCTTCCTGCACTGAACAGAGTGGTTCATCTCCCCGGTTACCAGCACTCCCAGATCCTTCTCCTCCTTGGATTTTGTTAATGGGACACCCTCCAGCCAGTAATTGTGTCCTGGGTTCTTGCCTCCTAAATGCACCACTTTGCACTTCTTGGCATTAAAACCAAGCTGCCAAGTGTGAGACCATTCCTCCAATTTTGCCAAATCCTCCTGAAGTACTTTTGCTCCCTCCCCCATCTACCTTGGCACAGATCTTTGTGTCATCTGTGAAGAGACTGATCTTGCTCTTAATCACTACTGCCAGGTCGGCTGTGAAAATTTTAAACAGAACTGGTCCCAGCACTGAGCCCTGTGGTACATCACTTGTTACAGCCCTGGCTTCACATGCCTCCTCCCTCACTATTACCTTCTGCTGTCTATTCTGCAGCCAGTTCTCGACCCATCTGACCAATTTCTTCTCTTCTCCCAGACTCTTCAACTTGTGGGTCAGCCACCATGTGGCACTGAGTCAAAGGCCTTGCTGAAATCCAGGTAAAAGACATTCACCTGTTCAGTGCCCTCATAACCCAGTCAAAAAAAATAAACCAAGTTCATCTGGCAGGATCTGTTTGAGACAAACCCGTGCTGCCTGCTGTCCTGGAGGTTGTTATCCTCAAGAAATTGCACCAGCCTTTCCTTGAGGACTGTCTCCATCAGTTTTCCCACAATTGTAGTAAGGCTTTCTGGTCTGTAGTTCCCCAGTTCATCCTTGGGCCCACTGTTATGGAGAGGTACCACATGTGCTTCCCACAAGTCCCTGGGCATGCACCCTGAGTTCAAAGAGGTATTGAACAGGTCCACCAGTGGCCCTGCCAGGACCTCTGCCAACTCTCTCAGTACCCTGGGGTGGACTCCATCTGGTCCAAGTGCCTTGTCCACCTTCAGGGACTTAAATCCCTCCCTTACCACTTCCACCATGATTTCCCCATCTGTGGTTGCTTCTTCCCCACCCTCTCCCACCTCACCCTTCCTCTCAGATATGGGCCCATCCCTCTCCTTGGTGAAGACTGAACAGAAGATATACTTTCATTATCCGGAGGCTCGGTTGCTCGACAAGCAGTACTCCAGTCAGCTTTGTCTGATAGATGCGGTAACCAGACGCCACTACACCTGATATAATTTGCTCCTGCTGGGGCAAGGTAGTGGATGTGATGGAATGCTACCTTACCCCATCTGATGCTGAAGAATGGATGGCTGGATGGGGTTGCTGGCTGAGCTGCCCCAGTGGTGTGGGGGGGAATACCACTGGTAGTTCAGTTGGCATTCTGTGCATGACCCAGATTCCGGTCCAAATTACGTCCTTTTACACACTGCAATCCCTCTAACTTTTTTTTAACTTACTCCAGTGTTCGCTCCCCCTCTGAGTTAGATATTTTAGTTACAGCAGTGTGGGGGGTGGAGCCCCCCACATGGGGGATGCGAAGAGCAAAGCCCCCTGTATGTAGCTCTTGGTTTCTGTAACATGCCTGAAATTTGTCTCTCAGGCATGAGAGTGATTCGGGACTATCCATGTGGGGACATATGACTAGGTATGCCGAGCGTCAGTATGCCAAGTTTAGGAATAACACAGTATATCTGAACAGAAGTATTCATTAAGTACTTCTGCCTGATCAGCCACCTTTTCTACCCACCCACTTCCCCTCCTGATCCTAACAATTTGATCCTTGCTCTTCCTCTTCTGTCTGACATATCTGAAAAAATCCTTTCCTCCTCCTTTGATCCCCTGGGCTAACCTCTGTTCCCTAGCCACCTTTGCTGCCCTTACCACTCTGCTCACTTCTCTGGATTTCTTCGCACATCTTCCTACAGGACCCAGACTTTCAAAGTATCAGTTTTATTCTTTAGACTCCTGGCTTTGTCATATAGGAGTTTTAGTTTTATATCTTTGACTGGACTTGGGTTTGAGTCTACATCCCCACTCAAAACTAACACCAGTAGTATTGTATATTCAATGCCACCGTGTGTATTTGGCCTCATTAGATTAATATTAAAGTTGGTACTTAACTGTCTACGTATAAAGAAAAAAAATTCCTCTCTTAGTTGAATTTAAGGGATGTAAACCAGCATGTTTCTGGTTTAGTTCCTTCAACATCTCGTTTGTTCTATGTAGTGCTTTAGGTTTTTTATTTGGAACCAACTGTGATGTGGTAGCACTGATAACAACCATTGTTATAAGCAGATGCAGCATAAATCCTATTGACTTCATGATTGTAATGGGTGTATACAAGATACAAATATTTATAGTATTAGGCTATTTGTGTGTAGACTGCAATTTGATATACAAATGTACAATAATTCAAAAGACTCTCTGTACTGATTTACCTCAAATTCAAATTGATAATGGCAATCTAGACTAGATTGCTTGCTGCAAAGCTATAATTAAAACTAGTTAGTCTAACAGAACACTAAAAAAAGAAACTTAAAAAATAAGAAGTAAGTTATAAAAACCTTGCCTTGTTATTAGATTGTTTCCAAATACAAAGCCTTTTATACTTACATCTAAAACATATAAATGTTAACTCCGTATTAAGATTTGGTCATTTCAGTGAGAAATATTAGGACAGAGTGGTGCTTGCACCACACACGCTCGTGCACAATGCTCACGCTAGTGAGCCCCACCTCATGAAGCAACCCTGCACACTGATTGGCCTGCTGCAGAGCCCCCTGCTGTGCAGTTATTTGAATGCTTCAGGCACAGTTGTTACTAGTTAAGTGCACATTTACAAACATTTAACAAACATCCGGTTTGTTATTTGCAAAGTTCAGTGAAAATAAATAGCAGTTCAATGTGTCAGCTGCTTGATTCATTCAGGAGATAACAGTACATGTAGAACAGCCAGCTAATGAGCTGCTGCACCTCCACTGCTGAATGCAGAAGCAACTGTGGTCAGGTCAGTGGCAGTCAAAAAACAATCTTGCTGAAGTTGATAGCAGGCAACACTGACCTGAGATGCAAACTGGAGATGGTAACAGACCTGCTGTGAGGTGATTCCTGGTGATGGAATAGACATCTGGTGCTGTGCTCCAATTGCTTGATTTTAAAAGGGTAGTGAGCCCCACCTTGTGAAGCAACCTTGCACACTGAATGGCCCACCACCGAGCCTCCTCTCCGTGCAGTTATTCGAATGCTTCGGGCACAGGTGTTACTAGTTAAGTGCACAGCGACCCCAGTTTGGTATTGCAAAATTCAGTGAAAATAAATAGCAGTTCAATGTGTCAGCTACTTGATTTGTTCAGGAGATAACAGTACATGTAGAACAGCCAGCTAATGAACCGCCGCACCTGCACTGCTGAATGCAGAAGCAACTGTGGTCCAGTCAGTGGCAGTCTCAAAAACTGTTTTGCTGAAGTTGATAGCAGGGAACACTGATCTGAGATGCATGCTGGAGATGGTAACAGATTTGCTGTGAGGTACTCACTGGTGATAGAATAATGTAGACTCATCCTGCTGTGCAGAATTGCAGCCCCAAGGCTGAGAAGCTAAAAGTTTCTTCAGAACAGCTTGAGAGATGTTTCCCCTTTGATGACATAGCTAAGACTGGGGAGTTGCTGCTGTCCAGAATACTAATGTGCCCAACATTCCAAGGCTGATTCAGCCTTTAGGCTGTGGCATTTCCCCCAGTAGGGATGTACAATACCCATTAGTGATTACTACCCATTGACAATGTGGTGCGCTACAGAAACATCACTTAGGGTTGCTAAAGTATTTGTTTTTCATTTTTCCAGGGGATGGAGATATAACAACTTTTAATGTATTTTAATTGAGTGTGTGCATTTTTTTAAGTTTAGTATCATCAGTCTTCTGTAAAATGTTGATGTTGAGGGGTGAGGCCCGGTGGAAGCTAAAAAAGTACAGCTAGGTTCTCACAGAAGTTGGGTGTGAGCAGCAACTGTTGTTTTGTTCTACTTGGACATCAAAGGCTGGGTCCTTCTCAGCTAAATGATTTTTGTTTTGGGGAAGTGTAAAGGACTGAGTTCCTTTGATAACAAAAGACATGTTTTGAGTTTAAGCCGGACCTGGTTCAAAAAAGACTGAGTTTGGAATTGGCATAACCAGCTGGAGATAACAATTCCACTTTGGACCTGTTCTCCAGATGGGTTGTTTCCCAGGGAACAAAGACATGGTCAAACCTGTGATGTCAGAGAGACACGTATGATGATTCGGCATGGTAGACCAGATAACCAAAGTCATGTAAGGTCTCTGTTTCACCCTGAGAATTAGTTATGATTCGGGACTCTGAACAAGCAACATCAAGAGTTTGAGTCTGCCATTAATCACTGAGTTCCCAGCTGGGGAACACTTCTGCTCTGCTCAGGATTTAGACAGATAAGAGGGAGGTTATTCTGTTTGTTTTCTGTCTGTTTCAAAAGTCTTTTTTTATCTCTGTAGAAATACCATATTCCCCATAGTCTTCATGTGTATTATTCTGTAACAGATGTCAATATCTAGGAGTATTAAATATTATTTTTATATACTTCATGTTTTTTCTGACTGAGTCATTTCAGATACAGATGACCTTGACAAACATGTGATCCGTCTTTGAAGAAGCAGGCTTCAGTTACCATACTGTATTTAAAGCAAAAGTGTTCCCAGCTGTAACAGAAGGGGTGGGTCATCTGCCCTTTGGTAAGAAGCACTGTACTGTGTGTGAGCAGTGGCGCTGGTGGAACCTGGACCTAGAGATACCTCCAGTGAGGCTGCAGTGAGTGGTGGCAGCATACCGAAGTAACCCTTTCAGGCGTCTGAGTGGTCATGAAACTGGTAATAACTGTTGCAGGCTGAGTTCTGGAAGAGAATACATCTGTGACAAAGTCTAAATCCACACTGATAACCCAGCCACTTGACCAGGGTTTAATGTTTTCTTTTAAGTGCCATTATATGAAAGAAATGCAGGAGAGAGTGCTGGAGAAGATGGATAGGACTGAAGTAGCTGAACTCATAGTAACACAATGTGAGAGAAAGATCACACTGTTAGAAGCACTGTGTCTGATGAAATCTGCATGAGACAACATGAACCAGGAAATGACTGCTCATTGCTTCAGGAAGGATGGGTTTAACACTGGCAACAAGGCAAAGTGTGAAGAGGTTGCTGAAAAAATTATCCCACCACTGGTAGTGCTAACTGTCATGATCCCAACCCCCAAGGGCACAGTAGGACCTCCTGTTTGCAGAGAGGATCCCCCTTTTTACAGAACTTGTGCGGAGTTGTAGAATTCAGGAAAACTCACCAACCTTCCTTTTCCCAGTGGGAGGGTGAAAACTGTAGTTTCAAGTCCCCTTGACTCTGTACTATGTTTGGGGTTTGAATCCCACCACTGTCACTGGCAGTCTCTTGCCTAAGTAGTTTGTAGGATAGCCGAGCGGTCACTGTCTTCATTATTAAGGCACACAGTCTTTGCAAAACCCTTCTGTAATAATGTTAGAACACACAATCAGATCCCAGGCAGAACTGATAAGAAAAATCATAAAAGTTTACTTAAATAAAAATAACACAGTAAATTCTACAATTTGGAAGATCTTTGAATTGCAGACAATACCAAAAATAACACTGGATGGTTTACAGAAAACACTATATACTGTTGTTCTAAACTATACCTTATTCTGATGTTAGAGTCCAGAAAGATTAAACGTCCTTGTGGAGATGAAAGTTCTCTCCCTGTAGGTAGAAGTTCATCAAGCAACAGAGTTTGTAGCAAGTTTGTGATCAAAGACAGTTCTTTGAAGGTCCTTTAAAAAGACTCCAGGTGCTTTCCTGGTGAAAAGTCTTGGTTTCCCACATTTTTACTTAAAATCAGAATTTTCTGTTAAGTATGTGAAAAAATCAGTTTCCACAAAACCAGAGGTCTTGTTCTAAAAGTCATCCCAAAACCCCGTATACTTCAACCCAAAGTACTGTATATACTGTAACAGCTTAAAATCTCAGCTTTGAGACCCTCCAAGTATAAAGCTGTTGACTCCAAGCTAAACTACCCTGATGTTCAAAATGGGTCTATTAGATAAAGTCTGGTCATTTTCAAGCCACACCCACTCTCTCTCTCCTCTGGGATGGCAAGCAAGTACAGATATTGGAGTACAACAGTTTATCTTTTCCTGCAGGTGTCACTGTGGTTCCATGTCAAACCCCTGTAGATCTGGTCCATGCATTTGGCTTGAACCTTGACCCCTAGGCCATTCCATGACTTCTTTTCTGTTATTGGAAATTACGTGTCCAGTTTTATCTAATAGTTTATGACTTTTTGGGTCATAAACCTGTCGGTCCCTTATCTGGAGAAGATCCAGACCCAACCTAGCTTTTACAGAAATTCTGGCTATTTTATTTTTCTCTTAAAAGCCTTTTAAAGAGACAGTGTCTTAACTCTAAGGTACATTACAGCACATACAATAGGAACATTAACAAAGGATATAGGCCTATGGGAGAACATCCCTCCCTCCTAAAACAGAACCTGGGGGAGAACATGCCCTATCGCAGGCAGTTCTTCCCAGTTCTGTTATAGATACAGTATGTGAGATAGATCATCTGCGTTCCCATTCTTAGACCCAGGCCTATGCAAAATCTCCATGTCATAAGTCTGCAAGGCAGTACTCCCTCTCAGAAGTATTCCATTTGTTTTCCCCATGTAGCCCAACCATACTAATGAGTTATGGCCCATTTGGACCTTAAACTGCCTCCCATAAAGGCAAGGTTCAAGATTTTTTAATGTCTAAACTAAGGCGAGATATTCCTTTTCTACTGTTGCATAGGCTTGTTTCCATGCTTCTTGCTTAAGTATACAATGGGGTTATCTCTCCCCTGACCAGATATTTGGCTGAGAACTGCCCCTATTCCCACATTTGAGGCATCCATCTGTACCACAAATGGTCTGTTGTAGTCTGAGCTAGCCAGAACTGGGGCCCCGCATAGTGAGAAATTCAGCTGTGTGAAGGCCTGCTCCCAGCCTGCATCACATTTTACTCTCCTAGGCTTATTCTTTGTCAACAACCCAGATAAAGGAGTGGCCAGGGAGCTGAAGTTTCGAACAAATTTTCTATAATACCCTGCTGTCCCAAGAAACCTCCTGACTTGTCTCTGGGTTTCAAGCATGGGCCATGACACAATTGCCTCTATTTTTGCTTGGTTTGAGCAAAGCTGGCCTTGCCTCACCACCTGGCCCAAATAAGCTACCTCTGCCATGGCCACCTGGCACTTTTCTGCCTTACTAATCAGACATGTAGCCCGTATTTGACCAAACACCTCCTTCAGGTGTATCAGGTGTTTCTACCAGCTATTGCAAAAGATAGCAATATCATCCAGGTAGGTCACTGCAAAGTCCTCTGTATCCTGTAATTCCTGATTTACTAACCACTGGATGTAACAGGGGCATACTTCATTCCAAAGGGCATGACCTTGAACTCGAACAAGCTGACTGGGGTGATAAATGCTGCCCTTTCCCTAGCCCTGTCAGTCAGTTCCACCTGCCAGTACCCCTTTGTCAGGTCTACTGTAGTCAAGTATGTCACCCCTCCCAGTTTGTCAAGCAGTTCAGCTGTGCATGGCATTGGGTGGGCATCAGATTTCATGATGGTGTTAAGCCCATGATAATCAATGCAGAACCATGTAGTCCCATCTGGTTTTGGTACAAGGACCACTGGTGAGGCCCAGGGGTTGTGAGATTTCTGGATCCCCCTAGATCTATCATCTCCCCCACCTCCCTCCTAATGTCCTTGAGGGCTGTCTCTGACACCCGGTAAACTGTCCTATGTATGGGTGCTTTGGTCCCGATGTCTACATCATGAACTGCTAGTGATGTCCTTCCCAGCTTTGCCATACATAAAGGGGCAAAATCTCACAAAATGGTCCTCTATTCTTGGGCCTGTCCAGATGTCAACTGGGGTGACAGTGTGATGGTCTTCACAGATGATGCCTGCTTGCTGTCAGCTAACAAATCAAGAAGGGGGTCTTCCCCACCTAGCTTCTCCCCAGGACTGCAAACTGCAAGTTCCCATGTCAGCCGTATTAAAATATGGCTTCATCGTATTCACATGATACATATTGTGAGCGTGTTTTCTGTCAGGTAACTCTACAATGTAATTAACTTTGTTTACCTGCCAGACTATCTTGTATGGCCCCACCCACTCAGCTTGCAGCTTGTCCTTCTGGACCAAGATCAGAACCATTACCTCCTATCCTACCCCATACGAGCAAGCTCTGGCTCCACAATGGTACCAAGTCTTTTGTTTTTGCTGGGCAGCTGACAGGTTAATCTGGGCCACGCCCATAAGCTCCTTCAGTGTCTCCCTGAATTTTAACACATACTTCACTATGGGAGTCAGCTGGGTGGCACGCTTACTTTCCCAGCCCTCTCGTATTAAATCCGGGGGCCCCCTCACCCTGTGTCCATACAAGAGCTCGGAGGGTAAAAACCCAGTTAACTCTTGTGACACTTCCCTGTAGGCAAACAGTAGGTGGGGCAGGTATTTCTCCCAGTCCTGCCCATGCCGTTCTGCAAATGCCATAAGCATAGCTTTTAGGGTCCTATTAAATCTCTCTACGAGACCATTGACTTGCGGGTGGTATGGCATTGTGCACCTCTGTACGACACCACGCTTCTCCCACAAACACTTCATTAGGTCCAACATGAAGTTACCCTCCTGATCAGAGATAATCTATTGTGGAAACCCAACACGGGAGAAAATCCCCAACAAAGCATCTGCCACCTTGTCTGTCTTAATGGAAGACAGCGCGATAGCTTCAGGGTAGTGGCACAGGGTCATAATGTCGCAAGACATTGTGCCACAGTAATATATTGCACTGCCAATACAGCACAATATATTGTCAGCAGCACAAGTCTTTGTTTTACAAGGGGCTTTGCCCCCCCCCACCCCTGTTACAGGGGGCTGTGTTCCCCGAACCCCCCCCAACTAAAATAACTAACTCTGTGTTGGGGGTTAAAATTGCACAAAGTGCGAAAAAAAAAAATCCATGCATCTGGGACCGGAAATTGAAACACAGTCCCAAACGCACTGCCTGTCTCCCTTGCTGCCAGTGGCTCATCCCATCGAGTCACAGCAGCTGCTCGCTGGTCCCCTGTCCCAGCAGAGGTCTTATCCTCTGCCTGGGAGAGTGACAGGGTGCACTACTGCACATACAGCCATTCATGGTTTTGCACCCTTTAGCAATTCCCTACCGCACTGTTCCCGTTGTGTGGTTTTGTCATACGACATAAAGCGCATGACATATTGACTCAGTAGGGTAGGTAGCATAACCGACAACTGTCAAAATATACATTTTTCTCAAGGAACTTGGGGTATTCAAAGGACCCACAATATCCATTCCAACCTTCTGAAATGGCTCCTCCACAAGTGGTAAGGGAATCAGGGCAGCCTTGGCTTTGCTTCTGGCCTTCTTTATTTCCTGACACCGGTGATGGGATTTGCAGTATTCCTTCACCTGCTTGGTAATATTGGGCCAATATAAATTGTGGGCTAAGTGCTGCGTAGTGTGAGCAATATCCAAATGTCAGGACATGGGAATATCATGAGCTACCTTGAGCAATAACCCACGATCCTCCTGGGGAACAACAAGCTGCCTGCCCATAACCCCTCCCCCTGTCCTGATGTCCTCTGTGTATAACAGTCCATTGTCCCAATACACCCTATGCTTTCCATCACCTCCCTGTGTCCCAGCAGGCTCTGCACAGGCCCTCAGCTTTTCTAAGATAGGGTCTGCCTGTTGTGCTGCTGCTAAGTCTTCCCACTTACCCAGAGCATGGGGCATGTCTCCATCAGTTCCCAGGCTGAGGTCCAGTGCCATGGCATGGGGCACTCACTATCACAACCTTCCTCCTCTCCCAGGCTATGTGTTATCCCTCCCTCCTGAGAGTAACCATCAATAGCAGTTGGATCAACTGCCACTAGGGAGGTTCCATTTCCCTAGTATCACCCTCTTTGTGTGATATGGCCACCACTACACATTCAGTCACTTCACTACCAGTCTAGAATTGCATGTAAAGTGCTTCTGGATATACTGCGAATGAAAAGTGCTATATAAATGCTGATTCTTCTTCTTTTACAGGAGTCACAGGTTGGCTGACCTGTCTCCCAACCTCTCCTGTCTGAATTTCTGTGGGGTCCAGAAGATCACAGGAGCCCCTATTCTTTTGGCTCCGGGTCGCAACATAAACCACCCCCTGTGGAACATCATTCCCCACAATAACATCCATAATGAGTTTTTCAGCTACAACCACCTTCCTTACCCCTTCATCTGCATCTCCCCAATCCAGGGTAACACTGGCTAATGGGTAAGTTTTTTTTCCCCCCATGTA
This sequence comes from Neoceratodus forsteri, assembly GCA_016271365.2. NCBI lineage: Eukaryota > Metazoa > Chordata > Ceratodontiformes > Ceratodontidae > Neoceratodus > Neoceratodus forsteri. The sequence continues at coordinate 652,919,113 of CM057458.1, forward strand.
ATCCCTCGCAGAGACAAACTGATTTCGCAGTATTTGTTCAGCCCCCACCAAACCCCCTTTCGCCAGGGTAAGCTATGCTACTGTTTCCCTTAGCCCTCTACTCTGTACCCCATTCACCATGACTGGGTGAATGTGCCCCCTCAGATTGTCATGGATAATGTCAGAGATACAGTGGGCAATGGTCTCAGTTTGTACAGGCCCTTTTACCTTCTGGGCTTTCTTAGGACACTGCCTAGAAAGATGGCCTGGCTGTTTACAATACCAGGATTGGTCATTTTTCTTGTCCCCAAACTCCCTTTTGAGCACCTGGGGATTCCCTTCTTTTTGCAGAGTCTCTGGTTTTTGGTTGTCCAAAATGCCCACTTTTTCCTTTTGCCCCTGAATTCCCCTTGGGAGCAGCCCTGCTTTGAGCATAGCAATCTATCAGCTCTGCAGCCTCTTTGGCAGCCTTAGGATCTCGGTCCTCTAGCCAAAGCTTTAAGTCAGGTGAGCAAATCCAATAAAACTGTTCAAGCAATACCACCCCTTCAATAGCTTCAACAGAATCTGCTTTCAGCCCCTCCCACCCACGTTTTAAATATTGATGCTGTTTAGTGGCTACTTCCTCAAATCTCATTTCTGGCCCCTTTCAGAGTTTTCAGAACTTTGCTCTGTATGGATCAGGGTTTAGATCATATTTTTTTAATAAAGCAGTTTTTAACTTATCAAAATCTTTACTGCCAACATTGTCCATCTGCCCCAATGCATCCCTCCCCCTGTCTGTAAGCAGTGGAGACAGTTGAAAACTCCAGGTCTCTTTGGGCAGATTAGCCTGGATACAGACCTTTTCAAATGAATTCAAAAACACGTCCATATCCTCACCTTGTTTAAACTCAGCCATTAATTTTGAATTTAACTTGTACCCCAGTCCTGGAGTTTCAGACCCAACCCCATGACTTACCTGCTTGGGTGTTGTTGGGGTTGCTGTCTGTTAGAGTGTCAGCTTTTCCAGCTCAAACTCTCTCTGTTGCTGCCTTTCTTTGGCCTCCGCCTGGAACCACCTTTCTTTAGCCGCCCTCTCTTGCTCTTTCTGGAGCTGCCTTTCTTCAGCTTCAGCCTGGTGCTGTCTTTCTTTGGCCTCTCTCTGGAGCCATTGTTCCTCTAATTCCATCTTAGACCTTTTTGCTGCATCTCAAACCTTTGATGCTCATTCTAAAGCTGTTTCTCCTGCATCTGCAGCTTCCTTAGCTCCAGCTCTTTGTCTGTAGATGGATCCTTCTCCTCTGTGCTCTGGGCATCTGGAGTCACCACCTGTGGCTCCAAGTGGGGTGGCACTTCTTCTGTCTCAGCTGCCATAAGGGCCTCCGTGAAATGCTTTTTATTTTTGTTTCCACTATGAATGCCCTTCTCCCTACAGATCAGAGTTGCCAGAACAGTACAGCAGTTAGGGAATCAGTCCTCAGTGCAGAAGGTTGAGGGTTCAAGCCTGGGCAAAGGGGCGATTCAAGTGAACACCCATCAACTGGGTGGATAGGCAACAGCATAAACACTACAGATAATGTGAAGCTTTCTTTAATAATGCAAAGAAGTGCAAAGTAATGCACCTGGGAAACAGAAACCCAGGGGAAGAGTACAAAATGGGGGGTGAAATACTGACAACATCAAAAATGGAAAGGGACCTGGGGGTACTCATATCAGATGACCTAAAGGTGGTCCAGCAATGTGAGAAGGCAGTAAGGAGGGCTGGGGGATACTGGGATGCATAGGGAGAGGCATCACCAGTAGAAAACAGGAAGTTGTTGGACCTCTGTACAGACAGTTGGTAAGACCGCATCCGGAGTACTGTGTACAGTTCTGGAGACCCCATCTCCATAAAGACATAGACAGGATGGAGGCTGTTCAGAGGAGGGCAACCAAAATGATGCAGGGTCTGCATCAGAAGACATATGAAGAAAGACTAAAGGAACTTGAGAGGGTCCAGAGATGAGCTACCCATAAATTGAAGGAAGTACAGGGATTGGACTATAACCAGAGGCTTAGTACTCTGGGGTTATACTCTCTAGAGTTTAGGAGATTAAGGGGGGAAATTTGCTTAATCTATAGGGCCCTAAATGATCCAATACTATGGGAACAGCTTGATTTGGAAATCATGGATCATAATTATAATGCTAGAGCACATCCACTTCAGATAAAAACAGATAGATTTCATTCAAATAAAAGGAAGCACTGGTTGACAGTAAGAGCACCTAGGATCTGGAATAAACTGCCAGTAGAAATAATTGTTAGTAGTAATACTGAAATCTTTAAGAAAGAGTTAGATAATTTCTTAATAAATAATAAGACATTGGGATACTCTTAAACTATGGCGAGCATATGGACCTTGTCTTTTTAAAGCTCTGTCTAACTATGAAACCTATGAACTAAAGATGTATAGCCTCGAGGAAAGGAGGGAGAGGGGGGGCATGATAGAAACTTTCAAATACCTCAAGGGAATCAACAAGGTCCAAGAGGGTAGCATCTTTCAGAAAATGAGATGTGCAAAAACAAGGGGGGCACAATTTGAAGATAGAGGAGGGACGGCTCAGAGGTAATGTGAGGAAGTATTTCTTCACAGAGAGGGTTGTGGATACATGGAACAGTCTTCCTGAGGAGGTTGTAGAGTCAAAAACAGTTGGGGAATTCAAGAATGCATGGGACAGACATAAGGCAATTCTAGTGGGGGGTAGGAGGAAGTAGGCTGTTGGTTAACTAGGAACCACAGCTTATCCTTTAGGTAGGGAAATGGGCAGACTAGGTGGGCCAAGCGGTCCTTATCTACCATCAAATTCTATGTTTCTATCTTCCTCAGTTGTTTGATGATCATAGTGCCATACTGGGAAGACATTCTTCCTTACTACACTATTCTGCTCAAAAAAAAAAAAAAATTAAACAGGATAGGGTCTATTGTCTACAAACAAATTTATTTTTCCCCTTTCCAAATTCTGCCCTTGATTGTGATGGCTTTGTAAGACTGTTCAAAATCCCAGTAGCTGGCACCAAATCTGTTACAAGCCATCCCCCGAGGGCACTGTAGGACCTCCTGTTTTCAGAGAGGATCCTCCTTTCTACAGAACTCATGAGCAGTTGTAGGGCCCAGGGAGATTCACCAACCTTCCTTTTCCCAGTGGCAGGGTGGAAACTGTAGTTTCGAGTCCCCTTGACTCTGTACTATGTTTGGAGTTTGATTCCCACCACTGCCACTGGCAGCCTCTTGCCTAAGTAGTTTTGTAGGATAGCCTAGCAGTCACTATCTTCATCATCAAAGCACACAGTCTTTGCAAAACCCTTCTGTTAAAATGTTAGATCACACAATCAGACCCCAGGCAGAGTTGATAAGAAAAATCATAAAAGTTTACTTAAATAAAAGCAACAGTAAATTCTACAATTTAGAAGATCCTTGAACTGCAGACAATACCAAAAATAACACAGGATGGTTTACAGAAAACACTATATACTGTTGTTCTAAACTATACCTTATTCTGATGTTAGAGTCCAGAAAGATTAAATGTCCTTGTGGAGATGAAAGTTCTGTCCCTGTAGGTGGAAGTTCATTAAGCAACAGAGTTTGTAGCAAGTGTGTGATCAAAGTCAGTTCTCTGAAGGTCCTTTAAAAAGACTCCAGGTGCTTCCTTGGTGAAAAGTCTTGGTTTCCAAAATTCTGACTTAAAATCAGAATTTTCTGTTCAGCATGTGGAAAACTCAGTTTCCACAAAACCACAGGTCTTGTTCTAAAAGTTGTCTCCAAACCCCATATACTTCAACCCAAAGCATATATTGTAACAGCTTGAAATCTCAGCTGTGAGACCCTCCAAGTCCTCAAGCTGTTGACTCCAAGATAAACTGCCCTGATGTTCAAAATGGGTCTATTAGATAAAGTCTGGTCATTTTCAAGCCACACCCACTCTCTTTTTCCCCTCTGGGATGGCAAGAAAGTACAGATATTGGGGTGCAACAGTTTACGTTTTTCTACAGGTGTCACTGGGCTCCCATGTCAAACCCTTTACATCTGGTCCATGCATTTGGCTTGAACCATAACCCCTAGGCCATCCCATGATCTCTTTACTGTTACTGGAAACTACATTCCCAGTTTTATCTAATAGTTTATGACTTTTTGGGTCATAAACCTGTCAGTCCCTTATCTGGAGAAGGACCATACCCAGCCTAGCTTTTACAGAAATTCCGGCTATTTTGTTTTTCTCGTAAAAGCCTTTTAAAGAGACAGTGTCTTAACTCTAAGGTACATTACAGCACATACAATAGGAACATTAATCAAGGATATCGGCCTATTTGGCCACACTAACTAGGTCTAAATTTGACTTATGCCAGCTGGGAGGAAGCAATCCAGAGCCGGAGGTCGACAAAACCACTAAGATCATCAAATGAAAAAGCTCAAGTGACCAGATGATAATAAGAAGGAAGAACTTCAAGAAGAACAAAATGGTCACAAGTGCCAGTGTTCACACATGCACTGAGAACTTAGCAATAGAACAATGCTTGGACAGTTTATTAGATTGGAACATGATTTCAAAAAATGAGAAAGGCTAGCACTTATGCATGGTTGTGAAAAGCATGCAGAGCAAAATAACAAACTTCTTGTAGTAAAGTAAAAATCTAAATGCCCCCACAATTTGATGTAAACTAAGACTGAATAAAATTTATAATTTTAATACAGTAGTACACTCTCCTCCACTACCTTACTACACACCAACATAACTACTGTACCCTCAACCCTCATCATGAAGCACTATGCCCACTATAGTAGAATGACTAGAAAACTCAAATAATGTACAAAAATTGTTAATTGACTCCTCCCCCACCAGCTATCACAGATGTTGGTAATAATGGACAAAGTGTGCAGTCACCAGTGAGTTACCTATAACAGGCTTTCACTCTACTAAATAATTTTCAGGAGAGCTGCGGTCAGAACTTGTTTGTCTTTCATTGTTTTGGTCACCACCAAGTTCTCTCTCTAGTAAGGCCTTTATGAAAGTTATGGTTGGCATTTAATCTATAATTAACAAGAGCATCCAATGCCAGCAGTGTCAGTAAATTAACATTTTAAGCTTTAATGGAGGTTCCAGTGAGAGACACAATGTCTTACTGAACTATGACCCTATCTGGTGGCTAAGTTCAAGTGTTCAACAGTGTTCAAGGACTATTTCAAGTTCAAGATGAGCTCACTCCATTTCTGACTGACATTGATCCTGACCTAGCAAAGCAGTTGCAAGACCCCTGTGGTGCAGGTATGTTTGTTATGTTTAACATAGTTTTTATCAAAGCTGTCAGCAGTTGGCCTGGCACTTCAGAAAAGTCAGCTCAGTATTTCTGACAACATTGAACTAATAGAAACTTTACGAATGACAGCCACTTTTATCCTTCACTTAAAAGAGAAAAACATTTGTTTCAGTCTTTCCAGAACTCAGTAACTTTCTTGACAGCAAGGGAAATGAGAGACCTGTCAAGTAAGGGGGGCTGCTCACAGGTAGTGGAGTATCTGAAAAATCTTTTACATGATCTTTGAGGAACAGTTCAAAGAGGCTGACTTCTTTTGACAGTGTGCTGTCCTTTTGCAGGTTATTCACTTTTAGCTTGGTAACCTGTAGTGGTCTTAAGTACTGTACCTCATGATATAAATCCAAAATGGCAAAAACATGAGAACTTAACATTTGTCAAGCAAACATCACTGTACAAGAATGTTGAAGCAATATGTACCAGTTTGGAAATGGCAGCTGTGTTTCAATGCAGAAAAGTGCAAAATCATGCACTTGGGGCACAGAAACCCAGGGGCAATGTACCAATTGAGCGGAGAGGTATTAGCAACCACAAAACAGGAAAGGGACCTATGTGTAGTCATTCTGATGACCTGAAGGTAGCCAGGCAGTGTGATAAGGCAGTGGGGAAGGCTAGCAGGATACTCATGTGCATAGAGTGGAGCATCACCAGAAGAAAGGGGGAAGAAGTATTACCCTGTATAGATCACTGGTAAGAACTCACCTTGAGTACTGTGTCCCGTTCTGAAGGCTCCACCTCTGGAAGCACATAGTTAGGGTAGAGGTGGTACACAGAAAGGCTACCAAAATGTTGCAGGGCTTGCATCAAAAACCCAATGAGGAAAGACTCAAGGAACTAAATATGTACTCTCTAGAGGAAAGGGGGTTATGATAGAAATGTTTAAATATCTCACAGGTATTAATAAGTTACAGGAATGTAGCATTTTCCATAGAGAAAGATGCTTCAGGACTAGGGGGTCATGCTATGAAGCTGGGGGGGGGGAGGCTCAGAGGAAATATACAAATTGGGAAATTATAGACCAATTTCCCTTCTCAGTCCCCTGGGGAAAATTCAGGAAAGGCTAGTCTCAAACCAACTACAAGACTACCTTGAGCTGCACTCCCTCATGGCTGATGTTCAGCATGGTTTTAGAAAGGGCCATGGCACTGACACTGCACTTATCCGACTCACTACGGACATCCTCTCCTATATGGACCAAGGTTCCCCAATGGGCGCCCTCTTCATTGGCTTATCCAGGGCCTTTGACTTGGTTAGCCATAATCATCTCCTCCTCTCCAAACTCCAGACGTTAGGACTGGATCACCACTCACACTCCTGGTTCGAGAGCTACCTGAGGGACCATTCCCAAAAGGTCCCTGGAAGGGTGCACAGTCTGGACCTAGATCGGTCTCTGCTGGGGTACCTCAGGGCTCAGTCCTGGGCCCTCTGCTCTTCTCACTCTTCCTCAATAATATCAAGGGAAACAGCCCCTGCAGCAATCTCATTCTGTATGCTGATGACACTGTCATATACTGCAGTGACCCCCAACCTAGTGTCATCTCAACTAAACTGCAGAATAGTCTCTCCACCCTTGAGGCCTGGTTCTCCGCAAACTTCCTTAAACTTAATGATGAAAAAACTAAAGCTGTACTGTTTGGATCGAGATGCCTGGGCTCTGACAGAAGCCAGTTCCTCCAGATCTGTACCAGCCAAGGAAAAAGCGTTGAGGTCATGCCTAGTTTCAAATATCTTGGGGTCCATCTAGACCAAGAAATGACCTACCAATTCCATATCGACTCAATAACCAGGTCCACCCATCAAAAGCTTGGCCTCCTTTTCTGCCTGGGAAACTCCTTATCCTCTATTGCACGTTGTGCAATCGGCTGCTGAAATCTCCTTCCATCCATCCTGTATGGGGCTCCACTTCTGCAGTTCCTCCGTGAGATGGAATATAATAAACTCTCCATACTCTATAACTGAGTGGCCCGTTTCACCACAAATTCCTCTCCTAGGAGACATCATTGCGAGGCCCTAAAGGAGCTAAACTGGCCCACTCTCCGTCATGAGCTAGCCTATCCTGTTGCCTGCCTAGCTTTCAAGTTTACTTACCTAGGTCCTCCTCCCCATCTCAGAGGACTTCTTTCCCCCAGAAAACATACCAGAACCCTGCGATCAACTGCAAGTCACCCTCTCATCATCCCTAGAACGCGCTCAAACCATGGCAAACGCGCCTTCAAATTTGCTGTCCCTTACCTATGGAACTCCCTACCACCTGACTTGACAAACTCACCCACTCTCACCCAGTTCAAAAATGAACTCAAACTATATCTTCTCAATCTTAGTCTCTGTGGCTGTAACCGCTAGCTCCCCAGACCAGTCCCCCTGGCCGTTGCACTGCTCTGAACTCTCCCTTTGACTTGACATGAAATGCTAATATGAACTCTGATTACTGGCGGAACTTATGTACATACTGTATATAATGTGTGAGGTCTAAACATACTGTTTATAATATGAGTCTATATGTGAACCCTTCTGCTACCCTTGTATAAATAATATTGTACTATGGTGTAACAAATGTAACTAAAGTAATTATTGTTTTTAGTGTCCTTTCTGTAACTAACTCCGGGTCGACCCTGAAAAAGGGACCATTGGTCTCAGTGGGTTTACCCGGTAAACAAAATCTAAATAAATAAATAAATATGAGGAAATATTTCTTCACAGAGAGGGTGGTGGGCACCTGGAACAGCCTCCCAGTGGAGGTGGTGAGTACTAAAATGGTAGCACATTTCAAGCATGCATGAGATAAACACATGGGGATCTTAGAAGTAAGGCAAAGTGGGGCAAAGATCGGAGATTGAGTAGGATCTGCGGTGACATAGTAGGTACGGAATATAGGGCAGAGTAGGTTGGCCAAGAGGTCCTTATCTGCCAACAACTTCTGTTTCTTTTTTTTTTTTATATATACTTTATTTTTTATCAATTTCAACTGTTATAACAGCACAAATATTCCATCTCTAGACAGTCCTTGAACCATATTAGATTAATACTGGGAGGTTGCAGCCTCTGTAATCATAGGATATGTGTATCTAGATATTGTGATACCACATCAGGGGGAAAAATAGGATGATACCACATAAAGTTAAAAATCTCCATATAAATGCTGCATTACTTAGCCCAAGAGCAGTGTGACTAATACTGAAAATAAGTAAAGTCCATAATGAATGTGTTGAACTTTTGCACGCCCTATACAAGGCTAGTGGCATCACACATTAAGCTAAAGAAACAACTAACCAATATTTATAATACTTGGCAGCAAAATCCCCTGATAATCTAACTTAAACAGTACAACGTATTTTATAAAGTAAAAATTGGTTGGGGCAAGTTAATATCTTCCAACTAATATGGAGAAACAGAGGAAGAAACGTCGCTCCATTTTATAAAGCCCCAAAATAACCCACAGAACCCAGATAGCTTATTCCCTGTAAGAACAGAAGAATTTCTTTTTTTTATTTATTGGAGATATCGGATTTACAACCTTTGAGTCAGAGACTCGTTTACAAAGGCACCTCATCAAAGACAGAAAAGTGGTACAACATACTTAGTATAGGCAATGCATCATACAGGGCAATGATTACAGATAAACAATACAGTACAGAGTTGCGATTCAATACGTACAGACATATTAATAGATAGTAGCATACCCCGTTGTTATATTCTAGGGGGAGTAGAGTAAACTTAGATTATGATTCGATGAGAAGAACAGAAAAGGAAAAAGGGGGTGGAAAGTAGTCCAGAGGACCTTGTCGAGGTTGGAGTAAGTAAAGTGTCCAGGAACATGTGGGCACAGGACTTAGTTATCTGCAGTTACAGCACAGAGTTGAACAGGTGGGCATGGAGGGTAATTTTAAAAGGTGAAATTTTGCACGTGCTTGTGATGCTGACTGGGAGGGAGTTGAACCAGGAGGGGGCCCTAAAGCTGAAGGATCGCTGGGCTTGTGAGGTCCTGGTTCTTGGTACCAGAAGGGTGGTTTTGTTCAAGCTATGAGTGGCCACAGCAGAGTTTGCCAGTTGAAGGGATGCAGCCACCCCAGGGGGTAAGAGACCCAGGAGAAATTTCATTAAGAGAAGGCAGGTTTGATAGAGCAGTCTTTCTTCAAGGTTGAGGAGGTTGTCTGTGGTATATAGTAGACAGGTGTGGGTGAGTCTGGATGCCCTGGTCAGGAGCCTGCAGGCCCTGTTTATTGATGTTTGTACTTTACTGAGAGCTGTGTTGTCTGCAGAGCCTTACTGTAAATGGAGAGGCCATAATCCACGAGTGATAGGACGGAGAATGTGATGGCTCATCGGAGAGCATGGGGGGGGCAGCCCTTGTGCATGTAGAGAAGGCCTAAATGGGTGTTGGTGGCAGCAGAGAAGGCATTAATGTGGTGATGGAAAGTGAGGGCGGAGTCAAAGGTTATCCCTAGATATTTATATGAGGACACTTGTTCTAAAGGGTGTAGTGTGCTAGGGAGAATTGGGAGGGTGGTATTTCTGGATTTGTTTTGAGGGTGAGCAAATAGCATAGACTTGTTTTTTTGAGGTTAATAACAAGTCGATGATCCACAAACCATTTTTCAGCTTGATTAAAGGTAAGCTGGAGAGAGTCTTGGAGGGAGGCTGGGTTATGAAGAGAGGCAAAAAAGAACAGCATCGTCTGCATACAGGAGGATTCTACTGGAGCTGGCTCTGGGCAGGGTGTTGAGGTAGAGGCTGAACAGGAGGGATCCCAGGATGGAACTCTGGGGTATGCTGGAGCAAACAGGAAGTGTGCTGGAAATAGTTCTGTCAATTTTTACACGCTGGGAGCGCTCAGATAAGTAGATGGTACACCATGTGAGGGGGCCCGGAGAAAAAATGATTAGGTAGAGGGAGTCAAGCAGAAGGGTGTGATAAACAGTGTCGAAGGCCTTTGAAAGGTCTATGAACACTGCACCAGCCAGCTTGCCTGCATCCAGAGAGGAGTGTAGATAGCTGGAGAATTCCAGTAGGGCAGTGGTGGTATTATGCCCAGCACAGAATCCATGCTGCTCAGGGCATAGGATGTCATATTTGGACAAATACTCTGTGAGTTAAATGGCCACCACTTTTTCAAGGGCTTTGGACAGGGGAGAGAGACTGGAAATTGGCCTATAGTTGTTTGGGTAGGACCAGTCACCACTTTTGTGAATTGGGGTGACGATGGCTGTTTTCCAGACACTGCGGAATTGGCCGAGACATAGGGATCTGTTCAGAAGGTCTGACAGAGGGGCAAGGACATCATCCAGTACTAGGTGCAGGATTCAAGTATCCAGGGCATCATTACAAGGACTATTACTGCCCAGGGCCTTTTGTAGGTAAGGTTTGGCTTCATGATTGGTAATCCTGCGTAGGAGGAACAGAGGGTGTTGCAGGACAGGAGGTTGGGATGCCGGAACAGGATCGAAGAAACTCCTGGGGAGGACCGAACTTAGATCCGTGAAAGTGCTATTGAAGCAGTTGGCAATGTCAAGGGGGTCGGTGGTGGTAGAGTCATTTGTAGAGAGATGGGATGGGGGGGCAGCATGATTTCCCATTCAACTCTTTTATGTTGTCCCAGAAGGCTAGGGCAGAGCTCCATGAGTAGATGAGTGTGGCTTGGCAATGCTCGGCTTTGGTCTTACAGATGGCCCAGGTGCACCAGTTGCGTGCAGCATTGTAAGCTTGCCTGTCAGAGACTTTTCCTGACTCCACAGCAATGTGCCAGAGGTTGTCCCTTCCTGGAGATTTTTTGAGCAGGGATGGAGTAATCCACGGTGCATTCTGTTTTTTTTGAGTGACGTCTCATCAGGGGTGCATAGAGGTCACAGGCCTTGTTGAGCACCTGTGTGAAGTAGTCGAGAGCTGCGTCGATGTTTGGGGCATATTTAATGGAGGACCAGCCAACCTGGGCAAGGTATTGTTTGAGTTTAGCAAGGCCACCAGGGTGGAGATGTCTTCAAAGTGAGGTGTGAGCGACTGGTTTAGGGGTGGCTGAGGACCAGAGGAAGAGTATTGGGGAACGGTCATTTAAGGAGTCAGGGAGGATTTTTATATCCTGGACTTTTTGGGGGAGATTGGAGATTAAGCTTCAATAAGCCAAGTTCTCAAATGTTAAAGAACTTCTGAACTTTGATCTGCTAGTAGTCACCAAAAATAAAGAGTTACACACATACTAACCTATCAATTATGTGAAGAATACCTGTGGCAATAACAACTCTGCCTAATATTAACAGAAAATCTGAAGTTCAAAAAAGTTCACCAGGACCCAACTCCTGAACTGAAAACGATGAAGATAGGTTCAAATGCAATTATGAAGGAACAGAACAATACTGAGTTCCAATTTAAATGTCCCCTTCTTCTTCTGAATCCAAATGCTCAGCTCCAGTCCTGAATCTGGTGCTCCGATTCTAGAACCCAGACTGAAAACAGGCTGCCCATTTACCAGCTTCTTTGGGGTTAGAAAAAATCCAGATCTTCCCTTCATGCACAATATGAAGTTTCGCTGGATAGATCATCGCATATGGTATAGAAGCCTCCCTTCATTTTTGGTGCACTCCATCAAATTATTTGAGACTCATCCTCATCGCGTAACTAATGTCAGGAAATATATATACCAAATGGTCATCCTGTGTGATAGACCCAGCTTGCCTTGCCATCCAGAGGATTTTATCATAGGTCCCCACTCCATCAGTGATCACCAGCAGAGTTCTTGGTGTAGCTATGTTTTCTCTATAGCCTCGAGGGGTAATCCGATAGGCCTTTTGCAGAGGAAAGCAGGGGTTTCTGGCTCAGCCATCCTCAAGAAAATAGATAATGAAAATAGTAAATGTTCAAATAGAGGGATAGGTTAAACAGACCAAAATGAACCCCTTGCCCTTCAGGGATGATTTTTTCTTTGAGCCACTATAGTAGGAACATGGTAGGTGGGTCCCCTTCAATCCCATGTCATGTAAACTTGATGTGTATTCAAATTCTGGTACTATACCACTGCTATTAATGTAACCATGCTTTAACACACTTGATGTGAATTCAGTATTGATTCTAGTACAGTGTTACTACTAGTTTTGATGTAAAAATAATAGACCCTGACATACTTGATGCAAATCATACTATACTGGTGCTAACAGAGCCATCTACTCTTACACAATAAAATATTTTAAAACCAATGTTATTTTTATGTTGGCTCGCACTTGCACACCAGACAACGTATTGCAGTAGTAGTAGATTTGGAGGTGTGGTAACTGTGGGTGAATGCAGGGCACACATCAGTAGGTTTATCCCTCATTCCCCAATAAGGCAGCTGCAGGCACTGACACTAGCAACACGTGAACTGGCCACCAGATCATAGAAAAGGTCTGCTGCAATGAGAGCCAAGCTTGTCATGCAGCGGCGTGCCTTTCCTGGCGAAGCAGTTTACTAAACATGGCGGCATTGACTGACACTGCACAGAGTGCACTGACCCACTTCATTTTCCAATGAGGGAGCCCTCTCCCCGTCGGCAAAATGCCCCTCCTTCCATTCCGCTTGTGTGCCGAGGGGGTGCCCAATCCCCCTCAGCATCATGCACTCCCCCCACACAGTCTTTTCTTGCTGACCTGGGGCCCAATCCCCATCAGCTTCAGTCCCCCCTGCCCAGTCAGTTTGCCGATGGGGGAGTCCACTCTCCATCAGCATAATGTCCCCAACCCCAATTTATGCTGTGTGCTGAGGGGGTGCCCAATCCCCCTCAGCACCATGTGTGCCCCCACCCATTTCTGTGCCAATGCGGGGCCCAATCCCTGTTGGCTGTGGTCCCCCTCCCTGTAATGTAGATGGTACACTGGGAGTCCACCCCAGTGTACCAAACACCTGCAAAAAAAGAAAACCGACCCTCATCTTTTTTTTTTTTTAAACCTGTGAAAGAAGAAATGGTCCTCACGTGTCTCTCATTGCCCCTCTCCAATCCGCGCCCACCCTCTGCATACCCTGCCTCCCCACACCCCCCTCACCCCATACTTAACTCCAGAGTCCAGCGCGATGATCTTCGGTGGACCAGGAACATGTCTGCACTCTTCAAAGCCGACCACGAATTGAAGAAATGCCAGTAAGCTGTATAATGGCATAAACAGGGTTTTTTCAACTTTGATGCATATCTCAGGCATTTGGGGGAATTTTGGCACCAAATTTTCAACATGGGGTTATTAGAACCCCTCCTCATGAATTCAGTCACTGTCATGGCATTATTTGGTTCTGAAAGGTGATTTTGCGGTCACTGCGTGGAATCACCTTTCAGGACTGATTAATGAAATGACAGTGCCACTGTTCATGAGGTGGACTCTCAAAAACTCTATGTTGCAAATTTGGTGAAAAAAATTCAAAAAATGACTGTTTTACGAGTGTGCTTTGTGCAGTTTCCACACACACTCAAAACTTCATGAATCTGTAATATTTTCACACCAGATTTTCAACATATGCATTTTTACACACCTCCTTATGAACACTATAGCTGTAATTTTACTTATCCTGGCCGAAATGTATTTTCTCACTTGTGGTGCAGAATAGCACAGTCGCTGTGAGAGATCACTTTTAGGGACAGATTAAGAAAATGACAGTGACACTGTTCACGAGCAGAGGTCCTAAAATGCCTATGTTGAAAATTTGGTGGTGAACGTCCATAAAATGACTGTGTTACAAGCATGCATTGCACAGTTTCCATGCACCCTTGTAACTTCGCAAATTTGCAATATTTTCATGCCAGATTTTCAGCACTGGCATTTTTTCACATCTCCTCATGAACAGTATAGCTGTCATTTCTCACATCCTGCCCAAAATGTATTTTCACACCTGTGGCTCACAATGGCATGGTCGCTGTGGGAAATCAACGTGTGGGACAGATTAAGAAAATCACAGTGCCACTGTTCATGAGGGGAGCTCCCAAAATGCCTATGTTGAAAATGTGGTTAAAAAAATCCCAAAAATAATTGGGTTACGGATGTGTGTTGCACAGTTTCTATGCCTGTTCATGACTTCACCAATTTTTCATATTTTCACTCCAGATTTTCAGCATTGCAATTTTTTTATACCTCCTCATGAACAATAAAGTTGTCATTTTTCACATCCTGTGCAAAATATGTTTTCATGCCTGTGTCGCCAAATGGCATAGTCACTGTGCAAAACCACCTTTTGGCTAACAAACTGATAGTGCCGCTCTTCATGAGGTGGGGTCACAAAAAGCCCATGTTGAAAATTTGGAGTGAAAATTCCAACAAATGCCTATGACATTAGGGTTTCCAACTGTAACATCCCACCCTGTAGAGCCTGACAGGCATCAGGAGTGTGACTTGGGATCATTGGCTGTAATGCTCATGCCATTCCACTCCCACCCCCCCCACACAGCAGCCAGTGACAGGCATTGAGGTGTGTCTTGGAGTGTTCGGCCCTACAGTTCACCCCATTCTCCTATATTGCACCCATCTCAATGTATTTCCTTATGGCATGGGGTACATATAAGGCCCAAAGACCCCAAAGCACACCACAATACTTGTCAATGTCTACAGGATAGGGTGAGGTTAAATGGCATTAGTGTTATAGCTGATGACCCAAAGGCAACCCCAACACCTGTCAGTCTCTGCAGGGTCGGGGTGGGGTTGGCATCAGTTCAATACTTCACTGCCATTCCTACTATGCATCTTTAACTCCTGCACTACCAATGCCAGTGAGACAACATTCGGCATTGACAAATGCTTGTTTGTTCTTTGTGTTGGGAGGCTAATGTTGGGAAGTATTTTAGGTTATTCTGAGCAAAAAGGGCATGCAGTCACCAAATGGTGTTTGGCCACCAACACACATTGGTGTCTGCACTTTCTGGACACCCACATTTTTGCCTTGAGAACCACTATGACAGAGCACACCTAACAAGGGAGGAAGCTTTCTGTGGATGGTAACACTGCCTTCCCACGATGGCTATCTATCTGGCCGTTACCTCTTCTGTCCTCTCCCTGGTAGATTACGGCATAGTCATCTATGGCACTGCTGACCCCACTACACTGTGATGCATCAAAGTCGCCCTCAACAAAGCATGTAGACTGGTCATGGGTTGCAACAGAGGGACATACTCCTGTGATTTCTACAAGTCTGCTGAATGGTTGCCATTTGACGCCAGTCTTAGGTACCATACTTGCCTCCTGGCCAAGAACATCTACTTTGGTCAAGCCCCACCTGGTCTGCATAGCCTCATCCAACCCAACCCATTGATCACAACCTCCCATAGTTCTACTGGGACCTCCCTACTAGTCCCCCACTGTCGAACTTCCTTTGGCCAAAGAGCCTTTTTATACAGAGCCCCCTGCTGGTTCAACAGCCTCCCCCAATCTGTTTCCCTGGAGCACAGGATTGGTCCCTTCAAGACTAGTTTCAAAACTCTTCTGCTAGAGTCTTCAGCCTGTGACTGTCCCTAACCCTCTCTTCTTCCTGCTCCCCCCTCTTGTCAGGGCTGTGTAGTATAACTCTACCTCATAAATGGTATGTAATAACTGGCAACCACTTTTTTCAAAGGGAAGGGGGTTATAATTTTCCATTATAACCCATGGGTTATAACGTGTGTGAGCATGCGCAAAAAGCGCTCTTCCCATCCTCTTCACCACACAGCATGCTGCAGTTTGCCGCCAGTTGGAATCAGCAGTAAGTTAATTTAACTGTATTTTATATAATTGCTGAGGCAAAAAAGCATTCCCCAGCAATTATATAAAATAAAAGCTGGGGAGGTGTGTGAAACTTCGAATGGTCGACCCCTCAATTGTGGATGTTCTGATAGAAACTCCGAGCTTCGCTCTCGGGGTTTATGTGGCATTCCATACCTTGGGGGTGTCAAACGTTCTCATTATGACCACCTCCCCAGCCATTATTGTATACGCTATATACAGAAAAAGATGTGTATTCATGTATTACCTAAATATTATGGATAACGCTGGATCCTCCTCTTCCAAAGACTATTGTTCTGTATTCCCCCATCTGTGTGGTTTTGTGTATTGTCTTTCTTCCCTGATCACGGTATTTATAATATTGTGTAATATTGTATGCATTATTCCATTCTTTGTTTTCTCTCTTGTTTCTCTTACCTGAACACTGTACTGCTTAATACTATATATGTAAGTCCTTATTGGTGTTCGACGTGGAACCTTTGTAAAGGAGTCTATGACTCGAAGGGTTGTAATTCTGAATGTTATTAAATAAATAAATAAAATATTAATAAGAGTTCATTTGCATGCCCATTATGGACTTGTTTGCATGGGAAGCAGCAGCAGGTTTACACCCTTGGGACTGGTCCTGCCCCACTCCGGTAACTTTTCTCCATGAAAAACACAATTCCCCAGTGTCCTGTGGTCCCTCCTGCTCCCCAGTCGCTGGCCCCATAAAAATCAGTACATTTCTTGCCATCCAGTGGTGCCCCAGTCCCTGATCCCCAGCCCCATAAAAATCAACAGAGTATCTGGTGTCCAGTGATCCCCCCCAATACTCTGATCACTGGCCCCATATTTAATACTGCAGAACAGTGATGGCAATGGTTGAAGTTAATGAGAAATACAGAAAAAATATCTTTATAACCCAAAGTCCATGGCAGCTAGTGGTCCCCCCCACCCACCATTCCAAGTTCCCATAACAATGTCCTTCCTTGGTGTCTAGTAGCTCCCCCCACCCATCTGTGGGCACTGATCACCCATGCTGATGCTGCAGCTCAGATATGGTGACCGGCACAGATCTCTTCTCACCTCCTTGACCGGCCACCATATGAATAGACAGGGAGCGTGCATTCTGTGTATTGTACAGAGCATGCATCCTCTGTACTGTACAGGGAGTGCATGCCCTGTGTACTGTACAAGGAGTGTGCGCTCCCTGTACAGTACAGAGGATGCATGCCCTGTACTATACATAGGACCTGCACTCCTTGTCTATGGGGCTGGTGACTGGAGTATGGGGGGACCACTGGACACCAGAGAATATATTGGTTTTTACAAGGCCAGGGCTCAGGGACTAGGGGATCACTAGATGCCAGGGAATGTACTTGTTTTTATGGGCCAGGGGTTGGGTACCAGGTGGACCACTGGATGCCAGGGACAAGATTTAATATATACGGGCCAGTAATCAGAGGGCAGGGAGAACCACTGGAAACCATGAAAAATATTTACTGTATGCAGGCTGGTGACTGGAGGGCAGGAGGGACCACTAGATGTAAGGGATACATTATAGCAAGAACAGATTGGCGATGGGGGGGGACTGCTAGGTACCAGGGAATTTAATTTTACCTGTCAGGATGGCAACTGGTTGGGGACCACTAGGCACCAAGGCATTTTCTTAACAATGTTGGGATGGCAATCCGAGGGTGGGGTGGACCACTAGGCACTTGGGACTTATACTGAAATACCAAGACCAGGGATCAGAGGGTGGGGGGGGACACCGGGACACAAGGGACGTTATTTATTTAAAGGGGCCAGGGTTCAGAGGGTGGGAGGTGCCACTGTCCACCAGGGAGCAGGATGTGCTCCCCCCGCTACCACTGCGGCTGTTGGTTACAGTTGCTCTAGCAGCTGCTAGGGTTGCCCAGAGTAAGAGGGGGTTTTGCTCGGTGATGTCTGTACTGCACTAAATGACCATGCTAACCCCTTTTGCAGAGTGCAAATGCACTGAATATTGGGCTGTGTGGATAGTCCTGTCCCCACCCCTCCCTTTGCTGACCCACATATTATGGGCAGTATGCACCAAGCAAGCATGGGTACGTGGAAATGTCGCATACCCCCACTCACAGCCCTACACGCAGTGGACAGGTGCGCCCATACAGGCATTCTCCAATGCCAGCCACCTGTCCGTGGCTCCTCCCCCCCCAGCATGCAGGACTCTGCAGGGTGGCCAGGGGAGGAGTCATCATCCTGGGCAGGCATCCAATGGGATGTTCCCCTGGGACCCTTGGTGGATCTCATGCATAGTGAGGCATGGGTCCGGGGCTGTGCATGCCGATTGCAGACACCCGGAAATGTGTGGCACCATCTCATCCCAGTGCCGCCTCTCCCAAAATTGCTGGGTGCTCACCCTTCCTGCTGCCCCTGCCACCTCCTGCCACCCAGTGGTCGGTGGCAGCATGGTGAGCCCCATCTCGGTCCCCTGGTGACTGGAGGCTTGTGTCTGTGGGGGCATGCGGTGAGTTATGACAGGGTCCCCCCTACCATAACCAACGTCCCACTCCACACCTATGCGGCCAGCACTACCTGGAGTCCTGCATACTGCTTAGTGTTGTCATACCTCTGGAGTGCCCCCAGAACAGTGCTGTCCATGGACATGGGGGATCAGGTTCGGTGGGTCTGTGTGCCACCCCGTTTGTGCATCTCACGTGGGGGGCACAATGGGTGCAAAGTGGCTATATGCCCCAGATACACACGCGTAGCCACTCTGCCCCATTTGCACATAGGGCCCATTATTTTTTTCGCATGTGCTAACCCTGTCACAACTATCCCTTTTGAATATTACACTCCAGCGCATAACCCAGTTTACTTGGCCAAACACCCGTTTGCGCCTGTGCAAATGTTTGAATATCTGGCCCCAGACCTTAAAAACCTCTGAAACAATTATTCTTTTGTTTGAGGTTTACCTCTATGTATTTTAATTTTTCTACTTGCAATTTTCCAGTGACCATTATATTAACCCTTGCTGTGCTGCAAACCGATATATCAGTCCAGAATTACTATGCATTCTAATTCTGTCGGCAGCCTAAGGGTTAAAGAACTGTACATTTCTAGCACTTCAGCTGGGTTTGCAGTGATTTTCTTTCTGCTTATGAACTTGTTTAAAAGTCATGGAAACCATCAATCATAGCCAGAATTAAAATCTCTTTCACATGAGAAAACCTTTCTAACCTTATTATTCTGTGTGTTATTATTTTGGAAACCTTGTTGTTTTCTCTTTGACCACACTGTTTTTGTTGTACTCAGTCCCTTCCATTTCTGGCTAGGATACTCGTTCAGTGTTTACTGTGATTTCACACAGTTCCACTGGCAGAAACAATAGTTTTACCCAGTCCAAGCTACAGTATTATTGCCAGGACATCTATGTGAATACAGTTTGAAAAAAGAAACAAGTTCTTAAAAGGCCCATTAGAATTCTTTGTGAACCTCATTGCTTCAGTGAAGAAAGCATAAATATGAGAGGGCATAAAAATGGAAGATTTGGGAAATTGAGAATTTGTGCTCTTATTCAATGTAAATTTTAATGGACTTCACTGTGATAAATGGAAACAGTATTGGGTCTCATAGGAAAGTACTATTATATGGAAGATAATATAAGGAATAATACATGCAATACCATAATATATGATTTTGGTATGTAGGGTAAATGGCTGGGCAGTCTAAGCATGTACTTTTTTCTTGTTTAACCAGGAGAGACACACTAAGCTGAAAGCTTGTTTACAGGTGCTACCTGGAAGCACAAGGAAGTTAAGTGACTTGCTCAGGGTCACACAGTATGTAAGTGAGGGTTGTAGGATTCAAACCCAGGTCTGTAGGTTTGCAGCTCAGAGCCTTAAACCACTGCGCTATACTGCCTCCTACTTACTGGAGGCAAGAAGGGAAATGGGGGATATGATAAAAACCTACAAATATCTCCATAGGATCAGTAAAAGGGACTGAACAGCATTGTTCAGGCATGGCAAGGGGGCATATTTGTGGGATCATGAGTACAAAGTGACAGGGGGTAAAGTTAGGAGCAAGGCAAGAAGGTACTTTATCAAGGAGAGGGCAATGAGCAACCGGAATAGGCTTCCTAGTGAGTTGGTATGCTCAGAGACTGTTCAAGAGTTTATAGTGGGATGGGATAGGCACAGGAGGCTGGTGGCTGTGGGAACTGGGTGGGGGGTGATACACTGTAGCAGAGCTCAAAGCAGGAGGGCTCAGTCTAAGACCACACAGTGGAAGGCTGTAAGTGCAGCAGTGCAGACTTGATGGGCTATCAGTCTTTTTCTGCCTCATGATTTCTATATTTCTATACCCAATTGCATATTACCTGAGGAATCTGAGAGTGGTGATTATTTATTTAGTTTTTGTTTATGATGTGAGTGACAGAATGGTAATTATGATATGTAAATGTCTTCTTTACTACAGATGCTATTGTGTATGTACTTCACACACACACACACATATATATATATATACTGTGTGTATGTATATATATATATATATATATTAGAGCCAAAAAACTCAATTTAATGCATCAGTTAGGGTTATTCCACAGCGACAAAAGCAAGAAATTGATGTTAGGGTTGAAACCCCTTTGCCTCTCCAGCCCACCCCCAACTGGGATTCAGGTGTGCTTGGGGCTGTCGCCCTAACTCTTACCCCATCACATGTGGAAAGAAGCTGAGGAATAGGAGAATGGGGTGAGAGTTAGGACCAATAACTCCAATGTGCCCCTCCCGATTCCAGTTGGGGGTGGGCTGGAGAGGTGCAAAGGGGGTTTCAACCCTAACATCGAATTTCTTCGCTTTTGTCACTGTGGAACAACCCTAATGATGCATTAAACTGAGTTTGCCTCTAATTTCTTCTTTTGAGAATGATAAAGAGAAATAGTGAATGTAATGCGGCGGCCCCGCGCTTCCGCCACGTGATGTCTTGTCACATAGTAACACTGTGCCCGCAAATGCAAATCATAATGCGCATGGTGACAAAAAGTGAAACAGAAAGAGAAACAGTACTGTAGACAGAAATGTTAAAAACAATGCAAAAACAACCGCAAATGAAAACGCAAAGGGTAACGCACATGGTGGCGCAAACCTGAAAGGTAAGTGAACCGGGTATGGAACCACAAGCGGAAACGGTAGTGGTAACAGTAATGTAAGTGCACAGGCTGGTTTTCCCCAAAAGCTGTGTAGAGAAAGACAATGGGTACAAAGAATGTATGCAAAAAATGACTCTCGGAACAGAAAAATTAGGACTTGGAATAGTAAATTGCTTATATCTCAGGAACCGTACGACATAGAAAAAAAATGTAAAAGTCTTATGAATTATCACTTTCCTGGCTAGTTTTATACAGGGGCTAAGTATTTTTTTTGACGAAAAGTCGTATTCTGCACTATTTCCAGATACGGGCCCTGAAAAGCTTGGCGAACACCGTAATGTTATCCTATGGGAAAAAAACAGAAGTTCGGAGTGCCATAACTTTGCCTCCCTGTAAAATGTGTTCATCAAACCACTGAAAAGCACATCTGTGGGATGTTGGCTTTGTTTCCTGCAAATTTCAGCCCAAAAGACCAAACCACTATTTTGCAGCAGGGCGCCAAACAATTGCTGCAATGCATCGTACGCCGTAATGTTATCCTATGGGAAAAAGTGTCAACTTTGGAGTACCGTAACTTTGCTGCCATGTAATATTTTTCAACAAAACACTGAAAGGCACATCTGGGAGATGTCGGCTGCGTTTCCTCCAAATTTCAGCCCAAAACACCAAACCGTTCTTTTGCAGCGGGTGCCAAAAATTGCTGTAATTTTCCCACAGCCTAGAAAAGTACTGTCGCACTTTGCAAAGCTTTCGTAAAAATGTGAGACACATTTCATGAGTGCGACATTACTTGTGAAAGTTCTTTTTCCAGAAATCTGAAAAACATATTTCTGGGGTGTTCTACCCCAAAATAAAGACATGGCTAGCATCCTCAGGGTCCGACTAGGTGAATACAAAAAGAATTAGGTTGCTAGAGGGTCCCAAATTTAAATGCCAAGCATTTTTCTGATCACCAACTGAAAACAAAATGGCAGATGTGTGACAGTAAAAGGGCCATTTGCAAAAGTAAAAACTGCATTTGCGACACTGTCGAACTTTTTGTTAACTTTTCCCATTGACTTATAATGGGAAATTGTTTTTTGAATAACTTTTGAACCGTTTAATATTTTTTCACGAAATCTTTGAAAGGCACATTGGGGACCCTGGCTGCACGTTCCCTGAAGATTTTGGACCGGTCTCACAAACCGTGTGACCCGTAGGCGCGACCGTAGAATTCCAAAAAAAGCGTAAACACACACGCCGATCACGCTTAATATCTCTGACCGGTACGAAACTTGGCAGATCCCAAGGCGTATGGGTCCTGATTCTGTATTCCAAATTTCAGGCAAATCTGTTGAACGGTTGCAAAGTTATTAAGGTGCAACATTTTGGGTTTAACATGTAAATGGCTCCTCAACCCTAACTATGGTAGCACTACCATGCTACCATAATATTATGGTAGCATGGTAGTGCTACCATAGTTAGGGTTGATGAGCCCTTTTAAGGCTAAAGGGTCAAACTTTGCACCTTAATAACTTTGCCACCATTGATGGATTTGCCTGAAATTTGGAATGCATGATCAAGAACCATACATCTTGGGATCTGCCAGCTTTTGTACCGGTCGGATATACGGCTGCGGAGTTATTAAGCGTAATCTGCGCACACTTTTACGCTATTTGGTGAATTCTTTGCTCATGCCTACAGGTCACACAGTTTGCGTGAGCAGTCCGAAAACTTCAGGAAACATGTGGCTCGGGTGCCCAATGTGCCTTTTGAAGATTTTGTGAAAAAATATTGAACGGTTCCAAAGTTATTCAAAAAACAAGTTCCCATTATAAGTCAATGGGAGAAGTTAACAAAAAGTTTGACACTTTCGCAAATGCACTTTTTAGTGTCGCAAATGGCCCTAGTAGTGTCGCAAATCCACCATTTTGTTTTGCAGCTAGTGATCAGAAAAATGCTTGGCATTTAAATTTGGGATCCCCCCAGCAACACAATTATTTTTGTGTTCACCTAGTTGGACCCTGAGGATGCTAGCCATGTCTTTATTTTGGGGTGAAACACCCTAGAAATATGTTTATCAAATTTCTGGAAAAAGTAGTGTCGCAAATTAGTGTCACACACTAATGGTTCATGTGGTGCCCCTCCACAAGAGTGGCCCCAAGGATGAACCGGGAAACTACAGACCAGTGAGCCTCACATCCATCGTGGGTAAGCTAATGGAGACTATCCTGAAGGAGAGGCTGGTGGCCTCCTAGAGGCCAAAGGACTACAGGACAGCAGACAGCATGGCTTCATACGTGGCAGATCCTGCCAAACCAACCTGGTCGAATTCTATGACTGGGTAACTAGGCAACTAGACAGGGGCCATGCAGTGGATGTCCTGTATCTGGACTTCAGTAAGGCATTCGACTCAGTGTCACATGGAAGGCTGGGAAGGAAGTTAGTAGGCACAGGGGCGGGTGCAAAGCTGGTGAGATGGGTAGGAAACTGGCTGCAGGGAAGGCAACAGAGGGTGGTGGTGGGTGGGGAGCTCTCACACCCAAGGGCAGTGACCAGCGGTGTTCCACAGGGCTCAGTGTTGGGACCAGTGTTGTTTGGGATATTCATTGCAGACATATCATGGGACATCAAGAGCAAGATCAGTCTGTTTGCTGATGATACCAAGGTAGGCGCGTGGTGGATGACCTAGGGGATGGCAGGGTTGCAGGATGATCTGGCAAAGCTTGAAACCTGGTCAGACACCTGGCAACTGGGCTTTAATGCCAAAAAGTGCAAGGTGCTGCATTTTGGGATGAAGAACCCAAGGAGGAGTTACCAGCTAGGGGGAGTGCAGCTAGCCCAGACAGAGGAGGAGAAGGATCTGGGTGTGCTCATTACAGGGTCAATGAACAACTCGGCACAATGTAGGAAGGCAGCTGCAAAGGCCAACAAAATGCTGGGTTGTGTTGCAAGGGGTATATCCTCAAGGAGGTGATTCTGTCACTGTATAGGTCATTAGTTAGACCACACCTGGAGTACTGCGTGCAGTACTGGCGTCCGTATCTGCAAAGGCACATTAAGTTACTGGAGGGGGTGCAGCTCAGAGCGACAAAGATGATCAAGGGGCTGGGGGACTTATCATACGAGAGGAGGTTGAAGGAGTTGAACA
Organism: Neoceratodus forsteri; assembly: GCA_016271365.2. Taxonomy (NCBI): domain Eukaryota; kingdom Metazoa; phylum Chordata; order Ceratodontiformes; family Ceratodontidae; genus Neoceratodus; species Neoceratodus forsteri. Next base: position 652,943,366 of record CM057458.1, read on the forward strand.
TGTACTCACTGGAGGAGAGGAGAGACAGGGGTGACATGATTGAAACCTTTAAATACATGAAATGAATAAACAAGATGGGTACAGAGAGGCTGTTCAAAGTAAGGAAGGGGAGGGCCACCAGGGGTCATGATATGAGACTGGAGCGAGGAAGGTTCAGGAGGGAGATGAGGAGACCCTTTTTTACAGAGAGGGTGGTGGCTGGGTGGAATGAGTTACCTGCTGAAGTGGTATGCAGTAGAACAGTGGACTGCTTCAAACGAGGATGGGACAGGACAAGGGGGTGGGTTAATGAAGGGAAAGGGTGGAAGGGAGGGGCAGCTGCAGAATAAGGGGTGCTAGCTGCACATTCGAGCAGACTTGATAGACCTCTAGGTCTTTATCTGCTGGCAAATTTCATATGTACGTATGTTCATACACACGACACTTTCGCAAATGCTTGCGAAAGCTTTCGCAAATCACGACACTACTTTTTCAGACTATGGCCAAAATGACAGCACTTCTTTGCCACCCTGCTGCAAAAGAACGGATTGGTCATTTGAGCTGAAATTTGGAGGAATTACAGCCAACATCTCACAGATGTGCCTTTTGGAGGTTTGGTGAAAAAATATTGCATGGCTGAAAAGTTACAGTGCTCCAAAGTTGCCATTTTTCCCATAGACTAACATGGTGGCGTATGCTGCGCCTTTCAAGGCTCGTATCTCAAAAACGAAGCAAGATACAGATTTTTTGCTGCAAGTTACATAGCCCTGCAACAAAAACCTAGCCAGGAAAATCATGATTTTTGTGAAATTTAAATTTTTTTTCTACATCATGCAGTTGCTGGGATATTTGCAATTAAGTACCTCCAATGCTCGTTTTAAGCTTCGATGCCCATTACAATGCATACATTCTTTGTGTTTCTCTATGCAGCTGTTCAGGAAAAACAGGGTATGCGCTTCCGTTACAGTTACACTTACTGTTTCCACTTGTATTTATTTCCCCGTTTACATTACGGTTCCCGTGTATGCCACCATGTGCGTTACCCTTTGCATTGTCATTTGCGCTTGCATTTTCATTACTGTTACCATTTACATTTCCAGCTTGTGTTTGCGTTGCTGTTCCTGTTACTATGTCACAAGACATCACGTGGCAGACCCCGCACTCCTGCCACTGCATTACATTCACTATTTCTCTTCATCATTCTCAAAAAGAAGGGAAATTAGAGGAAAAAAACTCAGTTTAATGCATCAGTTAGGGTTGTTCCACAGCGACAAAAGCGAGGAAATTCGTTGTTAGGGTTGAAACCCCCCTTGGACCCTCCAGCCCGCCCCCAACTGGCATCGGTGTGCGGCGGGCCGCCGGTCCTAACTCTATCCCAGTCTCCTATTCTCAGCTTCTTTACACATGTGATGGGGTAAGAGTTAGGTTTCATGACCCCAACACGCACCCGATGCTGGTTGGGGGTGGACTGGAGGTCCAAGGGGTTTCAATCCTAACACAGAATTTCCTTGCTTTTGTCGCTTTGGAACAACCCTAACTGATGCATTAAATGGAGTTTTTTGCCTCTAATATATATATATATATATATATATATATATATAGATAGATATTTGTAAGCATATATGTTTCATGTTCATTCTAGCTTATTGCATAGTTTCATTTATATTTAGCATTATTATACCCTTTTGTTGTTCAACTGTATCTTATGCAATTTGTTATACTACTTCAATTCATGTTATTCTGTACTTCCTATGTATAATGTACCCCATTCTCCTCTGCCCTCTGGACACTTCTGGAAACAAGCTCTGTGAAGCTCATGATGTCTTTCCTGGTGAAAATTTTCAAATAAACAAATAAGTAAATAATACAACAAATGGAGAGTTGGTAGGTGTCAGCTACAAGAGACAGTTTAATCATCACTCTGTCGTGTTTTATTCTAATTTGTTTTAATGAGAAATTAATGTTTTGTTAAGGGAAGTTTCAATTTTGTTGCCATTTTGAGAATTAGGTCCTTATTTAGAAGTGGGTTCAATTCTCTAACTTTGTCAAGAGTGTGCTGCAAGTGTTGGCTCTGGTGCTGTACATGTGTAACCCCTAGGTGGCGCTATCCCAAGGGCTACTACCCCTGCCTGCTTGGCTAGTAGCAGGTTAAGGGGACTGAGTTCTGAAATGGGGGCCTGCACCCAGAGGTCAGGGTTGGTAGTGGTCAAGCTAACCTGGGCACAGCCCTCTGGGACACTGTAACCCCCCCCTTTCCCCTTTAGTGGCCTGAACACTGTACAATAATCACTTTCACAATACCCCTGGTACACCACACAAGTACCCACACTGTTTGCACTTACCATCAGGGCTGGTTCCTCTGGCTCGATCCTGGGGACCCCCTGTAAAACAAGGCTAAGCACAGCAAATAGTAACAGTACAGTACCAGTACAGCCCAGACCGCATGGAGACAAGTTTGGAAGCAGTCCGTTTTGGGCTGGATACAGCTTCCAGCAAGCAGAACACAGTTCACACAGTGGGGAACTAACTCACAACCCACTAGCAGCTCATAGCACATTTACATGTATAGGAATTCTACTGTACCAGGCAAAGTGATCCTCGGGCACAATCGCAAAGTCTCTGCACACACTGGTAGCTTAGGGGTAGCTGGAACTCCTGACAGGCAAATCGCATTCAGCAAAAATATTTGGTCTTCTTCAGGTTGAGCCTGGCCCACTTCAGTAGCTTAGTTTAGTCACACAAACTTGGATTTAGTCCAAAATAATTCTCTTCTCTCTCTCTCAGGAGCAGCAGGCAGACATGGAGGCCAAACTCTCATCCTTTTCATAGTTCTCCCATGCGAATCCACTCAGGATTGCTCTCAGAATCACTTCAGCTCCTTCTTGCTCAGCTTCCAGCTTAGTTCTAACTGAAAACTGCAAGCAGCCCGGGACTTCCCCAAGATCCAAAAGCTTTGATTGGCTGATTTGGCTGTCAGTCAAAGCAAGAGCTCCCATTTCAGTTGCAAAAAAGGGCCAAAAACTCAAACCACAGTTCCTATAGATTTTGAAGTCAGACAGCTCCTGAAGTTCGGCTACATTTTAGGTCCCACCAGAACTGATTAGTCCAATTTGCAGTCCAGGACCAAGATAGTGGAGACAAACAAAACAGTCCTTGCTACAAATAAAGCAGGTTAGACAAACTACATTATCATTATCATTATCATTCTAAATGGTTTTCAGCAAATAGTTACATCTTTTAACAGAGTTCCATCTCAGATTACTTATGCTGCAATCAAGCAACTGTTAAAGAGACAGTGCACAGAGGCTATACATTACCAGGCCACCCTTACCTCCTCCTGGGGTTCGGCCCGGACTTTCTGGGATAATATTAAACAACTAAATGGAAAATCATGCTCCCCTGCCCCATCCCAGCTCACTAGCAATGGCACTACCTCCACCGAGCCTGCCACCATAGCTAACTGGCTCAACACTGCTTTCACTGACCTTAGCTCAGTCCTCCCTAGTAATTTCTTTGACCCTCCCCGCAACCAACCTCCCCCTGTCCTCCAGCACCCCAGCTTCCACCTGCGCAAGATTTCTGCCCGGGAAGCCAGACCCATCCTAATCAAAGCTTTGAATAGCAACAGTCCCAGCAGTGACTCACTGGACGGACCCCAGTATCCTCAGGCTGGTGCTAGATGAAGTCCTTGCCCCACTCACCAGCCTATTAACCGATCGCTCTGCCTGGGACAATTTCCACGGCAGAAAAGCAACCATAATCACGCCCATTCCTTAAAAGGGGGCGACAGGTCGGTGGCCAACAACTACCGGCCAATCTCCATCCCCCCCCCTCTCTAAAGCCCTGGAGAAAGTGGTGGCCATTCAAATCACTGACTATCTGACTAAGCATAACATCTTATGCCCAGAGCAACATGGCTTCCGTGCTGGTCACAGTACCAGCACTGCACTAATTGAATTCTCCAACTTCCTACACTCCTCCCTGGATACCAGCTCCCTAGCTGGTGCAGTGTTCATCGACCTCTCAAAGGCTTTCGACACGTCTCCACCCTCTTCTGCTGAATGCTCTCCGCCATAATGGTCTCTCGGCTGGCCCCCTAGCATGGTGCACGAGCTATCTAGCCGCTCCATCACAGTGTGTTAAAATCAATGGGATACTCTCTGATACCCGTCCCATTCACTCTGGGGTCCCCCAAGGCTCCATCCTGGGCCCCCTTCTCTTCTCACTCTATCTGAACACCCTGCCCAGTGCATGCCCTGGCAAAATTCTCCTGTATGCAGATGACGCTGTCCTTTTTGCCACCCACCGCAATCCCGTCTCCCTTCAGGACACCCTACAGCAGTCTTTCAATAATGCCGAAGCCTGGTTTAAGGAGCACAGACTCGTCATCAATCTTAAAAAAAACAAAGCTATGCTCTTTTCCCACCCCCAAAACAAAGCTAGCAACCACCCACTCTATATCCTTCCTAGTACCAAACAGCCACTGGAACAAGTTTGCTCCTACAAATACCTTGGGGTTACCTTCGACTCAGCCCTCCCATTTCCACAACCACATTGGTGCCCTAACGTCCATCACTAACACACGGCTTGGCATTCTCTTCCACCATAGAACCTGCCTTCCCCCAAATGCGCTCCGGCTCTCTGTTATGTCTTCCGTATTGTCCCTTGTAGACTATGGTCTACCAGTCTATGGTGCTGCCGACATGACTGCACTCAAAAAAATTCACTTAACCCTGACTAAAGCCTGAAGATTGATTACTGGCACCCCCAGGCTCACACACACCTGTCAGCTGTATGACGAGGCTAAACTCCTTACCCTGGATGAACGGCTCCAATATCAAACCTGCCTCCTCACAAAAAAACCCTACTCGGGCTCTCCCCTCCTGGGGTGACGGCATCCATCCATCAGATCCCACCCACTATTGCAACACGGTCATCCAACAAGACCACTCTAATGGTCCCCAGATCAAGAACCAGCCATGGCCAGAGGTCCTTCTGCTACAGAGCCCCATCCTGGTTTAACTCTCTCCCTGCCCCCATCACCAATGCCACCACCATCTCCAAGTTCAAAGCCACCCTTCGAAACCAACTCTTCAACACTTGTAGCTGCTCCTGTGTCTGAAGGCAGCCTCCACCTCGACTTCTCATGACAACGCCCACCGGGCGGCTCTCCACCTAGCCCTCCCCACCACCTCTTCCCTGTACACCGTATCTATGTCTAACCTGGCCAGTGCCAGCTGTTTCATGGTATGCCTATTAGATTGCTCAATTTTTGATGCCAACTTGTGTAACACCTGTTCTCAATTACTTGTACCCTGTAACCTAAATGTATTTTGTCTGACCTCAGTGTGATGTGGCGCCTCTGATGAATGCTTATTTTTAGCAAACCTGTGTTATGTAACCTAAAACTCTATGTATGTCTTTAATGTGATGAGGTACCTTTGGAAACGAGCCTCTGGCTCAAAGGTTGTAAACTGATTTCACAAATAAATAAATAAAATATACAGGCTCTGGCAATCACATTTAAACTGCTAAAATGCAGGACACCAGCCTGGCAGTGAGCATTTAGGCAAGCTCAAGGGAGACTTTTTGGGAACCCCCATTTGTAGAGGGGGTTACACTTGGTGTGCAGTTTTCTCTCCCGAAGGCGGTAATTTGTGGTTTATTAAGTGTCTAATGTCATTCTGTTTCCAAGGAAGGTAGCGGTTATGAGACAGCGCTGTTTCTGTCAGATATTTGCCTATTTTACTGCATTTTCAGTTCATTAGCGTAAATTTAGAATTTTTGATAGTTGTACAGCAGGGTCTGTGTATGTCTTTATTCATTTTTGGAGTTTGAAACTATATTTTCGAATGTATGTTATGGTTTTAGTTGGTGTGCATTTTGCTTTTAGTGTTTTTTTCCCATTTTGTACTTGATTGGAGAGCACCACTGATATATTTGAGCATTTTGCTTTGTTCATTTAGTAATTTTCTTTAATAAGTTTTTTGGGTTTTTTGGGGGGTTAGTGGGAATCTTTGTTCCTTTAGGCGTATTTCTTGATGTTTGGGTTTGTTTTTATACATTCGGGGTGTGCAGATTTCTTGAGTTACATTGTGTCCATTCTTTCAGTTGCATTTTGTCCTATTTGGGTTTGCAATGTCTGTTAGGGGTGTATGGTTCCTTCTGTCACGTAGTTGTGTCACTTGCATATTGACCTTTTGACCCTGAATGGGGTATTGTTTGCTTGATTTGCATAATGACCTCTTCACCCTGACACATCACTGTTCCAATTAATTCAACCGTAGGTAATGATTATGCTATGTTAAAGCAGCAGTACTATGAAAATAAAATTGCTCTTTGTTGACAGGTTGTTCCCTGTGCTCTGCTGATCATATACCTGGTACTTTTTCCTGCCGGCTGAGTAATTTGCTCAGTTATCCTCTGCTTTTTTTACATTTCTGCCACCAAGCATGTTGCACTGGAACCCCTTCTGCTGCCAACTGCACATCTGTATGATTTTCAGGGACATTGGGAATACTCAGCAGAGGGTCCCACTGCTGTAGTCAAAAGACATGATGCAACCTGAAGGAAAAGTGCAGGTGAAAATTAGTCAGCCACCATAATTATTATGGTGCCACAACAATTCAAATAAATTGCAAATATCTAAAAAACTAAAGATGATGAAACAAAATATTTACAGGTATGGAAACTGGAACTTTGGCCGCATGCTTACAGCCAAAAAGCAGAATTTTGACATATCACTTCCTGATTTGGTAGTACTACTGCTTTAAGGAAGGAAGTCCCAAATAAAGGGTTTTGACCAATGAGAAAGCAGAACTGGCCAGAAATTGTTTTATAAACAGCTATAATTCTGTCAGGGGGTTGCAATGACATAAACAGCAAGGTCAAATATTAAGCAATTTAATAAAGTCACTAAAACATAATCAATTTAATCTTTAGTGTTTTTGTACACCAGTAGAGCCTCATCTAGGTGACACACCAAGTTTTCAAGAAGGAGCCGGATAACTTTACAGTGCCAATGTTTCAACGAGAGTTGTTACAGTTAAGTGATTCATCCATATTTATAAACTGGGTAAGAAAACTCCTACTCTACCTTTTGTGCAAACACACCACATGACTGTATATTATTTTCCAAGGACCATGCACATCTTCCCATTTTTCATGTGCTTTTTACCTTGTATAATTTTGCACCCATTTTATAAGTGTGATAACACACTTTAGGGTGTGCAATCATTGCCTGATACATGCACTTCTCATCTGATTGAAGGCACTTGGCTTTGCCTCAGGCCTCACAAACTCACCCACTACATGGATATATCAGAGTGTGACTACTTAACCTGCTATATGCTAGCAATAATTTATAAAATGGGTAAGAAAATTCCTACTTGACCATTGATGAAAACATATTACACAACTGCATTATTCCCCAATAATCTCACACATATACTTTTTCATATGTTTCTTCCCTAAATATAAATGTTGTGCTCATTTTATGAGTGTTATAAGACACTTCAGGGTGGTTGAAGGCACTCGTCTTTACCCTGTACCTCTCAATGCACTAGAGATATGCAGATATCAGAGCAAGACTGCACACTCTGTCATATGTTATTGTTTAGGTACACTATATACAAGGTTAAGATATGTGGTGAAGCCACCAATGTGTTTATGTAGCTACTACCTTTTGGCTTTTAGGTGAATAGCTCCATGTCCATTGCTATTCTTCTGGATCTCTTATCATGGCATGCAGTGCCTCCAGCCCAGTGACTCATTCATGCACACAGGGCTAATGGGTGCTGCCTCCTAAAAGTCAACATGACACAGCTAAACATCTTTGCAAGAAATTATAATACATCCCAAGCATTGCCACATATTTATGGAGATGACATGTACAACATTTGATGCATACTTCCAAGTCATCAGTAACAATTCATTAACCAACCTTTTGACTGTCAAAGGATTTTGTTCCAGAGGTATGCTTGTAGGTAATTGGTTATAACACACAAACTCTCAGAATCATTTTTAAATAAAGTCGGGCATCCTCACAGCCCTGGGCTCTAGGTATTAGAGCTCCCAAATATTATCTCTACAACACTTCTTGTGGCCGTGCAAGCCCTGCTGCTTACAAACTGACAAGTGGCCCCTGGCTAAGGCCTGAAGCATCCCTTATGTAAGTCAGAGCTAGGAGATCCAAACTGAGCTGAACTACTTCATGGTGTGTTTTGTGTGTGTGTGTGTGTGTGTGTGTGTGTGTGTGTGTGTGTGTGTGTGTGCTTCCCCACTGGACTAACTTAAACTACTGAACTCAGTCCCTCAGCTGAGGAAAAGTCCACATTCCACCTCTTCTGCTTGCTTGCCCTGATCTAGGTCTGGAAACTCCCTTGTAGAGGGAAAGAGCTTAAGTAACTCAATACTGGACGATCATCATGTCGGTGGAAGCAAACCTAACTAATGTGAGATTAAACAGATTATTGAGGCTGGTATAGTTCACGTGGCAAACCCAATGTGAAGGGGATCTAAAAGCAGGGGAAGGTCAAGGTCTGCCTGAAGGGGGCAACAGTGCCGACAATACAGAGAAAATTATACTCAGCAGACAATATTAAATAAAGGTCTCTCCTTTGTCTCTACTCCCACTATAAACACGTTTGAAATCAATATTGACCTGTTCAATTTTTTTTGCAAGATCCACTTGTGACATTATTTTTCAGGCAGTGAAATGGATGCAGAAGTCATAGCACCGCAACAGGAGGGAGATGCCACAGAACAATTTCTTTAGGATAAGCTAAATACCGTGAATTTGGGTGTGATGTAAGACCTATTGGAAGGGAACCAGAACCATGGGGCATTGGATATGTCACAGGACATGGGTGAAGTGCACGACATGACCAATGGCGAATGTGGAGAGAACGAACCAGGAACCAACATCTGGGAGGAAAGAAAAAGACGATTTAAACCGCAGTCACAATGTAACCCCATGGTATTCAATTCTAATAGTCTTACTTTTAGGAAATGTATAAAAATGAAGTCAACTTGTTGCTCAATAATTCTGAAAACAACGTGGGAAGCCAGAACCTGTCTAAAAAAGAAAAAAAAATGTCATAACAGAATTGAGCACCTTACCCAATATTACACTTAAACTTGTCAACAAAGGTGGCAATAATATGGTAATAGTCACTGAATTTCATGAACAAATGGCTTATAAACTAATAAATAATCAAGAATGTAATAGGAAGATACCATCAAATCCATTACAAAGTTTTAAAGCTTAATTGGAACCTTTGGTTCAATGGACAAGCAGCCAGCCACTCACACTTTCTGAGTTATATAAGCGGTTACCCTCAGCCTCCTTCTGAAGTACTTTTTTCTTTGCCAGCCGTAGGCTCTGTCTGTTTGTTCTCTGCAGCTGGCTGGGGCCTGCCCTTCCCCCGCCTTGCTGCTTCTTTCTGCTGAAGTCTGCGTTTTGTTCTTCTGCTTCTGGTTTGCATTTTGCCTCTGGCTGTGTGCTTCCTTTTGCCCCTTCCCTTTTTCTTCTGTGTTTGAGTGTCTTGTTTTTGTTTTTGTTTTATTTTTGAAGGGGATTTGGTTTCTAAGTGCCTACCATTTGCTCATTTAGAGCTCAAGCTACTTGTTTTCAGTTACCCACATTGCTATTGCAATCTGTACCTAAATTCTACTCCATCCAAGCTGCTCCCCATGCTACATGCCTAATTGTTTTCACCTGATTGAGGCTCCCTCTGAACCCTTGCTATACAGCTCAATTATGTTTCCCAGCTTAATCTACCTCCCACGTGGTCACAGCTGCTTTCAGAGCATTGTGCTTCCCTCCATTCCATGCTTATACAATACTACCACTCATAGTTACTCAATGCTGATGCTGTTCCATGTTTGTACACTGCTGTTATACTGTATTATACAATGGGCTTTAAAATAAAGACATCTGATTAGTTAACTGGCACCTTTGCAGCATTGTAAAATTCAGCATTACCAACGCAAAAGGTGCCAGTCAGCCACTTTTCTAAAATAAATCCGACACCAAATGTTAGGATGAGAAACCGCCAACTTTAATGCCCACTAAGCAGCACATAATGTGTCTTTTTTCTAACTCATGGCTGCTCCACACTTAGCCCTCTTGCCGCTCCCAGCCGGCCCAATACACTTCATTCAATTGAAACATGCAGCCATTGCTGCTCAGCCCCCAAGAAAACTGCATACTTTTTTTACCCCGACCCAACCAGCTCAACCGAAACATGCGCCCGTTGTTATTCGGAACCCTCAAAAACTAACACCTCATACGTTTGGTTTGTTACCACATCCGAGCACCGGAGAACAGTTAGGGAACAATTTTTCAACAGACCAGCAATATAATTTTTATTGTACCTGCATTTCCTCTGTATCTCTATCACGACTACATTCCCGATCTCTCACTCCACTCCCACTCGCACCATTCCCCCGGTCTGTCACTCCACTCCCACTTCATTCCCAGTTTGTTGTCTACCTAAACTCCTGCTGCCACCTTGCGAATACTTTAAATAAATTAAAAAAAAAATGTAAATGGGGGAAAAAAAGAAGCTCAAAAGAAATTCTTCTGAGGTGTACAGTTACTGTCTCCTTCCTGAACAGTTGAACCCGGAAGCACACAGTCTCTGGTGGCACCCGTTACCGCTTTCACTTATCTGTCCCATGCTTTCTCTGTTAAAAAAAAAAAGTAGCCCACAACTGCAACCCTCCCTTTAACAGCAATATAAAAAAACACCCAAACAAAACAGCACTTTTCTATATTGTTGAATTATGACAAACAGGGAACTATTTTTGTGGTGGAATGACAAATCTTATAAAAATAATTAAAACTGCAAAAAAATAAATTTTTCTTTTCATCTTTGTTATAAAAAATGAAGGGGAACATTGTATAATCGCAATAAACCACTCCAGGGTGTGGGTGATGCTGGGATTTACCAACGCCTGGATGGTTTGGTCACTCGGCCTGCGGCCTCATGACTGAACCATGCCAGTGTGGGTAAACCCAGCATCACCCACACCCTGGAGTGATTTATTGCTTAACTCTGAGGTCAGCTAAGCTACTGCTGATGCTGTAAACTAGCTTTAATATCTGCATGTGGTTCTTGACCACTTCCATCACGTTCTTGTTTTTTCTGCAACGAGGACTTGGAAGTGTTTGGGGAGTCATGGCCTCATGTGGCTAATCACTTATGTTCTACAGAATGCCTGGCTGGCTTGCCCCACTGTCATAGTGCTGATTCTCCCCTTATGTTCATGTCCCACCATTGCTACTATGTTTTGCAGACCTATATGCAGTCCTGTCTGTTCATATTGCCTTTCTGACCTATGTGCAGGTCTGACTATTGTTACCCTGCCCTAATGAACTACCCTGCCTTATTGAACTACCTCCAGACCAACTCCTGATTATGCTATCATTGCTCAATGCTCCCTGCCATCTGCCCTGCAAGGTCTCAGCACTCAACACTCATTCTACTCTACATCAGTCTCTGGGGCATGCCAGCCATACCATTCCAGAATGGTATAGGGTTCCCCTGCAGCTGGCAGTCTTGCACTGCACCTGAGTCTGCAGCTGGAACATGCAAAGCTTGGGGCGGGATCCTTCTCACCTGGCCCATAGCTGGGAATGTCCTTGCTCTGGGTGGACCTTCAGTCATCAACTGCATTGATAACTCCTCAAGTTTGTAGAAGTTAAGACTCAGCGGTGAAGGGGTGGGGCTCTCATGGGGACCCCTTTAGCTGCCCAAGGGGGTTTGGAGGCACCCTTTAAAGCTATTCTTCCTATAACTGCCTCTGGCTCACCTGGTTTGTTTTTAGATTGGTAGGCTGGGTGAGCACCTCGGTGGTTATTACTCTCCTCCTTCCACCATGGAGGTGGCGTATTGCAGAGTGCAGTGGCTCGCAACCCTCCACGGCATTCCTGTTAGAAGGATAGAGTGAGAACGTTCCTCCAAATTGGAATATTTTCCACCTCCCTTTAATTGGGTTTCCAAATTGCAGCAGCAGAGCCATCACTAAATAAAATATCCCAAGCCTGGTGGGAAGGCAACCTAGGCCTTGGATCCCCAGAGATTTCCTCCTCAAAGTTTTTTTTTTCTCTCCTTCGTGTCTCAGGTCATAACTGTTAGTTAGTGTAGTGTTCCCTAGTTCCATAGGGAGGATCCGCTGTTGGATGAAGGGGGATGTGTCCCTACTGCCGTTCCCTCTCTCCTTAGGTGGTCCCCTCATTCCCTCTTGTAACCCATCAAACTCATGCCATTGCTAACCTGTGCATCCCATTACTTTATCAAGCTGCCTGATGCTTTATCCATTACTATGTCTCACAACTACTGATTGCTTATATGTTTCATACTACTATTTCCTTTTTGGAGATCCTTCCTAAGGTACCTTTAGCCAAGGGAATCATCCCATGGCACCTCTAGGGGTGGAACTCTCTAGAAGGTTCCTTGCCTTTGGTACCCCTACATGGTGGTTATTCCTCTGGAATAGAAAGTGCGAATGGCCAAAACCTAAGTAACACAGTTGCACAAGCATAGCACTATACTGGCTGCATAGGCCATTGAATTGTTCAAAATGTTAGAACATGCACTTCACTCAGGGGAAATAATGGAGGATGAATTTAAATATCTGTGGCTTCCATGTACGGTATGGACTGTCATGTACGGTATGGGCTGCACGCCCATTGGCTCTAGCTCTGCACCAATGGGTGTGCAGCCCTACCGACAGTCAGTCGGCGGGCGGCAGGGCGGCAGGCGGGTGGGATGTTGCCGCCCGCCGGCTGCGGGAGCGGGTGGTGGGCTCATGGGTGTGTGGGGGACACTAGACACCAGAGAGATGTTTGGGGGTTGTCACTGGACATTCTGCCCGCGATCGGGCATTACGGTCCACTGGACCACCAGGGAGATATTCGGGTTGGGGGGTCTTTTTACATTCTGCCAGCGACTGGGCATTGGGAGCTGTTTGGGCGGGGGGCGTGTCATGATACATTCTGCCCTTGATCGGGCATTGGGAGATGTGTGGGCGGGGGTTGTTTTCACGTGTGCCCGCGATCGAGCTGCAGGGTCGCCGGTCCCCGACGGCTGCTGCTCGGCAGGCGGCCAGGTGTAAGTCTCGATCGGGCGCACCTACATGCTAATGGCATGCAATGGGGCCATAATCAGATGCAAATGGCCCCCGCGCCTTGCATGAATTATGGCCCCATTTGCATGTCACCTTTTGAATATCGGAAATTTGCGCATGGCGCAATGGTACTTGCGCCACTGCAAGTTTAATGCTCAACTCTGACAACTTGCAGTGGCGCAAGTTCCACTGCACCATGCACAGTGGCTGTGGCTGGGGGGTGATATTCAAAGGAGTTGCTCAATAGCGCAACTCCTTTGAATATCGCCCCGGCCACACCCTTGCGCAACTATTTTGAGCAGCACAAGGGCTTGCGCCTCAGAATGGAGCAGTTTGAATATCCGGGCCAGGGGATTATTAGATCTTTAAAAATGAGGTTTCAGGAGCACATCAAAGATATTATTTGTGGGAGGAAGGAAACTCCAGTGGTGATCATTTCACACAGTATCATAGCTCCGATCCCTTCTATTTGAAATGTATGGTCTTAGAACATGTTAGGCAAATTGCATGTGGAGGAGACTGACTGAGGATGCTTCTGCAAAGCAAGTCACACTACATTTTTCACCATAATAATTTAAAACCAGCAGGACTTAATGATGAGTTGGATTACAGGCCATTTTTATAAATCTCATACCTTATGATCCTTCCATATAGCTGACTGGTGCAGTGTTTCAACTAAAACCTTATATTGCTGCTTAAAAATATGTGAGATTAAATGTAAAGGAAGTATTGTTGTACATTCTGCTTTTATATACAACTGATCTGACACTGACTGCGTATATGAAATAGAAGTACATTGTTATTTTTCAGATCTGACTTTGTTATTCTTGAAGGAAACTGTTTCACATTCTCCTCCCTCCAAGGCACCATCTGGATCGCCCTATTCCTACCACATAATTAATGAAGCATTTTCCAACCTATGTTTCATCTACCATCTAATAATACCCATGCCCTACACACAACCCCTTCGGTTTACCCTCTCTTCATCCTTTTGTTTTAAGGCTTTTTGAAATGAGTAAGAATTGATTGTGTTTGTATACCAATGATTATGTCTATATATTTACAGTAGCACTAATGATATGCTCGTTCTGCTTTCTTCTGGTCGAGGTATTGTGATAAAACACCTGTTTAAAAACATGAAGGCTTTGAGTGGACAGAGGAATCCTTGACGCAGTACAAGAATGCACCAGAACTGCTGAAAAAATGATTTCCTAATAGAAGCTCCTGCTAATGTCAAATATGGATTGTTGGAAAAGATTTGTGAAAATCTGTATATGGACACTTAATAGATAATTTTCCACTATCCAGAACTCTGCCACTTTGACTTATTTTTGGTACACAGCTGTAAAAAAAATCATTCTGGGCTTGCCACTCTAGTCTGTTTTTTTATATTTTTCTGAGTAATTAGCATGTTCAATTTTAAAATGTAGGTGACTTCATGTACACTGGTGTGTAGTTATAGGATTAGAACTATAATGGGTGTCTTACTTTAAAGATTTACAGGTGTCAGACTGCCATGACAACAAGGGGTGTGTACCTATGACTGGCCACTATTTGAACAGCACAGTATTATGCAAAAGCCATGCCCCTGACAAAGCTTGAGGGAAGCAAAGTACCAGGGTCTTACTGTGACAGGGAACCAGGATAACGGTTAGTCTGCATGCAAGTACTTTAAGCGATTTAATTCAAATTTTGCATCTTACCATTTATTTGTGACTTGCACACGGGATCAGCAGCTTTGAAGATATAGAACAGCAGAGTTAATATTGCATTTGGCATAGCACCTTATATTTGTAAACTTGCTCCATTGAAATGAAAGGATATTCTGTACTGAAGCTTCCCATGATGAACTCTGTGTCAAACGTTTACACATTCTATTAAATTTTCCTATGCAACTATCGCTTTCAGAGATTTCTTTGTCTCTGATGGCTGTATTAAGGTGAAATAGAGTTTATAGCTACTGAAAAAGGTATGCTGGTATATATCTCTTAGTAGAAAGAGTGTAGGGGATTTCTTGTTGTTGGAAATAGTTTATTAATTATGAATGCTAGCTAGCCTCATTCCCTATGTACCACCCCATATTTAAGCAGCTTGCACTCTTTTTGAGGAATCTGTGTATGGACTCAGTATTGAACAGTCATCATTTCTGTGGGGAGCTGCATCTCAATCTGACATTACTTGGCTTCCTGCAGTGCAGTGCACTTTACCTCAGTATAGCTTCAGTTCCCCAGAGCTACAGTGAAGTGGTTGCCAGGGATATTATGTCAGACTCCTTAGAACACATGCACAGTACTACAATGTATCTCCTTTCACACCCCAGTGCTAAAGGGCAGTCCAGCTTTGGTAAAACCCAACACATTGCAATGTGTAAGGTCCAAAAGTTAAGATGAATTGTTTGAAATAAAGTTTCACAGTTGTAAAATCACTGGAATATTCTCCACCTATTTCCTCTTCACTCTTTATCTCTTCCCACTCCACTCTCTATCTCTTCCCATATGGGCACAGTTCTCCCCAAGTCCCTCAGGAGTACCAGATAGAATGTTCATGGACTTTCAGGCCCAGATGTTTTGTGGGATTCTCACTCCCTGCAGGGACTCCTGGTGACAGACTCCATCACATTCCAGGGGTTGGGATAGATCTGTCACTTTCTATTCCTAAGTGTCTCTAAGCTTCTCAGACTGGGAGCTCCTGCTATCTAAAACTCACTGATGTTCCTTTTTCTTAAATTCTGTGTACATCTCCCCTGTGTATGACCAGCCCCTATCTGATGCTCTTCCCCAGGCCTGTTTCCTGCCTTCCATAGGTACTTACCCCAGCCTCCTGTTTCCCCATAGTTTGCTTCCCATAGTGGTGTTACAGGGTTTGGCACACCCAGGCAGGGTTTGGATCTGTTTGGAGGCAGGTAACTGGTTGGTAGTGCAGGGCTTGCAGGAGGCTAGGATTCATTCTGCCAGTCATTATTTTCCATTAATTTTCACATAGGGTCACAGGCCATGCCATGACACATGTGTTTACGTGGTGGGGGTGCACAGCATGTATCCATATCCAGTGAAATTCTCTCTCTCTGTCCTGTCTTTCTCCACTGTGCTACCACCCACCTTCCACAGGGTGGCAGGTAAGCAACTGAGGAGGAAATCCACCCTCTCTGAAGGAGGACAGCTGTCTGATGGGATGCTCATCCTGACTCCCAAGTTAGTTCTCTGCTACCTGAGTCCATTCCTGAACCTGGGTGGCTGAACTAGCAAGTGAAAACTCTACCAACACACTACCTGGCCAGTGCACTGCTATCTCTTTCTCTGCTGGGGACCTTTGCTCACTTCCCTCCCAAATCTCTCTTTGGAGTAGCCTCTGCCACTTTCCCAGTCACTGCCTTGATTACCTGCTCTCTGGAAAATTTACTAGGGAACCACCATGTAGAGAACTCCTTACTCTGCTAAAACTGTTCAGTATGACTGAGTAATACAGACCTAGACTACATGCCTCTGGGTGCTCTTTCTCTGTTCTCCTGGGTTATACTTGGATTGGGTTCATACCATATATGCTGGCACTTAAGTGAAGTTCTAATGGGATGCTGTACTGTTGGGGTGTGTAATACTTTGGATGAGACATTAAATCAAGGTCCTATTTACCTCTTTGGCACTTCTCAAAAAAAGTAGTGGAATTTCCCAGGTTTCCTGGCCAGATCTCCCCCATTCATTAGGAAAATACCACCAGCAGCTTAATCTGGCTCAATTTCTGTTGGTTTACATCTGTATCCTCCTGGGCAAGGCTCAAAAGAGGCAATATTGTCTGTTGGCACCCTTTGCAAACTGTGTGAGAGGCCTTTTAGCACCATGTATTTCTGCTTAAAGTTGAACCAGCATAATATTCTGTGGTGATTTGCATATGCAGCCCATGATGCTTTGGATTGTGGGGTCATGTGTGACTTAATATTGTCTAGTCCTACATTCCTGGTCATCAAAAGCAAAATTAATAAATACTCCAAGGTAGGTACTCCTTGTAGAGGAGGAATGCAGGAAAATACTAGCAACCCTAAATATGGGGGTAGGGTTACACTCTCCCATGGCCAAATGCTTAATGTCCCTAGTAATTTTTTACTTGGATTGCAATGCTAAAATGAACCTGACCCAAACTTTTATTGAGCCCATGGCACCCTAACATCAGTACCTTGATCAGCAAAGTAATATTGGTAAATGGGGCTTCCAATATGTCTCTTCGCTTTTTAGGAGTGTCATCTCATGTCTTCTTAGGGTTCAAGAACTCCACAATGTAGCTGTCTATGTTTCTGGAACCCTTAGGAAGCTCAAGATGATACTCTTGAAAAGCCAAGAGACATCTCAGAAACCCCACTAAGCATTTATAAATTATACAAGTTTTGTAGCGTAAAATGCACTTCTAACAGTGGGAAAAACAAATTCAGACTTACATGGTATAAATGCTTTTCCACAGTCAAAGAATGTGCATGGACACACAACCACCCAGTTCAGTGGTAAGAAGAAAACGATACAAACATGTAATGAGTGCCTGCCACCCTCTGAGTATGCATTGGAAAACTGTTAATGAAGTGTGTGCATGTGTGTGTTTGTGGGGGCGGAGACTTTACTGAAAGTAATAGTTTTCTTTCTACTTACTTGTTCTGTATTGATGGCTCAATATCAGCACTGATGTTTGAATTGGGACTGATGGCCCGATTACAAAAAGAGAAAAAAAAAGAAACTGCAAGAATGTAGAACTTGATCTGAAGTTTTACACAGAGTCTAATGAACATGAAAATCTCTGTGCTATGTATGAGGTCTTTACATGGAGTACTGACTCTAATTCACTCCTATGGGGGGGATACATGATTTGTACAGTAAATAGAGAGAAAAGATAGAAACATTTCATATCTGACAGTTGATCTGGCTTAAGAATATGCAAACGCAAACACATGCAATGCTACACATTACACTAAATTAGTTATATTTCACTTAGAAATCCCTCCACATATCCCTCCAGTGTAGGAGAGAAAAATGACTAGGTTCAATACTAGGCTTGTGCTTTTGCTTGTGCTTCATTGTTTCCAGGCACAGATCATAGTGGCTGGGAGCAGAGATTGTGGACTCTCTCAATACTAAGTTTGTCAAGACAACAAAGGATTATATTATCCATTTATAATGACTGGGAATAATTTTGCCGCTATAACCTGTGGGTTATAATGGTGAACACACGCAAGGTTTCCTTCGCTCTGCACATGTGTCAGCCACCACTCTGTCCATCTTCACTACCAGCTGTCATTCCTCAGCGCTCATCACACCGACACTCAGAGTCATTGGTAATTACCAATTAGCCCCCAAAAATACTTCTAAATGGGGCTGCCTTAAAAAAATGAAGGAAAAAACAAAACAAAAATCAAAGGGAAACATTTCTTTTTCCAGCCCCTTCTTACACACTGAAACTGAAGCGGACAGCAGCTGCAGAGAGATATCTTTTTATTTTATAGAATTGCTGTGGCGAAAAAATTATACCCAGCAATTATACAAAATAAAACATAGGGTAGTGTGTTTAACTTGAGAGTTACACACCCTTGGTGTTGGATGCTTAAATAAACCCCAGAGAGCGAAGCTAGAGGGGTTTATGCAGCATCCGATACCTCAGGTGTGTGTAAAATCTCGTTAAACACACCACCCATGTATTATTCTATATATAATTGTCACTTTGTGACATGTAGTATTGTATTGGATTATTAGAAACTTATCTAATCTGTTTTTAAATATTCCAGTGTCTGTACTGTTAACTACAGATGACAGTATGGAATTCTATATTCCTGCTGCCCGCTGTGTGAAATAATTGTTTCTTTTGTTGGTTTTGCAGTTCTCAGATTTTAACTGTTTACCATGTTTTGTTTACTGTTTTTGTGTTCCTGCATTTTATTCACAATTCTGATAGTAAGTATGTTTCCTCATGGATATTAAACATAAGTAAGAGATCTCCTCTCAGTCTTCAGACATAACAGCATATGCGTTTGTTGGTGAGGCACAGGTCAGGAAGCATAGGCAAACCAGGAGAAGTCATAAAATTCACAAGTAGCATTTTATTACTACCAAAAACAATAAAATTGTGCAGGGTACATCTTATACAGGCAGTTCAAACAAAACCAAGTCCTTCATCTGAAGGTATCTCTAAATCTAAATATCTCTCTCTCGATATATATATATATATATGTATATATATGTAATTCTCTAAATAAACATTGCTTTCTTTTTTAAGATGTTTTGTTTTTACCTGGCAATTAAATTCTGCATCCTGTTCTCATTAAGCTACATCTGTTTTTACACAATGTACCAAATTTGTCAATTTCTTTCCTGTAACCAATACATCCTGGGTGGGATATTCAGAGCAGTTGCGCAAGGCGCAACAGGGTTGCACCTGTGCAACAGCGAAATGCACCCAAGAGCGATATTCAGCAGCAGCAACTTCGCAGTGCAAGTGGCCATGCACCAATGCACAATGGTAATGCAGTATGCACAAGTGCAGGGGGCGTAGACATGAATAAGCATCACAGTGCAATATTCAACACCGGACAAACAGCACAAGCATGGAGCAAACAGGAAATGCGCAGCGCACACTTGTGCCTATAAAAAAGAGGGAGCAAGCAGGGGAAGGACACCTGTGCCAGAGGGGAGCAGGAGAGAGGGAGATAGAGTGGCCAGGCAGAACAGCAGGAGAGGTGCAAGAGAGAGACAGAGGCAGTGAGGGAGTGTGTGTGTGTGTGTGTGTGTGTGTGTGTGTGTGTGTGTGTGAAAGACAGTCGGGCAGGCAACTGCCACAGTGTGTGCCTGTGACACCTGGCTCAGAAGGGGCTGCACAGGTGCCCAGACAGGTGGGATGTGGAGACCACAGCCCACAGGCCACCAGCCTGGGTCAGGATACACAGGTGTGAACCGAGCACAGACACACACAATGCAGCACACAGCCAGGGGGCCAGTGGAGTCAGCCACACAGGGGGGACAGGACAGCAGAGGCCATGGCCAGTGCCATATTCCCAGATGGAAGTGGTAATGAGGGGTGTGGGGAGGCAGGAGGCAGGGTGGTGCGGCAGTGGAAGGGCCTGTCGGCGTTATGCCCAGAACAGGCATTACCATGCCTGCACCACTTTTGAACAATACAGCGATACAGAGATTGTGGGCTGGTATCGCCAGAACCAGGAGATTCTGAGGCAGTTATGTGAGCTGTGCAGTAAGGAGATGCAGGCACCCACTAGACGGAGCCACACCCTGATGGTGGAGGCTAAAGTCACAGCTGTCATGTGCCTGCTTGCCACGGGCACCTTCCAGAGACCAACAGGGGACACCACAGGCATAACCCAGTCAGCTGCATCACGTCTCTTCACACAGTTCCTCAACACACTGCTGCCACATGCTGTGGAATACATCCACTTCCCCAGCACACAGGCAGTGCGTACAGCAAACATGCAGGAGTTTCACAGGGTAGCACGTATGCCTAGTGTACTAGGGGCCATCGACTGCACTCATGTTGGCACCGCATGCCACCTGGCATGGAGGGGGTAGTGTACAGCAACAGAAAGAGCTACCCCAGTGTCAACTGCCAGGTGGTGTGCGATGCCAGGGGGCTAATAATCAATGTCTGTGCCACACATCCTGGAGGAGCACACGATGCCTTCATCTGGCACAGCTCAACACTGTGCCACAGGTTTGAGAATGGGGACATCCCCACTGGCCACCTAATAGGTGAGTATGCTGGGACCATGGGCAGCCTGTCACAACAGGGCAAGGGGTGGGGGCTGCCAGGGTAGGGGCACCGCAGGGTGTGGCCGGAAAGGAAGGGGGTTGCAGCAACAAAGTCCACCATGCTAACCATCCCTCTCTCCACATAGGTGACAGTGGCTACCCACTCAGGCCCTGGCTGCTCACCCCATACCAGTGCCTGTCGACCCCTGCAGAGGAGCGATACAATGAGGCACATGCCAGCACACAGAACATCATCGAGCATGTGTCTGGGCTGCTGAAGGCATAGTTCCATTGACTGGACAGGTCTGGCAGTGCCCTACAGTACAGCCCCTCAAAGGCCTGTGGCCTATTCCTGGCCTGCTGTATACTGCACAACATGGCCACTGACTGTGGGATAGCTGTCGAGGTCGAAGAGGGGACCAGCAGTGGGGACGATGAGGCCACTGGGCCATGTGGTGGTGGTTAGCCCCCCCAGGCAAACAGAACCCCGGCTGAACAGGATGGCCCAGCAGCACTGGGACATGATCACAGAGGAGCACTACGGTGCACACAGGTAGGTGAACATGCACCAATGCACAGAATGGCACCTGTGGCACAGCGCACAGGCATGTCTGGGTGGGCCGTGTGACAGGAATGGATGAAGCATGGACATGGACGGGTGTGGAATGGGACCCCATGGCAACACACAGCACAGCACATCACACCCCACCCATGCAGCCCCACACACCTCCGCGCATGCACACACACACACATGCACACTGGCACCGGCAGGCATGCGCCCAGATGCTGGCACCTGGCGAGTGTCAGACACTGAACACTAGTGCACAGTGGCAGTTGATGCTGTGCTGGCATCATCATGCACATGCCACACAGGCCAGCAGCCAGGCGGGTGCGCACACAGCCTGTGTGCATTGCACACCATGGATGCCACATCCGTGATATGCACAAGCACACACACCACACCAATTTGCACACAGGGAGGCAGCAGCAGACTGCAGACAGGGAGGTGGGCCCATCAGTGCCGCTGCACGGTTGCATGGCCACCGCGGACATGTGGACAGCCACGCCAAGGCCACCCAGCAGACCCAGGCTGTGCGACAGTCACAAGGGGTGTCTGTGACAGTCCCCTAGGGGTGTTACTGTGGGACCACGACTGGGTCCTCACAAGGGTCTGCAGGCTCCTGAACATGCCCGCCCTGGGTGTGCACAGAATGCCACAGCAGAACCTGGCATCGATACTGAGGGGGTCACTCGACGCCGTGTCCCAGGGGTGGAGAATGCACTCCGCGGGGTTTGCGGTGGTCAGCCACGCACCATGGTGGACAGTGGTGCTAGGCCGACCTTGACCACAGCAGTAAACTGATCCAGGGCTGTTGTCATGTCCACCTGCAGTCGATTGTTGTCGGCCAGGAGCTGTACAAAGCCCTGGTCATGCTGCTCTGCAGCCTGGTGCATCTCAGCGTGGAGTGCACGCATCCCTGCCACGAGCAGCACTTGTTGCTCCATGGAGGCCCACAGCAGATGGGTGTGCTTGGGTAAGGGGTCAGCACCCAGGGGATCCTGGGCAATGCTGTGACCCACAGGTGGTGTACAACCTCGCTGCCCAGCCCCCTGCTCAGGAGAGCGCTGCACATCAGGGTCCTCTTGTGGCTGCACAATCACGGGGGCACCATCGGCGGTAGCTGCACCTGGCCCCCCAATGTCCCCATCCATCAGCCGCTGCTGGCCCTCCAGCAGCTGTGCACCATGCAGTGCCTGTGCGGATGCACCACCACTGCCACCACCATCTGCCGGTGCTGCACTGCTGGTGCACATGGCGACACCGGGGTGGTGGCCGGAGGGTGGACGACTGCCACCAGGGCACTGCCTGTGTTGCCGGAGTGGGTGAGTGGTATGGACGGCAACACCATTATCCAGGATGATGGTCACATTGTCATCGGTGTCGGACTCCGCCCTAATCTATGTCTCCGCATACTGAACACCATGGCTGGCATCCTGCTGGAACACAGCCAGGGCCTCGTCTGCTACCATGCCATGGGCATCCGGCTGGACAGCGGTGCCGTGATGCAGCCTATCTGGCCCCTGGACACTGGTGGAGGTGGAAGGCTGGTTCTCCTGGGCCATGCTCATCCCCAAGGTGGACACTACCACCCCTGCCACTGCATGCTGGTGTTCTTGTGCTGAAAGGGAATACAGCCACATTAATGCTGCTGTCACTCCAGCTGCCCCCCCTCCACTGCCATCCTTCTCCAGACGATGCTGTACCTACCATGCAGTGATGGGCTCCTACCTGTTTGGAAGCCACCACCAGGCACCCCTTCAACGGCGCTACGCCACATGGTGGCCTCTACCATATCCTCCTGCTGCATCAGCTGTGGCACGTCGGGCTGTCCACTGCCTGTCACTGCACATGCTGCCCGTATGGCAGCCACCTTTTCCTTTATTCTGCTCCTGTCAGTGCAAACCTTCTTCTTGCACCCCTGCACAGACCGCTGATGTCTATCCTGCTTATTTACAGCCCCCGCCACCTCCTCCTCCCATGCTGCAGTCCTGACCTGTGGGGTGCCTGTCGCACCACTCAGCAGTGGCTCCCGGTCGAAGTACGCCTCGAACAGGGCATCCGTCTCTCCTCTTGTAAAGTTTGGCCTATGCTTCCATGCAGGCACATGCTCCTCACCATCCTCGCAATCAGTCATGATGCATCCTGTGGGCAATGACATGTGGTCAGTGACTGCTACAACCCACACCACATGCCCATTCCACTGTCCCGTCATTCCCCTAATCGTCGCGACCTACCTCTGAAGCATGCAATACCGGTCCATGTCCTGTGCTGTCCCGCGGCACCTTTATAGTGCATAGCATGCAAATGAGTGGTTGCACAACTGTAATGAGATGTAAATGCCCCCAATGCACCATGGATTTGCTGATGAGCTGATTTGCATATGCTGGCTGAATATCGCTATCTTGCGCCAGGTGCAATGGACATGCGCATGCACAAGTCATGGCGCAACATTGTGATGTGTGCAGTACGCCAGTCAATACACATGCACACACTGCCAGTGCCTACACTGCCAGCACAGCATATGCTCACTGCGCATTACATGATACAGCGCATGGCCGCTATTGAGCAAGTGGCACTCATGCGCTAGGTGGCCTATGGCGCCAGGGCAACATGGGGCTGATGGCGCACTGGTGCCATGGGACAAATGGTGCATGTGCGCCATTAGCCCCATGGCCCCCAGGTGCTGTTGGCTCGTAGCCCATGGCACCCACATGCCCCTATTGCGCACCATGCATGGCGGTCCCAATAGCGCAGTTGCGTATGGTGCACGTGCTGACCCTTTACCCCAAGCATGCCCTCTGCCCCTCAGTGACCTTGGCACATGTCATGCATCCCCGGGGGATGCGCAATTGCCATTTGCAGCGCATCTCTGTGCGAGGTGTGCATCCCCAGCATGTGGAGCTCATGCACTACTGGGCTCCATTTTGAGTTGCTCTACAGCGCTACTGCAGTGCCACGCCATAGCAGTGCCAGGGCTCCAAACTGGACCCAGATAGAGCTGGTCAACCTTGTGGCCCTGGTGGAGCCACACACAGGTAGACTGTTTGGCCAGGTGCCCCTTGACAGGCCATGGACAGAGATGTGGCAGGAGGTGTCGGATGAGCTGGAGCAGACCACTGGTGTCCAGCGCACCAGTGAACAGTGTCACCACCACTATGGGGACCTGCAGTGGAGGGACCAGAGAGGCTCCAGACACTGCAGGCATGTGTCCGGAGGGGTGCCGTGCCATGGCCAGGTAGATATGCATTGCTCATGACTGTGACCATCCAGTGTTCTGTGGATCCGGCAGGGTGGCACACCATGCTGAAGGGGGGTGCTGGGGCTGTGCACCCTGTGACCCGGGGCAGTGCAACATGTGTGTGCTGTGACACCGTGCTGCAGCTGGGCTGGGCTGGAGATCACACTGTGCTGGGGGGGCATATGGTGATGCCGGATACTGATGTGTTCTTCTCAATGTTTCCATCCTAGGCCCTGAGGACCGGAGGAGAGCCCGACTGGCTGGTGCAGCAGGTGGCCACCCCAGGGGGACCTTCCCAGAGTGCAGTCCACAGGGGCAGTGCTGAGGGACCAGTGCATGGTTCACCACGGCGTACAGGCAGGCACAGTTACATGCTACATTGTTGTGCAGGGTAGGCAGCAGGGGTGGGGGTGGGCCACAGCCTCCTGTGCACATGGCCATTGCCGCTGTGTGCTGCCCACAGTGTCAGCTGCACCGTGCTATGGCTATCGCACATGTGTGTGGCTGCCACATGTGGGCTGTGGGTGCATCCGGGTGCCAGCTATGCCGCTGCCATCCTACCGCTGTACCATGTTGCCTGCCTGCCATGGTGGTGGTGGGTGGACCATGGATGGTGTTGGTGTGCAGTGTTCTGCATGGCTGTGGTATGCCGGGTTGGCAGCACATGTGGGCGCACCCACTGTGGGTGGCTGGGTGCCATCACAGGGGCAAGTGTCACCACTATCCGCTGTGCACAGTGGGTGGGCTGGGGTGTTCTGGACATGCACTGATACTGTGTACCCTCCTTTATTCTAGGTGTCCGTTGGCCTGCTGTCAACACCCACCTCCTGAGGCGTATCCTGGAGGTTACCACTGCCATGCTGCGGGTGGCGAGGATGATTCAGAGATCCTTCCGCAGGCAACAGTGCCAGGCAGCGGTGGGGAGAGGCCGCCCATAGGGCCCGTTGGCCCGCTACCCTTGTACATCCCTGTCCCCCCTTCCCTTGCCCTCCCTTGGCCCCTTGTCTGGACCTGGCCCTGTCCTCTTCCCTCCCTTCCCTGGCTTATCCATTTTGTACATAGCTTCCTCATTCCTTGTTCCCTGTTCCTTGTACATATGTATATAGTTGTGTTTTATTTCCATTATTAATACATTTCTTATGGTTAACCATTTGTGTCCATGTCTGATTTGCGGCTGTCGTGTGGAGCCATGCTGCAGTGGTATGCATGGTGGCTGTGTGGTGCACCGGGGTGGCCGGGGGGGGCGGGCCTGGTGGTGTTCACCCATTGGCCAGTGGCTGTGCCCTGTGGTGGCTGTGGACTATTTGTTCTGGTTGTGTAATGTATGCATTGTGTGCTGTTTGCCTCTGTGTTGCCAGTTGTGGTCTGGGTGGCATGCCACGTGCCTTCCTGTGGGGGGGTTGCCAGTGGTTGTTCACCAATGGCCATTGGTGCCACCCTACCTCCATGCACCACTGTGGTGCATATGGGCAGGGGTCTGCTGCATTCCCATGCACACTGGGTGGTGTTCCATCATGTGCTTGCCATACTTCACTCCTGGCACCCTGGTGGCAGCACATTCCAGACCAGTGGAATGCTCCTTGCTGTGCCTGTTGCCAGTCCATATATGTCCTGTTGCATGCATCTCTATCCCTTGCACATATCTGGTTGCACTATTGCACAGGTTGGGTTGCTCCCTGGTGCAGCCCTGGCTGCACTATGGTGCATCTGTGCGATATTCAGCCATGCTGCGCTGGCGCATGCCGCCCAGTGCAACCTTTGGATATTGCGTTCAGTGTGCCTTGGCACAGTGACGTTGTGCTGTGCAGGTCTAGTGCTGACCTCTGGCGCATTTCTGACTATCCCACCCCAAGTCTTCTCAACAGGTACAGCCAAATAAGGCATTCTAGACAGAGCTGATTTTCCTGCTGAAAGCTCTGCAAAGAAACTTGTGGAAGGTCAAAAGGTTTCTCCTTGTCAACCCTCATGTGTTCCAGCTTGCTAACTTTTCTAACAACCCCCAACTTTCTGAACTTCATTTCAATAATATAACTTTACACATTTGAAACCAGGAGATCTCTGTTTCACATAAAGATTCACATATAGGTTTTAACGACAGAGAAGCAGGAGGAGAAAGAAAGAACAGATACAGTAGGTAAAGGAAAGGAGATAACTGGTAAATTGTGGGACCGTCGTGGTGACCAATTCTGAGGTTCCACAAGGAAAATTTGATTGTGCAATCAGGCAAACAAGATATAGACAAGTGACAGAATAGAAGATGACAGAAAAATCAAGCTTTGCTTTTTCTCTTTATTATAAATGGGACAGGGTCTTATGCAGCCCTGTCATATACCGCCCTCTTTAAGATGGAACCTGTTTTTATTTCTTTAAAAACAGGTTTCAAAACCTTATTTTCTCTTTTAACATTAATTTGTAGCATTTACAATTCTTTGCACATGCGGTATCCCGTTTTCATGACACCTGTTACAGCAAACATTTCAGTTAAACACATAGGCCCAGATATTAAAAAGGGTTGCACCATGCACAACCCACTGATGCGCCCCGGTGCGATATTCAAAAGGGAAAAGTGAGCTGCACAAATCCCAATGCGCCGGAGCGCATCAGTAATGTATGCAGGCACAGGTGGGGGGGCGTGCCCGTGCATAACCTGCACAGCCCGATATTCAGCCCAGGATGTGCAGAGCCATGTATGCGCAACCCCTACTTGCACCAGCACAAAGTTAAGCCAAAAAAAGGAACAACTGATGGCCACCCACAGGAGAGCTGCCGCATTGCTGGGTGCAACACGGCAGCTGCCACCTGTGGGTGGCCACCCGAGTTCCGGCTGCACCTGGCGGTGCCCCCCCATGCCCGATCATGGGCATTTGTAAAAAAAGACTTCATCCTATATCCCTGGTGGTCCGCTTTCTGCCAAGTGGTACCCCCCACGCACCCACTGAGCCCCACCACCCGCTCCCCGTCAGCCAGCCGGCGGCAGCGCTCCACCCGCCTGCTGCCCGCCCGCCTGCTGACTGACACCCTGATAGGCGCACCCATTGGTTCCTGGCATGAGCCGTGAGTGTGTAGCCTATAGTCATTACATATTCCAGATATGGAATGAATTCATTCATATCTGAATGTAGTACGGTATGGGCTTGCATGCTTATTGGCTCACACTGTGAACCAATGGGTGTGCAGCCCTACCGAGAAGTGGTGGCGGGGCGGCAGGTGGATGGGTGCTGCCTCGCCAGCTGACGGGGGAGGATGGTGGAGGCTCAGTGGGCGGTGGGGAGGGGGTACCACTGGACCACCAGGGATATTGACAAGGTTTTTCTTAATACAGATGCCTGCGATCAGGCAGAAATTGGTCCACTGGAGCACCAGGGATATAGGACGGGGTTTTTCTTAATACAGATGCCTGCAATCAGGCAGAAATCAGTCCACTGGACCACCAGGGGTATTGGATGGTGTTTTTCTTAATACAGATGCCCGCGATCAGGCAGAAAGTGGTCCACTGGACCACCAGGGATGTAGAACGGAGTTTTTCTTACTACAGATGCCCGCGATTGGGCATATAGTGGTCCACTGGACCACCAGGGATATTGGATGGGGTATTTTATTTTTACAGATGCCCATGATCGGGCTTCAGGGGGCGTCGGTCCCTGACGGCTGCTCCATGGCAGGGCGCCAGGCACAAGTCATTGGGGATCAGTGCACCTGCATGCAAATGGCGCCATAATGACATGCAAATGACCCCATGTGTGCCTTGCATAAATTATGGCCTCATTTTCATGTCAACTTTTGAATATCACGGGTGCTGTGCATGGCGCAATGGTACTTGCGCTAGTGCAACTCCATGCTCCACTCTGGCCACTTGCGCTGGCGCAGTGCCACTGTGCCATGCACACTAGGGGTGGCCAGGGTGCGATATTCAAAGCTGCTGAGCCATGGCACAGCTCCTCTGAATATCGCCCAGGCTACACCCCTGAGCAGCCAAGGTGAGCTGCGCCCAAGCTTGCACCACAGCCTGGAGCAGTTTGAATATCCAGGCCATACATTTTTTTCAACCTCCTGAATTCTCAATTCCTGAACCATATCTTGACAGAAAATCAGCACTGACATTATCTTTTCTGGATTTGTGCATCACTTTAAATTTAAAAGGCTATCATGCCAAGTACCACACTGTGATTCTGGGATTTTTATCCTTCATTTGGTTAAGCCAACAGAAAGGACTGTGATCTGTTAGAAGTACAAAGTCAGCTCCTACCAAATAAAACTTAATGGACTCGACTGCCCATTTCACATCAGGACATACTTTTTCAATAGTGCAGTACTTTTTGTCCCTATTGTGCAACTTTCTACTGATATACAGAATGGGGTGTTCCTTCCTATCTACATGCAGACACAGGACTACACCTAAACCTACCTCTAATGCATCTGTCTGTAACAGAAATTGTTTCTCAAAGTTTGGACTTCTTAAAACAGGGGCTGAACATAATACAGTTTTGATGGCCTGAAAAGCCTCATTTCACTCTGTGGACCATTTCACAATATTTAGGTACCGTTCCTTCATGGGTTCAGTGAGGGGAGTAGATAACTGGGCAAAACTGGGAACAAATCTATGGAAGCAACCAGCCAGCCTTACATGTGACCTGACATGTTTCTTTGTTTTAGGGACAGAACTGTTAGCTACAGCTTCTGTCTTGGAAATATCTGGCTTTATTTCTCCATTTCCCAAAATATAACCAGATATCTGGTTTTCTGCTTACCAATGCACACTTAGTAGGATTAATTGTTAGACCTGTATTTTTGATAGAGTGGATAACTACTCGTAGGTGTTCCAGGACTGTGCATCACAACATCATCCAGGGAAGCAGCACAATAACCAGTGTGAGGGGTTAAAATTACATCCATGTACCTCTGAACATAGTGGGTGCACCACATAAACCAAACGGCATGATAGTGAACTGATAGAATGCAACTGGAGTGGAAAATGCAGATTTGTCTCTGGATTCTTTAGCTAGGAAAATTTGCCAGTAACTCTTGATGACATTGAGGGTACTTATGTACTTGACACTTCTCAGTCTGTCCACCAAATCATCTATCCTGGGCATAGAATAGCAGTCAAAAACAGACACTTGATTAAGTTTCCTAAAATCAAAGCAAATTCTTACACACCCTTCTTTTTCATTTACAGTCACCATTGGTGATGACCACGCACTTCTCAGTTCTTTAGTGATATCCAACTCTTTCATTTTTTGTATTTCCTTAACCACATCTGCTCTTAACTGCTCTGGTAACCTGTATGTCTTTTGTCTGATAGTGTGAGCATTCTCTGTGACTATTAAGTGCTCAGCCCCTTTTGCTCAGCCAGGCACTGTGGTGAAAGTACCTTGAAATGTCTTTACCAGGTTACGAATTTCTGCGGTTTGTTCTGTGGGTAATGAAACATTCACCTGTACAACATCAGTAGTTACACTTTGTTCCAGTCTGTCATAAGCGACCTCATTATCTTCTTTAGCAGTTTCTGGTAAGACTAACAAAGCCCTGGTGTTTTTTCAACCCATTTCTTCAGGAGGTTAGCATGGTATATCTTGGTAGGATACTTTCTATTGGGGTTCTTAATCTCATAGTTAACTGTACCAGTACATCTAACAACTTTATAAGGCCCTCACCACTTCATTAATCATTTGTTTTCTGTAGTGGTTAACAGTAACAAGACCTTTTCACCCGGCTCAAAAACTTTTTCTTTTACCCCATGGTCATAATACACCTTCTACTGTGTTCGGGCTTCTTCCTGGTAACTCTGGGCAATTTCAACATATTTTGCCAGTTTTCTTCTAATGGCACACATATAAGATGTAATAGATTCTTTCTGAGCGGGGTTATCTTCTCATGTTTCTTCTGTTTCATCTAGTGGCCCTCTAGATTGTCTACCATACATCATTTGAAAGAGTGAAAAACCTGTTGATGCTTGTGGTACTTCTCTGTAAGCAATAAGGTAAGTATTTGCCCCAGCCCTTATCTTCCCCTTTCATAAACCTTTTTAACATGCATTTCAGGGTTTGATTAAAATGCTCAACAAGACCATCTGTCTCAGGGTGATAAGGGGAGGTTCTTATGGCAGTGATACCTAGTAGTTGGTACAGCTCCTTCAGCAATACAGCACCAAAATTACTACCCTGATCAGCAATAATCTCTTTTGGTATGTCCATCCTAATGAAAATTTTGGCAAGCTGTGCTGTCACTTTTGGATCTGTGACTGTTCGCATTGGAATTGTTTCTGGGTATCTAGTAGCATAGTCACGTACTACCAAAATGAATTGATTAGCCTTTTTGCTTTTGTCAAAGGGGCCAATCACATTCATTGCAATTCTTTAAAAAGGCACATCTTTTAAGAGTAGGGGCAACAGGGGCACTTTGTCTTTTTTAGTCACCGAGGCTACTTTGTGACACTCAACACAGGAACTACAATAGGTGGCAACATCCTCATAAATCCCAGGCCAGTAAAATCTGTACAACAGTCTGGCAAGGGTGCGGTCCCTTCCTGAGTGACCAGCCATAGGACTATCAATTACTATCTGTAACAACCCAGTTCTATACTTCTTTGGTATGACCAATTGTTCTGTCTCTTCCTGCATCTGAGGATTAACCCAAACTCTGTACAGTAGCCCATTACATTTTTTAAATATTGATTCACCCTGTTTTTCTTTCACCCTTAAATGCTTAAAATAACCCTGGAGAGAAACATTGTTAGTTTGCTTAGAAACAAAATCACAATCAATTATCAGTTTAGTTTAATCATTTTCATATATCAATCTCTTATGTCAATCAGTCTTTTGTTGCCACTGTCTTTTCATGTGTCATCCTTCTTTCCTGGACTTCTGGATCTTAGAGCTGCGTTTAAACAAATCTGAATCAAAATCACCAAAAGGAAAAGAGTTCCCAATATCTGAAATTTTTTTTGCCGGTGCTCTTGTTATTACAGCTGCTGACACGGCAGGATTTACTCCCTCTGTGATTAATTTTGTAAATCCTGGAAATAATTTCCAATAATCACAGGTACATGTAACCAAGGTACTACCCCCACTTTCATTTGGTGCAACACCCCATTAATGTTCAGAGTCACTTGGGTGGTGGGATAGTATCGAGTGTCACAGAGGATGCATATGACGCTGGTACCTCATCTTTTTGCACAGTCTTTTCTCAGAACTTTAGCATGCACCAGGGTCTGTCAGTTTCCCAGATCTGTAAGTCCCTTCACAGTCTTATCCTCCACCTAGTCTTCTATTAAACACTTGCCCCAGTTTGCTAAGGCCAAATTCACTCCAGTGTATTTTTTTTGTTATTCTTTGTTAACTGGGTAAGGCCCACTAGACACAAGTGCCTGTTTTCAGGGGTGACCTGGGAGCACTTGGGAGGTTAAATAACATGTTCAGAATCACACAGTATACAAGTGGAGATTGGGGGAATCAAACGCAGGTCTTCTGGATGTACCAAGCTCATTCACAACCCATTACTCTAACCTCTAGGCTATACTGCCACTATGTGGTTTCAGTCTAGCCATCTGACAGTCCTCAGCCAAAGAAATAGCCTGTTCCTGACTTTCTGGTTGACGTTTTTTTTTATGCAAAGCTGAACATCTCTGGTAAAGATGTTGATTAATTGCTCCACTGCAATATGTCAATGATCTGTGGGACTGTTTTGCCCTGTGGTTGGAGCCATTTAATGAGGACTTCTCTGAGTCAGGGAAAGGCTTCCTGAGGATTGCTGAATAGGGGTACTTCAAGCACCAGAATCTCCACCTGCAGGTCTCTCATGAGATGTCATATCTTTTAAGGATTTCTCTTTTCACAACATCATAGTTTTCTGACTGGGCAGTGTTCATATTGCTGTATGCAAGTTGGGCTTTTCCAGTCAGATGAGGTTCCGGCCTGATTGTCCATTGCTGTTTTGGCCACTGGCAGGCTCTGGTGACCCTTTCAAAAGTTGTCAGGTATGCTTTGATATCATCCAAGGGTCACAATATATCATCTGAGGGACACGACTTTGCAAGTTTAATGTCTTTCAAGTTGTTTCTGTTTTGTTGATCTGCTGGGCCTGTACCACATCCTCCAGCTTTGATAGCTTCCAAGGCATCCAGCAATCACTGCATCTCTTCTATTCTCTGCTTCTCTGCCTCTTTTTGTTGTACAGCCCACCAGTTTAAGAAGGCCAAGATAGTTTCAGAGAGGTTTTGTGGCCATTGTCGCATGGAAGGAATCGGTGGCCTATTGCCACACTGGAGCTGTTTTGGCAGCCGTAGCTGCAGAAGAGTTTTTTTTCAGTGGCTGTCGCTGCACTGGAGCTGTTTCAGTGGCTGAAGCTGCAAAAGAATTGTTTTCAATGGCCGTTGCCGCATGGAGGGGATCGGTGGCCATTGCCACACTGGAGCTGTTTCAGTAGCCGTAGCCGCATAAGTGGACACCCAGCCACCATAGGGAATTGGCAGCATCCAGCGGGGATTCAGCACAGTGATTTTTGCTCTTTTTTCTGTGGCTGTAGCCACAACAGCAGAAGGAGTTTGGACTTGTTTGCAGAATTGGCTCCAGCTCAGCAATCAAAGGAGCCAATCAAAAAATTAAGACAAAAGGTGCCAGAGTCAAACTGACTGGCAGCCTTAAAAGGCAGAGGTTTGGTAGCCATTGCCACAAGAGAGGTTTTGTCAGCAGCTGGTGCTGCAAGTAGAGGATCGGTGGCCATTGCCGCACTGGAGCTGTTTTTGTGGCCATAGCTGCAGAAGAGTTTTTTCAGTGGCCATTGCTACACAGAGGGGATCGGTGGCCGTTGCCACACTGGAGCTGTTTTGGAGGCCATAGCCACATCAGTGGGGATCTGGAGGCTGTAGCCACAGCAGAAGACACTCAGCGGCCATAGCCACTGCAAAGGGGAAATGGTGGCATCCAACAGGGATTCAGCACAGGGGTTTCTGCCCTTTTTTTGGTGGCTGTAGCTGCAGCAGCAGAAGGGGTTTGGACTTGCTTGCAGAACTGACTCCAGCTCAGCACTCAAAATTTCTCCTACCATTCCTCCCCCACCTCCTGCCCTAATTCAATGCTCTTTCCAGGCTCCTCCCAGAGAGGGCTGCCCTACTAGCATTATACAGAGGGTCAGGAGATTTAGACAGAGGAGGGGCATTGTCACTAGGAGTAACTTTCCGGTGCAGGAACTAAACACAGTTTTCTGTTGGACTGGAGACTAAAAGCACATTATTTTCACTGAGTAGCAGTTAACAAATGGTAGGCAGGGTTGGTTAATTCTGTACAAGAATTGCATACTGTTGGAATGTAGAATAGTCTTAACTGCATAGCACATAGGGAATTTAGGATTGTCTGAACTGCACAGAACATAGGGAACATAGAATTGCCTGATCTGCTCAGTGCATAGGGAAATTAGTATTGTAAACAATTGTACTTAATCAAGGTTAGAACAGAAGTAGAAATACAAAGTTGATTGAGTAGTTTAGTTGTCTGAAGATACACGGTATTCTTCCCTTATTTTCAAGACTAAGGTGATCAAATGGATGGACAGCAAAGCTGGGAGGGGAATAGCCTTAACAGGCATCAGACAGGTCTTGAGTATGGTCTCCTGGCCACTAGGGCATGGGGAAGCTTTGGAAGGGTGGGAGGGTACAACAGGTGTGGAACAGCCATGGTGTTGGATATAGCATGGAGGCTGGGGGGGCTGCATGGTGTGCATACAGCTTACACAGCTAAGAGAGGAGGTGGGGTGGTTGAGGTGGGCACTAAGCAGGGTGGGGGAGAGGTGAAGTGCAGAGGATTGAAGAAGGTCCAAAGGGGGCACCAGCTGGGTGAGGAGAGGAAGTGAGAACATAGGTGGGGCTGCAAGGGTATTAGGAAAAAGTGTGGAAAAAGAAGTGAGATGAAGGGGAGAGGACTGGAGGATGTCCGGAGGATGCACCATTAGAGTGAAAGGAGAAAGGGGGAACACAAGTGGGGACACGGATGACTTAGAAACAGGAGTAGAAGAGGATGAGAGGGATCGGGGAAGTGGCAGGTAGTACGATCAAAAAGAGCAAAGCAAGCACAAAGGGGAAGGAGCAAGAATTAGGAGGAGGTGCATCTGACAGCAGGCTGCAAAACAAGGGTGCAGAGCAGGAAAACAGATTCACAACCCTGGGGACACATGAGGAGGATGAGAGAAAGGAGAGCAGCTGTGAGAAGCACGTAGAGGGAAGTAGCCAAAAAGAGCAAGCAGCAGGGGTGTAAACACTCTCAAGGGGGACACACCACACAGAAGAAACAGGGTGGGAGCCTACAATAAGCTCCGGATGGGAGAGGATCAACAGAGGGGGAAGGCGGAGGGTACCCATTCATAGAGGGATTCAGGTAGTAGAGAGGAAAGACAAGTGCAAAGGGAGGGAACAGAGCTCACAAAAAAATGAGGCAAGGATGAGTGGAACTGGTGAAGACACCAGAAGGGGAGGAAAGGGGGATGTAGTCAAGGGGGAGAGTGAAATTTGGGGGAAAGAGATCGACAAGGGAGAAAATGGGAAAGGGAGGTAAATGGGATGCCAGAAAAGGGGTGTAAGCTCAAAAATCAAAAGTGCAAGCAGAAGGAAAGAAGTAGCAGGGTTGTGCTCATAGGGGACTCAATACTAAAGGGAATCAGATGGCGGAGAAAGGGAGACAGGAGCAGTGCAATTTGGGTTGAGTGCATGCTGGGAATGATGGCGCTAGAGGTGAGGCACAATATACCTTCATGGGGCAAACAGCAAGATGGGAGGTCACACTTGGTGTTCCAGTTAGGCACCAATAATCTGGAGGGGAATATTCTAAAGGAGGTGCAGGCAAGATTCAGGGAGTTTGCTAGGTTCTGTAGTAGTACGAAGTTCCATTCTATTACTTTCTCAGAGGTACTGCCTGTGCCAAGAGCAAGCACATAAAGGAAGCAGAGGACTGAAGAATTTAATCAATGGATGGAGGGTTGGTGCAAGCAGATGGGGTCTGGGTTAGTGGGAGACTGGGGATCAACATGGGAGGATGAGAACCTATTTGCCTCAGACAGACTGCACCTGAACAAAGAGGAATCAGCAGTACTAAAGAGAAGTAGGGGACTTTATCAAAAGAAAGTATAATTTAAACTGAATTCGGGGGGAGGGGTTAAGTAAAAGATCACTCAAGGAGGCAGGAGAGATAGGAGGCTATACGCCTCCCCCCCATGATGGAGATAAAATGCTGGAAAAAAGCAAGAACAAGAGAAGGTTAGAAGGGGAGGGCAGTGGGGGGGTACATGGTGGAAGGGATTATCAGTCAATGCCAGGACTTTGGGAAACAAAATGGTGGACTTGGAGGCCATCATGGTAGATGTGGGTCTGGATATAGTAGCGGTGGACAGAGCATCTTGCCTGAGAGACAGTTATCTCAAGCTACAGACTTTTTAGGAAGGACAGGACTGGAAAGAGGGGATGGCATTATACATCAAAGATGACATTAGGGCAATGGAAGGGCAGGAGGAGAAAGGAGAGATAGAGCTCATGTGGGTCAAATTGGACAAATGGACTGGTGAGTCATTGAGGATGGAGGTGGTGTACAGACCTCCTATGCAGGGGGAGGAAGGGGATAGACAGCTGATACAGGCAGTTACAAAGATGGCTCTTGGTGGGGGGCTTCTGCTAGTGGGAGACCTAAACCTCCCCAATGTGGACTAGGAGATCCTGGCTGCAGTATCATCTAGGAGCAGGGTGATCTTAGAGGTGCTACGGAGGGTATTCATGCAACAACTGGTTAGGGAGCCCACTAGGGGTGATAACTTGCTAGATGTGGTCCTCACAAATGGGGAAAGTGTGGAAGAGGTGGTGGCAAGTGGTGGACTAGGTACAAGCAATCCCAGGACTGTAAGATTCAGTGTAAAGATGGGGAGGGAGGCAAATCGGAACAACACAAGGGTTATGGACTTCAGGAAGATGGACTTTAACAGAATGAAGAGGATATTTGTGGAAGAAATGGCAGGGAAGGGGAATATAGGGGATGTGGAGGAGTTACGAGGAACCATCAAAGGGGGTATTGAAAGCCACTGAAATTTGCATTAAGAAGGTGAGGAAGAAGAAAAAAAGCAGAAGACCACTCTGGTTTACAAGGGAGGTGGCTGGGGCGGTCAGGAAAAGGAAAAGGGCATTCAGAAACTGTAAGATGACACAAAGGAAGGAGGACAAGGAGGCTTATAAGGAGGAGGAGGGTTGCAGGCAGAAGATAAGAAGGGCTAAAGTGGACACTGAGGAGAAAATAGCTAGACAGGCCAAAAGGGGAGATAAAACTTTTTTTTAGGTATGTGGGGGAAAGAAGGAAGGCAAGGCAGGGGAAAGTAAGGTTGTGGGGGGAGGGAGGAATACAACTAGAGGGGACTTTGAGAAAGCAGAGGTATTGAGTAGCTACTTCTGCTCAGTCTTCATGGAGGAGGGGGGCGTAGGGGACCCAAGCTGAGTGGGAGGGGTAGGGTACAGTAGGCAAAAAGGTGGATCCTCACATGTTCAGCATAGACAGGGTAAAGGAGGAACTGGGCAGGTTAAAGGTGGACAAGGCAATGGGACCGGACGGTTTGTACCCGAGTATACTCTGGGAACTGAGGGAAGAGCTGGCAGCCCAAATGATGAGACTGTTTAACTTGTCCCTGGATACAGGGTGTGTATGAAAAGACTAGAGGAGGGTGGATGTGGTGCCACTGAACAAGGGGGGCAGTAAGGAGGTGGCAGAGAATTATCATCTGGTCAGCTTCTTCTCAGTGGTGGGCAAGGTGATGGAGGCATTAATAAAAGAAAGGGTGGTAGACTACCTAGTGGACAGTGGACTACATGATGAAAGGCAGCATGGCTTCATGAATGGGAGGTCTTGCCAGATGAACCTGACAGAATTCTTCAATTGGGTGATGCAGGTGGTTGACCAGGGAGGAGCAGTGGATGTAGACTGTCTGGGTTTCAGTAAGGCCTTTGACATCATCCCCTACAGAAGGCTAGTAAATAAGCTGGAAAGCTTAGGGTTAGGGTGGAAAACAACTAGATAGGTTAAAAACTGTTTGGTGGGCAGAAGTCAGAGTTTGGTGGTGAACTGGGGGCATTCTGAGGTGAGGGGGGTGACAAGTTGGGTGCCCAGGGGTCAGTACTGGTACCCCTTCTTTTTAATATCTACATCAGTGATATAGCAGAAGGACTGGAGGGAAGGGTGTGCCTATTTGCAGATGATATGAAAATCTGTAATAAGGTGGACACCTTGGGGGGGGGTAGAGGCCATGAAGCAGTTCTTGAAGATTCTGCAGGGGTGGTCAGAAACTTGGCACCTGAAATTCAATGGCAAAAGTGTGCTGTGATGCATTGTGGCATAAAAACTCATGAGCAGCTTACACTCTGGGGGGGGGGGTGGAATCAAAAAAAACAAAGCAAGAGAGGGATTTGGAGATTATAATTTCAATCAACCTTAAGGTAGGTAGCCAATGCAGCAAAGTGGTGGGGAAGGCAAATGGAATGTTGGCATGAATTGGGAGGTGCATAACTAGCAGAAGGAGGGAGGTGCTGATGCCTCTTTACAAGGTCATGGATATGCTACATCTGGAGTAAGGGTCCAGTTCTGGAGATTGCACCTATGCAAGGACATAGATAGGATGGAAAGGGTTCAGAGAACAGCAACCAAGATGGTGCATGGTATGCAAGGGAAACCATATGAACAGATGCGGAGGGAATTGAATCTGTACCCATTGGAGACTAGAAGGGAGAGGGGGGACATGATTGAAACTTTTAAGTATATGAAGGGGATCAATAAGGTGAAGGAGTGGAGCTTATTTAAAAGGAAGGAAGGGGCTAAAACTAGAGGGCACAGCCTAAGATTGGAAGGAGGAAGATATAGAGGGAATGTGTGGGGGTGATTCTTCACAGAGAGGGTGGTGAAGGCCTGGAATAAACTATCAGAAGAGGTGCTGGGGGCTGAAATGGTGGAGGAATTCAAGAGGGCATGGGACAGACACATAGGGTTAGGAAGTGGGGGAAGGGGAGGGACTGTGAAAGTGGAGAAGAGTAGGCTAGAGGGAAAGGGGCTGGTGAGGTCCTTTTCTGCCGTCACATTTCTGTGATTCTGACACTGCCTATTCTTTTTCTATCACTGGTTCCTGCTGTACAGTCCCAGTTTACACTTGTTTCTGCTTCTAGTTTGGCTGCCATTCTTCTGGTAATCACTCCTGGGCTTGCTGCTGCAGGTTATATGCATTTCTTCTATGCTTCCCTGGAACCAGGTCCAGTACTCATGCACAAAATGTTTGGCTTAGAGTATGCATGGTGTTAATTCCATTGCTGACACCAACTGTCGGCAAGGTACAGGTCAGAAAGTATAGGAAAACCAGGAGAAGTCATAACATTTACAAGTAGCAAATTATTATTATCAGTAAAACAATAACATTGTGCAGGATAGCTCTTATACAGGTAGTTCAAACAAAACAAAGTCCTTCATCTGAGAATATCTCTAAATCTAAATCTATCTCCCTCTAACTCTCTAAACAAACATTGCTCTCTTTTAAAAGATGTTTTCACCTGACAATTAAATTCTGCATCCTGTTCTTGTTAAGCTATATTTCTCTTGTTTTCACAGAGTGTACCAACTCTGTCATTGTTTTCCATGACCAGTTCATCCAGTCTTTTCAACATGTGCAGCCTATTAAGACATTCTGGACAGAGCTGGTTTTCCTGTTGACAGCTCTGCAAATATGCTTGTGGAAGGTCAAAGGGTTTCTCAAGGTCAATCTCCTAACACACCTCAAACAGCTTTCTGCCATTTAGTTCAACAATGTAACTATATACATTTGCAAACCAAGGGATCTCAGTTTCAGATAAAGATTTTCATATAGATTTTAACCGCAGAGAATCAAGGGGAGAAAGAAAGAACAGAAATAGCAAGTTAAGGAAGGGAGAGAACATGTAAATTTTGGGATTATTGTAGTAGGCAATTCCAAGGTTCCACAAGGAAAATTAGACTGTGCAATCAGATAGACAAGAATAGGAGAGGACAGAATTAATCCTTGCTTTTACCTCTATCTGTATAACAAATGGGACAGGATCTTATGCAACGCTGTCAGAGATTTACAGCGGTAGCCAGAGATATGTCGCAGTAATGTATCTGGATATTTCACAGGAAATCCCCATTCATTTTCAATGTGATTTCCTGTGATATAGCAGGATATTTCTAAACCACTCTACCTTTCACTCAGATATCCCTCCAGAACATAGATCACAAAGGTTCATTTATTTGGATTATCCCAGCTCTGCAACGTTGTCAGGTCAGAGCATATCTACTCTGTTTCATTCCCTTTCCAGTTTCATACAGTAAAATACTGAATGGATTGCTTTCATTCTGTAGAGGTACATTTACATAACCCATTCAGTAACATGCTTACTATAGTATGGAACAGGATGCAAAGGCACCACGCAGTTTGGAAGGTGATATATTTTCTTCACCTGGTACCATGCTGGGCAGGATGCCTGAGTGCCTTGGGAACACAAAGAATAATACACAGACAGGTGATTATGCTTGAACAACTGTTTCTTCTTCCAAGAACATTTTTAAACCTTTTGGTCTTTTTTAATTTTCACATTTTACACTTTCTTCTCCAATTTCTTTTTGTTACATACATTTGTTTTCAAATAAATAACACAGTAAGTCCACTTTAGATTCCCTTCACTTCTCACTGGAAGTAGATGGAAATTACATCCTACCTTAGACCAGGTTGCTGGGGGTCATGGTGGGGGCTGGGAGAGGATTGAGTGGACACAAGGCAGCTTTCTTCTCCCAGCACAGGGAGGTTTGCTGCACCAGCTCTTAGCTGCCACTAGGTGGAGGCCTGGTGGTGAGCCCACAAGAGTGCCAGGAGATAGACAAAAGTTAGAGGGAGGGGGAGGGAGTCACAGCCTCGAGACACATGCACACCTCTACATGCATGCACTCCTCAAGAAAGTTGTGGCTGGGGATGGAAGGGGAGAAAAGCCTGGTGGAAAATGATAGGCATAGTGGAGGTGCATGACACCCGCCCACCGCATACCTAGTCACCAGGGCAACCTGTGTTGAATGACTGGATTTCAGGTATGGGGGGGAGGATGGCCCTCCCTTTCCTGATCCCTCCACCAAGGGGAAATCCATGGGGGGCCCAAGCCACAAGGTGAGTCCCAGGGAGGCTATGAATGGTGGTGGGGAGCTTGCAGAAGGGAGTCTCCCCTGCCATAGCCAAAGGAGGATAAAAACCTATTTAAAAAAAGAAAGCATGCACGTTTGTGCACAGGGTCCATACCCACACCAAACAGAATCTCATACATTTGTTTCCGAGGATTATTTAGGGAAGTTGACAGGTAGCGAGCCAGTCACTTTTTCCTCAGTTTGTCTTATCTAGGACTATAAAGAACTGCATGAAAAGTGTATTCAAGGATTCAAAACCTGCAATTAAAAATCAGGGTTTCATAAATATGAGATTTTCCTCTAAATCTTACTCTTAAAACATTTGAGTCAAACACTTGAAACTGATAATTTTGTCACATGCATTCTGAGTATAGGATTTACAATATCTATTATGGAAGGTTATAGATTGTGGGTTTGCTTCCATTGAGTTAAAAGTGGACTAAATCTGAAAGCTTTTAATGCTTAAAGGTCTTTGGTCCTCCAGATATTTTCTAGTTCTCTCAATAAACATTTATTTCCTTTGGGTTCCATTTATGTAAATCCACTCTCAGTTTCTGAAAATAGATAAACCATTTTCACTTTCTTTAATATAGACTGTAGTTCTGATAACCAGCCAGCATTTATTCCCCTATTTTTAAAGCTCTGCATTTCCTTATAAGCTTATTTAAGGAGCCTGTGCTCTTCCATCTTTAGAAGCTTAAGCCAATAGGAAACTATTCTTAATCTAGGCTGTGGTTCCTGGCTGTGGTTCAACAATGGCTCACAAAACTCCACCATAACTGCTGCTAAGGTTATACCCCTTGAGAGACCCAGAATCCTCCTCCAATAAACGCCCATTTTTTGTTAAAAGTTTCCAGATTGTCTGTTTGCTGCACTGAGCATTGCAAGCTTGAAGTCACCAATTGGAGAAAAAAATTTCATTTGGTCAGGAAGTTATGAATATTCATTATGTAAATTGCTAGAGTGCTTTGCAGCAAATGCACATGGATGGACACTGGATGCATGTAACAAACAAGATGCTGGGAGAGACAGATAATCCTTGAAGAACTAGATAAGCGTTTGCTCCTCTGTAAGGAGTACAAGTTATACTGGAATAAAAGAAGACTTACTAATGAATATAGCAAAATAATGTTTGATTATTACAAACAAGACATGATACCAGGAGGGGGTTAGGATCTTTTGGACTTATTTTGGTCAGAAGGTGAACTGTGGAGATGGAACATAATTTCAACAGACACTATGGATTAACTGAGTGCATATTTTGTTTACTGGTCCCATCAATAATGAGCACCTGCTTCCCTGCTTGTTTGGTAAAACTTCCAGACTAGGAGCTCCTGTTATCTTCTTTTTTTTCTGCTCTGCCCCATATGACATTCACTGGCATCTCGGGGGTCTTTTCCTGAGTCCTATTTGGGACTGCCCTCTGGGGCAGCCTCCAC
The DNA here is from genome assembly GCA_016271365.2 of Neoceratodus forsteri. Taxonomy (NCBI): domain Eukaryota; kingdom Metazoa; phylum Chordata; order Ceratodontiformes; family Ceratodontidae; genus Neoceratodus; species Neoceratodus forsteri. Next base: position 652,985,629 of record CM057458.1, read on the forward strand.
CACTTTTCTGGTCAGTGCTTTGACCACCTTCTCAATGGGAAAGATATCTGCTTTGGGTGTCTTCTGTCTGGGAAAGATAGCTGGGAAGCATCTAAAATGAGAACACCATCCTGTCAAAACTCTGCTCAGACTGACTGAGCTATACAGACCTTGACTTCTTGTCTCCAGGTGACACTTCTCCTCTCTCCTGGGCTAGACCACCTACACTGGGTATTCCTTGTACAGGGAAAATGTAGGAACATACTAGAAGGGAGAGGGACTACACACTAAACTACTACTAATAGTAATCATTACATACATTGGTTTGGGTAGTTGTGTGAAGCAGAGCCAGGCCAGGTACAGTGAAGTACCAAATAGTAGGTCAGGATAGCTTACAGTTTTAGTTAGGCTTACTGAATGAGCAGATGCAAGGCTTATCTAAGACAAACAACATGGCCCATGCTGGAGATCTTTGGATTGTTTATATTATCTGGGAATAGGGATGTGCATGAGGTCCCAAATTCAATTTTGCTTTAGTATTTTGTTTTGGATGCCCAATATTTAGTAAATATCTGTTTCAACTAATTTTAGGTTTGTTTATTTAAGTGTTGTAGAATAAAATCAATTAAGGGTCATAGGCCATGATATATGGGGCTGGTGGGGAAGGGGGAGGGACTAACTCTTAAAAAGGCATGTTGAGTTGGTGCTGAGTCAGCATAGTGCTTTCTTTTATGGGCTAGCAGTTTATTAGGTTGAGGAGCTGGGATGGGTGAGGAGGCAGCTGGGTGACTCTACATATCTGCAACTAAACAAACAACACAAGTCACAGATATAGTGCAGAAATTTTATTTCTATGCAAACAAGTGCATTTGTGCAAACACAAGCAGTGAAATCACTCACAGTTTAGTGGCAGCCATGTTGGGAGAGCCAACACAGTGGATCCCTGACCAGTTTCACTTAGGGCTTCATCAGAAAGAAACCAATATGTTACAAAGCCACTTTGTTAATGTGCTCATTCTAAATTGACAACATTTCAAATGGACAAAGTTTAATAAGCTACAATATTAGAACTACAAGTATTGAAGTCATAGTACAAAATTATAAATGTATTATTGCAAAATATAATTAATTGCAAAATAGCAGATCTTGTAAAACATGGAGAGAGTACTGTGATCTGCACAACCTGGGAACCGGATGCATATTTCTTCCTTTTGGGCTTCAAAAGAGAAGAAGAGAGAAGAAAAGGAGAACATGTTATTAACATACAGATTGGCATTGCATCATTTTACATAAATACACAATCAAGAACCTTAAGAATCAACCACAGTGGAAGGGGGTATCACTTTAAGAATGGTGGAAGCTCAGTTCATTCATTTAACCCAGGTTGGTACAGTGCCTCAAGTTGCATGACCCACAATACCTCTCATCTTAATGTGTGTTGCTCCAAACCTCTACCCCTCTTCACAATATTCCTAAATCCCAGTAGCCAACATTGGCTGTCTCCCTGCAAAAAACATGTGTTCCCACAGGGTCTAGTGCCTCTGGTTCTAGACCATCAGTGGAAATCAATGGTGAAGACTTATTCTTGGAAGATCTCTTCATATGCCTGGCCTGTAATGAGACCCTAATGAAATGCAAATGGTCCCATAGCACCTTGCTAGGGCTATGGGGTCATTTGTAAACTAAGGTATGAATATGACAGATTGCTCCACCATTAGTGGGCCCTAACAACCCAGCTGCAATCACAGTCTCAATAGCATCCTATTGACTACATACCTCCTGTGGCCAGTAAGGGGCCAGGGTTTATGATCACAATCTGAATAGTACCTGGCTTGTATACTGGAACATGCCTTTAGTGCCTGCAAATGGCCCAAGCATGTTCCAATATACACGACCTCCAGTTTGCTCCAGGCACTAATTTGTTCCTGGAGCAAACATTCTGTGGGCCAAAACCATGATGTATAAATATCCTGACCCTAGAGTTTTATGACACTTTATCATGAAAAAAGAATATTATAACAATCCTGGAAGTAAATACAGTTCCTTGAATATTGATCCAAGCTACTTTTCCCTATTGTTTTTATACAGAGGACATAGAAGTACAACATGCATTACATTATCCTGGTCTCCATTAAAGGAATAATGCATGACAGCTTGTGTGTTGTACTGGGATAACACCATGCCTGGGATGGCTGGGCATGAGTGCGTCAAACACCCCATGCATGGTGTTATTCCAACATGACACACACCCTGGAGTGCATTATTCCTATTAGACAATGGCTTGTTTGTAAAAAAAAAAAAAAGGAAAAAAGATTAAAACATTTATTAAAGCTTAATTTTCTGTGATGTTTTGAGTGTGTAGGTGTACTTATAAAAAAAGTGTGTATTTCTCATTCTGGCCACTAGATGGTGCTGCTGAGATAGCAGCATTCCTCTGATATGCTGCTGAACAGGCTTTCTCTCTCTGCTGTGTTAGCCTCATCCCCAAACACAATTTTTCTTCTTCCTTATCTTGCTGACCGACCCAAATGAGTTTATCACGCTCAGTATGCTGTGTCCTGTGCGAGATTTGGGTGAATCTTTTAGCTGCTGAATGAGGTGACAGTCTGCCCGACTGTGAAATGTGCTCTGTGAAGATCATGGTTCTGTGTGCTTCCCGCCCCCCCCCCGGGTTTATGAGACTAGTTTTCCGCTCCTGTACTGTTCCTGGTGTGTTTCGCTCTCCCGGTAGACTCCTGCTGTGTTTGTTGTGCTACTGAGAGGAGAAGAAAGTCAAGAAACTTACATTGAGTAGTTGAGGAAACAGCCCTGTGCAGTCCTTTTCGTAAAGCGCTCAGCTTGCTCACTCACTCATTTTTTCAGTGTGGGAAAGAAGAAAAAGTAATGGGTAGATTTTGTGTTCTGGGAGAGAGCACAGTGTAACTTGGTAGGAGGGAGTATAGTTTTACTGTATTTAACAATAAAGGAGCCGCAGACACTGAACGTGTCTTATCACTTATTTATTTATTTATTTAACTTTTGTTTACTGGGTAAGTACACTAGACAAGTATTATGCCTATTTTCAGGAATGACCAGGGAGAGTACAACACGAGGAACAACAGTCAAGGAGACATGGCAAAGAGAGTAGTTTTTTGTCACAGTAAACAAACATGTGGGAAATACATCATTTGACGCTAGGGGAAACATACAGTAGTAAGCACATTTCAGACTATACACTCTAGACTAGCTAGTTCAACTGACAGATATATACAGGTCATCATACATAGGACTGGAGCATAGCTCAAGGACTGGATTGGTCATAATATAACTTGTAACATTGTCGTATACACCCCCTAGGCTAGTTGGATCTCGGACAGGTATATACAGCTCATCACATGTTTTTTAAATATGCACATGTTAGACAGAAACAGAAACACTTGGTAGTACAAGTTTCTACCAAGTGACCAAGGTGCAATATGTCATGGTTAGGCTATGACCGTGGAGCAATAATGGGTGTAAAAATGCCCAAGGCTTTTTAGGCAGGAGTAGTCAGAAGTCATTGATACAGTGGGGAAAATATCTCCAGGAATTCAATGGAGACACCCTGGGGAGGTTCAGACAAAACAATTTGACACCTTACTCTAGGGAGGTTTGGGGCAGTCACACTCTGATGCTAGTTTTAGAAAACCCACAGGGAATTTTGAAAACTCAGATAGGAGGGGGCAGCTCGGATATCCACAGGCAGTGAATTCCAGAGTCTGGGCGCACTTATGGCAAACTCCCGATCCCCCATGAGGGTCCAGGTAGGAGGGACTTTGAGCATCCCTGATGTGAGAGACCTAAGTTGGTAGGGGGTGGGATTCAGTTTAGGCAGAAGTCGGGCCAGCCCCTGGGGGAGTGCTAGTTCTGATCACTTTCCCAGAGAGGCATCCCAAACCAAAATCAAGGTATCTAGCTGGTGAGAGCCAGCAGAGTTTCTCATATACTGTAGCTCACAACGGTGGGTGAGTCGGGGGGCATCCAAGGCAAAACGACAAATGTTATTGTAAGCAGTGTACCACCGGGTGAGATGTGTCTTTGGAGAGTGAGAAAATAGGTGCAGCCCATAGCTGAGGGAGGGAAGGAGCACACCTTTCGCTAGGGCAAGCCTGGCTGCCGGTGTAAGGTTATACTTGGCCCTATAGGCCAGACCCAGTTTGCAGTTTGCCACCCTGCAGATGTTAAGGATATGATTACCCATGTCAAGTTGGGGGTCAAGTGTTACCCCCAGATATTTGATGGAGCTCACTATGGGTAGTGAGGATCCATCTGTGCTGGTGATGTGTAAGCAGGCCGATGAGGCTTTGATTTTAGCCATTGAGCCAAAGAGCATAGCCTGTGTCTTTTTCAGGTTCAGGACCAGCTTGTGACTAGTAACCCATGACAATACCCTGTTAAAGTCATCGGTCAGGTTCTGGTTTAGGGTAGTGGCACTCTGGGAGTGAGCCAGGATTACCAGATCATCTGCATACATGGTGGCGCTACAGCTGGTAGTAACCATGGGTAGTTGATTAATGAAGAGGGAGAAGAGGAGAGGACCCAGTACCGAGCCTTGAGGCACTCCGGAGGTCACCAGTAGGGGCCCAGAGAGGACTTTATTGAAGCAGGTACGCTGCTTTCTGCCATGTAGATAACCCATTAGCCATTTCATGGCATGGGGGGGGAGAGGCCAAGTGACCACAACTGTGCACTAAGCAGTTTGTGGTCAACGAGGTCAAATACTTTGGACAGGTCAATAAATATTGCACCAGAGAGTTTGCCCTGGTCCATGGCTGTCCGGATACTTGATGTAACCGAGATTAAGGATGAGGTGGTGCTGTGTCTGGGCTGGGGACAGAAGTTCATCAGAGTGGATATATTCCAAAAGCTGCTCAGCCACTACCTTTTCAAGGAGCTTGCTAAGGGTTGGGAGAATGGCAATCGGTCGATAATTGTCAGGTAGTTTGGGATTTCCTTGCTTCAGTACAGGGACAATCCTTGCCTCTTTCCAGATGTCTGGGAAGGTCCCCAGACCAAGGGATAGGTTGAAGAGAAAGGCTACTGGTGAGGCAATGTGTGCAGCACCAAGCTCAAGGAGTTTAGGCTCCAGGTTGTCTAGGCCAGGACTGGAGTACTGGGAGAGGCCAGCTAGGCATTTCTGCAAGTCCTGAACTGATACAGCCCTGAGGTGGAACATTTGACGAGGAGGGTGACCCTCCAGCAGAGTGGAGGAAAGGGGGTGGAACAGAGCCTCATCAGGTGAGAAGATGGTTGTGAAAGCAGAGCGGTCAGAGAAGTGATTATTTAGGGAGTTGGCAATAGTATGGGGATTATTGCAGGAGACTCCATTTATGACCATTTCCGTAACCCCCGGATGGGAGGATCCGCTGACAAGGAATTTTATATCTCTCCAGAACCTCCTCGGATTACTGGCAGAGCTTAGTAGGGCGGACTTGCAGAAGTCACTCTTTGCTGCCCTGATGGCCTTTTTGCACTTGTTCTTGAGGTGTCTGCACCTTTGAATAATCATGGGATCACTGGTAGCTTTGGAATGAGCTCAGCACTTATCTCTCTCCCGCATCTAGGCTAGGAGATTCCCATTTAACCAGAGAGTAGTGGACCCCCTCACCCTACGGGTGACCTTGGGAGCATGCTTGTCTTGCAAGGCTCCAAAGGTGGAGAGGAAGTAAAAGGTTGCTGCTGAGGGGTCAGTGGCACTATACACCCCAGACCAGTCAGTAACTCTTAGGTCTTCCAGGAACTCCTCAGTATCGAATCTAGAGTAGTTTCTGACATGCATAATTTTGTGTGGAATTTTGGGGGTGGAAATTTTCCATACACAGAAAACTGGTGAGTGGTCAGAGATGGAGTCAGATAATGTACCTGCTGATGAGATCCTGTCAGGATGGTTAGACATGATCCAGTCCAGTAAGGTGCTGAAGGATCCATTTGCTGTCCGCCTAGTTGGTTCCTGGATGAGCTGGGTCAGGGCAAGGTTAGCAAGCAGAGGCTCAAACTGCTTAACATTACCACTATCCCAGTTAAGGTTTACATCCCCAGGATTATGAGTTCATTATCCTCGACTCTGGGACCAGTTTTGAGATTTATGCCTAACATTGGCAAGATGTAATTCTGTATTCAAGGTGCTGAGGATCTCTGCATGTCATTCCAACCAAACTGTAGAAATGGTTCTTTATTCATATAGTGTGATATTTCTGCACTGCTGTGGCTAGATACCTGTTTTCTATCCAAGGTGTGATTTTTGTTGACTAATCATAATCTAATATATTGCAACTAGTCTAGGTTACTTCAAATTGGATACACAGTCAGATTCTGATTCAGGGTCACTCAAGCTAAGGGGCACTCGTTTGGACCTGACCCCTAAGTATGAGGGTAAATGTTTTGTTTCCCCATCTGTCCTTTCTATTACTGTGCCTCATAGATCCTATCATGATCCCACAGCCTCATCACAGTGGTGCGTTTGAACATAGCACCTCAGTGCATTGTCAGGGTCTATTTGACTTCCCTGATTGTTGCTTATATACCTTCAAGTTCCCTGAACTGGATATGGCTATACATCTTCCCTGGCGGGCAGGAACTTCTACTACTTCAACAAAGGAGGTTATCACCTTATCTTTCTTAATTACCATACTTCATTACTCCCTGCTATACACAGTCAGGGTAGTAATACATGTGGCTTTAGATTCTCTAGGATTGAGCACTGGGGACTCCCCCATCCCTCCTATTAATAACCACAAACGAGAATGGACCAGAGAACTTAGGCTACTAAGAGGAGCCATCAAGAAATTTCTCCTCCTCTTATTATTGTGCTCTGGAAATGTTAAACTTAACCCTGGTCCCTCTGCATCTATCGTATCTCTGACAAACTTATCCAGCCTTAAAGGGTGAGCTTCATGCATGTCAATGCATGTAGTCTATTAAAAAAACTTGCATCTCTCCAGGCCTGTGTCTGTCACACCATGCCTGATGTGTTGGTAGTGACCGAGTCATGACTTAAACCTGGAACTGCAGACAGGGAGGCAAATATCCCCTCTTACTCCCTTTTTGGAATGGGCAGGCAGACTAGAGGGGGAGGAGTTGCAATTTATATTAAGGATAAATTCTCTGTCTCAGTCATTGACTCCACCTATATTCAAAAAGAATTCGAAAGTCTGTCTATCAAAACTGAAATATTCCCTACTGTCTCACTTTGTGCTATAGGGTGCTATAGGCCCCTGTTGGCAGGATTACAGCTCCTGAACCACCTATGTAACTTCCTGGGATCTTCGTCCTCGGAGTTTATCATCCTAGGAGATTTCAATTTGGGCTGATCTTCCAGTGCCTCATTGCCACTCAAAACTCTCTGTGACTCCCTTGGTTTGACTCAACTTATTACTGAAGCCATGCACCACAATAAGAAGAGCTCAAATAATAACACCGTACTGGACCATATCATTGTTAGCAAACCACATCTATTTTCTCACACAGGAGTATTCTTCTCTGACTTCAGTGACCACTGTTTTATCGCCTGCATAAGATCTATCCCTAAAGTAGCACCTACATCCAAATTCACCTTTAAGAGGTGACGGTGTAACTGACCCCTGTGTTTTCATCTCATATCTAAGTATTTCCCTGCGCTGGCAGGACATCTACCTGGCAAAGTCAGTTAATAAAGCCCATGGCATCTTCCAAGAAATTGTGTTGGGAGCACTAGACAAGCATGCCCCTATAGTTAAGGTCCGTGTCAAGAAAAAAAAATGCCAATGGTTCTCAACACATTTAAAGTCCACCTAGCTTCACAGAGACTCCCTCTGGAAAAAGGCCAGGAAAACGGAGCTCCCAGCTGACTGGATATAATTTAGGAGGGCCACGAACTATTGTACCAAATTGGTCAGAGAGGCTAAGGCAAACTATTATGGTTCTGAACCTGACGTTGCCTCGAAGTGCTCTGCCAAATTTTCGAGAACCATAAAGGAAGTTGAAGGTCACACATCTGGAATTTCCCTGCCAGCAAAAATCAGCCTTGTAGGCAATACAGTCTGATAAGTCATCTATCCTTGAATCTCTCAACAATCACTTCACTACCACAGGCCTAGCCTTTGACTCCTCCCCTGCCAATACCCTCTGCTCCCAACTTGGTATATATGACCAAGAAGTCCCTGTCATGTGTTCTTCATTCACCCTACAGCCTATATCCCTAAAAGAGGTTGATGATCTACTGCAACAGCTGGATACTAGGAAAAGTGCAGGAGCTGATATTCTTGACCCCTTCTTTTTGAAAATTGGATATCATGTCCTGGCTGTGCCAATTACCCACCTTTCTAATTTATCCATCTCTCAGGGTATTCTCCATTCTTTATGGAAACTGCCTACGTGATTCCCCTTTTCAAATCCATAGACCCCAGTGACCTAAACAATTATAGACCTATCTCCTTACTCCCCATGCTGTACAAGTTGCTGTAAAAAATTGTGAGCACTCAACTGAGGAATTACTTGGAGTCCTCTAATCTTCTCAACCCATTGCAGTCCGGCTTCAGACCACGTCATAGCACCACTTTGGCACTTGCTAAGGCTATTAACAACTGGAAATGTGAACTCGATGCCAAGAATTTTATCTGCACAGTATTTTTAGCCCTAAGCAAGGCATTTGATACCGTCGACCATGACTTGCTCCTCTCTTCCCTACGGAAAATTGGCCTGGACCAACTCTCCTTGAGATGGTTTTCAAATTATCTCATAGATCGATTTCAGCAGGTCAAATCGGAAGGGGAACTCTCTCCAATAAAACCAGTTCTGAGAGGCATACCGCAGGGCTCTATTCTGGGCCCTCTGCTTTTCGCAATATATATTACTAGAATAGATGCCTGTATAAAAACTGCCAACATACACCTTTTTGCAGATGATATGGTACTCTACACCAGTAGACCTACCATTGAGACAGCTTGTAGTCACCTTCAGCAGTAATTCAGCCAATTGCAACAACAGCTTCTGAACCGGAAACTACTCCGAAATGCCCAAAAAACTAAGGCTATGTTTTTCTCTCCCATTGCTTTATTGCATACTGCCACCGATTACCACCCTTCTTGGTGAACCACTGGAGTATGTATCCAAGTTTAAATACCTGGGGGTATAGAAAGACCACTGACTCTCCTTTCTTGACCACATCGAAGATCTGTCAAAAAAGCTTAGACAAAGACTGGGCCTGTTCTATAGGATCAAGCATCTTCTTACAAGAGATGCCAAGAAAAGACTGATCCAAACCACCTTCCTTTCCTCCACGAATATGCGGACTTTCTTTATAGCAGGGCCCCGCTGCTGCGCTTTCTAAGCTCAACACGCTCTACCATAGAGCGCTAAGGTTTATCACTGATCTTCCGTACAATACACTTCAGTGCTCCCTATACAATGCCGTGGGTTGGACATCCCTCCTATACAGAAGACAGAGAAATGCCACCCTCTGGACCTTCAGAGCTATCATTAAGGAGCTGCTACAATATATTGTGGACTGTCTACCCCTAAGTGGGTTAGGTGTGTATAGGCTGAGAATTGCTTTATATACTGTATTTATCTGACAGCACCCATGGTTAAATCACGCTTTGAGAGGGCATCCATAAGTCATGCCTTACCTGCGTGCTGGAACAAACTGCAAAACACCTTGAAACTGGCACACCCCATCAACTTAACAGCATTTAAAACTCTCTATGCTCGTTCTTTCAAGGAATCCTGCAACTGCTACTCCTGATGTCTGCCTCACATCCTCAGTGGCTTGCCGGTCACCTGTTGTAGAGTCCTCCATACATGACCCCATTTCCTTCTACCCCTTCCCTTTCCCTCTCAACTTCTTCATAGCTATCCAATTCTTCTTTACTCAGTTGGTTCCCCTGCTTAGGTGTCAGTGGCATTAATTAATTAATTAATTAGTACATTTATCCCTTGTTCTGAATGCCCACTCAGCTCCTTCTCCCTGGAGCCTGCACCTTACTGAATTCCCCCCTTCACCTACTCCATCCTGGAGCCTGCCCCCACCCTCCCCGACATCACTATCATATTCCAGGACCTTCTCTGGTTCCCTTCCCTTTCTCTGCTCCTTCTGTTCTTACCACCAGGAAGCAAGGAGAGGGCAAGGTTAGGGTTAGGGAGCTGTAGAGAAAACGCGGAAGGGGGGACCCTGCATTTTCTCTACAGCTCCCTAACCCTAACCTTTCCCTCTCCTTGCTTCCTAATTTTAATCTCTTTTCATTAGACTTCATTTTGTCTATCCATTGACTATATCCTGAAAATTACCTACTCATGTGCATGTATAGTTATCAAGGCCCTGTCATTGCTGTACCTTGTACACTGTGTTTTTGCTTCCAGCCTAGGTAGTTATTTATTTATATCTATATCTATATCTATATCTATATCTATATCTATATCTATATCTATATCTATATCTATATCTATGTAGTTGTTTTTTTTTGGCATTATTGTATTCACTGTGCTGTGTAATGTGTATTGTACCCTGCCCAGGTCCATCTCGCAAATGAGCTTTGCTCAATGGTGTTCACCTGGTTAGATAAATATTTGATTGATTGATTGATTTCTTTTTTCTATAATTAAAAATAACCATTTTTGTTTTTTCTTATTTACTATTAAAATGTTTGTCCACATGGGGGCATGGCTTGGCTCCTAACGTAATGGCAGCTTGACTCCACTGCTCTATCAACCCTGGAGACAAGAACTTGATTAGAAACATAGAAACATAGACTTTGACAGAAGATAAGGACCACTTGGCCCACCCAGTCTGCCCATTTCACTACCTACTTGATAAGCTGCAGATTCTAGTTAACCAACAGCCTACTTCCTGCCACTCCCCACTACAATTGCCTTATGTCTGTCACATGCATTTTTGAATTCCCCCACTGTTTTAGACTGAACAACCTCCCCAGGAAGACGGTTCCATGCATCCACCACTCTCTCCATGAAAACAAATTTCCTCACATTACCCCTGAGCCATCCCCCCTCTATCTTTAAATTGTGCCCCCTTGTTCTTACACATCTCTTTTTCTGAAAGATGCTACCCTCCTGGACTTTGTTGATTCCCTTGAGGTACTTGAACGTTTCTATCATGTCCCCCCATCCCTCCTTTCATCAAGGGTATACATATTAAGCTCTCTCAGTCTCTCTTCATATGGTTTCTGATGCAGACTCTGCACCATTTTAGTTGCCCTCCTCTGGACTGCTTCCATCCTGTCTATGTCCTTGTGTAGATCAGATCTCCAAAACTGCACACAGTATTCCAGATGGGGTCTCACCAACTGTCTGTGCAGAGGGATAACCACTTCCCTTTTTCTACTTGTGATGCCCCTTCCTATGCATCCCAGTATCCCCCTGGCTCTTCTTACTGACTTCTTGCATTGCTTACCCACCTTTAGGTCATCTGATATGACTACTCCCAGGTCTCTTTCCATTTTTGTTGTTGTTAGTACCTCCTCTGCTATTGTGTACTCTTCTTCTGGGTTTTTGTTTCCCAGGTGCATTACTTTGCACTTCTTTGCATTGAATCTAAGTTGCCATATGTCTGACCATTCCTCTAACCTTGCCAAGACCCTTCTCATCTTTTCTACCCCCCTTGTGTATCAACTCTGTTACAGATCTTTGTGTCATCTGCAAAGAGGCATACCTTTCCCTCCAGACCCTCTGCAATGTCACCTATTAACCACCAGATTGAGGCATACTACAATATTTCTGCAAGTCACGATCGATTCATCAATCAAAGAGCCACAGAATTACTTCTGTGGAGCCGATTGGTGCCCTAGAAGGAACAATCCAGCACTGAAAGGGAGAAACCATATGACGCACAGCATGGCCATGGCCACAGATTCAATCATGAATATGCAACAAATCAATGAGATGTTCAGCGCTCTGTTACAGCAAATGTCCAAAGTTACAACGGCTTCAAATAATACGACCCTCGCTATTCACCAACTGGACACTAGGATCTGTCAAACAGAGCAACGGGTAGCAACGAACACCACAGCCATCGAGGGGCTAAAGGATATATTCTGAGACCAGTCCCACACCATTCAACTGCTTCAGGGGAAACTTGATGATTTGAAGAATGGGAGCTGCCAGAACAACCAGTGGCTCCTAGGGTTCCTGGAGGAGATGGAAAAAGGGAATACTGTGGACTTTGTCTACTCTGAGTTGCTGCATATCCTTCAACAAGAGCTGCCACCAGGGATGGCCATAGAACGGGCACACAGGACACTGAATCCAGCCCCTAAATCTGGCAAGAGACCAAGGTCCATTATGGCCCACATCCTCAATTATGTGGATAAGGACTGGGTACTGTCACAAGCCCGAGAACTGGGAGCCTTGGCCTGACAAGGGCACCACATACTCATCTTTCAAGACTATTCACGGGAGTTGTCCAGTCACTCAAAGGAATATACCAAAGCCCGCCAACTGCTGCACTCCTTGGGCATCCAGTTTTCCCTATACTACCCCACAACCATATGGCTGGTGGTTAACGGAGCACCGATGCTGTTTACAACTCCGGAAGGCCCTGATGAACTATATACATCGGACATGGCCCAAGCAAAAAAGAAGCACAGAACCCACCCAAAGACAACGTTTGGCCACCAGGGAAGTTAATGGGACCAGAGATAATAACAATGGGCAGCAGTAGCAGCCTTGAGCAGTGTACTCTCCTCAAGAACAGCCTTCTGGTGCCTGGGCCCTCCTGGCTAGGCCATGGAAAAGACAACAAATGGGATGACATACTAAAGGAAACCACCCACTGGAAAACGGGCCCAAGAGAAGACGCAATGAAGAAGGATCACAGGATAGTGAAGCTGAAACAGTAAGCCTGTATTTCTCCAACAATAAATATGCACCTCTCTCGCAACTGGAAACAGCAGATGCAGACAGGTCCTGGTGCTATCCCAAAGAAGAAATGGTTATTGGCCCTTTTGAATCTGGATCAGACTAAACACAGTCAGATAAGTGTCTATATTGTTGTTTACTCTCGGGAGTCAAGAGCACGAGGGGGGCCCTAGGGGATGGTGAATATACAGTCTCCACTAAATACTCAAAGCTAGATCACAGGAATGGGACATAGCTAGGGGCACCCCTCTTCCCAGCCATTCCTAAAACCTTTCCCCAGGATACCCTTACCCAACTCGTGCTTTGATGCTCTGGGGATGGGAATATATGAACACTATACCTAGCCCCTGTTTTTCTCCTTAGTTGGCTGTAATATTTTCTGTTGCTCAATGAATGTATGCTTTTGCTGTGGGATGGGGAGGTTGAGCCAGCTGGCAGTGCCTTTCAAGCACTGCATTAAGAACAAAAGACTGTCATGAGAGGCATAGGCCAGTTGGCTGGACCACGGAAAATAGTACTTGAGGGACATGACATGTTAACTGGGCCCTGATGGTACAACATACAGACAGCCAGGTCTGGGGACAGATACATAGGTCTGCTTTGATATCAGGCACTAGCAACAGGGTCAGCAACTACAAGACCTGGAGATGCATAGAGGAATATAGAAATGTTTTTCTAGGTCTGTATATTGAAATACTACAGTGTCTTTAGCCCCAGGTCAAGCAAAAGGGATATGCTTGAACCTCTAAAACATACATACATGACAAACCTATTTTGGTACTGACATACAGGTATGCAATTGCACCCAGGTCCTTACCAGATTAATATACAGTAATATGCTCAGCAACCAGAGCAGGTCATGGGGTGAATAGGCTGCTCCTGGCATGCACAGCTGAATGTCCCAGCTCTTTTAAACCCATGCAGTACCCAAAGGAAAGGTCCACCCCCACTTTAGCCCTAATGGACACCCCTGTTCTACTTTTCCTGACCCTTGTGCCCAATCTTTTAATCATGATAATATTATTTTTGAGAACATTTTTTGTGAAGTGTCCAACGGACTTATTGGATGCTGCATTCTTAGGTCCTTTATAGACCCTTTTTATGAATTGGAAAAATAATACCTCTGGCCTAAGTGGCTGGCATATCTCTCAATTGAAGTACTACAGTATATTAAACAAATGATAGACTATAGGTATCTACCAGTCCAATGCAATCTTAAACACATTAAAGATTACTTTATCCAGACATGGAGCTTTGTTTGCTTTTATTATTTTGAGTCATCACTACTTCTTTGAGTTTTGCTCGTACGTTCGATTAGTATCTAGATTGCTCTTCTACTAACACCTTCGTATAACTTTTCCTTTTTTTTCAATATAACAATCATTAAAAAGGTTGTATTTTGCTGTACTGCTCTTATATATTGATTAAAAATCATTTTTTCCTTTCTACATATATTATTATATAATGTGCCTTTATTTTTAGAAGATTAATAATTTTTATAAAGACAAGGTTGTAGAGTTAAAGTCAGTTTGCAAGTGAAGAGGTTTGCACAGGGTTGGGGGTGCATGGATAAAGATAGAAATCCACAGCAAAATCCTGCACTCACCACCCATATAAAGAAAGGGATGGCTCACAATTGTAGTTGGTGCTTTATTTTATTGTAATAGTGCCATGTGCAAGTCCAGATGCATTTCAGAACGTAGTTGTTCCTTTCTCAATGGATCTACATTTGAAATTCAGAGTGCCTTATTTATACATACATGCTAGTGACATCATTATGGCATCATCAAAAGTGCAAAGTGTGAATGTAAACAACGATACCAAGTGCATAAACAAGTTCATTATCTATCTAAATGTAGTCTATTTCCCATTATTTATACCATAACTTAAAAAAGAGCATGTTTATTTCATATAAATAGTTTAAAAATCATGTAGAAAAATCGAATGAAGGCGCAGAGACAAAAATGGTCCATGTGGCTTCATTCGATTCCTTGTAGTAAAAACAATATCTAGAAAAGACCCATGAGAAAAAAATGTAGTCATTTGTACAGAGCAAACAAATCACAATATACAATATAGTTAAATGCTCTCAATCTAATTCATGGTGTGTGTTCTTAATCTCAGTAATCAATACCTGTTTATTACTAGATTATGCTTCAAGGATAGGTATATGTATTTCTAGAACACATTATTTCCTTTTCCTCAGGTATAGTGTATTGTTGAATCTTTCATTTAAGCCTGGGTGTTTGTAGGCACCCAAAGTAAAGATCCAAAATCCTTCTCTTTCTAATAAGTAGTTTTTGAAATTCAGCCCCGCCCAGGTAGACTTACAGTGAGTGGGGTTGGCTCCCCCTACTCCTGAAGCTGACTTTGCTGAGGAGGAGGAGCGAGAGCCAGCAGGAGCACTGAAACACTTGCCTTTTTTCTACAATAGGTATGCTACTGTTGCCTGAATTCCTTGCCGGAATAATTTGAGAAGAAAGAGGAGTTTGCGGTAGCAACTCTGCATCAATGCCTTTCCAGGCTAACTTGTCTACTTACAAAGCTTTTCTTTGAGGTTCTGCACTCCCCACTTCTGGCGTTTGGTTCTGGTTCTGGCTCTGCGGTATTGAGCTTGCCGCCTGAGGTGGAGAGCTGCGGGGCAGCTCTGCGGAGAGTTGGCCACCTCAAGGAATACTTGTTTACATGTATAATCGTGGTAAACTTTGAATGTGGGGAATTTGGCAAGAGGTCGACCCAGACCACGATTAATTTTCAAGTGGTCCTTATCCTTGTATGACATTAAGATTCAAGAAATCTTTATGTACTGATCTCTGTGTCTCAGTTTTTATTATGGCTATGTTTTTATAGGGTTTTTTTAGGCATACACAGTCTATAAAGGTTTTTAAATTATATTTCTGTTTAGTTCTGTAACTTTTTCCTTTTTTGTAAATTTCAAAAAATGTAAATAAGTTCATTGCCCACATAGTGAGTTGTTATAGCAGAATTAATTGTAATTACTTAACTAATTTCAGCTCCCCATATTAAATTCAGCTGTGTTATTTACAACTGAGAAGGTCAATACTCAAGCTCTTTATTTGAGTAGGTGCTGTCTGCTGATGTATTTTGATTAAGAGCTGATTGGGACTTAACTGTGAATGAATCAACTATCAGATGTGACCTGCCAGTAATATAGTGGTCTAATTGATTTGCTTCAATAGATTTGATTTAATTGTAATTGCTCTCCATCTGTTCCTAATTTACTAAGGCTCAGATATTCAAACTGCGCCACAAAGTAGCGCAATAGCAGGAGTAGGCGCAAGTGCAGTGCACCTATGCGCAACACGCACGATATTCAAACACAGCGCAGGCCAAGATGCGCTTGCTCAACACAACTGAATATCATGCCAACCGTGCCATGGCACAACCAGGGATGCGCAGTGGCGCAGGTGAGATGCGCATTAGCACAAACAGGGATGCGCAGTGGAGCAGCGTAGCAGTGCATCAGCACAACCAGGGATGCGCAGGGACAGGATGCAGGGGTGCATCACTCATGGAAGACATGGGCAGAGAAGCACGCAGCAGACCTGACAGCACTCTCCGCACCCCATGAACCGCACAACCTGAGGTGAGCCGGAAGAACCACCAGCCCATGGACACCAGCAACAATTCCACAGCCTGGGCATGGTGCCCCAGCACACCCCCTGGCAAGCTGTGACCGGAACACAAGGAGGGCTGGCCACCCTGTGCTACACCATCCCACCAATGCAGAGTACACCCTGCACAGCGATCCCCAGACACCCTGCCCAGGAGCAATGCCCAACAGTGCATGTCTCCTCATGCATGCCACCACCCCCACTGTGACAATGCAACCCTGTGCACCATGGAGCCATGCATGGCAGCCCCACCATGAGCACCCTGCAGCAGGTGGCAGCAGCCACCGATGCAAGAACTGTAGACACAGTGCCACCCTGCTCAGCCCCCCCAAGGCACAGCCAAGAGAACAACCCTGCGTCGGCACCTGGGGTACCCCGCATGCGACAGAGCCTGCTCTGGACCCCACCACCAGCAGGACAGCACCCCACACACCCACTCAAGCACACACCCTGTCCCAGCACTGGCCCCAACAGCCAGCACAGATGCCTACAGTGGTGCATGGAAGCGTACGCCACACAGGATGCAACACAGGGCATGGACAAACACCCACCCATACCCAAGGGCACCCCAACACAGGGACACAATAGCGGGGCAACAAACCCACTGGCGTGTGGCCACAGCAGCTGTGTACCCATGGCCAGCACCCCTCCATGGCACAGGTGTACCAGCCACCCTGAGCATGCACCATGAATCCGTCCTCTACCAGCATGCGGCTGGAGCACAAGTGACAGACATCTGAGCACATTACATGCATCAGACACAAGCGACAGCATGGAGGGGGGACAACAACAGCGGAGGCCACAGTGCCACCCGAGGCAGATGTGCACCATACTGGTGACAGGAGGCAATCCGCCATTGCGCCGGGAACAGGGGGTGGCCAGCATGGACAGCCACCACTGACATGCCAGCAGACCATGCATAGCACAGACATGCAAGGGTGTCAGCAGCACAGGCCATGGACAGTCTGACAGGGGTGCCATGGACACAGTGCATGCACTGTGGACCACTGCACACAGATGTCCAGTGCACAGAGAATGACACACAAACCACAGACAGTGACCGAGTCCCCCACCCACACCATAGGTGGGTCCCTGCCAGACACACACACATGCCCAGGCCTGCACCACCCCCAACGCCATGCACACCACTGCAGCAAAAGCACCTGTAGCCCACTGCAAATCAGAGACCACCACAGTTGTCATAACAAAATATATGTATTAAACAAATCCAACCACACAACATATTTACAAATATATACAAGGGTGGGGGAAAAGGGACACAAACCAGGTGGGGGTGAGCATGGGGCAGGGGTGAACAAATGGGAGAGGGAAGAAGGGGTGTGAGGGTGAGTCCAGAGGGGGAAGTCATCTATGGGGCATAGAGGGCCTATTGCCTGCCCCGGTCTCCACTCCTGTGCCGCCTCCGTCCACTGCGGAGCCAGACCCCATCCCACTCCATCCTCTGCAGTATCTCAAGAGATGCCCTTGCAAGCTGAAGCAGCTCCTGCACTCCCCTCTCAATGGCTGTCCAGCGTCGTCCACCTAGGAGAAGGGAGTCAATACGCGTGACTGTCCAGCCCACTGCAGCCCACCCATTGTGCATGGCATGCAGCAATGGGCCACACCCCGTGATGGTGTGCGACCACCCACAGTGACCCCGTCCACAAGACCTGCCTACCCAGGCACCCACAGCCATGCGGACCACTGCACACACCCACCACCCATGTCCTACACAGCACTACTGTGGCCGTACAGTGACATGGCTATGCGGTGCGAAGGCAGTGGCACAGCCATGTACCCAGTGCATGCATGGACCACCAGCGATGCCCACCCACACATGCAGTGCTACAGGACAGTGCTGAGTGTACCATGTGGTGTGCATGGTGATGGGGCCAAGTGCTGGTGGCCATGTCCCTCCACCAACCCTGTAACACAGCATGCACAGATGTGACAGGAAAAAGACACTCACTTGCATCCATGCCATCTGGGTGCTGCTGTCCCATGGCCCCTCCGCCATGTCCCTGCTGCAGCACACCAGCCCTCTACCGCTCAGCTCTGGCTTCCCTTGCTCTACGACTCTCTTCTGGGCCTAGGGTGCAAACACGGAAAGGGGAACAAGAGTACAAACCAGTAGCAAAGTCCCCCCCGTGTGTGCATTCCTGCACAGCCCAGCCGTGCCGCAACCCCACCACCACCACCACCGCCCACACTGGATGGCCCCCACCTCCCTGCAGGGTGGACACATACACACCGTGATACCCGGATGGACAGACACTACCAGTGTATGGATGGAGCACCTACCTATCCGTGGCATGGTGCCTCACCGGGCACGTGCCTGTAGCTGCCCCAGTCTATCTGGGTCCCTCCGCCGGAGGTCCCCATACCAGTGGCGACACTGCTCTCCGGAACAGGCAATTCTTGTGGCCTCCTCCATGCCCTCTGCTATCTCCTCCCACATGGTGCTGCATGGCCTATTCAGTGGGTCCTGTACAAACAGTGCCCCAGCATGGGGCTCCATAATGGCCACAAGGTTGGCCAGCTCAACCACGCTCCATTGCTGGGATCACCTGCATGACATCTCTCAGGCAGTCCAGATAACAAAATAGTGCTCTGTAGCACACATCCACCATGTGCAGATGCTGCACGGTACAGCGCTGCCATTCCCCATCATGCTGTCACTGAACAGTGCGATAAGAGTGCACCCATGCAGACGCATGGAGCCTAGGGGGCAAAGGTCGACTGCAGGGTCAAAGGTCTGTCGCACACAGACTGCCACAGCACTATTGGGACTCCCTACATGTAGCACGGTAGGGTGCCTGTGTGTGACGCCCTGCAGTGGCCTACTGCGCTGTGGCACCATGGCGCCTATGGCGCACCAGAGCATGAGCGCCACACACGAGAACAGCGCACTAGCACCACTGGCACAGTGGTGGCCATGCCCTGCAATACCTCCCATGCACAGCATGTCATCAGTGTGGCAGACGTCGGCATCAGCACCCCGGGCATGTGCCGTGTGGTGCCTACTGCGCACGTCACAGAGCTGCGCCATTGCCTGAGCACACTCAACAACATTTCGCAAGGTGTAACAGCGTGATATTCAGCCAGCATGTGCAAATCAGCTCATCAGCTATTCCATGTCGCAACCACTGCATTAGCATCCACTTAAAGTTGCGTCTTGCCTCATTTGCATGCTTTGCGCTATATAAATGCGACATGGGGCTGCAGAGGACATAGTTTGGTATTGCAGTCTATTGTGGTGGGTTGCATGCTGTTTGGATGTGTGGACTGTGGTGTGTGAGGGATGCATGGCACTGCACATTCAAAGGTAACACCTGTCATTCCCACAGGCTCTATCATGACCGAATGAGAAGATGAGGAGGAACTGAGATGGGGGGAGAAGGAGGAGGCCCAACTTCACCTGGGCTGAATCAGATGCCCAGTTTGAGGCATATCTCGACAGGGAACCGCTGCTCAGTGAACAGCGTGGAATGCCACAGGCCCATGCTGTGGCATGGGGTGAGGTTGCATGTGCTGTGAACCAGCATGGCAGCCACCAGCGGTCCATGCAGGAGTGTAAAAAGAAGGTCAGCATGGACAGGAGGAGGATAAAGGACAAGGTGGCTGCCATCAGGGCAGCACATGCTGCCACCAGTGGTGGACAGCCGGATGTGCCACACCTGACACCACAGGAGGAACGGCTGGCCGGCAGCATGCAACGTTGTGCCATAGAGGGCGTTCCTGGTGGTGGCTTCCAAATGGGTGGCAGCCCATCACTGCATGGTAGGTCCTGTGCTGTCACTGTGTGGGTGGCGGGGGGGAATGCCACAGGGTAGGGCATTGACAATAACGCTACTGTGTTCCCTTACAGCTCCTGAGCATCTACATGGGTCAGCGGTGGTGGGTGTGTCCACCGAGGGTGATGTCCTGGACACAGAGGAATGCCCATCCACTTCCACAGGTGTTCAAGGGACAGGACCACTGCATACCTGCCTGTCTGCCCGGACTGAAGATGGTGGTGTGGCTGCGGACAAGGCCCTGCCTGTGTCCCGGTGTGACAGCGCCCATGGACTCCAGCATGCTGGGACATGGACTGGTGCCAGATCTGGCACCGATGATGATGGATCACACATCCCGGACAGTGATACGTGTGGGACACAGGATGGTCCCACAGCAGGAAACGGCATGGGCATAGCCATGGGTGGTGCTGCCATGGAGGCCTGCGTGACATCACAGTCCCAGTCTGTGCCTGTATGCCTCAGCGGAGCAGCACTGGTGTGCGTCCAGGCCGGTGGGGCTGTTGTGGCCACTGCGGTGTCACCGGTGAGCCCTGGCGATCAGCGGCCAGAGGGGCAGTGCCAGCAGTCGGCCAATGGTGATGGGGGGACAGTGTCAGGGGGTGGCGGCAGTGCACCATGTGTGGACATGTCCCGGCATGGCTCTGGTGTGCAGCACCCATCGTCAAGCGGTGCCACCCAGCAGGGCCAGGAACACCACAAGGGACAGCATGCGGAACCGGTGGATGACCTCTTTTATGAGCACAGCTGCTTACTCCAGGCTTCAGTGGATCAGCAGTTGCAGCTTGTGACTGTGGTGGATGGACTCAGTGCGGTTCTATGCCAGGCAGAGGAGCAGCGCAGCAGAGACCACGGTCTGCTCCTGGCAGAGATGGCCCAGCAGCGGGAGGATGTGACCGCTGCCATTGACAGGCAGACACATGCATTCACAGCTGTCATAGCTACATTGGGCACCCAGTTCACTGCCCATGTGCTGCAGACACTGCACATTGTCATGTCCACCCCCCATTCCCGGTGTCGTGTGACATCTTCTATGTCAACACTGGGTTCGGCTGTGGGCATACCGAGCATGCCTGGCATGGGCATGTTCGGTGAGTTGCAGACCCCTGCACAAACACAGTCGCGTTCCCACAGCATCTTCCCTGGGGGACCGTTGATGCCACCCCATGAGGCCAATAGTCAGCCTGGTACAGCTGGCAGGTCTCGGCGGGGCTGCCCATGCATCTGTGGTGGCCGTAGCACTGTGCCGTGTGACTGACCTGTCTCCCACCATGGCCACTGTCTGCCGCTGCCCTGTGTGCAGTGTGGTGTGTATCATGCGACGCATGGGTGGGTTACCCGGCTCTGCACACACACGACCCCTGTGCACACCCTCCCAGCTGCTGACCACTGTGGCGTGTGCATGATGCCTGCGTTGTGCTGTCTACCAGTATGCAATGGTGCCCAGCGTCTGAGGCACACACAGTGATGGACACTGGGCGTGGCCATGTGTGGACCTGTGTGGGGGTAGGGGTTGCATTTGGGGTTGGCGTGCTATCTACCCCTTATGCATGTCTTGTGGTGTGTGTGTGTGTGTGTGTGTGCGAGTGTCGTGTTTGGCCCTGCCCATCCCTGATGGCATGTGCGGTTCCACGCTCAGACCCATTCCCTTGCCACCATCCACCCCTGGGGTTCATCCATGCCTGTCTGTGGGCTGTGTCCTTGCCATTGGTGGTTGCATATGGCCCCGTAACCTACCTGTGTTGGCCAAAGTGCTCCTCTGTGATGGTGTTCCGGTGGAGCTGTGACATCCAAATCAGGCGGGGTTCCCTTCGCCCAGGGGGTGGCTGCCCATCACCATCTGGACTGCTGTCCTCATCGTCCCCACTGCTGTCCTCCTCTTTGACCTCTACAGCTATCCCATGGGCACTGGCCATGTAGTGCAGGGTGCATCAGGCCAGGAATAGCCTACAGGCCTTTGAGGGGCTGTACTGTAGGGCACTGCCAGATGTGTCCAGGCACTGGAAACATGCCTTCAGCATCCTGAACACTCACTGGATGACATTCCATGTTGTGGCGTGTGTCTCATTGTACCGTAGCTGCGATGGGGTCATGGGGCGCCGGTATGGTGTGAGCAGCCAGGGACGGAGTGGATAGCCACTGTCACCTGTGTGTAGAGGGTGGACATTTGTATGGTGGTCTGCATTGCTTTGCCATGGGCCGTCAAGGTCGGTACCCATGGCATCTCTGACTGTGCACCCCCCCACATCTGCTCATGTCGTCCTGTGTTATATGCATACTCACCCACTAGGTGGCCAGTGGGGATGTCCCCATTCTCAAACCTATGGCACAGTGTGGACTGGTGCCGGATGAATGCATCATGTGCTCCCCCAGGGTGCGTGGCACAGACTTTGGTTATGCACCCCCTGGCATCGCACACCACCTGGCAGTTGATGCTGGCATACCCCTTCTGGTTTATGTAGGACACACCGTCCGGGCCAGGTGGTGTGTGGATGGCCACATGGGTGCAGTAAATGGCCCTGAGCATGCCAGGCATACTTGCTACCCTGTGGAACTTTTGTGTGTGTACTGTGCGCTCCGCCTGTGTGCTGGGGAAATGGATGTACTCTGCAGCATGTGGCAGCAATGCGCTGAGGAATTGTGTGAGTAGGCATGACGCGGCTGACTAGGTTATGCCTGTTGTGTCCCCTGTTGGTCTCTGGAAGGTGCCCGTGGCAAGCAGGCACATGACAGCTGTCACCTTTGTCTCCACTGACAGAGCATGGCTCTGTTGTGTGGTTGCCTGCATCTCATCACTGCACAGCTCACAGAGCCACCTCAAGATCACCCCATTCAGGCAGTACCGGACCACAATCTCTGTGTCAGAGTAGTGTTCAAAGGTGGTGCGGGCTTGGTACTGCCTGTTCGGGGTGTAGCGCCAATGGGCCCTTCCACGGCCGCACCCCCCTGCTGCCTGCCTTCTCACACCCCTCATTACCACCTCCATCTGAAAGGTGGCACTGGCCATGTCTCTGGCTGGTGTTCCCCCCGGCAGCTGTTCCCCCATTTCCCCCGCTGTTCATTTATGATGCTCCCCCTGCACTGGGTACACCTCCGGCCTTTGGCTGTCCTGCCTACTGCCACTGCCCTCAGTCCACTGTGGCACTTCCCTATCACTCCTGCACAGTGGCACAGGCTCCCCACTCCTTTCCTGTTCCTGGTTGATTCCAGGTGTGCTCTGTCCTGCTCCTGCCCAGTCCTGCTCACTGCTACCCTCTGCCTTGTTTCTGTCACCTCGCTCCCACCTGTGGCTTCCCTGTAGTGTTCTTGTGCCCTCTCTCTTGTTCCTTTTTATTTTGGATCATTTCCACTGTTGTGCAACTTCTGCTAGCTCCCCTATTGCGCATGGCACATGCTGTTGAATATCGCACTGCGCATGTTATTCATGGTTCCTCCCCCTACGGTTGCGCATGCATTCATTACTATTGTGTTGTTGTGCATTGCAACTTGCGTGGTGCAGCTGCTGCCCGCTGAATATCGCACAATGATGCATTTCCGTACTTGCGGTGGCCCATCTCTGTTGCGCATGGTGCATCCTTTTTGAATATCCGGCCCAAAAAGTATAAACTCCAGACCACGGGGGGTAGTTCATTAGTGTTCGAGCAGGCACTGAACTCACTCACTCATATAAGTTAGCTGCTTTGCCGTACCTGTGCTGAAGCTGGTAGAAATGATACTGCCTGCATGAACCTTAACTTTAAATTATCAACTTAGCTGACGTTACCGATTTTACTGATGGTTTGTCACTCTACAAGTCTGATTATTAGTCTGATTGCTTGGCCGTATTGATTTGTGTTTGCCTTTTGAACATTACATTGGCCTCATTACGCATTATTATGCTTTATTATTCAAATCCGTGGTAAAGGTAAATCGATAATGAAGCTGCTTTCTGGCATTTCATCTCTGATTGTTGCTTAGGAAATTTATGCACACTTGTGATTTAAACGAGTAAGTATAAGGCCTAAATGTACTTTCCTTTTTGTTGTTAAACTTTGTGGGCTGTGAGTTTATGTAGGGGGCTTTTTCTCTTCAAATTTTACTGGCTTTGCTTTTCCCTTGCTTTTTTTTTTTTTTTTTTTTTATTTAGTGGTTTCTCTGGATATCATCCTTTGGAAATTTGCACCCAGTTGGCCAACAAGACTCTTGGCAAATAGAACCATTCTGTTTTCTTGTATGTTGGTTTTCCTCTTTTGTCCGATTTTTGGTGGAATAAAAATGGGAAGTGAGAACTATGGGGGCTCTCCCGGAAAATTTGGGAACTGAGAACTGTAAGTTGCAAGTTTGACCTGTTGGATTTGTGTGGTTATATGAGCAGATACGTGTGGAAGTGAGTGGAAAGCAAATAGATCCAGTGAGTGGCTGTACTCTATGCAGCTGTAACACATTGATTCTTGTGCTTAAGTACTTGCCTCTGACTTTCTGAAAAACTGAGGATCTTATTAGGAATATTCTCACTGGACTTTTTTCTACCTGTTTGGATGTTTGCTTTTTGCTCTGTTGTAATTTTTGTACAGTCCCAATTATAAAATGAAAACAAGAAGCAGCAGAACTGGCCAGGGAGCTGACACAAAGGTCAATTTGCAGGGAGACTGTCTGAAATGCTCTAATAATAACAAACAGACATTAAATTAAAAAAAAGGACAAAGACAGGGAAAAAATACAAAAAAAACCATAATATGGAGGAGACTGAAACAAAGGAAAAGCCTCAGCTATTAAGCAAGAAAGATAAAAAAATGAGTGGAGGATAGATAAAAATCTAATTGGTCAAGCATTGATCACATCCCACTTAGGGAAAGAAGTTAGGGATAAGATACTTAAAGATACTTCTACCCCTATTCTGATTAATGAACATTCTAGTGACAATAGCAGTAATAATGACTATAAGCAGAAGGAAGGAAAGAACATAGGTAGTAATGACACTAGTAGGCAGGGATCCCTTGAGAGAACTCCCAGGTTACATTTTTCAAACTTTAATCAGATGGAAGATTCATGTTGGATATATGAGGGTTCAGCACCATGCACTTTCTGTGATAGAAAATTCTGTGGAACCAGTACAATCTGATGATAGTTCTCACAACATGATAATTGCTATCAGTTACTTCCTGAACGTGGTCTGAAAATAAATGTTAGTACTATTCCACCTAAAGAGAACTTAGGAAGATAACGAGAACTTAAGCAAATCAAACAGGACTTGCAAGGTACAATTTTGGGGATGAAATAAATTTTAAAACCAGAGAAGGGTAATCCTTGTCAAATTTATAGGATTAGCAGGGAATACCAGTCTGAGTGTCCCCAACAACATTCTTACTGCCCCCTTTCTTGAAATTGACCTCATACAAATCTTAAAGGACCCCCATATTGCCAATATTGCAATAATGGAGCAAATCATCTTAATGAAAAATGAATTCTTGCAACTTGGGGTGAATTAGCAGTTAATAAAACTATACTTGAATCTCAAACAACACTGATTAACGAATTAAAAGAAGTGTGCAACACAACTATGAAAGAACAGGCAACACAGAGAGAAAGAAATAATACTGGGAATAAATACTTCAACAAAAAAAAAGTAAGGCCCTAAGACTAAGAAGGAAAAGAGGCAATTTTCAAGCCACTAGAGAAGCTAGAGAAAAGATTGAGATGGTGGCAAAAATTAAAGTAGCTTCACATTTAGCAGACAAACAATCAAAAGGTGGTATCAGTAAGCAAAATAAACAAGTAAGGATACATGAAGCAGACTCAAAATTAGGACAAGGTGGTGCCAACTATAAGAGGCATAAAGAAAACACTACCTTAAGAAAAGAAAGGAAAATAAGTGAGACTTTGAAATCTGGAACTCTGGGGGGAAAATCAGAACAACTGGATTAAAAGCAGGTAGTTGTGCTACTAAGGGGGATAAACAGGGAAGAGGATAAGAATGAACAAATCCTAAATATTTTGATATACCTTCTTTTTAAAGAATGCTTACACCTTGATATCCATGAAGAGGATATTACTAGAGTTGTAAGAGCTTATGATTGTTTAGGAAATGAGTTGTTACTACTGTATTTTGAACACGAAAGGGTGGCCAATTATGTATGGAGAAACTCTAATCAGTTATTATAATCTGACACTGGATTATTTGATGTTAGTGTCTAAATTAATGGATAATGGTGTTTGGAACATACAGGAACTGCAGAACAAACTGGCTACTGTTTACTCACTGCAAGACATTCTCATGAATGATTGTTTCCAAAATGAGACCTCAGATGTAACTTCGTCTATATTTGGGATAAAAAGGCAGGGATATGAATCACAACCATGGTTAAAACAATTTATAATCCATCTGTTTGCAAACATTATGGGCATAGAGTTTTATAGAGATGACATAATTTATGTAAATAGAGTATATAAGAATTGGAAAGTAGGGAACCAGCTGGATTTGGTCCTTAATAATGTTGTGCTGGCAGGCAAGATCTTGGAGAAAAGCTCATCTTTGGCTATCTTGGGGATACACATTGTGGACCTCCTTGCTCCTCAGTATGTTAGTACTAGTACTGAAAGTGAGGTGTGCTATAATGTTGAGGTTGAGAATAGGTACAGTTTGCTGACTGGCATTAATGACTGACAAACATACAAATAGCGGTAGTACTGGCAGTGATCAGGTCTCTGATCAAGGTGTAAAGTTACAGCTCAATTTTTATACTGTTGAAGTATATAAGAGTTTCAGGGAACATAAATCCATAATTTCATGGAACATTTCTGGGATTAATTCCAAATATGTGGATCCTGGATTTGAAGAATTTCTTGCACAAAATTATATTCTAATGTTACAAGAAACATTGCATAGCCCAGAGACTTTGGAAAAAACTAAACTAAATGGCTATGTACAGATTCAGTGCCCTGGAATATTGGTCAAGAAAAAGGGCCACTATATGGGGGGCTTAATAACCCTTATTAAGATAGGTGATTATATACAAATAGTAGAAACAGTTTTAAGATGTAACTATTTGCTTCTCATTGATAAGTTTTGGGAGCAATTATTACTTTTGGATAATGTATATTTACCTCCCAAGAATACAACTCTATTTGATAAAGAGCTGAGTTCAAAAATAATAAAGGATATACAAAAAATGATAATTAATAGAAAGAGTATAGAAATATTAGTCATGGGCGATTTTAACATGAGGTATGCGAATAATAATGGCTCTTCTGCTCTACAAGAAATTATGATAGATTTTTGGATTCCACATAGGCAAACTTTAGACAAGAAATACACAGATAAATATCAACAAATGCCAAACTTGATTGATGCTTTACAATTAGTGATATTAAATGGCTGTTTACCAGCTGACTTAGTAGGGAAAACAACACACACTAATTCCAGGGGTACCTCAACTATTGATTATGCACTTTGTTCACTGTATGACTATGAAAATTATCTGGATTTCAAGGTACTACAAAGAACAGAATGTGACTATCTTCCAATTGTCTTATTTAGAAAAGATGACTGCACAATAATAAGAAAGCCTGATGAGTATATTGAAATTAGAAATAAAATATTATGTTGGGATAAAATAGCAAAGCCTATGGTTAACAATATTGTAAAACTATATACTCAAGCAGTATAACATTTGCTGGAAGTCGAATTTGAACCGGAGAAGATATGTGAAATTATCATTCAAGTCTATTATAAATATATGACAGTGTTACATAGAGGAAATAATGATATCAAACATAATAATATATATAGATATGAAAACTGATTCTGCAAGCACTGTAGAAATGAGAAGAAGAAATTAAGTAAACAACTTAGAATTACTAAAAAAAAATCCCATGAGAGAGAATATATCTGCCCTCAGACAAATTAGGCAAAAATAAAGAGGGTATGTTAAACAAAAAAAAATTTGAACATCAAACATCATTGTGGGAAATAATGTATAATGCTGTTATAAACAAGGACAATAAAAAATGCTGGTCCCTTGTAGCCTCTGGTACTACAGTAGTTCTTGTGGAACCAGTTTGCAGTCCTATATAACTTCTGATAAATGGGTAGATTATTTTTCAAAAGTGTATTGGAATAGCAACATGACAGATCAGGAAGCTGATTTTGAGGTTAATAATGACTTCAACTGGTTTACAGTGAATGAGATTGATAGGGCTATTGATAGTTTTAAAAGAAACAAGTATTTTTCTTGGAAAACATAAACTGAACTTTACAAGCTCAAATGGGCAGACTGGGTGGGCCATAGGCCCTTATCTGCCGACACTGTCTATGTAAGTCTCTGGGACCTGATAAATTATCTATAGATTTTTGCAAACTTAATACTGATTGGTGGGCTAACATACTGACAGACCTATTTAATAAGATTGTCATGCATGCTTATTTGCCACCAACTTGGCATTGAAGTTACATTACATCTATTTAAAAGAAAGGTTCAGTTCTCGAGCCCAATAACTATAGGCCAATTAGCCTAATAGATAACTTAGCTAAATTATTTGCAAAAGTGTTGTTGATTAGAGTGACTGTATGGTTGGAACAAACACAAGTATTATCTCAGCTGCAGGCAGGATTCACTAAAAATAAAAGTACAGTAACCCAAATATTTATCTTAACTCTTATTTTGGAAAAATACTGTAAAATCAGAAGACAACCAATATTTGTGGCATATGTGGATTTTTCTTCAGCATTTGATTCCTTGAAGAGACAAGTGCTTTGGGATAGTATGCATAGTATGGGTATTGACATTAATTTAATTAATATCATTCAAAGATTATATTTGGACACCTGGGTCCAAATTAAATACTCAAAACAAGGGGATTTAATAAATAAGATTAAAACAAAATTGGGTGTCCATCAGGGCAGTGTATTAGCCCCAACCCTGTATAACATTTATATTAATCATATTATCCTAACTTTAGGCAAGGAGAAACACCATGATCCAAAGATTGGAACAATGAAACTTCCAATTTTAGCCTATGTGGATGATTTGGTTATAATTTCCACTAGAAGGTTGGGACTCCAAAATGCAATCAAAGACATGGAACAACTGTGCTATGAAAAATTTTTTAAACCAAACTTACAAAAGACACAAGTGATGATTTTTGGAAGTAATAGATCTTACAGAAGTATTTTTCTAAAAAATGAAAGACTAAAATATATACGAGAATATCAATATTTGGGGATCTGGTTTCTAATATTTCAAAATGGAATAAGCATATATGCTATTCTCATAAAAAAATTAAAAATACACTTTTGGCACTGAATAGGTTTGGCCACTTATATGGTGGACATTCAATTGCCCCATTCTTAAAGTCCTTGAATGCGAAGGTTGTTGCTCAAATTCTGTATACAGCAGAAGTATGGAGAACTAGAATCAACCCTTAATAATGCTTATAAAAAATACCTAAAATTATCTAAAGGCACCTTGAGTGCTTTAGTCCGGACTCAAATTGGACAGCCAAAATTGGAACATATGGTCCAGGCTCAATTGATCGGATTCTGGATTAAATCTAAAACAGAACCCAAGGATGATTTGATCCAGCTATGTATGAGAGAGAAGAAAAGATTACTACAGCATAATAAACAAACATGGCTGAGGAAAACCTTAGGGTTGGAAACATATGGGTTAGCTTACTTAAATGACTGGGTCCGTCAAAATATTACCTTGAGCTCCAGATATACAGCTTTTGTTACTGAGAAGATCTATGATTTTTCCAGACAACAGGACTTACAAGAAATTAAAATGTTGAAGTCTGCTCCATGGTTGGTAAACAATACAAAAGAACATAATATTAAACAATACTTTATCTTGATTAAAAACAAAGAACATAGGCAAATATTGACAAGATTTAGGTTTGAAAACTTTTCTAATATTGTATTGCCTGCTATATATAATAAAGCACAAAAGATTTCTGCAAATTGTGATTGTTCTTTACATGAAATAGAAGATCTAAGAATGTAGTGATGAGGTGTCCTTGTTATGATATTTCCAGGAAAAATATTTAACATATTGTTGCATTCCTGATAGATGCTTGTTGGATCTTCTATTTAACTCTGAAAATGAGAAAATTCTTACTGATCTTGCACTTTATTTAATCTCAATTGGTAAGATAAGGGAATGGAAGATCTTGATAGGGAAAAAAACACCTTAGAGCTTGATTACTGCATTTCTGCTTATTATTTCTCATAAGTATATACTAGCCACTCTACTATTTGGGTACTGTTCTTTTTGGATAGTATATCTTCTTTTTATTAGAAGAAACATTTTTAACAATTAATGGCATTATTATCAGTGCCTCGGCTCTTGTTTTTAGGTTCATATGTTATTGTATTGTATTATGCAATATGGATTGTCTGTTTACATGAGATTTTATGTGAAATATCTATCTACCAACAAGTGTCTTGTACAAATATGGAATAATATACAAGCTTTTGTGGCCTCACAGGTTTCTTCTTCAGGTGAATAGCAAAACTGAGCAACATAAGCAGTATATATATTCACTGTAGAGCAATTTAAAAAAAATAGCAGGAAGTGAAGTAGTAAAGTGATAAAAGGGGAACAGAGATAAAAAGCCTATATAAGATGCAAAGTAAAAAAAAAAATATGAGTAAAAAGAAAAGGGAAGGGGGCTGGTCAGGAGGAGATGAAAGGAAGCTGGAGAGGGGAAAACAAAGGAACAGGTAAGAAAGATCTGAGATCATAGGTAGGCTATAAGGGTAGAACAGACAGGAGATGCCAAGAAATGCAAAGAAATCAAGACATAAAAGAACAAGGGCCCAGACAGACAGAGTGTGAGGTAGTATAAACAGTAGGTGTGAAAACAATCAGGGAGCTGAGGTAAAGAGTTTGTAGGAGAGGCAGGGAGGATGTAAAAGTAGGAAAAAAGATCAAGCAGGAACTCAGAAAAAAAAACTATAACAAGAGAAATACTGAACCAAAGTAAGATAAATAATGTCAATATTTAGTCCACAATGAAAAAAGAATTGCAGTTTAGTATAATGTGTCATGAATCCAATGTCTCGATTCAGTCCAGAAATGTTAGATTTAAATTGTTTAATACATTTCAATTCCCATGTCCTTCTGTCCTGTGTGTTTTTGAAGTTTCCTCTTAGTATCAAGACAGATAAATCCAAGAGAGAGTGATCTGTCTGGACAAAATGGTTTCCTACTGGAGTGC
Source organism: Neoceratodus forsteri (assembly GCA_016271365.2). Taxonomy (NCBI): domain Eukaryota; kingdom Metazoa; phylum Chordata; order Ceratodontiformes; family Ceratodontidae; genus Neoceratodus; species Neoceratodus forsteri. The sequence continues at coordinate 653,017,097 of CM057458.1, forward strand.
TGATAATCTGGTTTACTATTGTGTGATGGTGATGATTCATCCTGGTTTTCAGTAGTTTGCTAGTTTCCCCAATTTAGCATCCATTTGTGCACTTCTTGCACTGAATTAGGTAAACAACACTGCTGGATTGACATGTGTTGGATCCATTAATTTATATTATGTCATTCTGGCTTGTCTTGATGGCGGCCTGTGTGCATATGTGGGTGCAGGCCATACATCTTGGCATGTTGCATGGTGTCCCTCTTGTTTCTTGGTTATTATGGTCTGCATTGAGTTTGTTATGAATTATTATATTCGAGAGGCTGGGGGGCTGCTTATAGGCAATGACAGATGATTCAGGGAAGATGTCCTTCAGTGTTTCATCTCCTCTCAGCATGGGTTGCAGTTCTTTAATAATTTGCTGAAGGAGGTTTAGCATGGGGCTGTAAGTGACCACTAGGGGTGTGCAGTCAGTTTTATGTTTTTGTCTGTATTCCAGCAGATTGTTTTGTGGTACTTGTATGGCCTGTTCAAATTCTCTATCAATTTGTCTTTGAGAGTGGCCCTGCTGAATTAAGGAATTCTGAAGTGTGGAGAGCTGTCTCTCTCTTGTTCTCTCATCAGAACAGATTCCATGGTATTGAATCACCTGACTGTAGATTACAGATTTCTTTGTATGTTTTGGATAGAAGCTGGAATTGTGCAGGTAGCAGTGTCTGTCAGTGAGTTTCCTATAAAGAGCAGTTTGTATAAGTCCATTTTTAGTGATACTGACTGTGGTGTCAAGAAAATGTATGCTGGTGGTGGAGTATTCAATAGTGAGATTTATAGAGTGATGAAAGTTGTTAAAATCATAATGGACTTTTTTGAGAGAAACTTCATCTTCTGTCCAAATCAGGAATATGTCATCAATATATCGGAGGTAGATAAATGGTTTATAGGGGTGGTGTTTAAAAAAAAATCCTCCTCTAAACAGACCATAAAGAGACTGGCATATTGTGGTGCCATTTCAGTGCCCATGGCTGTCCCCATAATCTGTAAAATGTGCTTGCCATTAAAGGTAAAGTTGTGTATCAAAATGAATTTTATTAGGGTGCTGATGGTGGTTTCTGGAATGTCTCCTGCAGATGTGTTTTCCTTTAAATATTTCTGACAAGCTGCTATGCCATGTTCATGTGGGACATTGGTGTAGAGGGCAATGACATCCATCATGGCAAACATAGTGTTCAGATGGCAGTTGTCCAATTTGTTTCCAGTTTCCTGAGAAATCTGTGGTGTCCTGAATAAAACTGCTAGTAGCTCTTACTAGAGGTTTTAAAATGGATTTAATGAGTCCTGAAATGTTTTCAGTGAACGTGCCAATGCCAGAGATGATGGGTCTTCCTGGATTCCCTGGTTTGTGTATCTTGGGTAGCATATAGAATGTCCCTAGAGTAGGTTTGTTTGGAATTGATATTTCTAACTGTTCTTGAATGTTGTTTGGTAGAGACATGATAATTTGTTTGAGTTCTTTTGTATATTGTATAGTAGGATCTTCAGTGGGTTCTCTATAATAAGCTGTATCTGACAGCTGTCTGTGTGCCTCTTTAATGTAATCTTCTGTGTTCATCACAACCACAGCTCCACCCTTGTCAGCTTGTTTCTTTACAATGTTATAGTCTTGTTTCAGAGTTTGTATTGCCCTCTTTTCCAGTGGTGTGATATTATATAGGAGTTTCTGCTGTTTGCTAAGGATTTGGGAGTTTATTCTTCCACCAAAACAGTCGATGTAGGTATCTAACTTGGGGTTGCGTCCACCCAGAGGGGTCCAGTCTGATGTTTTCTTTGTGCTATTGTAGTGTGGGGTTTGTGTGCTGTTTTTATCAAAGAAATATTCTTTTAGACAAAGCCATCTAAAAAATTATTCTATCTCACCACGGAATCTAATGTTATCAAATTCCTGTGTGGGGCAGAAAGTTAAGTTCCTGGATAATACTGATGTTTCAGTCTGTGTAAGTTATTTATTAGATAGGTTGATTACTGGTAGTTGTTGCAGTGTATTATCCTGTTCCACAATGTTAGTGCTGTGGTTTACATACCCTGGATGAGTCAAGATGTTGTGGCTGATGTCCTGTAGTTCTTTGAGTTTCCACCACTTCTGTGATAGGGCAGCCTGGAAAGCCTTTTGGTAATGTGTTTGGAAATCACAGTTAAATCCTGATAATACGTTGTTGTTTCCTTGAAGGGTGTGTGAAAGTTCAGAAAATGTATTTTTAAGGTGAGTTTTCAAGCATATATCTGATGAATAAGGTGATTTCTGAGTTTCTCAGATCTCCTACTACATAGTTGTTTTGCATACCTTGAATTGTATGTAGTTTGTAGAGGATTGTAGATCTGAAGTCCTTTAGCTATAATGTTCTGTTTTTTGCATGCAGTTAGGAAGTGGATGTAACTGTCAAGTTTAGCTTCCTTTTTCTTTATATTTGCAGAGTTGCCATTTCAGATGATGAAATACGGTATCTTCATTATTTTGTAAAAGAAGTTCCAGCTGCATTGGTCCCTGGAAAGCAGGAAATGATGGAAGGTTGATACCTTTATTGGACCAACAAGTGTCTTGTACAAAGATGGAATAATACACAAGCTTTTGGGGCCTCACATGTCCCTTCTTCAGGTGAATAGCAAAACTGAGCAACATAAGCAGTATATATATATATATACACATATCACACAATGGAATAATTTAAAAAATTGCAGGAAGTGAAATAGGAAAGTGATAAAGGGAACTAGAGATAAAAATTCTAAATAAGATGCAAAGTAAAAAATGATGTGTGAGAAGAAAAGTGTGTGTGTGTGTGGGTGCCTGGTCAGGAGGAGATGAAAGGAAGCTGGAGAGGGAAAAACAAAGGAACAGATAAGAAAGATCTGAGATCAGAGGTAGGCTGTAAGGGTAGAATAGACAGGAGATGCCAAGAAATGCATGGAAATCAAGACATAAAAGAACAAAGGCGCAGATAGACAGAGTGTAAGGTAGTATAAACAGTAGGTGTGAAAACAACCAGGGAGCTGAGCTGAAGGGTTTGTAGGAGGGCAGGGAGGCTGTAAGGTAAGGAAAAAAAGATGAAGCCGGAACTAAAAAAAAAACAATAACAAAGAGAATACAGAACCAAAGTAAGATAAATAATGTCAATATTTAGTCCACAGTGAATAGAAAATTACAGTTTACCATAATTTGTCATAAATCAATGTCCGATTCAGTTCAGAAATACTAGATTTAAATTGTTTAATATATTACTATTCCCATGTCCCTCTGTCCTGCATGTTTTGAGAGTTGCCTCTTAGTAACAAGACAGATAAATCCAAGAAATAGTGATCTGTTTGGGAAAAGGTTTCCTACTGGAGTGCTGATAATCTGGTTTACTATTTGTGTTTCAGTGGTGATTCATCCTGGTTTTCAGTGGTTTGCTAGTTTCCCCAATATGGCATCCATTTGTGCACTTCTTGACTGAGTTAGGTAAACAACATTGCTGGATTGATGGTGGCCTGTGTGCATTTGTTGGTGCAGTTCTTACAGGTCTTATAAGAGGTTCAACCGCATGTAACATGGCAAGATGTAAGACCTGCACCCACATATGCACACAGGCCACCATCAAACTACCAGAAAGAATATCATACAAATTAATGGATCCTACACATGTCAATCCAGCAATGTAAACTTACCTAATTCACTGCAAAAGTGCACAAATAGATGCTATATTAGGGAAACTAGCAAACTCACAGAAAACTTAGATGAATCAGGCTGCTGCCTGGCAGGGCGCCAGGTGCAAGTCCTCGGGATTGGTGCACCTACATGCAACGCAAATGGGGACTATAATCAGATGCAAATGGCCCCCCCGCCTTTGCATGAATTATGGCCCCATTTGCATGTCACCTTTTGAATACCTATGATTTTGCTCATGGCGCAATGGTACTTGTGCCACCCAGGACAGAATGCTCCTCTGACAACTTGTGGTGGCGAAGTTCCACTCATGCACATGCTGAGTAACTGTGGCTGGGGGTGATATTCAAAGGGTTGCTCAATAGCACAACTCCTTTGAATATCACCCACACACCCCTGTGCAACTATTTTCATAGTGCAGGGGCTTTCTGTAACTCAGAATGGCGCAGTTTGAATATTCAGCCTATATATATATATATATATATATATATATATCTCTATGTGTATGTATATATATATATATATATATATATATATATATAGAGGATACATGATGGGCATGAGTGTGATATGGCAAATATTGTTGCTCCTGCAGAGTGAGCTCTGGATATCTCACAGTGCGAAGGCACGAGTGAGATATCAAGCTACGATGCAGAAAGTGACAATATTTGCCATAGTAATACCTAACTGCCTAATCATGTATTCATTATATACAATAGGGCTAAGAGTTTCAGAAGTTTTGCTTGCTGTCTTGTGTTCTGTTCCTATAATGTGTTTGCTTGTTCTGTGTGAGCTTTTCTGAATGGGCTGGCAGTATTATAAACTCTGAGAGACACATGAGTGTGTTTTGCAATGCTAAATGAGTTAGTTTTAGATAGGAATGAGAAACATACTTTTGTGAAGCTGTATTGTTGTTAGCAGTCTGGCTGTAGTGAAGTTAAAGCATCACAGTAATTGTAATGAACTGAGAGGCAGAGTGTCAGAACAGCTGATACTGTTTGCAGTGGTAATTAAGTTAGCTGCAGGCAGAGTGCAGAGTGTTCCATGAAATTGTGCTCTTTAGAATTCTGGCTGCAGTGAAGTTGAAATTGTCACAGTAATTGTAATGGATGAGAATCAGAGTTTGAGGAACAAGTGAGAGTGTGTTTCAGTGGTAGATGAGTTAGCTGCAGGCAGTAGTTTAGACTGTTCTGTGAAGCTGTGCTGTTTGGAATTCTAGCTGCATCAAGTTGAGAGCATCACAGTAATGAGCTGGAAGTAGGGGGGGATAGGTGTGTTTTGTAATGCTTACTGAGTTAGCTGTAGGTAGCAGTGATACCTCTCAGGTAGTTCTGCATTTGTGTCTATGGTAACAGCACAGGTGTTTCTTTCATGCTGAGGGGAAAGCTGCCTAGAGTGATGATATCAGTGGCCTTTTGTGACATGTGTGTGTAAATGTCTCATATATATATATATATATATGCATATATAAAATAGGCAACATAAATACTGAATCCTGATTGGCCCAAAGCCATTTCCAGCCATGTCCTTATCAGGACATAACCTGCAATCAGCAATAATGTTGCCAGGTACTGCCCCATCACCATAGGTATCAGCGTGCCAACTTATCCTCAATTCCACAGAGCAAAGACTACCATGATTAGCGATGCAGCAAATTTAAATTCAGCCGGCGAAGTGGGCACTTCACGTTGTCACTCCGCTATGCAAAGTGGCCAATGCAAAAGGCTCACTTCACCTTGTAATTATTACTTCACATTGTCATTCCACCTTAACGTGAAGTAAGTTGAAGTGACAACAATATTGGCAGCCCTTCACACACACAGTCACCAAAATTAATGTGCATCCCCAAAATGCTCATGTCTTGTGTCCAGAAAACTCCCCAGTGCTGATGAAGTGTAATGAGAGCACAAGAAATGCAAAGTCTCCTAAAATTAATAGTGCACTCAGACATCATACGTGCAGTAGTCACACACAGTCACCAGAATTAATGTGTATCCCAAAATGCTACTGTCTTGTGTCCAGAAAATTCCCCAGTGCTGATGAAGTGAAATGAGAGTGTAACAAGAAATATGAAGTCTCCCAAAATTAATGGTGCTCTCTGTCATGAGCGCAGTGGTCACACACAGTCACCAGAATTAATATGCATCCCCAAAATGCTACTGTCTTGTGTCCAGAAAATTACCCAGCACTGACAAAGTGAAATGAGATGGTAACAAAAAATGCAGTCTCCTAGAATTAATGGTGTACTACAAATGCATAGACAGATTAAGACTGCACTGCGCACTCAAGAGATACAGATGCAAAGGCACAACAACACCTAACCAGTGCTCACAAGTCACAAATCCTAATCTGGAAGAGAATACTATTTGCCGGGTGGGGGGGTAGTGCATGGCAGTAACAGTCCACTACCAGTAAAGATACAACAAAGCAGTACAAAAAATTCATGCAGGTGCAGTGGATAGCAGGTTCACATTGCACTGCAATTACTCTGTGTCACAAAAGGTGTCTGATTTAATGGCATGCATCACACACACTCACACAAACTACAAGTAATGCGTAGCAAATTGAAAACCTTCAGTAATATAACAAAATGTTTTAAACAAACTGAAATTATACACTGCTGTACCACAACAATCAGCAAAACATTTCAAGAATTACTGAAAATATTACTGTGCGTACATTAACTCTTTGTCTCTGAGAAACGTCTGCATTCGGCAGACTTCAGTGTGCTGTTGTTACCGACAATGACTCCAGACGTGAGCTGCTGTGTCCTAATGTCCCTGTACTCGTCTGAGTAATCACTCACTTTGTGTGCCATTACTTGCCAGCCAATGTAACTATGGTTTATTAAATCTCTTTGGTCGATACTAAACATTGTAAGCTTCTTTTCACTGGCTGGCAAGTATGGGGTCCCATAGCAAAAATCATATAAAAGTCCGTTTCAAAGTCGGCTCCTCACTTTGCTACTGCATGCAGGTGGAACTGGAGCTGAGCTACGTTTAGCAGGCTGTTGCTGTTTGTCCAGATTCCTGAGCTGCAAGATATCGCAGCTGTATATTTCAGGTACTCTACTTTTTCAAATTTTTGTGTGCTTTCATGTGCTTTTGTGCCAATTTAAGTGTTTTTGGGGGTCTTTCTGTGAGCCATCGCCATCGTCATTGAGACACTTTACTTCCAGTTTTTGACTCCTCAATGAACCGGCTCACAGAAAGACCCCAACAATACTTAAATTCACACAAAAGCACTGTGTGGCTGGTATTCTTTATCTTTTCTGTTTGCCATCTCATTAACATTTGTTTTTTGGTGCTCGGAGGTAAGGGCTTCCGTTTTACTGGGAGACGAGGTCATGGGTAGGTGTGTTTGCGTGTTGGCATGTGGGCGTGTATTCTTGTAGTCTTCTCATCATCTGTATTGCTTTTTCTGATTATTTTTTACTTTGTTTTATGTGACAAAGTGTTCCGGTCACCTGGGGGAAGCACCACAGAAGCACGACAGACTTGGCACACTCTGCACACCCTGCAGACACTGACTGACCCTCCCTGAGAGCAAACATCTGATGGCACCTCCCCTCCCCACATACTTGCACCAACAGGCAGCCGTCGCCATCCCCTTGCACACGGTACAGGGTGGTTAGATTCTGGTCGTCTCACTTGGTCTGCCGGCGCTGTGGTTGTGTTTTCTTTGAGGGGGTTTTGGGTGAGATGGAGTCAGCATTCCTGTCTGTGGACCAGACTGTGATGTTTACTTTCCATGCCAGGTAACGATCAGTTTTCCATTTCTGAAGCATGCAGCTGTATGGGGTTTGGGGTGGTTGTTTCCATGCTTATGAGGGATGTGCTGGTGGGTGCCACGGGGGATGGGGAAATGCTGTTTGTTGTGTGGCATGGTGGTGGGTCAAGGGACTGCATGGTGCTGGGTGGTGGAGGTGGAACCTCTGGACATCATGTAATCCATTGGTGCCAGGTCTCTGAGGGTGATGAGGCATGGGAGGGAATGCTGTTTGTGTTGTAGCATGGGGTGGGGGGCACCCAGACAACAGGCAGTGCTGTTACTGGGATGGTGGTGGGTGACGCAAGGCCCGGCATCCTCCCACAAACAGCAGTACCTGCTTTCTGGGTGACTCCCCCCGAGACCTGACGCCATCACACAAAATGGTTGCCATGCTGTCCGGGGCCTCCCTCCCACCTTCAAACACCAGGTGCCATCCCACAAAATGGATTCCCTAGAGTCTCATGGTCTCCACCTGCAGCTGGTTGTCTAAAAAGCAATGTGATATGAAGAGAATGCCATTTTGTGTTGTTGCCGGCTTTGGGTGGGTGGAGGGACCACTGAACACTGTTGGGTATGCTGTGATGTTTGTCAGTGGATACCGGAGGGTGTCTGATTTTTGGCAGGCTTAGGCATATGTCATGGAGATGTGTGTGCATACAGGTTATACTGCTTGTTTAGGTTTTGAAGGTGGTGGCCTAGGTGAGTCATGTCTGCAGTGCAAAGATTTTTTTTTTTGGATTGCAGACGATCGAGAGACCGCTCCATGATTGAGAGATCACTCCGAGATCAAGATACTGCTCCGAGATCGAGAGAAAGAAAGACAGCTGTAGAGACCGCTCCGAGACTGAGAGAGAGAGAGAGAGACGGCTGTTTTCCTGTGAGAGACTGCAACCCCACAGATCACCACCGGAAATATGGCAAATGTGCACAAAAATGACCTGCTAGACCTGTTCGATAGTGCCAGTGACAATGAGGCAGATGACATTCAAGGTTTTGATGATTCCGACATCGAGGTGGACTTGGTGCGTATGATGCCTTTGGTTACACTGGACAGTGACAGTGATTTCAGTGATGATGATGATCTGCCCCTGGCTACGCTGCGGCGGAAGAGACACTCCATGGAGAGTGAAGAGGATGACATGCCACTGGCCAAGATACGTCAGCAGAGGAATGACTCTGACAGCAAAGATGATCTTCCTTTGGCTACACTGCAGTGTGGGAGTACCCAAATTGACATTGATGACCATTATGGACAACATGACATTGATGCAGAACAACCTGAGCAACCTACGCCACATCTGGATGCTGGTCACAATGCTGGATGGACAGGTTGCTTACAGCAGGTCCATGCTGAGGATTTCAAGGAGCCTGTGGGTCCAACCACACTGATGAGTGCAGAGAAGACTCCATGGATTTTATGAACCTGACATTCCACCAATTCTTTATGACCTGATAGCCGAGGAGACAAACCGGTACAGTGCCTGTAACGGCAGAAGCAAACAAGTTGACCACGATGGACTCCAGTAACTGCGTGCAACATAAAAGCCTTATTTAGAATGCGGCTATACATGGCAGTTATAAAGGCGCAGCACTACCGCAGGTACTGGGGGAAGCACCATCTCTATGGACGTTTACCAATTTTGAAGTTAATGACCCGTGAGCATTATGAGAAGATTATGCAGTATCTGCTCGCAAGTGACAGCATGCTAAATCCACCAAGAGGATCGCAAGAGCATGATAAGCTACATCACGTTCAACCAATTATCAAGCATGTTGTCAAGACATGCAAGACGGAGACAACCTGCACCGAAGTGTCAATTGATGAGGCAATGGTGAGCTTTGAAGGGACGACTGTCCCATAAAGCAATACATTCGATGCAAGCCACAACAGTATGGGATAAAGTATGGGTCCTTGCAGCTCCTCACACAGTTATGTGTCTGACTTCCAAGTAGAGAATACACAGGAAAGGTTGCTGGTGCTGTGGAAGTGGGCCTTGCAGAGAGGATTGTGAAAGACCTGACTCAGGATCTGCGTGTCAAAAGGCACCATGTATATTTTGACAATTACTTTACTTCAGTTCACCTGGCAAAATAACTATTGAACGTTGGCTTGTACTTATGTGGAACGATGCGGACCATCAGGATTGGATGGCCTTCCAAACTTAACAAATTATCAATGAAAAAGAAAGCTCATGGCTATTATGAACAACAACAGAATGGTTCACTTGTTGCCATGGCGTGGAAAGACAACCATCCTGTTTCTTGTTGTCAACAAACCATGACCCTACCTCACCAGCAATGTCTGTGCCAAGGAGACAAAGAGATGGCACTGTTGTATCAGTGCATGTCAGAGGTACTGATGCAGTATAACACGGCACATAGTGATGTGGACCTTCGCTGACCAGCTTCAGGGCAGTACCCATGCGTAGAAAATCAAAGTAGTGGCTCTACCTTTTCTGGTTTTGTGGGACATGGCATTGGCAAATGCATTGTACTCATGTTCAAAGAGGCGTGAATCATGTTCAGCGATCAAAGATTGGACAGATAGAACAAAGCTGAACAACTGAATTTCTGCATGCTCCTTTCAGAGAATCTGTTGGAAGGATATGCATACAGAAGACATAGTACCCCACTTCCAGTAATCATACAGATCCTACTTGTGATGGACTACACTACCCTGTGAAAGGAAGAAGAGGAGGTGCAAAGTGTTTGCAGAAGAAAATACATGCCAAACTGTCATATATACATACCTTTATACAAAGTACACACCTCTCGTTGATTGTTTTCTAGTATCACCAGTACAGATAGAGGATCAAACTGTCAACACAAAATACCCCACTGATACTTTCTCTTCAGCTTCTCTGACTACATGATGGGGAGCTGCATGACGAGGAACAGACATGCCAGATTGCAGGTTTGAGAGACGGGATATGCATTGAAGACGGGGTGCTGCGAGGCGAGAGACCAGGGTCCTGTAGAGGGAGAAAGAGAGAGAGAGAGAGAGACTGAGGTGCTACAAGTGTGCAGAGAGGTTGTGAGAGATGCATCATGGAGCAGGACAAGAAATGGCAGAGAGAGCAGCAGCTAGCGTGAAGAATGGTGCAATGGTGCAAGCGAAACTGGATGAAATGGTTTGGTGCTTGGGTACATCAGAAACAATGTCATGGGCGTGGATCAGATTGTCATGCATTAGTGCAGACCGCCTGCTTGGCCCGTTGGTGTATCGGTGTGTGCAATGGCACATGCCAGTCATTAGATGGGCTGTGCCAAATAAATAATAAAATACTGAGCTAAAACAGTATGAAGTGAAAGTAAAGGAACAATTGGAATAAACTTCGTGAGTTCCCAGGTGGTGAAGAAGATATGGTCCACACTACTCCAGTGAAAGTCAAAGATAGTGGGTGTCACAGTATGCTCTGAAGCAGAAGGGAGCAGAACCATCAGTAGCAGCATACAGGAAACTCTGCATTGGTGCCTTGCATATCACCAGTCTGACTCGACCCCAACAATGCTTCAATGTCTTGCTGGGAAGGAAGGAAGGAAGCTGTGGGCACATTGGGCGACAAAGGGAAACCAATGCGCGCATGATGACTTGAAAAGGGGTCACCAATGTTGTTTCAGGGGATCATGTGTCTTCTACAGCCAAGGTCCCCTGGCCAGAAAACTCGTCACTAAGGGCACAAAGTGTGGTGGCAAAGGTGACAATAGGAAAGTTTATTGTAGCGGGAACATGCAAATGACTCATTGACAAATGTAACTACCCAGCAAATGAAGAACTGTTTGAAGACTCAACGGAAATGGGATACAATGGGATGTAACACTGTGAAGACACCAAGGGTCTTGTGCAGCAAGGCCTGTTGGCAGCTGCCGGTTTACATGATTCTGACAAAGGATCATGCGCACATGTGAAGATGTTTTGTGGTTGTGGAAAAATATAAGGCACGCTTCTGGATGAATGTCTGATCATAGCTGGACTTACAGTATGTTGGCTGACTGTTCTTTGATAGCTTTTAGTGGTTGGAGGAAGCTCATGTGCAGTGCGCGATGGTTGTTCACAGCAGCAGGCCGAGATTGCTTGGAAAGAGAGTGAAAGGAACACTCTGGATGTCTGTTTTAGGGCGCAGAGGGGTTTTGCTAGCCGGATCTGGCATGGCGGACAAGTGGTTGCGTTATGCAGTTGTGATTGTCCTAAGAGTTGGTGGAACATCCATAGCTAGGCAAAAGACACAGCAGTCTATGCAGGCTTTGGCACTGTGCCAAATGAAAAAAAAAATTGCAAAGCTAATGTGGACTGAGCTGACTGCAACCTTTGGTGGTGGTCCATGTCTCACTCCTGCCAGACCAATGGAACAAGCTGACAGAGGTACTGGAGAGCACAAACTGTCCTCTGACACACCAGCTGGTGCATTGTCACATGTGATGAACCATGCTCACTAACTCTTCCAGCACTGTTGTGGAGTGGCAGTTTAGCTCCGCACTTTTTATTTTCATTTGGATGCAGAGCCCCATTACGCATATTTACCCCGTCAAGCTGTGCAAATGTCACGTTATAGCAACGAGCTTATGCATTGCACCCTGTGTATTACTTCTGTCGTATGGGCACATGCAGCTCATTCTCCTGACAGCTGGACACTCTGCATCAGTCATAAGGAACCCGACTTTTGGATTGCATGTTATGTGGCTGACCCACAGCCACAACAACTTCAAGCATGTCTTGCATTCAACGAAATGTGGTGTTTGTGTTATTTCTAAAATCACACTGTCACTACCAATGTCATGCATACAAGCTGACAACACAATATAGGGTGTAGTGGTCTTTATTATGGAAAAAGACAACAGACACTGCAAATGGAAATTGAGTTTATTAGGATCACAGTTGGAAACATCGACCAATAAGGAGCCTGCACAGTCACAAGCCTTGGGAATAGATGGCCTGGCATTTAATTAATTCCATGTTTTGGTTTACCTCAATGGGGGTCAGTAGGAGGCAGCTCCCAGACTGCGATGTATCAACAAGTGATTTCAAATCTTGAGTAAACTGAAGGCAAAAGTCGCGGGACACTGTAAGCCATGGAGTTGTCAACTGCACAGAAGCCAAATTGCAGGTCAAACCCAAGTCAGGATATGGCAGCAGGCAAGCAAACACAAGGTATGTGGGGTGTAAAATCCATGATGGGGAAAAGCAGGGGTAGTGAGGGACATGGGTGGAGTGTCATGGATATATCTATGGTAGTAATATCTCGCATTTGGTTGCAGATGAAAGGAGCAAGTGTCTCAACATCTGGATCTGTGGTCACTCCTTTGTTTACTGGGCAGCAGAAAGAGCACAACGGAGCACAGGAGGACAAAACTTGTGGTTAGGAAAAGACAGAGTGGAAGTTCATCGGATTGAAGGCGATGAATCGACTAGTGATGGACTGATTCCAGTGCTCAGGAGGAAACGGTGGGCCTCATCCCAGCATTCTGATTATTCAATTCGAAGGCAGCGATCTGGCAACCTGCCGCTCACGGGAACTGAAGAGAACCATAAGGCAGATGCTGCATCAGATCAAGTGCTGGTGGCCCAGAGTCCATATTGTATGGTCCGACATTGTGCAGCGGTTGAAGTGGAGTGGAGCACGGGATGTACGGGCCATCGAGAAAATCAGAAGACTACACAATGGGTTCATGTTGTCTATGATGGATACCATGGGTGGGTCAGTGGTCTGGCACCCTGGCCTCAGCCTTCACAGGCGTGGAGTGTACCGGCCAGATGGTGTACACTTGATGGATGAGGGATTGGATGACTTTCAGAAGGACTTGAAGCATGGTGTGGTGGCTGCTACACATGGATGATTGAAAGTAAATTTATATTGAATAAATGCATGGCAGAGGCCATTTACTCAAGCTCCTGGTATGTGTGTATTTTGTTTGTTCACCCGTGCATGCATGTGTGTGAGTGTGTGGACACAGCAGAACAGAGGTTGGGACTACATCAGGTAAGAATGTGAGAATGAAGAAATGTCTTCAGTGCAGATCATCATGGGACGCCATCTGACGCCATCTGAAAAGGTAAGAAAATGTGATTGTGGGGATTGTAGTCATTTTGTTGTTGACATTTTGTAGTCTATGTGATGCGACTTGTGGCCGCCATGCCAAATACCATGGGTGCCGCCGTGCACATATTTGTATGTGTTGTGATGTTATGCCCACAAAGTGCACAACACTGCTCATTATTACATGTGCATGTTGTGCAAGAGATGGTGCTGCCGTGCACCTCATAATTTGTGGTGATGCTGTGTTGTTGAATGTCTTTGCATATGTTAATCATGCATTGTGTGTATATGGTTGGATCAAAATGATAGACTAAATATATGATATATATATATATGTGTATACATGTGTGTCTATATGTATATATAAATGTGTGTGTGTGTATATATATATATATATGAATGAGTGGCAAGTGAGCTGGGGGAATAGAATAAGTGGTGGAGTGTAGCGTTGCACTGAGTAATGGTTCCCTGCGCTCACTTGACATGAGTTCAGATCTATTCTATATCAAATACCTGTCAATAACTTAGTCCTTTTATACAATAGGACTGTTTTGTGTGTTTCTTTGGTTTGGTGATGACATCACGGTGTGGTATTGTGCATTTTCACACTGTGCACTTTAGGAGGTATGTGCACTTGTTTATGGTATGGTGTGTATGGCTGACACTTGTCTATCATGAGCCCAGAGTCACCTAAGCAGCTTGAGATAAAATGCAGTTTTTGTAACTGCAGCAAGTATGAAAAAATGTTTTGATTCCTTTCCAATGGTGCTATACAATCAATGTTAATTTACTGAACAGCTTGGTCGCTGACAGTTTGTGTAACATGTATACTTAGGACTTAAAAATAACTGGTTTCCCCTTTTTCCATAGGAAACCATGGCATAATTGTCTTATAAAGGAGTTTATAACGGCAAACACAGCATGGTTTCCTCAGCAAGAGACATGCCGCAGTAGCATGGCTGCTCACCGATTCCATGTCGCCTGAACCAGCAATGCCAGAAGAACTCAGTGAAGTTTGTATGTGTTTTTTTGCACACTGTACAGCAGCAACTGGAGGAATAAACTGTGGAATCTGACAGAAAAAAAAAAGAGAAATCATTTTACACACCATGCCATAAACAAATGCAAAATAAAGAATAAAGTATGGGTCTGGGAATAAAGTATTCTCTCTCGGGGTTTATGTAGCATCAAACCCCTCGGGTGTGTAAATTCTCATTACACACCCAGACCCATACTTTATTCTCTATTTTGCATTTGTTTATGGCATGGTGTGTATAGCTGATATTTTGTCCACCAAGAACCATAAGCACTATATCTTAGCCAGTATAAAATAAAAAACAAATTGATTACAATTGATTGCATAGCACCATTGGAAAGGTAATTTAATTATGAACAGATTGTGTGCTGACATATTGTGTGTAGCATGTATTGTGCAGAAATTTTTTGCATTTGTTTATGGCATGGTGTGGATGGCTGACATGTTGTCCGTCAAGAACCACCTAAGCACTATGAATAAAACTGATTCTGGGTATCTTAGGTAGCATAAAACAAAAACCGAATTGATTAAAATTAATTGCATAGCACCGTTGGAAAGGTAATTTAGTTATGAACAGATTGTGTGCTGACATATTGTGTGTACCATGTACAGTTCAGGAGTTAGTTGCATTTGTTTATGACATGGTGTGTTATGGCTGTCATTTTGTCCTTCAAGAACCATCAAAGCATGTTGAATAAAGCACACATTCTGGGTATCTCAGCCAGTATAAAACAAAAACCACATAGAGCACAAATTGATTGCATAGCACTGCTGGAAAGGAAATTTTGTGATGAACAAGTTTGCCACTGATATGTTGTGTGTATCATGTATACTTTAGGAGCTATACACATTTGTTTAGGGTATGGTTTGTATGGTTCTGATTCATGTCTAAAACCTCGCCAAAGCACCTTGAGAAAAATGGTAAAAACATGTTTTATACTATAGAAATAGCTGTCTTTTTAACAAACAAATTATTAAAACTGCATCTAGTTTCTGCATGCTGAATTTGGTGTTGATATGTCACATACTTTCAAACAAAAAAAGGCTTACAATGCATTTTTTTGTGTATAAATATTTTTTTTTACTCTTTCGACCAGCATAGAAAAAAAAATTTAAATTACATATTATTAATTGCATACCATCATTGGAAAGGTAATTTTATGCTGAACAAGTTTGCCACTCATACTTTGTGCCTAGCACACATGGTTCTTGTGCTATAAGCATTTGTTTGCGACATGCTGATTATGGCTTGATTTTGCTTACAAAGCCCTAGGATTCACTGTTATCAGTATACAGGACACAAGTGCTGCAACTTCAGAGAGCTCCTGAGGAGACAATGAGTTAACACAGTTATACAAGATAAATATAACCAAAACAGAAAGACTGCCTTTATCTCTCATTTAATCTACCAACACCACAGATACGCCCCTCCCCCAAAGCACAGTTCACAGTACACAGGCTGACTGTTCTAAATCAACATTCCAAATCCACACACAAACAATAAACACTCAATGATATGAGCACAGGAAGGTTTCCTACAATTGATGTACTAAATTTTGAGCAAATAAATAGCTCAAAAAGACTTTTTTAACAGCTTTTAGAGGATTTGAATAGCAGAGCTCTGAGAGGAAATTGTCTCCATCTACCACTACACACACACACACTACACAGAACTGAGGCTGTGCAGAACAATCTAGAGCCCATGTAACCTGCAATCCTATAAAGCACTGCAAAATTCGCCTTTGGAGCTCAAAAACAAGTCGAAGTGAGGTGAAGTAACATTGCTTTCAATGTACTTCACCTTAGAACTAGTGGAGAAGTGGTTTGGGAAGGCAGAATAATGTGAAGTCATTGATTCCATGGACTTGGGTTCCCTAATATGATGCAAAGTACTCCTCTTCGTGTTCACGGGTACTTCGGATTTACTCCATGAATGCTTGGAGTGGAATTTGACACCACCCTCCACTAACCATGATATCCTGGTGTTGGAGTGATCCCCCACATGCACACACACACACACACACACACAAGCTGTCTCTTAGTATTTCCCTGTATCATTTTGTTTGTAAAATGAAATCTGACCTGGTGCTCTCATTAAGTCAATGCAATCATGCAGTGGAAGCACATAAATTTTCAAATCCTATTACAGGAGCGTGCACAGCAGTTGGGGCAATGGCCAAATCAAAACCCAGACCCGCTCCTCGGCTGTATCCCAGGTCCCCTTCCTGCAGAAGCCCTAAATGTTTACTATGTCAGCCATGTTATTTTATTGTACTCCACTCCTGTCCTTTGTCGCATGTCCGACATCTGTGGACTCCATATCCCTTCCCCCCATCCTCTCCTAGAAATGCCAGCTGCAACAATTCAAAAATAAAAAGTGCATCTCATTATTATGAACTCAAAAATTAAGCAGGTATAGCAGAATATCGGTAGCATTGAAAAAGGCCTTCAGGCTGCTCACAGGAGCGTTTCACCCATAGCTGTGACCTCTATGCTTAAATGGGCTGGCTTCAACTTAGTGGGAGGTTACACTATCAAACCTGCCTGCTGGCAAAAAAGGCGCTACTAGGTATTCTCTCTCATGGCACAGCAAACCTACTTCAATCACACAGCAGCAACACACAAGGGACAAGAAGTGCTAGCACTCACCTCTACCATGTTCCTCATCTTTGAACGACTCAGGGTCAGTGCTCTTTTGGCTACAGAGCACCCACTCTGGTTTTATGCCCTCAGCCAGGACATCTCAGCTTAACCTACTTTGGGCCCCTTCAGGAGATTACAATGCCAGCAGCTTTCCGCATCCAGCACCTGTGACTATTGTCTCTAGTCCCTCTGCCACAGGGCTCTGACCTAACTATATGTGGCCCCCACCATGGCAAGCCCAGGCCATCTCTACCACCCCCTACACTCCCTCCTCTACTTTCACTTGGTGGCTCACAACTCTGCTTGGCCATCCGCCTCATATGTCCACCCCTCACGTCTCACTTGACAAGGTCCATGACTGCAGCAACCCATTTCCCACCCTACTCCCCCACCCATCATCTCTTAGTCTCTTCCCTGCCACCTACTTTTTCTCTACTAACTACTGCCTCAGCAAACTAACTCCCAACCCTCTACAACCTGTAACTATCCTGTCCTATAACTTACTGTAAATGCAACCCAAAGGTGTCTTACCCTCTATAGTTTTATTTGTTAATATAAACCTGCTTAAATAATCCATTGTAATTATTGTAAATATTGTACATGTTTTATACCGTATGTTGCTTCAACCCTTGTAATACTGTCTTCCCTCCTATTGATGTGAAACCTTTGTAAAGGAGCTCTCAGTTCAAAGGTGTTTAATCCTAGATCCGAATAAATAAATAAATAAAAGTATGCAGTTGTAACTTACTGAATCTTGTGGTTTGACAACCACGGAGCAGGAAACAACTATCTACCTCACTCCCAGTAAAGCCAGTCATTTCAAGAAAAAGATAATGATGTAAGGAGAGAAAGGTAAAAAAATAGTAATAATAAAAGTATACATAAAAGTGCTTATAGTGCTTTGTGTATCCTGGGAGGGGAGGGGACCCAAGAAACACCACAGTAAATACATCACTCAGTGTGGGACAAGGTCACTCCTGGTGGCTGTAATTCAAGTTGGGCAGGAAAAGTAAGAAATGTATAAAAAATAAAATAATAATAATAATCTTTATGTGTTTCAAACGCAACTCAATGTGTACCAAAATGCTTTTACAGAAAATAAAATCCTTAAAACTATAAATATTTTAAATTCAATATAGAAGCAGCTTCCATAAATTAATTGTCAGGAAGGGCAAGTGAAAATAGGAAAGTTTTGAGTGCCAATTTAAAGCTTTCCACAGTCAGGCTCCCCCTTACCCGATGAGGTAGAGAATTCCACAGGGTAGGAGATGCATATGCAAATGCTCAAGCCCCAGAGATCTTCAAATGTACCCTGGGAATCTCCAGCAATCCCTCATCAGTGAAGTGGAGCAGTCAGAGGGGACAATAGGGACATAGAAGCTTTTGCAGGTAACTCAGATCATGTCCATGTAGGGCTTTTTAGGTCAGCAAGCTGACCTTGAAGGTGATCCACCACTGAACTGGCAGCCAGTGCAGCCCTCACAGCACAGCTTTGACATGGCTAGATCAAGAAAGTCCAGTCAACAGCCTGGCTGCAGTGCTTTGCACCAGCTGCATGTGGCGGATATCAACCCCTGGTGGCTCTAGGTACAGGGTGTTGCAGTAATCAAGTCGGGAGGTCACAAAGGCGTGACCCACTGTTGGAAGGTCACCGGGCAGAACCATGTGCTTTAGCTGGGTGATATTCCTCAGATGGAAAAATGAGGTCTTCATGACAGATGACACCTGAGATTTTAGAGTCAACCCCTCATCAAAAATAATGCCCAGTCTCCACACCCATTCAGGCCATCTGCTGGCTACCATCAAACAAAAGCCCAGAGACCTGCCCAGCCTAATACCCCTCTACCTGATGGCTCGGGTCCACCACCAAAACCTCAGTTTTGTCAGGATTCAGCTTCAACCAGCTGGCACTCATCCAGTCCTGGATCTCAGAGAGGCAGTTGTTAAACACTGAGACCGCATCATCCTGTTTGGATACAAAGGAGATGTATTGCTGAGTATCATCTGCATAGCAGTGAAAACTCAGACCATACCACCTTTCAATGTCTAATAACGGCAGCATATACACTGCAACTAACAGAGGCGAAAGTACAGAGCCCTGGGGCACCCCCACATGGCAGAGAGAATGTGACAGAGGAATAAATTCCCAACACTACTCTCTGATACCAACCAGTGAGTAAAGAATGAAACCATCTGAGGACTGTCCCCAACAGTGCACAGATTACCCACAGGGTTTCCAGCAATACACCATAATCCATGGTGTCAAATGTTACAGAGAAATCAAGGAGGACTAAGATGGAATGACTCCTCTGATCTCACACTATCAGGAAATCATTAAGCACCCAGACCAGGGCAGTCTCAGTGCTGTGCCTTTTCCTGAATCCTGACTGGAGAGGATTGTAGATGTCATGGATGGTGAGATGGTCATCCAGCTGCAGTGCAACCACCTTCTCAATTACCTTACCCACAAAGGGCAGGTTAGAGACAGGTCTGAAGTTGACGAGATAGTCAGGGTCGAGAGAAGATTTCTTAAGGAGCAGAGTCACCTCCTTCAGGGAGTCCAGAAACTTACCTGTCTCAGGCGAACACCAGACTATTTCTGCCAGGAGTGGGACGATGACCTCAATGCACCTCACAAGGAGGCAAATTGGGCCCAGGTCCAAACTACAGCAGGTCAGCTGCATACTCTGGATGATCCTCATGGCACCCCCAATCACCACCTGATCAAAAACCAACCAACCAAACCGAGGCTCTTCAACCTCCCACTGATCACTGCCCCAACACTTGGAATGGGCTATGCAGATCTCATACCTAATGTCGGCAACCTTATCTGCAAAGAAACAAGCAAACTCATCACACTTATCTTATGACAATGCTCTCCAAACTTGTAGACAGGCTGGATTACACAATCTGTCCACAGTTTGAAAGAGCTGAGCTGGTCAGTTCCATGCAGTGGTGATCTCCCCAGATGGGAACTCTTGTCTTCTTACGGGAGATCACTGATTGATAGTCCACATAATGGGACATCAATCTAAGTCTGTCAGCATCAAGGCCAGATTTCCGCCAGCAATGCTTCATCCTTTGCCCCTTTCTCCTCATCTCCCTCAAGATCCCATCAAACCAATGGGACCGAGGGTGAAGGGTGAGGAGGCAAACAGGAACATGAGCAATGGAATCCAGAACCACCACCACAGCCTTATTATAGGCTTGTAGTAGGTTGTCTGGACCTTTGCTTGCAGTCGGAAGTCCTGACAGATCCAGCACTGCCAACAGGCCATCTGGAGCCACACCCCTTAATGGGCGGTAATGGATCATCTCCAAAGGTGGAGGCTTATGGGGGGGGGGCTGGAAATTGAACCTGATAGTGTGATGGTCAGACCAACAGACTGGTTCCACCATCAAGTCAGAGGTCTTCATTCCCAGTAGGGAGACCAGGTCCAGAGAATGACCAGAATTATGGGTTGCAGAGGTAACTACCTGTGTGAAGCCAAATGAAAAATAATTAGTTGGAAGAAGTCCTGACCAAAGTTCGAGAGTTCGTCATCGATCCAGGCATTGAAGTCACACAAAACCATCACTCTGTGGGACTCCAACACCATGTCGACAACGAAGTCCATGACTTTCTTCAAAAATTGCTTCCTGTCCCCAGGTGGATGGTAAATGAGAAGAATTTTTCACCCCACACCTGCACTTAAGATACATTCAAAGGATCTGGTCTCCCCCACTGGCACTTCAATCAGGCCCAATTATGTTCTAAAACAAATGGCTATACCTCTGCCCCTATGATCCAACCTCGGGTGGTGTATCACTGAGAACCCAGCTGGAATAGCTGACTCAAGAAAAGGGCCAGCATTGTCATCCAGCCAGGTCTTGCTGATGCAAGCCAGATCCTATGACCCAATATGATAGGCAATTATTGCCGTCTTGTTTTTAATGGACCTGGCATTGCATAGCACCACCAGGGTGGGATGAGACTCAGAGGATGACAAGGTTAGCTGCCCACTCAAAGTGGAGCCCTTGGGTATGGGAACCAGACAAGAAGGACCCCTCTCCAGTCTCCATTTCACCCCAGGGTGTCTCCTCATCTTTATGAAACCAATCCTGCCACTCAACTATCCCCCAAGGTCCAGACCCCACCATGCCTCCTTACAATGATACTCACTGCCTGACAATGACCATATATGTCATCAAGCAGAGGAGGACAATTGAAGGGGCAGAGGCCACAGAGCTCTGAGGGGGAGTAGCGCCTGACTGGGAGAGCCACCTGCCAGCACATGATCTCCAGCCACCTAGAATAACCACCCTACAAATTATAATACCCAAAACCCTCCAATTTAAACCAATCTTAATAATAAACTAATCCCCCCTCTTCAAAATAAACTTAAAATCCCAACCAGTTTGGTCCTTGAAAGTCCAGGTTATAATAGTTGAAGGATCACAGTTGAAAAAAGGAAGTACGCCAAAACCTCCAAATCCAATCCCAGGGTAGGTGAGGCTCTCACCCTCACCGAGTCCATAAAGTCTAATACCAAAGTGCTCTCTGCACACTCCAACAACAACAGAATTAAACAGTCATGCAATAATTCACAGAAGCAGTCTCACTAGCTCCCCTTAGTCTGACAACCAGGACCTGCAACTGAGAGGGTGCCACCAGTTTAATGCCCAGAGAGCGAATGTCAAGAATCTTCAAATCCACTGCTGATCTTCCTCCTCACACCAACCTCTACAACCTCCAAGCCAAATAAATACTTCCTGGGGGCTACAATCCCAGATCCACAAACCAAGCAAATCCAGGGACCCCCAGATGAAGACCAGTCAGCACCCACCTAGGGAAAACCCCAAGGACTCTCGGGATCACACTGCCCACAAGCCGGCACCCCACCCCGATGTCCCACCTGGCTATGGTCAACTGTGACAATCACCCTCAGTTCAGTGCCTTGACCCAGAAATCAGGAGGTTCTGCTAACTACTGTCCCCAGAAGAATAACCAGCAACATGCTCATGCCTACACAGGCCACCCAATTAGGGGTGATCCAGACACCCAGCCATCTTCCAACAGCTATTGTCCCCTTCACCTGACACACCTGCTGGGGGAACTGACCCACTAGAGGTCACCCCTGACACTGTCCCATGAGCGAACCCACAAGGCCCAACACTTACCAGTCACCATCCTCAAGACAGGGACAAACAGCATATATTCCAAGCCACAGGTGGTGTACAAGCCAATTCAAAGACAGCTTGATTTATTCATGCTCCCACCACACCAGCAATCAGTCTTTTAAAGGACTCTGCAGGTAATCCACTCAACTCCTGTTCTCCTTAAGGCAGCTTTTCCCCTCTTCGCTTATGCGGCTCCAAACCAACTTTGAATCAAGGCAGTAGGCTTCAGCGGCTCCCCAACAGGTCTCCGTGGTCTCCACCACCAGTCAGGAGGCAGTCAAACAGCAGACATGGCCTTTTGGTGCAGCCTGCCATAATAAAGTGAAAAAAAAGACCAAATAGCTAATAAAGCTAGATAGGATCACAGCATAAGTGATCTACAGAAAGCAAATATAAAAATATCTGTTAGCAATGTGCGTGCAAGCTAACAGTTTGGCATTTCCACAAAATGTTACAAATGGTAGTGAAACAGACCAAACGGGGGTTCGATTTTAAAAACCCCGCAAAAACGCTTTAATTCACTGGTCTACCTCACTTCAGACCCTAACTGGACTGACTGGACTAATTTTAACTAACAAAATAAATTAAAACAAGACAAAACAAATAAAATAAAATAGAACAATACAAAGTGGCTAAGCTAGTGGCTCATGCAGCTCACACTCAGCTGCCATCTTGCCTTCATTTAGTTGTTTGAGTGTTTGTGTGTGGGGGTGGCTAGGGGGTGTAGACACAGACACCAACCTCCTCTAATAGGTTTTCATTAAAGATATCCACTCAAAGACAATGACAGAAACTACTTTTTTATTATTCTCTACTGATCATATTTTTAATGTATTTTTTATGTATACATTGCATGTATATTTTTTTAATAAACTTCATTACCAGGGGGCCCATTTTATAAGTGCAATAAGACACTCCAAGGTGTGGGTTATGGCCTGATAAGAGCACTTCCTAGGTGCTAAAAGGCACTCAGTGCCTCATAAGCCACCTAGGCATCCTCTTATAAGGCCATAACCCACACCTCATTGTGTCTTATTGCTAATATATATATATATATATGTATATATATATATATATATATATATTTGCAGTCCTTAAGGAGTAAGTGACCATCGCTGTTTGCAACAGTTGGTGTAATGTTGTAATGTTGGTCACCCTTTTTGTTTCAGGTGCATTTCTGTTCACTCTTTTTCTTCAGTGAAAAATTTATTTTGTTTGCCATCCTTGAGGGAGTAAGTGGCCATTGCTGTTTGTGATGGTCACTGTAATGTTGGTCGCCCTTTTTGTTGCGGGTGCATTTCTGTTTGTTCTTTTTGTTCGGCAAGATTAAAAACTTGCATTTATCACATAAAGCCATATAGTGCCTCATGTATTTTGAGAGGGGGGGTGTCACGTCTCAGACTCTGTGTTGCCCATCTCTGTGACTGAAGTACTACTAGGTCATAGTGACGTACAGATTTGTGAAGGGTGGGGGGTCACGTCTTTCTGTAGTAGTTTTAGGAATTTTCAGTGTTATTGAATCTTCTGTTTGATACAATTTAATTTTTGGATGTAAGGCTGTACATGATTCTTCTGTTTCATGTTACTTAGTCAGGAATTATGCCACTCAATTTTTTGCTGCAGCCCTGTTCGTGGAATCTTGTTTCATGTCACTTCACAGATTCACAGATTTGCAGAAACTTGACAGCAGAAAAGGACCACACCGGACCATCTAGTCTGCCCTTATATGCACTTCTCCCCTCCCCCCCACATAGTTATGATCCTCACAAATCATGCCACTTAATTTTTGGGTGCAACCGTGTTTTTTAACTGAATCTTCTATTTCATGCCCTTGTTTAAGTAAGTCATTTGTCAGTGTCTTCCTGTAGCAATTTCCATGATTTTCAGTGTTATTGAATCTTCTGCTTGATATCATTTAATTTTTGGGTGCAACCCTGTACATGAATCTTCTGTTTCACATCACTTAGTCATGAATCATGCCATTTAATTTTGGGCTGCAACCCTGTGCATGGAATCTCCTGTTTCAAGTCACTTAGTCATGATCCTCATGAATCATGCCACTTAATTTTTGGGTGCAACCCTGTTTGTTTACTGAATCTTCTGTTTCCCGTCCATGTTTAAGTAAGCCATTTTGTCAGTATCTTTCTGTCACACTTTTAGTGATGTTCAGTGTTATTGAATCTTCTGTTTGACACCACTTAATTTTTGGGTGCAACCCTGTACATGAATCTTCTGTTTCACGTTACTTAGTCATGAATCACGCCACTTAATTTGTGGGAACACTGCCCTGACCTCCTTGTTCAGTGACTCATTATTGCAGTATTGGTGACTGTTATATATCTAATTTTTATTTGTAACAATCACACAGGAGTGCGGTGTACAAATTTTATGGAACACATACAGACAGAGGTGAGAAAGAAGTAAGTGCCTCTTTCTCACTTCTGTCTGTATCTTTTTTTTATTTTTGTTGGCTACTCGCTGACCAAATGACACAAAAATACAGACACAGCTTTTTTTTTATAAAAAAGGTTACATTCAATTTTTTTAACAGAGGGATGTAAAAGAATAATACTGATGCATTATTCATACACAAATAAACTAAAATAGGTCTAAAATTCATCAGAGTAAATCAGAAACGTTTGGAAAAACATCAGTGTCAGAATCAGAACAGGGTCACAGCTGATCCGTCCCATCCCTATTTTTAACATTTACAAATGTTCCCTCACTTTTGTGTGTTGTTCACTGATCTGTAGATGTTTAAGCCTTTTGTTAGGCTTTAAAGTTATGTGACTAAACATATACCATAAAGGTCATGCAAGGTTTGCATCCCAGTGTGATATTTTTTTATGACGTGGCTAACAAAGCAAAGTTGGGTACACTGATATGAAGAACACTGATTAAAAAAATCTGTTTGTGGCATGCAAAAGTTTTGTGAAACTAGTGTTAGAGACTTCTTTGTTTGCATTAGTGATAGACTCATTGCAAATACACAGTGCAATATAGCAGGAGTCACTGCAAACAGGAAGCTATGACTTAATGGCTTTGTGTTTGATTTTTGTTGGTATGGTTTGTTACTATTCAAATATACATAATTTATAATGCCACACTTGTACTTCAGTGCTCATTGCCTCATTTCACAGTTAACGAAGCTCAAGACACACATATGAAGGTCTTACAGTTGTAGGCTTGCACATGTACCCCCTCCATAGCCACCCCCCCAGTCAGCACCCACCACCCCACCCCACCACAACACCCACATACCCTCACTCTCCTGTAGAGGTCCCACACCACAAAACCACTCTGTGACTAGAGAGACGTCCTTCTCTGGAACTATGACTGCAATATGAAATGGTAAGGTAAGTCTGTTTTGCATTTTTTACTCATAACCTTTTTATTTTCAATATTTTTACACCAAATTTTCCACATGGAATTTTTGGGACCCCATCTCATGAACAAGACAGTTGAAATTTTTCAAGTACATGACAAAAGGTGATTTTGCAGTCACTGCATAAAATTATCTTTTGACTGGGATCTGAAAATGCTCACCTACTGAGTTTATGAGGTGGGGTCATAAGACTATGTTGAAAATTTGGTGTGAAAAATGATAACATGACTAAGTTATGAGTTAACTCCCCAGGTGCTGAAGGCAATCAATGCAGGTGCCTTATGTCTCATTATGCACCTGGGGCATGCTTTTACCGGGCAACAACCCACACCCTGTTGTGTCTCATTGCTTACTGAACATAGCACTACTACCTTACCATCTATTGTGAAGATAGTAGTGCTATCTTGTAAGTCAAAAGGTTACACTAAAACAATTGAATACTGTACCAATCAGAGAGCAACTTTAACAATGCTGAAGACATCACAATAGCCATGTGTAACACTGAAGCCAGCAGATGTGGGATGTTTAAAGGTGCCCAGTCTAAATTTTGCACTTTTTCCTTTAGTCTTTCTATCACAAAACCATCTAAACACCTGAGGCAGGATTCACAAAGCTTTTCCCAGGCACAAAACTAGTTTGCCTGTGGCAAACTGGGCTTTGTGAATAGCTGGTATTTACAAAGGGGAGGGGGCAGTAATACAAATGAGTGGGAGGGGACCTGCATATCCCTGCAATCCCATTCACAAACATTTGCTCCACGCAATGGCCATTCACAAAGGTCATTCCATGGAGCAAATTACTGCTTGGAAAAACCTGGCAGTACTCCCTGCAGATCCCAGAGGGTTGCAGAGGTACTGCAGCCCCCTTGTCCCTGTCAGAAGAAAACTGAAGTCCACCCCCTGCCCAGTCCCACTTCCAGTATCAGTAAATAAAAAGTAAATGATCCCTGGTTTCTGTAGTAGGGTAGTCCCTCCTCCAACCCCGATCTGATCCAGGTAGCATACAAATAAATGTAATAGTGCCCTTTCCCTTCCCTGGTCTGATCCCCAGTAGCATGAAAATAAATGTAATAGCACACCAACCCCTCCCTGATCTGATTCCCAGTAGTATAAAAAGAAATGCAATAGAGCCCCATCCCCCCCCCTTCTGATCATGGGTCAATGTACAGAAAAGATTCCTCAGTTTCCAATAGTGCTCTGAACCCATCCCTGGTCTGATCCCCTGTAAGAGTTCACAATACAGAAATCCCTGTTTTCCATAGTGTAGTGGTCCTCTCACCCCCACCCACTCTGGTAACTATCCCATCCTGCTCCCCATCCCAGCAGGGCCCCCAGGTTGGGGAGCATCACAGCCCTCCTCCCACCTCCACAGCTGCCCACAGATGGAACTGTCAATGAATGGCAGCCTATAGGATTCCCTGAAAGCCCATTGGTTGACACTGTTGACCAATGGGCTTTCAGTGGGTACTGGAAGCTGTCATTCACAAAGTTGTACAATGACGAAGGACCGTTATCTTTTATTCAGGGTACAAAAATAGATGTTGCAGGACAGTTTTCCAATTTGAAGGATCCTATAATACATCTAATTTGGGACACAAGGGTTGGGCTTCTCAGTGTCCCACGCTGCTGGGAGGGTCTTGAACATTCCAATACAGAGGATTGTGCCCCTGTGATGTTAGCTACCATACACAACAATGGGCTTGTATGTGGGTGGGGGGAAATGATGAGAGGAATAAGGACAAACCAACACTGGGGGTTAGCATCCCGGTGTTAGCTGATAAGAAAAACAGTAATGTAAAACAATGGTGCGGTGATTGGATAGTGGAGGTGTACCACAAGACACAAGGAAAAGACAATTTAAATATGGGGATGGTGACTGGAGGGTGGGGGTCTCACTAGACACAAGGGAAAGATCAATTAAACACAGGAAGGCAACTGAGGGTGGGAAGGCACTAGCCAGCAGGGAAACACAAACAAACTGACAGGGATGGCATCAAAGGGTGTGGGGTGCTACTAGACACCAGGAAAACACAAAAAAATCAAGGATGGCAACCGGAGGTTTGGGGGAAACCACTAGACAGAGGGGAAAGATGTCCTGTTGTGTATTTCATTATGTGTACCATATACTGTGGTGTGTTTGTATAGCATTATGGTGTTTCGTATATTGTACAATATACAAAACACCATAACACTATATGAATGCAGGAGAGTATATGATACAACACACACATAATGAAATACAACAACAGTACATCACACATTCATAAAAATTCAGCTATCTATAGAACGTTTAATTTTTACAGTGCACATTCGCAAGGATGAAACAATATTTTATAAATTATTTAAAAACTACTTGACTATGATACATCAAAACCATAAAAGCATATACCTTGGGCCAAACTCTATTAAACCTGGAAGTTTCAGATTTCAAATCCTCATATTTTTTCAGTTATTGGGGAACAAAAAAAATCTTAAAACTGAGACTTTCACATTGTTTGCACCTCTGTAACTTTTCCCACACTAAAGTAATGTATATGAAATTTTCAGCATCAAGAGATCATTGCTCACACACTTATCTTTCCAAATTTAATGTAAATCAGAGTAACAGGGGCAAAGTTATTAAGGTTCCAAACTTGGGGGTTAACATTAAAGTGCTTACTCAACCCTACTGTACAGGTGTGACCGTGTCTGTATAAGATATTTACAGTTAGTAGAAGCTGCTTAATCGTGATGACCTGGTGGCAGGCTTTTTGTCCCGATTAAGCTGCTGTCCTGAATATCAGAAGTGCATTAATTTATATGGCAGTAGGTAGATGCAGTCACACAAAGGCATTGGCAAGGAATGGAAACATGTAAAAATATGGAATAGTGGCAGATTTTACATTTCTATTTTTTTTTGAACTGTCAGAAGGTTCTGTCATTGGCTACCATGTGATAGAGAGTGAGAGAGATAGAGAGAGAGAGAGAGAGAGAATGTAAAATAAGATTAAAAAATATAACATAATAACATAATGAAAAAAAGAAATAGAACATCCCTATGATACAATATATTCTAACTTAGTAATAACAATTCATGCTATAAATAAACATATATTCTTTATATGTCAATACAGCATTGCCTTTTTTGAATCGAATTATTACGGTGCCAACGTTGTATCAAAGGCCAGTTATTTTTTTACATTATGCAGGAACAAGGTCTCAGGAATTGCATTCCAACTCAACACCCCTCTATAATATATAGATTGTCATCCAATATACAAATTATATCTAGGCAGCTCCAAGCTGGGCACTTGACAATTTCTCAAAGAGGCCAATTTATCCCTATAAATCAAATTTTCTACAACATACATAGGATACTTCCTCTGCAGTCCTTTATAAACAAAGGCTAATAAATGTTCTTGGTTACACTCATAGAGCATTTGCCACCTTAACTGATCATAAAGCAAACATCTATGGGTTAATCTGGGGGCCCCTAGGACAAATCTGGCTAGGTTGTTATAACTTGGTTCCAGCTTCTTTAAGTCCTACTTTCTCCCACATGAGTAAAATATGTCTCCATAATCAATCATGAGGATAATCATCATGTTCACTACTTTTTTCTTATTTACATGCTCATTAATGATCTAACCCTATAAAAAGCCCCTATTCTTTTATTTACACTCTTTGTCAAATTATCAGTATGTTTGTCCCAACATAGTGAGCTATCAATCCAAAGACCCAAATATTTATACATGTGTGTCTGCTGGATCGGGGTTCCCCCATGGGCAACCAATCCCAGCGCCATGCTCTCCAACCTACCACTTTTTCGATGTATCAACATGGTCTGTGTTTTCTTTACATTCAGAGCCAGCCTACTATCTCTTAAAAAGCTCTGTAAATCATCAAAGGCTAACTGAAGCCTGTTTTGTAACACCTTAATAGATTCTTGTGATGTATAAATAATAGTATCATCGGCATAAAGATGGTACTTCATTTCAGGGTCCAGAAAAGACAGGCTGTAACATATATGTTGAACAGCAATGGCACTAGGATGGAGCCCTGAGGAACCCCCGATCCAACAGGCAAAAAACATGACTCCCAACCTCCCAATGAAACCTTTTAACTCCTATTCATCAAATATGATTCCAACCACTTACCACTCAAACCTACCACCCCAAGGGATGTTGCCCTGGACAGAAGGACACAGTGGTCCAAAGAATCAAACGCTTTGGATGTGTGGGTGAAACATGATGAAGCACAGGATGCAAAAAGTATTTTTTTTAACCAGTGAGTGAGAGATTTTACTTGGTGAGAGAGACTGTCATATCTAGAGACACAGAAAGACTGTGTGCAGGTGAGAGAGTCTGTCACTGGTAGATGCAGGACACAGTTTCTGATCGCAGAAAGTCGTCATCAGCTAACTGGTGACAGAGACTGTCTGTACTGTTCTGTTTTTTTTTACCTAGTGAGTGAGAGATTTTACTGGGTGAGAGACACTGTCATCCCTGGACACACAGAAAGACTGGGTGTGGGTGAGAGAGACTGTCACAGGTAGACGCATGATGCAGTTTCCAGTAGAAGAAAGCAGTCATTGGCTAGTGGGTGACAGAGACTGTCTGTATTGTTCTGCTTTTTTTATGGCTGAAGTAGGCAGAGCCTGCAGATGTTTTGCATGTACAAAAGGAGTGATGTCAAGTTTTCTGTCTGTGGAACTGACTGAAAGTGTAAATAGTCTCTTCCACCTTACCCTCCTCCAAGCAGTGTTTTCCGTCCTCAAATAAATATGCTTTCATGTTAGTCAATGGTTGCAGGGTACTATTTTCTTTCTTAAACGGGTGGTACAAGAACTGGAACTTGAGTAGTGGGAGGCAGCATTAGTTTTTTTTTGGGGGGGGGGAGTAAGATCCACCCCTGCCTCCACCTGAGAAGCTCCTAAAGATCCACCCAAACTTTTTTATGATTCATATGGGAAGGGCATGAGATGGCTCTGTCATGCGGTAACAAGACACACTAGTTTGGAACCTGTATCAACCAACAGAACAAGTCTGTGCAGTGGAGAACAGAATATACTTAATGCTGTTATTAAGGACTAGGAGAACAGAAGCTATTTAATGCCTTCAAATTGACTTAAAACTCCTTTGGGGCAAATGATTATCAGAGCCACCTGTGGACTCAGAAGGAGACCTAGACACACATTCTAATTTACAGTAAGAGCCACATGTTTTTCTTAAACATTTTGTATGTGTATAGTTTATATATGATTTGTCTTCAGTAGTTTCAAAACTTTGAAAGCATTGGTGTTAGTAATGCTTTTAGAAATACATGTTTTAATTGTCTTTACAATTAAACATGCAGTTTCATGTCAGGGCACATTTTTGGGGGAGGGGTTCAAATTATTTTAAGCATGGACTCAGTACTTGGTGAACACAAACTGATGATAAAGTGTGTTTTTTCTTTTAAGTTTGAGATGTATTAGAAAACATTGAACAAGAAAACAATTGGTGATTTTTAAAGCTATTCTGATCAGAGCTGACATTAAAACAATCTTAACTGTATTTTTTATTTTATTTTATCATGGATACTAGAAAGAGGATGTCAACATTTACTCCATGAAACCTGTTATTCATGCTTTTTTTTATTGCATCTTGTCCCAGGCAATCTTCCCAGAATGCAGTTTGTCAGGGCACATTTTTCATTAAGCATTGGTGATAGTAATGCATTTAGAAATAACATTTTTAATTGTCTTTACAGTTAAACATGCAGTTTTATGTCAGGGCACATTTTTGGGGGAGAGGTTCAAATTATTTTAATCATGGGCACAGTACTTGGTAAACAGACTATGATGATAAAGTGTATTTTTTCTTTCAAGTTTGAGAAGTATGTATTATATACAAGTGTAACTGTATTGTAAATGGGACTGGGGAATGAATAATGGTTAAGTAGGCAGGTAGGGTAAGGAGGCAGTATAACATAGTGGTTTAAGGCTCTGAGCTACAAACCTGGAGACCTGGGTTTGAATCCCACAACCCTCACTTGCATACTGTGTGACCCTGAACTAATCACTTAACTTTCTTGTGCTCCCAGGTCACATCTGTAAACAAGCATTCAGCTTAGTGTGTCTTTCCTGTTAAATAAAAGTGCATAGAATTATTTTTTTTAATATAGTTGAGTTAATATGTGGCAAGTAGGTAGGGGATGGTATTTTGAATGTGGCAGTAGGATTTAGCATGTGCACTGCTTTAAAATAATTTTACAACAGCAGAGCTGTGTAACTGTTCTTATCCAGTGAGCATAAATGGCAACAGTCACACAGTTATTTCAGCTACACATTTGATTCCATATTACAATGGTTCACTGCACTACACATTTAGTGTATCACACATTTTCAAGTAATGAAACAAATATTCTCCAAACTAAATAACTCACACATACATATTTGTACTTTATTAAAAAGATACTCCACATTTGTAACAACAAACAAACAAAAAATAAGTAAATAAATGAAAAGGGAGGAGGAACGGGGGGACATGATTGAAACCTTTAAGTACATGAAAGGAATAAACAAGACAGATACAGAGGGGCTGTTCAAAGTAAGGGAGGGGAGGGACACCAGGGACCATGATATGAGATTGGAGGGAGGAAGGTTCAAGAGGGAGATGAGGAGACACTTTTTTACAGAGAGGGTGGTGGCTGGGTGGAATTCATTACCTGCAAAAGTGGTATCCAGTAGAACAGTGGACTGATTCAAAAGGGGATGGGACAGAACAAGGGGGAGGGTCAATGAAGGGGAAGGGTGGAAGGGAGGGGCAGCTGCAGAATGAGGGGTGCTAGCTGCACATTCAAGCAGACTTGATAGACCTCTATGCCTTTATCTGTTGGCAAATTTTGTATGTTCGTAAAAGCATGTCACAGAGCAAATCAGACCTAACTCCCAGTTCCTTCTAGTAGAAAGATGGTACCTACATTTACAGTTTAGCAAATACTTGAAAGCTGAGTAGGTGTTCTGTAAGAAAATAGCTACAGTCTTTACTATTACAGCATTGATGATTTGGG
Source organism: Neoceratodus forsteri (assembly GCA_016271365.2). Classification (NCBI taxonomy): domain Eukaryota; kingdom Metazoa; phylum Chordata; order Ceratodontiformes; family Ceratodontidae; genus Neoceratodus; species Neoceratodus forsteri. Next base: position 653,049,831 of record CM057458.1, read on the forward strand.
ACAATTTCTGTGCTTTTTATTGTTGTGAGTAGTTTAATGAAATAACATTTTAAAATGAAAACAATACTGCTAAGCTAAACCTGAAACACACCGAAAACACAAGTAATGAATTAGAGCTATTTAGCAGCTGTTTTCTTACAGAAATCCAGTCTTGATAAATTAGTTTTTTTAGCAGTTGTATAAGATTTATGTCTCTCTGAAATAAGAGTGCATATCATAGAAATGAAAGGGTTTCTGTTAATGTTGTTTGCATGAGAAGTAGGCGTGACAAAGGCATGCAAGAGTGAAGTCTAAATTGTTTCTTGTCCATTCTGGGATCTGAAGTTTAACAGTAATGTGTGAAGAGAATAAAGTCATGTGTTTTTTTTTTGCATTTGAATAGATTTAGTGCTTTGAAAGTTAAAAGATATAAATATTTATAAAATGGCAAGAAAAAAACCTCTAGAAATCTCATTGGCCAAGAGAGATCAGCTGACCATACATTAAATCTCTATATACACACAGTCATCCTGGTCCTAAACAACACCACACAATGAGCAAATCAGTCCTCCTACAACCAGAACTATCTTCCATCAGTCTCCCTACAACCAGAATTGATCTTACACCATAAACATGGCTGCTACCTTTACACTGTAGAAACCTTCAATTAGGCCCTAAAAATAAAACTACCTTAAATATAAAATAAAACAAATGAATTAAATGTTGTTTATCAGATCATCACACTCTCCTTACACACATAAACAAATTAGAAACATTAAATATTGTTTATAGTTTTCATTACAACTGTTTGTTAACAGCGAAAAATCCCCCTTCTAGCTTTACCTGCTCGTCAGGGAAATCTCTTCTGCTTTCCCTGACAGTGAGATAACTGAGTCTCTGGCTTTAAACAGGCCTTTGTTGTCTGTGCGTACAGTATGTTAGTGGAGGAACATTCTGCTAGTAGAACTGAGCAGAATTTTGAATCCCTGTATTCCATGGTAAACATTCCATGATAAACAATCCATTTCTTGAATGTGGTGAAACATAGAGAAAACAAAACCAGAATGAAGAAAGTAAGCAATAATACTATATAAACAAAGAAAAATGGTGGTAAATGTCTCATCCTGCTGTTTATCTTTTAGGACAGAGCAAGCAGTTCATAATGCTGTCAGTGAGTGTGGCAGTTTTGAACCATGTTCAAGCTTGCAGCACCGGGGAACTGAGAAGCCTCTGTTTTGGCTTCCATTTAGTTTTGTCTACAGAGTGAGGAGAATGAAATAAAATAAGGGGGCTATGTGTCATACTTAGAATGTGGAAAACAGCATTTGTGAATTGTTGTGGATGGCAGGGGAATATGAAGCTTAAGTGGGCAGGGAGGCACACACTGTATAACATTACTTTAATCTAGCACCAATAGGTGGAAGGACTATGTTATGTTAAAAACAAAGATTGACTTATATTTTTACTTATTTAAAAATGAGTTTCAGAATAAAAAACTGCTTCTAAAAATAAAGGGCCATTTTATAAGTGGAATAAGACACTCCGGGGTTGTGCATTACGGTGTGGTAACCGCACTCCTAGGGACGATCGGCACTCAACCTTCGACCTTGTGCCTAATTACCCCCCTAGGAGTGTGGTTATCACACTGTAATGCACACTCCATCATGTCTTATTGCTTACATGTACCTAGTGTCATAGGCACCTGAAGAGAAAGAAGACACTACTAAAATAAATGCTGTTCTGATATTTTATTTATTTATTTGTGAGATTTTAAGTGTAGTTTTGCCGGTCACAGACACATCAACAGTTAAGTTTAGCAGATACCTGAGAGCTAGCTAACTGGGGTTTCTGTAAGACAACAGCTACTAAATAGCTCAAATTCACTATTTTTTATTTTCTATGTGCATCAGGTCTAGCTAGCAGGAGTGTTTTAATTTTAAAAGTTTTAATTTGTTAAAACTATACACAACCATAAAAGTATAGAAACTGCCCAGATCATCAATGCTATAATTAGTAAAGACTCTAGTTGTTTTCTTACAGAAATCCCACTCAGTTAGATTTCAAGCATTTGCTAAACTCTAAATGTAGGTATCAGTATTCTATTAGCAGTTAGTGCTAATTTTCCTCTGTGACAAGATTTTCAATTTTTTTTTGTGGGGGCTGTGTGATTCAAACTTAGATCTCCAGATTTGCAGTGAAGAGCCTTAAACCACTGTGCTATACTGCCTCCCTAGATATGGCAGTCATCTGTTTTATGGTTCATGATGTTGGTGTGGTAAGCATACCAACATACAAAACTACCAGCAGAGTAGGTCTAGTGGGCTTTTGTGTCTGCTTGTTTTGTCAGTCCCCACCCTGGGAGCTGACCTTGCTGCCTCCTCCACCCTCTCAGGCTTCTCCTTCCCAGTCCAGGGGAGAGTTAGCTAACTGGAGTTTCTGTAAGACAACAGCTACTAAATAGCTGTAATTCATTATTTTTATTTTCTATGTGTGTCAGGTCTAGCTAGCAGGAGTGTTTCAATTTTAAAACTTTTAATTTTATCAAACTATACACAACCACAAAAGCATAGAAACTGCCCAGATCATCAGTGCTATAATTACTAAAAAATCTAGTTGTTTTCTTACAGAAACCCCACTCAGTTAGATTTCAAGTATTTGCTAAGCTATAAATGTAGGCATCAGCATTCTATGAGCAGTTCATGCTGATTTGCTCTGTAAGAAAATTGTCATTTTTTTTTGTGGGGGCTGTGGGATTTAAACCCAGATCTCCAGATTTGCAATTAATAGCCTTAAACCACTGTACTATACTGCCTCCCTAGTTATGGCAGTCATCTGTTTTATGGTTCATGATGTTGGTGTAGTAAGCATACCACCATACTAACATACAAAAATGCCAGCAGAATCGGCCTAGTGGGCTTTCATGTCTGCTTGTTTGGTCAGTCCCCACCCTGGGAGCTGACCTTGCTGCCCTCCTGCCCTCTTGGGCTTCTCCCTTCCCAGTCCAGGATATTCTCACTTCATTGGACTTTGCTTCCACAACCCTTCTCCTGTAGCAGTCCCATCCTCTCTTGAACCCCTCCACAGTCTCTGCCTCCACCAGTCCCAAGGGCAGTGCATTCCATGGTTCTACCACCCTTTCACTGAAGCAGCACCTCCTCCTTTCTCCCCTGAGTATCCCTCCTCCAGCTTCCACCCATGCACTCTAGTTGCCCCCCTCCTTCCTTTGGAGCACCGTGACTTTGCCACCCCTATTTACTCCCTTCATGTACTTGAAGACCTCTATCATGTCCCCCCATCCCTTCTCTCTTTCAACGTGTATATATTGAGCTCTTTGAGACTCTCCCCTTAGGTCCTTTCCCCCAAGCCCCAGATAATTTTGGTTGCCTTTCTCTGGACCTCTCCAGGAGTTCAATGTCCCTCTTTAAGTCTGGCCTCCAAAACTGCATGCAGTACTAGAGGTGTGGCCTCACCAAGCAGTTATACAAATGGAGTATCACTTCCCTCCTTCTGGGGTAATCCCCCTAGTGATGCATCTCAGCATCATGGTCTAGGCCGCTGCCCTCCTATAAGTCTCTGAGTTGTTCATCTTGATATCCACCACCACCCCCAAGTCCCTCTCAGCCATACAGCCATAGCAGCAGTACATTGCATGGCAGATATAAAATGTCAATAAGCAGGTCATGCAACATATGTGCTGAGCAATTACTGAAGCAAGAAATGCATAGTTGTCATTTTTTGCATCCTGTTCAAAATGTGTTTTTGCACCTGTGATGCCAAATGGCACAGTCGCTGTGCAACAACTCCTTTCAGCTAATGAACTGATAGTGCCACTGTTCATGCAGTGGAGTCACAAAAAGCCCATGCTGAAAACTTGGAGTGAAAATACCAAGAAACACTCAGGGCATTAGGGGTTTCTGACCATAACGTCTTGCACTGTAGGGACTGACAGGCATTGGGGTGTGACTTGGGATTGCCAACAGTAACGCTCACACCTTTCCACCCCCATCCCCACCCTGCAGCCAGTGACAGATATTGAGGTGTGCCTTTGACTCTTAAGCCCCAAAGTTAACTATTCTCTTATACTGTACCTATTTCAGCATATTTCTGTATGGAATGGGGTGAGTGTAAAGTTTGAAAACCCCAAGACTTGACTCTTGTCTGTGTCTGCAGGCTAGAGTGAGGTGAAATGGTGAGAGCGTTATGGCCAATGACCCAAAGGCACACCCCAATGCCTGTTCATGTAAGCGAGGTGGGGGTGAGGTTGGTGTCACTTCAATACTTCACTGTCATTCCTATTCTGCCTGCCTGTCTATGGCTCTCACTCTCTGTCTATATGTCTATGTAATTATCTATCTTTCTATTAATTGTACTGTATGTATCGCTATTTTTACCTATTTCTAAAACAAACCTGCATATCACATTTGCCTGCAGTCTGGGCATAAACTTATGAAACTGTGCATATTTGTACTCCACTTCTGTGTAGACCTCATACTTTCCTAATATTCCCATTATCACATGCATAACTACCTTGCCTTTATCAAAAGTTCCCCCCTCTGAAAGTTAATAGCACATTTTCTCTAACAGTCCATCATCATTACACCTGACTTCCTGACATCAACACATTGCTTAAATATAACCTACATCACCTCATGGACAAAAACCCTGTTTCTCTTTAAAAAAAAATAAAAACAAATGTGTAAATAATCCCAAGGCTGAATACATGCCAGCCATTACTTTTTCATGTACTGCCACCTTCTGTACTATCATGGTGATTCGCATACGTTTCCCTTGATGCTTTGCATTATTGGGATATGTGCAATTGTGTTTTCTTTAAAATTCATCTGTCTGGCCAATATCATCTGGGATAACACATACATCAGTGGCATTTGCTCTGGGGTTCTTTTGTAAGCTTCCCATTCTTTCCATTAAAATGTATACTTCCATATAGTTTCCTAATAATGTGTATGCCTTCCTTAGAACAGAACCTAAAACAAATCTTACTACTTACAAATCATTGTGTTGTTTCTCCATACCTCCTTAACAATTTCACACAAATTCATTAACTTCATTATGCAGCCATGGTGGATCTGATCAGAATTTGTTTACCTGGTCAATGAGGCTAAAACAATGCAGTATACGGGTGGATGGAGGACACTAGCAGAGAAGGCAGGAGAGGAAGAGAAACTAGGGGAACAGATTCACACCTACTGAGGTGTGAAAAAGGGATTAGCAAAGTGTTAAAAGGGATTGGAGAAGGACTTGTCTGGTCAAATCCAGGCTTGATCATCCCAACGAAACAGCTTGGAGCAGCAGGGACATCCCTTTTAAGCAGTTGGGGCTTCCATGGAGTAATATAGCTATTTAATTGGCTCCTGGTGAGATGTCCCAGTATGGAGGTCCTGATTATCTGTGTCCCGATTAAGTGGCTTGTGCTATATCTAGAGAGATAGATAGATAGGTAGATAGATAGATAGATAGACAGATAGAAAGAAAGCTAGAAAGATAGACAGACAGATAGAGAAAGAGAGAGAGAGATAGGATGGAAATGTTTCCCCATAAACAAGGCCATCAATTATTTCCCTGTATACCTGTGATTTATCTATCAATTACAAGTATATACCTGTACTAATTAAACAATTATAGCTACACATCTGCACTAATTAAAGCTATATACATACGCTAATACAAAGTATATACCTACAGTATGTGACACTCAGACAGCTGATTCTGATTAATCTATGATTTTTGTAATACAAAAATGTGTTATTGAATGTCTCTCAGGAGAGATGCTGACAGTCTGTGGAATGACCCCCCCCCCAGGTTTTGGCTACAAGGTGTTACCTGGAAGGCCAAGAGATAATTACAGGCTAGAAGAGACTAAATTAAGCATCTCCTGTTCATCTATCATATTTGTGTCTTGCCAGCTGCTAAAATGGGAAATCATAAACTTTTATAATGGTTAGGGGAAGAAGGGTTATGGCGCCTTAGTGTGAAGTCATAAATGTTTCTTTGATGTCTGTGAAGAACAGGAAGACACTCTACAACAAAGGGTCATAGAAGGAAATGAGTTGTGCTGAGGTCACAGAATTTAATACTTTGATAAGACATCTTGTTTTGCATAGATATATTTTTTATATTCTGACAGGAAGGAGCTAGGTGACCTCACGGAAAGAGGTTGGCAAAGCAAGTTTTTAAACAGTATTCTGTTTTCCATTTACACACAAATGTTTGGACTCTGAAAGCTACAACATGCTAGCAGCACTTTAAGAGATACATTAGATAGTCTAATTGTCTGGTGGTAGGAAACCGCACTTTTAAAATCTTGTTTTTTTTAAGTGATTGTATGTTTTTGTGATATATGGTTCTGTGTTTTACATTTTACATTCTTATCTTTTTTTAAGTAAACATCTCATTTTTAAATAGACTACTTGTGTCTTCCAAGTCCTTCTGTTTTTGCCTGTGATGCGTGGATGGTTAAGAGTGTGACAACACTGTGCATGAGCTTATATGGTAATACCAAACTGGGAACAGGTAAGAGTTATCTGAGGTCTTTATTAGAGTTTTTAAGGGTTCATTTTGTACACCTGGTTAGGTGCCCATAGGCAAAAGATATCTGCCCCCAAGAGCAGAATTATCTGAGCCTGTACATTGGGTATGCTAACAAGAGGTTCACAGTTTGAATCCCTCCAGAACTGAGACCAAAGGTTGATTTGAACCCACAAAACAGACAGGAGGGTTACCCCATTTCTGTTTCCTGCTCACAATACTACGCTCAGAGGCTGGTACTGTGGGAGCAGAGGGTCTGACCCACTGAGTGGTTTTGTGACAGATTGGTTGGCAGTGGTGTGAAAAATGTTTGTATTACAAGCTCTGATTGTTCAGTGTGTCAGCTTAAGCCTGTCAGCTCACTTGCAAAGAAAGAAGAAGGCGGTGAATTATTTTTTAAAAGGAGATAGAACTATATCACTTGGCATACAGTCAAGTTCCTACCCATTTTATTTTTTTTCTAAAGTGCAAGTCAGAGTAGCCATAGTTAGGGAAGAAGATGGCTTCCAACTACAGCAGGCACACTGTAGACTACTTAAAGCAGTTGTGCAGGGACAGAGGAGTCCCATTTGAGGTGAAAGCCACCAAACAGAACCTTGTGGATGCCCTGATGGTAGCAGATACCCAGAGCACCGAGTCACAGACAGTGACTGTAAGGGATGAAACCTTGAATATGGCAGGACTAGCAGCCAGTGCAGTGTCCAGATCCAGTGAGGATGACATTAGGGCTACTGTCAGTGAAAGGTTACAGCAGCAGGGGAAGGTCACCAGTATCCTGGATCCAGAAGTACCAAGGCTGCAAATTGAGTTGCGCAGAATGGAGCTGGAGTTCCAGAGGGAGAGGGACCATGATCATCGGGAGGTGGACTGTGAGGCAGAGCGAGAACGCCAAGAGGCAGACCATGAGAAGCATGAGTGCCAGCAAGCTGCAGAGGAGAAGGAGCAAGAATGCTGAGAGGCAGAGTGAGAATGCTGAGAGGCAGAGCGAGAATGCTGAGAGGCAGAGTGGGAATAGTGGGAGGCTGACCATGAGGAGCATGAGCACCAGAGGCAACATGAACTGGAGAAGCTACGACTCCAAACACCAGCACCAGAGCAGGTAAGTGGCTTGGGTTTACCTGGGTCTGCAGGACTGGGTTACAAATTGAATTCCAAATTGATAGCCGAATTTAAAGAGGGGAAGGACATGGATGTCTTTTTAAATTCTTTGAAAAAGTTTGTATTCAGGCTAAAATTCCTAGAGAGTCCTGGAGCTTCCAGCTATCCCCACTACTTACCGGGAGAGCTCAGGATGCATTGAGTCAAATGGACAATGAGGACAGTGATGATTACAGCAAACTTAAAGCTGCACTGTTAAAGAATTTTGAATTAACTGCTGAATCATAGAGAGCTAAATTCCGTAAGCTCAGGAGAAGCCCTGACATGAGCTATGGGGAGCTAGCTATGAAACAACATCAGTTTTTAAAACATTGGTGGGAAGGAATTGGAGAAAACTCTGTTGATAAAATTGAAAATGTGATTTTGTTAGAACAGTTTTTCTGGGCATGCCCGGCAAAGCTGAAAACCTGGCTGGAGGACCGAGATCCCAAAACAGTGCAAGAAACTGCTGAACTCTCGAACCGCTATGCCAAGAGCAGACCTGCTCTGAGAGTGAATGGGCCGGGTATGGCAGTGCAGAAAGGGAAAAGCGCACCTTCAGGGCAGCTAAAACCCTCACTGCCTCCACCAAAACCAGTTAGTCCCAGATTTCAGAGAAAAGATTTCTCTGAAAAGAGAAGTAAATGTTGGTTATGTGAAGAAACTGGGTATATTGCCAGACAGTGTCCCAAAATAATGAGCAATAATATGCAGAATCGTACTAGAAAAGAAGTGGGTTGTTTGTGTATCCCTGGGAGCATGTCAGTGAACATGATGGAATGTAAGCACCCAGTCATGGTGAATGGTGTACAGACACAAGGGTTAAGGGACACAGGGGCATCCTTGACCTTAGTAAAGGGGGATTTAGTAGAGCCTGGTCAGCTTATACCCAATGAATATGTCACTGTACAGGACTTTACTGGTGAGGCGAAAACATTGACCCTCGCTAGTGTTCTCCTAGACTGGGCTGAAACAGGGGGAACTGTGCAACAGGTGGCTGTAGCCAAAATGTTAGCAGTGAATGTGATCCTGGGCAACAATCTCAAACAGGGCATGGTATGTGCAGCTACCCATAGCCAAGTGGAAAGGGAAAATTGTAGTTCCCTGAACCCCACAGAAGCCATTGTGGAAACCACTGAGAGGCTGGTTCCCCAGCCTGTGACTCCAGATGGGGAGATTAATGAAAAGGGGTAGAAATTAGCCAGTAGCAAGTAACCACACAGCTACAGATGGTTACTCTGAAGAGGGAGGGGTGACCCATTGTCAGAGGGTTGGGATTGACGGTGATCCTAAGTGCCCTGACACCAGTGCTAGGGACCCTAGTTTAGCAACTGAAGGGGACCTGTCCCATGCCTTGGGAATATGTGAGGGGTTTGCAGCTGCTCAGAGAAGTGACCCCAGTCTAGAGAAACTGAGGGCTTGGGCAAACTCTAATGGGGCACAGAGAGGTGATGGCAAACATAAGGTTTATTGGGAAAATTAACTTTTGTATACTCAGGCTGTGCAGACAGAGGAATGGGTGCTAGGCAGACAGCTTGTCATTCCCCAGGGATATCGTGAGCAGTTGATCAAGATTGCACATGATATTCCCTTGTCTGGTCATCTGGGAATCACATGCACGATACAGCGGTTGTCCCAGAATTTCTACTGGCATAACTTCACCCAGCAGGTGAAGGAGCATTGCAGGTCTTGTCACCGGTGCCAAGAAATTGGGAAGGCGGCAAGTTCCAAGCCGCCCCTGATTCCATTGCCCATAATGGAGGAGCCATTCCAGAGGTGGAATGGATATTGTGGGGCCCTTAAATACCCCAGCTCCTTAGGGAAGAGATTCATCCTGACTGTGGTGGATTATGCCACCTGCACCCAGAGGCAGTTGCCCTATCCTCACTGAGGACAGACAAAGTGGCAGATGCCTTACTTGGGATTTTCTCCCATGTTGGGGTTCCACAGGAGGTTATCACCAATCGAGGGAGTTCCTTCATGTCAGACTTGATGAAATGTTTATGGGAGAAGTGTGGGGTGGTGCAGAGATGCATGACACCGTATCACCCACAAGCCAATGGGCTTGTGGAAATATTCAATGGTACCCTAAAGTCAATGCTCCAGGTGTTTGCTGAATAGCATGGGAGGAACTGGGAGAAATACCTTCCCCACCTGTTGTTTACATACAGGGAGGTGCCCCAAGAGTTGACAGGATTTTCCCCCTTCGAACTCTTATATGGACGCCGAGTATGTGGGCCCCTAGACTTGATCCAGGAGGACTGGGAGGGCAAGCACACCACCCAGGGAACTCCCATTGTGGATTACATCCTTAGGTTTAGGGGAAAGGATGAAGGAGCTTATGGGGACAGCCCAGAGCAACCTGGCAGCTTCCCAACAGAAACAGAAGTCTGGTATGACCGCAGAGCTAGAGCTCGCTTGTACATGGTGGGTCAGGAAGTCATGGTCCTTATTCCGGTCCAGAAAGACAAGCTGCAGGCTGAGTGGGCAGGACCATACAAAGTGGGTAGGAAGGTAAATGACGTGAACTACATTATAGAGTTACCTGACCGAAGACAGACAGAAAGGATGTACCATGTCAACATGACGAAGCCATATGCAAATAGGGCTGACATGGTGTTTGCAGTGTGTAGTCCTGGGGAGGAGACGGATGAAGGAGACCCCCTTCTCGACTTGCTGGAAGAAAGTAAGCAGGAGTCCTCTGTGGAGGCAGTAAAACTGTCTCCCCAGCTGGCCCCGGACAAGATCCAGGAAGTAAGGGAGGTTTTAGCAGAGTTTGCCCCATTGTTTAGCACCAAGCCTGGACTAACCCCCTTAGCAACTCATGATGTGGGGACAGGGACACAGACGCCCTTACAGCGGACAGCATATTGGGTGTCAGAGGCTGTCCAAAAGGACATTAGGAGGAAAATGGAGGAGATGCTGAATTTAGGGGTAATCCAGAGATCCTACAGCCCCTGTGTCTCATCCATAATCCTTGTGCCCAAGCCAGATGGATCTACTTGTTTCTGTGTGGACTATCATGGACTGAATGCAGTCACAAAGTCAGATGCCCACCCAATGCCCTGGGCAGATGAACTCCTGGACAAGTTGGGAGGGGAGATCTACCTTTTGACCATTGACCTGACAAAGCGGTATTGGCAGGTAGAGTTGACAGACAGAGCTAGGGAGAGGTCAGCCTTCATCACTCTGATAGGCTTATTTCAATTTAAAGTAATGCCTTTCAGAATGAGGAACACCCCAGCCACTTTCCAAAGGTTGGTGAACCAGATGTTAAATGGTGCTGAGAAGTATGCTCTGGCATACCTGGATGGCATTGCCATCTTTAGTGCCATCTGAGAGGAACACCTATCCCACCTTAGGGAAGTGCTGGGCAGGATACAGAGGGCTGGACTCACTGTCAGAGCAGAGAAATGCCAGGTGGCCATGGGAGAAGTGGCATATCTCGGGCATGTGGTAGGCCGGGGACAGCTCTGTCCTAGCCAAATAAAAATAGAGGTAATCCAGGTGTGGCCCAGACCACAAACCCAGAAGCAGGTCAGGAATTTTCTAGGGAAGGCAAGGTACTACAGGAAATTTGTACCCAATTACAGTGCCCTGGCTGCTCCCCTATCTGATCTGACAAAGAAAAGGATGCCCAAGAAAATTACCCGGGGCCCAGCCTGTGAGGAAGCCTTTTCCAAACTAAAGGAGGCACTGTACAGTGCTCCTGTTTTGCCAAGTCCTGACTATAGCAGACCCTTTATAGTTCAGACTGACGCCTCAGACATGGGTATTGGGGCAGTACTGAGTCAGACAGCCAACCAAGGAAGTGATCACCCAATAGCATACCTGAGTAAAAAGTTACTTCCCAGGGAGCAGGCATACTCTACTGTGGAAAAAGAATGTCTTGCCATAGTGTGGGCCCTAAAGAAGTTGGAGCCATACTTATATGGGCAGCATTTGTGGTGCAGACTGACCACAACCCCCTGGTTTGGCTGATGCAGATGGGGAAAAACAATGGTAGACTGCTAAACTGGAGTCTTGCTTTGCAAGGGTATGATAAGACAATTCTACATAGGGCTGGAGCCAAAAATTAGAACTCTGATAGGCTGCTTCGTGTGTATGAGAAGTGAACTGATTTGGGAAGCTCATCCCATGCAGGGGATAGAGCCCCTAAATTCAGTCTAGGTGGGGAGCAATTGTGACACTCAGACAGCTGGTTCTGATTAATCTATGGTTTTTGTAATATAAAAATGTATTATTGAATGTCTCTCATGAGAGATGCTGACAGTCTGTGGAATGACACCCCCTTCCCCAGGTTTTGGCTACAAGGTGTTACCTGGAAGGCCAAGAGATAATTACAGGCTAGAAGAGAGTAAATTAAGCATCTCCTGTTCATCTATCATATTTGTGTCTTGCCAGCTGCAAAGATGGTAAATCATAAACTTTTATAATGGTTAGAGGAAGAAGAGCAGGTTATGACACCTTAGTGCAAAGTCATAAATGTTTCTTTGATGTCTGTGAAGAACTGGAAGACACTCTACATCAAAGGGTCATAAAAGAAAATGAGTTGTGTTGAGGTCACAGAATTTAATACTTTGATAAGACATCCTGCTTTGCATAGATATATTTTTTATATTCTGACAGGGAGGAGCTAGGTGACCTCATGCAAAGAGGTTGGCAAAGCCAGTTTTTAAACAGTATTCTGTTTTCCATTTACACACAAATGTTTGGACTCTGAAAGCTACAATGTGCTAGCAGCACTTTAAGAGATAACTTAGATAGAGCAAGTCTAATTGTCTGGTGGTAGGAAATTGCACTTTTAAAATCCTGTTTTTTTTTCAAGTGATTGCATGTGTTTGTGATATGTGGTTCTGTGTTTTACATTTTACATTCTTATCTATTTTTTAAGTAAACATCTCATTTTTAAATAGAATATTTGTGTCTTCCATGTCCTTCTGTTGTTGCCTGTGATGTGTGGATGGCTAAGAGTGTGACAACACTGTGCATGAGCTTATATGGTAATACCAAACTGGGAACAGGTAAGAGTTATCTGAGGTCTTTATTAGAATTTTTAAGGGGTCATTTTGTACACCTGGTTAGGTGCCCGTAGGCAAAAGATATCTGGCCTCCACAAAGAGCAGAATAATCTGAGCCTGTACATTGGGTATGCTAACAAGAGGTTCACAGTTTGAATCCCTCCAGAACTGAGACCAAAGATTCATTTGAACCCACAAAACAGACAAGAGGGTTACCCAGTTTCTGTTTCCTGTTCACAATACTGCTCTCGGAGGTTGGCACTATGGAAGCAGAGGGCCTGACCTGCTGCATGGGTTTGTGACACAGTGCACTACATTAAACTGTATGGGACAATACTAATAACACAATTAACACATCATTAGGAAGCTAGTGAAACCAATTAACAAGCCACAAAAAAAAGGGGAAAAATGACACATAATCCCCCCACCAGACCCAGGAATCTCCCAGATTTCTTTGCACTCACTACACACCATTCTCTCCTTGCTACAAGAGGCCTTCAGGTGCCATAACATGATTTCAAATGTGATCTCCATAACAATAACCATGATGTTTCACCTGGTAAAATAAAGATTGATTGATTGACTGATATGCAACAAAAAATAAGTAAGGGTGTAACACTCAGAAGTATACCCATTTGGGGGGCTAATTAGGGCAATAAAGCCACTCACCCTATTGGGATCTTGGCCTTATAGCCTTAATTAGCCTCCTCCATGGATATACATCCTTCTATATCACAATTGCTCATCATTTATTCTATACATACTGTTCTTTGCAAAAAATATCATTAATGCACCAGTTAGGGTAACTTAATGCCATGAAAGTAGGAAAATGAGATGTTAGGGTTTCCAGCCCTAACTCTCCATCCCCACCCCCAAAGCAGCAAAAGGAAACAATATCACAGTTTTGAATCACCCGAGTCTTGGCAAATCAGTGGATGGGTCTTCCATGGGGCTACCAGCCCAAAGCTCATCCCATTCTGTGAGCAAACAATGTCACACATGATCTCCTGTGGTGGCAACATGTGGAGAGACAAACTTCTCTACATTTGAAGAGTGTATCACCATGAGAGTGGCTTGGAGTTGCACCTTGTGCTACAGATTGGAGGTTATGGGTTAGGAAAGGTGTGAGCATTAGGGTTGACAATCCCAGGGAAGATCCCACCACTGATTTGACAAAACTCCAAAGACCTTAAACTTTCATTTTGTCCCTTTTGTTGCTTCGGGGTTATGGGTGGGGAGTTAGGGCGAGAAACCCTAACACCACATTTCCCTACTTTTGTGGCATTAAGTTACCCTAACTGGTGCATTAACAAAGTTTTTTGCAAGAATGTCATTACTTTTTGAGCTAGTTCATGCAGGTCCATTTTTGACCTGCATGAACAGATGCAGATATGCATGGCCATCTGGGCTGTTTGCCAAGGGAAGACTCCCTCAGTCTATGGAAGTGCAGGGTCCTGGTGACCTTGCCTTTCTGTGCATCATCGGATGTCAAAAATTACCAAAGTTATGAACATGCTTAGGAAAATGTCAATGTACCTTAATAGCTGTGTTTTTTTTTTAATATTTTGACACCAAATTTTCAACATAGCCTTGATACGAAGCTACCTCAAGAACCCAGTAGGTGAAAATGTTCAAATCTCAACCAAAACGCCATCCTGTGGCACAGGTGTGAAAACACATTTCGGCCAGGTTTTGAAAAATGACAGTTGTCATGTTCATGAGGTGATGTGAAAAAATGGCAATGTTGTGAATTTGTGATCAAAATATTTAAAATGATCAAAGTTATAAGCATGTGTTGCAAAATGTCAATGCACACTCATAACGTCATTGTTCTATAATATTTTTACCCCAAATTTTCAACATAGCCTTCTTAGGACCCCATCTCATGAACAGGGGTGGATACATTTTTCAAAAACTGCCTGAAAGGTGTTTTCATGCAGCAACAATGTCATTCAGTGCCACAGGTGTGGAAACACATTTTGGCAAAGATTTGAAAAATGACAGTTGTCACATTCATGAAGTGATGTGAAAAAATGTCTATGTTGACAATGTGGGGTCACTATAGATAATAAGCCATGCCATTGGTCCCAGTGGTATGCTAAAGGTATTCAATATATTCCTTATTTTCTAGATCTTCCATTCTCTGGTGTAGCCACCTACCAAACACTTAAAAACAAGTGGGATCTGCAGCAAAAAGACTTCTGGTGATACCTTCAAAAAAGAGAAGCAGTGAAGCTGCTTCTTACTGAAAGACAGGTAACCAGAAAAGGTAGTGAAGCCAAGGCCTGGTTGGCCACTGCCAATGGCATAGTAGGGGAAATATATTCTAGGTTCAGGAATACCCTGTTGTCCCAGTCAAAGGATTCAAAAGTCAAATGGAAGAAGTTCTTAGGCATCCAAATCTCGAGAGAACAATGGGCACAAGTGTGGAAGGATACCCACATCTGGTTTAGGGATGCCTGCAGTAGATTGATGCAGAACAAAATCCTGCATGTATGGTACAGAACCCCTCTAGTCCTGCATGGAGCTAAACTATTAGACAATGATAGATGTTGGAGATGCTAACAAACTGGGAGTGACCCATACCATATACTCTGGGCATGTCCTAAAATTGGCCCCCTTTGGCAGCAAGTTGCTCAGATAGGCTCCCAGATACTTAGATGGCCTATTCCCACCTCTGCCCCTCTCCTTCTGCTAGGTATAAGGGATGGTAACCTGAAACTGTTATCACGTGAATACAGATGGCTAGTGCTGCTGGCACTACAAGCCAAGAGATCCATCCTGTGCAAGTGGACAGCAATGCATATCCCTACCATAGGAGAGGTTCTGGGGGCACTCACAGCAATAGCTGACTTTGACACACTTTTGCATTCTCAGGAGAATCAAATGGGTAGGTTCTATACCTGCTGGGGCCATTACATGGCTTTCACAAGGCCCCCCACTGGCATAGGCTAACTCCTCCCCAAGGTATGAGGCAATAGATCTCCACATCCTCCACTGACATCCTTAGTCTACAAATATAAATGTCAGGAAAGTTCTCCATTCTATAGGTACCCAGCTCCAAGGTCCCTGTTCTTACTCCTACAACGGGTGTAACACACCGATCAACTGACAGTCACACTTTCTCTCTCTCTCTCTCTCTCTAGGTCCAGCAGTATTCCTTCTGGTGCAGTGCATTAAATGTAAATAGTTTACTGTTAGTATTTGCAAGGTGTTCGTTATGATGTCTCATATGATTCAGAGGCCTGTACAACTACCGAAACAGCTGGTCTGAAGGCATCGGCTAATGGCATTACCAGAGGCCCTGATGGTACATGATTGAGTCACCCCTAGATGGACAAGGAGGCCCTCTCTCTCAGATATGTGAGTTAAGTATTCTATATCTCTGATATCCTGATTAAAGGAAAACTGCCACCCAGCCTGGGCCCAGACCTCAGGTACCATACCACTGCATGTTGTTACTGCTCTACATATAGCTAGCACTATGTTTATCTCTTTTATTAAAGCATCCACATATCAAAGTATTAGTACTGATACCTAATATCCTGTAACCACTTGCAAGGTCTGTTGTCTGCTCTGTACCAGACCACCTACTTCTGGTACACTTTGTCTATCTGATTCATGTACCAATAAAATGTTAAACAAAAAAAAAAAAAAAAATGTAGGGTCATAATATTTAAAATAACCAAAATTATGAGCGTGTGTTGCAAAATTTCAGTGTACGCTCATAACTTTGTTATTTCTTTTTCTTTCTCTTTTTTTTTTTTTGCTTAATTTGTTTAACCCCATGGCCCCTCCTGGCCAGCCATTCCTTTGGGCATCCAAGCCCCTCCCACCACCGGACTCCCCCATCTCCATCCACTGCCCTCATCTTTCCATGGCCTGATTGACCTGAAGTATCCCTTGGTCATGGTCTTGACTGGGAGAGGAGACTTGTCCAGGGAGCATTTCATTCCTCACTGGACACAGAGGGGGCACAGCTCAGACACCTCCAGGCTTCGTGGTGGATAGGGGCTGGCCACCATCATCCAGTTAGCCAGGCAGCCATATTTTTCTATTGGTAATGCCATGCCCTCCCAGTATGGCTGCACACTCGTGGTGTCCAGGCAAACACCCCCTGCAGTGCATGGTCACCCACACCACAAATATGTGCTGCCACAGAGGGCCAAAAGCAGCCACCCCAAGAGCAGTGCAGGCTCAAGCCCACCCCACCAGGGAAGAGAGCATCCCAGGAATGCTCTGTATCCTCCCTGCCAGTCTCCACTCCTGTTATCCTGGACTCAGGTGTGAACTGGGTCACCAGCATGCCAGGCAAACCCCCATTGCCTGGTATCACAGAACCGGCACTTTGTCATTTTTAAACATTTTGACCCCAAATTTTCAACATCACCTTCTTATGACCCTTCCTCATAAACAAGGTCAGTGAAAGTATTCAAATCCTGCCTGAAAGGTGATTTTTCCAAGCAACCATGAAAACACCTTTCCCACCTAATTTGCATAATTCATCACCACTGGTCATGAGGTGGGTTCCCAAAAAGGCCATGTTGAAAATTTAGCTCAAAATATACAAATATAACAAAGTTAAGCATCAAAGTTGAAAACTCAATTGAAATACATTGAGCTGCACATACCTTACTTTCTCTATTGTAGTTACCGGTTCAAGCAGCAAGATGTGTTTTTGATCTGAGAGGAGACCTAAAATATGAGACATGTTCAGATGAGTGATGGTGTTTCGGGGGAGTGGGGTGTTGGATGCAGAGTGAGAGGTAGGGGTGGCTGGGTCAGAATGGCAAGGGTTTGTTTTCTTTTTTCAGGCTAAAAGAAAATCGCAGAGGGCTGGTTTTCTTTAATTTTATGGTCCAACACTGTGATTGGTCACCCCAGCATAGAAGCACTGTACAGAAATGTGGTCTGGTGATCTGGAGGGTTGGGGGACCAGCAAAATGGTATTAGGGTGGGCATCCTGGTCTGCTTACATTTATTTAGAAAAATAAACATTAAGATTGGTAAGGGTGGAGGGTAGGGAGGAGTACTGGATGCGGACACCCAAATCTGCTTAATAAAAGAAACAAATAGATTAGATAGATAGATAGATAGATAGATAGATAGATAGATAGATAGATAGATGGAGACAGACAGAATGGGAGATCAGTGGCTCACTCCTCTCACTGTAGCCTGCAGAAGGACTCCAGATGCAGCGGCAGAACTTTACAATCTCCCACTGCTCTCATACAGAGAATGCAGGTGAACAACTCTTCTCACTAAGCTGGGCACCTTGGATTTTGAGGTGCCCCGTAGAGGTATTTCTGGCAAATGTTTTAAAAATAAACACCAGGATCTAGCTAAACAGATCCCATTTAGCTAGGTTCAGGTGTCTGTTTTTTTTAAATTGCACCATTTTATGTATTGTGCATGTTTTTTATTTCTAGGGGGAATGATTCAAGATGGTGGCTCTCACAGTACAAAAAAAGTTTTGTGCTATGAGAAGCATGTGGTGAGAGAATCTAAAAGTGACCTTCAGCCACAGAATCGTTGGGGTTGTATCAGAATGTTATCCCAAGAACCCTATGAGCATGCTCAGAACAGAAAAAGACAAAACATTAAAGCCCTTTACCTCTGGAATCATTATTGTTTTCATGAAACCTTTCAAAGGCACAACCTTAGGACATCCTGCCTGTACCCTGAAAGTTTGGGGAACAAATTACATTCTGTGTAGGCTGTAGGTGAGTGCAAAAAAAAATCCCATGTTAAGTATAGGAAACCAATCGTACATCTACAGAAAACTCACAAATAAAGATCTCATAAACCATATAAATTGCCATCACAAAACATTCCACAGAGTTAGATTTTGCGTCCTAGACAACACATGCAAAATCTCAGCTGATATTGTCAAACGCTGCCAAAGCTAATAAGGTACAAAGTTAGGGGTTTAATATGGAACACCCTTCTCAACCCTAACTATAGGGGCAGTACTGTATCCCTATAATAATATACAGTATATATATTTATGTATGTGCATATGTATATAAACAGACATGTAAAACTGCAGCATTCTCTGAATCAATGGTACTGTAGCTACTACAACAGCATAGGACTAAATAATTTAAAGCAGATTATTACCATGTTCATTCTAGAAGACTAAAAAGTTATTACTATACAGCACATTTCTGCAATGTTCCATTCAACAGTAAAATTGACTCTATTAGAAATGAAAGAAAATAAGTTAACTCATCATTATTTTTCAACACTAGTACACCCAAGAGCAAATTTAATTTGCAAAACATATCTTTGAAAGAATATTATTTAACTTTCAAGTAACTTAAGTTTTTTATCTTAATCGTATAACCTTTTTCCAAAATCATAATGCTTCCCTAGTGCTTGGGAGTTTTTCCTTTTGCTTGATCCCTTAAGATCTCACATTTCCCGTATTTCTGACTCATAATTAATTTTTGCCATGGTATGCTAAGGCACTGCAATCTTGGATTACTAAGCACACTTGAACTTTTCACATGATGCTAAGAGGAAGAGATAACACTACAGTATGTTCCAAGAGATGTAGGAAGGAAATAGAAATTAGGTTTATCCAGTATTTTGCTTTAATAATTCTGGGAGTTTCTTTGTCCAGTACAACCCAGTCTTTTTAGAGAAAACAAGATTCAGAAAGTCTGTTCTGCATTATTTTATGCCATTTTGTTTGAAATAATAAAAGATAGATAGATAGCCGACCAGCCGACCCAGGGAACCAGGAGGCCGGGAGAAGCAGGCAGAAAGCCGGCACAGCCCTCGAGACACAGGGACCGAAGGGGCTCCGAGCCGCCAGTGGGCCGGCGGTGACCACCAGCCAACCGAGGGAACCAGGAGGCCGGGAGAAGCAGGCAGAAAGCCGGCACAGCCCTCGAGACACAGGGACCGAAGGGGCTCCGAGCCGCCAGTGGGCCGGCGGCGACCACCAGCCGACCGAGGGAACCAGGAGGCCGGGAGAAGCAGGCAGAAAGGTACGGGCAAAGCCGCAAAATTTTTGCCCGCCACCCCCTCCCCCCTCTCAGTTGATTCTTTTATACACTTTCTCCCGCCATTTCTAACCCACGCCCACAGCTATTTCCTTTCCTCTATTAACCTTACCAAACCTCCACAATGCTACTCTGCTTCCTTTTGCTCCTGAGCCCTCTTCTTCCCAATCCCATATGATAATCACGATATACCCTTGCCATGGTGAATAAGGTAGTGAATATGGTCTGCCCACCCCTGTCATCCACAGTGGACACCATCTATTCCTATTTATATCCAGCCATTTTTGCACTGCAACCCCTGGGGTATCCCACATAAAGTCTCTTACCCTACAGCATCCTCAAGTACCTTACATTCATCCTGGCTTTATATTAACCCACTATGCCTGTCCATCAGATTATTATTTTGTGATAAACTTCATACCTATATAACAGGTCCCTCACCTATTATACAGTGGTTCCCAAGAAGAGGAGGAAATGCTCTGACCACTCTCTTTCCCTTTCATTTGGTGCCCTCCTCAAACTAATCTTCTTCCTTCTGATCTGTATTGGTACTATTGAAATAAATCCTGGCCCCATTGAAAGTTTCTTATCCCCTGCTGATCTAACCTCTATAAATGGCCTAAGTTTCCTTCACTCAATGCTTGCAGCCTTCTAAAAAGTTCTCCTTAATACAGGCCTGGGTTGCACATACTCTACCTGACTTCCTGGTTATCTCTGAAACTTGGCTCAGACCTACAACAAAAGACAGTGATATAAACCTTCCCAACTATCAGCTTTTCAGATCAGATCGCCCTTCCAGGGCTGGTGGGGTGACATCTACATTAAGGACACCATCTCTGCATCCTGCCTCATCAATACATCCGAACCAAAGGAATTTGAATGTTTGTCAATTAAAATATCCCTTCAAACTTGTCTTCATTTAAATTGATTGGCTGCTATAGGCTCCCCCCCCTCTGCAGGCCTCAAACTCCTATCCCACCTAGGTTCAATACTCAATCTAGGCCCTGAAGATACCATCATCCTTGGTGATTTGAATTTAAACTGGCTATCTAATGCATCTGCACCACTAGTATCCTTCTGTGACACCTATGGATTCACACAATTAATCAAAGATCCAACCAGGATTAAACTAAAAATTCTATCAACAGCTCACTCCTGGATATTATGTTGGTAAACAAGCCTCACTATATTCACATGCAGGAGTACTACCCAGTGATGTAAGTGATCATTGTCCTATAGTTGGCATAAGAACTACATTCAAACCATCCAATCCTGCAAAGTTTGTCCTCAAAAGGTCAAAAAGGAATTCAACATCTCAGGATATCTCCATGATTTGTGCAATACAACATATCGGAAGACTTTTATCTTACATCCTCAGTTGAAACAGCTCTCAGATATTAAAGGACATCATCACTAATGCTCTCAATATTCATGCACCTATCACTAGTATCAGAACTAAAGTAAGATCTTGTCCTTGGTTCACTGCTGATCTTAAATCAGCTTTGTTAGCCAGAGACAAACTCTGCAAAAGGCAAGAAAACAAAGGATACCAGAGACTGGCTTCAATTCAGAAAAGCAAGAAATTCATGTACAAAGCAAATAAGAATTGCCAAAGCTGCCTATTATAGAGCTGAATTAGATGCTTCCTACAATAACCAATCCAGACTTTGGGGTACTATAAAGGAATTCTGGCCTAAAACTCTACCCTGCCTTAACCTCCAAACTGCTACTGAATGACACAGAAATCACAGGCAAGCAAGAAATCTTGAATACCTTCAATGATCACTTCTCACAGCTGGCCTTGCATTTGATTCCTCACCTGCAAGTCTCTTGAGATCATCTTTTAAACCTTCAATCCATTGTGGGACAAAAGGTTACTTCAACCTTCTCCTTCAATCCAATATCCTTGAAAGAAGTAGAAGACCTCCTATCTAATTTAGATACTTCTAAGAGTGCAGGTACAGACTTCCTGGATCCCTACTTTCTGAAAATAGCATCACACGCCTTATCTGCCCCCTAACTCATCTCTTCAATCTTTCCCTAGCTACTGGATCCATTCCTCCACTTGAAAACAGCTCAAGTAGTTCCACTACTTAAATCAGGGTGATCCTATGGACCTTAACAATTACAGGCCCATTTCCATCCTACCGTACTATCCAAGATGTTGAAAAATTAGTAAATTCACAATTAAGGGCCTATCTGATAAAACAACCTCCTAAATCCAGCACAATCTGATTTAGATCAAGGTATAGCACCATTTCTGCCCTAGCCAAAGTAACTAATGATTGGCAGATTGCCTTGGATAAGAAGAATAGTACCTGTGCTGTGTTCCTGGATTTGAGTAAAGCATTTGATACAGTGGATCATGAATCATTAATCACCTCCCTTAGCTCTCTAGGCCTGGATTCTCTCTCACTCAGTTGGTTTAAGTGCTATCTAACTGATAGGTCACAATTGGTAAAAAATGAAAATTACCTATCCACCTCTAAACCACTGCTAAGAGGTGTACTGCAAGGCTCTATTCTTGGCCCCATCCTCTTTGCCATTTATATTAATAATATTGATGCCAATCTCTCCCACTCTAGCATTCATCTATTTGCTGATGATACTGTATTATATGTCAGCAACCCTCATTATCAAAGCCTTGTGAACTGTTGCAGTCAGAATTCTCCATCCTACAACACAATCTATTGGAAAAAACTACTTCTAAATGCCAAAAAACAAAAGCTATGTTCTTTGCCACAAAGAGCTGCTCTGCCATTACCCCATCACCCACCACCCCACAGTTATTCACCTTACTTGGAGAGAAGCTGGAATTTGTGGACAAATTCAAATATCTTGGAGTCTGGATTGATAATAAGCTTGACTACTCTGTCCATATTGAAGAGCTACTAAAAAAGTTGAGTCAAAGGCTTGGCCTATTTTACAGAATAAAACACTACCTTACCAGAGACTCCAAACAAAGATTAATCCAGGCATCATTTCTATCCCTCATTGATTATGCTGACTTTCTATGGTCATTGCTCACTCTCACTCTTAAATAAGCTGGACACCCTGTATCATAGATCCATCAGATTTATTACTGACCTTCCCTCCAGCACCCATCATTGCTCTCTTTACATGACAGTTAATTGGACATCCCTACAACACAGAAGAAATAGGAATGCTGCAATCTGGATCTTCAAAGCTTTAGCAGGCAAACTCCCTCCTATATCACAGACTGTTTTACCTGAATTACTTTAGGCCATACACCTTAAGGATCAGTAAACTCATCATGTTAAAGGTTCCTAATGCCTGCACCGTTTGGGAGGGCTGCTATCAGCTACTCCTTAGCAGTTACTTGGAACTCACTCCAAAAATCTATGAATCTAAATACCCTCTTACCCTTATCATCCTTCAAAAGATTATTCTCCACCCTATTCCCAGAGTTCTGCAACTGCTTCCATAAGGCCTAATCTCCCATCCATAGTTACGTATTGCTCTTTCCCTATTCCATTCTGTTTAGTTCTCCTTCTATTATCCAGTCAGCTGCTATATTCTTATAAAAGCCATAAAGGCCCTATTATTTGTATACTATCCCTGCTATATTACTTTTTACAGGTTAAGTGATTTTTACTGTGCCTTGTATATATGTAAATTTTTGTTTACTATCATTTTATGTCATTGTATTATTGTTTATGTTATTTTCTTGTCCATGTAAAAAAAAAAAAAATACTTGTACTCTGATTTGTATGACCACTCCGGTCCATCTTGTAAATGAGCTACGCTCAATGATGTTCGCCTGACTAAATAAAGATTTTGATTGATTGATTGATTGATTGATTGATAATTGAAACAAGCATTTGTCAATGCCGAATGTTGCTTGCTTGTATGTGCTGTTTAGGTATTTGGAAGTGACAGTTTCATGCCTTCCTCCCAAGACATCCACTGTGTCTTTCCGTTCAGTATTCACAGAAGAGTGGGAGGGGCAAGGGCCACAGCAGTACAGCAGTTGCCAAGGGGGTGAAGAGGTGGACAATAGTCCATTCAAAGGCAAAAGAGTCCTGCAGGAGCTCACTAAATTGAAGGTGGACAAAGCGATGGAACCAGATGGCATACTCCCAAGGATATTAACAGAACTGCGAAGGGAGATAGCAGTACCTCTGGCATCCATGTTCACTGAGTCATTCAACATGAGTGAATTGGAGGAGGGCACATGTGGTCCCTCTACACAAGTCCGCAGTAGGGAGGAGGCAGGGAACAATAGGCCATTCAGCCTCACCTCAGTAGTGGGGAAGATCATGGAGACATTGCTTAAAGAAAGGATAGTGGCATCTAGATGCCATCAGAACCCAGGACCATAGACAACATGGATTCACAGTGGGACATCATGTCAGATAAATCTGGTTGGTTTTATTTGACTGGGTGACCAAGAAGTGAATCAGGTAGGGGCAGTGGACAACGCTTACCTTGATTTCAGCAAGCCTTTGACACCATCCCATATAGGAGGCTGATAAACTAGCTGGGTAGGCTGGGCATGGGGGAAAGGGTGGTAAACTGGGTTAGAAACTGGCTAACAGACAGGAGGCAGAGAGTGGTGGTAAATGGTATGCAGTCTATGGAGAGGGGGGACCAGTGGGTGCTGGAGGATTGGTCCTGGGGCCAGTTCTGTTCAATGTCTTCATTAGTAATATTGCAGAACATCTGAAGGAATTTGTTCACCAAATTTTCAACATAGCCATTTAAGACCTCTGCTCATGAACAGTGTCACTGTGATTTTCTTAATTTGTCGATACATTGATTTCACGCACACCGACTGCGCCATTCTCGCGCTACATGAGCGGAAACACGTTTTAGGTGAGATGTGAAAATGACAGCTGTACTACTCTATAAGAAGGTGTGGTAAAATGGCAATGTTGAAAATCTGAAGTGAAATATTGAAAATTCGGAATCTATAAGCTGTATAGGAACAGTACAACATACGCCAGAAACAGTCATTTTTGAATTTTTCACCAAATTTTCAACATAGCTATTTTAACACCTGAGCTCATGAACAGTATCACTGTGATTTTCTTAATTTGTCCTACATTGATCTCGAAAGACAACGACTGCGCCATTGTGCGCCACATGGCGGAAACACATTTTGGGTGAGATGTGAAAATGACAGCTGTACTACTCATAAGAAGGTGTGGTAAAATGGCAATGTTGAAAATCTGAAGTGGAAATATTGAAAATTCGCAAACTCTACGAGTGTGCGAGGAACTGTACAACGACGTCAGAAACAGTCATTTTTGGAATTTTTTCACCAAATTTTCAACATAACCATTTTAAGACCTTTGCTCATGAACAGCATCACTGTGATTTTCTTAATTTATCCCGTACATTGATTTTGCACACCGACTGCGCCATTGTGCGCTACATGGGTGAAAACACATTTTGGGTGAGATGTGAAAAATGACAGCTGTACTGTTCTTAAGAAGGTGTAGCAAAATGGCAAAATTGGAAATCTGGAGTGAAAATATTGAAAATTTGCGAACTTACAAGCATGCATAGGAACAGTACAACGCACGCTCGTAAAACAGTCATTTTTTGGAATTTTTTCACCAAATTTTCAACATAGCCATTTTAACACCTGAGCTCATGAACAGTATCACTGTGATTTTCTTAATTTGTCCTGTACATTGATCTCGCACACCGACTGCGCCATTGTGCGCTACATGGGCGGAAACACGTTTTGGGTGAGATGTGAAAAATGGCAGCTGTATTACTCATAAGAAGGTATGACAAATGGCAATGTTGGAAATCTGGAGTGAAAATATTGAAAATTGCGGATCTTACAGCTTTCGTTAGAACCGCGTAACGACGCCATAAAACAGTCATTTTAGAATTTTTATCAATTTTGAATATAGCCATTTTAATCTTCTGCTCATGAGCAGTGTCACTGTGATTTTCTTAATTTGTCCCGCACATTGATTTCAAGATAATCACCGCCATTATGCGCTCACATGGACGGAAACACATTTTGGGTGAGATTGAAAAATGACAGCTGTACTACTCATAAGAAGATGTGGTAAAATGGCAATGTTGAAAATCTGGAATGAAAATATTGAAATTGCGAACTTACGAGCCCGCGAGGAACTGCTCAATGCACGCCAGAATAGTCTTTTGATTTTTATATCAAATTAACATTGTTTAGGACTCTTTCATCGAGTCGTCATGGCATTATTCAGCCCAAAGGTGATTTTTGTGCAGTGACGTGCAGTGACTGTGAAATCACCGTGGCCCTAATAACGCCATGACAGTGACATCATTCATGAGAAGGGGTCCCAAAACCCCATGTTGAAAATTTGGCAAAATTCCAAAAATGACTGAGATATGCAAAAAGTTGAAACCCCTATCTAGCCCATTATACAGCTTATCGGCATTTCTCAGTTCGCGTCGGCTTTGAAGAGTGCAGACGTGTTCCCGGTCCACTGAAGATCGCCGCCTTGAGGTCCGGAGGTAAGTAGGTGGAGCGGGTGTGGGGAGGCAGGGTGTGCAGTGGGTGGTTGCGGGTTGTGGGAGGGGGCTAGGAGACTATAGGACCGCTTTTTCTTTGCAGGAAAAAACGGAGACGCTGACGTTTGCCATGCTGGGGTGGGCTCCAGCATGGCACAAGGATGGTTATTCAGCCGACGGGGATTGGGAACCCCTGGCTGCCTAAGGATTGCTTGCCACCTGGGGTGGGCTCCAGCGTGACACTTACTACTGGGGGAATGCAGCTCAGCAGACGGGATTGGGCACCCGCTGGCTGACAGTGCATGTGGGAGCGGAGGCGCGCATGCTCTGCGTGAGTGCTGGGGAGCCGCGCGTGAGCAGCCGTTATCTTATCACTGTCATCAAGCGTAGCTCCCCCTTTCAACTGTATGCCACTGCATTTTGGAGCTTGTCATAGACAGCTCCAGAATGCATTGGCTTACAGGGGCCGCGCCTGCCAACACACTGAATGAATTGGAGGAGGAGGTGACACACCTCCGAAATCTCCGATGATGGCACTATGTTTTCTGTACGTGCGTGCAAGCAACATAAAAATTGGATTCAACCTCCAACCTTCCAAGTAACACAATAGCTCTAAAGACACTCTAGAAGTCAATGTGCTTTTCAAGTGAATTACTAAAACCTTGATCAGCAAAAAAAAAAGGTTTTAAGTCTTCAGTTCCCTGGTTAGTTTGAGTAAGTAATATCCTTCCCACATGACTCTGTGCATATTTAGTCTACTGTGCTTGTCTGAACTCCTTATCAAATAAAGATGAGAGAGCTAAGCAATTCTAAAGTCAAACAGAACAAGGCATTTATCTTAAATACTCAGAAAACTTTTAGTAGCCTAATGCAGAAGATATCAGTTGGCCCAATTTCCTTCACTTGGCAGGTGAGTCACTGGGATATTACAGGTGTAGTGCACTTGCACTCAGGAGGGCTAGTATATTTAACTCCCACAACAGCACCTCCTGCAATACTAAAGCAGCACAAAAAAATGCAGACAAAAATACAGTAAGCTGAGAACTATTCCCTTTATGCATCGCTCATTCTACAGCAGCAATTTCTGGGACAATGTAAATGCTAGGCTACTGATTCTCAACTCAGTCTTCTTTGAACCATTACTAGTATCTGATCATACAACAACTAAATATTGCTGCAGTTAATGTATTCTTATTTTGGTTCCCCTCTAGTCTCACTGCCAGCCTCATCATTTGTTTTTAATGAACTGAAAGTGCGGTACACAAAAGGCTCTGCAAGTGTGTAGTAGCATCTCCAGATTAAACTTCCACAGTGATGTTCTCATGTATATTTAAAATTCATGCCAAGATGGCTTCACATTTAGCAGGTCATCAATGTGAGATTGCAATGAGTTCCACTGTCTTTTCATTTGTTTTGTTGCTAACTCACTGTTTTTAGCTTAGACTTACTATATTTGCATTTTTATTTTGTTAGGCAGACAGGGATTGCAGTGAGTTAGTTAGGAGTAAGTTTCATTCTTTTTTAGTGTAGTTCTTCTGGTCCCTGAAGTGGATGTATTTTATTAGGTAAGACTGGGGATCAGTCTGTTCAGTTCCTGGTTGCTGCAAATTAGTTCTGAACTTATCAAGCATGCCTCTTGGGTGGGATGTTTGATGATGATAGCAGGAGGTAACTGGTGAGGCTGTTGTCTAGTAGGTTGGAATTGGCAGTGGAGTATTACATTGGGTCTTGTGTAAAAAGGGCAGTGTTCAGGAGGATGCACCAGGATTGCTTTCTGCACCAGAAGAGAGATTAATATCAAATCACTGTTCCCTTACAGAAATATGTGTGCTGTGTACATGCAGAATGCATGTCACATGCTTAATTCTGCAATGTTTGCATGTGGTTCGCATACACAAAGTGAATCTAAGCAAACCAGGTCTAAAAAGCAAATCAGGTTTGAATACTGCAAGCTTGACATGTGTGCAGCAGGTAAGCTGTTGAGAACATCTTCAAAAAATCACATCAGGTTTGTCTGCTGTACACTTGACATGAGTGCAGCAGTTAAACTGGTGTGAACATCATTTAAAAATCACATCAGGTTCACATGTTGCACACTTGCCATGTGCACAGCAAAAAAGTTGGTGCAAATCTCATCTAAAAGAGCACATCAGATTCTATTCTTCACACTACTGCTAGCAATTAGAGCCATTAAAAAAAACATTTTCATTAATTTCCCATAAAATTAGGTAAACTCATTAATTCTGATCCTTTTACAAGTTGTTTAATGGCTTTTGATGTTTGTCATTAAATTGCCATTATTTGTGAAGTATTGTTTGTTTGCAGCTTTAAATGCCTAGGATATCATCAGCCAATATCCCCAATTCAAGATGTATGAAGAGCAGCCTCAGTGTTGTGAAGCCTGGCCTTTTTGTTTTGTGCCATGCAAATTCCCTTATGCATATTTAGTGCTACAAATATGTTTCTCCATGACTGTTTCGGCTCACTTACTTTCACGTTGTCTTTCTGTATGGAGCATGTACACTATGGCCATGCTTAGCACTCTTTGTGCTGAGTAGGATCTTGGAAGCATGCAACATACCTCACATTTTGTCACTCAAACAAGTGACATGGACACTCAAAATGAGGGACATTAACCCTCACGATGATCAGGACACATCCTGAAACATGGAGATATAGTACTTCAGAACACAGTGGAAGCCATTGTATTTAGTTGTACTGACATTAGCACGTGAAAATACATTTCTACCATAAAGCAGGCATGTAATTTAGATAGGGCAGAGGGGGGAAGTCCCCTCCCCCACATTTGTACCTATGTTGTTCCTATGGTGTGGCAATAATGGCATTAAGTTTATATTTAATCTTTTATTTTATTTATTTGCATTCAGTCTAGGAATTTCAACCCTTTGAGTCAGGGACTCATTTACAAAGGCTCCACATCAATGACATTAGTAAGGACATACACAGAGTACAATTACTGTACAGAGGCAACCATGGGCTAAAACAAATTCAGGGCACCATCGGTTGAGCAAAACATTTATTACAATATTATTTACAGAGTTTTGATAGTTACAGAGAGACCAAGGCTATAAATAGTAGTTTAGATTAGCAGTCACAGTTACTGTTTAACAGGATATGGGTATGCAGCACTGGCTTAAATGGCCCTATCCTAGGGATTTTGAGGGCAGCATCCAGGAGGGAGTTCATCCAGTGGGGGGCCCTGTAGGAAAAGGATCTTTGTCCAGCAGTGGTCCTTGCAAAGGGGATGCAAAAAGTAGTAGTGCTAGAGCTTATAGTGGCCCTTGTTGACATGCACTCTTGAAGGAGCGATAAACAGCCCAGAGGAGCTAACCCTAGTTGTATTTTTTTGGCCATTAGGCAGGACTGATAGAGAAATTGCCCCTGGAAATTTAGCCAGGAAGACTGTAGGTAGAGGTCAAAGATATGTGTAAGGCGATCACAGCCTGCGGCCTGCCGGCAGGCTTTGTTGAGAGTGCGTTTTATGCTGGACAGGGCAGTGTTGGAGGTGGCGCCATATATAATTATGCCATAGTCTACTAGGGAAAGGATGGAGCTAGAGATGACTAATCGAAGGGCCATGGGGGGAGATAGGGCCTATATTTGTAGAGGAGGCTGATTCTAGTGTTAATAGCAGAGTAGGTCAGTGCAATATGCTCAAGGAAAGTGAGGGCAGAGTCAAGAGTGACCCCTAAGTATTTAAAAGTGGAGACTGCTTCCAATATGGCACCTTGTGAATTAAGTATGGATAGTTTGGTCATGTTGTTTTTATGTTGAGGGTGGGTGAATAGCATGACCTTTGTTTTTTTGTAGTTGGGGACAAGTTTGTGGGAGGTGAACCATGATTCTATCGCAGTGAAGGAGCCCTGTAGGGAGTTTTGAAGCTGGGTAGGGTCAGGGTGCTAGCTGAAAATCACAGCATCATCAGCGTAAAGGAGCAGGTGCTCAGTGGACGCTAAAGGGAGGGAGTTTAAGTATAGGGAGAAAAGAAGAGGGCCAAGGATGGACCCTTGAGGGACACCCAAATGGACTGGGAGGCTGGCAGAGAGGGTGCTATTTATTTTTACTTGCTGGGTATGGCCATTGAGATAGCTGGTGAGATAGACTGCAGTTTCTGGGGAAATTCCAGCAGAGAAGATGGTGTTTATTAGCAGGCTGTGGTTTACGGTATCGAAGGCCTTGGACAGATCAATGTAGACAGATCCAGCCAGGTCTCCCTGGTCGAGTGCTTCATGGAGGAAGGAGGTAAATTTGAGCAGGGCAGTGGTGGTATTGTGCCTTTCCAGAAACCATGCTGTTGATTGCACAGTAGGCGGTGTGTGTCCAAATATTCTCTAAGTTGATCTGCAGCTATTTTCTCCAGTGCTTTTGAGAGAGGGGGAAGTATTGAGATGGGCCTATAGTTACTTGGGGAGGTGCGGTCACCATTTTTGTGAACCGGAGTGATGATTGCTTTTTTCCATAAGGTAGGGAACTGTCCAAGGCATAGGGACATGTTCAGTATTTTTGTTAGGGGGTAAGGACTGCATCAAGGGTTAAGAAGAGCAGCTTGGCATCCAGTGAATCACCACTATTTCTTGACTTTCCTAGGAACTTGCGTAGATATGATCAAGCAACACTCGGGGGGGATTGTTTTGAAATAAAACGGTAGAGCACTAGGGGGCGTGTGGAGAGTGTCCAGAGGGGGCTAAAGAAGTCTGGTGGGGAGGATAGAGCTGAGGTCTGAGAAGAGACATTTAAGGCATTAGCTATCTTGGTCTTGGGTGGTGACAACTGGCCAATCGTAATCATGGAAGGAGAGGAGGAGAGACTTTCCACTTAGTTCCTTTATATTGTCCCAGAACCTCTTTCCATCACCCCAGGTGGCAGTGAGGTTGGATTGATAGTAGGCTGCCTTAGCCTTACAGATTGCTCAGATTGCCCAGGTGCATGAGTTTCGGGCAGCACAGTACAATTGATGGTCAGAGGGGTGACCAGACTCTATGGCACGGTACCAAAGGTTATCTCGAGCCTTCATTTGGTCGAGTAAGGAGCAGTTTACCCAAGGGGAGGATTTTGTTTTTCTAGTTGCTTAATGAAGGGGCAAAGATGTCACAGGCAGCTTGCTGAGGAGCTGATGATGAAGGATAGGCAGCGTCCACTGACGTCCGTGGTCAAGAGGGGACCAGTCTGTTGAGAAGATGGTTTTGGAGATGTGACAGTGACCCCTTCTTTAGGTGGTGATACAGGGAGATCCTGTGGGGGGGGCTTCCAACTATTTGACCAAAGGCAGGTGACGGGGAGTGATCATTGAGTGCATCAGGGAGGACCTGGATGTCACGGAGGTGCTCAGCGTAGTTTGTAAGGATGAGATCAATAAGGGAACTAGTGCCCCGTGGTGGTCTAGCTGAGTGGGGCAAAGGACCATTTGTGAGAGATTTTGGGTGGTGGCTGCATCCCTGATAGGGGATGTGTGGGAGGCGAGCCAGTTTGTGTTGAAGTCTCCTATGGCAATGACCTGAAAGTTGTGCAATTACATTCAGAATGGAGGAGAAAGCCTCCTTTTGGTGGCGGGGGGGTATGTTGACTGACATCAGGTAGAGAGAGTTAGCTGATTTTCCAACTGGTATCCTAAGGGTGAGGGATTGGGCAACTGTAACAGGGTTTAGTACAGGAATTTGAACGCCTTGTAGGTGATCTTGAAGGTACAGCGCACAACCACCACCCCATCTATTCAGTCTACCTGATCTGAATAGTGTGTAGCCGGCTATGAAAACAGCCGAGTCAGGGATTTTTGGGGAGAGCCATGTTTCAGACACTGTGAGTGCATCAGGAGAGTGGAGGCAGACCCATTCTTGAAGTGGGGTGAGATTTTTTTGGAGGCTGCGTGTATTTATGGCAGCAAGTCATAGTCCTTTTTGGTTGTGTTGAAAGGCAAGGTCCAGGATTGGGGTGTATGTTGCCCATCAATAGCAGTAAGATGATGAAGGTCCTGGATAAAGCACTTTGGAGGGTCAGTTTGTAATTACAAAGTATATGGCCCTTACAGTGGGGTAGTTTGTTAATAGGGAGGGAGCAGATAAAATGCAGAAATTCCTGACTATAGAGCATAGGGTTGGCCATGGTATCTGGGGGTGGGTGGCTAGGAGCAAGTGAAGGGTGAGGTGGGAAAGACGTGGTTAGAAAGGGAGGAGTGAGCACAGGGGGAGGTATAAATGGGGCAGAGGTGGTGGTGGTGAGGTGTTTTACAGGCCTAGAATGGGGGGAAGAACACTGAGGAGAGGAGTAATGGAGAGGATAAGGAGTAAAGGCATCATTTAGAGATAGAGAAAGAGGTATCCTAAGCAGTAGGCGTGAGTATATATAATGCAGGGGAGTTAGAGGTGAGCAGAGCTATAATTAGACAGTATATGGGTGTGCTTTGGATGGAAAGAGAGGTTTACCAGCTGGCAGAGAAAAGAGAGTGGGACAAATTAGGGGAAGAATTCTAGGTAATATTCAGCATTCATTGAGTTTAACACCAGGTGTTGTGAGAGGATCATTTAAGTAGTTATAGCAGCCTCTAGTGGTGGTACAGATAACCTGCAGATGGAGAAATGGCCTTATTGGATTTTACACGTCATGTGATATGCAGTATAAGACACCAAGTCGACCAAGGGCGGTGGTGGGGGTGATGGGGAGCAGATGCGCAGCGTCAGCAGGGTAGCTACTGTGAGGCTGGAGGCAAGAAGTTCCTGCTGTTTCCTTAAATTGCTGCACGCTTTAGACAGCGTTACCTGGCGAGAGATGCAGCGGTCCTTTGCTCAGGGGGAGGGCACCATGCCCTCTCAACCTTCACCCATGAGGGGAGCTGGGGGAACTGCTGCAGGGAAGCAGAGAGGAGAGAAGTTAGTGCATTTGAAGAACAAAAGGTGACGCAGGTAAGGGGGGAGGGGGTAAGGTCTGAAGCCCGTTATCTGTAGCAACTGAAACTGTGACTAACTTGAAACAGAAAATAATTTCAAAATTGTAAGGGAGGTCCTGTTTTCTGAGAGGAAGAAGGGAGATTTGAGCCCTCTATTCTCTTGGCAAGTGTGGAGTGGGAGCAGTTTCACATTCCCTGCGTTTGGAAAAATGTAACGAGAAAAGGCACCAAAATGCTACAAAACCTGGTGGGCAGTAAATCTTAAACAGTAGGAAACAGGGTTTACTTTAAACGAGTATTGGAAAATTAACAGGGTTACTTTAAGTGAATTTTGGCAAGTTTAGATGCAGGATTAACTCCTAGCCTGCCAGGTCCTTCACTTTAAACACTACATGTAATGTTTATATGTAAGATTCAAATTCAGGCTTTTTAAGAGTCATTACACATTTAAAACATTAAAAGGCATGTTCAACTGCAAGGTAAAGAAATACAAATCAGTTTCATAGTGGCATGCAGTTAAAGGTAAAAAACTGGGAGCTAGTCAGGCTAACAGAAAGAAAAATAAGCAGTAGTGCTTTTCATATTTCTCTGGCTCATAGTTGGAGACAAGAGGTGCAATGCAGTCACTGATTTCGATGTGAGGCAGTGGACCGCAACGGCTTTTAAGGCACACACTATACAAGTTAAAAATGGCCACCAGTTTGAAAAAAGAGCCCTGAAAAAACTATCTCCACATGTATGGGGGACAAAAAAAATCTTAAAGTCCTTAACAGTCCAGTGCTACTGCAAGGTTGGAGGCAAGAAGTTCCTGCTGTTTCCTTAAATTGCTGCATGGTTTGGACAGTCGTTGTTACCTGGCAAGAGATGCGGTGGTTCTTTGCTCGGGGGGCGGGCGCTGTGGCCTCTCAACTTTCACCCATGAGGGGAGCTGGGGGAACTGCTGGCAAGAGAAGCGGCGGTCCTTTGCTCGGGGGAGGGCGCCCTTTTGCACAACAAGTGCCCCCTCATCTGTGTGCACTCATGCTGCAGGTGCACTCCTGACTCGACTGTGTCTGTATTGCATTGTCCACTCTCTCCACCTATTGACAGCGGTGCCATCATATGTGATCTGGAGAAGCTCCAGCCAAGCAAGAGCACATGAGTCATGTGAGTGTGACACTGTCTTTCCTGCCACAGAGTAGGTAGGATGTACACTACAGCTTGGAGGAGTTGGTGAGCACTGAACTCTCAGCAGCAGTATTGTGGCGGCATATTTTTTTTGGTCTACTCTTAGTGAGTCTCTGTCTCCCATGGTGCCTACAGGGGTGGAGGGTGTGCTAGAAGCTAACTCAAGACTAGGCTACTAGAGATGATGCAAAATTTTATTTAGACGGCATAAAATAGGCACTTTCACCACATGAAATATTTAAAGAAATTGCGGTGAAATTTCACAATTTCACCAGCATCCATATATGGCCATTGTGTGAATTTATACCCCTCCTTGGTGCTAGTGCCCCCCCCCCACTGATCACTGGCCGAATTCAAATCAAGAGAACCCTCCCACCATCACCTTGAGCCCTGATCCCAATCTTAGCAACAAAAAAATCCCCATCCATGTCCCTGGTGTCTAGTGGTCCCTCCCCCAGCTGATCAGCAGCCGAATTCAAATCAAGAACCCTCCCTCCAGTTTTGCTGAGCCCCAGTCCCCAATCTTAATCAAAGAAAACAATCCCCCACCTGTCCCTTGGTGTCTAGTGGACCCCTCACCCCCCACCCTGTGTTAAGTCAGAGCCCACCTCACTTCCCCCCCAAGCACCCTAATCAGGCCACCAACACAGCCCTCCACTCATCTCCATGGCTGGCTACCCATCTGAGTGCTCAATGAATGAGAGTGTAACCCAGGGGGCGCTATCCTATGGGCTACTACCCCTGCCTGCCCTAACTGTAACAGGGTGAGGGGCCCAGATCCGTTGGCGGGTGCCTCCACCCAGAGGTCGGGGTTAGAATAGTCGAGGTTGACGGTCACAGCCCTCTGGGTTGCTGCAACCTCCTTTTCTTTCCCACTAGTGGCCCACACAAGTCAGTTAGTGTCCTTACCATATACACTTACCCCCGGCTTGAACCACTCAGCTTTCCGGGGACCCCTGAAAAGTAAGGTACAGTTATACAATATTCACTGTGCAGTATTTCACCAGTAATACACAAACTAGCCAGTGTACTTTTGCAAGACAAGCAATCTGATTTATTTAAGGATATAATAAGGACCGGGGTAATTAGGGTGATTGGCTTACCACTAAATATATGAGTGTCTCACCTAGGGCTCTGTGCACAGGCTTCAATTTATAAATTACTGTCTATGGGTACCTAAGCCCTAAAGGCTAGTTCCTCGATGCAGCTGGTTGGGGCCCTGACACAAATGAACATTTAATTCTACGAAGATTAGATGGAGCCAGCAGGCTCAGTAAGTGTAGCTAGCAAAGTAACCAGAAGATCTTGCCCTTGCTAGGAACATTTAACAGGGAGCTACCCTGATTTAGTACTTCACGACTCCAGAAGGAAAAGTGCCTCACACCACTCGTGTACAGCCTGACCTTCAGACGCTTCTCCACATTTATATGAAAAGCAACAGAGGGGTACTATACCAGGCAGCTGCTCCTAGGGCCTGACAGAACTCACAGCTAATCGAGTCAACGAGCTTCACTTTTCCTGACAGACTAAGCACGATTCAGTAGATTCTCCAGGCTCCCACAGGGTGAGCCTGGTAGGTAGCTGCGCCCACAGACTCCTCTGACCACTACACAGTAGATTTTAGTCCGATACTGGCCGCAACCGAGCCACCTAAATCTGGCCTTCCATACAGGCTTCCCAATAAAAACTCAACTGTGTAGGAGCCCAGAGCTCCTTCCTCGTCACAGCCACAACGCCTCCTGCCCCTCGGCAGTTAGGCAAGACTCACCACTGGTGCCACCTGATCCCATAGGTGGGCTACAGATGCCAGTCATTCATCGCTGCCCTATTGGTGAAACAAGGTGCCATTCTTCAGACTTGTACTTCCTAGAATTACTGGCTGTGTCTCATTGGTCAGCCGGCTCCGCATGAGTCCTGATCCTAGTTGGTCAGAAAGATTCCATTTTAATGTTCCCCCGATTACCATTGGCCCAGTGCAATAGTCCAGGTCCAAAATGGAGGGGCCAAGCACACACAGTCTCAGCTGCAAAAGAAGCAGGTTAGACAAACTGTAATTCCACCAACACTCTAACTAATTATGGCCAAACAGTTACATAATTCAAAAGGGCTCCCTCTGCGCATATAGAGACTGCCAAAGGGAATTGATTTCACCGCAGCTCAGGCGGGATTCGAACAGGGAAACACCAGTTCCCCCATACCAACCCGCTGGAGCCTGCGAGTGGGCAGCTCTTAAAGAGACAGCACTGGAGGCTTTGGAAGCACTCACAACACCCACATTTAGGCGGCACTGCGCCAAACACCAGTTAGGCAGGGAGCATTTAGACGAACTCCGGGAAGGCTTTCAGGAACCCCCTTGTTTAAGGGGGTTACATCCTTCCTGGCCTGGAAAGAACTTGGTGTCCGTGCCAAGTAGTTACCCTTAAATCACTTTTAAGGTAAAACAGTTTAGACTGACAACACATTAGACTGTTATATACGCTATAATTGTATTCACAGTTTACTATTGTTTATGACACACATATAGACAGCTTTTCTTTTTAAATCAGGTCATTACTTCCTTCCCATGACACCTGGAAAGAGGGGACCCTTCCTTATCAGCTACTTATAGCTAACTGGGGCAGGGCACCATACTCAGTGGGCAATACGAACAGTTATGCATCATCCCCAAAACTAACTTGAGCACTTGAACTTGGAGATACATAGACCCCTTATGGACTACATTTAAGCAGGTCCACAGGCTGACCCAGAGACTCATAACTTATCCTACACCGCCGCATTTCTCTGCCAGTGCACCTAGGGTCTCAGTAAAATCTAAGCTACAGGGCTCTGGCTCCATTTCCGCCCTCATCTAGATTAGTAGAAGGAACCTCCCCATGGGAAGGGGACCCCGTGCCCATAGTACTTTCGGGGACACGACTCTCTATATCAGGACCCACACCACTTAGTTTAGTCAAGGGCACTTCTGACACTACTGGGATGCTATCAGGGCACTCAAAGTATTCTTCTTGCTCAGATGGACCCCGAACAGATTCCCCCACCTCACTTTCCTCTTCTGAAAAGTCAGACAGTTCAGCCAGCCTGGATAATTCAGCCAGACTCATAGACCCTACTTCTTTGGCTTTGAGGCCACTCACTTCCTCCTCAGGGAGTATGGGCTCCAAAGACAAAGCTGGGGGCTCAGACAGTCCATAAAACCCAACTTCATCCCCAGAGTGAGCTAGGGGGTTGCCTTTAAAGAGTTGACTCAGTTCATGAAGAGGGGTAATACTCACATCATGTTCACTGTCTTCAGCCAGACGGGGATCAGTTTCAGCAGGGGGGAGAGGGGAAGGCTCCTGGGTTTAAGTTCTGGAGGAGTCAAACCCTATGAATCTCTTTGGCAGCAGCTCTAGTTATAGGCCCAGAGGGAGGGGGGCTTTGAGAGGCGCAGCTCTATCAAAATCTGTCCAATTGGCAGGTGATTTCAGTGTAAAGTTTGACATCTTTTGAATTGTTTTCGGGCCTTACTTTTGTACACAGGCAGATCATCTAGTTTGCCCACTACAATGTGAGGAGATGGTGCCATCAGTCAGCAATCTTGTGTTTGCTATGCAGTCCCAGATTTCTTAGCAATACCCGATCCCTCCTGGAGTTCCTGTGTTTCACCTTTATCATACCTCTCTTTGTTGGCCAGATTCCTTTTGGCAGTTATGGTTTGAGCCAATTGGTATGCATAATTTAGCTGAGCCTTTAACTTTGTACATACTGTAAATAATCATTAGGCTCAACCCCATCAGGATGACCATAAACACATATCCACCGGCTAACTCGAGCTTCTTCCAAACATCAGGTGGTAGGGGAGAACCCAGTGGTATCACTTTTAGTGCAGTTGTAGGCATGTACCAGGTTAAGTAATTTGCTGGCTCCATCTAGGCTTGTCTTTGGGTGGAGGGTGCGAGTATGTCTAGTACAGCGATTGAAAACGCTCCAGGCTGTGGGGTTCCCTGCGGTAGGTGTTCTGCACTTTCACGCATCCTACAAGGATAGCATCTTCTAATCAGTCGGCTCAAATCTCTCCTTGATCGGAATGGATTGGCTTGGGGCCCTATAATGAAGAAATAAATTTTCAAGAAGGACTTTAGCCACCGTGGTTGCTTCTGATCCTTGGTGGGAAAGCCTGGGTATATTGAGTGAAATGATCAGTGACCACCAATATGTTACTGATATTTTTCAGATCAGGTTCTAAGCTCAGGAAATCAATGCAGACCAACTCCATAGGGGTGCTGGTAGTGATATTGACCATGGGGGCAGCTCTCTGAGGTAGGACTTTTCTTTGCAAACAGTGGCCACAGGTCTTGACATACTGCTCTACATCTGCACTCATCTTGGGCCAGTAGAATCGGGTCCGCACCAGGTCAAGAGTTCGGTCTATGCCAAGATGCCCCATGTGGTCATGCAGGGACCTCAACACCAGTTCTCTAAAAGCGGTGGGCAATACTTAGTTGTTTTGTCTATTCTCCCTCTTTGTCTATGGTCTCCCTATATAACAGTCTATTGTTCAGCTCACTTTTGGGCCTTCTTTGTGATAACAGGGCAGTTCTCAACTAGCGGACTACAGTTGGGACATCTCTCCTGCTTGCAGCCTTCTAAGACAGGTTGTATCATAGGATCTCTAGACTGGTTTGCTGGAGGCTATCATTATTGAACTGAGGCAGCATACTAGTGTCTAAAGCAGAGAAGTGGCAGTAATCAGCAGGCATACAGTTCTTAGATGGACCCAAGCAATCCTCCATGTAACCCGCACAGTATTAGGAGTCACCTGTCCTTCTTTTTTGAATTTCTGGCAAAGTGCTCTAATGTCGGGTTCAGACAACCTGACCCAATCGGCTTGGGACACAGGCCTCCAGGAGAGAGCATCAGCATCTATATGGTAGAGACCTGCTCGGTATTCAATAGCATAGTTGTAGGTGGGTAACGCAGAGAGCCACCTATGACCAGTGGCATCCAGCTTGGCTGTGATCTGAACATATGTCAAAGGATTATTATCAGTTTTTACGAGTATCTTAGCCCCATACAAATAGTCATGGAATTAATCAACAATGGCCCACTTTGGAGCCAGGAACTCTAGTTTGTGCACTGGATAATTATTTTCAGAAGGAGTCAAACTGTGGCTGGCAAAAGCTACAGGTCTCAGACCCTTCGAGTGCTCTTGGTACAATACGGCTCCCAATCTTGCAGGCTGGCATCAGTATAAAGAATATAGGTTTAGCTGGGTCAGCATAGGCCAGCACTGGGGCATGAGTGTTGATATATAATATCACAGAAAGCTTCCCGCAGTCAGCAGTCCAGTAGTACTAAACACATCATTGGGGCAGAAATAAGTCTTTGTGTCCCAGATTGTGCAGTCTTCTTATATTTCTTATGGTTGGGGTACCCTTGAGTGAGATTTAGCAGGGCCGGATCACCCGATATTAGTCTTTGATAAATCATCGATAGTACCTACAGAACCCAGCAACCGCTGTAGCTCCTTCCAAATTGTTGGGTTGGGGCTAAGTGGTTAAAGCCTCCACTTTGCTGGGGTCAGTCTCTATGCCTTCAGTGGATACTATGTGGCTTCATATACTTCACAGAAGTTTGAAAGAATTGGCACTTGTCTATAGATAACTTGAGACCGAAATGCTCCAGCCGGTCCAAGACCTTGAACAATCGACGTTCATGTTCTTCCAACGATCTGCCAAACATTATGACATCATCTAAATAAACCAAACACTTGAGCAAGTTCATGTCCCCCACAGCACATTCCATCAGGCACTGAAAGGTAGCTGAGGCACCTGAAATCCCTTGAGGCATCCAGATAAGCTCATAGAAACCTAGGGGCAAATGAAAGCAGTCTTCTCTTGGTCCTCTGGAGCCACTGGGATCTGATAGTACCCACTGCAGAGATCTAAAACAGAGAACCACTTACTGCCGTTTAGACAGTCCAGGGCATTCTGTATGTGTGGCATGGTATTCTGGTCAGGGATGGTCCGCCTGTTCAGGGTACGGTAATCCACACACATCCGAAAAGCCCCATTCTTTTTTCTCACTACGACAATGGGGAAGCATAAGGGCTCCTGGATTCCTGTATCACACCAGCAGCAAGCATCTCTGCAGATGCCGGCTCGACACTGCCTATGTCAGCAGGGCCAGCGCCGAGACCTCTCTCAAAAAGGCTGCTCATCATGCAGTCGAATGTGGTGTTCAGCCCCCTGCACACATCCCACATTCCATTCTTTTAAGGAAAAGACCTGGTCTCTTTGGGCAAGCTTCTCACTGACCCTTACTTTCCATTCAGCAGGCAATGGGGAGTCACCGAAATCAAACAAGTCTGGCGTGACTCTGTCATCCTTCCCCAAACCCATGCTATTGCGGAGCACTGCAGTGTCCACACAATGCACACTAGCCAGGGTGCAGCCTCTATTTACTTGAATCTCTTTGTCAGACACATGAACCATCACTCTCCTGGCATAAGCATGGGCTCTAGCAGGCAAGATACTGGGTTTGACCAGCAGTCCCCAAGGCAACTTTCCTTCCCCAGGCGCATCCAGCATCAATAGTTTATTCTTGACATCCTTTTAGCCGGACTTCCCTTGCAAAACACACTGGGCATTTGGGGTTAATAGCAATGGTCGGATCCTCCTCCAGACAACTACCCACTGGGCCTTCAGGCTCCTCCCTGACTAGCTTTTCTCTGGAGTCCTCAGAGGGCCTTCTGGATCAAAGCCGGTATCCTAAGTGTCGCCCAGCCCTGGACACCTGCTTTTCAGAACACAAATCAGCCAGTCACCCAAACATGGAGCATTGGTCCCAATCAACAAGGAAACCCAAAAAAAAAATTATCAGACAGTCCAGTGGGGGCAGACTAGCCAAAGTTTCCACCTGTTTGTCCACCCCAGCCACAGAAGTAGGAAATTGCAACCAGATCTGGATATACCCGAAATATGGATAAGCTCTGTCACTCAGCCCCATACATGTAGACCATCCAAGGGTTTTACTACAGTTATCTGAGGGTTGATGTGTCACTTGTAGCTGGTGAGAAAGAGGTGCTTGGGTTTATTGTTGGACACTAATCAGGGCATCATGGTACTGCATGGTCTGTACTGGTTGCCACTTCAGTGGTACATCATCACCTTCCAGGATATGCTTGACCTACAAGAATATAAGCGTATTTCGGACATGGCTACCTGAAACATCTCCTGTCTGTATACTCCCTCCACAAATCTTCTGTTCCACCAAGGCAAACCTCCTCTGTCCCATGGTCCAGGCTGAAACTATCTGGTAATAGGCACTTGGGATGATTGACCCTTGCTTAGAATTCTGCCACCTAAGTTTGTGGCCCCTGGTGGAGTCTTTGAAAAATTCCAGTTCATCTGTTAAAATGAGCCTATAATAACTTACTACTAATATGTTTTTGTTGATATTTATTTGCAGCCATTTATTATTTTATTGATGCTATGTTTTATTGAAGTTTATTTGAAGGTTCCTGAGTTTCCTACTATAAGGCATAATACAATTGTCTTTTCTTACCTTTTCCCAACCTTCTGAGCAATATCATAATCTAGATATCTCCTGATCAAGGCCTCTAATTCTTTGAGTTGATTT
Organism: Neoceratodus forsteri; assembly: GCA_016271365.2. NCBI lineage: Eukaryota > Metazoa > Chordata > Ceratodontiformes > Ceratodontidae > Neoceratodus > Neoceratodus forsteri. The sequence goes on from CM057458.1 coordinate 653,091,689, forward strand.
CTAAAGGTTTCATACAGTTGCAAATTTGTTTTTCAGCTGTGCTCAAAACCGATGGTCAAAAGTGGTTTGGTATTTCAAATATATGCCATTTGTGGTGTTAACTGCCGTGTTATTTTTCGGCATAATTCTTGTGTATGTGCACAAGAAGTTAGCTTCACATTTTATGTATCCAATGTTTTACTGCCAAGCAGCTTAATTAAAGCAAAATCAGATTCAAGTCTTCTATTCATGTCCAGAGTGCCTTCTAAAAATCCAGACCTAGACTCTCTATGTCTCTTTCAAAATAGATCATAAGAAAATAAGAGATGGAAAACAGTAGACTAGATGGTTCAGATATCTTTTTCTCCAGTCCCTTTCTCTATTTTTCTGTTTGACACTTGCTCCAGTATATTCTCTGCTGCATCACCAATCTAAACTCTGCAAATTAATCACTGTTTTCTTCTTGAATTATCACTTCTTAGTACATTCCGAACTATTCTTGAGATCAATTTCTGCACGATTTGTCTGGGTTTACATCCAGAGTAAAACAGTTGAGGTCTAGATAGTACCAGTAATTTAGATCACCTCAGAGCAACGAAAAGGACTATTCTTTCAACAAATCCAGCTAAGAAGCTAGAATAAACAAAAACCTCAGTATATCCATGTTCCTTCTGCTTGATTTCATTCCACTGAGATGAGAAAGGGTTTTTGTCTGTTTAGTTTTGCATTTTTAAGCCAATTCACCCATTATGGATGTATGTATATAGATTAGGGTTTGTATTTATGTGTTAAAGATATGTCCTTAGCACTATGCTTCCATTTCAAAGCGCCTGATTAAATCTGTGTAAGAGCAGTCAAGTTTCCTTCCAAGAATAACATAAGTTATCCCTTTATCAAGGCTTCTAAAACTTTTGAAATGGATTTTCAAAAAGTAGTTCAGGTAGTCCAGGGCCCAACAAGAGTGGACTTGCTGGACATGGTGCATACCTTTCAGCTTTTGAGAGAGAATCCAAAATGGAGTAGTCCTAGAAACCACTTAGCTCCAGTGAGCCTCCAGAATAGTAGCACTGTGGTCCAGAGGGACCATGAATGGCAAACACTGTATGGTATGTTATCAAAAAAAGCTGATTTCTGTGCAAGAGTGGAATATGAAAAAGCACAAGGAGTAAAGAGCAGGTGAGGAGGTAGAGGAAAACCTCGAAGATTTAAAAAAGCAGAGAAGTGGCAGAAAGCACAATTGCAATTATATCAAAGAGATAAAGGACAATGCAGTTCACTACAAAGTAAAGACAGTGGTAAAAGCCAAACAGAGGGCCATGAAGCCAGCAGGAGTAGAATAAAGGCACAAGGTGACCAGCAGGAAGGTGAGACTGGCCACAGCAGAGACAGAACCCGACAGGCAAAGTGAGGTGAAATGAGGAAAAAGCATCCTCAGGTACATCCAGGAGAAATGAAAGTGAAAGGGGTACTATGAGACTGAAGAATGAGGAAGGATGGAAGGAGAGAACAAGGGAAAGCAGAGTTACTGAAAACTATTTTGTTCCATGTTTATTAGGTAGGAGGACTGGACCACTGCCAGAATGAGGGGTTAAGAGAGAGTGAAGGAGAGAGGAGAGAAAGGGCCCAGAGAGCATGGGCAAAACAATGGAGAAAAGGGTAAAAGGAAACTTAGAGGATGCTGTGAAAAGAGGCAATAAAAAGTGATAACAGGCCACTTGCAGACATATTCAACTGCTTGCTGGCCATGGAATGCTAGTCCCTAGGGTACACTGGAGGAAAGCAGATGTGGTCCTTCTACACAAGAGTGAAAGGAAGAATCAGTACTAGGGGAACTGTAGACCAGTTAACTTTACATTTATAGTGGGAAAATCATGGACACCATATTATAGAAGAAACTGGTGGACATCCTGGAAGAAAATGATTACAGGACCCCATACAACATGGGCTCCAGAAGGGGAAGTCAGGAGCCTGACAAATCTAGTTAACTACTTCAACTTGGTGATTAGGGTCAACAGATAAAGTGAGAGGCAATAGATGTAGTATACTTAGATTTCAACATGGAGCCTTTGACTCCATCCCCAAGAGAAGGCTAGTCAAAAATGACTTTGATGGATGGAAATTAGTAACTGGGTGAAGAACTGGCTAGGAAAAACACAAAGGAGTAGTAAGATTAATGTAGCTTTCAGAGTAAGAGGAATAATAAGTAGTACATTAGGGGTTGGTGCTGGGCCTGGTCTGTTTCAATGTATCATTTGTTATATAGGGAAGACATCAAGGCAAGATCTGCCTCTTCACAGATGACATAAAAGATTTCAGAAGCGATGGATATGGAGGAAGAACTAGAGAGATTCAGGGATGGTCTGAGCAGGTTGGAGGCTGGCCAAAGATCTGACAGCTGGGTTTAATGCTAAAAAGTGCAAAGTGACACACATTGGAAAGAAGACCCAAGGTGAAGTAGGAAATAAGCGGGAGTGCTGCTGAAGCTCTATGGAGAAAGACCTGGGGTCTCATAGATCTAAAAAACAATAGCACATTATAATAGAGGCTGTTGGGCAAGGCAAACACTTGTTCAGGTTGCATATGGAGAGAAAGCAGTAGAAAGCGGGGTCATCCTCTCATTTATACAGGTCACTGGTGTGACTCACACACACCTGGAATACTGTGCAAGTGTGACCTCACTTGGGAATACTATACAAGTTACTGGGAAGGCCACCTGAGGACAGACTGTGGCAAAACAGAAGCAGTACAACACAGGGCAACCAAGATGGTCCATTGACAAGGGGACAAGTCATACAGTACAAGGAGAAAGTTTGCAGGACTTGAGCATTATCACCCATGAGAGAAAAGTGTAAAAGGGATAACATGATCAAGACAGTCAAGCACTTGCACAGGATTAATATAGTGACACTGACACGGCATTTCTGCCTAGGCTCAAAATGGATGAGATGAAACTCATTGAGATTTGCAGAGAAACTCAAAGGGATATTCATAGCACATTTCACAAAAAAGTGATGTACAAGTGGAAAAGTTGCTGAGGAAGAGTAAAAGAGCCAACTCAGTAGGCAGCTTCAAGAAAAGAATGGGAAAGCCATATGGGAAGTAGTTAGAAAAGAGAGAACAGAAACAAGTGAGGGATGACCACCGTTGTTTATGCAAGTAGTTAGGTAAGTGGGTAGACTGGATAGGCTGATGGGACTTTAACCCCATCATTGTCCATATATGTATATTATATGAATTCTCTATAGAAAATAGTTTTCAGAAGAAAACTCAGAATGATTCATCACCTTTTGCCCATAACTGGTTTTAGGGACCCAATGAGCCCTCTGTCATACTAGTTGACCTATTGATAGAGGACCCCAAGCTACTAATCAGGACCTATATCAGGTATTTAAATATTTTTAAATGGTTGGCTTCATAAAAGCAACAATGTAAGGATTTCCATAAGGCTGTGCAGACTTCTGATGTGCTATCATGATATCATGAAAAGTACTTGCCAGAATAGCCGACCAGTTAGAGCCAGATGGATAAGATGGGGCAAGGGGCCTCATAAGTCTAACACTGCTGCCTGCCCCCTTAAAAACAGACCTGTTGGCTGTTGTACTGAAAACAAAGTGGGGAGCATAGGGGATAGAGTACAACACACATAGCTAAGAAATGGGTTAAACAGGCAGCCCTTAAGCTTATCCCACTCGGTGTCCCAACACCATGAAGCTGACTCTATTTACTAAAAAATGTATTTACTTATTTATATAACTTTTTTTTCCAATGTGATGAAACTTCTTCTGGAAAGTTACCTTACAAGGGAATACAAAGGTGGGAAAATAATCATACAGTAGAATATAATCAATACAATGAGGTATGTTGGGTTATAAAACAAATAACAATCAACAACATACCTATAATAACTAACACAAGCAGACTCAGGTATCAGAGGAGAGAGGAAATGGCGGGGATAGTGAGATGGAGAAGCATACGGAGAGGTAGTATGGAAGAAGAAAAACAGAATTTAGCTAGAAAGGAGGAAATAGGGTAGAGCTGTGATGTAGAGATGTGCAAAGTCAGGAAATTGCCTACAAATGCTCATGAAGTCTCTCCACTTTGGGAAATGTAACTACAGTTCATCACAACAAAGTGCCTACTTTGACCATAAACTAAGTCTAGAAGGCACTATACTAGTGAAGTTGCTGTTGAAGTGCTACTACATGCTTTTGCTTGAGCAAAAGTAGCATTTCACCTATGAAAAAATGTGAAGTGCCAAAATGTCTTTAAAAGCAAAGAAATCCACCCTCACCCTCTGGATCATACCCTACCTCCCCTAGCATGCCACATGGTTTAAAATAATATTCACCCATTCTCCCTCTAGGGACCCTCCCTCTCAGCCCCTATGTACCTGGCAAAGTTTATGAAAAGCCTAATAACTGCATTGTAAGTCCTTTCCTTGGCATGAAAAGGAATTTCTCAAGACTCTTCCCCACCATCCATCTAAATTGTGACATAAACAAACTGAAACCCTCATCACTATTTGCCAATAAACCCCTCCTCTCTAAAGCCCTAAACTCCAGTTTCAAATCTCAAGCAATTCCTGCTCTAAGTTATCGCGACATTTAAATTCTCTCCCTGCCTGCAAAAGCAAGTTCCTGTCACATCCTCATCCCCAAATCATCATCATATGTACCCCCATCTTTCATCTACCTCTACCACAAATCCAGCTCCTCCCAAAAGTCTCCAAACCCCAGTTTTAAGTGTGAAAAAGTCCTGTATAAGAAAAATGCTCCACAGAATGCATCTTCACTCTTCTATGTTAACAATTCTAATGAGATACGTGAGTGACATATGTCTAGTAGTATACTTGACTGGTTGGTTATCAGGGTGGTTATTGGTAGAGGTGGTGAAGGTGATATATCATGGTTTAGGGACGACAATAGGGTAGATAGGTGGAACTTTCTTTGCAGAGTAGGGAAGGAATTTAGGAATCAAATTTTTTTTCAAAAAGTATGTTTATTGAGTTTTCAATTTATAGACAATTCAGACAAACTTATCACAGTAACAATGTGTATAGTGTCCTCAGTTCAGTAGAAAGTATCAGCTGTGGAACTAATGATGGCTCAGTGGACTGTTAGTGGGTTAAAGGCCTTTCACCTCAAAATGCAGGCTTAAATCCAGCACAGGTTGATAGTATTCAAAAGTTATTATCATCAAAGGCTGTTTGGTGGCCTATGAAATGAGTTGTGATGGTTTTAGTCCAGTTCCCAGTGGGCAGGAGTATCATCACAAAAACACTAATACAATTGCCACTGATTGGCACTCTTGTTTGCAGTTTCATGAGAGGCAAGAACTGAATGGGCATGTAGTGTTTGGATTTAGAATAGCACGCCATTACACTTTCCACAGAACTTCATTTAGGATACAGGAGAAGATGGAAGTCTAGTGGGGTAGCGGTAAGAATTTTTCAGACTGTGTAGTATGGTAGAGGTAGTTGAGCACTTAGAAGCTGTGGTGGTTTCTTTGTTTTATTACCCAAAACGGAAAAAAAATACCAGTTGGCTATGTGAGGTCAGAGGGCTTGTGAAGTTCCTTAACTGTGCGCAATTCTCCACTAGCAAATTAAAAATTTGCAATATCTTAGTTGTATGTCAGCAAGGAGTAAGTCATGGAGAGGAACAGCGTAAGTTTACAGAGATTTAAGGACAGAAAGTAACAGAAACAGTAAAATATAGCAATTCTAGCCTGGCAAGGGTTGCTTTAGGGCAGTAGACCCTATCTGCATAATTTTAAGTATTACCCTCTCAGAAGACTGGGACTGGGAGACAAGAGTTACTGTGGTACAATGCACTCAAGCTTGGGACAGAGTTTATTAGTATGGAATAGATATGAGAGGAGAAACTGAGATTCAGTTAGCCACATACCATGATACTGAAGTGGGGCATACTTTAAGAGAAACCATTCCAGTGTCTGGATGGCTGGGATCTTAATGAGCCTAGCAAGCCCTGCTTAGTGCCAAAGGGTCATGTGGAGACAGCTAGTTTGAGCTGACCTGTGTTGGAGATACTCAAAGTCATGCTGCAGACACCATTTATTTTTTCCCCTGGCCTTCTCTCCCCAGTGGGGCTCTGGTCCCAGCTCCGTTCATGGACCCCAATCCCAGGCTTACCCCTAGATGGAGCCACCAGCCAGGCAGCCTCCCAGGAAACACACCGGTTCTCAGAGCACTGCTTCCCCAGGTCAGGGTCATGGGGTGGGACCCCCAGTGGAACCTGTGTCTGGAGCAAAAGCGTTAAGCGGAAGCCAGGAGCCATCATTATTTTTTTTATATTTTTCCCTCGTGTGGTGGGAATGTGCAGTAATGCCAGTGTCCTCCCGCCCCATGACATGTAGCCCTGGCGTGGCAGTGCCCTCAGCCTTTGCCAGAGGTCCACATAGTGCCGTATGCTCTTCCCCTCCCTGGAGAAGGAGAGCAATCTCTGTGATGCTCAATCCTTCTCCCCTGGCTGGCCCTCCATCTCCCATGTTCATCCCTGAAACTGGGATGTCAGCACTGGAGACAGACACCTTGCTGCTGCACCAGCAGGCTGGCTTGCAGAGACCATTCCTACTCGGGGCTGAGGTACCAAAGCAAAGAGTACAGTGTTTTCATGTAGTGCTACTGTACATGTGATGTGTGAGGAGACACAGATGGTGGGAATCATAGGAAAACTGAGACAAAATGGGTATGCCTGTGGGATATGTATGGATGCCTGAGGGATTCCAGGCTGGATAGGAAGGGATGAGAGAAGGCACTGGCAACCTGGAGCAGACTGGTGATGATCTGAAAGATAGGAGTAGAAGCAACTGACTACAAGGGCAGAGGGTCTAACTGTCATCAATTTGAGGCAGGAAGGACCACAGTGTTGCAAGCCTTGGCATAACTGACAAAGAATGACAGGGAAAAAGACCCTGATGCATCCCCTTTGAGACCAAATCATATGAACCACTGTAGGAAAGAGACTATACAGTGTGATTTGCAGACGTCAGACAGGAAAGGGAGAGGAAGGAGGAAGTAAATAAACATGCTTAAAACTTGCAAGTCAGCTCTCTGGCACTTCTACTCCTCTTATGGTATGTTTTTCATACATAGTAATTACTTTTTAAATTCATCATTTACTTTAATTAGGTAAAGCTTATCCCATCATGTAACAGAAACACATACAGACTAAAAGTTTAAAGTATGAACATGCTCTACCTTGGCCAGAAAACAGAAACATAAGTGCATACATATTTAGTTGGTAGATGGCTTGCCCAGTGTAATTACTGGCAGTACATCTTGTTTGATGATGTGAGCTATGTGTGTACAAGATATATATCCAAAAAATGTATCAAAGGTCTCAGATTCAGACTATGCCAAATGTTCTGGGGTTCTCCAAAGCTAAATGCAGCAGTGTTAATGGACTACAATATTAGCAGTGGAAGCTGGGTTGCCTGGAAAGTTCACAGTATCAATAGAAGGAACACAGAATTAAACAGAGAGAGAGAGAGAGAGAGAGAGAGAGAGAGATGAGACCATGTGGCTCACCTAGTTCATGCATTTTCCACCTCAGCAGATGAATCCATCCTGTGTTTTTATAACTGTAATGTGCTTGTGTATACACTAATGTTGTATTCATATTACTCTTGCACTTGAGGAGAATAGCTGCCTTTGATATAAACCTGTGGAATGGAAGACTCAGTGTGTCCACAATTCATTATTGGCATACTTCATTATTGTTCGTTGTGCTTATTATAGCCATAATACCTTAGTGGTCTAGGTTTAAGAGGTAATAACAGGACCAGGGTATAAACACTTAGGCCAACAGCAGAGGTTTTTCTACTCCTCACCAGTCCAGTTATTACCAAGAAAATCCAGACCATTAGGGTATTATGGCTATTATACTGGAAAAACTAACAAACAAACAAAAAATTAAAACTGCTCCTCTACAGCACACCTGCAAGAAAGGAGAAAGCAGGAACTGTTTCTCAAAAATGCTGAGTAGCATTCCTAGGCGTCTTTGATTGGCTGCTGGATACTGAAGTAGGGAGGGCAACTGAACTTGCTCTCTGATTGGCTAAGTACCCAATGCAGCAGCCAATTAGAATTCAGAACCACTTTCCCATTATTGTTGTTAGCCAATCAGAATGAAGAGTCACTGTCCAGTTATTCAGTCTACTGTCTGGATATTGAAGAATTACTGACAGTAGCCTTGCATCTGACTGGCCAACATGGATCTTTCCTGTGTAATAAAAGCTACAGTATACCCATTGTCTGTGCAGTTCATGTTAATATGTGCATTGTGTCCTCAGCTGCTAGACTATGGCATTCTAATCTACAGTGCTGCTCCCACCTCTGCCCCTAAATAGACTTCGTCTTGTACTAAACAAAAGCCTGCTGACTCAAACTCGGATGTGATCACTCCATGCACACCTGCTCCTCTACAGCCTACAAATTGGCTAAACTTAAAACAACAGAATCAAGTACCACACCTGCTTAATGACCAAAAAGATAAGCCTAGGCCTCACCCCAACTACCCTATACAAAATCATCCACCCAGGACCCCCTGTCAGAGTCACACGAACTCAAGCAAACCGTTACTAAAGGGTACCCTTGCCGGACCTCCAAATTCCAAAGAACTTTCAGTTACAATGCCCCATCCTGACCAATGCACTCCACTCTAACATCCAGTGAAACAAGATTAGGCCTTTTAAATCTAGTCTAAGGAATCACCTCCAGACCTCCAACCTGTGTGATTGCTCCTAGACCAACCTCAAATCAGGCTCCAGACCTTTCCCACAGAAACTCTGTCTTGACAAACAGCCTCTCCCCTACCTTTAGGCTGTGCTAAACCCCGATATTCTGTGTTGTCCTTGTCTATAGTTTCACCTTTGTATCTAGTGCATATCACAGTATGAAATTAGTAACCTCACAGCTTTCTGTATGTTTTCTGTTACCCTGTACCACACTATGTATAACGTTGGAACCATTATAATCTCTGTAATGTAATACTCAGCAACCTGTCTGTTTCTGTTTCCCTGCACCGCACTATGTGATGCTGGAAACTTTGTAATGAGTCTCTGACTCAAAGGTCTTTCTGAGTATCTCAAATAAATAAATAAAAATAAATAAAATTAAATATCTTTTAATACCATTTATTTGTTCTCATCTGACTTGTAAGATGCTCTTATTATTCTCATTTGAGTTTGCTTTTGCATTGTTTTTAGCTTTGAAATAAAGGAGAACTCTTTCAAAAGATGGTTACCTCAAGTCCTAACAGTATTCTCAACATTATGAACTCTCATTATTAGCATCCATCTTCTAATTACTAAGATGAACTAGCTTGCAACAGACACTGCTTCCTGACCTCATGGGAAACCTGAAAACATCCAGGCAAACAAACTCTGGATAACAAAGCTTTAAAATGGTAAACAAAAACATGAAATTTGGACCACATTGTAACACTGATGTTGAGGGTTAAGTTCTGTCATATGTCATGGCATGACAATTTGTTTTATTTTATTTTAGTCTTTGTTAACCTGGTAAGGCCCACTAGGGCACAAATGCTTGCTTTCAAGGGCTACCTGGGAGCACTGGCGGTTAAGTGACTTGCTCAGAGTCACACAGTATACAAGTGGAGGCTGTGAGAATCTAACCAAGGTTTGGTCTGTTTGATGTACCAAGCTCATTCATAGCTCATTACTTTAACCTGTAGGCTATACTGCCAGCCCAACACTCAGGAACTCAAGAATGGTTAATCCTAAAAATCTGAAGCCTATTTAACACATTGTGATTCCCAGTGTTATAACTACAGTAATTACTCTCATGGCATCATTATAAAGCAACAGGATATTTTCAGTTATACTGGAACCTGTCTCTGAGCACCTCTGTAAATGAATTTGGAAGCAAAATGAAAAGCAAAGACAACATTTGGGGGTTTTGTAAAGGAGAGCATATTTTCTCAGCAATGTATTGTTAGGAGGAGGCATTTTGCCTAATGGTTAGATCACAGAGCTAGAACTTGGAGACCTTGAGTTTTTCTATTTTTTTTTTTCAGCTTTGTTTCTGGCACTCAGGCTAGTGAGGATATACTCCACATCTGCCTAGGCCTTCCCAAACTGTCTATCACCCTGGCACTCCCTAAAGTGTGCCCAGTCTGTAAGAGACCATGGCATATCCTCATAGAGCAGCTCCCCATAGGGACTGACCAATATCACCCTGGGACCCCAGAGAAGACTTACACTGGGTGTCATTCACAAGAGAGGCAGCCAGGGGTCCAGGACTCATTCTGCTGCTTTGAATGAAGGATTTTTCTTTAGTAGTTCCCCTGGAGGCATGGTCACACAATGACTGTGAATGCATAGCTATGACACACTCCCACATGGTGTGTCCGCCATCCAGCAACACTCTTTGCTCACATATCATGTGGTCCCTGGTCGCTGTACTCCCAGTCTCCACTGGGAGTCACTCTTTCAGGAGTGGTCCTGCAGAAGCTCAACCTGCCTCCCCAAACCAACCCTCCAATGCTCTGACTTCTCTTCTGAACCTGAATCATCAGCATGGAAGCCGTAGTGCTACTGCCATGTCAGTAGGCTTGTGTCTATTTTTTTTTTTGTAATTAAATGCTTTATTTAAATGTTTCAAAAATACAATAACAAATATATTTTTAGTAGTACAAATGTTATTGTTCTACAAATAGCTTTACAATATAAAACATATTTAATATACAAATAAATACATAAATATTACAAAGAAAATAAATTATACTTCAAAGTGACAGTTTAGAGATAAAATCTTAGTATGCTCAGTCAGCCTAAAGTTATTCTCTGTCATATCTTAATCATTTGATAGTATGACAGTTAGTGTATTATAAAAGAAAGTGCAAATATAAACACAGCATGGAAGTCATAAGGATCAATGTACCAAGCCTATCTGGACATACTATGAAACCAAATAATTGTAACTGGGTTTTTAGTCAGTCACTATATGTACCCTATATACAATATTACTGAGATACCTTTAGCTTTATATATATGTTATTACTTTGTAATGATATCTTTACAATATATTGGGGTTCAAGCAAATCCAGCAAGCATAATGACTAGTGATTAGACAGAGTACTGACTACATAGGAACATAATTTTGAGCGTGCTTCTTCTATCATTTTTGTCCTTGTGTTATTAACTGTAGAAAATATCTTTCTGGAGTCTCTGTTGTTACCACATATTCAGTAGACATGAGAATGTGAATAAACTCTGATCTATCCACAGCATTTCCCAATTCAAGATATGATGCCAGCAGGAGATTTCTTGCTCTAGAGTACCATGGGCAATCCCATAAGACATGCATAAGATCTTCATGTTTCCCTAGTCCATTCAGTGCAGTCTGAATGAATTAGGAAGCACAGCCTCTGAATCTAGCAGCACAAAGACATGTTTAATTAATTGACCACTGCTGCCTAACTTCTGAATTTGACTAGTGCTGATTTTTCGGGACCCCACCCACCCCCTCCCCTACCTCTTATTAAATACGCATAAGCCCCTCCTCCTCCCTCTCTCTCCCCAACTACCTTGCCACCATTGGAGTACAGATCTGGGAGGATCTGTCTCTAATATTTTCTTACTACTGTTTTTTTCCTCCAACACAACCATCTCGTGCCACACTAACGCACTTCAAAAAGTATAGCACATTACTAGTGCTGCAATCATCGATCAGACTACTTACGCTCATAGCAACTTAGGAGCACCTAAAATGAGAACCCCACAAAGAGTGGTGCAATAAGCTCTCCTTATCTCTTGTCTTGTGCTAGAGATGGGTCTAAAATATCCAGGCCTCAGACTACCTCTGTCTCCTGTCCTGGATACACTTTCCTCCCTATAATTAAGTTTAGAGGCACAGAAATTAATTGTACCTGACACACAATCTCAGAATCCTGCCCAATATCCTACAAACCCCTTGTTCCTCTCAGAATCTCTTTAACTGCCTTACTAGGCGCTCACGTACATCGTGACTGCACCCAACACTCAAAAGCCACACAGAGCAAAAACAATAAGGCTAAGCTGGGTACACTGGGCTCATATGTTCAGAAAGCTGCTACTAAACCTGCTACTTATCTCTGGGATGTCCACCTGAACCAAGGGCTGAAATGTGACAAGAAACATATGAGGCTGGGTCACCTCAAGATAGTTTCATTAAACATTCAAAGTCTCCTAAACAAACTACTGCAGTTCCAGGCATGGGTGGAGCTACTTCAACCAGATGTAATAGCTCACACGAAACCTGGCTCTCACTTAAAGGTCAGTGATGCTACCATTGCCTTAGATGGCTACACTGCATTCCCACAGGACAGACTAACAAGCAAGGTGGAGACTGCTTAGTTTACCTAAAAGTGGTTTAAATGCCCAACTACTGTCTAGTAGCTTTCACACCAAGGAGGCACAAACCCTAATCCAAAGCTAATCCTGGGCTGGCAACACAACATGTTATTATTATCCACTGTGTACATACCCCTGACACCCGTAAATGGGCATCCAGCAGATCCTAAGCAACCTGGAACAGCTAAAGCACAACTGGGAGCATATTATTGTTGTTATATTGTAATTTCAACACCAACTGGCTGTCCCACTGACACCCCTTGCAGTTCGAGATCAGTTATCCGGTCTCTACCTCCGCAACTGGTCTCACAGCTGCAGAGTTAACTTCTGAAACAGGCACAAGCACTCTAATTGATTGGCTTCATTCTAGCTGTCAGGCACATCTCCAAGGTGACTGTCTTCCAGACACCCTCAGTGATCACTCTCCGTAAGGATCACATGGTCAAATAAGTGCACCAGTAGAAATCCCTGGTCTCATGAGACACTCCCTGATACCTGGTCAGCTGGATTACTTAGGAAATACTTGAACTCCTTGACTGGCTGCCACTTGACAAAGCCGAGGGCGGCAACCAAGTGCCCGATTTTCTCGCAGTGTTTAACAAGGCCTGTGACATTTTGCCCTCTATAAAACCAAAAACAAAGGGCAAAAAATCCATGGCTCACAGGCTCCTCCTTGAGCTCATGCAGGAAAGGGATAATCTCTGGAATAAGGCCAAAGCAACGATTCAAACTGGCTGACCTCCTTGCATATAAGGCTGTCAGAAATAAATGCACTAAACTCATCCATCAGGCCAAGACAACCTACTACTACTACGACCTACTAAAAAGAAGCTGGGGTTGTGGAAAGGAGTTTTGGGACACAGACAAATCACTCACAGGAAACCCTCCAAGGCTCAACCAGGTCTAATAGTCACTGACACTGGAACACACCAGGAACCTGATGACATAGCTAATGCTTTCAACCTGGCTTTCACCGATGTAAGCTCAGTACTTCTAGCAAATACCTGACCCCCTGCTCCAAATCTGGACCTGATCACCCCCCATGCAAAATTAGGCAATACACCCCCTCTTCTACTTCAAGCAGCTTACCAGAAAGACACCATTAAATATGTCAAACGTGCATCAGGAAGATAAGGATGGGGGTGACCTCATAGATATAAAGGTGGTGGCACTTGCATATGCAGGCTGGTAGACCAGCTTACTAAATTTTCAATTCCTCACTCAGTTCAGGATTTTCCAGACAAGTGGAAAAAGGTGCTTGTCACCTCTGTCTTCAAAGCTGGGGATGCCACAAGCCTGTCTAACTACAGACCCATCTCCATTCTCTCCCCCTGTCTAAAGCCCTCGAATGCATTATCTGACCAGCTCACAGACTACCTATGGAAATACAACCTTCTATGTGCCTAACAACACTTATTCCAAGAAAGACCACTTCACTATCACTGCTCTGATTGACTACACCAACACAATTTACAACGCATTTGATGATGGTTTGTGAGGTGGGGTCTATTTTCATTGACCTCACAAAGCCTTTGATATTGTCAACTATCATCTCCTTCTGGAATGCCTCCTCTCTATAGGCCTGTCAATAGACACGGTAACTTTGTTCAAGAGCTACCTCACAGGCAGGACTCAATATGTTAGAATAAAGGCACCTCTCTGAGCCTAAGGAGGTGAGTCTTGGAGTCACACAAGGCTCAATATTGGGACCGCTCTTTTCAACCTCTTCATCACCCCTGCCTCGGTCTGCACAGTGCATATCGTACTATATGCTGATGATGCAGTTGTCTCTGTTACTGGAAAAAATCTACCCTCCTTCACTCATGAACTGGAAGCAAATCTGCACAGACTAGAGACATGGTTCTCTAAAAATAAACTGCTGCTCAACTTTAAAAAAATAAGAGCATGATATTCATAGTTCCTCAGAACTGAAGAAGTTTAGAAAACTGCAAGTACTGAGCACTAAAGGGACATAATGGAGCAGGTTGAAACCTTTAAATATCTCGGGATACACCTGGATAATGTCTTCTCATTCACCACACATTGACCATGTTGTCAAAACTGCCAATGCTAAACTAGGAGTTCTCTATCAACACCACCACTACATGCCTCCCGAGGCCCTAACGCTGGTCAGAAGCAGCACTGTACTAACTACAGTAGACTACAGCCTTATAATCTACTGTACCAGCACTGACACAGCCCTCAAGAGGTAAAACCCCACTCAATGGCGTGCCAGCTGGTTCTGGGAGCAGACCACTGGACACACACTTGTGATCTCTGTAAAGCAACTGGATGGTTACCTCCTTCAACTCAAGGCTCAATACCAGGCCTGTCTTCTGGCAAAGAAAGCTTTAGTTAGGCTAGCTCCTGAATCCACCCCTTGCCTTTTCAAGCCAGTCCTACTGACTGCCAGTAACACAGTTCTTCAAGGGTGGTTCTTGTCATATCTTTCAAGTGACATCAATAGCTCAGAGATCTCTTCTCCTACAGAGGGCCCATGTGGGTAAATGCTCCCATCAGAACTCACTGAATGTAGACAGATCGCAACTTCAAAACAGGCATCCAAGCACTCCTAGCTCTCAACTGCATTTGCAAGTGCCCTAACAAAACTTAACCCAATATCTGCTACCTTGAGCTCTCAGAACATTCTTTATCAATCACTGGATATGCTGATTAATGCCTCCAACTCCCCATGTCCTTCACTATTAGTGACCTACCCCCTACCCTACCCCCCTTGCCCCTTCCTCTGCTCAGCTCTACCACCTCCCCACTAAACCTCCTGCCCTCCTCTGACCCACCCTTCACTCAAGGATTCCCTCTCACCTTAGATTGCCATCCTCTTGCACTACTCCATCACATCTACTTCTCTCCCTATCCCTCCTATTTTCTCCCCTCCCTAACATTCCCTAATTACCCTCACCATCATCACCAAGAACAAAGCCCTCTCAGGCTGCTACACAAGCCCAACCTCATTTAACTATATCCCAGATTGCCCTACCCTCCCTAGCACGTGATCCTGCTACGCTGCTGCCAACCTGTGCACTCAGCTTCTGGACAGATTTACCTCCGGTTTCTCAACTACTTTGGCATGCTCTCTATATATTTAAACTGATGATGAAATTTTGTTGAAAATTTCTAGACAACTAGTAACTAAAGTGTCGAAAATTAAGCACTTTTGTTTATGGAACCCATGTAATCTGAAATCTAGTTGTCTCAAGTTACTTACTGTTCTGTGCCTTGCATATGTACTGTCTCTTGCTGTCTTGTCTGTCCTAACTATATGTATTAACTTTGAACCTTTATAAATGAGCCATTGGCTCAAAGGTGTTAATCCTACTGAAATAAATAAATAAATAAATGTTCACCACTCAGATAATAGTATTTGGGCTAATCAATGCTGATTTATTATATCTTGCGCTTAACGCATTACTTTTAAAACTTTCAAACTTATAACTGATAAAAATTCTTCAAAGTTTTGGGTCCGATAGTACATCCAAATAAAATTTAAAGCCAAAGTCTGAATTGTTTAATGCAAACCATTTTGAATACCTTGAGCCCTCAATACTCACTAGATCTTTTCTAGCTTAATAGTTACACATTTTGTCTTGATATAAGCCTTATATTTAAGACTATGGATGATCTTGCTCTCATGGTAGCTATTCAAGCACATTAGCTCATATTTTTGTGCTATTTAAGAATGTTCTGTACCACTCCGTTCTTTGCACTTCAGATTATCCCAAAATGTTTTTTCTTCCAGGAAGGCATAAGGCTTTCCATTCTGGTCAGTTTTAAACAGTAAATATGTTTATGGTATCAATAATAGCATTAATAGTATTCATTCCCAGTTCAGATCTTATGTATGCTGATGGACAGGCATGTCCAAGGCCTAGGATCCTCTCAATAATTTGTTTACAGGAATCATTAAATTATCTCTTTTAATATCCCATACCTGCACCATATGATAATTGAGCTCTAATTTTTGCATTAAGAACACTAATGAGTGGTTTCAGTGAAGATATGCAGTGTTGAATTTTTGTTTATTCCTCCCAGTGTTTTTCTAGCAATTTTAATATGTTGCAAAAGTGTTTTGTCCAGTGCCCATTGGAAGCAAACACAAGTCCAAGATAAATATGGCTAGTAGTCACAATTAATTTTGTGGACCTAAAACTAATTTCCTTTCTCATTTTCTAACCAAAAATCATTATTTGAGATTTACTAAGATTAATGGATAAACTAAGTTCTTTTGATTTAGGCCTGTAGTAAACCATTTTTCCTGCAATCCCTTTTTGACAGTGCTGTAAGAATCAAGTCATCTGCATATGCCAGTATCAGACATACAGTATGTGAGTGCCAGTTCTTGGTGAATCTAGAATCCAGACTTTCAGGATCTCAAAGAAGTCAATCAATACATAGGCAAAATGAGTGGGGGCTAAAATGCACCTTGTCTAATGTCCTATTGGTAAAAAGGTCTTGGTCATTTGCCCTTTTGTCCATATTTAACTTTTGCCCAAGTTTGTGAATAAAGATTAGAGGTAATTCTGATCAGAGCAGGGTCAATTTCTCTTCAAGAAGTAAGTTCCATAACACAGGTCTAGAAACTGAGTTGAACGAGCTGAATAATCAACAAACAGTGTA
Source organism: Neoceratodus forsteri (assembly GCA_016271365.2). Classification (NCBI taxonomy): domain Eukaryota; kingdom Metazoa; phylum Chordata; order Ceratodontiformes; family Ceratodontidae; genus Neoceratodus; species Neoceratodus forsteri. Next base: position 653,108,678 of record CM057458.1, read on the forward strand.
AACAATCTTTATTTCTTTAAAGGAACATATTTTCCACCAAATGTGTTAAAGACAAAGCAGTTATCTATGGTAGAATATCCTTTCTAAAACCAGCTTGTATTCCACTTAGTCGACCTGTATTAGAAATCTGTGTTTGTAACAATATTATTTTAGAGAACATTTTTAATTTAATATCAAGAAGACATATAGATCTACACATGTTTTGGTCTGATAGGTCCCTTTTTGCGAATTGGGACAATATCTGAGCCTGTCCAAGAATGTGATAAAATCCTCCATTATACATTTATTATATAACATCATCAGTGGTTTACACTAAAGGGCAGTTTCACAATGGGTCCTATGCACAAATGAGTGGGTATTATGTCTGAAGCCCCATCACCCCATGCAACATAACTGTAAACTCACCTAGATAAAGTGAAGGATGCACACACAGCCACTGGAACCACTGAGGCTGGACCACTTCTGTGCCGCGTGCCACCCAGCACACATCACAGAAAAATTGATTTACTAGAGGCTAAATCAAAAGATCTTAGTTTATCCATTAATCTTAGTAAAACTAAAATAATAAATGCATAGGGCCCACAATACCGCCACCTCCTATTTGGGCCCACCCCTCCTGGCAGGGACACCACAGGGTGGCAGGGGAAGGGTCGCCAGACTCAACTGGGCATCCATTCAGATGTCAGACCGGGTCTGAGTGGATCCTATACGGCAGGCATGCATTGGCATGCACCTGTGGAGAGAGACCAACAGCCGCAGCGGTGGTGAGGAGGAGGCAAAGCCACCAGCCATCCTGTGATGAGGCCCCAGAGCAGGTTGCAGTGACAGGGTGGGTGGTCTGATGGTAGTGCCGGAGGAGCACTGTGCCCAGCTCATGCCTGGGGGACTGATGGTGGGGTGCTGGTGGTGCCATTAGAGGACAGCATCCAGGCTGGTGCCCCTGTGAGGTGTGGGTTTGATGGGGGTGCCTGGTGAGAACCATTTACCAATGTGTGCTGGGTGATGTTGAGTGGCCATGGGTGGTCCCGGCCACAGTGGTCTCAGTGGCAGTGCAGGTATCTGCCCCATCTGGGTGGTGACCAGTTGTGTGTGGTGTGTAAGAGGCTTATGGCAGGGTTCTCCTGTCATACCCTACACCTCTCTTGCTGCCAGCCAGCCAGCATTACATGCCGCTCTGCATAGTGCATAGATGCTGGCATGTCCATAGCCCACCCCATGCAGTGTGGTCCCATGGCCATGGGGATCAGTCTGCATTAGTCTCTGACCCCCTTTGTGCATCCCACATGGGGGGCACAATGGGTGCAGAGTGCCAAAGCCATGGATATGTGGTATGTAGCCACCCACCTATTAGTGCATAGGGCATAATATATACTTCTGCTGGAATACCATCAGGACCAGGCACCTTTTTAACTTTAAAGATTTATGAGTACAGGTAGATATCTTTTATAGAAATTAAACAGTGTAATTTCTGTGAGCTCTCTATATCCATGGCTATATGATCATCTTGGAGTTTTGGATCACAGAATACATTTGAATAGTGTTCAATCAATTACTTTCTATAATACAAGTATTGAACATCTCTTTGTAATTATGAGTTCCTTTGGCCACAAACTTCAAAATTCCTTTCAGTCATTTGTTTGGACTGCTTTAAACATTTTTTCTAGAGTTCTATAGTTTACTTAAAAATTGTTGTAATTTTTCCTTTCTAATCTTACTTGTTTAAAAATCAACCCTGTTGTTCCCAGATTTTTGGTTTCCTAATTAATCTTCTTAAACTGTTTTTGTATTTCTTATAATCTTCATCAAGACCAACCATTATAGTGACTCTTTTCATTTGTTGGGGTATAATATGTAAAAGTTTCTCAGTAATGTTATCATATATGTTACAATGTAAGATCATAAAGTCTCAACATTATCCAATAGAAAATATTCAGTTTATTGAGATACATTTTTTAATAATATTACTTATTTGTGACTCTAATTGAATATTCAAAATTTTTTTAGTATTATTTCTGTAAAGCTAACCTTAGTGGCTGGAGTTTCTTTACTCATAAGAGCTACAGTAAGCCTACTAATCATACTAGTAAGTAATCACTTTGAGATCTAGTGATCTTACAGAGACTATGACATACTTCAACATTACCAGACCAACAGATGAGGCCCAGTAAGGACATGCCAGTTGATTTGATAAAAGTACGACTACCCTCAGTATCCCCTAAATTCATCAATTTAATGGATATAGGTTATATTCCTTGAGTATAACAACAAGTATTGATCCAGCCTTATTTGTTTTAGACTCTTCAGTTTTTCTTGTAAGTATAGTCTGCAGATGGTTGGTGTAGCCAAATTTTGAATTATCAGATAAAACCATCAAAGTTCCTATCCTAGCATTAAGTCACACATGAGCAATATTTCAGTTGTTCCATAATGGGTGATAGATCGTCCAGATTTTATTTTGTATGTCACATATTTGAATCAAACAATTTTGAAGCAGCTGGAGGATTATAATCATTAATTATGGCTATCTTTCACCCCTGGGATTCAACTAGGAAATAAGGGGATTAAGTAGGAGTACTGTATTTTAAATGTTCAATTTTAATAAATGTACTAAAACCACCAGATAATCTACAAACTTACTTTCCCTAGTACCTGGTTGATGGAAAAGCTCATAGCCATTATTACAATGTTTCTTTCAGCATCGTGTTAGGTTTCTTGAAGGCAAATAAAATAGGCACTAAAGATGAAGATTAACCAGTCTGCATCTAAGGCTTTCTGTTCAATACCCACAATATTAAATGTTACAAAGAACAGTCCATTATTGTTATTAATCTTAGGTTCTAAGTGCCATGTGGAACCTCAGGTTCAAACTAGTCCTGCTGCTACAATATTAACATAGGAAGTCAATCCTGGTAGCCTGCTAATGCCATAAATTTATTGATCAAGACCATAGGCTGATTTTCAGGGGAATATAATTTGCTTGTATTGATGATCCCTGTGTCTCTATGTTCTTAGAGTTAATGTTATTAAGCACAAGATCATCTGAAAGTTAAATAAATAAACCCATGTTTGTCCACAGTATCTGTTCTTGTTAAGATTCTGTCAGCCACTTCTTTGTTTACACTAGTATCTATTTGACGTTCTGTTCATTACATATATTTTAAAATCCCAAATTTTCTTAGGTGGATACTTAAACAAAAAGTAAAAAATTGCAAATTGTACCAAGTAATTACGTTGTTATTTTCTTTGTACATCCTTTGCAGCCCAAACATGGTAAGTGAAACAGGAAAATCTTGCTTTTCTTTATTAAGCTTCACAAATCTGTTAAAATGCATTCTATTGAGTAAATGCTATGATAGACCCATTCCTGCAAAACAGCACTATTAATCCAAGCATACAGTAGTTTGCAGTATAAGGAAAACAAAATATGCCTCCAAAACTACAACAGGTTCCCTAAGTATTATCTTGACTTCTTCAATATCAGAACTGAACACCTGCACATCCATTTATCTCTTTATAAACTCTATCATATAATCTGTAATATTTTCTCTGGGATTGTCAGGCAGGTTGCCTGAATTGACAATCCTCAGATAAGAAAAGGCATAGAAGGAGCTTCCCTGGAACTATTTTTAATATATCTCTCCTGCATTTTGGTAAGTTCTTCTTCATAGCATCATTCTTTTTTTTTTTCATCTGGTGAATTCCTGAAAAAACTGTTTCTTGGGATTCCCATGGTTTAACACCTGGTGTTCATGTATAAACAAAGTATCCAGGAAGCAGATTTATACTTTATTCCTAAGTAAAACACATTCTTTTCTAAGTTGGCCAGATAACCACCCAAGTCAACCTGACCCAGGGGTTTCCCAACTCCTATTAGTAAATCATTGGCCCTATTGACCATACCACTAGTTTGAGGGAAGTAGTCCTTTATTGTTTCCAATTTAACCCTGCAGGATGAATTTTCCTTGGTAGGCGTTATTATCCCTAACTGTAACCATGTCTTTCTTTTTTTTTTAACACCTTTTTTCATTTTGGCTTAGCTTCTTTCCATTATACCTGTTCAATTGAAAGTCTTCTATTACTGGAGGCTAAAATCAGGTCTTATATTTGTCTGTTTTTGTACTGATTCAGTTATAGACAAAGAGATCTGGCCAAGACTCTTTTAAGGGTGCAAGACAATTTCATCTAGTTAAAATATTGTCCAGTTGGGCTCTATGGATATAATATCTTCTCTTGATAATTCTACATTGTTACTAATGATAACTATCTTTGCCATGCTAGCTCACTCACTTAAATGATCTTTTATGTAGATATTTATGATTCTCTCTTTTCTAACTCTCTTTGCCCAACTATTGTCTGCATATAATTGTATTACTTCCTCCATTCCTTTTTAATACGGTTAAATTAACATTAACCTTGTGTTATCTTTAGGTTCTATTATCTCTGCAACTTTGCTATGATTACATTGGTCCTCAGAGGAGAATCTAGAACACAATGAATCCCCTCTACTAAACTTGCAGTGTTAGAGTTATTACCCTCAATTTCGAGCAATTTGAAACAGTTAGTATTGGCTCATGAGAGGAACTATATGATGGTAAAATCACATGTGTTCACTCTAGTGAGTTATTTATTTCAAGTCTCCACCAGTGAGTGCAGAGAATGAACTAAATACCTTAGCTTTTGGTAGAGTTTTTTCAAGATCCAAAGACCTGACCATAATTAGGTGATCTGTCATTTTATTTGTTTATTTATGTAGTTTTGATACATCCTTTTTGATAGTTTTCCAGTTCTCCCAGTAATGGGAACAGTTATCAAGTTATTTTCTCTGTCCTCTAGTATGGACCAGTTTAATAATATCTTACAGGATATCACGATATTGATTAATGGAATAAGCTATATTATTACGCAAAACTTTTCAAGTAGCTGCTACTCTCATAAATAGTTAGTTGTAATCTAAAACCTGGAGAGCCAGATTAAAAGCATCCTTAATAAAATTTCTGACTGTGGTCCAGAACATACACACAGTGCAATTATTATGCAATTATTAGACACATATGCAATTGTGCAAATAAGTAACTGTGAAAAAGGTCAAGCCATAAATAGTTATAAATAAGAAGAGAAAACAACTGTTAATGCTGAAAAGTGATAAATGATGAAAAGTGCTAAAAGTCTGTTAATCCAGCACACCAGTTTCCATGTCTAGATTCTTAAGTCTTAATAATATTTGGATTTTATAAAGAATATTATGATTTTACTGGAGCAGTCTTAGGCCTCAGGTCATCACCACAGGTCAGGAGGTCCAGATCCTTTCCTTTCTTTCTTCAAAAGATTAGAAAGCTAGATCATTTCTGTGGTCAGTTCAGATTCTAGATTGCTTGGATACTTCAAGTTTACAGATCAATTTACTTCAAGTTCCCTCTCTTACAAAATCCAGAAATTCCAAGCTTTCTAGCTTCAAACACTGTAATGCAGCTTCCATTTCTCAGCTCTGCCTTGTTGCCACTAATAAAGAAAACAATAAAATGTAGCCATAAAGTTTGAAAATATAAATTAAAACAAGAAAACTGGTTAACAGCTGGTTATTAGCTAAATAGTGAGATAATTAAATTAAAACAAAGTCAAGAAGCTGCACTATTATCCAATTAAGCACCAAAATATACAGCATAGCAAGGTGCAGTGAGATAGAAAAAGTTTCTGACTGGTACAATAAATCAATATCATCAGTCAGTTTTAAAATGGTGAAACAACTTACAATAATACTAGTAGTTGTGAAACTGACATTTAGTTTTGTTTTGTTTTTGTTAGACAGGAAGATCCAAGTATCGCAAGAGTTATAGCAGTAGTTATATCAGCAGCAGTTATATCAATGAAGGCTAGGTTGTAAGTCAGATAAGCCCAAGCACCAAACTTACTTTTTTCCTTAGATCACTTGTCTCACAGGTATAAAAATATAATAAGATTCAGTCAGTCAATCACGTGGTTAGTTCACAGCGTTTTCCATGAAACACTCAACTGCCTTATGAGTGCATGGAGAAAAGTGGTCCTCTGAGTGAGTCCTCTGAGGCCACACCCAGGGTGAAAACCATTTAGCTAAGGAGGAGGGCAGGAGTCTTGTTGGTTATTCGCCCAACCACGGGTGATTGTCCCCTACTTGGCTATCTGGCTGAGCTCCTGACACCAACCTCATCAGACTGCTCCTCCGCTCTTTGACCAAGGCCTCCTGGATATTCCTAGGGGTTTGGCTCAAGACCTCAGGCAATCGGAGCATTCACTGTCGCCAGGCTGATCCTATGGAACATGTTACCATCTGCTGTTTGGGAGGCCCTGATGATTCAATAGTTTAAGCGCCAGGCTTAAGTCTCACCTGTTCTGTTTAGCCTTCCTGATGAGACCGTATGATTCTACTGCCCTCTGTGGACTTACTTGGAACTGCTGTTATGTTTTAATGGGTTTATATACTGTTTTAAGATTCCTTGTAAACCTGTTTTTCTGATTATTTTAAACTTGTTCTGATTGTATAGTACAGAACCAGAGCCTCCAGGATTGGACACCTTAAAATAAAGTTTGCCTTGCCTTTCCTATTTAAATGCAGACCAATCAGTACTGGCAACTGGTAAGTTTAGAGAGAACAGGAATAAAGGGAGGCTCTGTTACCCTGCGTGAGTACCACTGGGTGACCAGCAGAAAAGAGACAGACACAGCAGAGTCAGATAAAACCAACAGTTTACTGAAATTCAGACAGTAGTAGCAATTATCAGGGAGGAACCCTATACACTGCAGGAAATGATTTCAGGCAATAGTAGTTCAAACATGGTTCTAAAAGAGTCACAGGTAACAGCTAAAAATGTTAACCTGTCACAGTCACCAGGAGAAGCTGATTTCTTGACCCAGAGCCAAGAATGTCTGTGATGAGGCAAGCTGTTATGGTGAAGGCCCTCTTCTGACAATACTCAGATAGTTCTCTTTTGGCCCAGGCATACTACATTGTCTGCATTGGGGCAAACCCATTATGGTGAAGGCCATTTCTGACCACCCAGATGGTCCACTTATGATTCGATGTTACCACCTTGTCTGTAGTAGGGCAGGCTGCTTTGGTGAAAGGCCCTCTTTCGACCACTCCAGATGGTCCCTCTCTTGACCCCAATGTACCATGTTGTCTGTGGTGAGGCAAGCTGCTACAGTGAAAGCCATCTTCTCACCACCCCCAGATGGTTCACTCTTGATCCCAACATACCATGTTATTTGCAGTGGGGCAAGCTGCTATGGTGAAGGCCCTCTTCTGACCTACTCCAGATGGTCCACTCTTGACCCCGACATACCACATTGTCTGTGGTAGGGGCAAGCTGCTATGTGAGAACAATTTTTGACTTCCCCAGATGATTCACTCTTGACCCCGAGGAACTGATTCTGGTTCTCTGGCAGTGAACCCTTGGTGCTGGACCTCTGGCAATCTGGATCTGGACCTCCGGCCTTCAGCTTTGGATCTCCAGAACTCTGGCTCTGGTACTATTGATCTGGACCTCTGGCACTGTGGATCTGGACCTCTGGTATTGTGGATCTGGACCTCTGGTACTGTAGATCTAGACATTGGACACTGAGGCTCTGGACCTCTGGGCTCTGGCATTGGACCTCTGACAACCTGGATAGGGACCTCTGACACTGTGGACCTGGAGCCCTGGTGCTGGATCTCTGGAATTTTTGTGCTGTGGATCTGGACCCCAGGACCTCTGGTGTTGAACCTCTGGCAGTCTGAATCTGGACCTCTGGCACTGAGGACCTGAAAATGGGCTTCATAAAGCAGGGATGGACTCTAGCCCAAGCATGGATTGGCTAATGAAGCTGGGGTAAGATTCTCCCAGGGAGAATTAGCCAAAAAGTCTCAAATGTAGGTGGCAAAACAGTTTGTATAGACACAGTTCACAGTCAGGGAATCAGTATAATAACTCAGTTTAAGGCAGTGCTAAAATCTGGTGTCTCTTTAAATCCTAAGGCACTTTTCTGGCTATTGAGTAGTTGTACTCCAGAATAATCTGTTTTGTGTGGAGTACTGTTCATACATTTCACTAGCCCCAAATGGAAGATAATGTTGAGGGGAGTCCCTCTAAATCTATTCCACAGTGTGGAGCCATTTGCAGCTATACTACTGGCTAATGCTCCTTGTTATGATTGCCCCAAACTGCTTGTCCTTTAAATTTTGGGTCTCTTCTTTACTGGGGCCCTTTTGACTTGTGGGCCTATTGTGCTGGGCCCCTCTAATCACTCTGGGGCTTGTCTTTTACTCTTTAAGGCTCCCCCAGAGCATGGCACGTTTAAATATTTTGTTGGTCCTTGCAGGGTTTTTCTGTCCTTCACTCCTCCCTAGCCCTCCTTTAACTCTGCCCCACAATCAATATTTATGGAGGCTGCTCCTTCTCAGGCCTCTATACCTACAGTCCCTTTTCTGAGCATTACTGTGCATGATGAATAATTAAAATATTTAAATCAGGAGCCCTTAAGCTCACCCATTGACACTCAGCCATTCTCTCCAGTCCCTTTCAGCATGTTTAAACAATTTATCAAATAAATAAATTAGATCAGGTGGTCAGCACCTAGCCATTGGTGCTGCCATCGACTCACCTCACCTGACCAGGGGTGAAGAGAGAAAAACACAAAATGGGTGGTGTAGAAGAGGGGAGGGACTTCTCAGAAGGACAGGCACTGTAGCAGATGACTTGGGGCCTCGTAGGGACTTCTGGATGGCACTGTCTCTACTGATACAGCTTCTGTTGTACCGCTGCCAATGAGGGACTGAAACTTTTCACTCTTAAAATAAAAATAATAAAAGGGGCTGAATTGAGCCCACACTGCAGCAGGCTGACAGATAAAGGGGGAACCCACGGCACTTCTGAAAATACTGCTACACACAGGGGACCACTGCATGGTGTCTGGATACAGTGACTGGAGGCAGCGAGGCATGCAGACAAGTCCTGGGGACTGCTTCACTGAACCAGGTAGCTTTTGTCTTCCCCTAGCTTTTCTGCAGCCTCTCTCTCATGGTTATCACTCTCACTACAAGAAAAACAGACTTCCCTCTGAGTCTCCATGTGGGTTCTGAACTGAATATTCCAAGCCAACCTTGGAAAATGCTCTCCCTTGTTTTCACATGCTAGGAACCTCAGCCTTGTTCCCCACATGCATCTTATCTCGAGGGTGAGAGCATTGTCAATTATAAAATAAAGTTGGAGAGGGGAAGGGGTTTAATGTCTGGGTAACAGGGGGAGTGAATTTTCTGTTACACTACCCCTTCCCTACAAGGACACGTCCTCATGTCAAACTATGTCTTATTAGTCCAATGACATCTCTGGTGCTGTCTAGGTGGCTGCCTCTCTCATAGAAACATAGAATTTTATGTCAGATAAGGACCACTTGGCCTACCTAGTCTGCCCATTTTCCTACCTAATGGATAAGCTGCAGATCCTAGTAAACCAACAGCCTACTTCCTCTTACCCCCCCACTAGGACTGCTTAAGTCTGTCCCATGCATTCTTGAATTCCTTCACTGTTCTTGAGTCCACGATCTTCTCAGGAAGACTGTTCCATGCATCCCAACCCTCTCCATTGAAAAATCTTCCTCCACATTGCCTCCTGAGCCGTCCCCCTCCTCTTCAAATTGTGCTCCTTTGTTCTTGCACATCTCTTTTTCTGAAAGATACCACCCTCTTGGACTTTGTTGATTCCCTTAAGGCATTTGAAACTTTCTATCATGTCCCCCTCTCCTTCTTTCCTCAAGGGTATACATATTAAGCTCCTTTACTCTTTCTTCAGTATGTCTTCTGGTAGAGATCTTGCACCATTTTGGTTGCCCTCCTCTGCACAGCTTCCACTCTGTCTATGTCTTTGCAGAGATGGGGTCTCCAGAACTACACACAGTACTCCAGATGGGGTCTCACCAACTGTCTGTACACAGGATGACAACTTCTTATTTTCTACTGTCTCTCTGAGATCTACCGAATCTAAGGGAATAGCTGTTTTCTGCAGAAAAGGAAGCACAGGGTTGGTAACATCAGGTACACTGTCCTCTTTGTGTCATAACAGGTAGGCAGTTTCAATTGTGAGACCTCTGAACCAACTGTTATTTCCTCAGTTTCTAAAGTGTGTGTGTGTGTGTGTGTGTATGTGTCGGGGGGACAACCTGAGGGTTGCTGAGGTATCCGTGACTGGCGGTAGATGGATTTCTTTTGGATGCTACCAGTGGGTAGATCTGACTACCTTCTATTCTCTATTGCATTTGTTTCAGGGCCCTACTTTCACCAGCACTGTCACAAACAGGAAGAGGGGTTCCTTCTAGAGCACTATTTTCCCAACTGCTTGTCCCATAAGGGTTTCATCCTATTAAAATGTACAGTTGATTCAACCCCAGTGGATAAATAGCTTTACTTTATACAGAACATCCTGGAAACATCTGTACAATTTTGTAAGGACCTGCAAACCTTTTCTGAAGTTTGGGACAGCATCCCTTGCAATGCCTGGAGTCCCTGACCCAGACCAGCTCTCCTACCACATACATCTGGGGGTTACTTTCATGTCGTAAAACACTTTCTGCCTATTCTAAGCTTTTTCTTGGTGTTTATCTATAGCTTCTCAGGCTGAACATAAGTAATCCTCTGTCTGACTAACAAATTTCAAGACAGATTTGTAACTGTCCCCCCCCATGGTCTGTGAGACCATATCCACAGAAGGAGGTTATTTCCTCCCAAACATAACTTCAAGGGGCTAAATCCAGTGGAGGACTGAACACTACTATGGTAGGCCATCAGTTACATAAGGGAGACCGGACATCCTGATTGTGTCAGATTGGCATTTACGAACATGGAGCAACATATCTAAGAATGTCATACTAACATACTAATTGCCAGCAGATTAGCCTTACGGTCTATCGAGGTCTGCTCGAACCTCAGATCTAGTTGGGTGCGAGGCTCCTCCCCCTTGTGTTCCAAGAACCCTATCATCCATCCCACCCTTCTCGTGAGCCATCATCTAATACATCCACTTTCTGTATCTGTCCCACCCTCTCTTGAGCCCTCCACTGTGGATCTCTGAACCAGCTCACCAAGGCAGTGCATTCCAAGAGTCCACCACCCTCTCAGTGAAAAACCTCCTCCTTTTTTTCCTCCCAAAACCCTTCCACCTTCCAACTTCAAACCATGCCCTCTGGTAATACCTCCTGCTTTAGTCTAAGGCCCTCCATGATTTACCTATTTATTACCTTGAGGGTATGAGACCTCAATCCATGTCCCCCCTGTCTCTCCTCTCCTCCAATGAAAACAGGCAGAGCTCCCTCAGAGTCTGTCCTCATCGTCAAACCCCTAGTCCTCGCAATCATCTTAGTTGCCCTCCTCTGTACCTCTCCAGGAGCTGTAGGTCCCTCTTCAAGTGTGGTCTCCAGTACTGTACACAGTACTCAAGGTGTGGTCTAATCCAGTCCATTATTGAACAGTGACCGGGAATCACTTCCCTGCTCCTAGATCTGATCCCCATGGGTGCATCCCAAACGCCCTGGTTTGCCTTGCTAGCCACTCTCCTGCACTGCTCAGAGTTATTCATACATGCATCCCACCATGACCCTAGGTCTTTTCCCCTATTGAGAGGCCTCCAGCCTCTCCCTCCCAGGGGTGTACCTGTGTTTAGGGTTTCCCCACCAAGATGTAACACTTGCACTTGATGATATTGAATTTAATTTCCACGTGTGAGCCCAGCTTTCCAGGGTGTCCAGGTCCCTGCCAGACCCAACCTCCCCTCTTCCCCTCAACTACTTCTCCCATCTTGGAGTCATCAGCGAAGAGACTCATTTCACACCTATACCTCCCTGATGTCCTGATGAATGCATGCATTAAACAGGATTGGACCCAGGACCGAACCCTCCCATGGTACCCCTACAACCGACCACTCTAGGGTTAGAGAGCCCCACCAACCACTACTCTCTGGTGCATTCAGCTAGCAAGGTTTCAATCCATCTGGACCATCAAAGGCCTACTCCCAACCCCATCAAGTTTCTCCACCAGACACCATTGTGGAGGACAGAATCAAATGCCTTGCTGAAGTCCAAGAATAATACATCCACAGGCTTTCCCTGTTCAGTTCTGATGTTACCCATTTGTAGAACTCCACAAGATTAGGTTGACATGATCTACCTGGCACAAACCCATGTTGCCGCATCATCCAGACCCTCCCACCTCCTCCAAGTAACACTCCCAACCGTTCCTTTAGTATACTCTCCATTAATTGTCCCACCACCGAGGAGTCAAAACTGATGGGTCTATAGATTTACCTGGTACTTCCCTCAACCCCCTTATGATTGGCACCACATGTGCCTCTCACCAATCCCTAGGTACCCCTCCCTGTCCTCAAGTTCGACCTGTTGAAGAGCTCCACCAGGGTGCAGCCAGGATGTCCCACTCCCATAGTACCTCCTTTGGATGAATGCCATCTGGCGGAGACTTGTCTTTCTTTAGGGCCTTGAGGGCTATTCTAGCGCCCTCCACTAAGCTGTCCAGAATGGGGGTAGTAGGGAGTGATCCGAGTCTTTATTTCTTTTTGAAATTCAATGTACTATCAATTCCAATAATATCAAACCATAGCTAATACAACAGAACAGTCACACAGATGGTACATTTCAGATAGTTGAAGAAGTACAGTTTTTGACATTTAAAGATGCCTGGTAATCTCCTAAGGCCCCAGCTATTTATTTCTAGCCAGGAGCATAGTTCCCTAAACAGGGTGGCCTTCTTTCGCAGAGTCATCCAAATGTTCATTAAACTCATCCTGTAAATGCATTGGGACCCTTCTTAACCCAACCTGTATTGGTCTTGCTTCCCCAGTATCAATTGTGTGAAAAGTCCAGTTGATTTGGCCGATGTCAATGTCTCCAACACTGAAGGTGATCAAGTATTCTTGCATGAGTTCATGGACTGCTCTCTCTTCCTCTGGCTTCAGACTCCTATCTAAAAGTCCTAACCCCTTCATCAGGCCTTCCACCATCCAGGTTTCATTTAAGGATTTGGAATTGATCTCAGTGCCGCTCATCCCAGCACTAGCTACCAAGCTTCATTATAAGGTTCAAATGTGCCCAGTATAAAGTCCTTTTCTAGTGTCTTGGTTCCAGTTCAAGGTTCAACACTCAAATGGTATCTGGCCTTGCCTACTGCATACCAAGGCCCACCTATGAGTATCCCTTAGGTCCGGTGATTCCCCTTCTGGTTCTACCACCCCTTCTTCCAAACACAGGGTAACTTCATCCACATAACCGAGTATAACCATCTCTGTCCTGGGTGGAATAACCAGTAGTGTCGTGTCACTACCTTCTGACTCCACTCATTTCAGATTTGAGAGCTAGTGGAACCTGACACCCAGAAATATTGCACACTTGGTTTTTCAGATCAATTATGACACTCAACTCAGTCAGGAAATCAGTTCCAGCAGGGCAGTGGCATTGGCATCCTTACTCACCAGGAACTCCTCACCTGGTCTCAACTTCACCAACTCTAAAGTCCACCTCCAGACACCCATCACATCAAGGGATTGTCCATTCATACATTGATGGTGCCTTTGTACATCTCTAGGGGTTCCTCTTTCCCTGGTGGCTTCCTTCCACAGATTTTTATGAATCAGATGAAACCTGGATCTAGAGTCCACTAATATCTTGCAAGGGATATTTTGAATCTTCCTTGCAAGTAAATGCCACTCCCACTGCATTGTAGTTGGATGAACAGTTTGTTCTGGGCTTGTTCATTCATAGAGCGTATGGCCCATTACCCTGCTGACTCTAGTTTCCTGGTTCTGATGCATTCTGGGCAAAGTGTCCTCTGTCCCACACTTCCAACAGGTGGTTGGAGCATTCTCCCTCCTGCCTCTCTACTAGGTGGTCCCTCCTGGGAATCTGTCTCCCTCATCCTTTGATCAGTTCTCCAGTTGTCACAATCAGAGCCGCTAGGCTGTTCGAACTGATTTGACCCCTGCAGGTCAGCTCTCAACTTCTGAACTTTCAACATGATATCTGCCACAACACCAGCCAACTGCTGTACTCTGTCTTCTGAGCATTCCTTTTTGGGTGCCCCTTCAGTGGTGCCATGTGAGCATCTTTGCAGTACTGTCTTCCTTGGTCATTCCAGCCCCCTTATAGCCTCAAATTCGGAAGCTAGATTGATGGCTTCCTCTAGAGTTTTGGGTTTGGTGCTTCTCAGTTGGACTCAAATATCAGAGTTCCCCATATGACTAATGAAATGGTCTTTTGCCAGCATATCCTGAGTCACCAAGTCGGCTCCTGGTATGCCCAGTGACTAGCTCTACAGGAATTACTAGAACTCCTACAAGGTTTCCTTTTCTTGTCTTCACCGATCCAGGAAATTCACCTAGTATCAGTCTTCCAACATTGGGGTTAAATACTGTTTTAAGGCTATCTTCAGATGCTCATAGTTGGTTCAATCGGTGGGAGCAAGTCCTTTATAAACTTCTCTGGCCACTTTTAAAAGTGAGTCATGAACTGGAACTTGGCTTTGTCATCCCAGCCATTGACTCTTGCTGCCATCTCATATTGTTCCACCCATCTGACCATTCTCTCTCTCCTCTCTGGTATATGGCTCAGGGTAAGAAAGGGTCAGGCTATGTAGCCCCCATCTGCCTGGGCAGATGTTCCTTCCCACCACCATCCATATTGAACTACTGGCTCGAGGTCCTTCACTGCTGAACCCAGTGATATCCCACCACTGCCACCAATTTTGTAGCTAGCCCTGCCCGGAATTCAAAAGCCAATTAGCTAAGGAGGAGGGCAGGGGACGTTTTCGGTTGTTTGGCCCAATGACAGGGTGACTGGCCCTTATTTAAATGCAGGCCAATCAGCACAGGCAACTGGTAAATTTAGAGAGAGCCAGAATAAAGGGGAGGCTCTGTTCCCCTATGTGGGTACCACTGGGTGACATGCAGAAAATAGATGGACATGGAACAGTGAGATAAAAGCAACAGTTTACTGAAATTCAGACAGCACTAGCAATTATAAGGGCAGGGGGAACCTATACTCTACAGGAAATGAATAACAGGACAAAATAATAGGTTTCAAGCAACAAAGTACAGTAGTTTGAACACAGTTCTAAAGAGTCACAGAGGTGATGGCTAAAAAAGTCAGCCCATCACAGTCATCAGGAGGATCTGATTTCTTGACCCCAGAGCCAAGGATGTCTGTGACAGGGCAAGCTGTTATGGTGAAGGCCGTCTTCTAACAATCCTAGATTGTCCCCTCTTGACCACAGCATACCACGTTGTCTGTGTTGGGGCAAACTGCTATGGTGAAGGCACTTTTCTGACCACCCCAGATGGGCCACTTTTGACTCTTATGTACCATGTTGTCTGCAGTGGGGCAAGCTGCTATGGCAAAAGACCCTCATGACCACCTCAGATAGTCCACTCTTGATCCCACGATGTACCCCACGTTGTCTGTGGTGGGGCAAGCTGCTATGGTAAGAGAGGAGAGCCCTCTTAACACCCCAGATGGTCCACTTTTGAACTTTGTGTACCATGTTGTCTGCATTGGGGAAGCTGTTACAGTGAAGGCCTTTTTCAAACAGCCAAGATGGTTCACTCTTGACCCTGATGAACTGATTCTGGTTCTCTGGCAGTGAACTCTTGGTGATCTGGATCTGGACCTCCAGCCTTCTGGCATTGCACCTCTGGCACTCTGGGCTCTGGCACTGTGGATCTGGACCTCTGGCACTGAGGATCTGGACATCTGGACCTCTGACACTGTAGATCTTGACCTCTGGCACTGTGGATCTGGACCTTGGACACTGAGGATCTGGACCCCTGGAGCTCCAGCATTGGACCTCTGGCAACCTGGATCAGGACCTCTGGATCTGGAACCATGGTACTGGATCTCTGGGCTTCTGGTGCTCTGGATCTGGACTGCAGTACCTCTGGTGTTGAACCTCTGGCAGTCTTGATCTGGACCTCTGGCATTGTGGACCTGAATATGGAGAAATTCACAAAGCAGGGATGTGCTCAAGCCCGAGCAGCATGGATTGCCTAATGAAGCTGGGGTAAGATTTTCCCAGGGAGAATTACACAAGTCTCCAAAATGGAGGGGGCAAAACAGTTTGTATAGACACAGTTCACAGTCAGAGCAATCAGGATAATAATGCAGTTTAAATGCAGTGCTGAAATCTGGTTCTGTCTCTTTAAATCCCAAAGACAATCTTCTGGCTATTGGTAAGTTGTACTTCCAGAAAAATCTGTTTTTATGAGCACCGTTCATGTTCCATCTAGCCCCAAAATGGAAGATAATGCTGAGGGGAGTCCCTCCTAAACTTATTCTACAGTGTGTGATTGCTATGTAGCTATTCTGCTGACTAATGCCCCTGTTATGCTGGCCTCAAAACTGGTTGTCCCTCTAAATTGTGGGCCTCTTCTTTACTGGGCCCATTTGATTTGTGACCACTTTGTTGGCCTTTTTAGTCACTCTGGGCCTGTTTTTCCCTTTAAGGCTCCAGAGGTGGGCTCCCTTAAATATTTCTTGACCTTGCAGGGCCTTTCTGGTTTTCACCTCCTAGCCCTGCCCTAGCTCCACCCTGCTAATCAATATTTATAAATACCACTATGGGACTCTATGCATGGTTTCTCCTCTGGGCTATGCAAGCCTAGATGAATAATTAAATATTTAAATCAGGGATTCTTTATGCTGCCCTTACACTCAGATGTTCTCCAAAGCAATCTTCAGTGCATTTAAACAATTTATGAAATAAATAAATTAGATGAGGGATCAGCACCACCCACTGGTGCTGCCATCGACTCACCGCCCTGATCCGAGGGGAGAGGAAAAATAGGAGGTGGATGGTGGTACAGAGGGAGAGACTTTTCAAAAGGAATGCACTGTGGTGGATGACTTGGGGGCCTCGCAGTTCTTCCGGATGGCACTTTCTCTCTACTGATGCGGCTTCTGTGGTACCGCCGCAGACGAGGGACTGAAACTTTTTACTCTTTAAATAAAAATAATAAAAGGGACGGAATTGAGCCCACACCACAGCTGACTGACAGAAAAAGTGGCAACCAGACGGCACTTCTGAAAATGCGACTCAAAAGGGACCACTGGCGGTATCTGGATACAGCTACCGGAGGCAGTGGAGACACGCAGACAAACCCTGGGGACTGCTTCACTGATACAGCAACAGCAACACGGCTCAGGAAACACGCGCTGGAGCCACACTCGATCAGAAATTCCAGCAAACAAAAAAGCAGGCTCAACAGCTCAAGAAGCTACAAAAAGCAACACAATTTATTGAATTAAAAGCACGCACCCCCCTAGAGCACAACATTTATGTTTCCTTTTTAAATGTGTATGTACCTTTAATATGGTTGTGGGGATGACACTATAAATGAGGGTCATTACACATGCTGCTGACTTCGAAAAAGAACTGAGGGCAGATGAAACGTTGATGTGTGCACTATGGGGTGCGTGTTTTTAATTCACATTAACTTATGCAACTATTTCAGCTTCTTGAGTTGTTGAGCCCGCTTTTGACTGCTTCACTGAACCAGGTGAGCTTAGTCTCCCCTAGCTTTCTGTGTCTCTCTCCTCACAGTCATCACTCACTCCAAGAAAAAATGGACTCTCCCGACCCCCGTGAGTCTGAAACTGTTGGACCGAAGAAGACCTCTTCAAAATGCCAATCCCTTGTTCTCATGCACTGGGAACCTCTAAGCCTTGTTCCCCATGCACATCCTAGCTCTTGAGGTGCGAGAGTATTGTGAATTATAAAATAAAGTTAGAACGGGGAAGGGGTGTAACTTCTGGGGCAAATGGGGGGGCATTTTCTGTTACAATACTTTGCTCCTATAATCATGTGATCAACTTGCACCAAGTACAAATCTGGATAATTAATTTAGCAATTTGTTTAGCATTAAATTAGCACTAGTATTTAACAACCAATACCAAAAATAACAAGAATAAAAGACAAGGATATCTTACTAACATACTAACATACTAATTGCCAGCAAATTAGGCCTTATGGTCTATCGAGTCTGCTCGAACCTCAGATCCCTAGTTGGGTGCCGAGGCCTTCCCCCCATTGTGTTCCAGAAACCCCTATCGTCCATCCCCACCCCCTTGGGCCAGGCCATCATCTGATACATCCACTTTCTGTGTCTGTCCCACCCTCTCTTGAAGCCCTCCACTGTGGATCTCTGAGCCATTTTCAAAAGGGACTGGCACTGTGGTGGATGACTTGGGGGCCTCGCAGGTCTTCCAGATGGCACTTTCTCTCTACTGATGCTGCTTCTGTAGTACCGCAGCATCTTATCTTATCTGATCAAATATCTAATCAAATAGATCAGATCAGGTCAGGTCAGATTATTGAAGGTTTAGGGTTTGGGCTTAGGTGATGTAAAAAAAATTAATATCAAACAGGAACCAGTGTTTTGTGTGTAGGATCTCAGGTTCAGATCCACCTCCAATTCTAAACACAAACAAATCATAGAACCCCAAACCCCAAACCAAAACAAAAAACTCCAGACTCAGCTCCAGACTATAAGCAAGGTAGTAGGCTAATGTTTGTTAACGAGCAACAAAAAATATAACTGGTAATAAGGATTCCCAGGGTTCAAGGTTGTTGCCATCTGGGCCCAAGCATTTGCATTTGTGGCCTCCCACCCTGTGGATTGGGTTTCTATCTCTTCAGGTTCATGAGTGTTAGACCATGGAGAGCTTTAAAGGCTTCATTAAAAGACATATTTATTTATGCTGGCTTTCTCCATTAGATGGTTGTCATTACCTTGTCATAATTTATTGGATTTTTAATTTATTGTAGTTTCAGCTTTTAAATACTTAATTATTGTAAAGCGCTTTGGTTTTATGAATTGCACTCTATAAATAAAGATTATTATTATAAATAAATTCTAGAGGAGTGCTGGGCATTTAAAAGCTGATACCAGACTCAGCGTAAAACAGAAAAAGACAAACACTGACAAACACTGTCAAACGCCAACAGTTGGCAACACTAGCTGACAGCAGAATAATAACAATACTAGTTAAAACTAAGCAGAAACACAGTAAACACATTAAAATACAAGAAATATAATAAGAACACTACAGTAAGGACCAAAATAAAATCACTTGCTCTATCAGACAGTCAAATGGTAGTGATGACTGGCACAGTCTCAGAGAACTCTCCAATAAGCTGTGAGGCTGGAAACAGGAGTAAAAATGTTATTTTTAATATGCAGAAGAACTGAAGCATTTACCCTCAGCAGGGGTTACCACACTCCAACAGTGGTCATCGAGCTCTACCACCAAAATACTCCTAGCTGCCTTGTTGGAGTGTTTGGGAATACAGCTTCTTCAGCAGAAAACACCAAGTGGCACAAGTAAACCCAGAAAGAGATTGGATAGCTTTTACACAGTTAACAGTGGCATACCTGTTTCTAGGTTAAAAAAACGCTTATCATCAAACTCCTGCTGTGCTAGTACCACCAGCAACAGCATGCAGCCACTCTCTCACACAATCTTACTGCTACTGAATCCAGAGTCACTCTTTCAGGAGTTGTCCTGCAGAAGCTCAACCTTCCTCTTCCAACCAACCCTCTGATGTTCTGGCTTCTCTTCTGAGCCTGAGTCATCAGCACTGCAAGCCATAGTGCTATTGCCATGTCAGCAGGCCAGCGTCTATTCTTTCCTTTTTGTAATTAAATGCTTTATTTAAATATTTCAAAAATACAATACAGTCAGACCTGGTTAATCTGTGCCTTGTTATTATGTATACCCGATAATGTGAACAGGGAACCTCTGAAATGGATTTCTGCTATGTGAATAAAAATCCTCTCGACATTGTCTGGTTACTATGTATGTATGTTTTTATTACGTAACAAAATGGGCAAAAACAAATGCTTATGGATTAACCAGTTCTGACTGTAACAAACAACATATGGTCAAAAGCATAGACAGAGTGAGTACAGCAAAATAAAATGCAGACCTTACACATGAAAATGTATTCCAAGACCCGTACATTATCTTCAGTGAGTTAAGGAGTGTAATTTAGATCTAGTCTTTTCTTAACATAGATTTTCTCTCCACACTGTCTGTTTTAGTACTTTCTGTATTTAGAATGTTTTTCCCATGCCCTCTCCTACTGAAACATCCAGACAAGTCCTATTTTCCCTCTCCCAATATTCTGCCATGCTGTTGTTGCTTTTACCCTGAGTATGGAATACTTCTTATCAATGTGAGTGGGAGTTAAAACTTCTTGCATGTCAGATTTTGGTTTTCTGTTCAGCGTGCTATGTAGCTGTTTCAAAATGCCAACTTTCTCTGAGGCCTTCATCCAAGGTTTCTTGTAATTCCTCCCTAATGTTTGGTGTGGGAGTCTGCCTCCATTGTTTTAGTCAGTGACGTAATTTAGATAAGTGCCACAGATTTTATGATAGTTTGTGTAGTTCATTTCCATTATACTTTGTCCCTTATCCACTAGATTTATCACATACACTGTAGAATAATGTATGGATAACCATAGACAACAAGGCTGTGTCTTAGTCAAGGCGTAAGATGGCATTATAGACCTTGAGAGTGAAGCCCAAGTGGTCTCTGTGATGTCATCTCACCTCAAAATGGAAACATCAGCCTTGTTGTGTATGGTTGCTATGACCTTATTTTGTGTACTATGTTTCTTTTAAGTCATTTACTCGTCTTTTAGAACTGTGGAAAAAATAGAACACAGCAACAACAATATATGGATAAAACATTTTGAGGTGGGGTCTAGGAACCAGCATGGTGGATGGCCCCTGACAGCATGAAGCAAAGAAAATATTGAGGGTGTACACCCATTGCTGCAAAATCAGGATCAGACAAGCATCGCCTAGACCTTTCTCCTGGTAAAATTCATGTGCTACCAGGATCAGATGAATAAATTGCAGGCAGCACTGAAGAAGGGCATTTTTGTCAATGGGGAACTCAATGGTTCATTTCTTCCTTCACTATGGTCCAGAAAGTTACAGCCAGTGTTAAGAAATTAGTGACATGAGGAGTTTCACATGTTGACCCGCAGCGGTTTGCCCAGGTGAACCCCCTCTCGCTTGATCATCTGGTGCCCGGGCAAGTTACAAAAGCCTTTTTTGATGCTGCCCTATGCACCCATTCATCAAGGCTGAGAGGCTTCAGTATGAGAAGATGATTTCATACTGGACCTGGTGTGTTTGAGACTAGCAGTATAAGGGCATTGAAGATCACTGAGTTTGTAAGTATTGGAAGGTGAAGGACCATAGAGAGGGCCTGTGATCTGTTGAGCTGGAATATAACTGGCGCTGGAAACCTGGCGCCTTCTTCCATGCACCATTCCTCTTCTTGCGTAGTCACTGAACTTATATTTGTAATGGATATGTTGCTTTTACCTCTTGATTAAATGCTGGCTAAGTACCTTTGTTTTTCCCTAGAAATCACCGAAGTGATAATTTTGCCATGGGCACTGTGCACTGATGTCGTTTGCCGCAAATGGTTTTCTGAAAGTGACAGGACATCCAGTGAGTGTGCCTGAACATTTGCTCACTATGTCGTATTGTGGGAGACTACATGCTGGGGTGTGTTGGGTTGGGAGTTCGTTGTGTTCTGACCCTTATAAGTAGAACTGGAAATGGTAGTTCTGATTTGTTTGATGGTTATGATTTATTAACAATATTTGAAATAAATGGCAATTGGCCAAAGTCATTCATGCTTAGATTCCAAAGGAAATAATTTAATGGATTGTTGTATATAATTAATGTAAACTGCTAAATAAAAAGCAGTCAGTCACTATTAGCCTTCATTTTTGGCCTGTAATGGTGGATATTCTGGTCGGGTCCCTGATATGAGTGTGCTGGGAGAGAGAGGGGGAGAGAGAGAGACATATGAAAGTATCTATGTCATTAGTATTCTAAGCTGTAAAACTAAGATCCTCTAACTAACGTGATGTGTTTCTGCTGACCCACACCTACAGGCTAGGGATAAATTTAATTCAGAGCTGTGTTACAAAGTACACCAACACCAGCAGCAGTCCACCACTTCCTTCCAAGATTACCTGACTGGCTCTTTGTACAGTTATTGTTAGTGACCAAATTAGCACCAAGTGTGCCTCAGAATTTGGTGGAGATTTGACATATTTGGTATCGTTGCCGTGGTAATTCCACTGGGGGATTTGTTGTTTATAGTAATGTTGCATTATATACTATAAAACTAATAATAATAAGGAGGAATAATGGGAATGAGTGGTGAGATGATGATGTTACTTGTGTGTATTTGTAGTAGTACTTTGTTGTTGTATTGTAAACAGCCTGCTATGAGTCACAAAGTCAGATTTTATCTCCTGGGCCTACCCACAGCCCATAACACAGGCGCATCAACTTGTATGTTGTTTGTCGAACCGTGTTTTGTTTTAATACATGAAATCATGAATAAATGTTAACGAAGTGATAAGGTGATTGGATGGCACAAGTCCAAAATTCCAAATTTGCCACCCTGCTGCCCTTACCCTGTACACACTCAGTCACAGGTGAAGCCAGGAAAAAATTTTTATTTGGGATTTCTGGGACTCAGCCGTTTATTAGTGGGGCCCCTAGCAGTCTCTCTCTCTTCCCTCTGTATGTCACAGGTCGCATAGATTTATTTTGCCAGCCTGCTGCCCTTGCCCTGTACACACAGCCACACTGAAGCCAGGAAAAATATATATTTGGGATTTCTGGGACTGTTACATTTATTGTGCCTCTCAGAGTCTCTCTCTCCTTTCCTGAATATTACATAAGTCAAAGATTTATTTTACACTACCTCTGCCTCCTGTGCTACACCGGCCACACCAAAAGTTAGGAAAATAAAATATTTGGGATTTCTGGGACTGTTACATTTATAATGGAGCCTCCATGCAGTGTCTCTCTCTCTCTCTCTCTCACCTCTCTCTGGATGGACTATAAGTCAAATATTTGTTTTGCTATCTTGCTGCCTTTGCCCTGTACACACAGCCACACTGAAGCCAGGAAAATATATTTGTTTTTTCTGGGACAGTTACATTCTCATTAGACCACCCTGTAGTTTATCTCTCTCTCTCTCTCCCTTTCTCTCTCCCCTCTGGACATCATAGGTCAAAAGATTTGTTTTGACACCCTGCCTTGCTGCCCTGTATACACACAGCCACAATGAAGCCAGGCTCTAATTTTGTTGGGTTCTGGGACTATTACATTATCGTCAGCCCCCTGCAGTCTCCCTCTCTCCCCTCTGAACAAGATTGTGAATGAATGTTAACCAGTGACTGTGATTCATGACTGAATGGCACAAGTTAAAGATTTATTTTCTCACCTTGCTTAAATTAGCTGAAGGTTTTCACATGTATGTGAATGAATGTGACCTGGGTTTGTCTATGTAGGTCTATCATATAGATACTAAGTAGTTAATTGTAATTAAGTATTTGTGATTTTTTTTAAATAATTGGTGTGATGTTAGTCCATACTGTATGTATAATATATATATATATATATATATATATCTAGATATATATACTGTATATATATATATATGCAATATTTGCTGTAGCAATTTTTATATATACTGTAACTCAGGAATAATTACATTAAGGACCTCGCTGGAATGAACTTGCCTCAGTCAGTCTCCTATTCTTTGATTGTCAATTGAATAAACATTTTTACTTCTACTACTGCCCTGCTGCCCTTTCCTGTACACACAGCCACGGTGAAGCCAGGAAAAATATATATTTGGGATTACTGGGACTGTTACATTTTGTCAGCCCCCAGCAGTCTCCCCTCTCCCCTCTGGACAAGATCGCTTGAATGAATGTTAACTAGTGACTGTGATTCATGACTGAATAGCACAAGCCAAAGATTTATTTTGCCACCCTGCTGTCCTTGACCTGTACACACAGCCACACTGAAGCCAGGATAAAAAAATGGATTTTATGTAACTGTAAAATTTCTCTTGGACCCCCAGTAGTCTCTCTCTCTCCCTCTCTTCTCTGGATCAGAAATGGCACAAGTCAATGATTTTGCCAGCCTGCCCTTTCTCATATACACAGTTAACTACAGTGTTTGAGGCCAAGAAGAGAAAAAAACTTTCATTTAGGATTTTTGTATAACTGTAAAGAGCCTCTCTTGGGCCCCAAAGCAGTCTCGCTCTCCTCTGGATCTGGGATGGCACAAGGTCAGATTTACGCAGCCTGCCTTTCTCATGCTTACACACTGCTACTGTCTGGGGCCCAAGAAAAG
Source organism: Neoceratodus forsteri (assembly GCA_016271365.2). Taxonomy (NCBI): domain Eukaryota; kingdom Metazoa; phylum Chordata; order Ceratodontiformes; family Ceratodontidae; genus Neoceratodus; species Neoceratodus forsteri. The sequence continues at coordinate 653,132,923 of CM057458.1, forward strand.
AAAAAAAAACTTAATTTGCTATTTTGCTCTGTCAAATTCTCTACAGCCCCCAGTAGCCTCTCCTCTGGATCTTCTGCAATGCCACAAGTCAAAGATTTTGCCAGCCTGCTCTTGCTCGTGTACATACAGTCACACTGCCACACTGCCTGCCTTTTTCATCCCCCACTGGCAGCCATCCAGGCCACCACTATCTCCTCAGTCCCTCCAGATTCCTCCTTTCTCCAGTCATATCAAGTCCTACTCCCCACCCGCAGTCACCTTCCCTCAATGATCAGTTTCTCCCCCCTCACCCCAGTAAGTCTGCTTTCTCTTACTCCCTAGTTTCTCTTCTCTCCCTTCATATATTTTTTTTTATATTTGTGGGGTTTTTTTTTGTTATTTGCAACTTTTCTGTTGCTGTCTCTGCCGAGGTGCTCCCACTCCTCTGACTCGTCCTCTTTCGTCTGGGCTGCCTCAGCATGGTTTATATACCATGGGTGCATCTTGTGACTGTCTGTTGCCTGACTGGATGCCAGCACTGTACATGGATCGAGGGCGTGCCTATGTCATCCCCATGGCAGCAGTAGAGCAAAAATGGCAGAAATGGCATTTCCATGGAACCCTGGACAGGGACTTCCTGGGCAAGTCTGCAGTTATCTGGGAACTGTGGATTGCAGGTTCAATCCAGGGGTCTGGATCTCTGGCAGAACAGTCTGCCTGGCCCCACCATAGTCTCTCCCTCTGTCCTCTGGATCTGGAATGAGTTGCAAGTCAAAGGTTTTGCCAGCCTGCCCTTTCCCATGTATGCATGCTACACTGTGGGGCCAAGAGAAAAACCCTTTCATTTAGGTTTTCATGGCTGTAAAAGGTTTCTCTTGGGCTCAGGTAGGGGTCTCCCTCTCTCCTCGTGATCTTCTGCAATGACATAAGCTGTGTGATTGGCTAGCCTGCTCATGCCTCATGGTTACAGTCACACTGCTTCACTGCTCTGCCACTTGCATCCCCCCACCCATAGCCACTCAGACCACCACTATCCCCAGTCCATCCAGATTCCTCCTTTCTCCAGTCCCTTGGGTCCCAACTCCTACCTGTTGTCACCTCCCCAGTGATTAGTTCTCCCCCCCTTGCCTAGAGGTCTCCTTTCTCTGACTCTCCTAGTTTCTCTTCCCTCCTTCATATATATATTTTTTTATATTTGTGGTTTTTTTTGTTTTGTTTCATTTGGCAACTTTTTCTGGTGGTGTCTCGGTCGAGGTGTTCCTGCTCCTCCGACCATCCTCCTCTCTTGTGTGGGCCATGTTGTGCACTCAGCATGGTTATATACCATGAATACATCATGTGACAGTCTGTTGCCTGATTGGATGGTGTCGACTGCCTGTACATGGAGGCGGCGTGCTGATGGCAACCCCATGACAACAGTAAACAAAATGGCAGAAATGGCATTTCCACAGACCCGGAACCAGACTTCTGCGGTGAAGTCCATATTTATCCAGGGCCGTGGACTGTGGGCTTGATCAGGAGGTCTGGATCTCCAGTGGAACAGTCCACCCAGCCCTAGTATATGTATAAGTAGGTGTTTGGGTTTAAATGTCAGCCCTTTGCACTTTTTTCTCAGTTAACTTGTCATGATTTTCTTGTTTTCCACAAAGGGTTTTGTTGCCCTCAGAGAGAATTTGCCATCAGACCCAACCCACCCCTAGCCAGCACAAACCTCCTCCAGGCTTATAAGCTTGAGTCCCCAACAGATTACCTCCCAAGGAAGGGCCAGGAAGGGAAGTCTGTTCTCATCCTGTCACAGTACATCTAGAAATGCAGAGACTGAGTGACAGCGAGGCCAGGAAATGGAGTCTGTACTTCATTTACCAGCTCTATTTTCCATTTTTCACCATGCCCACCTCTCCAAGGTAGCAGTCCAATAACTGGCCTGACGTGCCACTGTGGAGGAGCTAGCTCCCTGGCCCACCACAGAGGTCACCAGAATGGCAGTTCCTGATGCTTTCACCCCCCAAGCTGGGGAGCATTGCCACATGGCAACAACCTACTCAGCCCTGGGTTTGCCTGACCTAGCTCCCAAGTCCACTCCTGACCCAGGTCACCAGTTGGGAGCGAAATACTCTACGGGGTCACCAGGGGTGTCCATTGCCTTTCCCAATTTTTAAAGGAGGCCTGGACCTTGCTTAATTGACTTTCTGGAGGGACAGTACTATTCTGAGAGGTGCTGGTGGTTGCATAGCCTAGTTTTTGTAGATTTATAGTGTAGCTGGTGATCTAAGAATAGAGTACATACTTCCAGGTTATTACTCTGGATGGATGCCCAAACTAACAGGTTCTTTTTCTGATGGCAGCTCTCACATCTTTTTCAGCATCCACTGGCATTGTCTCAATTAGCCCTGTGAGATCACAATGCTGATGATGTTGGGGGGGATACAGATAGATATGACAGCTGCCAGGCAAAGACCTGTTCCACATATCTAGCACAACATTATCACATAGAAAACTTTCTAATGAGCAAAGGGAAAAAAGAAAAAAAACTACTTCAGAAATAAAAAAAAGTTACAGATTACTTCTTGAAAGTTATATTATTTTCCTGTCTGCTTGTTTTAGTTCCACTAGCTCTTTAATGCTGATTTTGATTGGGCCCTTGGGGAGGGAGGGGGTTCAATTAGGAATCTGATCATGTAAACCTGTCACCTTATGGTATGTGCACTACATCTGTGTAAATAAATATTTGGTGTTCTGCAAGCAAGTGAAAGTCTCAAGTGCCATGCCCAGTGTCCTGTGTGTTACTAAAAGGGAAGTGTTTAAATCTGAGCTGAATACACACAGATAATGAAGTTGGTGGTTTGAGGTTAAATAAATTATCCCCATCCTAAGTTGCCTTACCAGGATCAGTGTGTGTATAGTGTGGTATGACATGAATATTTTTTAACCAACCAAGGGTGGCTTAGATTGCTCCTTGAAAGTCAAGGACATGAAAGAAATGAATATCTGGTATCTAGCCTTCACAGTTGTGAAAGTACTGTATAAGTACTGCTGACACTGGTACATGTATTTGTGACATACAGGCTTGATTACTGCTCACATGCTCTGTACTCAGGCCAATGATGAATGACACTGCAGCTAGTGCAGTATCGCTGCAGCCAGATTGCTGACCGACCCTCCCAGGTTATGCCATGTAACCCCAGTCCTGAGGGAACTGCAATTGGCTGCTAGTGAAGTCACAGAATCACAGAAATCTGATGGCAGAAAAGGACCTCAACAGCCCATCGAGTCTGCCCTTTCCCCCCTCCCTAACTCCTCTCCACTCTTAGGGGTCCTCCCCTTTCCCTCACTTCCCAATCCCATATGTCTGTCCCATGCCCTTTTAAATCCCTCCACCATTTTGGCCTCCACCACCTCCTCTGGTGGTTTTACTCAGGCCTCCACAGTCTCTCCATGAAAAGAATCACCCCCTCAGATTGCCTCTGTGTTTTCTACCTTCAGTCTTAGGTTATGCCCTCTAGTTTTGGCCCTCCTCCTTCCTCTGAATCAAGCCCTCCTCATCTTCATCTTGATCCCTTCACATACTGTATTTAATGGTTTCCAGTCATGTCCCCACTCCCTTCTAGTCTCAATGGGTACAGATCAGTTCCCTCACCTCTGTTACATTATGGTTTCCCCTGCATACTGTGCACCATCTTGGTTGCTCTTCTCTGAACCCTTTCTATCCATCAATATCCTTGTTTAGGTGCGATCTCCAGAACTGGATCCCATACTCCAGGTGTGGTCTCACCATGGCCTTATAAAGAGGCATTAGCACCTCCCTCCTTCTGCTATTTATTCTCAATCCGTACATACCAACTTCCTCCATTTGCCTTCCCAACCACCTTGCTACACTGGCCACCCACCTTAAGGCTGCTTGATACTATAATCCCTCAATCCCTTTCCTGTTGTTTTTTAATTTCCTCCCCTCCCAAAGTGTAAATTCTTCACAGATTTTTGTGCCCCAGATGCATCACAGGCACACTTTTGGCCTTGAATTTTAGTTGCCAAGTTTCAATCACCCTTCCGAGTCCCTCAGGTCATGCTTCATGGCCTCTACCCCTACCCCTCCTGATGGCATATCACTTTTAGGTTGGTTTACTAATGTATAAGCCCTACTTAGATTGGGCCTGGGCTGTCTGACTGCATTCTCTGATCCTTAAAAGTCCTCTTGCACCTCTCTGTTCCACCAAGAAAAGCCTGTTGATGGTTCCTACAGCAAGAATAAAAACTTCAAGGGATTACACATTTGCAGTGGTTGGTCCACTGATGCAGAATTCTTTGCCAAGGGTCCTGAAAGAGGCCTACTTGGCAGAGGCATTAAAAGGGGTCTTAAAACCATCCTCTCTAAAGAGACATTCAACAGCACCTGAAGGTCCTCTAATGTGACCACCTGAATTTTCTTTCTGATGCTATTTATTTGCTTATTTATTTATTTTATGATATATTTTAACTGGTTCTCTCGTTTTTAATGTGACTCTTGTTTCAGAGCTACTGTACTTCTGTCTTTTGTCATTTTGTAAGATGTTCAGAGCCTCAAGCAATGGGTGTCATAGAAACAGGAGTACTACTATTATTAAACCCAGACACCGGTTTTGTGGTGGATCTAATCTCTGTGGACATTTATGGGTGAGTGAAGTTCAAAGTCCAAAGAAGATCTGTCTAGACTGCCCTCTGTGCTGGTGAGAATAGGGCAGAGGGTTGAAGTTGGATGAAGAAGCCAGTGAGTTTGATCCATTTCTGCTCTAACTTTCTTACCCCAGCAGAAGTGAGAGTTTTGTTGGGGTTAGCCTATATCATCTTAAACCTGTCCCTCCTGGGAGAGAGTTTTCTCCTTCAAAATTTTGCCTCAGTGGATATTCCCTAAAATTTCTGGGACCATCAAACATCTTAGTGAAAGCAAGCTGTCTTTGGGAATTGAAAAATACATGCTTTCCTCTGAAGCCTTTATTTCCACTGAACTTTCATCTTTTCTTTGTGCTCTTGAAATTTTTTTGACTTTCCCCTTGGAAGGGGTATTACATATTTAGTTAGCACTCATTTCCTCTCCTGGATCACAAATTATGCTGGCATCTTCTGGGTGGGGGATTTGTAGGGATAATTTGGGGTTAGATTGTGTGTGACTGATGAGTATTTGTGTAGGGAAGTTATTGTATTTATTGAATGATTGATGTGTGAGTGAGTAGTTAGGATTGTTATTTGTTAGAATTTTGCTTTGCTTTGTCAAATTGTTATTAGTTGGTTTTGTTATTCTAGGATTTTATTTTAATTTGGGTAATTAGTTAGTTAGGGATTGTGTTTAGTTTGGGGTCTCTATGTCAAATGGCAACTGCTGAAAGGTGCAATCGCTGTTAGGGGAAAAGTCAGCATCTCCAAAAATTAGTTTTGGTGATGTGACTCTAGTACACAACAAAATGGTGCTGGGGACTTTAATTATTACATTTTGTGTGGGGGCTGTGCCCCTCCTGCACCCGTAGGGATTCTCAGCTCCAGGAAGGTACTAACTTCGGAGGGGTAAAATATGAAAAAAATGCAGGCTTGGGGCAACAAAAACATACCTGCTTCCGGATCTGAACCCAGCAATCTGTCCACCCAAGCTGTGAACCCACCTTACCCATCATGCCACATGGGGCCAGCTCGGCAGCCCACCATGGCACTACTCCTCAGAAACCCTCCCACCCTCGCTGAGCATTCTCGGCCCCACCCCCGCACCTATGTACAGGTAGTGACATCCTGTCACTATATGCGTGAATCACCCCATCCGTCGCCTACCTCGTCAGGTAGTCCCCATGACATGGCACGGGATTTGAGCCACCAGCTTCTGGTTTCACTCAGTCATGGTCGCACATGTCATGGGCTACCCTGTTGGGTTGCTTGTCTTGCACTTAAACTCTAGTGCTAAATAGGGCTTCCTGTTATCTGGACTCACCAGGCTGAGACGTGTTGGAGCCACAGCACAGCTTGGATTATCTATGCTGCTGCTCAGCTTCGTGACCTATGCCCCTTCACTGACTTCCCTATTTCCACCACTGCAGCTAGGTGCCGCAAGGAGGTTGGGATTACAAACAGGAGAGTGGCTTGTTGATGGCCAAGGGCAGCTGAGGAGGGGGTGTTGGTCAACATTGAGGTTGTCCAGTGCATGAGATGCCCTGGGTTTAAACAGAACCTAGGGAGATGCCAGACATGTTTGGTCTCCGTACCCAGGGTTCCCACCAGACTATGGGTAAGTAGCTAGAAGACCGACGCATCCTCTAATCCTCTTTGGGCAGTACAATGCAGTGCCAGGTCGATATAGGAACAAAACTGCTATTTTTATGGACTTGATTTCCTCTGTCGACCTGGTTTGCATTAGCACCTGGTGACTAAGTGCGGCCCAGTTTAAGAGGGCTGAAATTCCCCGGCTGGGTATACCATTATACACTGCCTAAGGAAGGATCCCAGGTGGTGGAGTGGCTATTGTGTTTCAATCCAGCTCTGGGCTTAACGGGTGCACCCGTTGGTAACATCTGATCTTTTGAGTGTGCCGCTGTGGTGGGGGTGCAGATGCAGGTTGCAGGATTCTCTGCCTGGGTTACTGCCCACTCTGGGGCAGGGGAGAGCCTCTGCAGGAGATAGCAGACTTCATCATCGACCAGATCAATTGGAGCCTTCCCCAGTTGTTTAATCTTGGGGATTTCCAGCGCCTGGATGGAGCAAAGAATCTTCGTGTTTTTTTGGTATGACCTCCTCAGTTGATGTCATCACTGGGCCTGTCTGAGCTGTTGCCTCTACTACCCACCAGCATGGCCACACACTAGATCTTGTGTTCCAGCTGGGTTTTGAGATTGACAACCTCAAGATTAATTGAGTCTCTTGGTCTGATCATTTGTACCATGGAGTTCCGCGTTTGGGGCCCCCTGAAAGTCCCTTCCTTGTGAAGGGGTTCACTTCTCGCTTATAAGGGGAGACTTGGCTATAGAAACATAGAAGTTGACAGCAGATAAGAACTGCCAAGGCCATCCAGTCTGTGCTTTCTTTTCTTCCTTATTGAATCGTGCCATCGCCTTTGCTCTGTCAATGGCCTATCTCAGTACTCTATTTGTATTGCTCCTTTATGCCTATCCCATGCCTTGCTTGAAGCCCTCTGTACCTGTATTCATATTCACCACTTCCTGAGGTGGTAGGCCATTCCATGCATCCATCACCCTTTCTGTGACAAAGAACTTCCTCACATTATGTCGACTCCTCTAATCTCATTCTCTTGTCCTCTTGTCACTGCTATTTTTCTTATATTAAAACATATTGAACTCTCTCCCCTTGTATTGTGCCTTACGGGGTGTTTGAATGTTTCGATCACATCACCTCTCCCCCTTGTTTGCTCTAGGGTATACATATTGAGCTCTGTTAATCTGTCCTCATATGTTTCTGATGCAGTCCCTACCATTTTGCAGTTGCCTTCTCTGGACTGCCTCAGTTGGTTGAGTATCCTTCATGGTAGGGTCTCCAGTACTGCATGTAGTACTCCAGATGGTGCTCAACAAGTGCCTGTAAAGTGGGATTGTTACCTCCCTCTTGCATGACTTGTGATACCCCACACACCCCAACATCCCCTAGCCTTACCTACTGCTTAGTGGTCTGTTTGGATGATTTCCAGGTCATCTGTGATGATGATGCTAGATCTCTTTCTTCCCTTGTGACTGCCAACAACTCTCCTCCCAACCTATAGGGGTGGCTTCAGAGTCTCTCTTCCCTATGTGTGCATGATCTTGCTCTTTTTGCATTAAACCCCTAGTTTTTCGCTCTTCAGACCATTTTTGCTAGTTTATCCAGATCTCTCTCATTATGCTCCCCCATCTGATCATCTGCTCTGTTGTAGATCTTTGGTGTCATCTGTAAATAGACAACCCTACGCCTATCCATCTACAATGTCACTGATGAAGATATTGAAGGGACTGGATCAGGATATCCTAGGGTACCCACTTCTGAGCTTACATCTCTTCTGACTGTGGCCTGTTTACCCCCACTCTGCTTTTTCTTTCCTGTCCAGCAGTTTGCTACCCAGCTGACCAACTTTGATCCCACACTGAGCCTACCTAGCTTATTAATCACATCTTCTATGTGGAACAGTATCAAAGCTTGTTGAAGTCAGGGTAGGTGATGATCAACTGCTCCCCTTGTCCACTTATTCTGGTTACTCAGTCATAAAGAAATCTATGAGATTAGTTTGACAGGACCTCCTGTTGTAAACCTATGCTGTCTTGGATCCTGTGTCTCTAAGGATTCCAGGTGTTGCACTATCCTTTCCTTAAGGCACGCCAATCACTTGCCCACTACTGAGGTAAGACTGACTGGTCTGTAGTTCCCCTGCCTCCCTACTACCACTTTTGTGGAGTGGGATCACATGAGCCCTTTCCAGTCTTCTGGGACCTCCTCTGTGCTCAAAGTCTCACTCAAACAGTTCTGATAATGGCTCTGCTAGTTCCATCCTTAGCTCCTTTTAGTACCCTGGGATGTGCCATCAGGTCTCATTGCCTTGTCCACCCTGAGCTTACTCGAGCGTCTTGTAGGACCCTTTTTGAAGGGACTAGTGCACACCTCCCTCCCCCCCGGGTCCATGGTGTTGAGCTGTGGGGTCCTGCCTACCTTATTTGTAAATACTGAGCAGAAGTATCTATTAAGATAGATGTTTTACATGGTCCTCCCACATGCCCCCCTTATCCCTTTGGATCTTAGCTGTGGTTCTTCTGGACTCTTCTACTAATGTATCTATAGAAAGTCTCACACCTCTTTACTGTTTTGCCAGTGTGTTTTCTTGGTTTGGGCCTTTGCCTGCCTTACTGCCTCTCCTGCTTCCCTTAGGAAGTTAGTATGCCTTCCTATCTTCATCCCGCTGTGTTCCCTTATATTTTCTGAAGGCGAGCCTTTTGGCTCTGACCTTTCCTGCTACTGTTTTTGAGAACCAAAGTGGTTTCCTTCTTCTTTGCACTTCCTTTCTGTCTAACACAATGGGATGTTGCCTGGTACTGCATCCTTAATGCTTGACCCACTTTGCCTGAACATTTCATCTGTATTTCTTTTGCCAGGGCTAGCTTAACTCTGTGGGCCATCTTATCAAAGTCAGCTCCTCTGAAGTCCCATATTTTTGCCTTGGAATGGGATGATTTAGTTTTTAGTACAAATTGAACCATACCATGTGTGATGGTCACTGGGCCCCTATGTGACCTTTCACCTAGAGATCTAGGATCCTTCCTGGCTTGGTACCTAGAGGGACTTTGCAGTTGGCTGATCTATCTAGGTTGAGGTGGCATGTGCAATTAGTGTCAAGGGGTGGCTCATATAACTGGGTGGTCTCTGAAGCTCTGGATGCCTTTGCTCCACTTCGTACATGACCCAGATCCTCTCACCTGTGATCCCCCTGGTTTGATGGGGATCTCAAGGCGATGAAGATCAGGGGTCAGAAGTTTCAGGATTGCTGGTGGAAGGCCCAGCTAGAGGCTGACAGACAGGCCCTGCGTGCCCACTGTGTTGAGTACCAGAGGGCAATTTCCCATAAGAAAGCAGAATTCCTCTCCAGGAAAATTGCCGCAGGTAAAACAGACCTTCTTTGCTTTTTCGGACTGTGGACAGACTTCTTCATCCTGTCTGTCTACAGCTGAAGAAAGCTTTTTCATCCACTTTATGTGAATAGTTTGCTCTGTTTTTCTCTGACAGGGTGTCGGCTATCCAGTCGGGGATTCTACCAGTGAGGCAACCCACTTTGCAGTGGCCAGACTGAGAGGTTCAGAGGCACTCTGTCTGTTTGGGAGGAGCTTAGGCTAGTGGGGGTGGCAGAAGTGACTAAGGTGATCTTGGAACTGAAGCATACATCCTGTGAACTGTACCCGGCCCTGACGTGTTTCTTAATGGAATGTGTCAAGGCTGTAGGCCCGGTGATCGCTGGGATTGCCAGATGCTCGTTGGCAGAGGGTGTTTTCACGGTGGCTCTGAAAGAAGTGCTGGTGAGGCCTCTCCTCTAAAAAATCCTCCCTCGACACTGATGTCCTAGCGGATTACCGTTCAATCTCCAACCTGCCTTTTTTGAGCAAGGTTGTAGAAAAATTAGTAGCACAGCAGCTCAAGGATCGCCTGGTGTCCTCTGGCATCTTTGAGCCATTTCATTTGGGTTTTCAGGCCATACATAGCACAGAAACAGCTCTAGTGAGGGTGCATAATGATCTGTTCAGGGCTAGAGATAGAGAAGACAAGTCAGATCTTGTGCTCCTCAATCTCTCTTCAGCTTTTGACACCATAGACTACGTTGTGCTTCTTGATCAGCTTTGTGAGTTTTGTGGACTCGTCAGTACTGCCAAGTAGTTTGAGTACTATCTCTCGAACAGGGTGCAGCGGGTGGTGAAGGGGAAATTTTCCTCCTCCCCAATGCCTCTGTCCTGTGTAGTACCACAGGGCTCGATCTTGTCACCAGTGCTGTTCATTGTGTACTGTATATTCTGCCCCTGGGTGAGATCATTAGACAATACAGTGTGGAGTTTCATTGCTATGCAGATGATACCCAGCTGTATTTGTCTTTTGCCCTGGAACATCTAGAGCTGTCGATGTGCTTAACAACTGTCTGGCTAAAATCAATGATTGCATGGCTTCTAGCTGGCTGAGACTAAACCCAGCCAAGACAGAGGTACTACTGGTGATTGAACCTGGTCACAGACATGATGAATTGCTGCCGGGAGCAGACACAGGCCTTGTCCTGGGGCTGCTCCACTGGTGGGGTCCTCAAGGGTGTGAAATCTTGTCATGATCCTGGATAGCAGATTGACCTTTGAAGATCAGGTGTCATCTGTGGTCAAACGTGTTTTTTACCACTGACAGAACATTGCCAGGATTAAGCCCCTTATTCCACCCGAGGATCTTCTGACACTAGTGCATGCCTTTGTGCATCTAGGCCCCACTGATTGCAACCCTCTGTACTTCAGAGTCATGGGAGGACTCTTGCATAACCTTCATCTGGTGTGGAATGCAGCAGCCAGGGCTGCTGACGGGCCTTTCGAGGTCCTGTCATGTAACCCCAGTCCTGCGTGCCCTGTACTGGCTGCCAATCAGGTGTAGGGTCCTTTTCAATGTGGGTCTTCTCACCTTTAAGGCCCTATATAGCTGCCTGGTGAGCTGGTTCAGAGATCCACAGTGGAGGGCTTCAAGAGAGGGTGGGACAGACACAGAAAGTGGATGTATCAGATGATGGCTTGGCCCTGGGGGTGGGGATGGATGATGAGGGATTTCTGGAACACAAGGGGAGGGGGATGGCCTTGGCACCCAACTAGGGATCTGAGGTTCGAGCGGACTCAATAGACCGTAAGGCCTAATCTGCTGGCAATTAGTATGTTAGTATATGGACTGGGTCCCTGTTACCTGTTAGAGCTCCTGTCACCAGCGACCTCTGTTCTCTCCCTCTGCTCCTCTTCGAGGGGCCTCCTGGACATTCTTAGGGTTCGGCTTAGGGCCACGGGAGATCATGCTTTTAGTGTCTCTGGGCTGACCCTGTGGCACTCTCTTCCACCTGCTGTCCGGGAGGCCACCTTGATCAAGATATTCAAGCGTATGCTGAAGGCCCACCTTTTCAGTCTGGCTTTTGTAGACTGCTGAACTCTATCAGTCTTGTCCAGTCTATTTATTGGCAAACCGAAGTTTTTAAAATTGCGGAATTTATTATCATATTGTTTATTTATGTGGATTTTTACTGTATTTTAATGTGTTTTTCTTTGTATTGACTACTGTTAAGGCGCTCAGAGCTCCCAGGAATGAGCACCCTACAAATTGCCTTGCCTTGCCTTACTACTTTAGCTACCATATCTCTGATAGCACTGTACAGAACAGGAGACCAAATAGAAAAAGAAGAAGATGGTAGGTGGGCTCCCTGTAAAGGCAACAGTGTAGCATAACAAGTAGTTCCACTGGGGTGGCACAGATACTTTTATAGATGGTGCCATTGTGGTCATGCCTATGGGGTGTAAAGAATGAAAAATCACATTGTGTTACAGGCAATAGAACCAATGATATACAATTTTAGATTGGAGTTGCCCCTAGTTACTCACAACGGAATGCAACAATAATGTGATGGGGGGTGCTCTCTATACTAAAACTCTTCACTTGTTAAAGTGTTTTTTTTTTTTTTATTTAATACCAAAAAGGAATTCTGGTTAAAATCCAAATAATCATATATTTTTGGGGACTATAGCATCATACTGTACCTCTACTGACAAGACTGTGTTCACAGTTTTTTTAATTCATTTTTAAATAAATGTTTTTAGAATGCCTGCAACAAATATACAGATGCTGTTGTTCAGTTGACTGTATTAACTGTTCACTTTTGCATACTTAATCTAAGCTCCCCCATCCCCATGTCTAGGGGTAAGATGGTAAAAGTCCATAGGAAGGGGGCTCTATACATGACAGAAGGAACAACATACCTGGTCGGCCTGATTACCAGACCTGCTGAAACCGGGGTGCCCCATGCTTCCAGGTGCAGAGTTGGTTGGCAGGAATGAGGACTGTAGGTCTTCACCTGCCTGACCTTGCCAGCTTCACCTCTGAGGCCTTTGCGGATAATCTTCACCAGTCAGGCCTCTCACCGTCTGTGTCAATGGTCCTCTGGTTCTTCAGTCTAGGGACGAAGCAGGGGAGGGTCCCCTAGGCCCCTCCATGGCATACCCTGGGGACAAACTAGGAGCTGGGCTGTGGAGGAAAACCTCTTATTAACAGCAAACAGTTCATCCAAATGAATAAGGCAAAACACCAGAAAGGCAGGAACAGGGGATCCCATTTAATCAACAGGTAATTCAGGACAGGAAACAGTCACTCCAGGAAGCAAGAAAACACATAAGTTGCTCTGGAGGTCACATCAAAAGTTAGTAGGGTGCTCAGGACTGTGTAGGTCACAAACCGAGCATCAAGTCCAAGTGGCTACTCTTTGGCTCAGCAGCCACAGTATACGTGCACAGGCAGCTTAACTTGTGAACAGATCGGGGCATTCCAATACAGGCATCTACAGTCCTCAACATTTCCCTCTCATTCTTTAATCTCAGGACAGGAGCACAGACCTCTTAAAGGATAACTGACCCAGTTTGAAGCCACCCTCAAAATCAAGCTCCACTTCGTACGAAGCCCAATTAGACAACTCTGCCCTGACCAGGAAAAGGCAGACTCCCCACCTGTCCTTGCCTCCAGGAACTGGACAATCTCAAATAAGGGCTGTCTAGGACTAGGGGCTGCCCTGGACCCCTGGATCCCTCTGGACCCCTCAGCTATCATTGTCTCTTCATCCTCTTCTACCAAATATCTCTTTCTGGGTCCCAAAGGAAACCATTTCTGTTCCTATAATCCCCCTCTCCATGTCAATGCAGGCCACAATGTCCCTTGTGTGGCTCCACTCAGGAGCAGTTCTCAGAGCTAATAGCTGACAGCCCTCCCTCATGCTGCAGGTCTCTTTCAGGGTCTCCTCCTTCTCCTCTCTGGCTCTGATCTCCTCTGTGGTACAGATCTCCTCTCTGGCACAGCTCTCCACTCTGGTACAGATCTCCAGTGATGCCTCAAAAATGGGACACTGAAAGTAATGGCCGCTACAGAGCACCACTGCCCAAAAACAAATTCCTTAAACCACTGTCTTGTTGACTGAATGGGCACTCACCCCCACTTGATCCCACTCTCCACTCAACTCCCTGGATCTCTCCTTTTCCCACGCAGCTCCCTCCTTAAATCTCCTACACTTGCTCCTCCCAAAATCCCTTGAAAAACTTCCCCCAAGCTCCAAACCACCCGCCAACCAAGAATATTACGGGACAGCTTAACTCATGGCCAAATCAGAGCATTCCAATACAGGCTATAGTTCTCACCATTTCCCTCTCATTCTTTATACTCAGGGCAGGACCCCTGGATCCCACTGGACACCCAGCTATCACTGTCTCTTCATCCTCTTCTACCAGATCTCTTTCTCTCTGGGTTCCATGGAAAGCTACTTCTGTTCCTCTAATCCCTCTCTCCAGCTCAATGTAGGCCACAATGTCCTTTGTGGGGCTCCACTCAGGAGCAGTTCTCAGGGCATATGACTAACAGCCCCCCCCCATGTTGCAGGTGTCTTGTAGGATCTCCCCTTCTCCTCTCTGGCTCCATTCTCCTTTCTGGCACAGATCTCCGGTGCTGCCCCAAAAATGGGGCATTGAAAATAATAGCCACTGCCACATCACTATAGCCCTATAGAGCACCACTGCCTGAAAATAAAATCCTTAAACCACAGTCTTGCTGAGTGAGTGGGCACTCACCCCTGTTCGATCCCACTCTCCACTCAACTCCCTGGATCTCCCTTTTTCCTTCACAGTCCCTTCCTTAAATCTCCTACCCTTGCTCCTCCCAAAATACCTTGACAGACCACCCTCTGGGCACCAAAACCAGCTGCAAACCTAGAGTATTATGGGACCTGTAGTCCTGATAAATCACTACTTATAGTGTGCCCCCAATGGCACTGGATGGCACCAAACTATTCCCTGCAAAATGGAGCAGCCACTCCTTTAAGTTTTCCAACTTGGTGGCCACAAATGCACTGTAGTGTGGACCACCATAAGTATTTACAAACTTTTGTTAAATTAACGTTTTAATTTTGTCCTACTTCTCTACTCCTGTGGTCCCGAACCTGTCCAACCCTAAAAAAATGGACCCAGGACTACATTGCACCCAAAGGTGCAGAAGCAAAGGCTCAGTGCTCAGTCCACCTGCCACAAACTGAGACCACTGACAGTCACATGCGGCTGAAGCCTCGGAGCAGCAACCAGGACTGCAAGGTGCAAGTCTCCCCAGAACCACCAACTCAAGAAGCTCCACAGGGAAATGAGTCACAGCTCCCTGAAGGTAAGCTAATTTGGGGGGCTTACATTAAAAACTTAAAGTGGTCATTCTTCCACTACCTGAACACCTAGTGGCACTATATGTGTCAAAGCTGAGAAACATTTCAGTCTTTTAACTCCTTATGCCATTACATTGCCTTCTGGCACCTGTCTGTTGTTTAATTTTCAGTTGCTTTGAAGACAAGCTAAAATAGGTACCACATCCCCTTTCCATTTTAGCTCAAACAAACATGCGCCTTTTAAAGAAAACCTCAAGTTACTAAACTGTTTCACTCCATTTTACCAGCCTTTGAAAACATTTGAATTCTGGGTATTTTTACTTCTGTCATTTTTAGCTGCTTTAAACAAATTGAAAGCATTCCATTTATCCCAAGAGCTAAGTGCAAGAAGGAGCGACTGTTTGTCAGCTTCACAGTTGTGCACGTTTATGTACTGGAGTGTGAAAAATTGACTGTATTCAAATCTAAATGTATAATTTTTTTAGACCTAAGCAAAGCTTTTGACACCTTCGACCATACCCTACTTCTCTCCTCACTACAAACCATTGGAGTGGACTCCACCTCCCTGCTCTGGTTCTCTGACTACCTCACAGGACGAGTCCAACAAGTTAAAGCTGAAGGCAAGCTGTTCCCTCTCAAACCTCTCTTACGTGGAGTACCCCAGGGATCTATCATTGGCCCGCTTTTATTCGCAATCTACATAAATAACATTGACCATCATATAAAAAATACCAATATCCACTTATTCGCAGACAACACAGTGCTTTACATTAGTCGGCCCATGCCAGAGGCAGCCTGCAATGACCTCCAAACTGAATTCAGCCTCCTGCAAAGCCAGCTAATTCACAAAAAATTACTTCTGAATGCCAAACAAACAAAAGCTGTGCTCTTCTCTCCGCTTGCCCATGCACCCGATCCAACAGCCTGTGGTTCTAGTCCTAAAATTAGTACAATATTAGGTGAAGAGCTGGAATTCGTAACCAAATTCAAATACCTGGGAGTTTGGATAAATAACAGACTCTCCTTCACTGAACATATCGAGGACTTACTGAAAAAACTACGACAAAGGCTTGGTCTATTCTTTAGGGATAAGACAATTCCGGACTACAGACGTCAAAGAAAGACTGGTCCAAACCACCTTCCTATCCCTGGTGGATTATGTGGACTTTTTGTATAGCCATGGTCCCATCTCCCAACTGGCTAAACTGGACACGCTGCATCACCGTGCAATTAGGTTCATAACGGGTCTCCCTAATTCTACTCACCACTGTGTCCTGTATGCGACTGTGGGGTGGAACTACCTTACACTCAGACGCCACGAAAACGCTGCTGTCTGGACCTACCATGCCCTTACAAGCAAACTACCTCCATATATCTCTGGCTGCCTACCTCTTAGCGTTACAGGAAAGTATGCACTTCGAAGCTACTCCTATATCTCCCTACTAGTATCCAGAATTAACTCCCGATTCTGTAAGGCGGCAATTAGCTTTACGTTGCCCACCTTGTGGAACAATCTGCAAAGGACACTTAAACTGAGTCTCCTTATCTCCTATACTAACTTTAAGACATTATATGCGCTAGTGACTAGAGTCTGCAATTGTTTGCCTTCCATACCAGCTCAAACTCATTCCTAAGCTCGCCCCAGGCTTGAATCCTGTTTGCAGCCACCTCCAAAGTCTGAGCATAGTTTCACCTAATATCTAGAGTAGAGCCAGGTTGACCATCTAATGTAATTGCATTGCACTTAACACTCCACACACCCCTCATACCGTTCCTTACTCCTATACGCTGCCATATCCCTCTTCCATCATACAGTTATGACCCTACGTACTCACGGGGTCGGTAAACCATATTTTATGTTATCCCTTGTCTGGGGTCAACCGTGTTTGTTTATTCGATTTATTGTCTTTGTATAACCTTCTCTGGGGGCAGTGCCCTATCTGTACAATGTATTAGCATTGCGCTGAATGTGAAATCTATGTATGTATGTGAAAAACAGGTCCTCCTCGTAAACAAGGTCTGCTCAACAGTGACCGCCTATATAAATAAAGACTTTGATGGACTGATTGATAATTTTCTAATGGACTGCTCAGATTGTTTGTGTTTTAAGTAATATATTTGTCAGCTCATATGTTGCTTTGTTATGTATACTGGCCGCTGTGAAGAATAGCAGTTTTGCCAATCTGCTTACCAGTTTAAATGAATGAAAAATGAAATGAATTGAAATGAAATGGAATGAAAAGAAAATTAGTATTGTGACTCTGTTTGCACTGTACAGCAGTGGACAGCAAGCAGAAGAAGAAGGGGATGGTAAGTGTTATCCTCCTGAGGGGCACAGTGTGGGCACAGGAGGGGGAGGGGAGATATGATAGAGAACTTTAAAGAGGGATTCTGGTCAAAAGTACTACATTGCAGAATTAGAATCAGCCTACCCCAAATAAATCTCATACCAAAAATTAGGTTTTTACATTACTTGGTTTTAAAGTTATGAGCTATTTTTTAACACTGTTTTCACCCCCTGTTCAAAAAAGCCAGTTTCAGTGAAAAGCCACTGATGATGTCACAACCAGAACTCACAGATTAGTCCTCCCTATCAGCAACCTTATAAGACCTATTTCTTCAGTTATCAAAACTGTAGCTGTAGTATTGATTTAAAAACCAAAAACTGACACAGGGTTGCCTGCAGAGCTTGCATTTCCAGAATGTTCTGATGCATGGAACTGTACTAGAATGGATCAGGAGATGGTTTTGGAATGCAGCACTGAACCAAGGTTTAGAATGTTAAAGTGGTGCACAATTTTAGAATGTTGGGGGGGACATGTAATCTTGGCATGTGGCAGAGATGTGCCATCTCACAGTGTGGTGGGACACTCAATCTCAGAATGTGACAGGGACACACACTTAAGAATTTAGTGGGGACTGGCAATTCTGGAATATAAGTAAGGATGTACACTGTTGGAATACGGCAGGACATACCATTTTTATTTTTTAAGCTGCTTGTCCTTGCCACATTCTGTAATTGTATGCTTCCACCACATTTTAAAATTGTGCATCACAACCCCACCACAATCCAACATTGTGCGTCCCAGCCATATTCCAAAATAGTGCATCCTCACCACATTCCAAAATTGCACATCCACACCATGTTGAAAAACTGTGTTTCAATGCCACATTCTGAAACTGTCACCATCACACTCCAAAAGTGTGTCATTACCACTTTCTGAAACTCTGCATCACCACCACATTCTGAAACTGAGTGTCACCACCAAATTCTGAAACTGAGCATCACTGCTGCATTCCAAAACTGTGCGTCACCACCGCATTCCAAAACTGTGCGCCACTGCCACATTCTGAAATTGTGCATCATCACCACATTCCAAACTTGTGCATCACCACCACATTCCAAAGTTGTGCGTCACCGCCATATTCCGAAGTTGTGCATCGCTGCCACATTGTGAAGTTGTGCATCACCGCCATATTCTGAAGCTGCACCTCACTGCATCTAAAGTCATGCAGCACCACCCCATTCCAAAGTCATATGGCACTGCCCCATTCTGAAGTCGTGTGTCACCACCCCATTCCAAAGTCATGCATCACCGCTCTATTGTGAAGTCATGAGTCAATGCTCCATTCCGAAGTTGTGCATCACCACCCCATTCCGAAGTCATGCATTACCTCCCCATTCCAAAGTCGTGCATCACTGCCCCATTCTGGGGTAGCCATCTGTTTTAGATCTGAGCTGGGCTTCACCGTGCACCCAGTGAGAGCACCACATTCATTTGAATGTGTGGCCATTCGTGGGGGTCCGGGCACAGGCTGCTTGATTCTCCTGATTTACTGCCCTCCTGGGGTGGCAGAAGATTTTTTGCAGGAAGTGGCAGATTTCATCATCGGGGTAACATTGGAGGCCCCCAGATGTTTAGTGCTGGAGGACTTCAATGTTTGGGCCGAGGATGAATCCTCTCAGCTTGATCATAACTTCCTTCAGATGATGTCATCTCTGGGCTTTGCGCAGGAAGTTTCCTTCGTGACTCATCAGGGTGGCCACATGTTGGATTTGGTGTTCTCACTGGGGCTCCAGATAAATAGTATCAGCATTGATAGCGTCATTTGGTCCGATCATTGCCCAGTGAAGTTCTGGTTTGGGGTCCCCCTCAGTAGCCCTCACCTTGCAGAGATGGTCAGCTATGGCCCCTTGGGGGGTTGATCCCTGAGGGTCTTCTTGGCTGACCTATCTAGTGTGGACAATGCATGCGGTGGGGGTGTGCACAGTGGTGAAACCTATAATGAGGGCTTTCTGGTCGCTTGACTCCTGGCACCAGTCCATGTTCAACACAGGTCTTCTCACTGGAGGTCCCCTTGGTATGACGGGGAACTCAAGGAGATGAAGACCTTGGGTCGGAGATTAGAGCACTGCTGGCAGAAGTCTGGCCTGGAGGAAGACAAACTGGCCATACGTACACACTATGGTGCATACCAGGGGGCAATCAACCGTAAGAAGGCAGAATTTCTGTCCAGGGAGATTGCTGCAGGGACGAACCGACCAACTGTGCTCTTTCGGACTGTAGACAGGCTCCTTCATCCTTCCTGTCTACAGCCGAAGGTAGCTTTTTTGAATGCATTGTGCGATGAGGTTGCTCGGTTCTTCTCGGGTGTCTGCCTTCAGGCAGGGGGTTCCGCCAGTGGACCAGGATCTTGCCAACAGTGGTCGCCATGGGCGACCAGAGAGCACTCCGCCTGTTTGGGGTGAGTTTAGACTGGTGGAGGTGGCTGAGGTCAATGAGATTGCCTCCAAGTTTCAGCACACCTTTTGTGAACTGGACCCAGTGCCAACCCGTTTCTTAATGAGATGTGTTGACTCTGTTGGCCTGGTGTTTGCCCTGATTGTCCGGTGTTCCTTGTCAGAGGGGGTCTTTCCTGATGTCTTGAAGGAGGCATTGGTGAGACCTTGACGTCAAGGCAAATTACCGTCCTATCTCCAATCTTCCATTTTTAGGTATGATTGTCGAGAAGGTGGTGGCGTTTCAGCTTGAGAAGCATCCCATGACCCACAGTCTTTGTGAGCTGCTCCGGTCTGGGTTCTGTACGAGGCATAGCACAGAAACTGCACTAGTTCAGGTGCACAATGACCTCCTCAGGGCCAGAGATCGAGGGAAGGGGACAATTCTTGTTCTCCTTGATCTCTCTTCAGCATTTGATACAGCGGACCATCGAGTGTTACTTGACCGCCTAAGGGAATTCTGCGGACTCGACGGCTCTGTCATCAGCTGGTTTGAGTCTTTTTTATCTAACAGGAGGCAGAGGGTAGTGATGGGGAATTTCTCCTCCTCCCCTGACCACCTGTTGTGTGTAGTTCCCCAGGGTTCAGTCTTGTCACCGATGTTGTTTGCCGTATACATGCTAACCCTGGGAGAACTCATTAGGAAGTACAGCTTGGGTTTTCACTACTATGCTGATGATACCCAGCTGTACTTTTCCTTTGACCCTGGAACATCTTGTGCAGTAGAAGTGCTTAACAGCTGCCTTGCTGAAATCAATGACTGGATGGCCTCTAGCTGGTTGCAACTGAACCCCAGTAAGACAGAGGTACTGGTGGTGGAGTCGAACAGAGGGCATGATAGGTTGGCCTCTGGTGCAGAGACAGGACTTTGCCTTGGCTCTATACCATTGAAGGCCTCCTCTAGGGTGCGTGATCTGGGTGTTATTCTTGACAGCGATTTGACACTTGAGTTTCAGGTGGCTTCCATTGTCTGTACTAGCTTTTATCATCTGAGGAATATCACCAGGATCAAGCCCTTAGTTCTGCCACTGGACCTCCCCACTTTGGTGCATGCCTTCATGACGTCCAGGCTTGACTACTGTAATGCACTCTATCTCAGTGTCTCTGGGGGTACCCTCCGCCGATGCAGCTGGTGCAGAATGTGGCAGCGAGGTTGTTGACAGGACAGTCTAAATACTGTCATATTACTCCGGTGCTGCGTCAACTGCACTGGCTGCCAGTTAGGTGGAGGGTCCTCTTTAAGGTGGGCTTGCTCACCTTTAAGGCCCTACACGGCCAGGGCCCTGGTTACCTGAGTAACCTTCTTACACCTGCTGTCTCGGTCCATTCCCTCTGCTCCTCCTCTAGGGGCCTCCTCGCAATTCCCAGGATGAGGTTAAGAACTGCTGGTGACAGAGCATTTAGTGTCGCTGCCCCCGTCCTGTGGAATTCACTCCCTTTAGTTGTTAGGGAGGCCCTGTCTGTTGAGGTATTTAAGGCCCACCTCAAGGCATTCTTGTATGATCAGGGATTCCCGGACAATGTTTTATAGTTCATATCTGTAAATAAAAAATTTTGATGTTTACTTTAGTTTTAGAGACTGTAAGTGTAGCTGTAGCTGAGGGTAGCAAACTGTGTATCAAATTTTGTTTTAACTTGTTTGAAGCAGTATGTTTAATTGATCATTATTGTGCTGTGTTGCATTTATTTGATTGTTGTACAGCGCCCAGAGCCTCGGGGATGGGCATCTTTTTAAATAAAATTTGCCTTGCCTTGCTTTGTCTTGCCTGCCATTCTGAAGTTATGCATCACCGCCCCGTTCCAAAATCGTATGTCACCACCCCATTCCAAAGTCGTGCATCACTGCCCCATTCTGAAGTCGTGCATTATCGCCCCATTCTGAGGTTGTGCATCACCACCCCATTCCAAAGTCATGCATCACCACCCCATTCTGGAGTCATGTGGCACCATCCCATTCTGAAATCATGTGGCACTACCCTATTCCAAAGTCACATGGCACTGACCCCATTCTGAAGTCATGCAGCACTGCCACATTCTGAAGTCATGCAGCATTGCCACATTCTGAAATCACACAGCACTGCCACATTCCGAAGCCTTGTGCACCACCACATTCCAAAGTCATGCAGCACCGCCACATTCTGAAGTCTCGCAGCACAGCCACATTCTGAAGTCACATGGCACTGCCACATTCTGAAGTTGGGTGGCACCACCACATTCCGAAACTGCAGTAGTGTTCATCAGCATCTCATTCTGAAACTATGCATCACCACACATTCTGAAACTTGTGTGCACCACCACATTCTGAAACTGCACGACTGTGCATCACGCCTCATTCTGAAACTGTGCATCACCGCCACATTCTGAAACTGCATCATCACCCACATTCCAAAACTGTACGTCAAGTATCACCACCACATTCCGAAATTGTGTCATCGCCACATTCTAAAATTGTGCGTCAGTCACATTCCAAAACTGCACATCAGATACATTCTGAAACTGTGGATCAGCCAAATACTAAAACTGTGTGTCACTGCCACATTCTAAAATTGTGGATCATCGCCACATTCTGAATTTTTGCATCATCGCCACATTCCGAAATTGCTCATCACCATCAGATTTCAAAATTTGCGTCACCACCACATTCCAAAACTGAGCGTCACTGCTACATTCTGAAATTGTGCATCACTGCCACTTTCTGAAACTGCATGTCTCTTCTACATTTTAAAATTGTACTTGACTGCCACATTCTGAAATTGTGTGTAAACTTCCATGCTCCAGTATTGCTTGTCATTGTCACATTCTGAATATATGCATTCCCACCATATTCCAAAACTGCACATCCCTACCACATTCTGAAGATGAGTGTCACTGCCACATTCAAAAATTGCATGCTTAAGGTACATTCTAAAATTATGCATCCCTGCCTTATTCTGAAATTCCATGTGGCTACCAGATTCTGAAACTGCATCACTGCCACTTTCTGAGATTTTGTGTCCACGCTGCATTCTGAAATTGAATGTTGCCTCCACAATCTGAAATCAAGCACACCAACCATGTTGTTAAATTTTGCACCACACCACATGCCAAATTAATCCATCCAATACACATTACAAAATTACATATTCCTACCACTTTCCACAACTATGTGTCTCCCGCATTTCAAAATTGTGTATCTCTGCCACATTCTAAAACTATATGACACCACCACATTAAGAATTTTAGCATCCCTGACACTTTCCAAAATTGTGTGTCCCACCTGCTTTCTGAGATTGTGTCATTGCTGCATTCCACAGTTGCAGTCCGGTGACATTTCACAATGTCATCCCTGCACTATTATAAAATACCTTGCACATATTTTTGTCATTCTAAAGCCATGTTTGGGGCTGTATTCCAACACCCTCCCATCACATTCTTAAGTACTGTACCTTGCATCTGCACATTATAGAAATGCATGCCCTGACTCACCCATTGTCAGCTTTCATTTTCCAGATATTTAATACCACTGCAGTCTTGTGTAATGTGGGAGAAAAAAGTCTTGTAAAGTAGTTTACAAGAAGGACTAGACTGTGAGTTCTGGTTGTGACATCATCAGTAGCTCTTTACTGAAACTGGCTTTTTTGAATAGGCAGTAAATTTAGGGTTACAAAATTACCTGTAACTTTTAAACAAAGTAACTTAGAGATCTCATTTCTGGCATGCAGCTGACTGGGGATATGATTGATCCAAATTCTGAATTTACTGATGCTAGAAATGTTGGCCAGACTCCCTCTTTAAATACCATGCTGGGTAAATAAGGTACAGAATGGGAGTTTTTTTCAGAAGAAAAGGTGCTCAAGAACAAGGGGACATGCTATGAAGCTGGAGGGGGTAGATTCAGAAAAGATGTGAGGAAGATCTTCTTTACAGAAAGAATGGTGGATTTCTGGAACAGCCTTCCAGTGGAGGTGGTGGGGGAAAAACAGCAGTGAGGTTCAAGTGCATGGGATAAGCACAAAGGAATCATATCGGAAAGGAGGAAAGAGCTGAAGATCAGGCATGGTGTGATGAAATTTTGCAGGTAGGGAGAAATAAGCAGACTGGGTGGCCAAATGATCCTTATCTGCCATCAAATTCTATATTTCTGTGTTTCTATTTTTCTATGTGTAGCATGGTCAGAGCACTTCCACTGGGGTGGCGCAAAGATTTTTTTTGATGGTGTCCTGGTAGTCATGCGTATTAGTAGTGGTGTGCAAAGTTACAAAACCTTGATCCACAGAGAAATTCATGAATTCACCTCAATTTGCAAATTTAATCTGCCCTGAAAAATTATATTTCACAGTACAGTGCAAAATGCGAATGGTTGATAGATAAGTTCATCTTCGAAGTTGGGCCCACAGGTAAAGTTTTAATGTCCCATGGGATTGGAGGTCACGTGGTACTGAAATGAGCAGCAAGCCTTATGTAGGCTGAATTCAGTGCAGTCCTGTGAAGAGGGAGTTGGAATTATGTCTGTCCCTGAATGTTTGTGCAAAAAGAAAAACTTCTAAAAGCACCTTAAGAAAGAAGTTTGTACGGAATGATTTGTCATTGGATTTGGTATATTTCATACTTTTGAATACAGCTGAGTTATAAAAAAAATGGAACATTTTGAACAAAATCACTCCTAATAGTGTCTAGAGTGCCTTATAAAGCTAGATTAGCAATTTTATGGGTAGTTTTTCAGATTTATTTACCTTAAAGTGGTGGTTTCCTTTTGTGTAGTAAGCAGTGCTATGTGTGGGAGGGGAGCTGTGTTAGCTAGCAGTAGGGGTGTGCAAATACCTTATTCAGAATATTCTTTTAAATATTTTGTTTGGGGCCTCCAAATATTTGGTTTTAGATATTTGTAATTCGGGTCCTATTTTTTTGTTTTAAAAAAGAAAAAAAACAGATCTCCCACCCTCCTCCCTAGCCCAGATCCAGTTAAATCATCTCAGATCACTGTCCCCCAACCCTCAGGGTTACACCACATCAGATCACTGGCAGTTGTGTTCCCAGTCATCATAGCACCAACTACCAGAGCAAGATACAGCAGTCTAGAACTAAAGATTTTTTACTGATAAAACACTTCTATCTCTGCAGGTGTTAGTGCCTGTTTGGATTAAGCAAACAGATACTTTATTAGAAAAAGGGGGTCTCATTTAAGTAAAAAAAAAGAAGAAGAAGAACAAAGTCACTGTCTGCTTCTCTGAAGAAGGGGGCTGTATCAGTTTAAGTTACTGAGTCAGAACAGAGGGTGAATCTAATTGGGGTGTGGCTTAGCAGTTTAGTAGAACAAAAGCAGCTGTCTCCAATTAGAGCTTTCTGCTGTTTTTGACAGAAGAGAACACTTTGATTTCAGAGCAAGATACAGCAGTCTAGAACTACAGATTTTTTACCGATAACATCACTTCTATCTCTGCAGGAGAGAGTATATGTTTGGATTAAGCAATACAGATATTTTATTAGGAAAAGGGGGTCTCATTTAAGTAAAAAAAGAAGAAGAAGGAGAAAGTCACTGTGTGTTTCTCTGAGGAAGGGGGGCTGTGTCAGCTTAAGTCGTTGAGTCAGAGCAGAGGGTGAATCTAATTGGGGGTGTGGTTTAGCAGTTTAGTAATACAAAAGCAGCTGTCTCCAATTACAGCTTCCTGTTGGTTTTGACAGAAGAGAACACTTTGGTTTCAGAGCAAGATACAGCAGTCTAGAACTACAGATTTTTTACTAATTGCCCTCCTTCCCACCCCTCCACCCACTGACCTAAATCCAGTTCTACTTTTACAGCCACTGGATTTGACTGACAACAGGAACCTCCTATTTTGCAGTAGGAAGAGAAGGATCACTGAGACAAATTAGTTTCATCAACCTTGAAGGAACTTAAAAAATAACTCTTTCTCCCCCTCTGGCTGCTGGAGGTCTGAATCCAAGCACAGAAAAAGGAGACTGCTGAAGACTACAGAACGTTCCTGTCCCACAACAGAAAGGGTGAGAGTTGTAAGGACACATAAGCAGTAGGAAAGTAAGTGTGAAAATACATAGAGGGAGGAGACAGTAAGCATACAAAGCAACAGGAGAGGGGACACAAAATAAGTCAAGATGGGAGAGGTGCAGTGCAATGGCTGTGGGGCAGCAGTGTTCTGGAGACATTCTGGAGGCTGCGATGCTGCCCTGTTTGCTAGCACCTCTCTGGTCTGAGGGAGAAGGTTGCCCGTCTCCAGGCTGACCTGGCTAGGATTTGTGAAACCTCTTTCCCCACCCAGGGACCACCAGGGCCACAACCATTACCTCAGAGGTTGCCTAGAAAGAGGAGCAGTTGGACCAAGGTGGGCTCAGGGAGGGAGAGGGTGGTAGAACAGATGTGCATCCCTCCAGTTGTACCTCTCCACAATTCATATGCTGTTCTGGCAAAGAGTGGTTCCTCTATGGAGGCACCTGCAGTGGAGACCAAGGAGGATGCTGGGAACCTCCACAAAGGAGACCCACAGGAGGGTGGCATGAGACCCCACAGGGGAAGAAACAACTCCTGTGGGGGACTCCAATCATTAGGGGTAGAAGTGGGATAAAGGGATAGGAGGTGGGGTGCCTGCCCAGCACCATGGCTCTGGGTGACAGGAAGCGAATCCTCAGGATCATGGGAGCAGCTGCACAAGGGAGGGAGATGGATGTCATTGTCCACCTAGGGAAAAATGATCTGGCTGTTAATGGGATCAGAGCGGTGGAAGAGGAGTTTGTGGAGTTGGGAAGGGGCCTTAGACAAGTAGCATGTATGGTAACCTTCTCGGAGGCGCTGCCTGTGTATGGCAAGGATGATGCTAGGGTATTCCACACCATGGGATTCAATGAATGGTTGAAAAACTGGTGTGGAGCTCAGGGTTTTGGCTTCATTGGGGACTGGGGAGCCACCTGGAGGGATGCAGGTTTATACTGGTGCGATGGTCTGCATCTATCCAGGTGGGGAACCAGGATCCTAGATGACAGGTTTAAATGCTTCATTGGCAAGCATTTGAACTAGCCAAGGGGGGGAGGCGCTGAAAAGGAGCAGGGAAATCCCAGCCTCCCCCCACAAAACACACTAGTTAGAGAGGTAAACAACAAGGTAGAGAAGTCAGTAGGGAGCAGGACAGGGATAAATGCAGAAAAAGATGGTAAGGGCAGGGATGGGACTAAAAGGGGTAAGGCCATAAAAAATACTTGGAAGGTGATGAGTACCAATGCCTGCAGTCTGTGCAACAAGTTCCCTGAACTAATGGCCTTGATGGAAGAGGGATGCCTGGATATTGTGGCAGTCACTGAAACATGGTACATAAAGAACCATGACTGGGATGTCAACATACCAGGATAGGCAGTCTAGAGGAGGGACAGGGTGGTTAAAAGAGGAGGAGGAGTAGCTCTCTATATAAGGGAAGAGATTAAAGCAACAGAACTAAAGAGTAAACAGGAAGTTGATGAATCACTATGGGTCAGCCTGGAGACAGGAAATGGCATCACAATCTGCATGGGGGTTGTGTATGAACCCCCATCTCAGGGGGAGGAAATGGACAAGGAAATGATAGAAGGCCTCCTTAAAATGGCAGAAAAAGGGGAAATATTGTTATGGGGGACCTGACTATGCCAGATGTTAACTGGAGTACCTTTTCTGCAGGCACATCCAAGAGTAGGGTCATTCTTGATGCCCTACAGAGGGCATGCCTCAGACAGCTAGTGTTGGAACCCACTCGGGAGGGAGCAATCTTAGACTTGGTACTCTCAAATAGGGAAGGAGAAAGGACCTCAGATTTAGAAGTGGGTAGCCATTTGGGAACAAGTGACCACCAGTGTGGCTCACAATAAACATAGCCATAGAGTCAAGCCAGACAAGAACAAGAGTATTGGACTTTAGGAAGGCTGACTTTGGGAAAATGAGAGAGTGCCACAGAAAAGCACTAGCAAATGGGCAAGAAGGAGGGGTGGAGGAACAATGAGGAATAATCAAAAGAGCCATCACAGAGGCAACAAGCCTTTGTGTGAAGCAAGTCAGCAAAACAAAATGAAGGAAAAAAAACACTATGGTTCTCAAAAGAGGTGGCAGGGATGGTTAAGGGGAAAAGGATAGCATTCAGGAAATATAAGGAAACACAGAAAGAGCAGGGCAGAGAACTTTATCAGTTAAAGCAGAAGGAGGCAGGGAAGACAATCAGAATAGCAAAGGCACAAACTGAGGAAAAGATAGCCAACTCTGTTAAGAAGGGGGATAAAACCTTTTATAGGTACATTAGGGAGCGAAGAAAGACCAAGGGAGGGCTATAGAGACTTAATAAAGGGGAGGGAATGTGAGCAGAGGGTGACAGTGAAAAAGCAGGGATACTGAATGAATATTTCTGCTCAGTATTCACAGTGGAAGAAGAGGAGGAGGAGGTACCTAAACCAAACAAGGGAGAAACACTGAATAGGGGGGTCGATACCAGTCCATTCACAGAAGAAAGGGTTTTGAAAGAACTCTTGAAACTGAGGGTGGACAAAGCAATGGGGTCTGATGGGATTCACCCAAGAATTCTAAAAGAACTAAGGGTAGAACTAGTAACACCATTGACTACTCTCTTTAACAAATCATGGGAGGATGGGTGGCACCTGAGGACTGGAGGAGGGCAAATGTGATTCCACTTCACAAAAGTGGGAACAGGGCAGAGGCAGAAACTACAGACCAGTTAGTTTGACTTTAGTGGTAGGGAAAATGATGGAATCACGTCTGAAGGAAAGAATTGTTGAGTACCTAGAGGCCAGTGGAGCACAGGACCCAAGGCAGCATGGTTTCATAGCAGGAAGGTCATGTCAGATGAATCTAATAGATTTCTTTGACTGGGTGACCAAAGTAGTAGACCAGGGAGGGACTGTGGATATGGTCTATCTTGATTTTAGCAAGACATGGTCAAATATGTGGCAGCTCAGATTCAATGCAAAGAAGTGCAAGGTAATGCAATCGGGAAACAAAAACCCAGGGGAAGAGTAGACAATGGAAGGGTGAGTTAATAACAACAACAAAAATCGAAAGAGATCTAGGAGAAATTAAATCAGATGACCTAAAGGTGGGCAAGCAATGTGAGAAGGCAGTAAGGAGGGCTGGGAGTATACTGGGATGCATAGGGAGAGGCATCAACAATAGAAAACAGGAAGTTGTAGCCCAGGCTAATGCCCTAGATGCCCGATCTCAACCCAGGAGGTGGCAGACACCTTCCTCTCCTTAAAAGGAAAGGTCCCAGGAGGGGACAGTTTCCTTATTGAAGTGTGGCAGCTGTTGCATCCCATAATCTCTCCGGCACTGCAACAAGTATTTACTGAGTCATTGCAAACATGGTCTCTCCCTTCATCCCTTAGGGAGACAACTATTACTATCCTACCAAAAAAAAGTAAAGACCCTCTTAAAGCATCCGGCTACCACCCTATTTCACTATTGAATGCTGATAGCAAGGTGCTAGCTGAGATACTAGCTAATAGACTTAACCCTCTCCTTCCCAGTTTGATCCACCCATCCCAAGTAGGCTTTGTTAAGGGCTGCTTTAGCATTGACCATATTAGATCATTGGTAAATTTAATCCATAAGGTCCAAACGTTATCTTCCCCCGCTGCTGCCATTGCAATAGATTTTGAAAAGGCATTTGATTCCCTGGAGTGGGACTATGTCCAACAAGTACTTTGCACTATGGGCTTGGGGGTGGGGTTTCCGGCCTGGATTGGGGCAATATATTCATCCCCAGCTGCACGGATACTCACAATACGATGCTGTCTCCGCCATTCATACTGGGTAGGGATACCCATCAGGGCTACCCACTTTCCCCACTACTTTATGTATTGGCAGTAGAACCCCTGGCGGCTGCTATTAGGTAAAATCCTCTAATTTCTGGGGTCCAGGTGGGAACAAAGGCATACTCTACTCTTATGTACACAGATGACATGTTGCTCCCTATAGCCAATATCGCCACCTCCTCCCTCCCTCCCTACTGTCTACCTTGTCAGATATCTCTACATTTTCAGGGCTCAAGATTAACCAGGCCAAGACAAAGGTCCTACTTAAACTCTAAGTGTACCTCTCAAATGGTTACTCAGCATGGGCTCCAATGGGCCCCGGACGGAATTACCTACTTGGGAATTACTATCCATCCTAATCTGCATAAAATCTGGGACCTGAATATGAAACCACTTTTTGCGTCCATTAGTACAGAACTGGACAGATGGAAATCTCTTCGACTGTCACTTGTGGGTAAAATATCCGCAATTAAAATGGTCAGAGCACCAAAAATTATATATTTCTCTCCCACATTCCTTTGAAAATACCTCGTTATTGGTTTACTAAGTTAGACTCCCTGCTGGGATCCTTTTTGTAGGAGGGTAAGAAACCTAGGTACAGTAGAAATAAGCTCAGAGCTCATTGGTTGGAAGGGGGCTGGGGTCTTCCGTAGTTAGAGGGGTATAAATGGGCCTTTCAGCTGGCTCAGACATTAAAATGGTTGCTTTTCCCTCAGCACAAAATGCTCCCCAGTGGCTGGATATGGAGAGAGAGGTATGTCAGCATACTCACTTGGTACTGTTGTTATTTAACCATCCCACTAAGGGCTCTCACTCTCATCCTACTATAGGTCCCTCTCTGGAATATTGGGCCTTGGTGCATAAGAAGTTGGGTGCCTCCCCATCTCCCCTAAGACTTACCCCACTATGGGACAATAATGAGATTACCATCAATAAACAGCCAATTGCATGGCCCTCATGGGAATGTGGTTGTATCTCATTGCTTCGAGATATGCTCATTCCTGGTACAGATACCCTTAATTTATTTGAGGGCCTGCGGGAGCTCCTATGGGATCTATCCCAAAGACTTCTGGTGATTCCTCCAAATAAGAAGTGCCATCCTTATGTACAGGCATAAGCAGCACCAAGAACAACAAATCTCCCAGGTAGAGTCATGGCTGACCCTAGAAAGAGGACAGTCAAGCCAGGTATATGCGGCCATTTGGAACACCATCCCATCCCAAGTAGAGGAATCCAAGCATAAATGGGAGAAAGCACTGCATGCCCCTATTACGAACCTGGAGTGGAATTCTTGTCTAAAACTAGCTCATGGGACATATCCTGACACCAGTAGTTAATTAATACAGAACAAGATAATTCACTCCTGTAGTCCTCGCCAAGGCAAAGCTGGTCAGTCTGACCTGTGTTGGAGGTGTCAGGAACTCCCAGGTAACCTGTTCCATATACTTTGGTCTTGCAGGCTGATCCAGCCCCTATGTCAGGCTACTTGTGAGATGGGGTCCAAAATACTTTGGAAGCCTGTGCCTCAGTCTCCTGAGTTGCTGTTATTAGGACTCTGGCCCCCGGCCCCTCACCTTCGTCTCTCTGAGTTGAAGCTACTTCTGACACTCAGTATGCAGGTTAAAAGACTCCTACTGTGTAAATAGTGGTCCCAGATAATCCCCTCCCTGGGGGAGGTACTTAGCTCCATGGCTCAAGTTGCCAACTTTGCCAGAATATCACATACTGTGACTAATACCATCTTTAAATATACTGCCCTCTGGACTCCCTTCCTTCTGTTTTTGAAACCTAGGTAGGGAATCTGCTGAATAGGCACAACCATGCTACTATAATGGTCTCCTCTCATGGTGCATTTAGGGGCAAGGGCTGGAGAGATTGTTACTGAGTTATACGCAGTTCTACGAATGGGTAACATCAGAACTGGACAGGGGAAAGCCTGTGGATGTATTATTCTTGGACTTCAGCAAGGCGCTTGACTCTGTCCCCCACAATGGTCTGGTGGAGAAACTGGCGGGGTTGGGAGTAGGCCCTTTGATGGTCAGATGAATTGAAAACTGGCTAGCTGGATGCACCCACGGAGTAGTGGTTGGTGGAGAGCTCTTGAACCCTATAGAGGTTGGTAGTGGGGTACCGCAGGGGTCGGTCCTGGGTCCGATCTTGTTTAATGCATACATATCGACATCAGGGAGGGTATAGGTGTGAAATGAGTCTGTTCGCTGATGGTTCCAAGATGGGAGCAGTAGATGAGGGGAAGAGGGGAGGTTGGCCCTGCAAGGGGACCTGGACACCCTGGAAAACTGGGCTCACACGTGGAAATTAAATTTCAATATCACCTAGTGCAAGGAGTTACATCTTGGGCGGGGAAATCCTAAACACAGGTACACCCTGGGAGGGGGGTGCTGGAGGCCTCAACAGGGGAAAAAGACCTAGGGGTCATGGTGGATGCATGTAAGAATTACTCTGAGCAGTGCAGGAGAGCAGCTAGCAAGGCAAACAGGATGTTGGCATGCATTGTAAGGGGGATCACCTCTCGGAGCAGGGAAGTGATTCTGCCACTGTACAATGGACTGGTTAGACCACACCTTGAGTACTGTGTACAGTACTGGAGACCACACTTGAAGAGGGACATACAGCTCCTGGAGAGGGTACAGTGGAGGGCAACTAAGATGATACAAGGACTAAGGGATTTGACGTATGAAGACAGACTTGAGGAGCTCTGCCTGTTTTCATTGGAGGAGAGGAGAGACAGGGTGGACATGACTGAGGTCTTCAAGTACCTCAAGGGAATAAATAGGGTAAACATGGAGGTGATCTTTAGACTAAAGCAGGTAGGTATCACCAGAGGGCATGGTTTTAAGTTGGAAGGTGGAAGGGTGGGGGGAAGAGGAGGAGGTTTTTCACTGAGAGGGTGGTGGACCCTTGGAATGCACTGCCTGGCGAGCTGGTTCAGAGATCCACAGTAGAGGGCTTCAAGAGAGGGTGGGACAGACACAGAAAGTGGATTTATCAGATGATGGCCTGGCCCAGGGGGTTGGGGATGGATGATAGGGGTTTCTGGAACACAAGAGGAGGGGAGGGCCTCAGCACCCAACCATGGATCTGAGGTTCGAGCAGACTCAATAGACCGTAAGACCTAATCTGCTGGCAATTAGTATGCTAGTATGTTATAGGGAACCCTGCTCTACGGATGACATGGTATAATGTCAGTAAAGGATAGTATTTTCTCTGACAATGAAGCCTGTTTGCTTTGTGTGTGTGATCTGTTGTATTTTGTAGGTGTAAAATAGAGGACAGTGGCCTTGGACCTCTCATAATTTCTGATGCTTTGTCAAATACTGCAGAAACTAGCAGGATGGGGCCAGGTATGATATGTTTGTATGAGTTAGCCATAATGCAATGCACCAACTGCTAATACTTTCAAAGTTAATCTCCAGCTGGATAGGTGTTGTACATCCAGACACAGAGTATTATCCTACTGCTTACCTGGCTAGTATATTCAGTTTGTTACTATTTGGCCAGCATGTTCCGTTCTCTGCTTCTACAGACATGTAACAGTCTATAAGTTCTTTGCAATGTATCCGACTGTTTTAATGTTTGTATCATTTTAATAAGTCAAATCAATAAAACTTATTAACCACAAAAGAAAACAGGAAGCTGTTATCCCTCTGTACAGACAGTTAGTGAGACCCCATCTGAAGTACTGCATGCAATTCTGGAGACCCCATCTCCACAAAGATATAGACAGAGTGGAGGCTGTTCAGAGGAGGGCAACCAAAATGGTGCAGGGTCTGCACCAGAAGACATATGAGGAGAGACTAAAGCAGCTTAATATGTATACCCTTGAGGAAAGGAGGGAGAGGGGGGACATGGTAGAAACTTTCAAGTATCTCAAGGGAATTAACAAAGTACAAGAGGGTAGTGTATTTCAGAAAAAGCGATGTGCAAGAACAAGAGGGCACAATTTGAAGATAGAGGGGGGATGGCTCAGAGGTAATGTTAGAAAGTATTGTTTCACAGAGAGGCTTGTGGATGCATGGAACAGCCTTCCTGAGGAAGTTGTGGAATCAGGAACAGTGGGAGAATTCAAAAATGCATGGGCCAGGCATAAGGCAATTCTAGTGGGGAGTAGGAGGAAGTAAGCTGTTGATTAACTAGAATCTGCAGCTTATCCATCAGGTAGGGAAATGGGCAGACTAGGTGGGCCAAGCGGTCCTTATCTGCCATCAAAGTCTATGTTTCTATGTTTCTATGTTACCAGTTTCATTGACTTTTCTTTTTGTGGGGGGCTGTCTCCCCTGTTCCCCTCAACCCCCACTTAAGAATTATTCTAACTCTGGTGGACAGACCTAAGGGAGGGGGCAGTGGAACCAGAAACAGTGTTGTGGTGTCCTGGCACTGTAATGCCAGCACCCTAATGCCCTGTAAGAAACCCTCACTTGGAACACACATCCACCATTAACACCCTGATTTTGATAATAAATTTTTATTATGTACAAAAAAACCTCAGATGGGCAACTGGAGCAACCCATCCAACCCCACTGCTGGTCACTTACTTTCAGTGCCATGCGACTCCTTAATAGATTGTCACCCCCATCCTACACCCTACCTGCAGTCCAGCAGTACCCACTATCATATGAAGGGAAGAAGGAAGGTGACTGACACAACCCACCCTCCTCCACTGCCAGCTGCCTTCTTCTGAATGAAAGCGCTCATGTGTTCTGAGGATTGAGGCACTGGATGCTGCACCAGGTGCTATGCTGACGGCCCAGGTTCGAGAACGAGCCTGAGTTGTTGGGGATCAGCTGGGGGGAAGGGCGGGAGCTGGATTGAGCCCACTAATGGTAGCTCTCCTCTCCTGGGCTCTAGATGCCGCTTCACTAGGAAGTGGCATGGGGAGGGGAGGACATTGTTAGGCACTTGGCAGGAGCTGTGTTCTCAGCACAGCTCCATGCCTGGGCTACAGTATTTTTCACTGGCATCCTCAAGGGAAGGAGACTTGGGATTCCATAGCTACAGTACTAAGCAGAAAAATACCTGCACCCCATCATGCTATGTGATCCCCATCAACCTTGCAAGTAGGGATGGAGCTTTGGATGGTAGGTACGCTGCCACTGAGCCCTGCCGGCAGTGGGGATAAAATGTGAAAAGAAAGCACTCACACACTTGCTTGCATAGTACAACAAGCTCCCTATTGGAGGATCAGGAAGGACTTCTGCTATTGCTGGTGCTGTTGCATTGTTGGGAGGAGGCAATGAGATGCAAAGGGGGAAGCGCTCCCTGAAAAAAGCAGGACAGCAAATCTACATGGCACCACAACAGGTGCGAACATGTCCATAACCATGATTCTCCATAATCACAAACAAAACAAGCATTTGTCAGTGCTGAATCTTGTCTTGCTGGCATTGGCATTGGTAGTGCAGGAGTTACAGAGTTGCATAATAGGAATGGCAGTGAAGTATTGAACTGACACCAACCCCACCCACAACTTGCAGAGACTGACAGGCACTGGGGTGTGCCTTTGGGTCATCAACCATAACCCTCACGCCACTTCACCTCACCCTACCCTGCAGACACCAAGTGTTGCAGTGTGTCTTGGGGTCTTCGAGCCTGATGCTCACCCCATTCCATAAGGAGAATAGGGTGAATTTTGGGGCTGAAGAGTCCAACTCACACCTCGATGCCTGTCACTGGCTGCAGGATGGGGGTGAGGGTGGAATGGCGTGAGCAATACAGACGACAATCCCAAGTCACACCCTGATGCCTGTCAGTCTCTACAGGGTGGGGCATTATGTTTGGAAACCCTAATGCCCCAGGAGTTTCTTGGTATTTTCACTCCAAATTTTCAACATGGGCTTTTTGTGACCCCGCTTCATGAAGAGTGGCACTATCAGTTCATTAGCTGAATAATGATTTTGCACAGTGGCTGCACCATTTGGTGCCACAAGTGAGAAAACACATTTTGGGCAGAATGTGAAAAATTATAGCTGTACTATTCATGAGGAGGTGTAAAAATATGGTAATGTTGAAAATCTGGAGTGAAAATATGAAAAGTTGGTGAAGTCACAAGTGTGCGTAGAAACTGCACGATGCACTCCTGTAACGCAATTATTTTGGGGATTTTTTACACCAGATTTTCAGCATAGGCATTTTGAGACCTCTGCTCATGAACAGTGGCACTGTGATTTTGTTAACCTGTCCCGAACATTGATTTCCCACAGCGATTGTGCCACTGTGCACCAGATGTGAGAAAACACATTTCGGGCAGGATGTGAAAAATGACAGCTGTACTGTTCATAAGGAGGTGTGAAAAAATGGCAATGTTGAAAATCTGGAGTGAAAATATTAAAAATTGTCAAAGTTATGAATGTGTGTGGAAACTGCACAATGCACGCTCATAACAATCATTTTTTGGAATTTTTTCACCAAATTTTCAACATAGGCTTTTGGGAGCCCACCAAATGAACAGTGGCACTGTCATTTTGTTAATCGGTCCCAAAAGGTGATTCCGCACAGTGATTGCGAAATGACCTCTCAGGACCGAATAATGAAATGACAGTGACTGTATTCATGAGGTGGGGGTCCCAAAAACCCCATGTTGAAAATTTGGGACCAAAACTCCCACAAATGGCTGAGATATCGACTTAAATTGAAAAGCCCCGATGCAGTGCCATTATAGGACGAACCGTCATTTCTTCAGTTTGCGGTCGGCTTTTGAAGCATGCAGATGTGTTACCGGTCCACTGAAGATCACTGCTCCTGACCTCTGCAGGTAAATAGGGTGAGGGGGAGTGTGGGGAGGTGGGATGCGCAGAGGGAGGGTGCTGATTGGGGGAATGGGGCTGCCGGCAAAGACGAGGGACCGTTTTCTTTTTTTTCAGGTTTAAAAAAATTGTTGTGGATCTGTTTTCTTTCTTACTGGTAAACTATGGATTTTGGCACACTGGGGTGGGCTCCTAGTGTGCCAAAGTACTGGGGGGATCTATGCTGACCTGGGGATTGGGCACTCTGAGGTTGAAGGATATGTGGGGAGGGGTGGCGCATCCACCACTGGGAGTGAGCATTCCGGTGTTGGGGAAAAAAAAACACAACGTGTTTTGGCACACTGGGGTGGGCTTCCAGTGTGCCACATTACAGGATGAGGAGGATACAGGCTGACACTAGGATTAAGCACCCCAATGTCGATAGGTGGGGAAGGGGGGCCGCCAGCATGATCAGATCGTGGGTACAGTAAAAGTGCCTCCGGGCACTGACTACTCCCAGCCTGTATGAAGCTTAGGCTGTGGCCTGCTCCGCACGGCTGGGAGAAACTTTTGTGCCAGAGGCAGCAGGACGTGGAGGAGGCAGGTGAGGAAAGCATCTCCTCCCACCCTGCTTCATGTGGCTCTGTTATATCCTAAGGTGGCCCTGTTTTGGCAATAGGTCAGCGATATAATGAGCAGTGTTTTGATCCATCAGGCTAATACTACCCCAAGTCATCTCCTTTTCCACTAGGTATAAGATCATGCATCCAAGATCCCACCTTGTAAGATTCACCACTCTGGGTTGTTGCCCTAGCCATGGCAAAGCACACTGCATCCCAAGATTGGAGCTTGAGGTGTCTTGATACCCCAAATGTAGCCCAGTGGCATGCTTCAATGCTATCAGTTATAAAAATAGAGAGATCTCAGTATACTGTGCAGAGTAGAAGTCATACATTCCACAACATTTTGTGTCCTCAAGGAGCAGCATTACAGGAGGGAATTTTCCCACATTTTTATTTTCTCTGTTTATGTGCCATTTTTTTCAAACCTGCCATCATTGTTCCCATCCCCAGGCCTGTCATCTGCCTTCCATAAGACTTAACCACCTGTCTTCCTGAATTCCCCTGTGGCTTAACCCCTACAGTGGGGCTCTTTCCTCAAGATCCAGGAGGGCTATGGATCCCTTGAGCCAGCTCAAGCTAGCATCAGATGGAGAGAGACTGCAGTCAGCAATGGGGGCTTGCGAGAGGAGCGGTAGCTTGGCTGTGACTATTTGTTTTGTTTTTTTTCTCCCCAGCCCCAGAGATGGAGGCATGCTAGGAGAGCCAAGGGGAATGGGCACGCTGAGCGTGCAGTGAGCCAGCTCCCAGCCTGTTACTCTCCCTCCATGGAGCCCTCAGCTGCAAGCTACCTGTGTCACCTAGGTGGTTGTATCACACAAGATGGTGACCCTCACTCCCCAGAGAAGGGGAGCATCCAGTGGGATGCTCAGTCCTCCACCCATAGCCACTTCCAATAACCTAGGCTCATTCCCAAACCAGGGTCGCTGGCTTCGGGAGCGGTAGCACTACTGCTGCACTGATGGGTGGGATGAGTTTTTCTATCTAAATGCCCAGTCATGTGGCCCCATATTTACCCCTAGCCATTGCCGAGCACACATTTTTGGCTGTGTCTGGCAGCCTTAGTGTTTTATGTATATTGTTGACACCACTTTGATGTCTAATTAACTTATAAGAATGTCATCTATTATTGAATTGATTAATATAGCCAAAATATGTGAAACAATTGTTTTTGTTGAAAGTTTCTGATAATACATCTGTTTGAGTCTCCAATAGAGATATTTTACAAAAAAAGATTAGAATTATTTAATTTGATATAAGTAATACTTACATGAGATGGCAACGTCTCCTGAAGTTGATCTTTCAACAAACAGTTCACCTGGGGGTATTTTTAGTCTTGCTGATATTTTCATTATGAGGAATTTACAGTGTGGATAAGCATGAAGAATTGTAATAGACACAATGAGGAATTGGTTGTACTTTGTTTATCACACACCTGGTAGTGTAGCAAGGCATGAGGCTTCAGGTCAAGTGGCTTCAGCACCGTATATGTGGTAAACCTAATACAACCAATGTCCCCGGAGTGTCTTATTGCACTTATAAAATGGGTCTACCCTGCTCAAATACAAACCACAGGCAAAGCTTTTAAGATAATTTAAAACATTAATTTATTTTTGATATTCTTTCATAAGAAAAAATAGTTTCCCACTTAGGGAGGGGTGCGGAAAATAAATAAATGCATTACATAACCCACAAGATGAACTGAGAAGAACAGGGTTGAAAAGATAGAAATTTGAAAGACACCTAACTTGCCATTATTTAGGAACTGTACTTGTGCCATGAACTTGCAGTTAATGAGGGTCCATGGAGAGGCTGCTGCAGTTTGAGGCCTCACTGATGAGCAGACATCTAGTGGTGTCACTGTGGGTTTCTCCTGATTCTGGGTACTGCTGAGCACAGGTCTCTTCATCTGTCTGGTGTCACTGATGCATTTTGACTATCCTTCTTTTGTACCAGAAAGTAATGCACTCCAGGACTTCTTCTCTTTAGTAGTTGTGGCACAGTTGCTATGCGGACTTGTCTCATTGCTGTGCCCAGTCGCCATCATTATTTCCCTTGCCTCCAAACCTGCCTGAGACAACTGCTGCATGACGGGGGACCTAACTGAATAGTTAGTATACCTCCTTGACTATTCAGCTGTTGTACCTCATCGTGGTATCATTCCTGACATGTAACTGATTCCAAGGGGTTTATGACTGAACCACGTTTCCAGGCAATTGAGGCAGCGTTGCTGGTGAAGGAGTGGGTGCAAGTAGAGTGCCGGGTTGGATTTGGCTTACGTACTTTTTGAAGGATGCTACTGGAAACATTTTGTTCCCATGGAGTGCATACAGTACAACCTCACTGTTGTTTGTTCACTTTGTGGGGATTTTCACCTTCTCATTGTAGGTGAGTGAGACAAACTCCAGCTCATTCTCATTAATTTTTACTGCCAGTGAATCTGGTTTCAGGTCCCTCAGACCATCCCTGCTACATTTGGCCATACAAAGTTGGATGTCAAACCACACATTTCACACTAGGCCAGATACAATGTTGGGGTTCAAGCAGTCAGCAGCGCAAAGTTTCTGAAGTTCACTGGTGAAAACCAGGGGATAGCACTCAGAAACATCTTTTTTAGCTTTCCAGTAAGCTTTAATTCTGGCTAAAAAAGCATTATTTGCCAATTGGAAGATGGGATGATATATTAAGTAATCTGTCAATCTGAGACCAGTTCAGGTGGCAGTTCAGCCTGGCTCTTATGCTAGTGAAACTACTGGCAGCACACTGCTCACCTGAAACACTTCTTACAGCTGCATAACATTCCCTCAGCAGTACATTTTAATCTTCAGAGGTTAAAATTATCAGATC
Organism: Neoceratodus forsteri; assembly: GCA_016271365.2. Lineage (NCBI taxonomy): Eukaryota > Metazoa > Chordata > Ceratodontiformes > Ceratodontidae > Neoceratodus > Neoceratodus forsteri. The sequence continues at coordinate 653,172,547 of CM057458.1, forward strand.
ACAGTTCATATTTTTGGAAGAAAACCAGTCTTGAAAAACAGAGACAGTCTACAGTGTTATTTTCTCAGTGTTGGCTTCCTCTTTGCTTTTTTCTATGATGTTAACTTCTGTTTCAGATAATGTAAGATGTCTTGTACTTACATTTTTCTTCTGCTTACATTTTTTAGGTTGAGATTCTTTCACAGTGTCACCAGTCATAAGTATCTTTGTGATAACTTTTGCAGTAGGGCTTTTTCCATTTCTGGCACCTGGGAGATCTCGAAGCTGGACACAGGTAAGCTGGATATAGCTTGTGTGAAACATAGAAACATAAAAGTTGATGGCAGAAGGATACCACTAGGTCCATCTAGTCTGCCCATTTGTTTAAATCTATTTTGACACTCAAGCTGTCCTTTGTAGTCAGGGCTCCCATGTGTCTATCCCATGCATTCTTGAATCCCTCCACAGTGATGACCCACACAACTAAAAAAAAAAACTCTTGAGGCAGGCTGTTCCAGGCATCTACCACCCTTTCTGTGAAGAAAAACTTCCTGGTGTTGGTAGATAACCTCTCTCCTTGCAGCCTGAGGTTATGTCCCCTGGTCCTGGAGCCCTTCTTGAAGTGAAAAAGTTCCTATGCCTGTACCTTGTTAATGCCTTTTATGTACTTGAATGTTCCAATCATGTCCCTCTCTCTCTTCTCTGCTGCAGGGAGAACATATTCAGTTCTCTAAGTCTTTCCTCATAGAACATGTACTGCAGACCCTGAATCATGTTTGTCACCTTTCTCTGTACTGTTTCTACCCGGTCAATGTCCTTCCTGAGGTGAGGCCTCCAGAATTGAACTCTGTATTCCAGGTGAGGCCTCACCAATGATCTATACAGTGGTAGTACCACCTCTCTCCTCCTGCTAGTGATTCTCCTCCCAATGCAGCCCAGCATTCCGTTGGCCTTCAATGTTACCTTCTCACACTGCTTACTAACCTTTAAGTCATCTGAGATTATGATTCCCAGATCTCATTCCTGGCTTGAGGCCACCAGTTTTTCACCTCCTTTCTTGGATTTTTCTTTCCTATGTGCATGACCTTGCACTTTTTGGTGTTAAATCTCAGCTGCACACTCCAGACCATTCTCTAGTTTCTTGAGGTCAGCTTCCATCTTGCTTACTCCTTCTGAGGTGTCCACCCTGTTACACATCTTGGTGTCGTCTGCAAACAGGCACACCTTCCCTTCCAGTCCATCAGCTATGGTAACTGGTCAGTAACAAAATGGCTGCTTTTGAATTTCTTTTTTTTAATACATAGCTTTTTTATTCCCTTGGCATGCTCTTCAGCTGCTTCTACCTTGTGGCTGGCACCCACTCCCCCTTGAATGACATTGGAGCTTGTTTTCCGATGGCTTGTTCCCCATGGTGGGGTGAAAAGGGGTGGGCTATCCTCCCCGCGAAGTCCTCAAGTCCAGGTTGGCTCCAGGCCTCCAGCTGGTGGTGCGGGTCCAGGTAGCAGTGCAGCTTTTCATCCTGCCTCAGGATTCCTTTTCCATTTACTCCCATTCCCTGGCCATGGCTTCATATGGGAAACATATGCATGGAAGTGCGCAAATCCCACAGATCTGCAGCCCAACCCTTGAGCCGCTCATTGCCTGCACTGCCAAAGGGCCTCCGCCTAATGGCAGCCAAGGGCAAATATATCTGCCACACTGTCCTTGGGAGAGAAGAGCTGGGCTGGGGGCGCCTGCCTGCTTTTGACCCATCAGTGCTAGCCTGCACATGAATCCATTCTGTCCATCAAAGTGCTGCTTCTGTGTTCCTGTACCAACCTCTGAGGTTAAGGTAATCACAAATGTGAGTACTGGCCAAGCCAGTCAGAAATTAAAAAGACACTTCAAGTTGGGGCTGGCAGTATAGCTTAGAGGTTAGAGTAATGAGCTGTGAGTGAGCTTGGTAAATCCAGCAGACCTGGGTTTGAGTCCCTCAACCTCCAGTTGTATACTGAGAGACTCTGAGCAAGTCACTTAACTTCCCTAGTGCTCCCAGGGTTACCCCTAAAAGCAGACAGTTGTTTGTAGTGAGCCTTACCCAGTTACCAAATATAGTAATTAAAAAAATCAAAGGTTAATCTACAGGAGGGACAGGGAGGGTAGAAGAGGAGGATGAGGAGTAGCTTTCTATGTAAGGGAAAGGATCAAATCAACAGAACTAAAAGGTAAACGGGGAGGACAGGAGGCACTGTGGGTCACCCTTGAGACTGGAAATGGCACCACAATCCACACAGGGGTTGTATACAGACCCCTGTCTCAGTGGGAGGAAATGGGCAAGGAACTGATAGAAGGCATCCTTAGGATGGCAGAAAAAGGAGAGATATTGCTAATGGGGGACCTGAATATGCCAGATGTTAACTGGAGCACCTTTGCTGCAGCCACATCCAAGAGCAGGGCAATTCTCGATGCTCTACAGGGGGCATGCCTCAGACAGCTAGTTTTGGAACCCACTTGGGAGGGCACAATCTTAGACCTGGTACTCTCAAATGGGGACAGAGAGAGGATCTCATATCTAGAAGTGGGTAGCCATCTGGTAACAAGCGACCACCAAACAGTGTGGTTCACGATAAACTTAGCTGTAGAGTCAAGCCACACAAAAGTGAAGGTACTGGACTTCAGGAGGGCTGATTTTGTCAAAATGGGAGAGTGCCTCAGAAAAGAACTGGTAAACAGGCAAGAAGGTGGGGTGGAGCACCAATGGGGAAACATCAAAACCGCCATCACAGAGGCAACAAGCCTTTGTGTGAAGCAAATAAACAAATCAAAATGAAAGAAAAAAACACTACAGTTCTCAAAAGGAGTGGCGGGGAAGGATAGGAAGAAAAAGATAGCATTCAGGAAGTATAAGGAAACACAGAAGGAACAGGACCGAGACCTGTACCAGTTAAAGCAGAAGGAAGTGGGGAAGGCAGTCAGAATAGCAAAGGCCCAAACCGAGGAAAAGATAGCCAACTCAGTTAAGAAGGGGGGGATAAACCCTTTTATAGGAACATTAGGGAGCAAAGAAAGACTAAGGCAGGGATACTGAGGCTGAATAAAGAGGAGGGTGGTTGGGCAGAGAGCGACAGTGAAAAAGTAGAGATACTGAACGAATACTTCTGCTCAGTATTCACAAAGGAAGAGCAGGGGGAGATATCTAATCCAGTCAATAGAAACACTCTGGATAGGGGTTGATATTAGTCCTTTCACAGAAGAAAGGGTTCTGAAAGAACTCCTGAAACTGAAGGTGGATAAAGCAATGGGGCATGATGGATTCACACCAGAATTCTAAAAGAACTAAGGGAAGAACTAGTAACACCACTGACTACCCTTTTTAATAAATCATGGGAGGATGATGTGGTACCTGAGGACTGGAGGAGGGAAGATGTGATTCCCCTTCACAAAAGTGGGAGCAAGACAGAGGCAGGAAACTATAGACCTGCCAGTTTGACCTCAGTGAAAGGGAAAATGATGGAATGACTTCTGAAGGAAAGAATTGTTGAGTACCTAGAGGCCAATGAGGCACAGGACCCAAGGCAGCATGGATTCACAGCAGGAAGGTCATGTCATACAAATTGAATTGATTTCTTTGACTGGGTGACCAAAGTAGCAGACCAGGGAGGGGCTGTGGACATGGCCTACCTAGACTTTAGCAAAGCATTTGACACAGTCCCACACAAAAGATTAAAAAACAAATTAGCTAGCCTTGGAGTGGGTCCCAGGGTGGTAGCCTGGGTAAAACACTGACTGGACAACAGGAAGCAGAGGGTAATAGTAAATGGAGTCCACAGTGAAGAAAGGGGGGTTACTATTGGGGTACCACAAGGTTCAGTACTGGGGCCAGTCCTTTTTAATGTCTTTGTAAGTGACATTGCAGAAGGACTAGAAGCAAAAGTATGTCTCTTTGCAGATGACACAAAGATCTGCAACAGGGTTGATACGCAAGGTGGAGTGGAAAGGATGAAAAGGGACTTGGCAAGGTTGGACGAATGGTCAAATTTATGGCAACTTAGATCCAAAGCAAAGAAGTGCAAAGTAATGCACCTGGGAAACAAAAACCCAGGGGAAGAGTACACAATGGGGGTGAGATACTGACAACAACAACAATGGAAAGGGACCTGGGGTAGTCATATCAGATGACCTAATGGTGGGTCAGCAATGTGAGAAGGTAGTAAGGAGGGTTGGGGGGATACTGGGGGGATACTGGGATGCAGTCTTGGAACGTACCCCCCAATCTGTTGAGTCATACAGTCCCAGGCCCCTTCAACCTTTGTTTGTAGTTTCCTGTAAACCAAGGTGGGGTAGTAACTGTGCATAACATCCTAATATCTGTAAGGTGACCAAGTTACATTAGAGAGGGTTCACTGCTCCATGAGCATTTCAATGGGGTCTGGAGGGAGATAGTACTTGTCAAAAACATTAAAGAACAGGAATAAGAGGCAGGATTATGGATAGGTGGGGTATTAGAAGTGTAATTAACTAAGGAAGAGAAGGACAGGAAAGTCTAAAAATTAGGCAAGGAAAATTTTATTTTTCAGGTGCCCAATCCCAGAGGCTCTGGGCGCTGCACAATCAAAGTACATCAAAAAACAATTAAAACACTATAAATAAAATATAAAACATTTCAATTAAATACTTAAAATCAAACCACCCAAAATGTGGGTCTGACCTAGCAGCAGAATTCAAAGGGGCCATTTCACAGAATAACTCAGAATCAGTATCTAAAGGACAGTGTACATTTCAGAAGTGTGCAAAGGGTAGCTGCAGGTAAGGATGAGTGTGTGGGTGGGGGAATATAAGCTTTAATTTCTCTGCTATGGTATTCAGATACAGTAGTCATAAAATGTTTTTGTTTCTCTCTTTGTACCCCTTTATCACAATCCAAGGGTGAGCCATTCTGAGCCCAATCATAGGCCATGACACCAAATTCTTCCAACACAGATTTTTATTTACTTCATTACCCCCAGTGTTTTACCTAAAAGGCTTCCTCAGGGGACACTATTCATTTATTGGTCTTTATTCTGTTTATATCAGTTTCACCACCATTCTTATGGCTGCCTCTAGTCCAGACACAAGAACCACCCTACTGGTATTTTCAAGGCTAATAGCATTCTTATGTATACAGAATTATTTTGTGAGGGGGCACATGAAAGCTGATGTCTTTCTGAGTACACCTTGGAGCCATGGCTCTTATGTGTTGTTTGTGTGGTAGAGGCCTGTTTCTACTCATTTACAGTATACTGTATCTCTACTTAACACCGCCCAGCAATCCTATTTACTTAGATCCTCTGAAGTCTGGCTTTTTGAAAAAAAAAAATGAATGCACATGTATTTAATGGCTAATGGTTTATATGTGCATTTGCAATTCAATATATATTTGTAGACATGTTTACTAATTGTCATGTTGCTGCATTTCATTCTGTCTTATTTATGTACTTGTCACATGTGGAAATGGGCAATTATGCTCATCAGCTAACAAGTCTAAAACATAACAAGCATTTGCCAATGCCGAATGTTGTCTTACTGGCATTGGCATTGGTAGTGCCGGAGTTAGAGATGCATAATAGGAATGACAGTGAAGTATTGAAGTGACGCCAACCCCACCCTCACCCTGTAGAGACCGACAGACATTGGGGTGTGCCTTTGGGTCTTCAGCTATGACGCTCATGCCATTGTACCTCACCCTACCCTGTAGACACTGACAAGTGTTGTGGTGTGCTTTGGGGTCTTTGGGCATTATACTAACCCCACTCCATAAGGAAATACACTGAGGAGGGTGCAGTATAGGAGAATGGGGTGAACTTTGTGGCAGAACAGTGCAAGGCACCCCATGATGCCTGTCACTGGCTGCAGGGTGGGGGTGGGGGTGGAATGGCGTGAGCATTACAGCTGATGATCTCAGGTCACACCCCGTGAGGTCTGTCAGTCTCTACAGGGTGGGTTGCTACAGTTGGAAACCCTAACACGGTAGGCATGTGTTGATATTTTCACTCCAAATTTTCAACATGGGCTTTTTGTGAGCCCACCTCATGAAAAGCGGCGTAATCAGTTTGTTAGCTGAAAGATGGTTTTGCACAGTGGCTATGCCATTTGGCGACACAGGGATGAAAACACATTTTGGGCAGGATGTGGAAAATGACAACTGTATTGTTCATGAGGAGGCATAAAAAAATGACAACATTAAAAATCTGGAGTGAAAATATGAAAAACTGGTGAAGTCATGAGCGTACATAGAAACTGCGCAACACATGTCCGTAACCCAATTATTTTGGGAGTTTGTTAGCCACATTTTTAACATAGGCATTTTGGGACCTCCCCTCATGAACAGTGGTGCTGTGATTTTGTTAATCTGTCCCAAATGTTGATTTCCCACAGTGACCACGCCATTGTGCGCCACAGGTGTGGAAACACATTTTGGGCAGGATGTGAAAAATGACAGCTGTACTGTTCATAAGGAGGTGGGAAAAAATTCCAGTTTGGAAAATGTGGCATGGAAATATTGCAAATTTGCAAAGTTACAAGGGTGAGTGGAAACTGCGCAACACACGCTTGTAACACAGTAATTTTATGGACTTTCGGCACCAAATTTTCAACATAGGCATTTTAGGACCTCTGCTCATGAACAGTGTCACTGTCATTTCCTCAAACTGTCCTGAAAACTGATTTCACACAGCAATCACGATATTCCGGCCGGACATGCAAAAACACATTTCGCCAGGATATGTAAAATGACAGCTGCACTGTTCATCAGGAGGTGTGGAAAAATGCCAATTTTGAAAATCTGGAGTGAAAATATTACAATTATGAAGTTACAAGCGTGCATGGAAACAGCACAATGCACGCTAAAACCACTTCACTTACCGGAGATTTTGTTCCCAAATTTGCAACATAGGCCTTTTGAGAGCCCCCTCGGTGAACAGTGGCACTGTGATTTCATTACTCAGTCCAGAGAGTGATTCCACACAGTGACTGCAAAATCGCCTTTTGGGACTGAATAATGCCATGACAGTGACTGAATTCATGAGGAGGGGTTCCAGTAACCCCATGTTAAAAATTTGGTGCAAAAATTCCCAAAAATGCCTGAGATATGCACCAAAGTTGAAAAACTCGATTTATGCCATTATACAGCTTACTGGCATTTCTTCAGTTCATGATCGGCTTTGAAGAGCACAGATGTGTTCTCGGTCCACCGAAGATTGCCACGCCAGACTCCAGAGGTAAGTAGTGAGTGGGGGGGGTGGGCAGGCATGGTGCACAGAGGGTGGGTGCGGGTTGTGGGAGGGGGCAGGGAGACCACAAGGCACCGTTTTCTATTTTTACAGGTTACAAAAAAAGAAAAAAAAGTTGTGGGATGGTTTTTATTTTTCATGGGATTTGGCTCACTGGGGTGGGCTTCCAGCATGCCACCTAAGTGTTTTTTTGTGGGATGCTGTAGCTGATGGGGGATTGGGTACCCCTGTCGGCACACAACAAAAGCGGGAGGGGGCAAGAGCCAAGGGGGATTGGTAACCCCTGTCGGCACATAACAAATGGGGGGGTGCATTATGCCTACAGGGAGTGGGCTCCCCCATCAGCACATACATTGGGGCAGGGCATGCCGACAGGGGGATTGGGCACCCTCGAGGTTGGCATTATGGCTGGCAGTGTGCTGCCATGTTAATTTTTTTTCTGACCAGGGAAATCACGTCGGGAGGCCCGCTGCATATGACAAGCTTTGCTCGCATTGCAGGGGACCTTTCCTTAGATGTACTTGCCACATTACATATCCATGGTGTGGTGCCAGCATGCAGGCTTATTGGGGAATGAGGGATGCACCTACTGATGCTTGCCCTGCATTTGCCTAACAGTGACCACGCCTCCAAATCTGCTACTACCGCAATATGTTGGCTGCGTATGCGCGAGCCAACATAAAAATGAAATGAAAACACAAAAAATGCCTCTCTCCACATGTTCCTAAGTGTTCCACAAAGATGGGTGAACCAGCTTTCTCTGCCTTTGTCCCTCAGTTCTGGAACTTCCTCTTCCTCGCTGTGCATAGCTCACCCTGCAGTGTGTCTTTCAAGGGAGTCTGAGAAGCACCTGCTTGATTCCTCTGCTCGAAATTTCATATAAATGTTCCTTTTCTTGAATGCTAACCACACTTGTCCACATTTTCAGCCTCACTATCTACATCAGGCTGGGGCTTATTCTGCTATTTTTTTTTAATTTGGCTCTATAGAGTACATTGTTGTTTTTAGCTTTGTTTTTTTCTCTAATGCTTTACCTGTATTTTACTATAATTGTATTGGTATCATTCTTCCTTGTTTTGAACACTCACTAAAATTGTATTGCTTCTGTATTTCTCTACTGAATTGCTTGTTTGATTAGTCTACCAGGTACCAATTGTTACATGCCTTTTCTTTTACTCTCCCAGATCGTACCTGTAAATAGGCATACAGTTGCCTAGTGTACCTACAGTACCTGTTTAACAAAAGCTAAATAAAATAAATAATTTCAGTACCTAATCAATGAAAAGCTTGTTTGTAAACAAAAAATCTGTAAAACAGACTATACAGTGAAGAGAGAATGAACTGTTCTTCAAAACATTACATATAATTGTTTGTACAGGCAAGTGCCATAGTACTACCTATGGCAATATTATGTCCCTACTAATAGAACATCCCTCCAAATGTAAACCAATTTTCAAAGCTAGAACACACAAAAAAAGAATGTTACGGGACACTCATCTTTGGTGATTTGCATATGCAGCCCATGATGCTTTGCATTGTGGGGGCATGTGTGATTTTGCATTTCTTTGAAACTTGGCTTCTCAGCCAAATGCCCTTTGGGGTAACCATTGCCTCAGTGCTTGCACGCGGAGGTTCTTTGTCTTTTAATCTGTTTTTTGTTTTAATTGGGTTCACCACAACATAACCCAGATCGACCATCTTAGGGTAGCTGGTTCATCCCACTGAGGTGTCAGACAGATGAGGCATACTGATGGGTCCTGGTAGGACGAAGCACGTGTCTATGTCTTCTGTTTGCACCCTTTGCAAACTGTGTGAGAGGTCTTTCGGGCACCATACATTTCTGCTTAATGTTGAATCAACATAATATTCTGTGGTGATTTGCATATGCAGCCCATGATGCTTTGCATTGTGGGTGCATGTGTGCTTTTGTATTACTCATCTGACTTGTTCCTTTCCAATACCATTTCCAGACTGTAAAGTCCCTCGTTATGGTGGATGCTAGTGTAGAGATCTTTTATGCCCCTACTTACTACTATCAGTCCATGTTTATGGAGTCATTTATGGTATTGACGAGTCTGTTGATATCACTCATGTCCTTAAGATAGCTTGTCATTTTTAAAAGCAGTGGCTTTGCAGAAAATTTCATATTACTAAAACAGGCTCAACAATCAAGTCTAGACTAGACAATATATATCTTCTTGGTGGGTCTATAAAAGATTCATGAACCTTTGGAAGTCCACAGCACACTTGGATTCAAGGATTTTTAGCAGTTAATAATTATTTTTTCAGTCTTTTAGTTTTTTCAAATCTAGTTTCTTCAAAGACTGCTTTGATACTCACCTCAATACAACTTTTGTAGTCTCCTTCAAGTCTCTTACAGCTATTATGGTCATTCAGTAATCTCATGCACATATTGCTGTACTGGTTTTGTCCCATCACAACAGTTCCTTCCTGTTTATCCTCCAGGCTTGATCACAATTCCGGCATATTACTACAACCCATTCAGGGCCTCTCTTTCTGCTCTTGTTAAGTTATTCATCAATGTCTGTTCTGGACATTCTTGGGAGCTTCTTGGACTTTTCTAGTAACCAGATTTATAAATGTCTCAACTTCATTAGTCTGGCCTTGTAAAGGATTACATGTGCTTTTAGTTGTAAGTTCTTCTTTAGTTCATGTTTATTGTTACCCTTACAAGCAGTATCATAGAACTGCCATTTATGTCTAATCAATCTAAAAACCCAGTGCAGGTCACACACAATTTGAAACTGATCCACTTTCTGTGTTGGGAAAATGAAAAGAGCCTTACTCAGCACCGTCCACTCTGTTTCAGTGAGGATTCTTTTTATTAAGAATAAAAACTACTGGTTCGTCTTGCTGTTCTGAATGCCCCTCATCCTTGTCCTCTGTCTCCTCCTCCTCCTCCTCCTCCTCTTCTAGGCCCTTGATTGGAAAAACCCTCTCCTGAGACTATAGTTCTTGTTTGTATCTGATACCTCAGTTCCTTTACCCCACTAACTCCTTGTGTAGTGGTAGCACACTCACTGTCTGCTTCCTCTAAAACATATACCATCCTCATATCTTCCTTTGGGTATCTTTGGCTATGGCACTGTAGGAGTAGTAGTCTGAATTATCCAGATCTGGAGTAGTCCTATCTACTGCTCCTTTGATAATTCTTCTATCTCCAATAAACTATTTCTTTGTGGTTATTAGTATCACCCTGAATTTTGTAAGTTTCAACTGTTTAATCCCTTCCTTGAACTCAACCAGTTGTTTAATATTGCCCAGCATTCTTTTGAATTCCTCTCTTTCAATTTTGCTCATTGGATTTCCTAGTTTTTTGTCATCTCTTCTGCTAAGGCACTTCTTTCCTTCAGAATAGTTTCTATGAGGGCCAGCATAAAATCTAGGCTACATTTATTTTAAATGGCTTTCCAGTGTTCATGTAAATTTTTAGAACTGGTGTCACCCTACTGTACATCTGCTTTGACATTTTTTATTTTCCATATAATTGTTTTAAAATTTTTTGTCTAACTTTTTAGCTTCCCTATTTAGGATTTTAGATTAGTTTTCCTGGTCCTCTCCATTCCTCTTTTCCTTCCAGCTCCCTACACCCATTACTACCTGCAGCTACCCTTTGTACACTGCTGAAATGCATTCTTTACAGTAATCCCTATCCTCCTCTTCCTTAGTTAATTACCATTTTGGCACACCACCAACCCATAACCCCACCTGTTCTTCCTGTTCTGTAATGATTTCTGACAAGTGCTATCTTCCTTCAAACACTGTTGAACCTCCCCTCCCACATGGAGAAGTGAAACCGACAAAGCTCCTCTGTCACCCGCCCCTTTCCCCTGGTTGTATAGCCCACTACATTGGTCCTGCTCCATGATCAGAGAACCTTTCAGTTTCTCAACATGTCACCAGCCTTGAATCCCTTTGATTACATTTGGTAGCCATTTGAGGGGTTAGTAGCAGTCTCACAGTTGAGCACTGTGCTCAGCATCCCTTGAGAGGTGCACCTGGGTGATTTCGACCCAGTTGCTGAGAAACTGGGCTGGAGGGAGCATACACTGTTGGGATTTGGCATTTTTATGCCATTTGCCAGCAGTGACACTCCTTCCTTGTGCATGCCCACCAAGCTACTGCTCCTTAATGGCCCCCTTTCAGACTTCCCATAGTAATATGCCCACATGGCAGCAAAGATTACCGAACCTACGGGTAAGTTAAATCCTTGTTTACTGAATGCCTCCTTCTGTGTTAGTATCCACTGAATAAATACTGTGCTTTTTTATTGCAAAACATTTTGTTTACATTCAGTATTTCTGAGAGCTTAACATTTGTGAGATTTTCTTGCCTTTTAACCTGCTGTCCCCCCTTACTAAAACCAGGTGGTGAAGTAATGGGAAAGTCATGTGTTGTATATGTTAGGCAGTCAGATGTGCGTCCTTTATTTATGTGCTGTTTAGGATCCACATATGGTTTTCATGGTGCTTTCACTCTAGTTGTGTATTTTTTCAAGACACTTGGCAGCTATGTGACTTATTTTTGTATTGTACTAAAAGATGTCATGAATTTTTCCCTGAGGCAATTGCACGTGAGCACACCTGGTGACCTCTCCTCTTCAGATCGATTAAACATTATATCTGAGAATAATTCATAATGGTAAATGGTAATAATCACTTTGTTTAGCAAAAACTCCATGGGGGCCAATTAATGATTTGGATTAGTCATGTTTTATTGCATTAATCAATTGCTATTCTTTTCCACTTTTTTTTATTTTCAGCCTATCATTGTGTTGACCCTGTGTCAACACTTCCTGTGTTGATCCTTTATTTCGTAAACATGCTTCTTTAAATCAGATTTCCCATGAAGCATATACTATTATTTATTTAGTTAGTTATTTTAAAGGAAACTACTCAACATCATGGCATACCAATGGCCCCGGCTAGAAAAGCTAGGGTCACTGTCTCCTTATGATTTTGATGTGGACTGTTTAAACCTAGAACACAGAAACACAGGTACTTCAGTACCATTGGATGTACCATATCCATGCCCATAGCCTTGTCCACTCTCAGATTCGTAAGTTCCTTCATGACTTTTTCCTCTTGGAATGAACTTGTGTCTGCCTCTCTCCCTCCCTTCAGTGTTTCTGTAACCTATACTGTATGTGGCCCATCCCCTACCCCTTCCACTGTGAAGACAGAACAGAAGTTCACAATATCTGCTGTTTCCTGATCATCCTCTGCACAGTCTCCTTTCATATTCCTCAGCCTCACAATTCCACCCTTTGAGTTTCTTTTTTTCTCTTTCATACCTAAGAAAGGTCTTGTCCTCCTTTGTTAACCCCCTGGCTATTCTTTCACAGTAGGTAAAAAGATATAAGGAGCTCCCTGGCACCGTAGTGCTAGTACCAATATAACAAAGTTTAAGTATACAGTGAGAGAAACTGCACTTACCCCTCCTCTGTGAGGGCTTTTCTGCAATCCAAAGAAGCTCAGAGGAACATTTCATAGTGGTGCAAAACAGCTACTTTATTTAATCCATAGTTATTCAATCCATGGTGCTTTCCAATGCAAGCAAGTAGGCAGAGTTCAAACAATACTTGCATCCAAGTGCTAAAAACCCAGTCAGTGGTAACATACGTACCACACTATTTGGCATGGATGCATTCAAACTAACAAACTTTTAGGATGCACAAGGTGTGAGCTGTTAGTTTGCCCAAATCTATGCCGAATAGCATAGCATGTTAACACACTGACTGGGTTTTTATCACTTGGATACAGCTATTTTTTTAACTCTGTATGTTCGTTTATATTGGAAAGCATCATGGATTAAATAAAGAAGCTGTTTTTGCAGCACCATGTATTGTTCCTCTGGGCATCTGTGAATTGTGGAAAAGTCCTCACAGAGGGGAGGAAAATGCAGTTCCTCTTGCAATTCTTTTCACAGTTGTGTGCCTCTGTGTCCCTCAATGTCCCTCACTGCCTTCTCTGCTTCCCTTTATTTTTGCTGATATGCTTCTCTATTCTCTTCCCTCTGTATCTCCTTGTATTTCTTGAACACTGCCCTTTTTTTCCTCACCCTTGCTGCTACCTCCTATGAGAACCATATTGGTCTCCCTTTCCTCCTGCTTTTGATCACTTCTTTTGCATAGAGAATTGTTGCCTTCCTGATTCCATCCCTTAATCCGGCCCACTGTCCTCCACCCCATCAGGGTAATCCCCTCCTTGCCAGAGTGTCTCTGAAGCATTCACCCATTTTTCTTTTTAAATCTACCCTCCTGAAGTCCAGTACCCTAGTACTTGTGTAGTCCGCCTCTCTGCTGTCCTAATGTCAAACCACACTGTCTGGTGATCATTGATTCCCAGGTGGCATCCCACCCTGATGGCTGCAACACTGTCCCTGTTCATAAGCATCATGTCCAGTATTGCCCCATCATGAGTGGGTCCCTTGACTAATTGCCTCAGAAAATCCCCCTGCAGGAAATCTAGAATGATCCTGCTTCTAGCCAAGGCAGTGGCCAGGAGGCTGCAATCGATATCTAGTAGATGGAAGTTCCCTGTCAGCACTAATGCCCCCGTATCTTCCATCTTGCTAAAGGCTTCCCCCATTCCCTTATCTATATCATCCCCTTGTGCTGGAGGTCTGCAAATCAACCCAGTGCAAATGGAGGCTTCAGCTTCTGTCTCTAGGGTGCCCCACAGTATCTCCAGCTCCTCCTTACCCCATTTGCATTTCTGTTGCCCTGATAGCTTCCCTGACATTTACCACACACCCCCAACTTTCCTCCCCTCCCTATCCTTCCTGAACTGTGTTTTCCCTGGCCCATGTCCCAGTTGTGGCTTCCTGTGCTCCATGACTCAATGATGGCCACTATGTCCAGGTCTGCCTCTGCCTTGATAGCCTCAAGATCTGGAATTTTATTTCCAAGACTGCTTGCATTTGCATGCATGGCTTTCCACATCATTCTACTACCCTCCTGCAACAGCCTCCCCTCCCATCCCCTTTCTTCCTTTGGCCCTGCCTCATTTTCTTCTCTCATATTACTATGTTTGTTCCTTGAACATGTGTCACCAATTCCACTTCTTTTGCCTTGAACCTGTTTTGTGGGGGAGTTTCTTCCTTTTAGGTTCTCCTTCCCTCTTGCTCCATCTTGTATTAGGGGCAGTGTATGCCTCCTTCTATCCTTCTGCCACCTCCTTCAGCTAGCTTAAATGTTCGTCAAAGTAACTTTTAAGCCGTCCACTGAGGACTGCAGTCCCACTCATAAATGAATGCAGGCCATCACCTTTGTACAGGCTCACATCCTCCCAGGTTGGTCCCCAGTCCCTAATATAGCCAAATCCCTTCTCACTGCACCATTCCTTCAACCATGAGTTGGAGCTCCTGAGGTGGAGTTTCCTGTCCACCTCTCAGACATATATAGGTAGCACCTTGGTGAAGGCCACCATGCACACTACCAGTTTAAGGCCCCTTCCCAGATCCTGAACTGCCCCTGAGCAATCCCAGCTGCATCCCCATCTAGGTCATTAGTCCTCATGTAGACAGTAACATCCAGCTCACCCCTGCCCTGCCACCATAGTGCTACTCTAGTGACCCTAGTATCCGTTAACCATCCCTCTAAGCTAACCTCTTACCTTCCTCTCCACCCCTCCCTCCCAAATCTATCCCCCTAACAATCAGCTCCTCCACCAGAAGCTGCTTCTTCTTCTTCTGGTGAGGGCCTATGCTACCCATCTTATGTTCCCCCTTCGAGGGATACCCCTCATCCTCCCCTGCCACTACTATGGATGCCACCTCCCAAAGTACTATCCTGCCAGAATGGCAAAAGAGTTGCTTACTGGCATTGGTGGAAGAATGTGCCCTTGCCCTGCCAGCCATCCTCCCAGAGCCCACTTCTGTTAAGCTGGCCCTTCTTCCCTCAGGCATCCTCTGGGGCAGCAGCAATGAACTTGGTAGCCCCTGGGTGAGGGACAATGCCATTTGGATTCTGGTCAGCTCGACCCTGAGTCTAGTGGGCTGCACCTCAGGTCTTCAAAATGCCTCGATGAAGACTGCTACTCCACACCCACTGTTTAAACTGAAAGGCATGACTTCAGATTCATGCTCTAGTTAAGTAGCTGGAAAACTATTATGTTAAAGGGCCAAAATCAGCACTGATCATTTCTGTATTTTGTGATCTCGCATTACTTCTCTGTTGAAAATTTTTCTTTGAAGCTGGTTTGAAACTTTTTTTATAAAAATTATTCTATTGGTTTTCATTATTTATATAAAAGTCTGGAACAAGCTTTTAAGTCTGATAGGATAAAAAGGTGCAGAACTTAAAAAAAAACAACAGTAATAGTGCTGGGTATAGGTAATCAGGCTTTAGAGAAGTATTCACATAATAGAAAAAGTGAGGTTCCAGTATACTCAAAATGTCATATTTACCAAAACTATGGTTAAAGTTCATCTGTTCAGGGTTATCAGAATTTCATGTTACATTCAACCAGTACTGGTCCCATCTGGAGTATTTCAGCATGATATTTCTGTTGTTACCATCACATTTAAAATTTAGTCTAATATACATCCCTTCCATGACTTGTATTTCTTTTATCAAGTTAATCCATTCTTCTTTGGTGGTGCTAGAGGGGTCAACCATCTTCTGGTGATTACTTTTAGTGCTGCAGTTACTAAAACATGGAAGAAGGATTTGTTATTAGGAGATCTATCTCCTATGGGCAGCAAGCCTAACATAAATGATTTGTATGTGTGGGGAGTTAGGGGAATCTAAGATGCAGAACACACTGTACTGATTTCAGTCAAAAGGGTTTGGAGCACAGGGCAGTTCCAAAAGATATGATATTGTTCCCCAACCCCATCATGTGATCTCCAACATCTGTCCCCGCACTCTGATTTAAAGTGTTTGCACACTGTGGGAACCCTAAAAAACTCTTACTAGTGTTCTCCACCTGTACTGTCACATATGTGGGAAGTATATGGATTTGCGTACTTCTTGACAGATGATCTGTCATTTTTATGTTTGCTTGCACGCATGTGCAAGAAACATAGTGCCATCATCCGAGTTTTCGGAGGTGTGGCAGCCCTCTTCCAATTCAGTCAGTGTGTATGCAGGTGCAGCAGCAGTTTTCCAATGCCTGCTGGAACTGTCTATGACAACAGTCAAAATGCAGTGGTGTACAGTTGAAAGGGGAGCTACATTTCAGTGAGCAGCGATAAGATATATCGCCTACTCATCACCCTCCCCTACACACACACACATGCATGCGCATACTGTGCTCCCCCACGCACACTTGGTAGCCGGCAGGGTTGCCCAATTCCCGTCGGCTCCACTGGTTCCCCCCAGAGTACAGGGTGCCATGCTGGGATCCCACGCCAGGGTGGCAAAGATGCTGTCCCGACAGGGTGCCCAATCCCTGTCAGCTCCATGCCCCCCACCAGCCATCCTAGTGCCACGCTGGGAGCCCACCCCAGCGTGGCAAACGTCCCGCATCATCATTTAAAAAAAACTGGTACTGAAAAGCGGTCCCTCGCTGTCTCTGCCCCACCTGCGCCCACCCCTGCACACCCTGCCTCCCCAACCCCTACCTCATACTTACCTGGACTCCGTGCGAAGATTTTTGGACCAGGAACACGTCTGCACTCTTTCAAAGCCGACCGCGAACTGAGGAAATGCCGTAAGCTGTATAATGGGATAGATAGGGTTTTCAACTTTGCTGCATATCTCAGCCATTTTTGGAATTTTGCCAAATTTTTAACTTGGGGTTTTGGGACCCCTTCTCATGAATGTTCTCACTGTCATGCCGTTAATCGGGCCCAAAGGGTGATTTCGCAGTCACTATCTGAAATCACCTTTCGAGACTGAGTAACAAACTGACACTGCCACCTATTCATAAGGTGGGCTCTCAAAAAGCCTATGTTGAAAATTTGTGTGAAAAATTCTAAAAATGGTTTTCTGAGTGCATTGTGTTGTTCCTTACGCAGCTCGTAAGTTTCGAATTTTCAATATTTTCTCCCAGATTTTCAACATTGCCATTTTATTACACTTCCTTATGACCAGTGCAGCTGTCATTTTCACATCTTGCCCAAATCGTGTTTCCTGCTATGAGCGCACAATGGGCGCAGTCGGGTGTGTGAAATCAATGTATGGATACAGTAAGAAAATCACAGTGACACTGTTCATCAGCAGAGGTCTTAAAATGGCTATGTTGAAATTTGGTGAAAAATTCCTAAAATGCTGTTTTACTGTGCGTGCGTTATGCAGTTCTTACGCACGCCAGAAAGTTTTAATTTTCTATATTTTCTCCAGATTTTCCACATTGCCATTTTATTACACTTCCTTATGAACAGTACAGCTGCCATTTTTCACATGTCACCCCAAATGTGTTTCCGCACATGTAGCGCACAATGGTGCAGTTGGTGTGTGAAAGCAATGTTTGGGACAGATCAAGAAAATCACAGTTACACTGTTCAAGAGTAGAGGTCTTAAAATGGCTATGTTGAAAATTTGGTGACAAAAGTCCATAAAATGACTGTGTTATGAGTGAGCATTGCGCAGTTTCCACGACCCTCGTAAGTTCATGACTTTGTAATATTTTCAGTCCAGATTTTCACCAGTGGCATTTTTCCACACTTCCTTATGAACAAGTTCAAGTTCAGGTTCAAGTTTATTGCAGGAAAACTCCATTGAGCAAGCTCATTCACAAGGAGGTCCTGTGACATAAACACTTAAAGTACAAACACAGATAGGTAATAACAGTGTATACATGAAATACACGTTACATGATGCAGACTGGATATACATACAAGGGTACCACATAGGGTGAACAGTACAGCTGTCATTTTTCACAACATGGCGGAAATGTGTTTTCACACTTTCAGCGCAGAGATGCGTGGTCGCTGTGGGAAATCATTGTTCAGGACAGATAAAGAAAATCACAGTGACACTGTTCACGATCGGAGGTCTCAAAATGCCTGTGTTGACAATCTGCTGTAAAAACCTCAAACTAATTACACTACGGGTGTCGTTGCACAGTTTCTATACTGCGGCGTGGCTTCAACTGTTTTTTTTAATATTTTAATGCAGATTAGCAACATTGCCATTTTTACACCTCCCCACGAACAGTACAGCTGTCATTTTCACATCCTGTTCGGAATGTGTTTTGCACCTAATAATTGTAAATACCGTGATCACCAATACATAAGCAGCTTTCAGCTAACAAACTGATATTGCCACTGTTCTAATGAGGTGGGGGTCACAAAAACATGTTGAAAATTTGGGTGAAAATACCAACGAATGCCTGAGGTGTTAGGGTTTCCAACCATAACGCCCACCCTGTAGAAAATGACAGGCATCAGGGGTGTGACTTGGATTCTTGCCTGTAATGCTCATACCATTCCACCCTGCAGCCAGTGAGAGGCATGAGGTATGCCTTGGACTCTTTGGACCCAAAGTTCACCCATTCTCCTATGCCTTCCCATCTCACGTATTTCCTGATGGAATGGGGTCGCATGCAGGTCAAAGACCCCAAGGCACACCGTGACACTTGTCAGTGTCTGCAGGGTAGGGTGTGGTGAAATGGCATGGCCGTTATGCCTGATGACCAAAGCACTCCCCAATGCCTGTCACTCTCTGCAGGGTGGTAGTGGGGTTGGCTTCAGTTCAATACTTCACTGCCATTTATATTATGCAGCTCTGTAACTTCTACACTACCAATGCCAATGCCAGCAAGCAAACATTCGGCATTGACAAATGCTTGTTTTCTTCTGTGTGAGTGCCTGATTCTGACTCCCACCTCCTACAGATATGATCTGTCTCATTCGGTTCATTAGACTGTAGCAGGTTATATAATTTAGAGAGTTGATGCAAGTCGTCTGTTCTGGTCTTTTCCACTTTTAAATAGGCTTCCAGAGCAGTGGGCTGTCTCTGACATTCCTGCCATATATCAGAACTTTGCATGTAGTTTCATACCTGTAGGTACTGTACTTCTTTGGTCATGGTGGAATTTGTCTCTTAAGGTCATGAAGGGGGACACCTGGCCTTGGACCATAATGTCTGCTAAGAGCTGTATCCCTTTGTCTCACCATCCCCTAAATCCCCTATACCAGGGCCACATTCTGGAGTATTTAGGATGGGACTCTGTGTACCTAATGAGTCTCTGTTGCCTGCACTTTGTTCTAAATGAGTTCCACATATACAGAGAATATAAAGTCCAGAGGTTTGGTGTCTTTATCCCCCTTAAAGTGTTAATGGGGAGCAAAGGCACCAAGTACAAAGGACTTCTTTTATTTGTATCTATTTATCCTCTAGCCATCCCGTATCTCTTTTCCTTTTCAGTATACTTATCACAGGTAGTATCTGGGCTTTGAGATAATAATCTTTAAGGTTAGGTTAGGTTAAAACAAAGCCCCTTTCTCTTTACCAGAGTGTAGAAAGCTTCATTTGATCCTGGAGTGCTTACCATCCCACAGGCATGTGGAGATTGCCTTGTAAAGTTTTTTTTCCATCAAAAGTGTCCCAGTAATTGTATGGGGAGCATTCTAAATAGGTAGATCAAGCGCACTAGGATATTCATCTGTATGGATTTACCCTTAGCTCCTATTGAGAGGGGCAGTGTCCTCCATTGTTCAAAATCCTGTTTAATCTCCCGTGGCTAATTTTTCAATGGTTGGTGTGGGGCTTGTATCAAGCCCTGAGTTATATCCTGCAGCAGCTGTGGCATTGTCAATTGCTACCACTGCACCCAATTGTATAACCTCCAGTGTAGTTACAACAGTCAGCCTGATTTACATCAGCTTGGAACAAAGTCTGGCTGCAAGCTGCATGGCAGGGGTCCCCAAGAATGGTACAAGCTAGACCACAAATAGGTGGTCTAGCAATCCTGGATTTGGTGCAAGGGATGGAAAATCCCTCTAGAGTGCCTCAAGCCCAGTGCAACATGTATTTGATGCACCCAGAACTAGCGCTATTCTAAATGTTAAAGAATCTGGCTTCTGGAGGTTAATTTCATGGTTGAAATCATATAGCTGATTTCCGTCTTTAGTGATGGTTAGCACTAAGTATGTAAAGCAGAACGTAGCCCACTAAAGGGGAAATGTGGACCACTTTCAGTCTCATATGTTACACTAACTGAGAGGGCCTTTGTTTTGTTTTAAATTCATTTTTTAATCCGAAAGCTGACAAAATCTAATATGTTGGAGGAGGAGGGGTAGCGAGGTTGCCAGGTCTCTTAGAAATAGGAGGGTATCATCAGCATATAGAACTGTTTTGTTTTCAATAATGTCTAGCTTAGTACCCTTAATCTCTGGATCTTTTCTAATTCCTATCATGAAGGGCTACATCCCTAATGTGAACAAGAGTGGGGACATGAGGCACCACTGCCTGGTTCCTCGTTTTAGTTCAAACTGAGGTGACTGTCTTCAATTTACCCAAACTTTAGCTTCTGAACTTTTGTAGAGGGCTATCATATTTTTGGTGAGGCTGACCAAATCCAAATGCCTTCAGTACTTCCTTATAAATACTGCCAGTTTAGCTAGTCATAGACTTTTTTTGTGTCAATGGTGATAACCACTGTTGATGCTTTCATGTTTTTGGTGCCTGTTATAATATTTAATAGATGACGGACATTATTGTACAAATTTACAAGGGGAATAAAGCTAGTCTGGTAGTGGTGAACTAGCTTGCCCACCACCTCCTGGAGTCTATTTGCTGATTTTGGTGAAGATTTTAGTGTCTATATTAATTAAAGAAATAGGTTGATATGAGGAGTATTCCTCTGGATAGTTCACTGGCTTTGGTCTTATTAAGGCAGATTGCCTCTCCAGGGGGAATTTAATGTTCTTCAAAATAGAAGTTAATGCCTTTCTCAGGGGCTGCACTAGTGTGACCTGAAATTTTTTAATAAAATTTTGCAGGGAAGCCCTCCTCACTTTGAGATTTCTGGTTGTGCTGTGATTTAATCACTTCCTCCACTTCCTCTGTCTCGACTGGGCTATATATCATTATTTGCTCCTCCTTTATTAATTTGGGAAGGTCTAATGTTGCCCCAAATTCCCTGATTGCTTGGATATTTTTTGACGATTCTTTTCTATCATTCAGGTTTTGGTAACATTTACAAATTTTGGAGGCTTTGTCTTTTGACAAAGTTGCATGGGGTCTGATCCCTTCCTGGGAGTGAATCTTTTCAACTACCCAGGATGCCCTTCCTTGTGCAGTTGCAGAGCCAATAATCTGCCCCTAACTCCCTGACAGCAGTAGGTAAATGTAGTTCTTCTGTTGGCCTTGTCCGCCTGCTCTGCAGTAATTTTTAAAAGCTGGATTCTGGTGTCTTTTATTTGTGTTAACACTTCTGGTTTAGCAATTTGCCTTTTTTTTTTGGCCTTTTGGCCTCCAGTTCATCCAGTCTGTTATCTAACTTCAGTTGTTTCTGAATCCTCTGTTGTTGTCTTTTTTTTTTGGTATGTCAACTAGGATATAATCATACCCCAGTCACTGCTTTCACAGTATTCCAGAGCATCACTGGGTTTACTTCCTCTGTAGTGTTAAGCTGGACATATTATTCTTCCAGTGCCTTGGATATCACCTCTTGGAATGGTGCTTGTGTCAGGGCTCCCATGTTTAACCACCAGGTGCCTGGCTCCTTCTAAATTCCCAAGTCTGTTGATAGAAAAATGGGGCATGGTCCTAGAGATCTATGCTATGTATCTCAGAGTTAATTACTTAACATACAGTAGGTGTGTGATTGGCATGTGCCATCAATCCATCCAGCTATCTGAGTCATGTGGGTCCGAATAAAAAGAGAAATCTTTCTCTCTTGTGAGTTGTCATCTCCACACATCCTTAAACCCGGATTCTGTTACCAGTGCCATAAGGTCCTTAGCTGCAGGGAATCTGGGTTGTAATCCTGCTGTTGCTCTAGTCACATCTACGTGCCACTCTGTGATGCAGTTAAAGTCACCCCATATAATACATAATCATTTGCTTTGTATTATGAGAGTTCTGGGAATAAAGTGTGAGCAGGTTGGTTAGGGGCATACACATTTGTGATTGAAATTGAAGTTATCAATTATGACCCGCTGATCATAACCCACCTTCCCTCTGTGTTGCTTCAATGCTGTTCCACTTAAAGTCCTGAATCTCAACAAATTAGAATTCCCACCTCATTTACCTTTTCCTGTGGATGGGAAGAGTCATAAACCTCCCCCACCAACAGATGCCTAAAAGTTTAGTGTGCTCTGCTGGGCTAAGGTGGGATTCCTGAATTAGTGCAACTTTGGGAATCTAGTCTCTTCATCTGTGATAGCAGTCTTGTTTGCTTGATGGGGATGTTAATCTCCTTCACATTAAATATTGTTAAATTTAGTTTTAATGTGGCCATTGTTGTTTATATTGTGTTTTTCTATGGCAGCAACTTGTGCCACTACCATCCTACATACAGTTCTTTCTTTCCCAGTACCCTACATGGGTATTTGTTAGACTATGAAAGATCTTCTGCCCTCTGTAACAATTACCCTTAAACATTGATAGCACAAGTGTAGCAAACTGGACAGAACAACAATAACATAACAATGGTTGAAACCAAATATAAACCTCGTTCTCATAGACCATGTAACTTCCAAAGTTTCTGTGTTAGGTCTCAGCTCAGGTTCCCCAAGTATCTCTTTCAGGTGGAAAGTACACTGCTGTGGGGGGAGCTCTCTCTCCACAGAGGTGAGCTTCTGGATGCTGCCAGCATCTCATTTTAGTGGTGTGTCCATCACCCTGTGGTTCACAAACCCATATATGCAGTTTTCTCGAGGTGCTCAGGGTGAATTGTTAGCAGGAACAAATTTGTAAAAACATTGCATGCCTCCTGCTTCCCTTACATCCTACAATTCTGCATGATGTGGTTGTAATTGCTAGTTGGCTTGTGCACCCATCACTTGTGTCTGGTGGGACTAAGTACCTACTGGTACCACCTCATTTCTCTAATTCTAATCCCTGCCCAGTCTCGAGCATGGCTATTATGTAGTGGTTGTTACTCATTCCTTTATCCCTCCTTACTCATTTCTTCACACAACATAGTGGCATTGAATGTTTCAAGCAAAGTATTATTACCCTGCAATTTCTCATAACTGAGCCTGGTCCAGAAGGAGAGGGGTGCCAACCCACCCTCAGTCAGTGATCAGGAGGAACAGCAGGCTCCTCTAATATAGAAACATAGAAACATAGAATTTGATGGCAGATAAGGACTGCTTGGCCCACCCAGTCTGCCCATTTCCCTACCTAATGGATAAGCTGCAGATCCTAGTTAAGCAGCAGCCTACTTCTTCCTACCCCAACCCCCTAGAATTGCCTTATGACTGTCCCATGCATGCTTGAATTCCACTGCTGTTTTTTGACTAAAAAGGTTAGAATCATTGGGCCCCCTAGATCTTCCAGACAGAGCTCCCAGTTTACTTCAGTAGAAAATAGGAGGATACCCTATAGTGTATGCAGGATTGCATTGGCAGTACACTGTCTATTGATCTCTCTGGTCTGAAGCCCTACTCTACTTGATCCACCTTCCTTGTCTCAGCAGATCCAGTCTGTGTAGAGAGATGAGGGTTCGATGTATCTGCTTTGCCTTTCATCCCCCCAGTTCAGGACTTCCAGTCAGTCATTCCATCCCCTCATTTCAGCTTTGCATGCTACTATTCTGTGAGACTATGTCTCTGCATTTTCACTCCTCTATTAGGTTCTGTGTGAGATCTCTGACCACTCTCACTTCACCCGACCAGCCATGGCCCAGCTGCACCCCTCCCCCATCACAGCATTGTCTCTTATGCCGAGATGCCTTCCCGCTCAATACATCAAGACTAAGTAATGAACTGTAAGATGCTAGTTGTTCAAGCACATATAAAATAAAGTCATAGAAGCATGAGAGAAGGGCACATGTGCATGTGCCTAGATGAAAAACAGTCCCTTCTCTAGCACATCATAGAGGAAAGCATAGGGTGGGGGGGGATCTGACTGGTCAGCTCCCGCCAGCAAGACAGTCTATTGTTAGGCCACAGGGTATATTACTGGTTCATTGTATTCAAGGAGCTATGAGGGCAAGAGTACTTTGAAACACACACCATGACAATGAATATTATAACATTGTTCCTCTCTGAGTTTAGTGTGTAAATCTTGGTTATTCATTGATAACCCTGAACTGCTTCATATACCAATTCTAGAAATGCCAGCCTTCACCACCTCTTCACTGAACCCCCCAACCCATGCGCCTCTACTCACTGCTGCTGATGATGTGCTAAACAGATAGTCTTAGTCTTTCTTCTGTGCAACAAAATGTTTGCAAAAGAGTCTTTATTTCCTCCAGGACTTCAACACTGTGCTTTTTCTGATTGTCAGTTTTTCTAGCAGTAGACGATGATACCTGCTGTAGAGCATGCTTGTTGTTCGGGTCATGTATTTGGCATCGTAGCTGTTGTACCTGCATGTCCCAGTACTGCATATCTTTAGCCACATCGTCTTTGGTATCTAAGGTCAGTGGGCCATCCAAGTACATAATGTACAAACATGCAGGATATGGTGTTTGAAAATCAGCACTTTAAGCAAGGATGATTAGACCATATATTTTTTTAAAGTAGGGGTGGGCAGTAATCACTGTAATCAGATTAGGGAGTACACGACTGTGGTTAGTTTTAATCAGGCTTTGAAATCCTTCCTGTGGGAAAAAGCTCATGGTTTTACTGTTCATTTATCTGTTTCTGTTTGGTTTTATAATGTTGATTTCTGTGTTTCTATCTTATTGTATTGTGCCTTGATATTTGAAAGGCGCATAATAAATAAAGTATTATTATTATTGTGAAAATAGATTCACTGCTGGTGATGAAATACTGCCTTCTGCCAAAATGCTGCTGTGATTAAGTCGTGTTTCACTGAATAATTTAGTAGTTTGAGTATGATCAATCTTGGGCAGGCATTCTGACCTATTGGCTTCATTCTGATCACCTGATGTGCCCATTCTATGTCCATTCAGTAGTCTTGGGGTAGCGACAGACTTCTGGTCAGCAGTTTTTTTAAGAAAGTCCAACATATTGGGGCCTTTTTTCTTTTCTGGAACCCCCATAGATACTGAGGTTGCTGTGGCAGTGTCAATTTTTAAGGTTGCCACATTTGTCAAGAAGTTATTGCTGCCAGCTCGGTGGCACTGAGGGTTGAGGTGCTGAGCACCACACCTTGCACCATGCTGGCGACCCATGTTTGGGAATGAGCATGGGTCACCATGGGTTGTCAGGGAGAAGATGGACTGAGCATCCAATGGACTGCTCTCCATCTCTGAGGAGGGGGTTTTCCAGTGGCTGGTGCCTGCCTGACCTCTAGCGGAGGCTGGGGCTCAACAGCATGGAGCCGCACAACATGGGGGTGGGGATGCGGCAGGCGCTTGACAGTGGCATGCACAGGAGTGTGCATGCACCCAGTCACTGGCGTCATTGCATGCTGTGCAACTACAGGGGAGAAAAGTGGAAAAGGGCACCCAGCTGCAGTGACTTGATGGCCGTCTGTGAGCACCTGTGTTAACTCCAGGAGGGGATCGCCATGTGGTTCCAAACTTGGTGGGGAAATTGGCCACCCCCTGCCACCCTGCCATGGGGGGTAAGCCATGGAGCAATTAAGGTGCTCGCCCTCCAAGGAGACTGGTATGGGTCAGACGGCAGCCGGAGGAAAGGGAAGTGAGGACGGATTGGCCAACTGGGGGCCCCAGGAGAAACAACACCAATAAAAAAAAAAAAAAAAAAAAAAGAAGTTATTGCTGCTCTTTAACCAAAAGCACCACACTTTTCTACAACTGGTCAGCCCTATAGCCCATTTCTGTGACATGCAGTTCCAAGGTTTGTGGTGTAGTCTAAAGTACACTAAGATTTTTCTTCAGTTCTATATGGATTGTTCTTATTTCAGTGCAGAACATTCTAAGTTAACAAAGACAGGCAGTATTAGTCAGTTGGCTTTGTGGTGTGTTTCAGCTCACCATCTTACTGACCTTGATTAAGGCTTTCCTGGCTGATTCTTCACCTCCACATCTGTCAGAATCCAATGCTGACTTTGCCTTTTCCTCTGTCATGGGGCACCCCATATCAACAAAAAGCCTTTGGTAGTTAGTTGTTAGTGGCATTTAAGAAGAAGTTTACATTTGCGAAGCAAAAATTTAGAATGGAGTGAAACTCAATAACTAGGACTCCATTCAATAAAGTGATGTCACCAGAAGTCTTCTCGAATCATTTCTAAACCTGTTTTGAATATGTACCTAAGAATGAGAATCTCTAATGATTCATTTAATGGAATGATTAATGCTTTAAATGTATGATTTTCTCTCTTCGCTAAATGTTGAAAGGAAGAAGAGGGAGAATCATTGGGACATGCCACATTATCTTTTTTTAAGTTAATAAAGTGTTTTGTGACATATTTGTGTGTTATTTGCTGGTTAAATGTCACTTATGAATTTGGTCCCAGAGAGAGAGAATTAACTGAGAGAACATCTAGTTTGATCTTAAGTGTTAGTGTTGTCTGTTAGTAGGTAGCTATTCTTTTTTTTATCTTTTCCCTTTTTTCTATCTTTGGTATATACATAATGTGCTTTGAGTATAGTAAACTGAATTGGTTGAGAGCATAGCTGAACTTACACAGTATGTTGTAATTGCTCCTCTATTGTGTCTGTACATGTTACCATATTGTACTATGCGTGTCTTTGAGAATTTGTTTCCTCTATGCTGTATATGCTGGTTGACATTATACTGTGTTGTATGTCCTATCTATTTGTAATAAAAAATGATTAACCACAAAAGTAAGATGTCCCTGTTGTAGTACAGTGTGTAATTTGTATACTATAATTTTGTCAAAACTTAGTTACTTCTATATGCAGTATGTTTTGTTTGGTGCAATATTTAATGTAGTGAAGTACTGGACTCTTTGGTGGGTAGCTGATGCTCTCTTTGTCATAGGTATTGACTTCATTGTGGCTCTGCCCTGCAAGAATATAGAAGACTAAGTCTCTGACAAAACAGAACTACCAGAGCCATATCCCCCAATTTTAGGAATATGTTTTACTTCTAGGTTTGTAACTATGAGACACTCTCTTGTTTTATTTATTGTATTTATTTAGTTGTTTTTTTATTTTTCTAACAAACTGAGTGCGGTAGATAATCAATGCCTGTTTTCAGGCATGACTTGGGAGACTACAATAGTGAGCACTAGTACAATATATTACAAAATAATACATAACCAATATATAACCAATATACAACAGTGGTATAATTAAGATGATACAGTTATAGCGCATTACAGTAAATTATCAGGAATGACAAAAATACAGTGTATAAGAACCAACACCCCAACTGGAGTTAGAGTACACACTAGATGGCCAAACAGCAAGGGCCCATTAATGTAAAGGAGCATGCGGCTTGCTTAAAGGGACAGTGTCAATCCCCTTAGGCTTCAAAGTGCCTCTAGTTTAAACAACACGTTATGATTGGTCACATTCTGTAGGACTGAAAATGTAGCTGACAGTTTAATTATAATTCCTTTTTTCTTTTTAAAAGTGAAAAACAGGCTGCCTACCATACTGGTGTTACCACACAAAAACATGTTTGTTTACAGTCCTTGACCAACTCACATTGTATCTTTCCTGGACTTGGGAACACCCCCAGCACAGTCTAGCCACTCATAATGCAGCAGGAGGAGATGTGACTGTTGCCTCATCAGTGACTGCAATGTTTGGAGGTGCTCATATTGTTTAGAAAGTATAGAATAAGAGTAAATCAAGGATCTGAAACAAGACAAGGTTGGGTAAAATAACATCATTAGCATGCATTTCAGTTCTACTAAGAAAGGAATCAGCTAAAACAAACAGCAATATCAATGAATTTTAGAGAAGGTAAGCAATCATAACATGTAAGGCTTCAACTAGAAATAATATGATGCAAAAGAGGTTGGCAGTACCCCTTTAAGAAGATGCATGCAGTAATTTCTGTGAAAGGCCTGTACTGTTGACAGATACAAAGCTCGGGGAGTATACAGTAGCATTCATGACATAGGTGCTGGGTGCAACACTAGAGATAGTCAAATCCCTAAATTTATTTTTGGTTTAAGGTGCTGTCAGCAGGCCAAGCCCAGCTGATCTCAAGGGGTAGGAGCTCCTAATCAGCTGAAGAACTGAGGCAAGGGAAACTGTCATCTGCTTGCATAGAATATTGTAGATGACAACCTACTGTGAACTCACACAGGGATGAGGTGGGAGTGACTCCAACTTGGAATAAAGGTCAGAGTGGTATGTAAGATAATTGTCAGTGAAGGTAAGGTGGCAGATATTGTATGTCATGTTCCATTTCTGTAGAGTAGCTTTGGCATGGTAGGAAAACTTAGGCAGCCCATATCTAAGCTTCAGTATGAGGATTCCACAGGTGATGGTGATGCAGGCATTGGTGGTGAGGTTAATGGTTATTATGTAGGGTATTCCTAGCCTGGAATTAACAGCTTTACACAGATGTCAATGATACATAATGAAAAGTCCAAGGAAGGACTTTCTTCTATGGGTTTTCCTCAGGTAACTCCAGGTGCATCGGTCCACCTGGGATATCTGGGCGATATCCATTGGAAAATGTCCCTCTTAGGCCAGTCCAGACATTTCCAGCAAGTTATCTCATTTCTGACATCAAGTTTGTGGAGGAGTTGTGGGATAACAGATGGATCAGACACCACACTCCAGTTTCAACACACAATCTCTGGGTGATGTTTATTCAAATTACAGAGATAACCTTCAGTAACAGCACATTCCTTCTTCAAAACATCAGTTTGCAGCAACAGACCATGTATGATCTTCCTCTGTACTTGTCACAACCTACTGACTCACTGATCTACAAATCTAAATTTTTCAGTGAAAATCCTTCACCCGTATGGTTGCATTATTTGTTTGGGTGCTGGGGGTTCAAAAAGAAAAAAAGAAAAAAAAACAAGTTACAGACAAAGAACCTCAGTGCAGAAGCACTGAAACAATGGTTATGCCAAAGGGCATTGATAATAAGCCAAGTTTCAGAGAAACACAACATCACACATGCTTCTATAATGCAAGCATCATGGGATATATGTTAATCACCATGAAATTTCAGATTGGCTCAGTTTACAGCAGGAATGCATGGCACCAATTTACATGCATTTAACAACACAACCAACTTAATTTCTATACTACAGTCACCTAGTACTTTTTACTTTTATCAAAAACACCTAGTGCCATGGTATTTTCAACATTTACAGGCTTCATAAACATAACGTATATACAGTACATAAAGGCATTTTATGACGTTGCATTATTACATAATAAATCCAACAACAATAAACATAGCCTGTTGTTTTACATAAGCTGGGAGGTCACCACAATAACCTCCCTGCACGAGAACCTGAGTGGGAAAAGAAAAATTAAAGAGGACACTATAGCATAGTCAAGAAAGGGGAGGAGGGCCCATACATTGCCAACCTTATAGACTAGAAATTGTAAAGGATAGATTAGGCTAAGAAACAGAAGAACTTTTTGCAACAAATTTAAGAAAGGTCGGTCCTCAAGAGTGGCAGGATCTCCCTGTCACAAGCAGCAGGGGAGTGTTTTTTTGCTATCTTTAGCTCCCAATAAAGAGGCACCATGCAAAATAATTGACTTTGTTTTGATTTATGCATACCACTTGCTCTATTTTTGCTTGATTTTCCCTCTTTTTAGTAGTTGAAGCAGCCTAGCCCTCTTGAGTGCCCAAGTTGTTTTTTTCTGTCTGGCAATTTAGGGGGACTGAAATCATTAGCAGCCAACATTGTACCTCCTGGAAGTCATAGGCCAGTCTGCTAATAATATTGACAATATCCTTTGCACTCAAGGATAAAGCAAATTGTATGTATACAGAATGGGTATGCTGTGTACTAGGCATGAAACATTGTACAGTATATATACAGTACAAAGAAATAAGGAGAGGTCTAAGGATAGCTCCTTGGGGTAAACCTTGTTTGGTAGGTGCTGGGTCAGAGTACATAAATCCAAGTTTGGTACACTGAAACCTGTTATACAGATACTGTAACTTGTAAACCAGGTGAGTGCTAACCATGAGATACTAAGATCAACAAGTTTTCTGCACAATATTGAGTACTCCACAAGGTCAAAAGCCTTGGTGATGTCAATGAGAACAACTCCATTCAAGTCACCCTTGTCCATAGTGCTAGCAATGCTAGTAGTGAGGGCCAAAAGGGCAGCAGTAGTACTACTATATGTCCTCTACGGAAATTGTGTTATGCCAGATTCATGGGGTGGTAGGAGGCTAAGTAGTTGATGAGTTACAAGGAAACAATTTGTTCTAGGGCTGTACTAAAAGCAGGCAGTATGGAAGTGGGTGTTCTTGGGATTCCCTTTTTTCTACACAGAAATAACATGAGATAACGTCCAAAGATCAGATACTATCCCAGAAGTGAGGGACTAAGTTTATGATCCTGGTGACCATACAGGCTTGCTCTTAGGTGTCAGACTTAAAAAGCTTTGGTTCAATTCCATCTGAGCCAGCAGACTTCACTTCAAGTATCAGTTTGAGAAGTCTGCAGACCTTTGAGGTATTTACAATTTTGTAGTAGAAAAGTGAGTGAGTCTGAGAACTGGGCAATGGCACTGGAGTGGGAGTGGGAGATGGGGGAAGGATATTTAGAGAGATGCCCAAATTGTGCATTAAAGTATTAGCAATGGTCAGCGGGTTGTTGCAGTTAATGCCATTTAAGACCATATCATTGGGAGAGAGGTTACCATCCTGACCCACGGATTGTTTGATGCAATTTTAGAAGTGGCACGGCTTGCCAGCTGTGGCATCAGGGAGTGATTTACAGCAGCTGCTTTAGCTATGTTGAACAGCAATCTTACAGTCCTTTCTATGTTTCCTGTACATAAGCCAGTCTGACACTCACTGGGCTCCAATTTGAAAAGCCCCAGAGTACTGCAAGCCCCTGGTGTGCTGATCATATGGCACATAGGCTTTGCATTATCTGGCACTGATCGGATTTTCTCCCGTCTACCCACATACCACAAGTTAGCCAGCTCTCCGCTAGTCTAACTTGTGGCATACTGCTGAACCTTTTACAAGGCCTGCAGCAGATATTTGGCACAAGCTGTCATAAAGAACGAAAAGTGTTGCAACTACGCCCGATGTACCAAATCGGATGAAGTTGCGCCTAAGGAATTTGGCACAGCTGCACCAACGAATGGGGATGGTGCATGACTTGATGCTAGCCCTGCCTCAACCTTTGGAAATCAACCCCTCTGAGTTGGTGGTCTTATACTTATGCCAGCTTTTATCCATCTCTCTGATCATGTTTAGTAGAGGGTGATCTAACTACTTAGTCACCTGACCCCTATCCCTCCTAGCTGTACATGAGTTATGCTTGTCCTGAAGCACGGTGAATACCTGAATGAGGTGGGAGACCATTAGGTTAACATCACTGGTGTCCCATAAAAAAGATCGATCTGTACTAGCAACATCTTGTTTAAAAGTGGCAAAGTCAGAAGAGAGGAAGCTCAAAAGTGGATTAATCTATGAGATACTTTTGGGGGTTTAGCTCTCCACACACAGAATATTGGAGAGTGGTTGCTAACTGCATCCAGGAGAATACCTGAGCAGGATCATCTGTCCACATGAGATGCAAGAATCCAGTCTAACAGGGGTGCACATTTACCATTACTAGACAGCATAGTGGGCTTGGTAATGACATGGGAGAGCTGACGTTTGTTGAGAGCTATCTTAGTGCGCTTATTTTTATTATTCAACCAGTTAATGTTAAAGTCCCCAGCAAGGATAAATTCATTGTTTTCACAACAGGTTAAACAGCTTTCATCAGGGAAGGGAGAGCCAAATGACTGATCACTTGGGGGGGGGGGGATATATAGAACAGATGTATTTTATTTGGAATCTCTGAAAATTAGTTTTGCATGACATAATTTAATATTTGGATCAGCAGATACAGATAGTCCTGTAGTAGAGACATTTAGATGTGATTTGAAAAACAAAATCATAGTGCCACCCCCTAGTAAGTTATGTCAAACCTGACAAAGTGGTAGCTAGGTAAGGAATAGATATTTTCAGGCATAGAAGGCTTAAGCCAAGTTTTACATATCCCAAGGTTATCCAGTTTGTAGTGATTAACCCAAACTGTAAGTTCCACAATGTTAGGGATTAGGCTCCATATGTTTAGATGGGCAGTCTTGAGACCCTTTGCACCCAACCAGGAAGAAGGGGCAACAGTATGCAGGAGGGCTTCCCCAGTGCCTGGATTTGCTTCAGTGTCACCTGCCACAAGTAGAAGGCAAAGGGCAAGGATGACTAAAGGGCAATGCCTCATGTGAAAAGCTGCAGAACGATACCTCTGCTGTAGTCTCTTTTGGGGTATTATTCTTTGGTACAGCTGTTTTGGGGTAAGGAGATATAGATTAACACTACAGACTTGTTTACTAGCAATTATAACAGATATTACAAAACCAGAATGATCAACATCTACAGATTTGAGAGGATACATATTAGGCCCATGGTCAGCTACAAGGTGCAGGCTTGTGACCATACCATCATACATCCAGAGCCTGTGCAGCAAGCCCATTATTCAACAGAATAGTGATACCAGCACAATAAAGTTGCAGAACAAGGCAAATGAACTGTAACTCATCAATCTGGCCTTTTCTTGCATGTGTATGTTAAAACAGAACAAATTTAGAATACAGCAACAAGTAGACACATTCAGTTCATTGTACAGAGGCCACCAAGATAGGGTGTGCCTAGATACAGTTACATATGGCCAGTTTAATTCCGTACACTGAGGTCACCCAGAGAGGTGTTAGCAAGCAATAGGATAGTATAGGAACTCATTATTTAGTGCAGCAGATATAGATAAAATCTGTATTCAAGAATCAGTTTGTAAGGACCACCTAGATAGAATTTATCCAGGCAGAAGAATGCTATAAGGAATTTATGTACAAGATTAACATAGCAGATAATTCTACCCAGAAATGGAACAGCTAAGAACTAACGGCAAATATGCAGGTTACACTCCAATACCTCAGGAAACATCAGGTTTAGCAGATAAAAGGGTACTCACAGTTAATGTAGCTGTATGTAGTCTAATCTGAGTTCCTTACCGAGTAGCAGAATATCTGGGTGCTTCCCATGACTAACACTCATGGTAGACGTCAGCTACTGTTCGATGTGTTTTGTGCTGAGGCCCTTAGCACTTTGGACTGCAGTGTGGAGGAGATGTTTGGAAATAGTAAAGTGACAGAATAATAGACAGAATGAAGAACTGCCCACACAAGCCAGAGTCATTCCTGATTGGCTGGCCTAATGAGCTAGCTGGTCCACCCAGTCCTGGTACTGCTGTCCTTATGTCCCACTCAGGCAATGTCTGTTGGAAGGAGAAGAGCTGGTGTCTGAACTCCTCATGACTCCTGTTAAGTACAAGGCTGGTAGCAAGTGAATGGTGAAGTGCACAAAACTGGCTGAGGGAGATTCAAAAAAGGTCCCATTTCCTAGTGTCGCCCAGCCAGAGAGCTTCCTGATTCACTGGCCTTACAAGCAAGCTAGTCCACCCAATTTTGGTGCTGAGCAGCCAATAGAGAGGGCTTAGGGATAATATCATGTGTGATGATATAGTTTTATTTAAAAAAAAAAATTAAATTTACTGGTATTTGTTGACTGGATAAGTACACTGGTCCGATGAGCCTTTTTCAGGAATAACCCCTGTCTAGATATGCAAAGAATAAGTGTAGTACATGGCTATGAACAAGCAGGGGAAATATATTTGCAAAAACAACAGAAGGTATGACAAAAGAAAAGTACAATTTAGGCTAACCTGTCAGTAATGTGGCACAGTAACTTGAGATAAACAATTAGGTTTCATAAATCAGCATAGACGAAATGGAAACAATGGTGCTAAATAATGTAGCACAGTGGGAACCAGCGATGCAAGCATAGCCCATTTAATTAGTCAAGGTAGTAGTTAGCAGCTTAGGTTGCACGATTGTACAGAGATGCATTCATTAGGTGATTATAGAAACCAGAAGTAAGCTACAGAGCACAGGTAAATGAAGACTTCTTAGCCTCCTGTTATACAGTATGATGTAGTCTGTTATTCACCTACCAAAAATATTTCAACTGTAGGCCTGAAACCCTACAGCCACCTAGACTGGGTGCTTCTCTTCTCCCTAACTACTGCAACACTCTTTTGCTCTCCAGCGGCCGGTTCACTTCCTCTCTCCCAGGTTGTGTCAAAGGGAAGCACACTGCCACCTACAGGTGAACCTAGGAAACATAATACAGATCCAACATTCCTTTGGGGAAACACTGTCCTCTGACCTTCTCCGCCCAAGCCTCACTCCAAAACCAGCAGGAAATCTTAGATTATACCATCCAGCTACTTTAGTTCAAAATGTTTTATTAGAGGTTACATTGTACAGATATGAACCAGTAAAACAAGTAGATACATACATATGTTGATCACCTGCAGTTGATTACCTGCATATGATTGCCTTACCTGCATATGATTGCCTGCATTTGTACAAGAAAGCAATACAGCTAAATAACTTTAGTGTCTACGTGTCATACAGTACAACTGTACATTAGATACATACCTAGGCCTGTAGAGGAGAATCCAAACCACACTGAAGGCAATAAAGTCTGATCAGAACTATCGCCAAGGCATCTAATTACCCAGTTTTTTTAATTCCATGTGGCTTCTTGTTCTCCTTCCCTAAAAAGACAGATAAACAAGAAAGAAAGCCTCAGGCCATATCATGTTATCTGTGATTATTTTTGATATAACTATATACAAATAACAAACAAACTGTAGCTTAGTTAATCTATTACCACTATTCTAAATTAGGGTATGAGCAGTTAGGTATACAACAGCTGTACATCAGGTATGGCTATATGGTGGAATCCATTAGTATTCATCCAAGCTTGTTCAACCTATACCTGCTCTGGGTGAAAGAAATGCCAAGGAGGGTGCCCATATTATATGAAAGTTTACTTTCCGGTTTCCCATAACATAGGACCTCCTCTCCATCTTATATATGGGAGTCAGGATAAAGGATGTCTTCCAATTAGGGGACTGTGGCTGTCCACCAGCAACTGAGAATCAAGCGCTTGGCTTACATGACTGATAGCATATACCATTTAAATTCCTTATTGGAGAGGGAGCATGTCATGGATTTGATCCCCAGGAGCATAGGAGCAGGGGACACTTCAGTGTGTTTCTTTAAAACCTTTATTCCCAGGTGTCCAGTTTGATCCCAAATATCAAGTAGTGAGGGGCAGGACCACAGAATATGAAAGAGGTCTCCCCCTGGCTGATGGCATCTCCAGCATTGGTTATCCTGAAGCAGTTTAAGTTTGTATAGTATCACTGGGGTCCTATACCACCAATGCAATATCTTGTTTTGCATCAGCCAGCTGTGGACATCTGTAAATTGTGAGTGTGCAAAATACCAGTACTTGGCCTATTGTGTTTCTGAGATAGTGACTCTGATAGCTAATTCCCATTGTCACTTGGCCTTATCTGTTTGGTCAGGAAGTGCTTCTATAATGAGTGCATAAATATGGCCTGCCTGGCCTTTAGCCAGATTCAACCACTTAGAAAGGGTCACACTGTCCTTAGGTCCCTTATGATATTGCTTCAGGGATGACACTATAGCATCCCTCATTTGCAAGTATCTCCAGAAGTCTCTCTGTGAGATATCCCACCTGTCCTGCAGCTCCTGAAAGGATTCTATGTATTTTTGGATGGGTAAGGTATATCTGAAAGATATTGTACTCCTTTTGGGCCCATAGGGACCAATATACTGGTAGTGTGCTATTGTGAAGGGGATTATTCCATAAAGGGTATGACTAAAGGGGTGGGTAAGGACTTAAGCTGTGATGTAGTTACTTCCAGTATTTGATAGTTGAATCAATGATGGGGTTTGGGATGTGTAGGCGCCCCCACAAAGGGTACAGGATGGAAAAGCCCACGTAGTCCTTTCCATTTAGTACCATTGTAGGGGATTTGTAATTGCAGATGGAACCAGTGCAGGGTTTGAGCTGTATGAAAGGCTATCTTGTATCCTTCTAGCCATGGTAACCCCAGCCCCTCTTTTCCAATGGGTACGTAATTTAGTTTGACTATACCGTGGTGGTTTCCTTCCCATATAAATGTACTAATCATCTTGTCTCATCTAGTGTACCATTGGGAGGGAAGTTAGAGGGATGTGGGACAGAAGGTAGGTCACCTTCAGGGCAATGGTCATCTTGATGGCTGAGATCTTCCCCACCATATGATGTTCAATCTGGTCCTCCTGATCAGCCCTCTTTACACTCAGCAAGGATGGGTCCTAGATTCCTCTCCCAGACCTTAACTAATAGGGAAGAGATTTTACTCCCAGATATGTCAGACCCTCTGTCCCCATTTAAGCTCTGTGTGGGGTAAGATTTGGGATTACAGTGTGCATTGAAGGGCATAATTTCGGTCTTGGTGGTATTTATTTTCAGGCTGGATAATTTGGTAAAGAAAAGGAGGAGGTTGGTGAGAGGGAAAATTGACCTATTTAAGTCTGCCAGAGGGATGAGTAAGTCGTCCTCATACAGCAGGGTGGTATAACAGTGGTCTCTTATTTATTTTTATTTTATTTATTTAAGAATCAGTTTACAACCTTTGAGCCAGAGGCTCGTTTCCAAAGGTACTTCATCACATAAAGACATACATTGCGTTTCAGTTACATAGCAAAGATTTGGTAAAAATCAATAGGCATTCACCAGAGGTGCCCACGTCACATAGTGGTCAGACAAATACAATTAGATTGCAAGGTTTTTGGCCTTAATTGATAACAGGTATTACAGAAGTCGGTATCAAGTGAGCATTCTGGTAGATAAACATTGAAAAACAGCTGGCACTGGCCAGGCTAAACCTAGTACGGTGTACAGGAAGTGGTGGAGGATGGTTGGTGGGAGAGCTGCCCGGGGCATTGTCAAGAGAAAGAGGTGGAGGCTATGTTCAGAGACAGGAGCAGTTACTAGTGCTGGAAGATGTGGGTTCGAAGTGCGGTTTTGAATGTGGAGATGGTGATGGCATTGGTGATGGTGGCAGGGAGAGAGTTAAACCAGGTTGGGGCTCTATAGCTGAAGGGACCTCTGGCCACGGCTGGTTCTCGCTCTGGGACCTTTAGAGTGGTCTTTGTAGGAAGACCGTGGCAATGGTGGAGGGCTTGGTGGATGGATGCCGCGATTTCAGGGGGAGAGAGCCCAGTAGGGTTTTCTTGGTGAGGAGACAGGTCTGGTATCGAGTCATTCATCCAGGGTGTTGGCAGGTTAGCATCGACATATAGCCATGATGGTGGTGTGTGTGTGAGCCTGGGGCACCAGTAATCAATCTGGTATGCTTTATTCAGGGTTAGGTGAATTTTGTTGAGTGCAGTGGTGTCGGCAGCATCAGAGCACTGGTAGACCATAGTCTGCGGCGCGGGACAGAACGGACGATGCAACAGCCAGTCGGAGAGCATTTGGTGGAAGGCAGGTTTTATGGCAGAATAGGATGCCAAGCCGTTGTGTTGGTGGCGGATGTTAGGCCAAGTGTGGTTGTGAAATGAGGGCTGAATCAAGGCAACCCCAAGGTATTTGTAGGAGCAGACTTGTTCCAGTGGTTGAAGGGTGCTTAAAGGATATAGAGTGGGTGGTTGCAAGGCTTTTGTTTGGGGGTGTGAAAAGAGCATGTTTTGGTTTTTTAAGATTGATGACGCAGTCTCGCGCCTTAAACCAAGCCTCGGCACTGTTGAAAGACCGCTGTAGGGAGTCCTGTAGGAGATGGGATTACGGTGGGTGGCAAAAGGACAGCCGTCGTCTGGCATACAGCAGAATTTTGCCAGAGCATGCACTGGGCAGGGTGTTCAGATACAGCGAGAAAGAGGTGCCTAGGATGGAGCCTTGGGACCCCAGGAGAGAATGGACGGAGGTTTGAGAGTGTAGTTATTGTCTTGGACACAATGTATCGAGTGTCATGGATAGCTAGCACACCATGCCAGGGGCCAGCCGTAGACCAGTGAGGCAGATGGTATTCAGCAGCAGTGGATGGGAGATAGTGTCGTAAAGCCTTTGAGGTCAATGAACACCTGCACCAGCTGAAGCTGGTATCCAAGGAGGAGTGGTAGTTGGAGAATGTCAAGGAAAGCTGGTATCAGGACCTGATGGAAGCTATGTTGCTCTGGGCATAGATGTTATGCTTACTGTGATAATCAGTGATTTGAATGGCCACCACTTTCTCCAGGGGCTTTAGAGAGGGGAGAGAGGATGGAGATTGGCCGGTAGTTGTTGGTCGATGTCCTGTCGCCTCTTTATGAATAAAGGTAGGTGATACGCATGTTTTCCAAGTTGTGGGGAATTGTCCCAAAGCAGAGTGACTGGTTAATTAGGTTGTGAGAGGTAAGGACTTCATCTAGCACCAGCCTGAGGATGCTTGGGGTCCAGTGAGTCACTGGATTGTTGCCTATGTGAGCTGGGATTAGGATGGGTCTGGCTTCCTGGGTGGAAATCTTTTATGGCAGGAGGAAGCTGGGGTGGAGGACAGGGGAGTTTGGCTGGGGGAGGGTCAAAGAAATACTAGGGAGGACTGAGCTAAGGTCAGTGAAAGTGGTGTTAAACCAGTTAGCTGGTGGTGGCAGGCTCGGTGGAGGTTGTGCCATTTCTAGTGAGCTGGGATGGGGCAGGGGAGCAAGCTTTACCATTGAGTTGCTTAATATTATCCCAGAAGGTCCGGATGAGCCCCAGGAGGAGGTAAGGGAGGCCTGGTAATGGTCTGCCTTGGCTTTCCTGATGGCCCATGAGCATTTATTTCAGGCTGCATTGTATGCTTGCCTATCAGACAAAGACGACCTTGTTTCAGTGGCAAGGTGCCAGAGGTTATCCCGTTTCTAAGTAATTGTAGGAGGGCTGGCTAACCCAGGGTGTGTTTCTTTTTTTGGACCGGGTTTTGGTTAAGGGGTGCAAAGAGATCACAGGCCATGTTGAAGGTGTGGGTGAAAAAGGTGAGGGCAGTATCAATGTTGGTTGCCTGCTGAATGGGGACCAGTCTATCTGGGTGAGGAGTGCCTTAAGTTTCTTCAGCCCACCAGGCAGAGGCGCCTGCAGAGGGTGGTCTGGGCTTTGGGCTTGGGATTGGGGCCACCCAGGAATAGGGATAGGGAGTGGTCACCAGGGAGTCTGGGAGGACCTGGATGTTTTGGATTTTATGGGGCTTTCGTTAGTTATAATAACATCCAGCAGGGTGCTGGTACCACTCTTAGGGTTAAGTCTCGGGCTGGGTGACGAGTTGTGTCAGATCTTGGGCGGCAAATGAGTCTCTGGTGGTGGATGAGGAGGTGCTGAGCCATTTACATTAAGGTCCCCACTAGGACTTGTCTGCCTTATGGTTGGAGGGTGGCTAGGTAGTCTGTTAAAGATATCAGGGCTGGGTGCTGGTTCTTTGGGGGAACATGGGCTGTGGTGAGATAGAGAGGGCTCCTAGAGGGTCTGGGGTGAGTCTGAGGGTAAGGGCCTGGGCCCCATTTATGAGGGTAGGGGTGGTGGGAGTGCATGTCCAGGTATTGTGTCCCTGGTGTAGATTGCACAGCCTCCCTCGCTTGTTTCTACTCAGTCCTCCCGGTATAAGGTATAGCCTGGGAGGGAGACAAATGAGTCAGGAGTTGATTTGGACAGCCAGGTTTCAAACCAGGGCTGTGATGTCTGGTTGGGTGAGCCATGGCCCAGCACTGTAGGGTGTCAAATTTCTTCAGCAGGCTGCTTATGTTCATGGAGGCTACTCAAGACCAGTGGGCTGAGTGGGTGGATGGGAGGGCAGGGTCTGGGTTGGGGTGTATGTTCCTGTTAGGAGCAGAAGGAGGGAGAAGTGCTCTGGTCAGAGGGAGGCAGATGGAGAGTTTACGCCGGGAGCGATAGAATAAGGAATGGGGTTTGGTTGCACAAGGGGTGGGTAGGGTAGCACAGGCAGAGAAGGACTGAGTGATCAGAAGTGCAAGGGGGCTGTAGGGGGAGGACAGGTGATGTCTGGAAGGGGGGTGAGGTGGAGAGGAGCATATGGGATGTGTGGAGGAGGAGGGAGGGGTAGGAGCAGTGGTAAGAGGAGGAGGGGAGGACAGGAGGGTAGGTAGGAACACTGGAGTAGTGAGGCTGAGGGTTAATAGGGACACTAGGGTATGTGGAAGGCAAAGGAGGAGAAGGAGGAGAAGAGATAGACTGGCGAGCAGGGGATGCATGTGCATAGTTGGGAAGGCTGGTGGAGCTGAAGTGAGGAAAAGAATGGGGGACTAGGATGAAAGAGGGAGATAGTGAGAGATCACCTCTGAGTCTAGTTGCTGCTGATGGTGTGGTGGTAGTGTATGTGCCTGAAGTGCATAGAGTACCAGGTTCAAGTCTTGATCAGGGTAATAGGAGAGAGCTAGACTGGTGGCTGTAGCAGCAGGGAGTTGGGTTCAGGTTTGTAGAAGCACTTAGATAACACTTTAGTTGTGTCACAGGGTTATAGGGATACCCTTTATGTTTTTATGCTGTCGAATGACTGCTGCTAGGGGTTCCACCACCAGGACAAATTACAGGGTCGATATGGGGGCAATCTTGTGTAGTACCATGTTCTAAGTAAAAGGGTTTGGATACCGTGTAGTTGGTGGGTACCTTTGCCATGGGAGATGTATAAATGGCTTTGATCCAAGTGCAAAAGGTGGGCCCAAAACCATATCTTCATAGCACCAGGTAGAATTGAAAGCCTTTTCAAAATCAACAGCTATCCTAGCTACCAGTGTGGGTAGGTCTTTAGCTGCCTGTAGTAGATTAATTACAGACCAGATGTGGTCCGCACTATATCTCCCCTGAATAAAATCCACTTGGGAGAGGTGAATGAGCTCCAGAAGATAAGCTTTAAGTCGATTAGCTATGGCCTTAGCATATATTTTACTATCTATGGATATCAGAGATATGAGTCTGTAGTTACTAGCTTTAGTGGGATCCTTTCCTTTCTTTGGGATAATAGTTATGATTGCTTCTCGCATAGTAAGTGGAAATTGTCCCTGAGCAGTTGCTTCTTGACAAACTTTACATAAGATTGGGGTGATAACTGGGGCTAGGGCCTGAAAGAATTTAGCCAGGAACCATCCAGCTACCTTAAAGATATTTTCCAGTCTTCAGCAGGAAAAATAAAGGATTGGCATCAGCAGAATGCAGTTACACAACATTCCCCCAAATTTGAATTTCATGACATACACATGCATTCTTATTACAGGTGACATTTCCATGAAAACTGAATTTTTTTCTATTAGATTCTATGGGCTCTATTCTCAGCTGCAATAGATGATGGCAGAAAATGGGGGGAGGGGGTTCTGTTGACCCTTTTGCAATATACGTGAAGACCTGCTCAGACTTGATAGAAAGAAATGCCTCCTGCAGCTCTGTTGCTGTCCAAGGAATTTTCCAAGTTTTTACCAGGTTGGAATGGTGTGTGCCCCCACTAACCTACTGCAACATCCACCAAGCTGCAGCATAG
This sequence comes from Neoceratodus forsteri, assembly GCA_016271365.2. Taxonomy (NCBI): domain Eukaryota; kingdom Metazoa; phylum Chordata; order Ceratodontiformes; family Ceratodontidae; genus Neoceratodus; species Neoceratodus forsteri. The sequence goes on from CM057458.1 coordinate 653,214,346, forward strand.
TATTGTGCCAGTCAGTTGTGAACAATCATCTTACCTGAAAATCATTTCCCTCCTTAACCCCTTTTCCTTGTGTGCACCTACTAAGCCAGTAGATTTGCAACTTTTATGACCCAATGGCATTTCCCTGGCCATCCAATGGACACCTCCTCCCTAGTCTCTGTCTTGTGATCTAGTACATGGATTTGCAGCACCCCCATGTTTTCCATCTCCTCCATAGCCAGTTCTGGTTGTAACACTGTATCCCACTTTCTGCTTGACTATTGGGGGCCATGACTGGCTGTGAGGGGGCTGCTGCTCATTGGTCATGCAGTCTATTAGTGTGGTGGCCCACATTAATGTTCCCGTAAAGTTTCAATGACAACTAAAGGGGTTGTGATCCCCGCTTAGTATAGCTTGTTGGAGTCACAAATCAGTTGTTACTGTGAGGTGGTCTCGGTGACCACTTTGCACTGTAACTTAGACCCTATCATTTTTTTTGTGGCTTATGCCTGCCCTAAAGTAATAATCTATTGCAAGTAACATAATAATTAAAGATGATAGCATTGTGATTTAACTGTGCAGCACTCCCACTTGGCTATCTTTATCTGATCTGGAAAATTTCCCAACAGTTTTTACTATATCTCACATTAATTATCATTATCTAGGGTCATTTATCTTTCATATGGTGGTCATATGCCCCAGAAAACTGTAAACTGTGAGCACATATTTTTTTGTCTCACAGAGAATAAAGTGGTAACCTAATCATCCAGATGGACTATCTGGGACTATCTAGGGACATCTGTCTATGATTCAAGGCATTTCACTTGGATAGGCCAGATAATGGTAGCTCACGATTAAGGTAGCTACATGTCCATCATCCTGGAGCCTGTGGTAAGCAGGGTTGCCAGTCCCTCAAACAGTTCAGTGAGAAAAGAAGACTGCAAGCTAGTAAGCCCCATGCTAGAAGATGAGCACTTAATAATTTTATGCAAGTGATAAAAAGGAAATTAATTAAAAGAGCAAATAAGACCAGCTGGGTTGGCACAGGCACTAATTTAAACGTGTGTTTTGACCTATGGTTTCCCCCTGGTTATGTCTGTCCTGTCTCTCAATCATGGGTTTTGTTAGTTGGCATCCTCCTTATTGGTTTGCTTTTATTATTTTTCTTCTTTTAGACTAACGTCACACACCGCATTCTTTGTATAAATGATGAAAAATAATTTTGTAAGTAACTACTTGGAGGCCTGTTACCCTTTTATTAGTACTATATATAAAGCTGCCTGTTGATCCTGCTGGCCACACTAACTGATAAAGACTCCCTGTGGCTGGTACTGTTGGCCTCTCTAGGCGACTTTTGTTTGCTTAAACTTAATAAATCACTTTTTGCTTGTACAGCAACCTGGATGGGATTTTCTTTATTTTCCAGTTACTTCCAGGAGTGCTACCTCTTGTCTCACAGATAATGGTAGGTATCTGCTCCTCAATTAAAACCAGGATACCCAGGTGTGGAGACCATAATATTTGTATGGCCCTCTTCAGACCCAAACCTTAAAATCCAGGTGTATACATATTTCAGAAGTGCTGAAGGAGCAGCTGACCATCTCTATTCATGAAGTGTTGCAATGGAAATTATTCTGATGTCACAAGCAGACAATGATGAATTCAGGACATGTATGAGCAGAAGAAACAGTTTAAGGGAAAATATTACGTTTTCATGCAAATGCCTGTTGTAATAAAGAATGGAATGCCCTGAAATTTGTTTTTTGTTCATGTTGATCAGGTTATGTCCTGCTAAGGTGGTCTGTCAGAGTTTTGCAGAACAACTGGAAATTTTTACAAATACTTTTGAAAATGTTGACGTTTTGATACCACCCTTCTCAGTGCTGTCAATATTTGGAAGATTGACAGATTCTAAACTACTAAGATTTTTATGGCTAGGTATTCTATGTAACTACACTAATCCTCTTGGTTAAATGACTCGTTCACCACAATGCTCAAAATGTTTACATTTGTTTGTTAAAACATGACTTGATAATAGTTACAAATAATTGTCCTGTTAATGCGTTAAGGTTTTGTTGTACTCAGTGCAAGAAGAGGCACGCCGAAGTTGCAAGCAAAACTGCAGCCACTGAGAGAAGTCACATGTTATACCAGTGAAATAACAGAACAAAAAGTAAAAGTGTGTATGGCGACAAAACAAATTAGATTGAGAATCCAGTATATAGAGTTTACACGTCATATGTATCTTGAAGAAAAAAAGGTGTCTCCACAAATCATTAATTCCTTAACAGGACAATTATTCATTAACTATTATGCAGCCATGTTTCAATAAAAACTTATGAAAATACGGAGCCTTTTGGTGAGTGAGTCAATATCACAGAAGCTTAACATATTGACTTGGAGCACACTACTTGCTTTCTTTTCTTACTTTATGGGGCCAGCGTATTACAGTGTGTAAAATATGTTAGCCTTTGGAGACTTTTTGCAAAGTTTTTGATCATGCAAAACCAATAAAAGGAAAATGAAAATAAAATACAGTATATCAATTCAATCAGTAGAGTATTTTGTTATAATTGAACTTCAAAAGTATAAAAAATGTTTTATGTAACTGTAACTATATTTGCTTAAGCCATAGAATAGTAACAGACTGATGAAAAGCACTTCAGAATGGCTGTAGTCTGTAAAAAGCAAATGGCTCAGTTGATGCTGATCTAGTGCCAGTTTCTACTGGCTAATTTCTTGCAACGCCAGGAAAGAAAGCCAAAGGAGAGAGATGTTGGAAACAAGAGATAGCTTTGTTTTCTCATTAATCTCCAATCATGTGTTCCACCCAGACCATCCCATGAGGGATACAAAGTTTACAATTAAAGTCAAATGGGCCAAAGCATGGAACTAAGTATTACTCATTAAGTAGCACTGAAAAAAAAAGTGTTCTGCAAAATAGATCAAACATACTCTAAAACAGGCAAAAACAGAACCCCCCAGAGGGTGGGAGAACATAATGGCTAATAACAATACTAAAATAAATGAGTAGATTAATGTACTAAAGATGAAAAGTTTTAAAGCACATGCAAATGTATTTTCATAACAGCAGCTGCAGTGGCACAGCTACTGGGAGTCCAGCAGGAAGAACTGCCATATGACCCCCACATCTAAGGTAGTTCTGAACATTTCCAAGAATAATAAAAGCCAAACTGATGGAAACAAAAAACAATTTGTACTTGCAGACTGACACATTTTGAACTGAGGAAAAGCTAAAGAAGCTGTAATATTGCCAATCCCTACATCTAGAAGTTCACTTCGGGGAAACAGTTGGAAGGTGACAGCAAGAACTGGAATTTGTTGTAGAAGATTCTATGCTCTTTTTCACTTAGGTAAAGAAAACAATCCTCCCCAGTAAATACAGGGAGACTATCCCTTTAAAACAGAGATAGAAATGGATTCAGTCAGTAGGATCTCAGTCTGAATGAAACTAAAAATGCAAATTATTTCAAGGAATACTGAGATGCACAATTTCTATGTAAAATATACTCTATTTAATGAATAAGGGTGAACTTAACAGTGTATAAAATGTAAAATATTTTATGAAAAAAATGTATTTATTTAATTGTAATTTTTGTACCAGGAAATGTACACTGAGTAAGCATTAAGACACAGTGGGGTGGTGGTTATCATGGGTTAATGCATGCCCAGGTTTGTAGCGAGGCATGAGGTGCTTGTACTGAGTGCCTTCAGCACCTGGAAGTGCATTAACGTATCACAACCACCATCCTATGGTATCTTATTGCACTTATAAAATGGGTCATCTTGCAAAAAGTTGAAATATAAAGAATAAAAATAAAGATTAAGATTAAAAAAGCATGTAAAATGCTTGTAAATGAAAAAAGTCTCAGCTTGTCCAGTAGTCCCTGTTCCAACTTGTCTACTGTGTAGTTCTGTTGTAATGAATTTTGTGTTTCATTTTATTGCCTTACTATGATGGCTTTGGCTTTTTCTAAGTTTTTTTCTCTTTTCTGTATAGGAAGAAGAAATGTTTTGCTTATAGGCAGAGAGAGAGAGAGAGAGAGAGAGAGAGAGAGAGAGCACTGTGGCTGTTGTTAGTCAAAAACAGAGGGAGAGAGAGAGAGAGTGAGTGGGTGAATGAGACAGTGAGATACAGAAAGTGGTTCATTCAAATGGGAGCAGCAGAGAAAGATAGATGCAGTCTTCATCTGGTGAGTGATGCTGCTTGTTGTGGCTGTGAGAACACTACTGGCTGAGTAGCTAGAACATAGCGAGATTGAGCGGTCACGAATGGCGCCAATAACTGCCAAACAAAAAGATGGCAAAAAAAACCATAAATGTAAATAGTTCACTAAGTCATTGAGTGAATGAATTAGTAGCAGGGGATCAGAGCTAGAGGCATGGGGCAGAGCATGGTGGAGCAGAGGGTGGAGGGTGGAGTGCAGCATAACAAATCCTGCTGGATGATTTAAGGCCTGTAAAAGGTATAAAAAAATTCCACTGCGGTGACTAGATGTGTTTTTTTTCCTCCTTACCAGATGGTCCAGACTCTGACACAGCCACCCCAGTCCCTTCACCTGGACATCCACTGGAACTTGCCTGCCAGCCAGTACCCCCATGGCTTGCCCTCTTGTGGGGTTGACAGGGTCCACCCAGTCTCTGTAGGGAACCAGATCCAGTAATGCAGACTGGTGAGCCCAGCTAGTTGGGTGTGGGGCCTACAGGGGGTGGAGCACCATTCTGCCACAGGTGGATGTTTTTCCCTTTTCGGTACCCCTGAGTGGTGTGGCTTACAATGACACCATGACATGTGCTGTGCTCTCCCATATGCCACACATTGGCATCTGCCCCATCACTCCTGCCTTCTGGGCAGTCCCAGGTGCTGTTCCCTCAGTTGCTGCTAGGAGCCATTCAGATCCTGGACTCTGCATACCCTTCTCCCAGGAGGAGGAGAGCAGTCCTCAAGAGCTCAGTCCTCCTCCCCTTGGCTGGCCTTCTGATGCCCTGAGATTGCTTCTGAATTTGGGTCATCAGTGTCATAAGCAGTAGTACTACCACAGCAACAATGTGCTGGCCACTAGATGTGTTTGAATTTTTTTTATTATAACTGGTTAGATGTTTGTAAGGTGGGAGTAGGCAATGCGGATATTTAAAAATGAGGTAATGTTCTTTTTAAAGTGATGGCAAGTCAAGTTAAAGTGTTTTATCTTATAAACATGGGTAACTAAAAATGTTTTCAAACTATAGGAGGGTAGAATGCATGCCAGGGATGATAGCAGGGTAGGCAGAACCTCTAGTAGCACAGCATGTGTCACAGGGAGGAGGGAAACCTCACATTATAGTGCACCTAGGTACGAATGACCTGGCACATTGTGAGGTGAGAATGGTGCAAGAGATGTTCAAGGAGGTGGGGAATATCTACAGGGTGGAAAGGAAGTAGGTAGCTTTCTCAGAGGTGCTTCCAGTCCCAACAGCCAGTATGGCAAGGAACATAAGGCTTACCAAATTCAATGAATGGCTTAGAGGATGGTGTGAGGCAGAAGGGAACAAGTACATTGGGGGTTTGAAGGGGACATGGGATAACAAGGGCCTGTGTGCAACAGACAGGTTACACTTAAGTAGAAAGGGTACAAGGGTCCTGAAAGGAAAACTGGAGGTCTTTATGATTAAAAATCTAAATTTAAACTGACATGGGAGGAGACAGCAAGGTGCACAGCGCCCTTAGTCACTAGGTAGAGGAGACTGATAGGCCTCCACCCCACTATCAGGTCAGCAGGAGGATGGGAGGGAAGGGGGGAGGAAGGGAGGTACCAAAGAAAGAGTGGGATAGTAGGGGACAGGTCAGCAGTAAGGGGGTCCAGAGTCACATTGAAGAATGATGTCTCCAAACAGCCGAAGTCTAGGAATCAAATGACAGACTTGTAGTCATTGTTGGCTCAGTGAGAGGTGGCCATAACAGCCACTACAGAGATTTGGGCCAAACAAAACCACAACTGGGATCTAGCTGTTCCTGGGCACAAAATGTATAGAAAAGATAGGGATGCAGAAAGGGAGGAGGGGGGAGTGACAGTGTATGTGAAGGAGTGAATAATTTGCACCAAAAAGGAGAATGCAGAGGGCAAACCTGAAGCAATGTAGGTGCAGATCTAATCCACTAAGGGGAGGGAATTAAGGATGGGGGCATCTATAGACCACCTTTCCAGGATGAGGAATTGGATAGGGTACCAGAGTTCCAGATCATAGATATGCCCAGTGGGACTTCAGTCTACCTGAGGTAGACTAAAACATCCCTGCTACCTCCTGCACTAGGGAGCAAATACTGCTGGATGCTTTCCTGACTCAAGGTGTCATGGAACCCACTGGGGAGAGGAACATCCTGGATGTGGTCCTGTCCAACTGTACTAATGTTCAGGAGGTGATGTTGGATGTGTCACTAGCAGGAAGTGACCACCACATAGTGTGATTTCACCTGGACATGGGCAAAGGGATGGTCAGGATCAAGATGAGGGTCTTGGACTCTCACAGGGCTAGCTTTGATAGGATGGAAGAAGTTCTGCAAGGACACCTTACTGGGATCAGAGTGGGGATGGATGTGGAACAGAAATGGGCCATAATAAAGAAGGGATTGATGGAGTCCACTAGTGAGTGTGACAAAATCAAAAGAAAGATGGCTAAAGACTTGCATATAGCTCTAGATCCTTGTTTGCTGTTTTGTGATCCTACACTTGCAATCCATATCAGCAAACCATACTTAAAAACCAAGCCATGCAATCCATTTTCAAGCACTGACACAAAAAATATGTAGATCATAGACAATCATGGCTGCTACCTGAAATAATTTAAAATGCTATTTTATCAGACACTTTTTTCTTTCATTTACCAAACTGAAAACATATTTAGTTCTCCTGACTATTCTCTCTTGATTGTGTGTAGTTTTTTTTCAGTTCTTTGTGTACGCTCATTAGCCATGGTCTATCTTTTTCTCCTTTATTTCCCTATGTCTGTCCATACTTAATCTGTATACCTGTCAGAAACATAACCTTGTTATTTATTTCTAACCCTCTAGTTCCCTCCTCTTGGACCACTGACACATTGCATTTCTTCGTCCTCCTCTCATCTTGCTTTTCATATCTCCATGTCCTCAGGATTTTCAACATCATTGGAGCAGGTAAGTTATTAAACCTAATTTGCCTGAATAATGAACACCAAATACCAAATATCCCCCCCCCAGCACAACACAAGTAGGCACCAATGGATAGAGCTATCATTGCTAACTGCATTGTACTTGGAAAATATTCAGTAGAGGTATTCACCCAACTCTAGTATCTAGGTGTAGCCTGTGGGCAACAAAGGCAAAACAGCTAGGCAGAGGCTTCTGTGGTTGTGCAAGGAACTCCAGTGGAAGTTAAGAGACACAATATGGGTGTATGATAAGTTTATAGGGGAATGTCTCTCTGAAAGTAAGGTGTCTATATTGAAATCTGTCGCACAGGTACAGCTAGCACTGTTCTCCATAAATGCACTTTTTTGCATATCATTCTGTAGCAATGCTGTTTTCCATGCTTTCTGGTGGCATACTATTTCTCAGAATTGTGTAGAATGTAATTCTATGTAACATTAGTAATTGTGCAAAGTGTGCAAGTGCAGGTGCCTGTCAGTTATGTCACTTCTTGGTTTAGTGAGTTAGGAAAGTGATGCCTATAGCTGTAAAAGGAGAAGGAACTACATGTGTTGTATATTCCTAGTCCTACAAAAGCTGCAGGTTTGGCAAATTGCTTATTTTAAACCGGTTTCCATGGACTAAAGCAGGAATACCTTTCTTATAGAAGGATGTTTCTCTTTAAGGATTCTGGGAACAGAGTGAGGGATGCAGTGTATAGGGTTTGTTCTATGGAATGCAGGACTGTGACTGCACAAGTAAAGGCTCATCTGGAAGAAAGGACTGTAAAAGAGATTGAAAAGAATTATAAACTCTTGTTCGGTATGTAGAGACCAAAGGGAGAGTCATGGATAAGGTAGTACCACTGATCATAGGGGGCTACTAAAGAGGCAGTGTATTAGGTGAGTCATTCCCCCTTTCGTCACTTGACCCACTCTTTTGAGCTTCCTGCTTCCATCGCTCCTCCTACTCCTCCTACCTTCTTTCTGGTGCCTTTTGTATTCTTTCCATTGCCTACCTCCCCACCTACCCTTCCCCCCAGGCTTAAGCGGGTGAGCCAGTTTCTGTCTTTTGACAATACTGTTAGTCTACCTTCACGTGATGTTACTAAACCCTATGTAGAATGCATTTTGCACTATAATTTATAAAAATGTTATATATAATTGCACTTTATTCTGCATATACTTATTTAATATTATATATAGTCATGTGTATATTTGTTGCATCATTTTGGTTAACATAGCTGCTTAACTTATTTTATTTGTCTGCACCTTCGTGCTTTTTGCAGAGTAGACAAATTTTGTATCCTAGTGTGCTTTTTGCATTTTGTCAGTTTTTTTAGACTGTATTGTTTGACTTTCGGTTCCATTTCCTTTGTAAACCCCTCCCCCAGGATGCAGCTGGTCTGAGCCTTGCTTAGTATGCCTCTCCCAGTCACTAATTCACAAATAAAGAAATGCAATTTGAATAACTATTTTGTGCCATTAAATCAGCAAGTCAGGTACGATTAGCAGCTGGGACTGAAGGTTACAGAACAGGGCACACAAAACAGGAGGTACAGTTGGTTACAGTACACCAGAATTTTTATTTATTTATTTACTGAAGTTTCAGAAACAACCTTTGAGTCAGAGACTCATTTACAAAGGCTCCACGTCACATGAACAAAACAAGGACAGGCAAAATACAACAAGAATTATATACAGAAGAGGTAATTAGTAAGGGAGAGGTAAGAGGCAAGGGAGTGAATCCAGGAAATTTATAGGGCCCACATGGTATCTACAGTACACAAGGGTAATAGTAAAGTTAAGTTAAGTGGGGTTCTGACTAGCCCCTTGCTTATGTATTTTATGTACTGTATCTATATAATAATTATACATGGTGGGGTGGTGTGCATTATGAAAGGATTAACCCACGACAGAGCATGAGTCTACTTAGGAATTAATGCATGCCTGGTTGGGGGGGGGGGTTGGACCACAAGGCCGCAGACCAAGGGGTTTCAACCACCCAGGCGTGCATTAATTCCCAAGTAGACCCATGCTCTGGAGTGGGTTAATTCACTTGTAACATGGGGAAGAAAGAAAGTTTGGCTCACTCTTGAGAATGTTTTCTTCCCCATGTCGTAGGTTTAAATAGCTTATTTTTGCAGTTTTTGGTGGTGCTTGTGAACTTACGGTTCTTTTTTCCACAGGAACATGAGTAGCTTGATTTGCAATATTACTTTTGGATTGGAGTCAATAATGCATGGTGCTGAACACGTTGCAAAAAGGAGCCATCAGTTGACAGCAATACATGACTGCCAGTTGGAACTGTGGCACGCTAGGTTTCCACCACGAGTGAATGCAACACTACTGTCTGGGAGTGCTACCATTCATCCGCGGCTTCCTCATTGAAGAAATGGCAGGCACCAGAGGCATTACAAATCAGATGTGCACTTATATCAAAATCTAGCAGTAAGGCACAGTTTTTTAAACATATCCTGACGTGCAGAGCAGAACTACTTATGTAATTTGGATGACACCATATATAAATACTTACCTATTCACTATGTAAAATGGACCACAGGATTGAATATTCATAACATCAGGTGGCACAACTTCAGGAGAGGGGCAACATCTGCATCTGTAACAGGAGATGTTCTAAGCAGGTTTTGAATACCGCCTGCTCTCCTGAAGTTGCCCAGCCTGGTCTTATGACTACTCAATGATTTAGTCCATTTTAAATAGCGAATAGATGGAGTTTTTCATCCCATCCTGGGTTCGACATCCAGATCCTGCCCTGTCTTCAGAAGTTACAATGCTGCCTTTGAAAACATGTACGATAATGCTTTATTTCTTTTCCTCCTTTTACATCCACACATAACATAGAGGGAAGCAGAAAGGGGGGAGGGGTGTCAGACAAATTTCACACAGTGACAGGGTAACATAGGAAAGACAAAGTGACAGTGGCTATTAGAGGAACGACACCATGCATTAATCCCAGCATGGCCATGCGTCGATTGAGAATTATCGCATTGTCATGTGATGCAGGTTCTCCAATCAGGCATAACCCTTTTTCTTTCCCATGTTACAAGAGAATTTAACACACACTCGCAGTGTGTGATACTGCATAAACCCTGAGAGTAAAACTTGAGGGGTTTATAATAGCATCACACATTGAGAGTGTATACTAAATTGAAGTAGGTACACCACACCATGTTTATTTTTTATAATTTCTAGGCATCAATTTTTACCTACCAGATTCAGTTACTTTTGACTTTCAAGAAATTACTCAGATTTCTGTATCTAATGGTTTAATGCTCTGCCTTTTTTTATTATCCCTTCCTGTTTATTTTTTATGTATCATTTATTTGGTAGCCATTCCTTAAAATTCTTGTTCCTGGTGCTTGCTGCCTGCCAGTTAATGCGAGCATGTATACAAACGGCAGTACAGGATCACTGAAAGTATTTCTAATCTCACAGGGCACAGCCTACTTGTGACCATGGTGCCAGTTCTCACTCCTCAAGCATGGTATTATGGTGGCAAACTGAAAAGTAATTTCAAAAATGTTCTACTGAAAACTGCTGCATGAGTGAGAAAGTGGCTTGTGCTAAAAGTAAATAAAATGTACACGTTTGCCATAATAACTGGTCATCAGTACTAAAAAAATGAATGGCTAGTTATTATAACTCATTACATACATATTTTACTAGAAGGCCAGAAAACAGCCTCTGTCATCCCCCTATTTAAAAAGGGGCAAGCGCGAAACCAGGTAAATAAAGAGCTGTGAATTTTACCCCAGGTCTTGACAAATTGTTTGAGTTAATCATAAAAGATGTGGTGCTTTACCACATGGAAAAGAATGGGCTGTTGTTTAGGACACAGCATGGGTTCACAAAAGTTAGATCCTGTCAAGCATACTTGATTGTCATCTGCAAAGAGAAAACTACTGTAAGGGATTGATCAGGGCCCAGGGAGTGGGTGGAGTCAATTTGGATTTCAGGAAGGCTTTTCTCAAGGTACCATATGGAAATTTAATTGACATAGTAGTTCAACATTGATTTCAAGCAGTATGTTTACAGAAGGTAGTAGTAGTAGTAAATGTTTTTATTCTTAAAATATGAACTGGGATAAAACTCTATTGACCACAAGACTCATTTTCAAGGAGGTCCCTTGGTTACAGTTTACATGTTTCACACATTTATAACAAACATAAGGAATCCAAACATAAATTATGTCATTAATACAAAAAAGATTCAAGAGAAAGAACTAAATTTCTACTACTCGGATCTTCAATTAGGGTAAAAAAAAAAAGAGTCGGTGTGCTTGTCTGAGTTGAGAGAAGGAAACTGTTATCTGTGCTGTTAGCTAGGTGAAGAGAGAAGAGCTATAAATTACGATGTGTGGCTTAGGCGCAGGAAGTCAGGTGTCTGTATTTAAAACTTCCCTAGTTAGCTTTTGGCAGACAGAAGCAAGAGGAAAGAGGCAGCTGCTAGAACACCTCTACTGGGACTATATGGCCCTCCTCCCTCCCTCTACCCCACCACCCTTAGCCAGTTCCACTTTTATAGGCACTGGAACCTCCTGTTTGGGAGAAGGAAGGGAGTGATCACAGAGGCACAAAAGACTCACCATCCTAGAAGGAAAAGAATAGCTCTCCCTCCCCCCTAGCTGCTGGAGGTCAGTCTCTGAGCAAGTAAGAAGGAGACTACTGAGGAATACAGGAACTTCCTGTCCCAGAACAGGAACAGCAGAAGCTGTAAAGACACGGACACAGTAGGAAAGTAGGGAGAAAAAAAAGTAAATGGGGAGAGGAAAGAGTAAGCATACAAAACAACAGTTGAGGGGCCACAAATAAGACATGATGGAAGTGGTGCAGTGCAGTGGCTGTGGAGAAGCAGTCTTCTGGGAGACATTCTGGAGGATGCAGTGTTGTCCCATCTGCAGGCACCTCTCTTGGCTGAGGGAGGAGGTTGTTCGTCTCCAGGATGAGTTGACCAGGATTTGGGGGAACCTCCTGTCCTACCCAGTGACCACCAGGGCTGATGCCGCTGCCTCTGAGGTTGACAAGAAAGAGGAGTGGTTTGACATGGTGGGCTGAGGGAGAGTGAGGATGGAGGAACAGAGGTGCATCCCTCCAGTTGTACCTCTCCACAATTTGTATGCCATTCTGGCAGAGTGTGGTTCCTCTATGGAGGCACCCACAGTGGAGACCAAGTAGGATGCTGGGAACCTCCACAAAGGAGACCCACAGCAGGGTGGCATGGGACCCCACAGGGGAAGGAAACAACTCCTGGTGGGGGACACAATTGTTAAGGCGTAGAACAAGGGGAGGGAGGGGAGAGGGTGGTAAGGTGCCTGCCCGGCTCCATGGCTTGGAGGGATGGGGAACAAATTCTCAGGATCGCGGGAGTAGCTGCATGAGGGAGGGAGCTAGATGTCATTGTCCACCTATGGACAAGCAGGAGGAGTTTGGGGTGTTGGGGAGGGTCCTTAGACAAGTAACATGTACGGTAACCTTCTTGGAGGTGCTGCCTATCTATGGCATGGGTGAGGCTAGGGTGCTCCACACCATGGGATTCAATCAATGGTTGAAAAATTGATGCAGAGCTCAGGTTTTTGGCTTCACTGGGGACTGGGGGTCCACCTGGAGAGATGCAGACCTGTACTGGCACGATTGTCTGCCTCTGTCCAGGAGGGGAACCAGAATCCTAGGTGATAGGTTTAAATGCTTCATTGGCAAGCATTTAAACTAGCCAAGAGGGGAGGCACTGAAAAGCAGCAGGGGATATCCTAGCCCCCCCCCAAAAAAAAACAGGGTAGTTAGTGAAGTAAACACCAAGACAGAGAAGTCGATAGGAGAAAGGGAAGGGGTAAATGGAGAAATAGGCAAAGGCAGTAAGGACAGGGATGGGGCTAAAAGAGATAAGGCCTTCAAAACATGGAGGGCAATAAGTACCAATGCCCATAGTCTGGGTAACAAGCTCCCTGAACTAGTGGCCTTGATGGAAGAGGGATGCATGGATATCGTGGCAGTCACAGAAACATGGTACACAGAGAACCATGATTGGGATGTCCACATACCAGGTTACACAGTCTACAGGAGGGATAGGGAGGGTAGAAGAACAGGAGGAGTAGCTCTCTACATAAAGGAAGGGATCAAAGCAACAGAACTAAAGGGTAAACAAGGAGGAGAGGAAGCACTTTGGGTCACCCTGTAGACAGGAAATGGCACCACAATCCGCATGGGTGTTGTATACAGATCCCTGTCTCGGGGGGGGGGGAATTAGACAAGGAAATGATAGAAGGCATCCTTAGGATGGCAGAAAAAGGGGAGATATTTTTGATGGGGGACATGAGTATGCCAGATGTTAACTGGAGCATCTTTGCTGCAGCCACATCCAAGAGCAGGGTCATTCTTGATGCCCTACAGGGAGCATGCCTCAGACAGCTAGTGTTGAAACCCACTTGGGAGGGAGCAATCTTAGACCTGGTACTCTCAAACAGGGATGGAGAGAGTACCAGGAGACTGGATATCAAATTTAGAAGTAGGTAGCCATCTAGAAACAAGTGACCACCAAACAGTGTGGATCACAATAAACACAGCCATAGAGTCAAGCCATACAAAAGTGAGGGTACTGGACTTTAGGAGGGCTGACTTTATCAAAATGGGAGAGTGCCTCAGAAAAGCACTAGCAAAGGGGCAAGAAGGAGGGTGGAGGAACAATGGGGAAACATTAAAAATGCCATCACAGAGGCAACAAGCCTTTGTGTCAAGCAAATAACCAAAATGAAAGAAAAAACTCTATGGTTCTCAAAAGAGGTGGTGGGGCAGGTTAGGGAGAAAAGATAGCATTCAGGAAGTATAAGGAAACACAAAAGGAGCAGGACAGAGAACTGTACCAGTTAAAGCAGAAGGAAGTGGGGAAAGCAGTCAGAATAGCAAAGGCCCAAAACCGGGGAAAAGATAGACAACTCGGTTAAAAAGGGAATAAAACCTTTTATGGGTACATTAGGGAGTACAGAAAGACCAAGGGAGGATAGTGAGGCTTAATAAAGGGAAGGGTGGGTAGGCAGAGGGTGACAATGAAAAAGTAGGGATACTGAATGAATACTTCTGCTCAGTATTCACAAAAGAAGAGTAGGAGGGAGTACTTAATCCAGTCAATAGGAGCACTCTGGATGGGGTGGGGGTCAATACCAGTCCATTCACAGAAGAAAGGGTTCTGAAAGAACTCCTAAAACTGAAGCTGGACAAAGTAATGGGCCCTGAAGGGATTCACCCCAGAATTCTAAAATAACTAAGGGAAGAACTAGTGACACCACTGACTACCCTTTTTAACAGATTATGGGAGGATGATGTTGTACCTATGGACTGGAGGAGGGCGGATGTGATTCCCCTTCACAAAAGTGGGAGCAAAACAGAGGAAGGAAATTACAGACCTGTTAGTTTGACCTCAGTGGTAGAGAAAATGATGGAATCACTTTTGAAAGAAAGAATTGTTGAGTACCTAGAGGCCAGCGGGGCACAGGAGCCATGGCAGCATGGATTCACAGTGGGAAGGTCATGTCACAAGAATAGATTTCTTTGACTGGGTGACCAAAGTAGTAGACCAGGGAGGGGCTTTTGGACATGGCCTACCAAAACTTTAGCAAGGTATTTGACACAATCCCACACACATATTAATAAACAAATTAGCCAGCCTGGGAGTGGGTCCCAGGGTGTTAGCCTGGGTAAAAAATTGGCTGGACAACAGGATACAGAGGCTAATAGTAAATGGAGTTCACTACAAAGAAAGGGGGGTTACTAGTGGGGTACTGAAGGTTTCAGTACAGTGTCTGGTCCTTTTTAATGTCTTTATAAGTGACATTGCGGAGGGATTGGAAGGAAAAGTATGCCTCTTTGCAGGCGACACAAAAGATCCGCAACAGGGTTGATACACAAGGGGGGATGGAAAGAATAAGAAGGACTTGGCAAGGTTGGAGGAATGATCAAAATTATGGCAACTTAGATTCAATGCAAAGAAGTGCAAAGTAATGCACCTGGGAAACAAAACCCAGGGAAGAGTACACAATGGGGAGGTACACAATGGGGAAATTAACAACAACAAAAATGGAAAGGGACCTGGTCATATCAGATGAGCTAAAGTAAGCAAGCAATGTGAGAAGATAGTAAGGAGAGCTGGGGGATGCTGGAATGTATAGGAAGAGGCAACACCAGTAGAAAACAAGAAGTTGTTGTCCCTCTGTACAGATAGTTGGCGAGACCCCATCTGGAGTACTGCTTGCAGTTTTGGAGACCCCATCTTTGTAAGAATATAGACAGGATGGAGGCAGTCCAGAGGAGGGCAACTAAAATGGTGCAGGGTCTGTACCAGAAGTCATACAAAGAGAGGCTAAAAGAGCTTAATATGTATACCTCCGAGGAAAGGAGGGAGAGGGGAGACATGATAGAAACTTTCAAGTACCTCAAGGAATCAACAAAGTCCAGGTGGGTGGCGTCTTTCAGAAAAAAGAGATGTGTGCAAGAACAAGGGCACAATTTGAAGATAGAGGGGACGGCTCAAGGGCAACGTGAGGAAGTATTTTTTCAAGGAGAGGCGGTGGACATATGGAATGGCCTTCCTGAGGGGGTCATGGGGTCAAAAACAGGGAGGAATTCAAGAATGCATTGGACAGATATAAGGCAATTCTGGTGGGGGGTAGGAAGAAGTAGGCTGTTGGTTAACTAGAATCTGTAGCTTATCCAATAGATAGGGAAATGGGCAGACTGGGTGGGCCAAGTGGTCCTTATCTGCCATCAAAGTCTATGTTTCTATGCATCACATCATAATACTAGTACATACATTTACAAATAAATAGCATAGTACAGTGTAAAAAACACATTTTATAAATATACAAAGGAATAGCACCAGGCTACCCAAAACTCGCTAATGTCAGAGAAATGTATTTACTATCTTGTACAGTATAACTTCTGTGTATCAATTAAATTAAGAAACCATTTCTTTATCAGTTCTCAACTAATAGGTGTTTGAATCCCTTTCAGTTCTAAAGGGAGGGTGTTCCATAGTGTGGGACCCCCTACTAAATAATGAAGATCTACCAACCCCCAAATTACACCTAGGGACAATAAATTCAAAGCCCTGGGAGGATTGTAGACCCACCCTCCGATCCCTGGCTTTAAATTCATCCAGCGAGTAAATGGGTAAATTCTGCCTCCTGATTTTTACCATAAAAGTTGCTAAGTGCCATTTCCTTCTGTCTTCCAAATTCCACCAGTTCAAGGCCTTAAAGATCTCACAATCATGTGTTCTCCTGGGGTATCGAGGAAGAAGCGGGCAAGCCTGTTGTACATAACATCCAGTCTTGCCAGTTCTGTCCCCAAGGCCCCCACATACATTAGATAGCCATAATCCAAAATGGGCAGGGTCATGACCTCCACTATCCTATGTCAGACCTCAATTGTTGTATGTTTCAATATGTTCAACATACCCAGTTTTCCATTTTAGTTACCAGTTTATCCAGATGAATATCCCACCATAGCCTATAATCCAACCAGACTCCCTGAAATTTATAATGTGTAACTTGCTGCATGTACTCCCCATATAGAGTTTTTATCTCCAACAGCTGAACTGTCTTAGTACTACTCTGGAAAAGCATCACCTGAGTTTTTTGTTTGAATTTAATATTAACTTGTGCGACGCCAGAAATATTTGCAACTGAAAAAAGCTGTTTGCAATTTAGCAAAAATATTTTCCAGGGTAGTACCCTCAACATAAATCAAAGTCTTGTCAGCATAAATATGGTACCTTATCTCTGGGTCCTCAAACTGGATGCCATTCACATAGATGTTATAGAGGAGAGGGCCCAAAATTGAGCCTTGTGGCACCCCTGATTTAATTAATAATATGGATGATTTATAAGTGCCTAACTGCACCAGCTGCTTCTGAACTATAAAATATGAGTTAAACCAACTCTGTTCCAATCCCCGTACCCCTATCTCCCAGAGCCTGGACAGGAGATTGTAGAGGTTTAAGGTGTCAAAAGAAGGTGGTTAGCAATCTGGCTTAAAGGTAGGAAGCAGAGAGTGGAGAAAGGGTGAGAGAAGGGGGGCAGAGTTAACTTTGGTTTGGCTTCAGCTTGGTGCCTGAAAGTTCAGTTCAGCTTTGCTAGTTCAGTTGACCCACTTTGGCTCCCAGTATAGTAATTGGTGTAAGGTAAAAAAGACTACACATAGACGTGGAAGCCTGGAGATAATCAATGAATAAAAATTACTGTAGCTTAGTTGTGGCAAGTGCTGTTGGCATGCATCTGCTATGGATTACTGTTCCTAGTATTGTGACAGACTCTGCAAAACCCACTAAGACCACTACAAACCAGAGAGAACTACAATAATAGTCACTAGTCTTTGCTGACCATAAAGCATTTGCTCCATCCCATAGTTTTCCAACTCCGCTTTATCTCATGTCAATAACTATATTATCCCTTGCAGAACCATAAATGTTACAAATGCAGATTTCATTATGATTATTATATTTTATTTCTTCTATTATGTTTATTTTTTGTAATATGTATTATTAGATATACATTACAATATGAGGATAGTAATATAATCTTATTTTTAATTAATTTTTATGATTTTTTATTTATATGACAAGAATTATGATTATGATGAACGTGTTTAGAATCAACTTCTATGGTTCTTATTTTAATGTAATTGTCTTATTATTTATTTTTATTTAAAAAACAAGAAAATAGTTATATGATACTGTAGTATGTCTCATTAGGTTGCTGTAAAAGATCATAAATAACAGCATATGTGGCACTCAGGTTAGCTTACCATGGGAAGGACATGGGAAGAATTACTTACTAGGCACTTTGGAGGCCTGTTCATATTGTTGCAGAAGCTGAATACGTTTTTTGCAGCAGATACCACCAGATACACTGCCTGGGCTCGGCATGCTTTGACAGTATGTAAAGTGTTGGAAGGTTAAATTTGTGCTACAGTTATTCATGCAAGAGTTTTTGAAAGCCAGTGTCTTCAACACTGGAAAATGACTGAAGATCTATAGTCATCATTGCACCCAAATGAGTTGTGAAATGAGTGCCAGGACACTAGTTTATGTGCTTTTGCTAGTACTGGTACAACAAACAGTACAGTAGAGTGTGTTCCCTTAAAGTGTGTGACATACCTATAAATTTATTGGAGTAGATGACAGTAATAAAATGCAATCTTTTCATACTTTAAATATATTTTATATTAATATGACAAGAAAACATGATTACTGAATGAACACGTGATGAGTCATGAATATGATAATAAATAACGCTATGTATAATAATTCCAGACAGACTGGCAATTGTTCATGTCCATGGCATACTGATGGCTGTGTTGCCACTAGCAGGTAATGCCATGTTGTTTGTAATAAACACATGATGAGTCATGAAGATGATAATAAATAGCACTATGTATAGTACCTCAAGGCAGACAAGCAGTTCTTCATGTCCACAGAGCACAGGTGACATTGTTGACATAGGCACTAGAAGCTGGCATCATGTTTTGTAGAAATAAACATGTGATGAATCATGAGATAATAAATACCACTATGTTATAGTGCCCCAAGGCAGACAGGTGATTTCCAGACCCATAGTGCACAGTACCACCTCCAATAGTCATGGATAGCAGCCCTGTTGTGCTATCTCTGTATAGTGTCCCACCAGGGAAGACGACAGTATCAGCCACATGCCTCAGTGATGCATAACAAGAAAAAATAATTCATGACAGAGGGAAGAAGAGCATGATGAAGTGGGTGTGTTGTATTCTGAACCATTCAACGTCTATGACTTTTTATTTTCTGTAGTTATAATTGCTAGGTATTATTCTTAAATGTGACTTTATTTATAGGCCATGAAAATGTGATAATATGATATAATTTATGAGCAGCTAATATACTTCCCCATATTCCCATCCCCCATCCTTCCAAAAGGGCTGTGTGTTTTTTTATATAAACATCAGGACTCTACTCCCCAAGCTTGAGAAACTAAGGCTGTGCACAATCTACTACAGTTCTGATTATTCTGATAATTACTGAAACCTGGCTCTCTGCAGTAGATGTAGCCTGATGTAGAAATCAGTCTCTCTGGTTACATAGTTCACAAGCAGGAATGTGGGAAGTGTGGTAATGGTATTCTATACATATGGCACAGCCTTAACTATGACATCATGTATCATTCTGCCATTCTCTTCTGTGCAGGCTTTCATGTACCTGCTCACTTCCTCTTTTTACTATGGCATTCTTGGCATGCCACCCTTTTAGTCATTTCCTCCCTTTCTGTTTCAGGTGTGCTCATTGGGCCCTATGCACAAAGGTGCGGAGTGGATATGCGGTGCATAACCATGGTCCATAGCCCACTTCACACCCTCCCGGAACCACTGGGCTCCCTGTGCAGTATTCACAACTGGCTGGATGCCCCCCCCCCACTGCACCGGATCCCTGAGGTGTGCAGACCTATGCATGGGGGCAGACTGGGGAGGCACAGGGGTGTGCCAACACTCCACAGGATGCATGGACTTGTGGAGTGCAAGGCAGTGTGCACCTCCACCAGGTTGGGGCGCGAGTAAGGCAGGGGCAGTTCGTGGTCCCTCCGGGGAGTCACAGTCATGAGCTGCAGCTGAGAGGAGGGGTCCTCGCACCCCCTCTGGGGAAGTTCCAGAATGGGGGCACACTGGGGGGCCTGTGGGTGGTCGTCTGGGCACCTGCCCCCACACAGCATGTGGCACTCTACACACTGGCACCCCACCCACCGTACACGGGCACTGGTGATCCACTGTGAGGTCTGGGTCGGGCCACTGATTGGCTGCCTGTCCAGATCCACTGCTATGCACCTGACCACCCCTGTGGGCCTGCGTGCCAGGGGGGTGGGGCCACATATTGGAGTTGGGTGGTGGCCACCATTTATGAATATGTCCACCTGTGGATCTCCCATGGGTGTGGAGCTGCACAGGTGGGAGGTGCGTCCCAGGCATATATTTCCCCACCCCTTTGTGGATAGGGACCAATTATCCTTGGGGTTCTAAATATAAGTTGGCTTCTACCTTGGCCAAAGATACATTTACTAAATTGATTCCCTCAGTGTCATGCAGTTCATTAATGAGCCAACCTGTCTCAACCCCAACTCCATAAATCATTCTCGCATTGACTGGATCCTGTCCTCACACCGTTATTGCGTTATTTCTGCTGGCACCCTACCAGATTCTTTAGGAGAGCATTGAATCATCTACTGCATCCACAAGATCTGCCACATTAAAGCCCTATCAAAGTTTATCTGGTCTAGGTCACTCAAATCTCTTGACCCCCCCATCCCTGCTAGATGATCTTTTGGCCACTGACTGGTCAGCACTCAAGTTATTCGCTGAGATAAATGTTGCTCTTACCTCTTTCAAATCCAAATTAATGGAAACATGGGACAAACATGCCCGTCTCAGGAGGTCTTGTGTTCATGCATCCTTGGATCTCTGCAGAGGTTGTTGACCTTCTCAAAGCTAATTATTTTGCCTGGCATCTCCACAAAGCCATGGGCTCTGTTGAAAATTTGTTGAGATGCAAGCAACTATGTAGCACTCCTAATCCCCAGCTCTCCTGATTATCTCCATCAAGAGCTTATAGTATTATGAAACCAGTACACTGAGCTTCTACGAGAGAGGGTGGAGTATGCTATTCTCAAAACTCATGCCAAATACTCCGATCAGAAGGAAAAGACAGGCCATATGTTAACGCTTTACCTTAAGAAGCAAGAGGTATCTCGGTTGACAACTGTCATTCAGTCACCTGTAGATGGCTCATTAAAAACATCCCCTAAGGATATTGCTTCTGAGTTCGAGCAGTATTACCATGTCCTTTATGGCCCAATGCCTTCTCCACCCAGGCACTAAGCAGGAGTTTCCCTTGTCTCTCCATTTATTTAATCTCTATCTGGAGCTTCTTCTCCTCAAGCGTATGGCCAATCAGGACCTCCCGGGGGTGCAGGTAGGGTCTTGGGAGCTGAGAATTTCCACCTACTTGGACAATATCTTACTCCATTTAACGAACCCAAAAACTACCATCCCTGCCACCCTAGATACTATCCACTATTATAGTTCTCTATCAACCTATAGCCTTAATGTGGAAAAAACTGTGGTACTGCCATTAAACTTCCGGATCCTTAGAGCTGAGATCTTGGTATGTTCTGGTTTCCTAAACACCTTAAATATTTTGGGGTTTACCTTTCTAGAAGTGAAATCCAAATTAAAAAGCTTAACCTTAATGACCTGTTCTCTGTTCTCCGACAAGATTTGCTACAATGGGGGATGCTACCCCGGTCTCTCTGGGGCAGAATTAATCTTATCAAGATGAATATCTTGCCTCGCTTTTACTACCCTATTAATATGTTAAATTTCTGGCTCCCACTCTCTTGGTTTAAGAAAATACAGTCCTCAATTTCAGAATTTATGTGGTTAGGCAAACCTCCGAGACATATCTACAATAATTTAGCAGCTACAAAAGATCTTACTAAATCTTACTAAAGACATTACTGGGCCAGCCATGCTAGTAAGTATTTGAGGTAGACTTGCCCATTATCAGGAGCAGACACCTCCTCTTATTTCCCTATCTGACTGGCCCTGGAACAAGACCTGATAAGTAAATTTGATTTGTCCCCTTGGGCTTTAATATATGTCTCCTGCAAGGAATTGCCCGCCGTACTCCAAAAGTCACTAATTGTGTTCATTTTTGAAATACAACCATAGGAAAGACCTTTCCCAGCCACTTTTCTGGAACCCTAATTTTAAAATTGGAGGGAAAATTGTTCCAAGGGCATGGTTACCTCACCTTGCAGATGTGAAAGTGTGCAGCTTGCTCCGGGATGGTACTTGTTTATTCTTTGCAGGGATTATGTGGCTGTTTCAGCTGAATAAAACACTTATTTTTAAGATCTATCAGATTCGTCATGCTGTGGTGCAATGGTTTGAGGTGAACTTTGCCTATGTGAACTTCTTAGAGTTCCTGCAATCATTACGGGACCTAGCTTCTTTGCCCCATTCAGTATCCAAGATGTGCACCAGTTTATTTGCTAAAGCTTATTTGGAGATGGATGGTGTGTCTATGTACTGGAACTCCCAGTTTCTGCAGCACACCTTTAACTGGTGTTAAATTTGGATGGATACTTACACTTACATCACACAAGATAGGTTGTGACATACTCAGTTCCATGTTCTAAATAACCTGTACTTTACTCCCGTTAAATCGACAAAGCTAGCTCCCCATTGTGCTCATGATGTGAGCAATTAGAGGGGTCACACTATCATATTTGTGGAACTGTCCCAAAGTCACCTCCTGTGGTCATCTTTTAGGAAAAAGTTGCATCCCTTACTCGGGATTGTCGATTACTTCTCCCAAGATATGTATACTAGGAAACTACACTAGTATCGATGTTAAGAAATGCAGATATTTCATGGCCTTGATAGCTCTGACAGTTAAAAAGTTGGTTCTCCACCACTGATGTGACACTACAGACTTGTTCTATGGTGAATGGTTGCAGAAACTTTTATTTAACATTAGGGTCGAAAGAATGATTGGTAACATGTGTAACTGTTTGCCACTTTTTGAAAAGATTTGGGGTATGTTGCACACTCTACATACAGTGTAGGTTGTGGATGGGCTTCCCTTGCTATTTATTCCTGCTTGTAGTACTCAGTGAGGCTTGGATATGTAATTTCCTGTCTCCCATCAGCCATGGGTATTGTACCACTCTGCTGAGGGGGTGGGGTGGAGGGGATTTAAAGAATTGTTGTTGTTGTTTGTTTAATTTAATGTATTGTGTTTTTGTACTTGCTTTGTGTGAAATGTAAATAAAGCTTATTAAATTAAAAAAAGCAACTATGTAGCACTAGCACTAAGGCTATCAGGGAAGTCAAATCAATTTACTTTAGGTACAATCTGTAGAACAACTTTAAATCTCCTGATAGACTGAGTAGTGGGGTTAAGAAGGGAGTGACTAACCTTCCAGAGGCTACAATCTCAATCCTCAGATGAGGAAATTTACCTATCTCTGAACCAACTGAGGTTACTAACTCCTACTCATCACATCATGTGCCCACTCCCTACTTCCTCCTCCCCTCCCTTCTCCTGCCCTGCCTGCCCTATCTCTACCCAGATGTCTCAATCATGCTGAGTGTTAAAAAAAAATAGTCAAACTGTAAGGTACAATTTCTTTTATAATACTCTGCATTGTTTCTGTTGTACATCATTTTATGTTCTCTGTACAACTGTCTGCTGTAAACTGTTTTCACCTATGAAATGTCATCCTATACCTGTTGTGTAATTTTAATGATTGTCTGCCTGTAATTAGCCCCCGGTCACCCCTGAAAAATAGATTGTCATGGCCTCAGTGGATTTACCCAGTTACTAAAATTAAATAAATAAATAATCTCTCCCACCCTCTATGTTAGCATCTTTTTCCTTCTCCCCAGTCTCCTCAGAGAACCCCCTCACCACCTTACTCTCTCTCTTAATTCCTGTAAAGGGCACAGCCCAGATGGGCCAGAAACCAGTCTTCTCTATCCCTCTGCACAGGCCATTGCTTCCCCTCTTTCTCCCAGTTCAGTCTTTATTTTCAAGTTGACTCCATCCCCAGTCCTGAAAACAGGCTACAGTGCTGTATTCCTCCTCCCTAAAGGTAATTAACAACCCATCTTGCTCCTACCTGCCAAGGCTAAGGTGCATGATTATATCTTGTCCCCTTTTGGGTCTGGCTTCCCCCAAACACTACTTCACCATCTCCTCCTCCATCCTCTGGATCAATGACTTTGTACTAAAATGTATGGACCAGTGCCTGATCACCAAGTACATTTTCATAGACCTACCTAAGGCCTTTGATACTAGGGTCTACCCTCTTTTTTGGTTAAGTTAGGTACTTTAGACCTTTCTGACCTGGTGGTTGGATGGTTCTGCTCCTACCTGTTCGATTAGTTCCAGTCAGTCTAAGTTGGCAATGCCCTTTCCACTCCCCCCCACCCATCAAGTCCAGTATCTCCCAGGGTGCCATTCTAAGCCAGTCCTTTTCTCCATCTATTTAAATGACCTCCAGTACTCATGTATCTCCTCACACATACACATGTATGTAGATGACACAGTTCCATGTGCTTTTGTTTCAGTCTCTGAGCTGAAGTCAACACTTCATCATGACTTTACCAATATCCAAAGTTTGTTCCACTTAAAGCAGCTCTCAACTGTCTCTCTGACATTTGGTACTAGACAGAGGCAAGCAGGGCTTCAACATGCCCTGTCTTCAAAACTCAGGATAGGTTAGCTACTTGCTTGAATAGGCACTCCACCACTTCAAGAACTTAGGGGTGTGGCTGGACCAGAATCTCAACTTTCCAACCCACATTGATGCCAAGCACAAGAAACTTTGCCCTAAACTTGATGTGCTGTACTGAAACAAATCCTGCTTTCCTCTCCTGGTTTGCTAAAACATCATCCTTTAGGTGATCTTGCTGATGTTTGGCTATGCAGATACTGTCTACAACACTTCCCTAAAGCCTAGTTTTGTAAGGCTGGACCCCTGTTTCATTCCTTCTCTCACATTGTCCTTTGTGCTTCATCTCTTACACATCACTGCTTTCTATGCAGAGCAGCAACAACAAAGTGACAACAGGTACATGTACAGGTCCCTTGAGACTCAGCATCTCTCACATTGTTCCTTCTTCATGGCCATATACTGGCTTGCCACTGTTCCCTCTTACCTCTCCTGTTTCCTTAGCCCAGTGATCCCTTCTTCTGCTCCCTCTGATCATCCTATTGCTTATTACTTTCATACCTCTTATAGTAAATCTGTAGCAGGCAAGTCTTCTTTCTGTATCTGCCTTCCAGCACTTTGACACAGCCTCACTCTCCTTATCTGTCTCACTTCCTCACTGCTCTTTCTCAAACCACTCTTACCAACACCTCTCAAAAGCATGTACCTGCAGCTAGGTTTCATCATCTTCCTCCATGTAACAGCAGCCCATGCCTTATTCACCCCTATACTAATTTACCCATTTAACCCTTTGGAGCCTAACAATGGATAAAGCCATTGTTTTTCCTAGTACATAGATACTGTACCTGTCTAGGCTCCAAAGAGTTAACAACTTACTTTACTTTATAGCTTAAATTCACTGTACTTGAATTTGAATTTGACATCACAATGATTCTGTAACAAATATTTTGCCATACACTGGCTACATGCTGCCTTAGATCTTATCCTGGCTATCTCCATAACCAATGTACCATGCACTCGTGAAAGCAACAATATGGTGGGGAGTAAAAAGGAAAGATTGCATAGGGAAAGATGTTAATAAAAAATAAAGTATGTCTTTTAAACCAGAGAGCTGCTGGGAGCCAAAGCTGATGATAAGCTTGGTTTCTACGATTTTTCTTTGGTCAGCAGCTCAGAAACCCTTCTAAAGGACACAAACAAAAAGATCACTGACATGATGATCCCTTGAGGTAAAATGGGATACAACGGGTTTATCAGTATCTTCATTTCTGACTACCCTATGATTTTCCCTGAATCGGTCATCCAGGCATATACCAGTCTCTCTAATGTAGATAGCTGCACACTTGCTGCAAAGAATGTAATATATCACATTCCTGGAAATGCATGAGAATTTCTTGGTGATGTGAAGAACACCTGTGGGACCTTGAATTTTAGTGACTCTAGACATAAAATTTGCAGATATAACAATGTTACAAGGTACTGTTACAAGGTTTGGTTCCTAGTAGGAATGCATTGTTAGCAGTATGGAGGTTGCTACATACCAGGAGATTCCAAAGGTTGGATGGTCTGCAGTAGGAGGAAACTGGTGGCTCTGTAAAATAATTTACAATATTAGAGTCAGTTTGCAGAATAGGAAAGTTACTAGTAATGGTCCTGTGAAGAGAATGGGTCTTAGAATGGAAGGAAAGCACATGTGGAATGCATTCACAAGAGTATGCATGAGAATATCCTTCCTGTGAAGGTCAAGGTTACGGGGCACATTACTGACTCAGAAAAGTACTCACCTTACAAAAATGAAATATATTTTAAAATATATTATTAAAAATATATTTGCAAATGGTGAAATATATTCCAGTCTACTTGTTTTATAATATATTGCAATGTTTTGGAAAATCAATATATTTCTATATATTTTAAATGTACAAATATATTGCAATATATGGTAAATGCACACATTATTGCCACTTTAGTTTACTATGTATATTGAAAAATATATTGATTAAATTCCAAATGTATTGAAACAAGGATGGTAAATATATATTATTAGTATATTGCCAATATATGTATAAATGTATTTTTTTACATTTCAAATTTTGTTTCCTATATTTACAAATATATATAATATACATGCATAATAGATACTAATATAACTATTTACTTAACCAGACAAAAAAAAACCCAGAAATTATTTATGATTTAATGTACCTTTATCTCTACAACTGGAGTTCCTTTTGTTAGTGACCATGGAGATGTACATTGAAATTATTGTTTTACAGTACAGCTTTAACTCAAACAGACATTGTACACCTTTATACTTACACATTAGACTTCCCTCACAAGCTCATGCTTATTAAGGGCTCATATCAATATTTTTGCCACACTATTTTGTTTCACTTTTAGGCTAGGGTGAGATCCTACATGCACTTGCTTTATAAATTGTACCTTTCCTTTCAGTCTGTACGCTAATGTTGTAAATTCAAAATTATTGCAAAACTAGAAAATATCATGATTTGGGCTGATAAACTATGTTTTTGAAATATGCAAATTAATTATGCAAATAAACACATGGGACGAGACTAAACATTTACAAAAATATGTGTAACATAAAAAATATGTAACATGCATAAAATATATGTAACATACATGAAACATATATGTAACATATACATGGAATGTAGTATATCTTTTGAAATATACTAATAATATACTGTTTTTCAGGCAATGTATTACTAAATAGATTGGCATGATCTCAAGCAATGCATGAGGCAGAAATACATTATGATTATATATCTCTGAAATGTATTGTTTAATGCATTTAATCAATTCCTTGTATTGACATGCTTAACTTAATTTCCAGTGTATTGAAATATATTTTGTTTTTTTAATTAAATATATTCTTTCAATACATTTACCATACGTTAGATCATTTGCAATTTCTTTAATTAGAAATATATAGTTTCAGTACATTCTGAAATATACTGTGTATTATATTTCACTGAGTCAATGTATTTCTTAATATAGTGAAGTGTATTTTTGCATATTATGAGTTAGAAATAAAGTATGTCAGTATATTTAAAATATATATTTCATAATATATAATATAATATATTACATTGAGACAATATTTCTCAGTGTAGTGACATGCATTAGTACATATTTTTCAATATATTGCAATTTATTCCATTTTCGTAAGGGTTTGTCTACTGTGCTGTCAGTGTAACCCCTGTTAATAAAAAAAACAATGGTGCATTATTTGGGCCTGCTCAGCAAAATCATCATGTTTAGTGCATATCCTGTGAAGTCTAAGAAATTGAATATGGCAGACCATTCTTAATATGTCTGGGATGGAAGTAGCTGAGGATGAGAAAACTGTTTGAGTCGGTGGATTTATAATAAATGGTTGCCTTCAGACCAGTATTCTGTATCACAAATTTGATTTGTAGAAAGGCATCATGGAGGAGGATACTTCAACAGTATACTGAAGGTGAACATGGGATGCAGTAAACTTGTCCAACAAGATTTGGAGGGCTTCACTAGAGCAGTAGGTGGCATCCACACAATTATCTATGTAGCGGTTGTATAGGTCAGGCACAGTCCCTGTGAAGGAGAGAGATTTGTTCCTCAACCCATCAAGCAAAGAGATTTGCAAAGGTGGAACCCATCCTGGTACCCATGGCAGCTCCACTGACCTGCTGAAATAAACTATTATTGAAAGAAAAAACATTAAGTTTAAGAATGTCAGCAAGTCGGGTAAATGTGTATGTGTGTGTGTGTGAGTGTGTGAGACTACAGTACATCCTGCTTATTCCTAAAATGTTGCAGAGCTCTCAGATCACTGTGTAAAGAAATCTGATATCTATGGTAAATAAAAGCTGATGGTAACTACTGAATCTGAACCTGTCAGATAACTGGAGATTATAGTTAGTGTCTTCATTATAGGAGGGCAGGGATTCAATGAGCAGTTTCACCACGCTGTCCAGAAATGTTGAGATGTGGGATGTGGGGCAGGAGCAGGCAGACACAATAGGGTATCCAGGGTTACCTGTTTTGTGGATTTGGAGAAGGAGATGGAACCTGGCTGCCTGCAGATGTTGAACTCTGAGCCTTTTAGGAGAGGCAGGGCATTCTTTGTTTTCAGTAGCAGAGGTGATGATGGTGATGCCCTCTGTCTGATAGCTTGCAGTGGAGTCCTGTGAAAGGGGAGAGTAAAACGTCGTGTCAGACATTTGTTGTGTGACATAAGTGATGCCTACCTCCTTATCCCAGACCACAACAGCCACCCCCTTATCAGCTGATTTAATAACAATGCCATTCATGTGTTGCAGATGTCAGGTTAGGGTGATAGTGCCTGCAATGCAAATTAAAGTTAGTGGTATCTTTCATGTGTGTTAATAATGTCTTTCAAAACAAAATATTTGAGAAATAAATTCTTCAAAATCCCACTGCAACTTCCCTAGTCTTTTAAATTCAATCTGCTGAGCTCCTGCTGCAGGGGAAAAATCTAAAACAAAGATGGTCTTCTGTGCCCTCTACAACACCAGCACTCAATAAAAAAAAAAGTCAGATAAATCTTATGGAACTCCTCCCACACGTTTCGCAATCTGCTAAATTCACTTTGTCCTGCTCTAGCTGCAGAGCCTGTAGCTGCCAGTGCAGGTTCACACTGTGCATTTGTTCCTCTCTTCAGCATGATTTCAATAGCCCACCTGCCAGAAGTTACAGTCAAGTATAATGAGAATTAAACAACTTAATCAAATTCAAAAGTCACTCTTTTTCACATAAAAGGAGCTCCTTCCTGCCACAGGTCCTTCTCCTGTGAGTGAGAGAGAGAGAGAGAGAGAGAGAGATAGATGATAATGGTGCTGAGATGTATGCAGCATTTGTGTTGCAGCTTCAAGATGTATGCAGAGTTTGTGCTGCAGCTTCAAGAAATATTCTGACTTTTGGGAGTTTGTGGTCATGCTGAAGTACTCACCTGTGTTCAGGAGGGAGTGGAGCGGGCACTGCTAGAAGTTTGGATCTAGTCTCCTGGCTTGGAGTTACAACCAGTGGCTGCTTGCTTGCTTGGACTGGATTGCTGGCTGCCTTGGGGGAGGCACTGAGGGTCTTAAGAGTTTGGATGGTGGTTGAGCGGTGGGGGTAACTTGTGTGGCAGGAGGTGGGAGCTCCGCTGCCCCCTGCAGGAGAACCCTGTCTGTCTCCCAGTGCCCCTAGTTTTGAGTGGTGAGGTGAACCCTGGGCCTTAGAGAGGTGGTCTGTTAGCCGGACCAGTGGCACTGGAGGTTGAGACTCTAGTCACTACACCTCATGCCATGCTGGCGACCCAGGTTCAGGAACGAACCAGGACCATCGGGGGTCAGCAGGGGGAGAGAGGATTGAGCATCTGCAGGACTGCTCTCCTCTCTCAGGGAGACTGCACATGCTTTCCCGCTCTCTGATTGCCCTCTGGTGGTGACTGGAGGACTATCTGGTCAGGAGGTGCACTCTGACGTAGTTACGTCGGTGGGAAGGGGGGCGGGGTGAAAAGCAGGAGGAAAAAGAACCTGGCAGGGCTCCATAATGGTCCATTGCACCATGGACCGACCCTGGGATTTGGGATTGGGTCTCTGGGGAGGAGGAACTGCCTCCCTGGCCCCGTTGCATGGCAATCTGTGGGGCAAATGCCCGGGGGAGGACAGTTGATTGTGGCTCGGCAGGACCTGAAAGAGAGTTCCTCCCTCAGAGGACTGAAGGTCCTGCCAGGGCTAGAGCAAAAAATGTACATGGAAAAAAAAAAGAGGTGCCCAGTTTCATCATCTGCTGGGAGTGAGGAATGCTTTCCAGAGGGACTCCTTTCTGTCTGAGTTGATTCTTGGTCCATTCTCTCTGTGGGTTGTCTGCCCACTGGATCTGTCACTGCCTGGAGCTGGAGAAGTTGGAGCTGAGGACCTGGTGAAAGCTCTCCTTCAGTTTTCTTTTCAACTATCCCTCCTGTGGGGTGACTACTGACCTGCTAGAAAGACCTTGTTTTGGGTTGCTCTTGTGAGAGCGGAGCCGACACCAGTTTTGCATTCTCAAAGGGGCACCATGACTTTGGAAAGCCATTATTCGAACAGAGTGCGTACAGTATTTAATCTTTGGGAATATTAGGTGGTGTGAGCACCCAAGTTCCTCCTTGCATGCCATTTCAGTGTCCAGCCCAGAAAGGCTTGGATCTGGACAGTTAACTTGCACAAACTCAATTCACTCCATATTTGGCTTTTTTTCTAACTTTGCTGCAGCTTACACTCCTATGTGTTGCACTCTCCCCGTTGACCTTTTAATTAACCTATTGTATTTTTGTGCTTGGGTAGGGGTGTATTATTTTGTTTGGAGAGAGTGTGTGGGGAGTGTGAATGAGGTGTGTGTATGGTTATTATAGAATTTGTATAAGTGGAGTGTGTGTGTGTGTGTGTGTGTGTGTGTGGGTGTGTGTTAGCGCTGGTTGATCGGGATGTGCCAAGGCCTGAGTCCCCTGTTTTTTTCCTACAATGCCATGCAGCTGCATGACCTCCACCCCTTTGTTGACCTCCCTGTGTCATCTGTGACAGCTAGGTGCTGTTAGGAGGTCAGCATCATAATGGCTAAAAGGGTTCGGTGGCTGCAAGGTGTTAGGGGTCAGGAGGAGGTAAGCGGTATCGAGGTGGTAAGGTGCAGGACAAGCCCTGGGTTTAGACAGAACCTAGAGAGAGGCCCGATGTGTTTATTCCTGTCCCCAGGGTTTCCACCAGACTGAGTGGGCAGGTAATCAGAGGGGCTGCAGTGACATCCAGTCCCCTTCAGGAAGTGTTGTGCAATGCCAGATTGATGTGGAACAAGATCGCAATTATGGCAGATTTGATTTCCTCACTCAATATGGCCTACATCATGGAGACCTGGTTGGTGATGATGCCAGGCCTTTCTTGGAGGCAGCCGTCCCAGCCGGATACTCTGTGGTACACTGCCTGAGACAGGAAATGCAGGGGTGGGGGTGTGGCCATCTACTTTAGAGCTGGCTTGAACTTCACTGTGCACCCAGTAGGGACTACTGGATCCTTTGAGTATGTGACCGTGTTTGGGGGTGCAGGTGCAGGTTGCAGGATTCTTCTCATTTACAGCCACCCAGGTGAGGGGGGAGAGTTCCAGAAGGAGGTGGCAGACTTCGTCATTGGTGAGGTGTTGGGAGTCTCCCAAATGCTTAATTTTGGGGGACTTCAATGCCTGGGTTAACAACAATCCTCAGGACTTGGGTCAGATCTCCTCCAGTTAATGTCATCACTGGGCCTGTCACAGGTTGTTACTTCTGCAACCCATCACCATGGCCGCACACTGGATCTGGTGTTCTCTCTGGGACTTGACGTAACTAATCTCAAGACTGATCAGGTTGTATGGTCTGATCATTACACAGTGGAGTTCTCATTCGGGCCCCCCCGATAGCCCTTCCCTTGTTGAGATGGTCAGCAACCATCCTTTAAGGGGCCTGTCCTCAGAGGGACTATTGGCAGTGGCTGATTTATCTAGTGTAGTCACTGCATGTGCAGTTGGCATAGGCGAGGTGGTTGCCACTTATAACAGGGTGGTTTGTGGGCAGCTTGATGTCATCGCACCTGTCCATGTATGACCTAGACCCTCTCACTTGAGATCCTCCTGGTTTGATGGGGATCTCAAGGCGATGCAGATCAAGGGTCAGAGGTTAGAACATTGCTGGTGGAAGACCAGATCAGAGGTGGACAAACTAGCCCTGCATGCTCACTGTGTTGAGTGCCAGGGGGCAATCACCTGTAAGAAGGCAGAGTTCCTGTACAGGGAGATTGCTGCAGAGAAGAACTGACCTGCCCAGCTTTTTTGGACTGTGGACAGACTGTTACATCCTGTCTGTTTGCAACTGAAAAAGCCTTTTCAATCACATTATGTGAGGAGTTTGCTCGGTTATTCTCTGATAGGGTGTCCTCTGTCCTTCAGGGGATCCCATCAGTGGACCCTATTGGAGTCCGCAGTGGTCACCCTGAGGGGATCAAGGCACTCTGGCTGTCTGGGAGGAGTTTAAACCAGTGGAGGTGGCTGAGGTCATTGAAGTTATCTCTGGGCTG
This sequence comes from Neoceratodus forsteri, assembly GCA_016271365.2. Taxonomy (NCBI): domain Eukaryota; kingdom Metazoa; phylum Chordata; order Ceratodontiformes; family Ceratodontidae; genus Neoceratodus; species Neoceratodus forsteri. The sequence continues at coordinate 653,246,845 of CM057458.1, forward strand.
AAGCACACATATTGTGAACTGGACCCGGCACCAACGCATTTCCTGGTGAGATGAGTTGGTTCCATCAGCCAAGTATTCACTGGAATTGTCAGGTATTTGCTAATGGAGGTTTTTTTCCAGATGCCTTTGAAATATCCTCTGGTGAGGCCCTCCTGAAGAAACCATCCCTCGACCCAGACATTCTGGCGAACTACTGTCCTATCTCCAACCTCCCATTTTTATACAAGGTTGTTGAGAAAATTGTGGTGCAGCAGCTCAAGGAACACCTTGTGACCTTTGATATCTATGAGACATTCCAGTCGGGTTTCAGGGCCAAGCACAGTACTGAAAGGTTGTTAGTTAGGGTGCACAATGATCTTCTCAGGGCAAGAGACAGAGGAGAATGGGCAATTCTCCTGGATCTCTCCTCAGCCTTTGGCATGGTAGATCACATGGTGCTTCTGGATTATCTCAGAGAGTATTATAGACCAGCTGGCACCATGATTCACTGGTTTGAGTCCTTTCTCTTGGGTAGGAAGCAATGGGCGGTTATAGGAAACTTCTCCTCCACCTCAAAGCCCCTGCCTTGCAGAGTGCCTCAGGGGTCGATCTTGTCACCCATGTTATTTGCTGGTTACATGCTGCCCCTGGGTGAGCTTATCAGGCATTACAATGTAGGGTTTCACTGCTATGCAGATGACAACCAACTGTATCTGTCCTTTTGCCCTCAGAACACCGAACGCCTTGGAAGTGCTTAACAACTGCTTGGCTGAGATCAATGACTGGCTGTCCTTCAGCTTGTGGTGACTGAACCCAGATAAGACTGAGGTACTAGTGATTGAGCCAGGTTGTGGGAGTGTCACCGATGCTGGGATGCTGGGTCTATATCTGGGTCAGGCGCTACTGTTGGCCTCTACTAGGGTGCGAGATCTTGGCATAATCCTTGACAACAAGCTGACACTTGAATCTCAGGTGCCAGCTGTTGTCAAAAGTCTCTTTTACCACCTGAAGAATATCACCAGGATCAAACCCCCTGGTTCCACCTGAAGACCTGCCAACCCTGGTACATGCCTTCATGACCTCCAGACTTGACTGCTGTAATGCCCTTTACATCGGGGTCTCTGGAGGTACCCTCCCCTGACTGCAACTAGTTCAGAACACTGCTGCCCAGTTGCTGACTGGCCTCTCGAGGTCCATTCATGTATCTCTGGTGCTCTATTCATTACACTGGCTGCCTGTCAGGTGGAAGGTTATCTTCAAGGTAAATCTTCTCATCTACAAGGTCCTGGCTACCTGGCTGAGCTCCTTACACCGTATGCCTTGGCCCACTACCTCCACTCCTCGACCAGGGACCTCCTTGTGGTTCCCAGGACCAGACTGAGAACTTCCGGCGACAGGGACTTTAGTGTCACTGGTCCCATCCTGTGGAGCACTCTGCCTCCATCTCTTTGGGAGGTCCCCTCAGTCAAGGCTTGCAAAAGGGATTTAAAGGCTTACCTTTTTACCCTGGCCTTCCTGAGTGAAGTAGTCTGATAACTACTGGTCATATGGCTTGCCAACAAATTCAACATGCTCAGTGTGTACACCCTGTAAGCAGTGCTGTGTCACGACATCAAAGTATACTCTCTGTAAACAGTGCTGTGTCATGATATCAAAGTGTACTCCCTGTAAATAGTGCTGTGTCATGACATCAAAGTGTACTCCCTGTAAACAGTGCTGTGTCATGACATCAAAGTGTACTCCCTGTAAACAGTGCTGTGTCATGACATCAAAGTGTACTCCCTGTAAACAGTGCTGTGTCATGACATCAAAGTGCCAAAATGCTGATGGTAAAATTACTTCCTTCAGACGTGCTTCAATTGTATCCAAGATGTTAGATTTTAGCTTAGTCACGGAATGCAGATTTGGTATTGATCATCTTTAGAAGAAGCCAGAAGGTGAAGGAAGGAAACATATTCAATTCAGTGCTTCAGAGTAACTGGTAACTGGTATTTTTCTTTTAAACTTAGATTGTAGGCTTTTAGTGACACTATACTTTCTTTCTGTGTTGTCTTTACTTATAATTGTTTTTGGGCTGTTGAAAATTTAAAAAATAGTGGTGGTGTAATTCTGTGCTGTCTTTAATTGCTGCAAATTTTATCTTGGCTTGTCTGACTGTCCTGTTGCTGGATGAAGGGTGTTAATTGTCTGGCCTCTGACCTCAGCTACGTGATAACTGGAGGTGGGGCTTAGTCACAGTTAAAGCAGCAAACAGAAGTTCATCTTCTCAGAAGAAGCCAGAAGGTGAAGGAAGGAAACATATTCAATTCAGTGCTCAGAGTAACTGGTAACTGGTATTTTCTTTTAAACTTAGATTGTAGGCTTGTAGTACACTCATACTTTCTTTCTGTGTTGTCTTTACTTATAATTGTTTTTGGGCTGTTGAAAATTTAAAAATAGTGGTGGTGTAATTCTGTGCTGTCTTTAATTGCTCAAATTTTCTCCCCTCCCACCCCTTCCCCAACTCTTAATTATATGCCTGATAAATCTGATTGACAGGAGCTAAACACAGGGTATAGTAAGAGGTGTGAAGTAGGAGGGCATAGGGGAAGAAGACCACCCTCAGCACGACAAGTGTTTTGACTCATTTATTTATTTATTGGTTTCTTTTCCTTAAAACAATATATATCTGAGGATCAGTTACAGGATTTTTAGTACTGTAAATAAATAAAAGAGAACTAAGAGAGCTTCAGTAGCAGATAAGTAGTGGAATTGCAGTATAATGTGGGGAGTGGTGCAATGCAGTGGCTATGGGCAGCCATATTCAGGCAGACCTTCTGGACACTGAGGTGCTGCTCTATCTGCATGCATCTCTCAGGACTGTGGGATGAGGTAGCCAGACTCAGAGCGAAGTAAACTGGGTCAGGAGTACCATCACCCCTGTCCAGGAACCACCCAGTCCAATGCAGCTGCCTCAAGGATGCGAGAACGAGGAGCACTTGGATGACAGTGGGCTCAGGGAGGTTAGAGCAGTTAGGCAGAGGCATCCCAGATCCTATTCCTCTCAAGAACTCATATGCCACACTGGCAAATGAGGACAACCAAGTAGAGGTACCCAGGAAGTGGAAGGAAAGGATGTGGAGGTTAGGCAAGGAGGTGACCTCAGTGGGGAAAGCAGTGGACCCCAGAGGAGGAGAAGCAAATCCTGGTGGGGGACTCCATCATAAGAGGGATCCAGCTAGGAACACAGGAGGGAGGACAGGGAGGTGAGGTGCCTACCAGGTGCCACGCATGGAGGGATGGAAGGAAGATACTGGATCACTGGGAAGGCAAGACAGGAGGGTGAGCTGGATGTCATTATCCACCTAGGTACTAATGACTTGGCAAATGGGAGCCAAAGGAAGTTCAGGAAGAGTTTAGGAAACTGGGAGGTCTCAAGCAAGTAGCTACTTCTGTCACTTTCTCAGAAGTACTACCTGTGAGAGGCAAGGGAGCATAGAGTGCATGCACCAGGAACTTTAACTCATGGTTGAAGAACTGGTGCTGTGAGGAAGGGTTTGGATTCATTGTGACTGGGACCCATCTGGAGGGATGGAGGTTTGTTCAAGCCTGACGGCCTGCATCCATCCTGGAGGGAATCCAAGCACTCAATGATAAGTTTAAATGCTACATTGACAAGCATTTAAACTAGCAAAGGGGTGGCAGGCCAGCAAGGATGGTACCTACTTGCTCACCCCCACAGCTAGTAATGGAACCAGTGAACCAGAGGGGGGCTATCTCTGCAAAGCAGTGCAAAAGATGGAGTTTAGTGTCCAAAAGGTGGATAAGCAGAAAGGGCAAAATTCAGCAGAAGGGCAGACAGCAAGGAGAACCAGGGATAAATGACAGCCAAGGAAGGGGCTGGAGTAGAACAGTGAAGCAGTCTGGGAGGTCAAATCATGGAAAGCCTATGTGCAAATGCCAGGAGCCTTAGCAACAAGATGGAAGATCTGGAGGCTGTCATGGTACAGTCAGACCTGGACATTGTGGCCATCACTGAAACCTGGTGTAATGATACAACCATGACTGGGAGATGGCCATACCTGGCTGCAACATATTCAGAAGAGACAGAGCAGGCAGGAAGGAGGAGGAGGGCACTGTATGTGAAAAATGACATAAGGGCCATACAGATCCAGGAGGAACAAAATGGGGGAGAGATACTGTGGGTTAAGCTGGAAAGGAAAATGGGGCCAGCCATCTGCACAGGTGTGGTCTATAGACCACCAGCCCAGGAGGAAGAAACAGATAGGGAGCTGATGCTAGCCATCCAAAGGATGGCAGACAAGGGTGAGGTAGTACTGGTTGGAGACTTCAATATACCAGACGTGGACTGGAGCATCCCAGCAGCAGCATCAACTAGGAGCAGATTTATCCTGACTCCCTTCAGGGTGCCTTCCTCAAGCAACTGGTCATGGAACCAACTCGGCAGAAGGCAATACTGGACCTTGTGCTCACAAACAGGGACAGTGTGATGGGGGTAACAGTGGGGGAGCACCTGGGGAACAGTGACCACCAGTCATTGTGGTTTGAAATCACAGAAAGAGCAGAACCAAACCACACAAAAACACGTATCCTGGATTTTAGGGGGGCAGACTTTGGGAAAATGGGGAGATACTTGAAAGAGGCATTAAGGGATGGGACAGGAATCAGGGATTGAGGAACAGTGGGCAGTATTAAAATGGGATTATAAGAACAACAGAATTATGCATTAAGCAGGTTGCAAGAGGAAAAGAAAGAGAAGACCATTATGGTTTTCCAAAGAGGTAGCAAAGAAAGTGAAAGCCAAAAAGATTGCATTCAGGCAATACAAAAGACACAGCAGAAGGGGATAGGGAGAAGTACCAGGAGAAACAAAGGAGGCAGGGAAGTCAGTAAGGAAGCCAAAGCTCAGACAGAAGAACACATTGCAAAATCAGTGGTTAAAGGGGACAAAACCTTTTACAGGTACATAAGTGAAAAAAGAAGGACAAAGGGAGGGATAGTGAGACTGAAGGGGGAGGATGGGAGCAGGTGGAGGATGACAACAGTAAAGCTGACATATTGAACAGGTATTTCTGCTCAGTCTTTACTGAGGAAGGGGGGTAATGGGTCTGAAGGGAGTACAAGGGTGAGAATGGTGCAGAAATGGACACAGTCCCTTTACACGAGAAAAGGGTCCTGAAGGAACTGGAAGTAATAAGAGCTGATAAAGCAATGGGACCAGATGGGGTGCACCCAGGGTCATAAAGAACTAAGAGAGGTGGTGGCTGAACCTCTGGCTATCCTGTTCAGCCAATCACTGGAAACAGGAGGTACCCAAAGACTGGAGGACAGCAGATGTAGTCCCCTTATACAAAGTGGGAACAAAGGAAGCAGGGAACTACAGACCAGTCAGCCTCACCTCGGTAGTGGGAAAGATCATGGAAGCACTACTGAAGGAGAGATTGGTGGAACATCTGGTTGTCAATGGACTACAGAGACCCAAGCAGCATGGTTTCACCAGGGGAGGCTGCATGTGGACCAACCTCATTGAATTTTTGACTGGGGTGACTAGGGAGGTGGATCAGGGAGGGCAGTGGACATGGCCTATCTGGACTTCAGCAAGGCCTTTGACACTGTGCCACATAGAAGACTATTACACAAACTGGGGAATATGGTGTGGGCAGGACAGTAGTGTGGTGGGTAGGTAACTGGCTGGGTGGCAGGACACAGAGGGTGGTGGTAAATGGCTGTCACTCCACAGAGGGAAGAGTGACCAGTGGGGTACCACAGGGATCAGTGCTGGGACCGGTCCTATTCAACATCTTCATCAGTGACATTGCACAGGATATAGAAGGCAGAATTTCACTGTTCACTGATGACACAAAGCTCTGTAACAGAGTAGACACACCAGAAGGTGTAACCAGAATGAGAAGGACCTGCAGAAACTTGAAGAATGGTCAAGGGTTTGGCAGTTGAAATTCAATGCAAAAAGTGCAAGATAATGCATATGGGGCACAAAAACCCAGCACAATATATCAGTTGGGGGTGAGGATATAGCATGCACCAGCAGGAAAGGGATCTTGGGGTTGTCATCTCTGATGACCTCCAAGGTGAGAAACAGTGTGACAAGGCATCAGGTAAAGCAAATAGGATGCTGGGATGTATAGGCAGGGGCATCACCAGCAGGAAAAGGAGGTCATAATTCCGCCTACAAGACACTAGTGAGGCCCCACCTGGAGTACAGTGTACAGTTCTGAAGACCATACCTACGTGAGGACATAGGGTAGAGAAGGTTCAGAGGAGGGCAACAAAGATGGTGCATGGATTGCATCACAAGTCCTATGAAGACAGGTTGAAGGAACTGAACATGTACTCCTGGAGGAGAGGAGGAGAGGGATATGATAGAGACATACAGTATCTTACAGGAGGAACAGGGTGCAGGAAAACACTATTTTTAAGCGAAAAGATGTTTCAGGACTAGAGGGCATGGGATGAAGTTGGAGGGAGGACGATTCAGAGGAAACATGAGAAAGAATTTCTTCACAGAACGGGTGGTGGACAAGTGGAACACCCTGCCAGAGGAAGTGGTGGGGCTGAAACAATCACGGATTTAAGAATGCATGGGATAGACATAAAGGAATTCTAGAGGTCAGGGGTAAGGGGAAATAGACTTCTAGGAAAACAAACTGAACTTACAAGCTCAAATGGGCAGACTAGGTGGGCCATAGGCCCTTATCTGCCGACACTGTCTATGTATCTATGTATGTATCTATGTATAGTGGAGGCAGTTAGTCCCTGTCCAGAACGAGGGATGTTCTTAGTGAAGTAAGGTCAAAAAAGTTCAGTAGCGCCAAGCTAAGTCAGGGGGAGCTCACAATGGGCTGGCTAACTCTCTAATAAGGATCAAACAAAGCTATAAGCACACCAAAGATGAACTCATAGACTCAGAGTAATGAAAGCTCATTTACTGAGGAATCTAGAAATTCTTAAACACCCAAAGCAGACAGTACCTTGGCACCTCACACCAAGGGGCTTCGTCAGGATGAAGCCCCTTGGGGTGAAGCACTGAGGTACTGTGAGTCCATGAGCTCATCTTTGGAGTGCTTATAGCTTCATTTGATTCTTAGTGAAATACTCCAGATGTTGATGTTGGGTCTGGAACTCTTATATGGTCATTAAGGACACCAAGTAGGGGGCTGAAGCAAGAAGAGCGATTATACTGTAGCTCAGTGGGATTTTCAATTCAATTCAATTCATGTTTATTTTTAAAGCTCCTTTCAAAATCAAGGCGCTGTACAGATTAAATAAAACAGGAAAATCCAACATTAAACAATCACAACTATAAAGGAAAAGCCAAAGTAAAGAGATATGTTTTTAAAGCAATTTTAAAACTGTCAATGGTCGGGCATTCTCTTAACCAATGAGGTAGAGAATTCCACAGGGTAGGAGCTGAAAAGGCAAAAGCACGAGATCCTGACAACTTCAAACGAACCCTGGGAATCTCTAGCAATCCCTCATTGGTGGAGCGGAGGGGGCGGAGGGGACAATAGGGAACCAGAAGATCTTTCAGGTAACCGGGTCCCTGATCGTGTAGGGCTTTAAAGGTTAGTAAACCAACCTTAAAGGTGATCTGCCACCGAACAGGCAGCCAGTGCAGTTCACAAAGCACAGGTGTAATATGACTGGTTCTAAGAGTCCCAGTCAAAAGCCTGGCTGCAGCGTTCTGCACCAGCTGAAGGCGGCGGATGTCAACCCCTGGTAGCCCTAGGTTGAGGGAATTACAGTAGTCCAGACGGGTGGTAACAAAGGCGTGGACCAAAGTCAAAGGTCCTCCTGGGGAATCAGATGTTTCACCGGGCGATATTCCTCAGATGGTAAAAGAGGATTTGACAACAGCTGACACTTGTGATTTCAGGGTCAGACCATCATCATAATAACGCCCAGATTTCGCACCTGTCAAAGAGCTAGAGAGGCGGTACACCACCAAGTAATAAACCCGATGGCTGTCCAACACCCAAACCCTCCAGGATGACCTGGATCCACAACCAATACCTCAGTCTTATCCGGATTAAGTTTTAACCAGCTCGAACTCATCCAAATTCTGATCTCATCCAGGCAGTTGTTAAGTACGGAGAGTGCATCACTCTGATCGGGGAGAAAGGATAGGTACAGCTGAGTATCATCTGCATAGCAGTGAAAACTCAAGCTGTATCTCCTGATGATTTCTCCCAATGGCAGCATATACACTGCAAACAACATGGGAGCTAAAATGGAGCCCTGTGGTACCCATGGTAGGAGGAAGGCGTCAGAGGAATAAATTCGTGACAATTCTCTGAGACCTACCGTGAGGTAAGACGAAACCATTCGTGGACTGTACCAGACAGCCCACAAAAAACCCACAGTCACTCCAGTAGCACCCCATGGTCTACAGTGTCAAATGCAGCAGAAAGATCAAGAAGAACCAGAATGGTACAAGCCTTTCGATCTCTGGCCATTAGGAGGTCGCTCAATACCCGAACAAGGGCAGTCACAGTACTATGCCTTTTCCTGAAGCCAGATTGGAGAGTATCATAGACATTATGGGTGGTAAGATGATCATCCAATTGCAGTGCAACTGCCTTTTCAATAACCTTACCAACAAATGGCAGGTTAGAGATAGGCCGGTAGTTAGCTAGACAGTCTGGGTCCAAGGAGGATTTTTAGGAGTGGTCGACTACTGCCTCCTTAGAGGGGTTAGGAAAAAAAACCTCCAAGGTTTCAGACAATGTTAGCAAGGATTGGGAGATAACTTCTACACAACCTACTAACAGCGGTGTAGGACCCGGATCCAAACTACAACTGGTTGGACGCATTGTTTGGATGATCTTCACAATGTCAGCAATTCGGGCGGTGAAAATCAACTGAACAGGCCGAGGACTAGGTACCACCAATACGTCCACCATAATCCCCAAGGAGAGGTCGGACCAATGCCGGACCTGATGCTGACAACCTTATCTGCAAAGAAGCGAGCGAACTCCTCGCATCTAAGCTGAGAAAAGGCTTCTCTAGGCTAAAGACAGACTGGATTGCACAGTCTGTCCACAGTCCGGAAAAGCTGAGACGGTCGAGTCTTTGCAGCAGAAATCTCTCTGGACAGGAATTCTGCCTTCTTACGAGTGATTTCTGATTGGTAGCCATCATAATGGGCTAGCAATCTAAGCCTGTCAGCATCAAGGCCCGATTTCCACGAGGCTCTCTCCAGCCTTCAGCCTACTCGCCTTAATTCCTTCAAGGGGCCATCAAACCATGGACTCCTTGGACGGATGGTGAGAGGCCGAAAATGAACAGGAGCAATTTTGTCCAGAGCATCTCCCACAGCCTTATTATAGGCAAGTACAAGACCATCTGGACTCATGCATTCACCCGACAAACTCGATAGATCCAACACCGCCATTAGGTCATTGGGGCCAATACCCCTTAAAGGGCGGTATTGGACCATCTCCATAGGGGCAGACCTATATTATTTATTGAATTTTGATGACCGGGTAGGCCCACTGGGCCCGTAGAGGTCCCTTTTTCAGGGGCGACCCGGACCCGACCCGGACCTATTAGAGGGGGCCCTGAAGCTGAACCTTATGGTGTAATGGTCCGACCAGCTGACTGGTTCCACCCCCGGGTCAGTGATCTCCATACCCAAGAGAAAGAACAGATCTAATGAATGACCCCCTATATGGGTAGAGGCAGTAATAACCTGTGTCAGGCCCAGTGTATTCATCAACTGGAGGAGACTTTGACCAAAATGAGAGAGTTCATTGTCGACCCAGGCATTGAAGTCGCCCAGAAGTATTAATCTGGGAAACCTCAACACAAGGTCGACAATGAAGTCTGCAATCTCCTGTAGGAATTCACCACCATCACCTGGTGGACGGTAGACGAGGAGAATCCCACAACCTGCACCCTCGCCCAGGATATATTCAAAAGATCTGGTGTTCCCCAATGGAACATCCACAAGGCCCAGTTCGATTTAAACATAATGGCTACACCTCCGCTTCCTACAATCCAGCCTTGGACGGTGTATCACCGAGAACCCAGCTGGAGTTGCCAAGCCAATATAGGGCCAGGATTTTCATCCAGCCAGGTCTCGGTGATGCAAGTCAGATCAGATGACCCAGCAAGATCAGCTATAATAGCTGTCTTGTTTTTTATAGATCTGGCATTGCACAACACCGCCAAGGCAGGATGAGATGTCGGGGAAGACCTCGGCACCTGTCCAATATCTTTGGAACTCTTGGGTATGGGGACAAGATAAGAGCAACCTCTATCCTGACCCCATTTCGCCCCAGGACGTCTTCTGGACCCTAAAACCCCGATCCGTCCTCCCCTCTCCTGTCCCCCACAAGGCCCAGCTTTCCACCTTCGTCCTCGCCTCTTCAGAATGCCCAAAGCTTGACACCTAAAATAGCTGTCGGATGACAATGGTGGGCACTCAAATGGACGAAGTTCCCTGAGCCTAGTGGGGGAATAATGCCCAACCATCATTAATTAAATAAATCACAAAAATAAACCTAAAAATCAAACCTATAAGTACACACACTCACTAACACACTCTCTCCACTCTCTCACAGAGGAGGCGAGTAAAACAAATAAACTAACATAAACCAAAAATCAACTCAGAAATAACCAAGCAATAAAATTAAAATAGAAATCCAATAATCTAAATACAATAAAATAGCTTATTAAATATTAAACAGATTTGAATTTTAAAGCAGATTTATATTTTAAAACAGTGCGGCACCTCTCACGTGCAGCACTGCTGATGATTATATGATCTCCCAATACCACCTCTCACATGGCAGGAGTCAAATAAATAATTCAGATTTGTAATAAAATTAAAATAAATAAATATCCATCACTCTCACCACCTTTAGTCCAGTAATTAATAAAGATTAGAGAGAGTTCTCTGGTGATCCAAAAAATAAAATCCAGACAGGTCAAAGAGTTCTCAGCAGAAAGTCAAGGATATTTAAACAAGCAAACAAGGAAACTTAAATAATGTCCGAAAAATCTTCCAGCGGCTGCTCCTCAAATGCCAACAATTCTAATAGTTAATTATCCAAGGCAACAGAGTACTTCAGGAGGCAGAAATATGTTTCTGCAGGGAGTATTACCCTCACTCAGTCAGCAACCTGCTGCTAAAGCTGTCTCGCAGGTCAGCCCAAACAGCTGACCCCGAGGCAGCCTAGAAGAGGCCCTAGTCCCCCCAGCTCCCTGGGAAGCACCCAGGGTGACTCCTGCCCAGCTGGAGACCAGTAAGTGGACAACACTCCCCACAAATTAAAACAAATCTCCTGTTATTGCAGATTATAAACAACCGCAGCACAAGTCAAGAGAACCCCTGTACCACAATAAAATTAAATTATGACTGAAGGGGCCTTAACTGAAGCTTAATCCTCCAATTGTTCACGAATCCCCGAACACAGTTGAGCACTCCAGTTCTAATTCAGTCCGTTCAGTAAAAAGCAGCAAAACCATCCAGAGAAATGGTGCAGAATCCTCCGCTTCTCTCGACTCAGTCTGCCACACTGCGGCGTGGTAGCGGTCAGTCGAACACCAAGGCTCATTGGGCAGCACCAACAGATAGAGACCCCACAGCCCAAAGGCGGTGCAAGCAACACAGCCACCACGAAATAAAAACACCTCCGTAGCTCGACTCACAGCCCAGCACACACATAGCGGAACCATGCATGCAGAGTGCACCAAAAGCCGAGAAAAGCTAACACCTGGAACTCAACAAACCACAGCTCGGGCACCCGACTCTGCAAACCGAAAGTCGGTATTCAATGCTCGGGACCCTAGTCTAACTCACTTCTTCGACTCTAATCTAATCTATAAACATAGAGTTTAAAAATAAACGAAAAATAAAATAAACAAATAAAATAGAACAAGCGAAGCACACGGAGCAAAACGGAGCTAGTGCTCTGGCTGGCTCAGCTCAGCCGCCAATTTTGTTAATTTCTTCTTCAATATGATATGCTACAACATGATCTGCATACATTAGGGGCATGACTGAGAAATGGGGGCTTATTTTATTCATTTATTTATTGGTAACCAGGTCAAGTGGACTGAGGCATACTTCTCTTTTCAGCCATGGCCAGGGTCAAAGGTCAAATACACGGCTGTAGACAAAGCTACAAAAATTCAAAATAGCAGATGCATTATCAAAGAAGACAGTAGATCAGTTTCCAAGGCATTTAATGTGTAAATATGGAAAACAAATAGTTTACTGCACTGGTATTAAACTGTGCATAGTAGGTCTCATTCAAAATGGAAAGGGGCATAGTAGCTTATTTTACAGCCAGTGGCACAGGAAAGAGAAAAGCAATTCACTGATTTTTACATTTGCTTGCACATGTGCAAGAAATGTTTTGCTACATTTAATGGCATCTGAGAGGTGTTTTGCTGCTGAGCCCATTGCAGCTCAAACTGGAAGGGGCTCAGCAGTCTAGACCAATGACCAAGGACTGTGGTCCTGAGGCCACTCGCTGCTTGCTGGGCAGAAACTTTCTGTAGTTGAAAGAACCAAAGCAGCTCCAATCAGAGGGGACTTCTTTGCTTTCATTTGCACGAAACCAGTCAGCAAACAGCTGGTCGACTTTCAAGATTTGATCTAATATGATTCAGCAAGTATAAGATATACTGATATGAATCTGTCTGGGGAATAAACTGTCTAAAAAAACACCCGTGTCTGTCATTTTTAACTGTTTTCAACATTTGGGATTTTTCTGCCCAGTACTTGCATCCAGTTTTGCAATGAAGCACTGCTCATCTTCTGCCATTATCTTTTATTGCATACAATTCAAACATACGTTGAGAAGAGACACTGTACTGTACTGCACTGTCGTTTCAGGCAAACAATGCCAGTTTGCTGATTCACTGAGTAATGTTTTGTGGGCTCACTCATAGGATGGATTTGATTTTCTTTGATTTCAGTGATCCTCATGAATTAAAATTTAACTCGGATCATAGAATGAACATAAAACTTCATAAAATATAACATAAAAAAACAATGAAATAAAATCCATCCTGCAGGTGAGCCCAAGAAACATTACAGTGAGTCAGCAAACCAGCTTTGTTTGCCTGAAACAGCACTACAGTACAGTGTCTCATGTCAACATATGTTTGAATTGTATGCAATAAAAGATAAGGGCAGAGAATAAATAAATGGCACAGTTTACTTATGTGAATGAAAAGAAAAGTGGTTTCATTCACCATTTTGCCCAAATCTTTATTTTTTTGTGTGTGAGCAGTCACATTCATGTGAACAGCCTGAGCAGTCATTCTAGCTAACTTCAGCCATTGGTCTATAGGCATTACATCATTGGTTCACAGGTGAGTGCTTAGGGTCTGTCCGTGTGCAGCTATCTGTTTTCAGTAAATGAAAAAAAAAGTGGCTCCAATCACGTCACTACCTGAATGACATGTCCTCTATTCAGTTTCAGAGACAGAGTGGACGGCAGAAGAGCTGCATTTCATCGAGAAACTGGATGCAAAGAGAAGGAAACAGAAAGGGACCTGGGGATTATGGTATCACGTGACCTCAAGGTGGGCAGCCAGTGTAGCAGGGCGGTGGGAAAGGCAAATGGAATGTTGGCCTGCATTGCGAGGGGTTTTAATAGCAGGAAGAGGGAGGTGCTAATGCCATTATACAGAACCATGGTTAGGCCGCATCTGGAGTATGGGGTGCAGTTCTGGAGGACTTACCTACAAAGAGATGTTGAGCTGATGGAGAGGATGCAGAGAAGAGCAACCAAAATGGTACGAGGGATGCAGAATGTACTCTATGAGAGAAGAGTGAAAGGGCTGAATTTGTACCCTCTGGAGACTAGGAGGGAGAAGGGGGACATGATTGAGACCTTTAAGTATCTGAAGAAAATAAATAAGGTAGAGGGTAACAGCTTGTTCAAATTGAAGAAGGGAGTGAACACGAGGGGACATAGTCTCAAACTGGAAGGTGGGCAATACAGAGGTAATGTCAGGGGGCAGTTTTCCGTGGAGATGGTGGTGGAGGCCTGAAACAAGCTGCCAGAGGAGGTAGTAGCAGCTGAAATGGTGGAGGGGTTCAAGAGGGCTTGGGATAGATTTAAGGGGTTGGGAAAAGAGGGTGGAAGTATAACAGAAGGGGGAGGTAGCGTGTTGGGCAGACTAGATGGGCCGTGGTGCCTATCTTTGCTGTCATATTTCTGTGTATCTGTGTATAAGAACTGGTCAGAAAAATCTCAAATGTGCAAAACAGTTAAAAATGACAGACACTGGTGTTCTTTTAAGCAATTTTTATTCCACAGACAGGTTTACATCCCTATATCTTATACATACTAAATTATATTTGCCATTGATATTTCAACATTAAGAGCCTGAATGATCCATCTAATCTGTCTGTCTGTCTGTCTATCTATCCATCTATCTATCTCTCTCTATTAAGAGGAGTAAGGTGCCCCCCAGCTACTACTTCTTTCTCCTCATCCCCTCCAAGCTGGCTGCCCTCCTTTCCCAATCTTTGTAAATATTTTATAAAAATTTAAGAGGACCAGGGAGCCCATCCCCGTACCACTTCTTTGACCCCTTCCATGTTGTCCACCCCGGTTACTAATAAGCCCGACACTGGGGTGCCCAAACCCAGTGTTGAATATCCTAAAATAAAGAAAACTGCCCTCAATGTTTTTTCCCTTGTAAATGGAAAATTGTCCCTCGCCAGTCTCCCCTACACACACACCCCACCCACCCTACCCCGACCTCCCACTCAGCAGTCACCACCCCACACACACAATCACTCATCTGAATGTCTCCCAGGGTGAAGATCCACTCTCTGATCAAAGACATGTCTTGCTGCTGGAACCGCCGACTGCAATATGAGAAACTAAGGTAAATGTGGTTTAATGTATTCCAAAAGGGTTTTGAACGTTGATGCATAACTTTGTCATTTTTTATATTTTGGCCCCAAATTTACAACATGGCCTTTTTGGGACACCACCTCATGACCAATGGGGGTAGAATTATGCAAATCCGGCCTGAAGGCAATGTTCCGGTTGTGTTGGAAAATCACCTTTCAGGCAGGATTTGAAAACCTTCACCACCCTTGTTCATGAGGTGAGGTCATAAGAGGTCTATGTTGGAAATTTGCAGTTAAAATATGTAAAAATGGCAAAGTTATGCATATACATTGAAAACTTTCTACGCTTACTTTTGACTTTGGTAATTTTAAATATTTTACCTCAAAATTTCAACACACACCGCCTCGTGAGCATGACAGCTGTCATTTTTCAAATCCTGGCCAAAATATGTTTTTGAACCTGTGGCACGGAAAGACGTTTTGGTGGCGTGGAATGACATATTGGTGGGGATTTGAAAATTTTCACCTGCTGGGTTCATAAGGAGAAGTAATAAGAAGGTTATGCTGAAAATTTGGTGTACATATTCAGTAAAATGCCCAGTGCCCAGTTTATGACTCAACATTATATTGTTTCAACATTCACTCATAACTTCACTAATTTTCAACAGTTTGACTCCAGACTTTCAGTCTAACCATTTTTCTACACCACCTCTTAAATGTCACAGGTGTCATTTTTTAAATCCTGGATGAGATGTGTTTTCACACCTCTAGTGCAAAATGACACTTCGGCCAATATACTATAAATGGTACATGTTATGTTTATAAGTCGAATCATAAAACGAGTAGTTTAAAATGTTGGAGTCAAAATTTTAAAAAAAGCAGCCGCTAGGGGCCATTGGAGTGCCGACAACTGAAATCCCCCCACACCAGAGAAGGAGAGCAGTCCCGTGGATGCTCAATCATTCTCCTCCCTGCTGACCCGACTGACCCATGATCATTCCGAACACGGGTTCGTGAAAGCTGAGTGGGCGATCCAGCGCCTCAGCCCTCCGCCACCGGGCCGGCTTGGTGAATGGGTTTTTGGCCTTTTTGGTCCCCCCCAAGGTTTGGGCTAAGGATATACTCCAGTAGAGAGTTGTCTCCTATCTCCAGTTCCTCCAGTTGTCTCCAGGCTGGCCTTTTGGCCCTCCCTTCCTTGCTTAGCAAGTCCAGCTGTGCTGCCCATAGATAATGCTGCTTCTGGGTTAGGGCTAACCATCCCTCCTTGATCAGTTTCTGGAGTGTGATTGCCCTAATTCTAGCTGGTATCCTCCTACTATACACAGGAATTGATGAGAAAGACCTTTCACTGCACTAAAAATGTTCAGAGGCACCTTTACTGGCAGTGATTGCATCATGTGTAGCAATGTGGGGAACACTAACATTTTCATAGTGTTTACCAGTCCTATGAGGGTTAGAGGCAAATATGCTAATTTTTCTAAGTCTTTCTTAATTTTCTTCAGTAAGGGAGGGTAGTTACATTCATAGATTTTTGACAGCTCTTCGGGATGGAGATGCCCAGTTATGTCAATTTTTCTTCCACCTGCAGTTCCAATCCAGTGTTCGTGGGTTTTTGACCTCTCTTCTCCACTACAAAAAAAAAATCTCTCTTTTGCCCTACTTGACCCAGGGTCCAAATAGCTCCCTGAAACTGCCTAATGTTTGTTTTTTATGCAGTAGGGCCGGTGTGAGCCTCCATACATAGAGAAAGAGGTCATCCGCAAATAGTGAAACCTTGTGCTCTTCCTCTCCCTCCCTCAAACCTTCAGTATCTGAGTTTGCCCTCTGTGCTATGGCCAGGGACTCCAAAGACTTGAGTAACAAGAGGGGCGAGAGGGGGGCATCCCTGCCAGGTCCCACTGCCCAGTTCAAAGTGCTAGGTTAGACTACCATTTACCATTATCTGGGCTGTGGGATTCAACAATAACAACTTGACCAACCTCCTAAATATCTCCCCCACCCCATACCACACCACGGTTTCATGCAGATACGCTTGCTCCATGTGGTCAAATGCTTTCTTGTCTCCAAAGCCAGGATCCCTGAAGGCTCCCCAGCCAGCCCCCTCTGCTTCCAGACCACATTCACACATTCAGCATTCTATGAGTATTTCCTTTACTTGCTGGCCTTTCAGAAATCCAGATTGGTCTGGATGGATGGTGCTCACAATATCTGTCCCAACCTTATTGTCATAACCTTGGCCATTTTGTAGTCAGCTGTAAGGAGGGAGATAGGGCAGTGGCAGCAACACTGCACTGGATCCTTCCCCAGCTTGGGGAGGACAACCATAGTTGCCAACCACATGGAGGGGGGGAGGGCAATCCACCCTCTGCCAACCCCTCCACCAACATCTCCATCAAGGATTCCTGCAGTTATTTATTAAAGGTTTTTCTAAAAATTTATGGGGATCCCATCTGGCCCATGGATCTTTCCACTTGCTAGTCTCGTTATGGCTCTTTCAACTTCGATCTAAGTCAGTAGAGCAACCAGGGCCTCCCTCTGTGCTATGGTTAACCAAGGTATTGTTAGCTTATTAAAGAAAGCATCCATCACTTGCCTGGAGGGGCTGCATTACCAAGTGTATAGGGTCATGTAAAATTTCCTGAATTCTTCCTCAATGTCAGCCACCCTGGTGGTGAATTCTCCCTTGGAAGTTTTAAATTTAGGAATAAATGCAATCCAGCTTCTAGCCTTTAGCTGCCAGGTCAGCCACTTCCTGGCTCTTTCCACCTCCAAGTATATCCCCGCCCTAGAGAGCAATTATTGCCTCACTATACTTTTAGTGTTGAGAGCATTGTACTCAATATGGACCCATTTGAGGGTTGTGTATATCTTAGCTGTTGGATCCCCCTTGTGGGTGGCCTCGCACATGGAGATTTGAGCTTCCATTTCTCTCCGCCTATTAGTGCTCTCTTTATTTTTATGCTGTACAGTACATATGATATTAACTATCTCCTTATGGTAGCTTTCAGGACTTCCCATCAGACACCCTCTGAGATGGTACCACTTTTGTTAGGTAGTACAAATTCTCTGATACCTTTTACAAGATGTGCAAGTGATCTCCGGGCCTCAAGTGGGGGGGGGAGAATTAGATAACATACTGGTGGAAGGAGTGAAACAGAAATAACTCGCACATGATGCCTGTTCTTATGGCTTAAGATTGGTAGTAATTTTCAGTAAAAGTGCATAGTGCGCCAAACTCTACCATCACCACTGAAGCACTTGGAACAAAACATGATTTTGTTGAGGGGTCCACACATGCTATACAATTTTACTTGAAAATTAAAACATTGCTCTAAGCCATAAGAACAGGCGTATGCAAGTCACAGTATTTCTGTTTCACTGTGTATGGTGTTTTAACTAATGAGTACCTTGAGTTGCCTTTTTTGTTTTGGTACTGGTGGAAGCCTGGAGACTGCAACCTACCAGCAGCAGCTTCAGATAGAAGCAGGGACCTCCTGGACTCTCATCATGGGACATTTCTTGGGCAACTAATAGGCATGGGTGAAAGGGCGGATATCCGCCATCGTGGAAGTTCCGTGAAATGTTAAAATTTTCACTGATCTTTCTGCTCTTCCACCTATGGTGGAAATCTGAACTTTTGCCATATTATTGTGGATTTCCACTGAGTACTGCCGTGTTTCATTATGAACTGTGTACTTTTTGTTATTAAGTGCAGAAAAAAGTGTCCTGTAAAGTGTTTTGCCATTTTAGTTAATTATCCACATTTCCTATGTGATTCTGCATTTTTTTCTGCCAGAAATGTATGATTATATTTCTTTTTCTACAAGTGCTTTTGTCAATTTTAAGTACACATAGTGAATGTAACCATTCAAGATGTCGAACACCATGAGTGTGAGGTCAGCAATTAACCTGTTTTTTAATTACTTCATTTTTTTCTTCTTTTCCTTGTTATTCTGTGTTTCTTTCTTTTGAATTCCACAGAAGCAAAGAACTGCATACTTTTAAATTCCGCAGTAT
This sequence comes from Neoceratodus forsteri, assembly GCA_016271365.2. Lineage (NCBI taxonomy): Eukaryota > Metazoa > Chordata > Ceratodontiformes > Ceratodontidae > Neoceratodus > Neoceratodus forsteri. The sequence goes on from CM057458.1 coordinate 653,265,686, forward strand.
ACCAAAATGCTGTGTTTCACCACAGAAATTCTGCAGAAAGGTCAAATTACACCATATGTAGCTCTAATCATATGCTTTGCAGCTCTGCAGTCACGTAGGGTGCAGAGGGAAGCATCAGGTGATAGCACACATTTCTCACTGTGTGGCTCCGCATTTCTGAAGAGTTTACCGAAGAGGTAAGAGCTCTGTTTGTTCTGCTCCACAGAACATGCTTTGTGACTAACAATTGGCAGTTTTTCTTTGCTCAGGAGAGGAAATTTACTGCTGGTATCTGTACTTGGAGTGCTGGGGCAAAGATATTTCAGCACTTTTGTTGATCTTTGTGATTAAATCATATGTAACTTGTGGTACTTGTGTGTTCTGCATTCCCAATCTTTAGTTTTGCAGCATTGTTTTTTAATATTTGCTGGTATTTAAAGTTTTAGTGAAGCATAGAAAGTACAACATATCAGGCAAAGGCAAAAGGAAGCTTGGAGGATGTAGAAAAAGTGCTAGTGGTTCTCGATCACTCACAAGAGCGTCATGAGGAGATATACATGGTGCTGGGGAAGGTGGTAATAAGAGCAGCACTGTTTATGGTACTGCAAGTTCTGGTGGTAGTGCAATGCCAGCCATGCCACATACTGCATCTGTGTCAGCCACAGTTGGAATCAAAGCTTCCAGCTTCTTTAGGACACAGCACAGTGCTGCTACTTCCAGGGCAGCTGTTGTACATCGTACAAAAGAGTGTAAAACGACTGCCATGGATGTTGCCACACTACCGTGTGAGTCCCTAGGGTCTCCAGAGGAGCAGGAACATAATGAACAGTCTTATTCACAGGACACTCAGAAGTGAAGTCAGGAGCTGCTAGGAACAAAGAGCGAGGAGGGTTTGTTTCCAGTGGCACGTATCATCAGCGATGATGACAGTAAGGGTGCTGCAGGACCAGTTACTGTAGATGGAGTAGAGATTGAGAAGGTGCAACAACACAGACAGCTTCAGAAGTTGTCTGAGGATCGAGAACCTCCTTCGAGCAAGCGTCCGGTTAGTGCCACTGTTCATGTGGCAGAGAAGGCTACTGAGGAAAAGGAGGTGGGGTACAGTCAGCCCTTACTGTCACAGCTTGAAATATCTGTAAGCAGTGAGGCAACTAATGATGAGGGTGTTGAGGGTGAGGGCAATGATGACCCAGTATTGGACCCTACTTGGCAGCCACCCCTTCCACAATCAGCAACCACAACTGTCAGTGGTAAAGTGCCAACACCCCCTTTAGTGTCACTCCAGAAGCAACAACCTGTCAGGGAAAAGGGTCAGCAATTGCCAATAAAGGGACACGGGGATCAGCAGCAGATGCAGGGGCACCCTAAGAAAAGAATATCACCAACCCCTCCACCCCTTCCCCATCTGCCCCACCAATGAAAATCCATTGTGTCGGTGGACATTCACTTGTTTGGGATTTCTTTGTCATTGATGAGTCTGATGACAGCGTGGCTGTGTGCAACATCTGTCATTCCAAAATTAGTAGGGGCAAGCCAGGTGCACACGATGGGATGGCTGGTATGCACAGTCATTTGCAAAGTAAGCACCTCATTAAATGGACACAGCATAAGCGGTTGGCATCCATGCCCAGTTCTGATAATTCAGCACACTCTGAAAAAGTGGTTCCTCAGCCTGGTGATAAGGATGTGAAACATTTGACCCCTGTTGTGTTGCACCTCCACTTGCAGATACAAGTGGAGGTAGTCAAGATGATCTGTCCACCGGCACACAGATAGAGAGCTTTTTCAAGCATGTCCCTGCTGGTGGAAAAAGGCAGCCAAAGCCACAAGACCATAGCTGGCAAGGTCAAATTGGTTCCATGTGATAACGGCAATTTTGGAACAGCGAATAACATATTGGCGAGTGCACATCACGAAAACATATACAGCCACTGCACTACCGAAAACCACAACCCCGTGCACTGTATTACACAAAAACCTAAGTTTTATGTAGAGCTATGCCCCACACCCTCTTCTTTATATAATCAACTATGAGGGGGCCTGACACTGGGGTGCAGGCAAACCCATGGAGGGGACTATTCGGGGGACTGCAGACCAGGGTACACATACAAGGGGATCAGAAATGGGACACAGAAATGGGACACCTAAAAAAAATAAAATAAAAATAAAGAGACCCACACTGTCAAAATCATAAAAATGTGCCAAGCCCTTCCCCAGCCCTGAACTCCATACCTTCTCCGCCATAGCCATCGGTGTGATCCACCACACCAAGTGAACAGCTTGACAGTACCACCCACACTCCCTCCCATATTCTTTTCCACATCATGCCCTCCCACAATGATGCTGTCCCTTACTCACCCTTATCTGCCTACAAGGTTCGCTGGAACCCCTTTCGTGAATGCTCCATGCTCGCTCTCATCCTGGGTGCTGCAAATGAGTCAAGCAAAACTCAGTCGCTCATTTGCAGTTGCCTATTTGATGGTATACCGGCCAAAACATCCCCCAAAGTTCAGCACATTGTTAGGTTTAAGCAGCCAGATATTAAATCAGCATTAACAAAGCACACCAAGTATCATCACAAACACCCAGTGACAAAAAAGCTTAACACGGCTGTTGCCAAGATACTGGCAAAAGACCTTTCGCAGCACTCATTTGTCAAGAATCTGGGTTTCACTGAACTTATGGAGAAGGCTGCACCTAAATATAAAGTGCCTAGTTGAACTTATTTCAGCACTAAGGCTCTTCCAGCAATGTATAATGACCTAGCTTGCATGGTGTCTCATGCTCTGTCCCACTCTGCAGTAGCCAGCATTCACCTCACCACTGACATCGGGGTGTTAATTATATGTGCATAACTGCAGACTGGGCCTATTTCCCTTGGGTATATGCCTTATATCCCTGTCCCTCATCTATCTGTCCCCTGACTACTGGCAGCAGTATTAGTGTTGATTGACAGCATGCCACATTGAGTATGCAGAGTATGCATGGGTCACACACACATCTGACAGAATTCTTGCATGCATTAATGAGGCCATTAGACACAGGCTAAAGCCACATGGATTAAAGGTTGCAAATACTGCCAGTGACAATGCCCAAAATGCCATAAAAGCAATCTCTGATGGATGCTTTTATCATGTCCCATGCTTTGCTCATGTGTTGAAACTCATTGTGAAGTCTTTTCTGGATCACAAAGCAGTGAGCAGCATGTTGGCTGCCAGCCACAAAATCTGAAGCCATTTCAGTCACTCTGCACTGGCTAGAGCAGAGCTCAGGGCTCTACAGAAGGCCAATAATGTACTGCAGCACCACTTCACATCTGATGTGCCAACCTGATGGAATTCCACACTCTATATGCTTGAGAGGCTGTATGAACAGTACAAGCCCCTCAACGAGTACATAATGCACATGCATGATCGTGAAGCCAGGAAGCCATGTCACTGAGTCTATCCCAGTGGTTTTTGATGGACAGTGTTATCCAAATACTCCATCTACTTGAACAGGCGGCACAGGTTGTGAGTGCTGAAAATGAATGTTTGAGCCAGGTGATACCATTTCTGCATGTACTTTGCCAGGCACTGGTCAATGTAAGGGGGCAATTTGAAGTGGCTGCAGACTCTGTTGAAGTAGAGCTGGCTGACCATATTATGCAGCTGTGTGATGATGATCCTGGGTCATTCACATTAACAACTTGGAGGCATACATTCTGGCAACCCTGCTTGACCCCAGGTACAAGCATGACATGATGGCACTTCTTCCAGGTGGTAAGGCTGATCTTGATCACTATGTGGGCATCCTGTGTGGCAAGGCCCAAAACTGGATGACACACTCAGAGGTATGGGTGGAAAAACCGGCCACAGTACAGAAGCCGCAAGCAACAACAGCCCCTTGCACTGTATCCTTCTCCACCACCAGCAAATTGTCTGCACACTCACCTTCATCATCATGTGGTAGCACAGGTGCCACAAACCCCCTCTGGTCCATGCTCAAGGACATTGGTGTGTCTACCTGCCACACTCTGGAGGGCAACACAGAACTGCAGCTGTCTGAACACCATATGTTGCAGTCATATGTGGATGAACCACAGCAGATAAGCATTGATGACGAGCCCCTGGACTATTGGCGCAGCAAACTGGAAATCTGGCCTGCGCTTAGAGCTATTGCCATGGAGTACCTCACATGTCCTGTGCCAGTGTAAGCTCTGAAAGGGTTTTCAGTGCTGCAGATGCTATTGCAAATGACGGCCAAAGCCACCTGTCTGATCAGAATGTTGAGTATCTAACATTTGTCAAACTGAACTCCCATTTCTTCCCAAACAGTATGTTATGTCAACAACAACAACAATATTCCAGGATCCTGCCGAAGAAGGTGGTTCACTCATGCACTCTCCTTGTTCACTGTTGTATGTATTACACCTAGGGTTGGCAGAATTCAATTTTAATTTTTTTATAATTTCGATGGAAAATATCGATTTTAATTTTTAAACCTTTCTCCGAGTTTTATTGATTTAAATTTTAACTGTTGCATGAAATTATGGGTTTGTAAGCATTCATTCGATTTGTATCGATTTAATTTTCACAGCTGCAGCTAACAGTAAACGCTGAGGATTTACAAACTGTTAAAAGCACAAATTATCATCACATGTCAAAATAGCAATAGAACTTGTTTTGCATATCTGTAAATTTAGATTATTATCAATGGAAATTTTTTTTTGCCAGTTTATGTGTGTGTATTGAAATGAACATTTATCAACATTTACCGATTTAAATCTAATCCTGCCAAGTCTAGTTACGCCCAACCCCACAATATGTAGAGAGGCTGGGAAGTATAAAGGCCATGAGTGTGTGAAAGCTTAAGTTGAAGCAATGGTAGAACACCACCCACGTGTTGTGGTATACTGCACCCTCTTGTCATGTGCGCCCCCACCACTGTGTTTCATAGACGATGGTGCAACAACCGTTGCAAGGCAATGACACCACGGTCAACACACACAGTCATCTACATTGTGTTTTTACAGACACTGAAGTCCACTTATATAGTTGAATTTGAAGATGTCACAATGCTGTTTGGCCCATTCTAGTATTGCAATATGACTCGGTAATCAGCATGTACCATAAAAAAGAGCATGAACCCTCCTTTCCATTATGTGATGATTGCATGTTTAGTGTTACAAAATAAGGGAATCATACAATACTATGCATGATGCTCATGGTATGACTGGTTTTCACTTGACCCATTAATAAGTTATAGCACAACCAAACCGTATATTCTGCAACATATGCAACACAGCACACATGTATCTGTCCTGCAGAGTACCCCATTACTGGGCACTGTACACAGTACTATAGTCAGGCTGAAAGATGATGTGGTGTTTGTTGCAGTCAGCAGTTGTGCCATGCATTTGACATGTGAAATGAAAATGAGAGACCAGTAGGCACTACTGGCAGTCAAGGGCCACTTCGAGGGGATGCTACCTAAGCAGTGCTGTTACGAAAACACACCAAAACATGGCAGATGATGATCAAATTATTCATCATAAGTGGTTCTGTGAAACGTTGTCTCACAATAGCAGACTGACATGGAAGGACAAGAAATTGGTACAGGGTTTACATGGGGATATAAAGAACCACACCATAGATACCTCACGGGTAAAAGTGAGGCACAGAGAGGCATTGCATGTTTCAAAGGAAAATATGCAGAACTATGAGACCTGACGCTATGCCTTTAGAATGGGGGAGGTTCAGAGGGAATGTGAGGAGGCACTTCTTCACTGACAGAGTGTTATAGGGGTTGAACATTCTTCCAGTGCAGTTGGTCATGTGAGAAACAGTTACATGATTCAAGGAAACATTGGGTAAGCAGTACAGGATATTGAAAGTGAAAGGGGGTAAGAAATAAGGCAAGAGACAGGTTAGGGTGCACTGTGACAGGAAATAGTGACAAAACAGTTCCAGCCATGCTCGGAGCATGCACGAGTCAATTTTAATCCAAAGTACAGCAGCAAAACACAGCACTGCTTGGGATCTTCTAGAAAGTCAGCTTTTTGAACATTAAAAGCAGACTTTCTTGAAGATCTTTAGCAGTGCTGTGTTTTGCTGCTGTACACAGTGACACAGTAGTATGAAAGAGACAAAAAATTAATGCAGACTGGTTGACTATGGCACATGAGGCCCGTATGTGATGACACCTATAACTTCTATGTTTCTGTATGTATATGTCATTCCTACAAAAGCAGACCAGGGTTTCACTGATACTTTCACAGCCTCCATTGACCATTTCAATTACAAACTGCATTGTCTGCGTTGAGCAGCAAACTGGACCTATCTGTGATGTGCGCTCACACTTGTAGGCCAGTCATAGTACTGCAGTAGCGACATTGCACATTGCCCATCTTACTTACCTGTTTGCCTACCATAGAAATACATAGATGTGCACAAAGTATTTGCTGTCATGATTTAGGTCTTGACTGACCTCACCCAGCGATGACAATGCTAACACTATCACCCCGACAGAAGGTTCTGTGGAGTACTTGTAGATATCCACCTGATGGCCTGTCATGGGGCCCCTTGACTTAATTTTGGTACATCATGACCAATGTGCCATAATTCTACAGGCAGTGCATGATGAGGCCACACACACCGCCTCAGCCCACTGTACATTCACTGTTTATATTCCCAAATTTAGAGATGACATCTTGCATTCCACCGGGGAGGAAATGACACATTGACACCAGTGCATACCATGCCTCAATGATGCAGTTTAGGCAGGTCAGGTGGACTGAACTGGACACAAACACTACTCAGAAGTAATGATTACTTAATTTTTTAAAACACTGAATGGGGCAGTCAAGGGAGGTTATGCCACTTCTTACAGTGGAACTGGATTGGACATGGAATTAATTAATGCCACCCCCACCCCTGTTCAAGTGACCATGTAGACAAACTAGTAGTCTGGATGTCAAGAACTGAAGGCACAGCCACCTGTTCATGATTTCAACAATTATCATTTGTTATTGTATGACCAGGGTAAAGTAGACTTATAAGCATTGCATAGACTAACTGAACACCCAGTTCCCAACCCTGTCTGGTGTGAGATGAATGTGATCTTGGCACACACTTACTATCAGCATGATCAACAATACTGCATGTCACTAGCACCCTTCACCCTACTGCATGAACTACAATGCAGGTGTGTTTTGCGGTATTCAAATGACTTTTAACATTATTTACACAGGGCCACATGAGGAATGACAGTAGGTTAATAAGCACCAGGAAGGTGGTATGGGTCAGTCAACAAGCTGTTCCTTAGGTCAAGGAGCACTTCAAATTCACAATATAATAGATGAAAGCTATTATTTATACTGGTGCCTCTAGAATAAATACCAATACTTAGCTGTAGAGTCAAGCCACACAAAAGTGAAGGTACTGGACTTCAGGAGGGCTGATTTTGTCAAAATGGGAGATGGCCTCAGAAAAGCACTAGCAAACAGGCAAGAAGGTGGGGTGGAGCAACAATGGGGAAACATCAAAACCGCCATCACAGAGGCAACAAGCCTTTGTGGGAAGCAAATAAACAAATCAAAACAAAAGAAAAAAACACTATGGTTCTCAAAAGAAGTGGCGGGGAAGGTAAGGGAGAAAAAGATAGCATTCAGAAAGTATAAGGAAACACAGAAGGAGCAGGACAGAGAACTGTACCAGTTAAAGCAGAAAGAAGCGGGTAAGGCAGTCAGAATAGCAAAGGCACAAACTGAGGAAAAGATAGCCAACTCAGTTAAGAAGGGGGATACAACCTTTATAGGTACATTAGGGAGCAAAGAAAGACTAAGGCAGGGATACTGAGGCTGAACAAAGAGGAAGGTGGTTGGGCAGAGAGCGACAGTGAAAAAGCAGGGATACTGAACGAATACTTCTGCTCAGTATTCACAGTGGAAAAGCAGGGGGAAATACCTAATCCAATTAATAGAAGCACTCTGGATAGGGGGGTTGATATTAGTCCTTTTTCAGAAGAAAGGGTTCTGAAAGAACTCTTAAAATTGAAGGTGGATAAAGCAATAGGGCCTGATGGGATTCACCCCAGAATTCTAAAGAACTAAGGAAGAACTACTAACACCACTGACTACCTTTTAATAAATCATGGGAGGATGGTGTAGTACCTGAGGACTGGAGGAGGGTGGATGTGATTCCTTCACAAAAGTGGAGCAAGACAGAGGCAGGAAACTACAGACCTGTCAGTTTGACCTCAGTGGTAGGGAAATGATGGAATCACTTCTGAAGGAAAGAATTGTTGAGTACCTACAGGCCAGTGGGGCAGAGGACCCAAGGCAGCATGTATTCACAGCAGGAAGGTCATGTCAGACAAATCTAATTGATTTCTTTGACTGGGTGACCAAAGCAGTAGACCAGGGAGGGGTTGTGGACATGGTCTATCTAGACGTTAGCAAGGCATTTGACACAGTCTTGCACAAAAGATTAATAAACAAATTAGCCAGCCTGGGAGTAGGTCCCAGGGTGGTAGCCTGGGAAAAACACTGGTTGGATAACAGGTCTCAACGGGTAATAGTAAATGGAGTCCACAGTGAAGAAAGGAGGGTTACTAGTGGGCTACCACAGGGTTCAGTACTGGGGCCAGTCCTTTTTAATGTCTTTATAAGTGACATTACAGAGGGACTGGAAGGGAAAGTATGTCTCTTTGCAGATGACACAAAGATCTGCAACAAGGTTGACACACAAGGTGGGGTGGAAAGGATGAAAAGGGACTTATCAAGGTTGGAGGAATGGTCAAATGTGTGGCAGCTTAGATTCAATGCAAAGAAGTGCAAAGTAATGCACCTAGGAAACAAAAACCCTGGGGAAGAGTACACAATGGGGGGTGAGATATTGACAACAAAAAAATGGAAAGGGACCTGGAGGTAGTCACATCAGACAACCTAAAGGTGGGCCAGCAATGTGAGAAGGCAGTAAGGAGTGCTGGGGGGGATACTGGGATGCATAGGGAAAGGCATCACCAGTAGAAAACAGGAAGTTGTTGGCCCTCTGTACAGACAGTTGGTAAGACCACATCTGGAGTACTGTGTACAGCTCTGGAGACCCCATCTCTGCAAAGACATAGACAGGGTGTAGGCTGTCCAGAGGAGGGCAACCAAAATGATGCAGGGTCTGCATCAAAAGACATATGAAGAAAGACTAAAGGAACTAAAGATGTATAGCCTCAAGGAAAGGAGGGAGAGGTGGAACATGATAGAAACTTTCAAATACCTCAAGGGAATCAACAAAGTCCAAGAAGGTAGCATCTTTCAGAAAAAGAGATGTGCAAAAACAAGAGGACACAATTTGAAGATGGGGGATGGCTCAGAGGTAATGTGAGAAGTATTTCTTCACAGAGAAGGTTGTGGATACATGGAACAGCCTTCCTGAGGTGGTCATAGAGTCAAAAACAGTGGGGGAATTCAAGAATGCATGGGACAGACATAAAGCAATTCTAGTGGGGGGTAGGCTGAAGTAGGCTGTTGGTTAACTAGGATCTGCAGCTTATCTGTTAGGTAGGGAAATGGGAAGACTAGGTGGGCCAAGTGGTCCTTATCTGCCATCAAATTCTATGTTTCTATCATCACAGACTAGTAGCTGCATGACATGTTCCACCGATTTGAGGTGATGAAACACAACAGATGGTAGTCTCTCGATACAATTGAGTTCCTCAATACATGATTCAACTTCATTTGTTAACAGTTACAGTACAAGTCACATTAAACTGTTCCTCCAATGAATTGCTTTATCATTTCTGACTGAGTTGCATAAGTGTTGCTGGATCCAGCACAAAGCTCTGTACAAACTGTTCCTTAAGAGTTAAAATGCAGTTTTGCATTGCAATGTGACTGGTCTGCAGGTGCATTTCAACTGAATTGCAAAAGCATTTTACAAACATTGCTCTTTAGCTGGTTAAGCATTGAAAAACAATGCAATATGAGTTGCCAGTGCATTGCCAACTGTAAAAAACAATGCTAAACCAACTCATTGGTGGGACAGTTTATTGTGACTTGTACTGTACATAGCTTACCAGATATGGGCTCTCCAGGGCTCAGGCTTGGTCCTCCTTCAGTTTCTGCAGTGCCAGTAACACTGCTGCTGGCTTACTTCAACTCTGACTGGCGTGACCTCAGAATCACATCCGGACCTTCTGGCAGCACCTGTTACAAATGAAGAGAAAAAGCTGAAATAAATGTTGGAAGTTGGAACACATAACAGTAAAGCAGCACTGCAGTACTCAAACCCATTCCATCCTGTAGGGAAAGGAAACTGCCAACTTGACCAAAGAATACAACAGATAATCAATCACATGAAGGGAGGTGAGGCAGAATCACACTAATGCATTCACTTCCCTTCCAGAAAACTGCACATCATCACATATTCATATAAGGAGTGCTGTTGGAAATGGCCATGATGGAGTGACATGACTCTTTAGGGCGAGAATTGCAAATCTGGATAGACACAATGCAGCTCACATATGCACTGAATGCCACAGCAGTCATCACACTCTACTAAAGAGGATGCCATGAGGGGATGTATGGACTGGAGCAATGGGCACTAGGCAGTCATGAATGTCACAAACGCACTCTGCAGGTCAGGACCTCTGCTCCCATACTGCACAATGCCAACCTCGAAGCACACTGATGTGAACAGAAGACAAACAGGGTAACCCTCCCGTCTGTTTTGGGTCTGAATCACCTACCAGCCTTGAGTTCTTGAGGTCAGATGTGAACCTTATGCTAGCATACCTAGTTAACAGGCTCAGATATGTACCCTCTTCGGGGAGTGCAGTACAATCCTTTGCCCAGTGGCACCCAGTCAGGTTCCCACACATGTACCCTTGCAACTCAATATGAGACCTAGGTATATTCTTACCTTTAGCAAGATTAGTAGCACATTCAAGCCCTTAACAGTTGTCAGAAGTAAACGCTGGTTCAGCATTCACATGCAAAAGAAACAGAAAAGCCAAAGGCAGTATTTCAAGGAAAAATATTGTTTACTAAAAATTGTAAAATAGGTAAAATATCAAACACAGAACAAATACATTAATAACTTACAGTCACATAAAATAATTGGGAAATTACAGAACAAACAAAATGCCTGCTAAATGCTTAAAAGTTCCAGCTGAGTTATCTCTTTCTAAAGTGCCTAGTTAGCAGCTCAAAGACTAAGTGTGTCTTTGATTTTCAGAGAGTCCTTCTGCACACTTCTCAGATGCAAGCAATATTCAAAAGTCAGTTTTCTCTCCACCTCCTGGTGATGTCACCCATGAGGTCACTGGCAGATTTGTGATAACTCTGTAATCTGAGTATGGATATCCACAAGGATGAATGTTATTACTGTGAAAATCAGCAACTAGCAATTTCCCAAAATATGAGTCTCTTTGAACAAAACATTCCCTTTCATGTTTCATAAACCCACAGTCTGTTACTAGTTCTCTGCTAGGTGAGAAAACCATAAAGGATCAGCCAAATGACTTCCCTTCCTGCTAGGGTCATACATTTCATATTGAGTTTCCAGCTGCAAAAGCAGGAGCAGGTTATAAGGGGTAATAAACTGTCCCCCCTGGAAGGAAGTCTTTAATTAGTGGTTTCACTGGCCAGTGTCATGACAGCCTGCTGCTTCACACATACTGACACTTTTGAGTTCAAATGTCAAGCCTCTTACACACTGGCTGGTGTGTCTTAGGCGGACCATCACATACCATTTATTTATAATACAAATATTATACAATATAACAAGAAGCAGGTGGTAGAGTGTCACAGTCCTCCCCACCTAGACTGAATTTGGGGCCTCTATCCCAGCATGGGATGAGCTCCCCAAGTCAGTTCATTGCTCAAACCGATGCAACAGTCCATCTGCATTTTCGTTGGCTTCCCCAGCCCTATGTGAGACAGTCATGTAATACCCTTGCAAGGCAAGACTAAATCTTAATAGTTTACCATTTGTTTTACCCATTTGTGCCAGCCAAACCAAGGGGTTGTGGTTGGTTTGTACCTCAAAAAGCTACCCATATAGGTATGGCTCTAACGTCTTTAGTGCCCACACCATGGCAAGACACTCTTTTTCCACAGTAGAGTAAGCCTGCTCCCTGGGAAGTAACTTTTTACTGAGGCACACTATGGGGTGATCTTTCCCTTGGCTGAATGTCTGACTCAGCATTGCCCCAATATCCACATCTGAGGCGTCAGTCTGGACTGCAAAGGGTCTACTATAGTCTGGACTTGTCAATGCAGGAGCACTGCACAGTGCCTCCTTCAGTCGAGTAAAGAATTGTTCACAGGCTGGTTCCCAGGTAATTTTCTTAGGCATCCTTTTCTTTAACAGGCCAGATTGGGGAGTGGCCAGGGCACTTTAATTTGGTACAAATTTCCTATAGTACCCTGCTGCCCCTAGAAAACTCTAGATTTGCTTCTGTGTTTCTGGTCTGGGCCATGCCTTGATTACCTCTATTTTCACTTGGTTAGGACAGAGCTGTCCCTGGCCTACAATGTGCCCAAGGTATTTCACCTCAGCCATGGCCACCTGGCACTTCTCAGCTTTTACAGTGAGTCCGGCCCTCTGAATCCTGCCCAGAACTTCCCTAAGGTGGGACAGGTATTCCTCCCAGCTGGCACTAAAGATGGCAGTGTCATCCAGGTACACCATGGTATACTCCTCAGCACCATTTAACACCTGGTTCACCAACCTTTGGAAAGTGGATGGGATGTTCTTCATTCTGAAAGGCATTACTTTAAATTCAGATGACCCTATCGGAGTGATGAAGACCAACCTCTTCCTAGCTCTGGCAGTTAACGCTACCTGCCAATACCCTTTTGTCAGGTCAATAATTGTAAGGTATGTTGCTGTGGTAGAATAATAAAATATTTCCAGGCATTTCTTTCACTCTATTCTATCTTCTTTTTATTTCTATGCTTTTTTTTCATATCAGGGTGGCCTACCTGACATTCTTAGTCCTTTTCTTATCTATCCCTTTTTCTTGTATAATGCCTGTAAAACCCCCCTTCCTGGTGGACACCTTGCTGTATTAAACCCAAAAATTACAGGTTCCTTGGTGTTCATTTTAAAAGAATCCATTTGGAAGCTGTATAAGGGCTGCTGATTGTAAGTGAGCCCCGTAGCAATGTGCGCACGATCGCACAATCACACGATCGCACGTTCATATATGTGCACATTCGTGAAGGAAACTAACACAATGCTAGTTTAACCAAAGTTCAAAGAATGCACAGAGTAGTTTCCCCAGTAAGCTTAGTGGCTGTATGAATGGAAATTGAGCCTACTAAGTGAAATACAAGTAACTCCAAACACGAGTGCTTTGGTGCTGTGAGCACAGCTCAGAGTTTTAGGAGCTTGTGTCATTTTGTTTATTTTAGTCAGGAAACAACAGGGGATAAATGGAAGTACAATTCCTCAGTTGAAGAGAAGGGTGTAAAAAGATTATTTTCCCTGTGTTGCCCTTATAAGGAGGTGGACTGTGTTTAGTACAGCTGCTTGGGCTGTCATTTCAAATAAGGGCCGAATTGAAAAGTTTAGCCGACGCCAGAAGGGTTTCAGCAATCAGTTTTGTATGGGGCTATCCTTTTAGGACTTAAAGGACAGGTTGTGTGGAAAATACAAGTATGAAGTTACAAGCAATGTTTACAGGGGACTATAGAATTAAAATATGCCCAGGAAACAAGTCATTGGTCTTTTTCAGTTAAAAAGGTTATTTTCACACTAAAGGAGCTTCATGGGACTTGCAAGACTAAATGGATAGGGAGCGTGCTCTTATTTATTTAGATCTTCCAAGGCTAGTGAGACCTCTTCAATGCTTAATTCATACAGTGAGAGGGTGTAATAAAGTAATAAATACCAGTCGATGTTTGGAAATCAAGGAGATCTTGCTATACGGCTGGCAGCCCTGAAATGCCTGTTTTTATGGTACTATGGGGAGTGATGTCACACAGTGGGAGGTGATACTTTATTGCTGTGATGTCGTCCCTACCTAATTAAGAGTGTTTTGCCTTTTTTGTTTTAGTTTGACTAGCTATAAAATATCCTGTGTAAGAGACATAAGGATAGCATTGTGCGAGAAGTACTAGAACATGTGGTTAATAAATATAGTGGTTATAAAAAGCTTTTTCTTGCCAATTAGGTGATCAACTGACCCCTGATGTCACCTCAGACAGCTTTAAAAGTAGTCCACTAGAGGGCTAAGATAGGTAAGTGGTCAGTAGCCTTCTGATCACGGAGGAAGGAGGACCTGAGTGTACAAGGTTACACACTAACTACAGAGAGGAAAGTACAGGAGTTCTTTTATTCTGATTAAGGAGAAGAATGTATCCTGATGTTTTCATTGGTGTGATGAACTAACACTAATTGCCTTTCTGTAATTATTTTATTTATTTATTATTTTTTTTTGCTTATATTTCAAAATAAAATGATAAACGCAGAGTTAAGCGTTTTTTATGCATCTCATATGGTTGTATGATCTGTTTATTGGAACCCAAACGACCACAGTTGCCCCTTTTAACTTGTCCAGGAGTTCACCTGTTCATGGCATTGGGTGGGCGTCTGACTTCATGACTGCATTGAGTCCATGAAAGTCCACACAAAAACGAGTAGAGCCATCTGGCTTGGGAACAAGGACTATGGGTGAGGCCCAGGGGCTGTGGGATTTCTGGATTACCCTAAATCCAGCAGTTCCTCCACTTCACTCCTACTGTCCTTTTGGACAGCCTCTGACACCTGATATGCCATCCACCATGTGGGTGCCTGCATCCCTGTCTCCACATCGTGCGTCTTTAAGGGGGTTAGTCCAGGCTTGGTGCTAAACAGTGGGGTAAAGTCTGCCAAAACCTCCCTTACTTCCTGTATCTGGTCCGGGGTCAACTAGGGTGACATTTTAATGGCCTCCACAGAGGACTCCCACTTGCTTTCTTCCAGCAAGTCCAGAAGGGGGTCTCCTTCATCTGTCCCCTCCCCAGGACTACACACTGCAAACACCATGTCAACCCTATTAGCATATGGCTTCATCATGTTGACATGGTACATTCTTTGTGTATGTCTTCTATCAGGTAACTCTATAATGTAGTTTACATCATTTACCTGTCTGACTGCTTTGTACGGTCCTGCCCACTCATCCTGCTGCTTGTCTTTCTGGACTGGGATTAGAACCATGACTTCCTGATCCACCGTGTACAAGTGAGCTCTGGCTCTGCAGTCATACCACACCTTTTGTTTTTGTTGGGCTGCTGCCAGGTTGCTCTGGGCTGTTCCCATAAGCTCCTTCAGCCTTTCCCTAAACCTAAGGACATAATCCACTATGGGAGTTCCTTGGGTGGTGTACTTGCCTTCCCAGTCCTCCTGGATCAAGTCTAGGGGCCCATGTACCCTGTGTCCATACAAGAGCTCAAAGGGGGAAAACCCTGTCAACTCTTCGGGCACTTCTCTGTATGCAAACAACAGGTGGGGAAAGTATTTCTCCCAGTGCCTCCCATGCTGTTCAGCAAATGCTTGGAGCATTGCCTTAAGGGTACCATTAACTCTTTCCACAAACCCATTGTCTTGTGGGTGATAAGGTGTTGTGCATCTCTCCACCACCCCACACTTCTCCCACAAACATTTCATCAGGTCCGACCTGAAGGAACCCCCTAGATCAGTGATAACCTCCTGTGGAAATCAAGCATGGAAGAAAATCCCTAGGAAGGGATCTGTCACTTTGTCCTCATTGAGGATAGGGTGACTGCCTCTGGATACCAAGTGGCATACTCCACCACAGTTGGGATTAACCTCTTCCCAGAGGAGCTGGGGGTATTTAAAGGCCCCACAATATCCATTCCCACCCTCTGGAATGGCTCCTCCACTACATGTAAAGGAATTAGAGAGGATTGGGTTTTCTTACCTGCCTTCCCTATTTCTTGGCACTGGTGACAAGCCCTGCAATACTCCATCACCTGCTGGGTGAAGTTGGGCCAATAGAAATTCTGGGCCAACTGCTGCATAGTGTGCGGGATTCCTGGATGGCCAGACATGGGAATATCATGTGCAATTGTGAGCAACTGCTCATAGTACCCCTGGGGAACAACAAGCTGCCTGCCCATCACCCCTCCCTCTGTCTTAGCATCCTGCGCATACAGCAGTCCATTGTCTCAATAAACTTTATGTTTCCCGTAACCTCCCTGTGCTCCGTTAGAGTCTGCCAAAGCCCTCAGCTTCTCTAGACTAATGTCACTTTTCTGAGCAGCTGCAGACTCCTTACACATTCTCAAGGAATGGGACAGGTCCCCTTCAGTGTCTACACTAAGGTCCCTAGCTCTAGCATCAGGGCATTCAGGGTCACTGCCATCCCTAACCCTCTGATTATGGGTCACCACTTCCTCTTTGGAGTAACCCTCCATAGCCGGTCTGTTAACTGCTACCTGGGGAATTTTTATTTATTTATTTATTTATTTATTTCATTTTTGTTGACTGGGTAAGTGCACTAGACAAATCCTGCCTATTTTCAGGCACGACCCAGGGAAGGGGAATACAGATGAATGCCAACTAACCTTGAATCAGATTAAGCTTTTGGTGGTATTTTTAATGAATGAGGGAAATTTGGCCAGGAGACCAGGAAATTCCCTACTCTGTCTGCAGAGGTGCTGAAATGCTGCAGCAGGGATGGGGGACTTCAGTCCAGGTCTGGTTGAGATGGAGAAAGGTTGTGTGTTAGGGCTTCAGATCCAGTGTTTGACCTCATCATAGATGTGAATCAGGAGCAGAAGCTCAACAACGACAAGTGGAGACTGTAGAAATTGTTGAACAAACAGAGGTGAGACCTGAGATAGATGAAGAATGGTTATTACAAGAAAAGTTGGCAGAAAAGAAAAGACATTTAATAGAAATGCTATTAGCTGCAGAAAATGAATTTAAACTTTCAAAACAAAAAATTGGTTGAAGAATGAACAAAACATAAAAGATCTACAGTAAGCCTTATTCAAGATGGTCACAAACGCTTATCAATATCTTTACACACTGATAATGACCCAGGATCCTCGAAAATGCAGGTAGAGATGGCAGATTCTCAGCAGGTTGGTGAAAGAGATGTGATTTTTAGCAATTTCTCTGCAGAATGGACTCCAGGAGGGGCTCTTAGAGGAGCAGGATGGACTCTTATAAATGATATCTGGGTTCCCGATGCAGATGTTCCCATTCCGGGAATGCAGGATTTAGAGCATACATCTTCGGTTAATGCTCACTCAGAGATTTCTACTAAATCTATTGGAATAACCCCATTGATGGCTAAGTCCTCAGTCTTACCTACTGCTTCTGCACACAGTGAAAGAGAGGTTGAAGGACCAGGTACTACGCCAGACACTAACACAGTTGCTGATGCAGAACAACAACAAACTGAATTAACCTCTTGGATGAGTAATGCATTGCCACAAAGTCCTGTATATTTGTATGGAGAGGAAATGGTGGCTAATACAAACTTAGATGGCTCAGTTGTAAAAAGCTTACTTAAGACAAAAATGGGGAGAGAAGGGGTTTCACAAGAAAACCAAGAGAAACAATCCTATGCTGGCCTTTTTTGGAAACCAGCTGAAGCAGCCAAAAGACGATATCTCATCTGTTTACGAGGGTTTAGACCCAGTGGTTCCTGACAGGCTCTGGGTGGGTAAAACTCTAATTATTGATTCATTTAAGTTTCTTCCCCTCAGAGGTGTATGCTTTTATACATGCAACGGGAGAGAAAACATATGATGTCAGTTTCTGTACTATGACAGCTCTAGATAAGTTCTGGCGTTTATATTATGAAAAGAAAGATACAGACATTTGGAAAGACTTTCTGGTGATACCTATCACAAAGCCCACTATTAAAACAGTTACCCTTCTTTTTTGGAATGAAGGTGTGAATATCAGTAGCATTTTATTTTGGTTGGAGAAAAGATGCACTGTCTTTGATCACCCTAAACCCATCATGGATGACAATGGATTTTGGACAGGGGGATGGACTATCAGAGTACAGTTACCACAAAATGAATCTGGGATACAACATTTACCAAGCTCTTTCTTTCTTTTTGGGAAGAGACAGAGGGATTCTGTTTTATGCTGGACAACCTAAGAGCTGTTTCAAGTGTGGTTCTTTGTCTCATTTGAGTAATGAATGTGATCAAATTAAATTTTTAATTGTGGGATGTTAGGCCATTCAGCAAATGGTTGTCAGGCCCCTCCAACTTGCAATTTATGTGGTGATAATGATCATTCCTTTGCAGAATGTCCTTGGGCAGAACATAATCAGGATGAGGCTTCTGACCATGAGTTTTTTTTTTGTCACAAGCTAGGAAACCTTTTAGCCCCACTGAAACATTTCCAAAAGGCAGAAGATGGGAAAGAGATGGGGGGGGGGAGATGTCTCAGAAAGGATAGCTCAAAATCTTTCTCCAACATGACAAGACCCTTTTGTTGTCCCCCCTGTACCCCCTAGAGAATCGGTCCAAGAGTTTTCTCAGATAGAGATTCGAAGAGGGGAGGAGGAAACTCTTTTCACTACCTGGCAGGGCTCACCATCCTGTAGGGAGATAATTCAGGTTATGATTGGAAATACAGAAAGGAAAGAGATACTAGGCCTACAAAATGAAGCTATTTCTTCATCACAAGATATGAGGATAGCAGGGGAATTATTGCAAAATGGGAGTACACAAAACCAGGCGGTTCCTTTATCCCCACACCCTTTAAGTAATAGATTTGCAGCCTTCCTCGACATGGGGGATCAGGTAGAAAATTAGCATCCGATGAAGATCGGAGCAGATGGCTCAGAGCAATCCTTATTAGATAAAGAGAACCCTTCCCCAACAGAGGCAATTCGTTGTTTAGAGGTACAAAAATCTTGGAAACCACAGAAACGGGTAATGTGTTCTAGTGGGAAAATTCTGAAACCTCCTCCTGAACCACTAAGTCTAAAAGTAGCTAGCCTAAATGTGAACAGTATAAAATCTAAAAGGAAAAGACTAGCTACCTATGGGGTATTGCATCATTTAGATTATGATGTTTACTTTCTTCAAGATACTAGATTGTAATCCAGAAGTGAAACTAACCAGGCTTCTAGTGATTGGAAGTGGGGTACTTCCTATTGGGCCTTAGTAGCAGAAACTTGCTGTGGAGTAGGCTTTTGTTTTTTGACGCCTAGAATTCGGATTTTCAGAATTGTAGACTTAGAGCCTGGATGAGTTCTGATTTTGGATGTGGAAATAAATTCAGTCTCTTGTAGATTAATCAATATATATGGACCCCAATCTAAAGCTTTGTGAGTTACTTTGTTACAGAGAGTACAACCTTTCTTACATACAAGCAGACAAGTGATTTGGGGAGGTGATTTTAATATTAATTTGCAGGATCGGATAACCTCTAGCAAGCAATACTGTGATAAAACAATGCTAAACACAATTATTAGAATAGTAGGACTTCGAGATGTTTTTCTGGGTCATAAAGGGAAAGCACAACCAACTTTTTATAAAGGGCAGCTATCTTCACGCATAGATTTCTTTTTAATCAAACAACATATACCTTTAGTAAAGGTGGAGATGCTTCCAATTGAAACATCTGACCACAGGCTGATTGGGTTCCATATATCTTCACCTCTTCAAAGGAAAGCAGGTCGAGGTTGTTGGAGATTGAATACTTCTGTTTTAAAAGAAGAAGAAGAGGTGATAAAACAAATACAAATGATAATCCTTGACAAAACCACTACAATAGGATTATATGAGAATATTGGCCATTGGTGGGAAGAATTTAAGGATTGTATGGTCGTTTTTTTTTTAAATGTTAGGTAGTACAAGAGTGGGGTCATCTTATGGGGAATATTTAGGGTTTCGAAAAGAGTTTGAGGAATTACTCTCACGGCAGTACGAAGGTAAGGAAGATTTAACAGCTGAAATAGAGATAGTAAGAGAGAAAATGTTACAGTTTCAATATAATTGAGTAGTCTCTCTTTGATGAAGGAACAATCATTTGGTGTTCAAGGTACTGCAATTCAGGTGAATCCATATCTAGCTAGTCAGAAGAAAAGGGAAAAAAAGTTATTTCTTCTTTGTTAACTACAAATGGTAAAGAAGTTTGGAGTAACACAGACATTATGGTAAGATTAGAAGATCATATTGAACAAATATTTGGATTCCCAGCTGGGAACATGGAATTCTCATTTTTAGTGTTAAAGGTGGCAGAACCTCCTAAATTGGATTCTGTATCAGCAGGAGAGATAATCTAACCTTTCACATTGCAAGAATTAGGAAAAGTAATTTCTGGTTTAAAAGTGAATGTTTCTCCTGGGTCAGATGGTTTACCAGGTGAATTTTTTCGTCTATTATGGTTATTTATGCACAACATTTTGTTACAATTATTTAATTTATTTTTAATAGAACATATATTACCCACCCAAATGTATGAAGGATTACTAATTTTCCTTTTTAAATCTGGTGCACGTAATGATATTAATAACTGGAGACCAATTACATTGTTAAATGTAGACTTCAAATTATTTGCAAAGCTTTTGGGAAATCATTTAGCCTTAATTATGATGGATCTATTAATCCCTACTCAATTTTGCTCAATACCTGGAAGACGAATTAATGATGCATTATTTTTATTTTTAAAAGGTTTGTTAGAGAGAGAGGAATAGGGAATGAAGGAGATTTACAAACTTCTGGTTACATTACCAGTTTAGACCAAACAAAGGCTTTCGATAAGGTTTCCCATCATTTCCTTTGGGAGTGCCTTAGATTTTATGGGATTCCAGAATTGTTGGTATAATGGTTGCAATTATGCTATGATTTAGCATATGTTAAACCTTATGAGAATGGATAGTTGAGTAAGAAAATAAGGATCTTCAGGGGAGTAAGACAAGGATGTCCACTGAGCCCGTTATTGTATGGTTTTTCAATAGATCCTGTGTTATGTATCTTACAAAAATCTCCCAGAATATGTGGTATTAATGAAAAGGGTTACCAACTTTATAAAGTAATAGCATATGCAGATGATTTATGTTTACTTTTAAAGGATGAAAAATCCATGATTCTAGTTTGTGATTTGATCCAGGAATTGGGTAAAGTTACCGGGGCTAGTCCTAACTTTGAAAAAACAAAATGCTTACGACTAAATGGATTTCCTTCTGTATCTGAAACTTTTGGGGGTTTTCCAGTAGCCACTTCACCATGTAAAATTTAAGGGATCTATTTGCGTGGAGAAAATATGGTTAGATATAATTGGAAGAAAACATTACAAGTCGGTATTTCTAAAGTAGCTCAGTGGAATAGGTGGAAAGTTTCAAAAAAGAAAAGAATATATTATATAAAAAACTTGATAATTCCTGTTATTTTTATTGTTAGCATGATTTTCCTGCTACCAAAATGTTTAGAGGCTAAAGTTCTAGGCTGTTTTTTTAGTTGCTTTTGGTGAAGTAGGTTAAATCCAATCAAAAGGAATGTTTTATATAAGGGAATCTGGGAGGGTAGAATATGAATGCCACATCCAATCCTGTTTTTTTTTTACCATACTGTTATATGGCAATATTTTGCCCCTGATAAAAGGATGTTCACAATTATGGGGAACGTGGGGATATGCAAGGCTGCAAGGTATATTAAATGAATGGAAAAATAATGCTTTTGACCATAAAAATAAACATAAGTCCCGGTTAGGAAGCCAATGGGAAGAGGTTTTTGATAAAATTAAAAATTGGAGAATTAGTTATGAGTCTGTACTTCAACTCTCATTAAAAGCGCTATACTTAGAAGTGTTACGGTCATGTTTTGAGGAACATCCTTTCGAGAAATTTTCTGTTTCTTCCAAGGAACAGATTACCAAATATATTATAGATGAATACCAGCCTTCATGTGAGTTACAGCCTGGTTGGGCATCTATGGTCAAATCAATGTTAAGGGAAACCAAAAGCATAAATCTTTACAGGAAAGGAATTGTTCTAGTATTACATGTATAACAGCTGTTGAAGCTATGGATCATTTGTATTTTCACTGTCCATATGCAGAACAGTTTTGGGATATAGTAAAGAATTGGTGGAAAAGGGCTTCTTTCATACCACCTATGCTTGATCTGTTGTACTATGGGATGATTCCCCCCATACTACAGCATATGTCACATAGTACCCTTAGAATGATAATGACACATTTCTTATATTGGCTATGGTTTAGTAGATGTAGATTTACTCTACAGCAACAAAATATTCCAGCTTTGGAGCTATTCTTTAGGTTAAATTTGGAGCTTAAAGGAATAAAAAGGGTAGAAAAAAACAGATTAGAATTAAGGGTTTGGAATCAACATTGGAAAGATATTGATTTTATTTAATAATATTAAGTTGAGTAGGACCATGAATAAGTACTGCTTTGATAGGATCTCATTTGACCATGTAAGTAGGAAAGAAGGTTTTAATTTGTTTACATAAATTATTCTCACATTAGAGCAGAGAAGAGGTAGATTAGAATTTTTTTGTCTAATATATGTATTGTTATTTAACCTGAAATTGTTCTCCTGTTTAGGGAACCTAGTAGGAGGTAATACTGGAATAAGTAATAATTTGCCTCATAAAATTTTTCCACTTCCCTTTATAGAAATGAGGCGGAAAGATCTTGTTAGGTATCAAGTATCCTTTTTACACCTTCAAATGTAATTGCTTATATAGAAATTGAATATTTATTTGATTTTTTAGATTTTTTTGTATCCTAATTTGGTATGAATTAACACAATCTGTATCTGTTTGATTTTGAAGTTTAAAATAAAAAGTTCCTTTACTCTTATAGTAGGGAAAGGGGAAGGGGTGGGTTAAAATGTTTTTTCTTCTTATGTTCTATGGTTATTGTATGAATTAATACTTATTTCTGGTTTCTTTCTTTTAAGTATGATTTTGTATGATGTAATATTGACCTGTATATATTTTGGTTTGGAAAAAAAATTCCTCTACTCTTATAGTGGGGAAGGGGAGGAGGTGGGTTATACTGTTTCTCTTATGTTCAGGGTTATTGTATGAATTAATACTTATTTATGTTTTTTGTTTCTTTCTTTTTTATGGCTATGTATGATGTAAGATTGATTTGCATATACTTTATGATTTTGTCCAGATTTCAATAAAAATTCCCCCTACTCTTTTTGATAAGTGCCATGGGATCTTAAACGTCCACCTGAACTACCACCAATCCAGGCAGAAGAGACCTCAGTTTAACATCTCATCTGAAACACGGCACCTCAGAAGTGCAGCACCCCTCACATGCTGCACTACAGTGTCAGAACTGGGATATTAACCCAAGTGCCAGATGTGGGAACTGAACCTACAGCCCTCTGATCTCCTGGCCTCAGAGGCAAGTGTGCTACCTACTGAGCCACTGACAATTTCTACCCTCTTTTCATTATTCTCTATATCAGGAGACACAGGCTAAGGAACCATCCTCCCAGTGCTTTCCACAAGGGCTTCTGTGGGGTCCAGGGAACTACAATTTTCCTTTGCCACTTGGCTGTGGGTAACTGCATACACTATCCCCTCTTTGAGATTGTTGTCAATAATTACATCAACAGCCAAGGTTTCTGCTGTGGCAACCTTTTTCATAGTCCCCCCCATCTCACCCCAGTCTAGGAGAACACTAGTGAGTGGCAATGTTTTATCTTCCCCAGTGAATCCCCATACAGTCACAAATTGATTGGATATAAGCTGATCAGGCTCTACCAAATCCCCTTTTACCAAACTCAGGGACACCCCTGTGTCCCTTAACCCATCTGTCAGTAACTGGGTGTATGTGTTCCCTCATGTTTACTGGCATGCTTTCAGGGACACGCAAACAACCCACTTCTTTCTTAACACCACTCTGTGTACTGCTTACCATTTTAGGACACTGCCTTGCAATATGTCCAGTTTCTTTGCAAACCCAACATTCATTTCTTTTCTCAGGTAAATCCTTTCTTTGTAACCTGGGGCTACCTGGTTTTGGTGGAGGCAGGGAGGGTTTTAGCTGCCCTGAAGGCATGCTTTTCCCTTTCTGCACTACCACACCAGCCCCATTTCCTCTCAGAGCAGGTCTGCTCCTGGCATAGCGGTCCGAGAGTTCAGCAGCCTTTTGCACTGTTTTTAGATCTTGGTCCTCCAGCCAGGTTTTCAATTCTTCTGGATATGCCCCAAAAAAACTGCTCTAACAGTAAAACATTTTCACTTTTTTCTACAAAGTCTGCTTCAATTCCTTCCCACCAACATTTTAAAAACTGATGTTGTTTAGTGGCTAGCGCCTCGTAGCTCATGTCAGGGCTTCTCCTGAGTTTACAGAATTTAACTCTGTATGTCTCTGCTTTTAGCTCATATTTTTTTTAAATTACAGCTTTAAATTTACTGTAATCATTACTGTCCTCATTGCCCATTAGACCCGATGAATCCCGAGCTTTTCCGGTAAGTAGCGGTGATAGTCGTAAGGTCCAGGACCCTCTAGGAATATTTGCCTGAATGCATGCTTTTTCAAAGGAATTCCCCCTCTTTTAATTCAGCTATCAATTTAGAATTTAATTTGTAACCTAGTCCTGGAGTCCCAGTTAACCCCAGGCCACTTACCTGCTCTGGTGCAGGTGTTTGGAGTCATAGCTTCTCCAGTTCATGTTGCCTCTGTTGCTCATGCTCTTCTCACTCGGCCTCTCACTGCTGTCATTCAGCCTCCCGCTGTTCTCGCTCAGCCTGTCACTGCTCTTGCCTCTCTTCTCTCTGGAACTCCAGCTCCATTCTCCTCAACTCCATCTGCAGCCTGATCCCTTCTGGCTCCAGAATGTTGGTGACCTTCCCCTGCTGTTGTGGCCCTTGGCTTGCACTGGTCCTGCTGTCCTCCTCACCGGATGTGGACACTGCACTGGACCCTGGTCCCTCCATGCTCAAGGTTTAGTCCTTTTCAGTCACAGACTGTGATTTGAGCCTTTGGGCATCGAGAGCCTTTACGAGGTGCTTTTTGGTTCTGTCCTCCTGCTGGACTCCTTTCTCTCTCTTGGCACAACTGCCTCAGGTAGTCTGCAGTGTGCTCGCTGTTGGAAGCCATCTTCTTCCTAACTATGGTTGCACTAACATGCACCCCACAAAAAAATAAAACAGGTAGGGAACTTAGACTGTAAGCAGAATGATATAGTTCTGTTTACTTTTTAAAAATCACTGCCTTATTTTGCATGTGAGCTGTACAGTATTAATCTGACACACTGGACTGTTAATGCTTGTGTTACCAAATACTTTTACATCGCACTGCTGCCAACCAAATCTGTCACAGACGCACTTTGCAGGTCAAGCCCTCTGCTCCCACAGTGCAAACCTTGAAGAGCAATGGTGTGAACAGGAGACAAACAGGGTAACCCTTCTGTCTGTTTTGGGCCCGAATCACCTACCAGCCTCGAATCCTGGGGGTCAAATGTGAACCTTATGCTAGTATACCCAGTTAACAGGCTCAAATATTTACCCTCTTTGGGGAATGCAGTACAATCCTTTGCCCAGTGGCACCCAGCCAGGTTCCCACAAATGTACCCATATGACTCAATATGAGACCTAGGTAAATTCTTATCTTTAGCAAGATTAGTAACACATTCAAGCCCTTAACAACTGTCAGAATTAAACACTGGTTCAGCATTCACATGCAAAAGAAAATGAGAAGCCACAAGCAGTATTTGAAGGAAAATATTGTTTACTAAAAATTGTAAAATAGGTAAAATATCAAACACAGAACAAATACATTAATAACTTACAGTCAATAAAACAACTGGGGAAATTGCAGAGCAAACAAATCATCTGCTAAATACTTAAATGTTCCAGCTGAATTATCTCTTTCTAAAGTGCCTAGTTACCAGTCCACAGACTAAGTGTGTCTTTGATTTTCAGAGAGTCCTTCTGCACACTTCTCAGATGCGAGCAATATTCAAAAGTCAGTTTTCTCCACCTCCTGGTAATGTCACCCATGAGGTCGCTGGCAGATCGGTGATAAATCTGTAATCTGAGTCTGGATACCCACAAGGATGTATGTTATTACTGTGAAAATCAGCAACTAGCAATTTCCCAAAATATGAGTCTCTTTGAACAAAACATTCCTTTGATGTTTCATAACCCCATAGTCTGTCACTAGTTCTCTGCAAGATGAGAAAGGCTCACATTTCATGCAGTGTATTGGGGCAACAGTCAGTTTATCTTTAACTTGTTCATGACAATCACTGTTGGAGCTACATGGGGCAGGGCATAGCACCACATGAAACATAGCTGTGCAGTAGGCCATGGAGGCTCAATCTCAAGGACGGAGCACTGCTATTCAGTATCTAGAGTTATACATTGAAAAATGAAAGGCATTTCACAGTTGTGCCTCTGTGACCCACCCTGGCTCACTGTAAAAACAATCATATGGTGTAATTCAAACAGTGACTGATGTAAATGATAACTTTTGAAGAACATTACAACAACTTTGAATAATAAAGTCATAATACTGAGTGGTGTAATGGTGCCCACTGGTGCAGGGATAGTGCTTCCACATGTGACTCCAGTGATCCAAGGTCAGAAACAAGCTTGGGTTGCTGGAGGTGTGGCTGGAGGGGAAGGATTGAACACCTGAGTTGCTGCTTTCATCCACCAGGGAGGGTTGGCTGCAGGCCATGCTACTATGCTGCCACCTGGGTCAGGTGACCACAGGTGGTGGTGCAGGGTGGCCACAGTGTGATTGGGAGGGGAGGACATCTGTTGGGAACAGGAGCAGAAGCACATCTTGATGTGCCCTGCCTCCTTGGCTCCCCTTGCATGCTAGCATTCTCTGGGGATGGAGTCGGAACAAAGGAAAAACACATTTGCAGCAGCTGGTAGGTAGATGGGACCCAGCTGCCCCAGATGTCACAACTGGGTCCCAAAAGGGGGGAACACTGGACCACCTGACACAGTCACACACTCTAATGTGCTGGGAGGGGGACGACATGGACTCCCCACCAGAAGGGGTAGGCTGAGGCAGGATGGGGGCATGTCCAGTGCCTCCTCCGGGAGTTACCCGGTGCAAGAGTAGGGATCATCAAGCCTAGGGAGGGATCACTGAAGAGTAGCTGCCACAGCAGGGAGAAGGGAGCTGAAAAAGAGTAAATAAACTAAACAAAAAAGTATATTCACTAATGCCACTGTCCTCCACCTGCATCCTCTTCCCTGCAGGGGATCCAGTGGTGGTGGTCTTCTCTGCTGTCCTCCTTTTCCAGCTCTTCCCCTTTCTGGTGGAGATGGTCACAGCATCACCAAGTGCCTCCAGTACCTCAGTGTCCCTTGGTTGGTGGTCGTCCCACTTATGTTTTAGTTGATGGATGATTCGTGGCACAGGTTCCTTTCCATCGGCATTCAAGGTGGCTTTAATGGTTGCCCACACTTTCTGCCTCTTTTTAAGAGGTTGCCTATTTTGGCCAAACAACTTCCCTTCATTATGGTGACCTCCTTCACCAGGATAGCAATGTCCTTATATGTGAATGGAGATGCCATTTTTCTGGGAAAGCTTTGGGTGTTATCACCAGAGGTGGAGGCCTGCTGTTCCTGGCCCTGCTGCTGTGACTGCCTACCCTCCCCACTCTGAACTTCCTGCTACTGCTGCTGTGGTTCCTCCTGTGCCTGCGTCTAGCTACTGCTGCCCAAAATTAATTCCTCACTGCCAATTGCTGCCATCTTATTCTTAAATAACAATAAAAGAGAAAGACCCTCCAAACAGAACTGAACACAAAGTAACAATGAGCTGCACTCTGGAGTCTCCAACTCTCCAAAACTCCTCTATCTATATATTTCTGTTTCACTCTCTATCTCTCACTCCTCACTACTACAATCTCACTCTGAGCCTAAAAGTGAAATTTCCAATTTTGGCCTGCCGACACGCAGATTTTTAAAAAATTTCACAGAAAACTCTGCAGGTCACATTGACTGCTGTTTGAGAGATGCAGAATTATTTTACTGCAGGACCTCATAAAATGGAAATATGTTACATGTGGAAAACGTGCCTGCACCCATGGCATTCTGGGAAAAAATTATGCTTCTTAACATTAAATGCGTGATTTTCTCTAACATGCAAAATAAAAATGACACCGTATTGAGAGGGGCAGCAGATAAAAATGGTTACTACATAAATGATTCCACATCTCTGGAGAAACTAGATAATTTGGACTGGAGTACTTTTTTCTGCAAGTAAATAACAAAAAGCTGCATAACACATACAAAAACCTGCATGTCTCAGTCAGAAATTCTGTAGAAGTTGGCAAAATGTTTTCTGAACTTCCGTGGAAGTGAAATTCCAGCTTTTGTGGAAATTCTGCTGGTAGAATTTTTTTTTTTGCAGATGCCTAGCAACTAGTCAGTGAACCCACGCATGATTGGGCAATACTGGACCTGGTTCTCAATAACAGGGACAGTGTTACTCACATCAAGATGGGAGACCACCTGGGGAACAGTGATCATCATATGGTGTGGTTCAATATAAGGACACCTGTGGAACTGAACCATCAAAGGGGTGAGGGTCCTGGACTTCAGGAGGGCAGAATTTATAAAGATGGGTAAATGCTTCAGGGATGCCCTGATGGGGGGGTGGTGGCCTGGGTAGAGCGGAGGAACAGTGGGCAAAGCTAAAGGGAGTATAGTAGAGATGACAAACCTCTGTGTCAAACAAAGGAGAAAAGCAAGAGGAAAGAGACTGTTATGGTTCTTGAAACAGGTGGCTGAAAAGATAAAGGCTAAAAGCGTAGCATTCAGAAGGTATAAGGAGAAGCAGTAAGGAGCTCAAGCTGAAGAAAGAATAGCCCAGGTGGTAACGAAAGGGGACAAGACATTTTTTAGGTATGTAAGTGACAAGATGAAGGCCAGATGTATGATTGTAAGGTTAAAAAGGGAAGGAGGGAACCATGCAGATGGGTTACCAAAAAGAGGCAGACATCCTGAACATGTACTTTTGTTCAATATTCAGAGAGGAAGAGAAGAGGAGGGACCACAAAAAAAAATAACAGAAGCTTTGGAGGGAGGGAGGTAGACACTAGTCCTTTTTGGAGGAGAGAGTCCTGAAGGGACTCACTAGTATGAAGGCAGACAAGGCAGTGGGGCCAGTAGGGGAGCATCCAAGGGTATTGAGGACGATCAGGGAGGTACTGTCTGCACCTCTGACAGTCCTATTTAACAGCTCACTGGAAACAGCAGTGGTTCTGGAGTACTGGAGGAGAGCATATGTGGCCCCACTTCACAAAAGTAATAGCAGGGATGGAGGAGACTGGCATTCATAGGCCAGTCAGCCTGACATTGGTGGTAGGAAAGTTAATGGAATCACTAATAAAGAAAATGATTGTGGTATACCTTGAATTCAATAGGTGACAAGACCTGAGGAAGCATAAATTCATGGGGGAGGTCATGTCAAATGAATCTTTCTTTGACTGGGTGACCAAGGAATTAGATCAGGGTGGAGTGGTGGACATGGCCTACCTAGGTTTCTGTAAGGTTTTGACACCATTCCAAAAAGGAGAAAGTAAGCAAGCAAGATAGCTTAGGAGTGAGTCAAAAGGTGGTAAACTGGATAAGAAATCGGTTATGGTGATAGTCAACAGAGGGTGGTGGCAAATGCAGCTAACTCCTAGGAAGAGAGGGTAGCCAGTGGGATATCTCAGAGTTCAGTGCTGGGACCAGTCCTCTTTAATGTTTTTATAAGTGACATTGCAAAGGAGCTGGAAGGGAAGGTTGGCCTTTTTGCAGATGACACCAAAATCTGCAATAGGGTGGACACTCTGTGGAGGTGTATGTGTCTGGAAATGATGATCAGATACCTGAGAAAACTCAGGGAGTGATCAAGGGTATGGTGACTGGGTTTCAATGCCAAAAAGTGCAAAATAATGAACTTAAGGCACAGAAACCCAGAGGTGGAGGACAAAATAGGTGGAGTGGTATTGATAACTACCAAGCAGGATAGACACCTGGGGGTAATCATACAGTATCTCACAACCTAAAGGTGGTTAGGCAGTGTGACAAGGCAGTAAGGATGGCTAGAGGGATGCTGGGGAGAATAGAAAGGGGTGGCACCAGCAGAAAGGGGGAGGTGTTGTTGCCTCTGTATAGACCACTGGTGAGACCCCACCTAGAGTAATGTATCCAGTTCTGGAGACCATATGTCTGGAAGAACATAGACAGAGTGGAAGCAGTCCAGAGAAGGGTGACTAAAATGGTGCAGGGTCTGCATCAAAAGCCCTATGAGGAGAGACTAAATGACCTCAATATGTACACCCTGGAAGAGAGGAGGGAGGAGAGGATATGATAGAGACCTTTAAATACCTCATGGGGTAAATAAAGTATAGGAGGGAGGTACTTTTCAGAAAAAAGGTGATCAAGAACAAGGGGACATTCTATGAAGCTGGAGGGGCATAGATTTAGGAGAGATGTGAGAAAGTACTTCTTCACAGGAAGAGTGGTGGATTCCTGGAACAGTCTTCCAGCAGAGGTGCTCGGGGAAAAACAGTGGTGGAGTTCAAGAATGCATAGGATAGGCACAAGAGGTTTGTAGTGGAAAGGAAAAGACAGGGAGAAAGAGCTGCAGATCAAGTAGGTCTGGGATGATAATGTAGGTATGAAAAAATGAACTGATGGGGTGTGCCAAATGGTCCTTATCTGCCATCAAATTATATGTTTCTATCTTGAAATCATATCCTTTGAGTAGTGTGGGATCCAGCTTTGAGGGTTTAGATTTCTGGTTGTCCATGCCTCCAAGCCAGGGATCACTAGCAAGTGATCTGAGCCACCCATCAGGCTGTGCTGGATCTCAGTAAGACCTTGCAATGCTTCCTGTTAGGTGGCTATTAAGTCAATTTTGACATAGGAGTTGTGGGCATGGTAGTAAAAAGTGTAGTCCCCAGCTGTTGGGTACCTGATTTTCCATTCGTCTGTCAATTTGTGATCATCTTGCAAGGTTCTAAGAGCTCTTGGGCTTTTGTCTGCTTGCGGGGGTTTTTGGATGATCTATCCAGGATCTCATCCAGAGTGCAATCCGGGTCACCATCTAGCAGCCATTTCCCCTTGAAGCTTACCATTTCCAAAGACAAGGTGGCATAGAAATACAGGGTATCAACGTTAGTCCCATAAAATGAACCAGTAGCATAAACGTTACCTGAGTGAAGCTGAATTTGCATCAAGGAGTATCTACCTCATGGATCATCAATGGCCTGCACATGTAGGTGAACCCAGACAACAGTGTCCCTGGCCTTGGAGTTAAAACAGGCTCCAGTCTATTCCCTTCCCCTCCAGTGTTTAATGAGATACTGTAGTTATACCTGTAATGCATGGGTTTCTTGTAAGCAGACTAAGTCTGGCTTGTACTTTTTGATCACCCCAGCATTTTCATCCTTTTGACAATAAATTTAAGGCCATTGATATTCCACGAGCACAACTTACGCTGATCAGCACGTGCCTATTTAATATATCAGCATATTGTTGTATCTATTGAGTTGAGCGTAACCGTCTATATTAGCCATCTTTTTATAAGACTATGTTCCATTACTCTGTACTTTGGTTTTGCCTTGCTGTATTGCCTTGTAAAGACCATCACCAGGCTCCAAATATGGTGTATGTCCTTTTGCTCCTCCCTCTGTCTGCCTCCTCCCTTCCCTCTCCCCAAAGGGTCACTTTCCAATCAGACCCTAAGCACTCCCCCATTTGTGGTGGATATTAGTTGCGATTCTTGGTGGATGCTCCCCATCCACTTTGTTTCCATATCTGATGAAGGGTTGAGACACTCTAAATATTCCAACCACTCACTCGAGGGCATTAGTTCCCCTGCTCTTCACTTTCTATGCCTATGTCCCATCCCTAAACCTCCCATTATTGCCACAGTGTTAATAGAAGTCCCTCATCTAAGGTGCCTCCTTGCACTTGTAGGGTCATCTGACCTGCCCAGTCCCAGGCTGAACCCAGCCTATTGATTGTTATGAGGGATTGGACAGCCCACCCAGCCCCAGCTGCATGCAATTCATGCCATCGTCCACCATGCTGTATGTGACCATGGAATACTTTCTCATGCCTGGTCATGCCCATGAATTACAACTCCTCTCTCACCTGGCTTCCAGATGTCAAGAAGCAATGGTGAATGCACAGAGGGCACCCCCTGAACAACATTGTAGTCTAACCTATTACTATTCGCTGTTTCAATTCTCCACATTGTCCATGGGCACATGTCTCTCCCATAAGGCTTTCTGCCATAGAACACTTGAGACTTGAGACTCGTGTGTCCACTGATGGGTACTAGATCTATAATATTCTGGGCACTATTGCCATGTACTGGCCTCTGTTATGGGGTGCACTCCCCCCACCCACTAGATAGCCTCAGAGGACCATGCATCTTATATAGAAAAAAAACTGCTCTGTAACTCAGCATGTGAAACTTATGCCTTCAACCAGCTGGACCTTGCATCATGCTGAACTGAGGCCATGCTTTTCTTGTGGTTGCCTAGGGCATCAGGTCTAACCTACCCCTGACTGCCAATTTCTTGTGCTCACAATGAACCTTCAGAAATCCCAAGCAAATCAGTTTCAGCATCCATCAAGGTTTCTTAGCTCAGATAGTTCACATTTGAAACTGAAGGGTAGATTTTTCCTCAAAACAGTTTGAATTTTTGATCCAAGACTAGACAAACATTAATAACAGGACAGTAAGTTCAACAGTCATATACTTCAGATCCCCTCAAGCAAGGGGGTCCTTAGGTCATTTTTAAGCTAGCAGTTTCTCCTCATGCAGAGATTCTCCAGTATAGTTTCTATTCTCTGCTGCCTGTATAGTCTTTCCCTGATTTAAAACATGGATTTAATTCTCAAAATTCTGTGTTCAAAGTGCCTAACACAAGGTTAATGCCAGCCTTCGCTGCATCCACATAGTGAGACTACTCTCCCTTTACATAAGCAGTTCTCCTGCCACACAGCAGTCCAAGAGTTGCATGAAGTTGTAATTTAGTGTCCCCAGGCCCAGATGCTGTCTAGAAATGATCTTATTTTAAACAGAGAGGATCCCCATGCTGAATGCATAAGATGAAAAAATGTCAACGTACTTCAGTTAATGGGCATGCCACTTAGATCTGCTGCCATGATGGAGGTGGTTGTCCTGCCAATCCAGGAGTATTTAAAGGGAAAAGGGGACTTGGGGGTCATCTAACTGGACTTAGTGATATACCTGTGTATTTGGAGAATACCCCCTCTGCCTCTAAGTTACAGGTGCTGTTGTTCTCTGAACCAACTGTCTCGCTCCTGCCACCTCCTCCCTGTTAAAGAATGCATCTGCTTCTGCAATGTCTGTAAACACTCTTGGGTTATCTCTGGGTTTTAGGACTCTCAGCTTTGAAAGGTAAAGATGGTGATGCTGCCAGCCCAGTCTCCTCAGATTAACTTTAACATCACTGAATTTTGCCACTCCCACCGAAGGTCTTGGCTATGATCTGGAAAGATGAGGACCTTGGCACCCCCTTCCATGATGGACCCTTTCTGTCTTATAGCCTTCAGTATTGCTTCTTTATCCTGATGTACCAGGAACATTGCTAGAAAGTGATGCAGGTGGTCCCATTACTTTGTTTGGCCTCTGGGAGTGCAATGGGTATGCTCAATCTCATAGGTGTGGCCCATGTTCCTCTCTTCTAACTTTTTGATCAGACAGCCCAAGATGAAGGTTTCTGGGTTTCTCCCCGACTATTCTAATTTTCAATCTGTGGGTCAGTTTCCCTGGTCATTTATCTGGGCAAGCAGCTCTTTTTCATTTTCATGAG
Source organism: Neoceratodus forsteri (assembly GCA_016271365.2). Lineage (NCBI taxonomy): Eukaryota > Metazoa > Chordata > Ceratodontiformes > Ceratodontidae > Neoceratodus > Neoceratodus forsteri. Next base: position 653,299,429 of record CM057458.1, read on the forward strand.
AAGCAAAAACAGTAGGGAAGTGTTGATTTCTTTTCACTTTGATACTGGAATAGTCTGTACTGTGAGAGTAAAAAGTGGTGGTGAAATTAATTGGTGCTGTGTGATGCAATTGTTATTGAGAGTCATTTAATGCTGAAATATTTAATTAGTTCTGTTTGGAATATTGAGAGCTGTTACTGTTTGAAATTCTATGTTGTGTAGTTGAGTCAGGAAACTACAGATCAGTTGGCTTTGGGAGTAGGGAGGAGAAACTAGCAGGAGCCATCTTTGCTAGCTGAATTACTGGGAAGCAGTGAACCTGAGAAGCAACAACAAAAGGCAAGTGTTGATTTCTTTTCACTTTGATATTGAAATAGTCTGTACTGTGAGGGTAAAAAGTGGCGGTGAAATTAATTAGTGCTGTGGGATGGAACTGTTACTGAGAGTCATTTAGTGCTGGAATATTTAATTAGTTCTGTTTAGAATATTGGGAGCTGTTACTGTTTGAAATTCTATGCTGTGTAGTTGAGTCAGGAAACTACAGATCAGTTGGCTTTGGGAGTAGGGAGGAGAAACTAGCAGGAGCCATCTTTGCTAGCTGAATCACTGGGAAGCAGTGGACCTGAGAAGCAACAACAGTAGGGAAGTGTTGATTTCTTTTCACTTTGATACTGAAATAGTCTGTACTGTGAGGGTAAAAAGTGGTGGTGAAATTAATTAGTGCTGTGGGACAGAACTGTTATTGAGAATCATTTAGTGCTGGAATAGTTACTTAGTTTTGTTTGGAATATTGGGAGCTATTACTGTTTGAAATTCTATGCTGTGTAGTTGAGTCAGGAAACTACAAATCAGTTGGCTTTGGGAGTAGGGAGGAGAAACTAGCAGGATCCAGTTTTGCTAGCTGAATCACTGGGAAGCAGTGGACCTGAGAAGCAACAACAGTTGGGAAGTGTTGATTTCTTTTCACTTTAATATTGGAATAGTCTGTACTGTGAGGGTAAAAAGTGGCAGTGAAATTAATTAGTGCTGTGGGATGGAACTGTTATTGAGAGTCATTTAGTGCTGGAATATTTAAATCATTTTGTTTGGAATATTGGGAGCTGTTACTGTTTGAAATTCTATGCTGTGTAGCTGAGTCAGGAAACTATAAATCAAATGGTTTTGGGAGTAGGAGAGAAACTATCAGGAGCCAGCTTTGCTAGCTGAATCAATGGGAAGCAGTGGAACAGAGGAGTGTGGGGTGGTGGATCAGAGTTGTGGCTGATTGTTTCTGGAGGGCAGGCTTGGTCCCACCTACACTGTCCCTCACCCCACCCACCCCATGCACATCACTTCCTCTATACCAGGGGTTCTGACATCACTTCCTAAAAAGGGCAATGGGCATACACCTATCATATCTTTATCAGCCCAGCTCACTGCGTAGTGGGTAAACACATGCACATACTAACAAATATTGGATTTCTTCAGCCTGTCTTTATTTAAATTGAACTCTTCTGAGAGTGACAGGGAGAAATGTTTTAGATTTCTTCAGCCTGTGTTTATATATTTATTTATGCAATATGCATGGACATAAATCCTATGTGATAAATCTGAGCTACTATATGATAAATGTGAACATTTACATTAATACACATAGTAGACACATCATCACAGATTTATGTACATAGTAGACATGTCACAATCACTCTGGAACTCATTGAGTATGTTCACTCTCAGTACCAGTACTAACTATATTCAAATGCAAATAACTTTAAAACAAAAAAAGATAGCATAGTGCTGTAAGCATGAAAGTTGTTCAGCATAAAATTATCTACCAAATGAGTGGTGTTTCATTTATAGATACCTTATAGATTGTTTTATAATTAGCAAAAAAGAGTAGAAAATGCAATTTTTGTTCACTTTTTTGACAAACATATGCAAAAAAGAAAAACAATCAAAAGCAAATGTCCCTGCACTAACAGAAAGCATCCCTATTGCATAAATGAAATATACAATGGTGAGCTATCAGATAAATGATTTATTTACACTTGTGCTGTTTGACCTCGGTCATATCACTCATGGCTAATGCCACTCGTGCGGTTACCCGATGTCAAACAGCACTTGTGTAGATAAATCATTTATCTGACAGCTCACCATTGTATATCCTATATATATTTTTGAATTTTCTAGTTGTATAATTATTTATAGTTATGTATAACTGGAGGCTAGGAAAAGCGTGGCTAAGAGGATGTGAGGGATTAGGTAAATGTATGGGAAGCAGGAGAGTGGTAAACTGCAATAGCTGAGGAGTAGCAGTCTTTCTGGGGGTGATGTGGAGTAAAGGGGGATGTCCTGTGTTTAAAACAAATGGGTGAAAAACTGGCTGAGGGACAGAACCCAGAAGGTGGTTGTGGGGGAGAGTTATCTGGCACTAGAGAGATAACCAGTGGGGTCCTGTAGGGCTCAGTGCTGGGGCTGGTGTTGTTCAATGTCTTCATCAATGATATCGGAGATGGCATTAAGGGCAAAATGTGCTTATTCGTGGATGACACCAAGCTCTGTGGAAGAGTGGACATAGCTGAAGGGATACAGGACCTACAGAAAGATCTGGAAAAGCTGGAGAAGTGGTCCAGGATCTGGCAGCTTGTCTTCAATGTCAAGAAATGCAAAGTTATGCCAAGAATCCCAGGACAGAGTTCTACCTGGGTGGAGTCCGAGTATCTACATCAGAGGAGGAGAAGGACCTGGGAGTGATGATCACTAGTGACCTGAAGCACTCCACACAGTGCAAGAAAGCAGCAGCAAAGGCAAACAAGATGCTGGGATGCATATCTAGGGGGATCAGTAGTAGGAGAAAAGAGGTTATACTGCCCTTGTACATGTCACTGGTAAGGCCGCATCTAGAGTATGGAGTTCAGTACTGGTACTCACACCTCAAAAAGGAGATTAACCTGCTGGAGAAGGTCCAGAGGAGTGCTACAAAGATGATAGTGGGTCAGCAGGGTAAGGCATACTAGGAGAGATTGATTGACACTAAACATGTACTCCCTGGAAGACAGGAGAGAGGAGACATGATTGGGACCTTCAAGTACTTGAAAGGAATAAATAAGGTTGATAAGGAGAGTCTCTTTAACCTGAGTGGCAACCATAAAACGAGGTGGAACAGTCTTAAGCTGGAGAGTGGGAGGTTTAGGAGAGAGGTCAGGAAGCACTTCTTCACAGAGAGGGTGGTGGACACTTGGAATGCGCTGCTGGAAGAGGTCTTCTCATTGAAGACAGTGGGCAGTTTTAAGAGAGGCTGGGATAGGCATAGGGAGAAAGGTAAGGATCATAGTTAGAGAGGATGGAAGGAGTGGGAGGGAGGGCAGGGACATTAGCTCAAGCTGTGGACCCTGTAATATGAGCAAACTTGATAGACCAAATGACCTTCTTCTGCTGGCTTCTTCGTATGTTTGTATGTGAAGCCATTTCCACTGTCTTGCCAACTCTGCAAGCTGATCCTTTGCAACATTCAGCCTCTACTCAAGCTCTCCGATGTTGGTGATGTCAGTCACTGTCTGTTCACTTAGTCCTCCTACAACACCTGGTGGGTAACCCAGCTGGGTATTTAGACTTGTGAAGCTTGCTCTCATTTCTACCGTTATGCTGGTGATTAGGGCTTTTAATGAGACACCCTTATCAGCAGGAGAGTGAGCAAGTCGGCAGCTTCAGAACTGTAGACACAAGCCAGAGTGAGCATTGCTATAGTTATATATAGTGTGCTTGGGGCTAGGCACTGGGCAGATGGGGTATGACGTGGTAGTTTGCCAGTGTCAACTTGTTTCCTATTCTCTGTAGTACAGCACACTTTTTTTCTTTGCAGAACTAGGATTTTAGCAGGGCATTACAAATACAAACAGATTTTGACTGAAGCCCCTGGTAGGTGCCTGAAGTGTGATTTTTTGGGGGAGGAGTTACTTTTATTTACTAATTTTACTGGGCAGTAGGTGTGTGCAAGCTGGCAGAAGGATAGTGCCTGGCTACTAATAGTTGGCACCTTGGTGGCATCCCCTAAAAATAAAAAAATTAAGTCTTCATTCATGTTCATAACTTCACATTTCTTTCTGTGGCAGTTTCAAGCTCTTTACATTCATCCCAGTTGCAGACTTGCTTCCAACTGTTACTTCAGTTTTTCCTCCTCCTTATTCCTGAAGCAGTCTTCTGCAGTGTGAGCTGGGCAGTGGCCAGCAAGTGTATGCCAGCTGGCAGCGTGCCACTAGTTGATAAAAAAGGTAAAAAAATAAAAAAATTCTCGACATTCCCTCAAATTACTGAAGTTCCTTCCTCCTCTTCATCCTCCTCCTCCTCCCAGCCTGTGTGTGTGTTGTGAGGTGTGCTGTTGCCGTGTGATATGGGCAGTGGACAGCAAGTGTATGTCAGCTGGTAGTGAGTCAGTTCCTGGTAGCATCCTATTGATAAAATTAAAAATTAAAGAAACAAAATAAAAATAATAAAAAACAAAAACATTTAATAAAATAAAGTCTTACTCTTCAGCATTCATAACCCATGTGGTTGAATTCTGTAGCAAGCATTAGGAAATGGAGAAACAGAGAGGCCAAGGAGATGGTGGCATGGGATCATCCAGTCACATCAAAGATAAAAACAGAGCAGTGTGGGCTTGGTAACAGACCCTCTGCTGCAGTAGGTACTACATGTGTAGAGGAAGATGACAGTAGTAATCAAACAGATCATAAACTATAACACATCGTAAGAACTTCAAGGATTGCAACATAAGCAATTATTGTAAAAAAGGAATTAGAAAGGATTGTGCTGGGCAGTGACACAGCCACAGGAGGAGGAGGAGGAGTAAAGTGATATGGCAGAGCTTGGGGACTGAGGTACAGATTGTGATTACATAGCAAAACAGATGGCCCAGGATACATTGTAGAGAAAGAATGCCTATTCCCTGAACCTGAGGAACTGGTGGAGGAAGAGAAGGAGGAGGGTGATGATGTTGAAGCAGCCTACAGTAGCCTGCTCATCAAGCAACAGTCAAGGGTGCCCGGAGGAAAGACCAAATCAGTGATATTGGTGGTGTGGGATTTCTTTCGAGTGGGCAAGCAATCACGGACGTGTATAATGTGTCTTGTAGGTAAAACAGGTTGAGTTTGGGTAAGGAGGGAACAGGGCTGGGAACACCTACCATTAAAAGGCATTTGCTGATGTCCCAAAGACCTCAGTATCAGAAGGCATGCCAGCGAACATTGTCAGCAGCAGTACCACCAGACAGTGAAGCTGCTGCTGATGCTGATGATGATGGCGAGGGGGAAAGAGAACATTAAGAGATGAAGTAGAGAGGAAGAGGAAAAAGATCTTTCAGGTGGTAATCAATGCACACCTCCAACAGTTTTCATTCATCAGTTCATTGACTCCCACACCTACAAGGGGCAACAAAGCCCCAGCCAGTTCCAACCCCAGGGGTGACAAAAATAGGAGCCAGCTGTCATATCCAGGGAAGAAAAAGCACTCAATTGTCACTCATCCAGTCCCTGGAAAAAGGCTAGAAATATAAAACCAACAGATCAGAGGCAGAAAAGTTAACAAGAGCAGATATGGAAATGCTAGCCACAATGTACTACCATTCTCTATTGTGAACATGCAGATTTTTTATCCCTAATGGAAGTTGTAGTGCTAAAATCAAGTGCCCAGCTATACCTACTTCTCCATAGTGGCCCTTTCTGATTTTGTAAGTGTCTATAAGACTTTGTCACATGCGCTGGAAGCATCATTTGTTCCAGCCATTCACATCACCACTGACGTGGGGACCACTGGTCAGACCACCGATTACATGGCAGTGACTGCCCATTGGTGAGTTTCCCCTCTTCATTGCCATCATCTTCCTCCTCCTCCTCTGGGTAAAGTGACAGCAGCAGAAGTAGCAGTAGTAGTAGTCACAAGTCTCCAGGGCCCCCCAACCTCTACAAGCAAGCAGCTTTATGTATTACTGGCTGACAATGACCATCATACAGAAAACTTGTTACACTTCCTTCAACAGAAGTTTGATGAGTGGCTGACATCACACTCATTAACAACAGGTTTTATACTATAATATAATACAAAGAACATTGTAAAGACAGTTGGCGATGAGGATTATACATGTGTTTTGTTCACTGTGTAAATCTGGTAGTTCAGGGATTCCTACATGAGGAAGGCACCACTGTGCAGAAATATGTAGGTCTGGCCAAAAACATTTGTGATCATTTTAGCAATTCTGTAAAGGCACAGAAGCTGTTATGAAACATATAACAGTGGAACTACCTTCCTCTCCACCACCTGAAACAAGATGTGGTAGCTAGATGGAATTCTACCTATTACATGATGAAATGGCTGCTAGAACAACAGAAGACTATCCGCCAGAATGCCATCGAGCGTGGTACTGATAAGGGAGAGGTAAACATCAGCCCAAATCAGTGGCATCTCATGGAGACCTTCTGAATTGTGCTGAAGCATTCTGAGGAGGCCACAAGGGTGGTAAGCACTGATGCAATTGGTCTACGCCAGGTGCTACCTCTTGTTGTCCTCCTTAACCTGTGACTTACTCATATGAAAGCTCAATATGCAAAAAAGGAGGATACCACTGCTCCCAGTCTAATAGAAAGGATGAGTACATTTCTAGAATGACACACTCATTTCAAAATTGCACACAGATAACCACTACATCATGGCCACGCTCTTGGAATCTTGGTTCTAAGACACATTTGAAACATTCTTTGATTTACAAGAACATGGTAAGAATTAGCAGTTATATAAAACCTAGCTTATGCATCTGGTCTCTGTCTGTATGGGACAAAACAAGAACAGGAACACAAGCAGAGCAGAAGAGCAACACTCATTCAAGGGGTTTGCTCAACTTAGTGTAGTCTTATGCATGTGCAACTTGTTGATAAACCTTTGTGGCCATTCACTTCCCTATTCCATGGGGAACAACGCCCTGTAGGGGTACTGAAGGTAAGGAACCCTCAAGTAGTGGAAAGGATTCCCTTAAGTTAAAGATACTGTACCTTTATGAAGGAGCCAAAAAGAGTGTTGAACAGCAAGCACTGAGAATGACAGCAACTAGTGGCTTAACAGCAACCCGGATGAGTGGAAACAGACACAGACTGAGAGCTGATAGATATCAAACTGAGCAGGAGGGCATGACTTCCTAAGGAGAAAGGGAACAGCATAGGAGAGGCAAAGGAGAACCACCATCCAACTCCATCCAATAGCAGAAATCTACCTAGGAACCTAAAGAATGTACTACAATACAAACTAACTAGCTATTATGACTTTTGGCATGGAGGAGATGGAAAAAACATATGAGAAGGAAACATCTGGGGATCCAAGGCCTAGGCTGCCTTCCCTCCAGGTTTGGGGTTCATTTAGAAAAACTGCTAGACACCTAGGCATTGTATCCCAATGCTAGTACGTATATATGCAGCACAATTGACCACAAATGGTGAGTTAACAGCCACTAGTGATGCTAAACACATGCTCGCTGTATCCCAGTATGGCTAAGCACACACACAGCATGCATGCACACATGCACCATATACCAGTAGGGCTATGCATGCAAACAGATGCCGTATCCGCTATGACTACAGACACACACACACACACACACACACATACCCAGACACACGCATACACACAATGCCATATCCCTGTATGACTATTTTAAACTTTCCTGCCTACAACACCTGCCTACCATTTCAGCAGGGCACCCGCACTTCTGCCTACATTTCAATGGTGCCATATGTTAAACTTTTACTACCTGGGACAACCACCTACATTTCAGCATGTCCATGCCCACATTTCAGCAGTGCCAAGATCCAATACTGTTGGTATGCACTTACTGACTGGCAGAACCACTGCCTTTCAGCGCCCAAGATCCCTACCTATTTTTTTTATTATTTATTTATTGAAATGTTTCACCAGGAGGGCACACTGAGCAACAAGTTGCTCATCTCACAGTATGACCTGGGGGGAGGGGTTACATAGGGTTGTGAAGGATGGTCAGTTACAATAGTATGTAGGTAGTACAAACAATACAACATGGTAAGATTATGCAACAGTTGGAATACAAGGTATTGTACAATAAACAGTAATGGAACATTGGGCAAATTACAATACATGTCCAAAAATGTACAAAAGAACATATAAACATACAAAACAGTAATAAAGTAACAGAAACATTTATAGTGCATGAGTGTATCAGGAGCAGGCTCGAGGTAGTATGCAAGTGCTGTTGGAGTAAAATGGATGGAATAGGACGTGCACATGGATGACCCAGAAGAGCAGGTGGAGAAGAGAGGAGGAGAGGCAAGAACTGAATATGAGGAGAAGGGGTAGCCATTTCCTGATTCCCCCTTCAGGATGTTGAGAACCCTGCCGGGGGGGGTTAGGATAGGAAGGCAGAAACTGGAGATAGGTATTAAGGAGAGTTAAAGCAGGAACAGCTGAGGGAGAGGTAATTGTGTAGGGCAGAGGTAAGAGAGTAGCTGGAGGAGGAGGAGGAGTGTCATATTTCAGAGGGGAGGGAATTCCAGATTTTAGGGAAGCATTGGGTGAAGCCTGTCTGACTGATGAGGGTGGAGCAGTGAGGGACTGTCAAGGTGAGGGTGTCATTTGATCTGAGAGAGTGGGTGGGGAGGTGGAGTGGAGAGAGGATTAGAGATAGGAGGGGAGTACTCTGAACCAGAGTTTGGAGGTTAGTTTGGCACAGCGTGAGGTGCATCTGTGAGACAGTGGAAGGAAGATAAGAGAGCGATAGAGTTCACAGTGGTGGGAGCAGGAAAGGGAGTCAAGAGCAAAGTGGCAGAAGGAGCTAAAAAGAGTGTCCAACTTGGTCAGGGAAGATATGGGAGCAGCACCATAGACTATGTCAAAATAGTCAAAGATGGGAAGCATGATCTTCTAGACCATTTCACACCTCACAGTCAGCGGGATGCAACTACAATTGCTGTACAGAGCAGCAAGCTTGGGGCACAGTTTCTTCAGGATAGCAATGATATGTACGGAGAAGTTGAGGTGATGGTCCAGCCAAACCCCCAGATATCTAAATGAGGAGATGTCCTCCAAGATGGTCCCGTCAAGGGTGTGGAAGGTGGCTAGGCCTAGAGAGTTTCTACCTGGTGCCAAAGGTCACTGAGACTGCCTTCTTGGTGTTTAGAAAAAGCTGATGAGAAGCAAACCAAAGCTGAAATTGGTTGAAGTCATGCTGTAAGCTGGTTTCCACAGCAGCAGGATTTTGGCCGGAACTGTATAAAACAGTATAGTCAGTGTACATGTGGAGCGACGAGGATGAGCAGGCTGTGGGAAGATCATTAAGGAAAATGGAGAAGAGTAGGGGACCAAGCATTGAGCCCTGAGGGACACCAGTGTTCATGGGGAGTGGAGGGGAGATGGAATCAAGGATTCTCACTGATTTGGTCTTGCCAGTGAGGTAGGATTTAAACCAGTTGGTGACTGACAGATCAAGGCCAGCTGAGGAGAGGGAGTCAAGAAGCAGAGGATGGGAAACAGTGTCAAAAGCTTTGGCTAGGTCAACAAAGATGGCTGAGGTGATCAGGCCATCATCCATCCCTGAAAGGTTGGAGTCAGTAAGCCTGAGGAGGGAGGTGGTTGTTGAGTGGTTCTTCTGAAAACTAGATTGGAAAGGGTGAAGAAGGAGGAATCAGAGAGGAAGGGTGATAGTTGAGAGAGAACTAGATGTTCTTGAAGTTTGGCAACGGTAGGAAGGAGGGAAATAGGGCGATAGTTTCCAGGAGTATATGTGTCACCACCCTTGGGGAAAGGAAGGACTGTGGCGTGTTTCCAGGAAGAGGGCACTTGGGCAGAAATAAAGGAGATGTTAATGATTAGGGACATAGGATAAGCAACTGCAGCAGCAGAAAAGTAGAGAAGTTTAGGATCAAGCTCATCTGGTGAGGAGCCTTTACAGGAGTTGAGGGATAGAAGGGCACTAAGAGCTTTATTAGAGGAGATAGTAGAAAAGAAAAAAGGGAGAGGGGTAGGCACTGGCTGAGGCAAAGGGCTGAAGTTAGCAGATGGCAAAGGGGAGACAGAATTTAGAAGAGATGTGTCACATGAGGTGTAGTAGGCATTAAATTCATTGGCCACTGAGCCAGGGTCAGAAACTAGGGAGTTATTTATTTTGAGAACTGAAGGGAAGGGGGTGAGAGGGGGGAGAGAATAGGGCATGAACTACCCTCTAGAATTTAGATGGAGAGTTAGTGTTAGTCAGGAATGAGGAGTTGAAATAATTGGACTTAGCCAATCTAGTAGCTTTAGTACGGGAATTAAGGAGCATTCTGTACTTGGCATAGTTGTTTGGATGTTTTGTAGGTTTGTGTTCCCTCCAGGCCTGGTCATGCTCCCTGAAGCAGGCTAGTAGTTCAGGGGTGATCCAGGGGAGGTGAAGCCTATAGACTGTGGTCCTTCTGAAAGGAGCAAAGGCATTTCAGGTGGCAATGAATTTATCCTTTAAATAGTCAAGGGCTTCGTCAACAGAAACAGCAGTGGAGAGGGGGACCTAATCAGTGGAAGCAAGTGCAGAACTGAGTGTGGTTAGGTCAAGGGATTTAACGGACTAGAGCTTTATGATTTTAGGGGGAGGTTTGGGGGTGATGGACCTTACGTACAATGAAGATGGGGTTGTGATCACTAAGGACATCAGGGAGAAGACCAGATTTAATGATGCGGTGCAGGTGGGTTACGAGTACCCAGTCAAGCAGGGTGGGGTTTTGTGTTTTCTGATTAGGGCGTATGGGCTCAAGTATAAGTTGAGTGAGGTTTAGAGCAGTGATATCATTGCATAGCTTGTTTGACTTGGGAGACAACCAATTTAGGTTCACGTCACCCATTATGAACAGTTCACCAGATTGTGAGAGGGAGGTGATGTTGGCTAACAGTTCAGTCGTGACTGAGGGTTGAATGCTTGGGTGGCAATAGATGCCAGCCACAAAGATTGGAATTGAGAAAGGGAGGCTACTCTGGGTGACAATGGCTTCATAGATAGCTGGGATGGAGGTAGATAGGGTGGTAGTAAACTGCAGTGAGGACAGGATATACATGGCCACTCCCCCTCCATGACCTGATCAATCTTGTCTGGAGAGGGAATACCCAGGGATAGAAATGGCATTGTCAGGGATGCTTTTTTTGAACCATGTCTCAGTAATAATTAGGATGTCAGGGGTGTGTGAAATCATAAAAGTTTGTAGGAGATCGATTTTAGGTAGAAGGCTACAGATGTTCAGGTGGAGAAGCTTCAACCCGTTAGGAAGGATTGAAGTGGAAGTGGGATTTGGAATCATGTTGTTTGAATTAGGAGCCAGGATAGGAGAAGAAATAGGGCTGGGGTTGGGGTGGATGTTCCCTGATGAAAGAAGGAGGAGGGCGAGGATGAAATAGTGATGATTAGGACTTTTGTAATGAGAATAGGAAATACGGGAGGGAGGAGAAGAGGGAGGAAGGGGTGGAGAGAAGGAGATAAGGAAACGAAGAAAGGCAAAGTGACTAGAAAGGGAAAACAGAGCAGCTTGAGGGTAGTAGGGAGAACGGGGTCTGTTTACAAGAGGAACTGTGGGCATGATTGACAGTATGAAGGCGGTATCTGGGAGGGAAGGGGAGACAAAAGTAGCAATAGGTATGAAAGCGGAGACTGGGATAAGGATAATATCAGAAAGGATGTGAGAAGGAGGGGTAGGGTAGTAGAGGCTTTATTCAGACTTACAGATTCAGATCACACCACTGAATGATAGGACATAGGTAATTTGCTTTAGGTATGAAGGACCCAGGACTAGAAGTGTTAGGAGAGCAGTGGGAAGAGGATTGCAACCTACACGTGATGTTGCCCTCTAGTGGCTTTGCAGTATAATCTGCAAATGGAAAAATAGACACACGTAAGGGTGTTAGCATGGGGATGGAGTGAAAGGAAAGAGAGGCAGCTGGGGGGGCAACCCTGCCAGGGGCTAGTAAAAGGTTATCTTACAGTTAGGGAACAAAATGGCAATGAAAGAAAAATAGTTAAGGCCGTAGTTTTAAACATGCATTAGAGGCAGTAACCCAGCCCAACACAGTTAGCAGACCAATATTTATACATTTAGCTACAGATTTAAATAGCCCAACAGTTTAAGCAGTAAAAATTACAGCAGTCTTAGGAAAAAAAATAGAATTGAGCAGCCTTTCCCATTAAAAATAAGCTCACAGAGAAAGGTAACTTTTTTGCAAGCTACAGAATACAGCATAGAGAGAAATGCCAATTAAGCCATCAGCTTTAAGCTTCAGAAGTGCCCTTAATTAAATCTAAGGAAAGCTCTACTTGTGTTTCAAAGTGGCTTCTGATGTAGCAGAGGAGCTCAGATGTACCTGAGGTCCAGTGGATGTGGCTGAAGGTCCGGGGGGAGGGATGGCAGCTGAAATGCTGGAAGTGCCACAGGAGAGAGGCAGCACTCTTTCAGCCTACTCAGAGGTAGGGCTGGGGTCCAGAGGATGTGGCTGAAGGTCCAGGGGTGGATGGCAGCTGAAATGCTGGAAGTGCCACAGGAGAGAGACAACACCCTTTCAGCCTGGTCAGAGGTAGTGCTGGGGTCCAGAGGATGTGGCTGATGGTCCAGGGGGGTGGATAGCAGCTGAAATGCTGGAACTGCCACAGGAGAGAGGCAGCACCCTTTCAGCCTGGTCAGAGGTAGTGCTGGGGTCCAGAGGATATGACTGAAGGTCCAGGGGACCTTTTCATTTTGGATTCCACAGGAGCGAGACATTTGTCTCTGAACTTAAAACAGCACTTCTGGTAACATCTAGCTAAGCAAGAACTTTTAAATATTTAGCAGGTGTTTTGCTTGTTCTGTAATTTCCCATTTATTTTAGTGACAGTAAGTTATTAATGTATATGTTCTGTGTTTGATATTTTACCTATTTTATATTTTTTAGCACACAATATTTTCCTTGAAATTTTGCCTGTGTTCTCAGTTTTATTTTGCATGTGAATGCTGAACTAGTGTTTAATTCTGACTGCTGTTAAGAGATCAAAAGTGCTTAAATGTGTTACTAATCTTGCTAAAGGTAAGAATACACCTAGGACTCATATTGAGTTGTAAGGGTACAATTGTGGGAACCTGGCTGGGTGCCACTGGGTGAATGATTTTACTGTATCTCCCAAAGAGGGTACATATCTGAGCCTCTTTACTGGGTATGCTAGCATAAGGTACACATTTGACCCCCAGGACTCGAGGCTGGTAGGTGATTTGGACCCAGAACAGACAGGAGGGTAACCCTGTTTGTCTCCTGTTCACACTATTGCACTTTGAGGTTGGCACTGTGGGAGCAGAGGGCCTGACCTGCGGAGTGCATTTGTGACAGATTTGTGATAGGGTCCTATGGCATCTACCTACCATTTCAGCAGGGCACCCACACTTTTGCCTACATTTCAGTGGCACCAAATTTTAAACTTTTGCTGCCTGGGACAACTGTCAGCATTTCAGTGTGACTGTGCCTACATTTCAGCAGTGCCAAGATCCAATATCGACAGTATACGCTCACCGATCAGCAGAACCACTGCCTTGCACCACCCAAGATCCTTACCTATGGCATTTGCCTACCATTTCAGCAAGGCACCTGCACTTCTGCCTACATTTCAGCAGTGCCTCATGGCCTACCTAGACATCCACCTACCATTTCAGCTTGACTGTGCCTATGTTTAAGCAATGCCAAGGTCCAATACCAACAGTATGCACATACTGATCAGCCAGACCGCTGCCTCACAGCACCCTGTGGCATCAGCCTACTGTATCAGCAGGGCACCCGCACTTCTGCCTACATTTCAATGGAGTCATATTTTAAACTTTTCTTACCTGTCAACCAGTTCTAAGAGGGAGACCGAAATTATTGTGAAATAAAGATTACGCTTTACTGTTTAAATTATACATTTTTTTACACATAAACACTTGAAATACTGTCCAGCATGGCTGAGCAGGAGCAAATGGCAACAGAGCAACAATGAAACTGCTAGAAGAGCAAACACATGAGAATTGAATGGTTGAGACTTGTAGCAGCTGAGTGGAGCCAGGCACTGAGTACAGCCAGGTCCAGGTGCTAACTATTAAGGGTGGATGTGCACAGGACACTGCTACAGGCAGGGAAAATAGAAAGTGGAACTGAAAACAAACAGATAACAATTGCAGTTAAACTGAGGGATTGCTAAAAGTATGATAAAAAATAAATGGGAGCCTGAATAGCACAACTCAAGCAAGGGGAGCAGCAGGATGCTAGGAAAACTAGAAAGCCACCCCAAAAAGCAAAACGGAAGAAACACAAGCACAGGAAAACAGGAGAGAGAGAGACAGAGGACAGAGAGAAAGCACAAGCAACAGCAGGAGGCAAAGGAAAACACTGACCTAGACAAGCAAGAGAAACACACCAGCGGAAAGTCCAGCACAAACCAAGTAGAAACTCCAAAGCACAAGGGGAGGGAGACAAACACACAGAAAAAGGATGGGGTCAAAGCCCAGCCAGAGCCTTCATTGACAGAGCCTCCAGCTGCAAAGCAAAAATGCTTCTAAGTGAAACTGGAAGGACTGCCTTATGTAGCTCGGGCAAGGACCACATTTTATTTTTATTTATTTTTTTATTTTTTATTTTATTTAAACAGCAGTTTGGAAAACCTTTGAGCCATAGGCTCATTTACAAAGGTACCTTGTCACAGTAAGACAAACGAAAATACACAGTGTAACAGTACAACACATAAGTATAACAGTAACTTAAGACATAGATACAAACAAGCTGGTACAGGTAGGATTGATGCAAACAATACCAGAGTTATGTTGTCCTTAGCAGCTTAGTAATAAGCTTTGTCATAAGTATTGAGTAATGACTTTGACTAGTGGGTACCATAGCATCGGGTGTTAATAAAGGTGGTTACGTAATGAAGTTTTTTGAAGCACAATATATTGGAGCTTCTGGAGATGGAGGGGGCAGTGTGTTGAACCAGGAGGCCCTAAAGCTGAAGGCTCTTTGGTCATGAGAAGGTCCTAGCTCTAGGGATAACAAGAGGTTTTCCCAGAGGTCCAGTATGAACTAGTGGGACAGAGTGGTGTATGGTGGTGGTCAATCCTGGTGGGGATAGCCAAGGAGGGTCTTTTGTAAGGGTACAGGTCAGATATTTGAGGCGCGCACAAGATCAAGTACCAGCGCTTTAGCATACAGTAGACAGGTGTGTGTCAGCCTAGGTGCTCCAGTAATTAACCTGCAGGCCTTATTCAGAGTAGTGCGAATTTTATGGAGTGCGGTCTGATCAGCAGCACCATACACTGGCATACACATTGCTCTGGCCCATTTAACCACGGGTGAAGCCTTTCAATTATCATCCCTTGAATAACACTGACAGGCCAGGTGGAGGAGAGGGAAAAAGGAGGATCTCAATGTGTTTCCACTGCTACTACTGAACATCACAGGAGTCAGTCATTTTTGTCTCCAAGTCAACTTGCTACTACTACTACTACTGCTGCTGCTGATGCTGCACCCCCCAAAAAGACAGCCATTGGTGACAAACCACTATGGGAAGAACTGCCTGACTATGACTTGATGAAAAAGCACAGCAGATCACTTTCTGACACAGTGGTGTCTGAGATGCCAGCAAACAAAATGGTGCAGGACTATCTGGATGAGAACATGCCAGTAACAGAAGCAGATGATTGTCTTTTGTACTGGTCCCAAGAATGGACCATTTGGCCCTCTTTGACACAGGTAGCTGTTGAACATCTTAGTTGCCCACCTGCAAGTATATGCTCAGAGAAATTTTTCAGTGCTACAAGCAATATTGTTACCAACAGGAGAACATGCCTTTCTGCCCAAATGTAGCGATGCTCACTTTTACAAAATAATTAACCTGCCCCTCTGTTCCAAAGTCTTTTTTGCCTTGAGGTATGGATTATAAATCTCCTACACTTCCTGCTGGGCTAAAGAAAGAAGAGGACGATGAGGTAGATGGGGAGGGCTTCTGTACCCCTTAGTTATTTTGGAACCGGTAGCCTACACACACACTGTGGGATGCCTCACTGTTGTCATCACTCAGTCTTCTTTAGATAGGTCTACACAGGCCAAGTAAATAACTTTTGGGGCAACATTGTCCATGAAACCAGTGTGTACAACATTTATCCGTGACATAATGGGATGCCTTGTACATGTGTGGCACAGTCTCAATGGGCATATGCTTTTTGGAACCAGTAGCCCACACTGTAGGATGCTGCACAGTTGTCTTCTTTCATAACTGTCCAATGTCCATGTGTGGCACTGTCCCAATGGGCCCACAAGTTTTGAAACAAGTAGCCTACTCTGTGCTATTCTGTACTGATTTTTTGTGGGCATACATAGGTCTTACAGTTACAACCATTTTATTCTGAGCATCAGTAGCCATATACTCTTGTTTACTACTAGCATTGTCCATGTTTGGCACTGACTGAACGGACACACATTTTTGGAACCAGTACCACTCAATGTGGCCCATTGCATCATCCTGCTGTTTTGGGTGCTTCATCAGCCCAGTGCATTATGTTATTTCATTTTATTCCATTTCCTAATGCTTTTTAATGGTCAAACCAGTGAAACTAGTCTGCCATTAAGAGAACTTTAGTGAATGTTATGTGGTTCAATGGTCAAAGTTCATGCAGTCAAACTTTGTGAAGTTCACACAGCCACCATGTTTAGAGGACCTTGTTTGTCCCAGTTATAGTTATTAAAGTGCTGTAGATCCTTTGTGACCCCATTTTAATTCTTATCTTACAGGTATGACTGGATATTCCCTAAAGCCACTCAATCCCCATCTAAGAATCACCAGGACCCAGGTACAATAAGAAATCTTTCTTATTAGTACTGTATCTAAACTAGGATAGTACAGTGCAATGCAACTACAAGTATTAAGACAGTGTTGTCTTTCACTTGTCAATTGATTGGTGAAGATGGAATAGAAATATCTCCACTGTTCTGTTTATTTCATTTGACCAGCAAGAATGAGGATTCAGTTCCACTATTACAGAAAGAAGGGAAATCCAGTGCAAAAAACTATGTCAATGCAGACATTAGGGTCAAAGAACACAAAGCACCCAAGGTAAGGAAATGAAAAAACATTGGGGTTTGGGGTCTCCAGAGTCTTGGCAAATCAGTGTTGGGATGTTTCTTGGGGTTGTTAATCCTAATGCCTATCCTCTCCTCTTAGTAACCACATTCAGACATGCTTTCTGGGCCTTTCATGAAGAAAGCTTTGACTGATTCTATTGGCAACAGGTGGCGAGCCATACTTATCTACTTCCAAAGAATACATCACTATAAAGAACTGGCTAAGAGCTGTACTTTGTGCTCTGAACACAATGTTATGGCCTGGGGGGAGGGGCTGGTCATTAGGAATTAGAAATGCCTCATTATAAATGTTGAGCCTGGAGAAATCCCAAATTGCATTTTCTTCTACAGTTCAGAACTGTTCTTATTACGAAGCAATTATTTTCTGAGTCAACTACAGCAGTCTGTGTGTTTGTGCTTTTTCTCCTTCAGAAGAGAATGTTATATCCCCCTTTGCAACTTGAATTTTTTACATGTACAATTGGCAGACACAGTGACTTTTTAAACTGAACATAGTTATGACTCTTTTCAAAATGTATCCAACAAAAGCTTTATATAAGACAGCAGAGATCACTCCAAGGAGAAAAGAAAAGAACTCAAACCAACATTAGTGCTCCTATAAAAGGCATGTAATCTGGGGGTTCTGAATCCAAATCCAGAATTTTGTTGCTTTTTTCCCAGCATACCAAGGGAGTTAGTGTACCTCAGTTTGTAGCACATCTGCCTCTGGTTCAGAAGGTCATGTGTTCTAGTTTCACATAGAGATTGGACTTGTACTATAAATGATGCACCCAAATACAGTACTAGGGGGATACTATATGGTTGGGGTGTGCCATCCCTTGAATGAAATGTTAAATTGAGGTCCCTTTTGTTCTTCTTTGGTGCTGTCCTGGTAGCTGTCCAGGTGGAAGTAAAAGAACCCAAGATACTTTTTGCAAGAGTAGGGAATTTTTATTAGAAAGAAAATATTATCAAAAAAAAACCAAAAGTTAGGTTTTATTACCTTATAACTCAAATAAACAAATATACACCAAAGGATGAAATGAGACAAACTAAAGCAAAAAAAAAAAAGAGAAAA
The DNA here is from genome assembly GCA_016271365.2 of Neoceratodus forsteri. Taxonomy (NCBI): domain Eukaryota; kingdom Metazoa; phylum Chordata; order Ceratodontiformes; family Ceratodontidae; genus Neoceratodus; species Neoceratodus forsteri. The sequence continues at coordinate 653,317,595 of CM057458.1, forward strand.
TCAAAACCAAGAAACTACATTATATAAAGAAATGAAATAGCATGAGACCAGAAAAGTAAATAATCCTTCTTATGAATTGCATCCATCTTGTGCTACTGATCATGCTATCCAGTGAAAATTTTCCCATGATGCCCAGAATTGTTTTAGTTGCAACTTCTTATATTCTTGAAAGTATAGATGTCTTTGGGATTCTACAATAGCCCAGTTAACCTCCTCATGTGTTGATATTTTTTCTGCAAAGAGTACACACGCCTTTGCTTGCCACAAATAGTATTTATAGTACATTGAAGAAAAATAGCTGACAATATTCTTTATTGTATTCTAACCATTCTTTAAGGTAAATACCTAACACTAACAACTGCTATGACAAAGCCCTAGAGGCCCCCCCCCCATACCCATGCTATATGTTCCCAGAAGCCTGCAGTATATGGACATTCTAGCAGTAAGTGCTTCTGTGTCTCCAGAACTGCTGTAAATGTAAACTTGGGGCAGTTTCTATCTTGAATCATTTTATGCTTATGAGAGTTCCCAACTCCCAGTCATCCATAACTACACTACAGTCTGTCATTGTTTGTGAAGCACTTCGGGATACAATGTGTATAACAAAAGTGTTATTTATTTATTTATGTTTTTGATAACTGGGTGAGGAAACTTGATCCAATGGACCATTTTCAGTTGCAACCTGGGCCGTACAGTGGCACAGACAATAGGTACAAGTTATGATACAGTAGGTACATATAATACAGTGAGTACAGTGGTATCACAAACAGTGATACATAAACATCATATCTTAAAATAGGGGTTAAGCACATAAAAAACAAGTTCATGACTAATAAAGCGACACTTCTCTGCTTGCAGAGAACTAAAACATACACTTACAGCAAATCAAGGCATTATTCAGCCAGTCCAAGGTTTACAATACAGTGCATAAGGGATTACACTATAGCAATCAACATTTTCACAATGGAGTCAAAAACATGCCAATTGTTTATGTAGTAGTCAGTACTTGGGAAGTAAGGCAAATGGTACACTGGGCCCCTAAGGCGGATTTCTGGTGAAGGTGTTTCCAAGGGAGCAGGTACAGGTGACCTGAGACATGAGCCAATCTCTTAGCTTCGATTTGAAGGACTGATGAGAGGGTAAGATATGGATAGCAGGTGGTATTCTCTTCCAGAGGTAGGGGGCAGAGACAGAGAAAGCCTTGCTCCTCATGACAGTAGATACACAGATGACTACCGGGGATGGGAACGGAAGATACCCTGAGACACTGAGATAGAACCCTGTTGGTGAGAAGCAAAGAGTACGGGGACTTATGTGAGTTGCTGAGAGAGGTGTTGACTAGACAGCCCATAGCATATTCAAACTGGCCCTGCAGGGAGAGCCAGTCTAAGGACTGCTATAGAGAGCAGTGATGAGTGGAGGAATGGACCTGAAAGGCAAAGTGACAGATAGAGTTTTATGTGATATTTAGATGAGAAAGAAGTGAGGAGGACATGGAGGAGAACACTGGGGAGCAATAGTCAAGTAGGGGCAGTAGATTTCCCTAGGCAATTGCAAGACAAGCCTCTGGGGTCAGGAGGTGGTTAACATGGTAGGCTGCCCCCAGCTTCTAGTGGACTCTCTTCATAGCGTTAGAAATGTGGTCATTGTAGGTAAGGGAGGGATCAAGGGTCACTCCTAGGTATTTGAAGGATAATACAGGTAGCCCTGCAGAAGGCTTTGCTGGATCTTTTCCATGCATGCTGAAAGGGGTTGTAAACATCTTTATATCACAAGCGCAATAAGATCTAGCAACAGAGGTGGCTTTCCTTAAGAGGATGATAGTACATGGGCAGTAACGTCCATTATGCTTGTTAGACTTTCTGGCTTGAGGATCAACCTTGTCCAGGGGTTTTAATAAAGACAATGGCATCTCATAGCATTGTGAGGAACTGGTCTAATGCGGTAAAGAACCCACGGTACAAAGGAAGTGTAGAATCTGATGAAAAGCTCCACATTTGGCTTAGGACCTGACTTTATTTTGTTTCTTCAGAATGACTGAAACTACTAAGAGACATGCTGTGAGTTATAGGAGCCAGTCAAGTAGCAACATTCGTTTTGATATTTCTCTGTTACTAGAATGCACTGGCAGTAATCCACCACAAGACGGAGCTCTCTACACAAGTTTGGACATGCCTAACCAGTTTCTCCTTTGTGGATCCCAGGGAAATACATATTCGTGTTGTTCTGTGTATTGTTTATAGAGTTGAATATATTTTAAGGGGGAAAATAGGATCCTCAGACTTCCTGGGTTAAAAATTACTATTAAGTAATGAGACTAGGTTTGAATAATCTTTTACAGGTAACAAGTTAGAGCAATAGTTACGTTCAGGTTAGCAGTAATTTTGTAGTTATGGGTTGCAAATGAATATTGGTTATTAAACCAATGAAAAAGAGCGATCAACATATAAGGGGAGTTAATATTTATTGGATATTGATTCTTACTCAGATTAGCAGATAATAATAGTTTAAATCCAAATTACTTATTAACCTGTTTTGTCTTTAGACTGGTTGATGGGGGAGCGGAGTGGAGGGGAACACATAGGATAGGCTATATAGCATTGTAGGTACAGTATGGGGGAAGTTAAGGGGAATACTGTCCCAATTTGAGATATGATTAAAACCAGGGTACAGAAGTAAGATAGTAAATAGTCAGATAGCGGGAAAGGGAAGGTGGGTAAGTATAGGTAAGAGCACAACAAAAATAAGTAATTTGCAACCAAGGCATGGACAGATTACTAAGATTTTCCGGGGTTTGTTTTCAAGAGTATTTTTAGTTATGATAAATAGCTAGCTCTATACGGATAGCTACTTGGAATGTTAAAGGGGTGAGGAAAAAACCCAAACAATATCAGGTATTAAAACATCTGAAAGTACTAGAAATAGACATAGTTCTTATTCAAGAATCACATTTAATGGATTCTGAGGCATCTCAGCTTTGGAGACATCAATTTGGCCAGTTTTTGCTGCTGAAGGCATGAGTAACAGTTGTGGAGTGATGATCCTTATTCATAGAAGGGTCCCATTCACTATGACTAAGTTGGTGAAAGATCCACAGGGTAGATATATATATTTGTTCAAGGATTGCTTTTAACAAAGAAATACTGTTGGATAGTATTTATGGTCCCAATCAGGACATAGCAGGATTTTTACTCAACTCACCCAAGTGTTAATTCCCTATATTTCTACCCCTGTGATTCTCGGGGGAGATTTTAACCTGGTATATGATCCAACCTTGGACCGAACAGGTCAGCAGAGAAAAGGTCTGTCACCTGCCCAAAGACCACTAAGGGAACTAATTCATCAGATAGGAGTATGCGATAACTGGAGGGTGTTACACCCCCTGGAAAGGGACTATACATATATTTCTCCCATTCATAGTTCCTCATCCGAACAGACTATATACTCCAATCTCACTCCCTTATACCTGGGACCCTTGATACTTCGATACAACCCAGTCCCCCTTCGGACCATTCCCTTGTTTTAAGTCAGATATCGCTAGTATCATTACCTAAACGAGGTTCCAGATGGAAATTGAATGATCAGTTGTTGAAAGATCCTGGTTTACTTAAAAGTATTCAAGAACATATTGAAATGTTTATCAAGTTTAATCAAGATTCCTCAGAGAGGCCAGATATGTTATGGTGTGCTTTTAAAGCATATCTAAGGGGCATTCTAATCAGTTTAGCCACCAATAAGAAAAAGGCATCAACTTTACATATGTCCCAGTTACTATCCCGGATAAGGACCATCAAAAGAGATTTAGCTCCACATTCCCCTGACTCAGTCAGACCGGAACTAACAAAACTGAGAGCAGCCTATCTTGAAATTTTAAGAGAGAAAGCTGATTATTCCATAATGAAAACACAAGCCTCATATACAGACCAAGGGGAAAGTGTGGGACACCTTTTAGCACTCAAGATTAAACAAATGGAGTCTTCTCATTTCATAGCTTCAATAAGTTCCCTAACTGATGACTCCTTAAAAACTAACCCAGATGATATTATAGCTGAATTTACTAAGTACTATAAATCTCTATATGGGCCCATGCAATTTCCCCCATCCGAACAGATAGTACAAAATTATTTGGCTGAGGCAAATTTACCTCAGCTCATGGAAGAGCAACAGAATAGACTATTAACTCCTATAATGAGCAGGGAAATTTCCAAAATCATTGGAAATTTACCGGTGAATAAAACCCTTGGGGTAGATGGATATTCGGCTAATTTCTATAAAACATTTAAGGATCAATTGATCCCAATGCTCCTTCCCTTATATCAACAAATCCTCTCAGGAGTAGAGGTAGACCCACGCTCTTTGAGGAATTGATAGTCCTGATACCTAAACCTGATAAAGCACCTGAATTTGTACTGAATTATAGACCCATCTTATTAATGAATCAGGATGTTAAAATATCAACTAAATTATTAGCCAATCATCTAAGCCCCCGGTACTTTCTGCCCTGATTGGACCTGAACAGGTCAGATTTATGAAAGGGAGATCCTCCTCAGACCACCTTTGCACCCTGTCTCATGTGTTCTCGGCGTGCAAGGATGCACCCTTTCCTTAGTCTCCCTGGATGCCGAGAAGGCATTTGACAGGGTAAACTGGCAATATTTGTTTCAGACTTTAGAAGCATTTGGTTTCCCATTAGATTTCCAAACTTGGATCAGGTCTCTATATAGGTCCCCAACTGCCCATGTTTCGGGCAATGGAGTGACCTCAGAGGTCTTTACACTTCATTCAGGAACTAGACAAGGTTGCCCCCTTATCCCCATTACTCTTCAACATTTATTTGGAACCCTTAATTCACAAATTACAGAACTGCCAGGCCATTCAATGTATTTCCATTCACTCCTGTGAGATTAAGATCTCGGTTTACGTGGATGACCTTCTTCTCCAACTCTCAAACCCAGTCATGTCCATACCTCCCATGCTAGAGATCATTAATGCATTTAGCAGAGTCTCTAACTATAAACTGAATGTAAGTAAAACAATTGTTTTCCCACTCAACCATAAATTATTTAAAATTGATATCCTGGCCCTTGGATTTAGCTGGAAGCAATATTCTTTAAGATATCTAGGAACTGAACTAACTAGACAATCTGGACAATTTATTAAACTGAATATAGACTCCCTAGTCCACACTATAACTCAGGATCTAAACAGGTGAGCGTCACTTCCGATCTCTTTGTGGGGCAGAATAAACTTACTCAAAATGAATGTTTTCCCACAGCTTTTATACCCTCTTTCATTAATCAGCATTTGGCTTCCATTATCCTGGTTTAAACAAATACATTCCCTGTTTACCAAATTTATATGCAACAATAAATCTCCTAGGATAGCTTATAATAAGTTAATTGCTCCTAAAACAAGAGGGGGGGTTATGCCTCCCCCACATTGTTTTCTATTTTTAAGGTCAGTCATGTTAACAAATACTTAATATGGCTTTCCAAGGAAGATCAGTATCTTGCCCCACTTTGGCTCAAAATTGAGTCAACCCTGATACGTTCATGTGGTTTAGAACCTGAGGGCTTATTATATATTAGAGAAGGCCTTCTCCCCTTAAGCTTAAAAATTCTATGATAGCATTGTCTTTGAAGATTCATGCTCAGATGTGCTGTTATCTTAAAGATGATCATGGCGAGGATATGAATCAGCCATTAGTAGGTAACCTAAATTATAAAATTGATGGAAGGACTATCCCTCCAAACTGGCTACCAGGTGTACTGGATATGCAAATTACTAACTTTATTAATGACAGAGCTTCATGGTTCCTGGTTGCAGAATTTAAGGATAAGTTTGTGCCTTCACGTAAATATACCTTTAAAATCATTCAATTGCGACACCTATTAATACAAATATTTGGTCAGAATACCTCTTTAACAAATAGCATTTCCTTTACTAAAGAGCTGTCTCATTTAAGTGGCTGTCCAAAAGCAGTGTCAAAGATTTATAGCATTACATATGATTGGAAATTCCCTGACTGTTTTGGTCCTACCCGATACTGGGAAACCTTTTTCCCAAACCTTGTCATTGAATGGCCAGTGCTTTTGGCATAATTGCCATAAATTTGTGACTCAAGATAGATTAAGGCTCATGCAGATGTACATTCTTCACAATGCATATTATTCGCTGCACAAATTAGCCAGATTGGGTTTAAAACCTTCACCATTGTGTTCTAGATGCCTTCAAGGAGAAAGTACACTATGTCACATCTTTTGGTCATGCCCCAAAGTGACTCCATTATGGACCACTATCAGACAACTAACTGACCCCTTACTGGGACTGAAGGACCTGTTTATCCCTGAGATTTGCCTTTTGGGTGACTTGTAGGGAATTAGGGTCCTTAACCGTAAATACCACATGAGTCTTATATCCATGTCGGTTAAAAAGTTGATATTCAGACATTTGGTTGACCAGGAAGATATTTCTTATAATGAATAGTTGACGGAATTGTTGGCAAACATGTGAACAGAAAAAGCAATAGCCAAACTGAATAATAGAATGGGGAAGTTTAAAAAGATTTGGGACCTTATATTCCTTATAGGGTATAATCTGGATGTAATGTTGTTCTGGATTAACACGTTACATATCTGTACCAAAATACTTATGATGTACTGTTAATGAATATGTTGTAGCTCTATGGGGAGGGGTGGGAAAAAGGGGAAGAGGTGCAGTGCGGTGAGGGGGGAGGAAAGGGCGGGGGGCTGGTTCATTCCGATACGATGTCTCATGTACCTTGTAACATGTATATGCATATCTGCCTGTATGTGTATGAGAAAAATATCTTCAATAAACTTTAAATCGAACAAAAAGATATTCATTAGGTCCTCTACAATTCGTCATAAAGCTTTAAAAACTCTTGAGACTCTGGATTCAGCAACAAAACAATTTATTTCACCTGGAGATCTCAATGATTCTTAAAAGATAAAGACCCAGGGGTCCATTTGCTTGCTTAAACATCTTCTCCTCCAACTCCATGGAGCACACAACTATTTATAGAGCCAGGGGGGCACATTACTGGGAGAACAGATAACAGGCAGCATTTTTTCTTAGGCAGCTATTGAACCCTTGGATGGAATACCCGGGTCACTTTTCTGGATTCTTCAACAACCTGCAGAGTCAACCGACCCTCTGGCACTGGTAAGCTGGTCTCTGAGACTTACTTGTTCTTTTCCTTTTTTTTTTTACCCTGGTCAGACATTCACCTTGGAGAAGTGAGTGACTTACTCCCACCTGGTCCCGTGCCATGGAGACAAAGAATTTTCCCACTCTGACCAGTCCTTTGTAACAATTAAGTTGCCATTAGTGTGACTGCCATTCCACCGGTTTTCCCTTACTCCAGCTAAGGAGGAGGGGGTCTGCCAACTACCTGTGGCCTGCATCCCACAACCTTTCTTACTGTGCTCATTATAAGACACCAGGTCCAGAGGGTTTCACAAGGCCTAAGCCTTTTTACCTGCAACCCACCTGTACAGTTTGTGACTGGGCCCTGAGACCTGCCCTTCCAAACAGGCCCTATTACATGTGAGAAGCCTCCGGCACCCCTTTTTTCCCAGGCCTGCACCACCCTGCCACACCGGCAACCAGGAGGGTAACTGCCACCACCCTTCCCCTGGAGATATCCTGCTACAAAACCCCCAGCCCTGGCAGTGCAACCCTAAAAATTTCCAAAGGACCTGGGATCCACCAACTTCCTACCCTGGGCACTCTCACTACCCCACTCTCCCTGGAGTTCCACTTTATCACCTACAACGCTGGCAGGCTAACTACTGCCTTCCCCATGCACTGTCCACTAGTGCCATGTCAGTGTACATACTGGCACTACCTTTACTTACAAGGGTGGGGTCCCTCTTTGAATCAGGCTTAACCTGGACCGATGAGGTCCTCCCTGCCTGCCTGTCCTGCAATCTCCCAGCCAGCCTCTCCACTCTTTTTCCCTGCACCCACTTGCTTATATGGACTCCAAATCTGCCTCTAGTGGCAGCTCAAAGTATAGCCCAAAACAGTGTTCCCCCTAGCTACCTAATAAAACATTTACCGGAGGGGTCACTAAAAGTGGGGGCCCTTACTTATTCGTAAGCCCCCCTCAGCGATAGGGGGATTACATTAACTCTTCTCTTCTTCATCTTTTGTATAAATGCTAATTCTTCTTCTTCAGCTTCATCTTTTTCCTTTTTCCTCTCTTCTTCTTCTTCTTCTTTCCTTGTTATGTCACCCGCTCCATGCCCTGGACTCTGCTGCCCTCCTTTAGGACCTAACTCATGCCAATTGATTTCCAGTGGTCTTGGCCCCAGATTTTGACTGTGCCCTCAACCACTTCTCCAACACCTTCACTCACATCTGGAATATCCACGACCCACTAAAAAAAAAAAAAAACAGAGTCAAACGTCACCATCACCCCTGGATATTGACGGACCTTATTTTATTTATTTGTCTATTTTTATTTATTCAAGCTTTTCACCAGGAAGGTATCCTGAGCAGCATTGCTAGTTTCCAGATAGGTCCTGGGGTAAGGGGAAGTGGGAACAAGTAATGCAGTGCAAATTACAATTGTTAGGTAAGGTGGTGTATATATGACAAAAATACAAGATACATCTGGGTACAGTAAGTGTAGCACAACAAATTAAGTACAAGGTCAGAATACAAATTATCAGAAGAAACACGAGCAGTTACAGTCAAGGTAGTGATAAATAAATACAACAACAGGGTACAAGTGATAACTGATTACTTCTAACCCTATGCAGAACCCAGGACTGAGTCTGAGCATGATATAAATCCTCCCAATCCCCGTCTGATCTGCAATTTTAAAAATCCATCAGAATGCCTGCACTGGCTGGCCCGGTGGTGCTGAGGGTTGAAGCGTTGGACGCTACACCTCGTGCCATGCTGGTGACGCATTCAGGCGAAGAGCACGGGTCGATGGGGCTGGCAGGAAGGAGAGGATTGAGTGTCGATGGACTGCTCTCCCTCTCTGGGGTGGGGTTTACAGCGGTCAGCATCTGACTGCCCCTGGTGGAGCTGGGGGTTGGGGGACCATGCCATACAAGGGGTAGAGTCAGGAGCAGACACCTGGGTGATGCATGGCGGACGCATGCGCTACTACTCCGCTACGCCATGGCACGCCTGCTGACCTTCCAGGGGAAATAGTACAGGGAAAATGGTGGCACCCGATGTGGCTTGATGGCCGTCTGCAAGTTCGCCGGGCACTGGCACCCAAACTGGATCCATTGGGGTGGGGAGTTAGGGATCTCCCTGCCACCCCGCTGTGGGGAGTAAGCCACAGGTTACTGGGTGCCAGCGGTCCCGTAGAGATGGACACGTCAGATCTCATAGGGCTGTGAGGCTACTGGGAAGCATCTGGGTGGCCACAGGAGAATAAATAATTTAAAAAAAAAAAAATGCCTGCACTAAGGTTGTCCATCAAGCCAAAGCTGATTACTTTAATTCCCAACTACAGTCTAATCTCAACACACCTGCTTCCTTCTGGAATGTTATCAACTCTCTCATTGACCCACTGCACATCATGCCTCTCCCCCAGTCCTTAAAATTGATGGTTCACCTGTCTCTGACCCTTCCTATGTAGCCAAGATTTTCAGTAAATTTTTCACCAACTGCACACTCCCAGACTATCCCACACCTATCTCCACTGGTCCCCTCCACCCAACTGCTGGCATCAGTTTTCCCCCAGTTTCTCCTCAGGAAGTCTACCAGGCTCTAACATCTCTGAATCCTGCTAAAGCCAGCCCCAACAGACTCCACCTCAAGCTCTTCGGCATCTCTGCTCCCACAACAGCCACCCCTTTCGCATACCTCTCCCTCTCAACCAGCACCATCCCACAGGGCTGGAAATTCGCCAAGGTTCTGCCCCTTCAAAAAGGTGGTGACCCTTCCTCTCCTGGCAACTACTAGCCAATTTCTCTCCTCCCCTCACTCGCTAAACTGCAAGAGTCCCTTATCTACTCTAGGCTTTCGGAGTACCTATCCTCCTCTGGCATTCTCTCCCCTTTCCATGCTGGCTTCAGGAAACAGCACTCAACTATCTTCTTCCTATTGCGAGTCACCAACTCTATCCTTTGGTTATGGACCAGGGTCATATAACCTCCACTATTTTCATAAAATGGGCTAAGGTCTTCAATTCCATTTCCCACCCACTCCTGCTACTGCACATAAGCTTCAGTCAGTCAGGCTGGCAGCCCCCTGACAGCCTTTTCAGCTCCTGCCTACATGAAAGGCAGCAATCAGTCCAAGCAGGAAAGGCCTTATCTCCCCTCTTCCTAGCCTTGCTAGCATTTCTCAAGACTCCATTCTCGGCCCCATTCTTTTTTCTATTTTTATAAATGACCTTCCCTCCATCGCCTGCATTCACATGTATGGGAAAAAATACTGTTACCTACACTTTGGGACCCTCCACCATTGATGTACTAACCCTCCTCCAGCATGACTTCAACAAGGTTCAAAACTGGTTTCAGGCCAACCATCTAAAATTAAACATTAAGAAAACTGCTACAATGACCTTTAGCTCCAGACAGAAGCTGGCCACACTGCAGCATTCTCAGTCCTGGATGGCTCCCCCTTGAAGAGATCCCTGCCTTCAAATACCTAGAGGTCTGGCTGGATGATCTTTTAGAGTTCTTCACCCACATAGAGGCCATCCTCCACCAGACCAAACTCCACCTGCAACTTGGCATTCTCTAATGTCGTAAAGACAGCCGCCCTCTCCCTACCTGTCAGGAACTGATCACAAAAATAATACTTACAGTTACTGACTACACTGATATGGTCTATGGCACTGCCCCAGTAATATCCCTTTCAAGACCTGACACTATCCTAAACTTATTCTGTCACTTTGCTACCTTTTCCTCTCCTCTTACTAACCACTGCCTTCTCTACTCCTCTCTCTCCCTTACACTTCTATCCCACAGAAGGATGGTCCACTGCCTTTCTCTCATTGCCAAATACTCGTTTGACACTCTCCCTCCCTACCTCTCCTTCTGTCTATTATGCACTGCTCCCTGAGCCTACTCCTTATGTTCCAGAGACTCCTGCCCTTTCTCTCTTCCCCACTTCCACTCAGTGGCAAGTAAGTCTGCTTTCTCCTACCACCTTCCTTTCTTCTGGAATCAACTCTCTTCTGACCTTCATCAATCCCCTTCACTCTCTAACATCAAACACCTCCTCCAACTCCTCCCAGTAAACCAGGGCTCATGCATTTCCTCCTGTTTCACCTACCTTCCACCTCCCCAGCTCCCTGCCGCCTAATCTTTCCTGTTGATGCAATTTTATACTGCTGCCAGAGAAGATTTTTACTTGCACAAACTGCTTATCGTGTATTTTCAAGATGTCTTATTCTGCTTCACTTGTATTATTTTGTTGAACTATAACTGTTGAGCAGCTCTGTTTCTTGTATCCCATGTTGGTACTTATGTGTATTTGTTTCTCTGTTTTCCATGGGCCACACCTGAAAATGAGTTTTGACTCAGTGTGCCTTTCTCGATTACCAAATTTTAATTTATTAATTAATACACTTTCTTAACACATTTTTTTTTAGCAATGAATATTTATATGGAGAACCTGATATGCTTGGTTGATGTAATCAAAGCATAGTCAATCTATAGATCAGACTGGGCCAAAGGAGATAGCCCAGTGAAATGTTTAACAAAGATTATGAACCCTAAAACTGTCAACTATCACTACTTTTGTATTTAATCGGAATTTTACTTGCTAGAAAATTCACTTTTATGTTTAGTGCCTAGTTTTCAGTTGGTTCCAGGGGGACAAATTACAGCAGCATGGTACTGCTATGCTAAGAGACAAGTTACATTTTCTATACCAAAAATATATATTTATATCTATACATACACAGAGAGATGCAATCAGCATCAGTAGTAGTAGAAGTAAAAATGTTATTCATAAAATATTTTATGAACAGGAATGGTACTCTATTGAGCAAGACTTATTTTAAAAGAGATCCCTAGATCATTCTCTATCATTTTATACATGTAGTCTAAAAGTTTATACATATACAAATACAAATACACACATACACAGATGTGATTTAAATACTTATAGGATACAATTACAAACAATTACTTGCTTGGCAGATTATCACTTTATATCATATCCTTCAAACAACATACCGTGGGTGCAGCAGCCTTATCTGAAAACCATTTTTTCAAAGGACCCAAACAAATCCATACATTTACCCCACGAAGATAAGTGGGCAATGAGTTTCATAAACTAGGACCTCTATTAATATTTGAGTATCTCCCAATTCCCAGATTACAATTTGGGACAGTAAGTTCTATACCCTCTGCAGATCCCAAATCTTTCCTTGTAAGATATATTTAGATAGTTCTTCTTTCCTGATTTTTACCATAAATGCCAAGATGTGCCAGTTTCTTCTTTCATGGAGTCTCCACCAATTTAAAGTTATATACAGGCTACAATGGTATGTTCTCCTGGGGGCATTGAGGATGAAGCGTGCAAGCCTGTTGTACATTACATCCAGCCTTGCCAGCTCCAACCCTGAGGCCCCCACACATACCAGATCACCATAATCTAAAGCTGGCAAGATCTCAACATTGACAAGTCTTAGGCATACTTCGGTAGTCATAAAATATTTCTATCTGTACAAAATTCCAAATTTCCTACTTAAGCTCATAACTAACCTATCAAGATGTACATTCCATTTAAGTTTATGATCCAACTATATGACCAAATACTTGTAATGTGTAACCTGTTGAATATGTACGCCATCTGAAGTAGTTATTTCTGGGGGTATGTTTATTATTATTATGGGAAAAGCACCACCTGTTTTTTGGTTTTTTTTTTGGCATTAAAATTAACATGTGGAATTCCAGTGAAGTAACCATCCAAGATGGAACTTTAGAGCATCATCTCTGTCCGTGGACCCGTTTTGTACCTCCCAACAGTGGTTTTGCAGTAATATTTACCTTCAATTCTATTTGGGGAGGTCAGTTGACTTTATGGGCAAATCGAAAAAAGTTAAGGATCAGGACTTACCTGCCACCTTGCCAGATATTTCTTCTGCTGCTCCCCAGGAGTTGGGGATGGATTCGGCACCCGAAAAGACCACTGTTCCATTGCCAGATACCTCCCCTATGGTAACCCTTCTGGAAGAACTTCGGGCTTTCTGACTCAAGACAAGAAATGGGTTTGCTGACCTGAAAGTCAGACTGAAAGTCCTGGACTTAAAAGAACTAGAAATTCAACAATCGGTGATAGATGCCAGAGTTGATAAGGCAGAGTTGTGCACTTATTAAGATCAACCAAAAGACTGCCCGGCTTGTGGAGAATGCAACAATCTTGAAAATAGATGCATGAGAAACAACATACGAATTTGTGCTCTCACAGAGGAACAGAAGGGCAAAGGGAGACTACTGTGTTTTTATAGAAGTGGCTGGTAGATCTGTTGGAACGTCAAGATTTAAGCCTTTGTCACTTGAGAGGGCTCACTAAGCATTAGCACTGGCACCCTCCCACGCTGATCAATGATCTCAGTCTATTGTTTGTCGTTTTTTCAATTATGCAGTTAAACAAGAGATTTTACAGAGAGTATGGAGAAGGGGCAATTATTATACAACAGGTATGAAATTAGGCTGGATAACAATTACTTGGTGGATCTTGCAGCTAAAAGGAGGGCTTTTTCTCCAATCCTTAGAGTGCTCAAATCTCACCAAATTAAATTTACTAAACCTTATCCAGACCGCCTTTCTGTTTTTTTTAAGGAAGGTGTTAAAGTGTATGATGACCCAGATATGGCAGCACAAGATTTAAAGTCCAGGGCACTCTACTGGTACAGAAGAAGTTATGGAGTACACTGATACCAGGGAAAAAGAGAGGCACTTGATCTTGTCTAAGGTCTTCCTTAAGGAAAGAGGTGTTCTGACCAAGCCTTAGAAGAAGTGAAAGCCCTTCTACAGACTTTCAGGAGAGAAGAACAGAATTGAGTTTTGTTTGTTTGAACAAGGAATAGTTGGATTTCAGGCCCTGGCATAGTCATTGTGCAGACTGGCTGGCAACTGCAACATTATACTTATAGCCATAATGACTTAAGGGACATGAAGTTGTTACCTGTGGGCTTCCTTCCCTTTACTCAGGAGGGTGTCCCTGACTTGTATAGATAATGTTTTTGTCAAATGTAGGCTCTTATGCCTAGAAAGGCTGATTACTTTTTTTATTTCCTAAATGGGACTTGATAATCATAATAGACAGTGTCTGTCTACATTGACAAATTTTTCTTTATTTGTAGTTAAGTCTATCCTAATTGGCCACAAGATGGCAGTGTTTGCTGAGATGGATGGGTCATAACACTTATATTTCTAGATGTTTTAAGGGTTAGGGGTATATAGGAAAGTGATGATGTCTACACTTCCAGTTAATTTTTCCTCCTTATTCAGACCCACAGACTTTTTGTATCAAAGGTACAGGGAGATTGAGAGTTATTATAATTATTACATTCGACTTTCTTTCCTATTTCCTTCTTTTATTTATTTATTTATTTATTGGAGGTTCAGAAATACCTTTAAGTCAGAGACTCCTTTACAAAGGTTCCATGTCACATAATTTATTTACAAAGACATACAGTTACATAGCAGTTCATCAGTACACAGTCAGGTGTGTTAACTAATAGCACTTTGGGCCTCATGCTATTATCTTCGACGTTGGCAATCTGTCTATTTTTTCTAAGAAAAAAAATTTCTTACTTATGATAGTGAGTGAGTTGCTGATTAGATTTAGAAACAAAGGTGCTCTTGTTGCATGACCCCTCTTCCATCTCCTTCCTCCCTCCCACCTTTTGTTAATATATATAGAGTTTCATTCTTTTGTCGATCCTTATGATGGACATTAGATTGAGTGGAGGAGTTATAAATGTGTCATTGTGTTCCCTCTCTGTGCAACTTTATAGGACATGGGATGGCCTGGTTAATTTCAATTTACAATGGATAGCTGTAGAGGGAGGGGTTTGGCTGATGGATGGTTGGGGGACTGGGGTTAGGGGAGTCCTCAAGGAGTAGGAATACTTTGACATGACTGTATGTTGCCTGTAATACATGTAACTCCTGCTCACTGTTTCACATTGCTGTTCATCAATTGCTATGTAATCCCAGGTCTCCCTTGAAAAAGGGACATCAGGGGCCCAGTGGGCTTACCTAGTTACCAAAATTTAATAAATAAATAATTCAAGGGGCATAGCAGTTTGTCTTTCATAGTGTGGCTGGTTTTATTATTGACTTTTGCTTAAGGGAAGAGAGTAGTAATCTTCTACCTATGGGAATGAGTAAGTGGTTGATGGGGCATGATAGCAGGGGTATTTTTACAGTAAGACTCCTTTCCCTTCCCATATCCTTTTTCTCCTCTGCACTTCTTTCCCCACCTCATCCCCATTTCTTTTTTGTTGTTGTTGATTTGAATTGCAAATATCAAACAGTTAGATAGCTGTATATATTTATACTGTTCTCCCTATCTAGATATTCTATGAGGTATAATATAGCTATGAGGATTATCTGATTTGCATGGATAGATGTGACAGGCAGGGCAAGTTGATGGAAGATACAGGGGATGGCCTTTGGGAGGGCCTTTGAAAAATGGAAATAATCTGATATTCGGGCCGGGGGGGTTGTAGTTCAGTAGATTGTTTTATTATATGTTCTAGCCCAAGAATAGTCAAGTGTTAGCTTGGGTTTGGGCACCTACAGGAAATTCTAGCTTTAGAGGGTAGGGTAAGTGGAGACCACTGCCTGAGGAGCTGGTGGTTTCACTCCCTTGGTGAACCTCTAGTTGGGGGGGTTCTTTCTCTCTGAGGGTGGATCCAGGTGGTTCCTATAGACACCATTTTAGGGCTGCCCATTGTTGTGCCTGTTGTTTCTTAGTCATGGGGTGATATGTGGTTGTTCTTGGTTTTATTTTCATTTGTAGGGTATTCTATAATGGGGGAGGGAGGTGGGAGGGAGGGCAACTATAGTTGGTTGGGCTATGTGGATAGCTGGATCATCTTTTATATGATATGTCTGCCTAAGGGAATGAGAAAACTAATTTTGGTTGTATTAGCCAGGAGTTCATATGAGGACATTAACAGTTTGTTCATTGAATGTGAAAGGATTAAATAGTGTTGTGAAATGAGCCAGGATTCTTCAAGAGTTTAATCATTTGAAATGTGATGTTGGTTTCTTACAAGAAACCAGAACATTGGACCTGGAGCATAGTACATACATATATACATACATACTTGGGTTGGTACTGTATACAGGGCAGCTCACCCCTTGTCAAAAAAAAAACTGGGGTCACTCTCATTCTATGCCAAGGTCTTCCATTTTATCTGAAGAAAGTGTATAAAGACCCAGAGGAGAGATATGTTGGGGGTTACAGGTTCGTACCTAGGCTAGACAATACACTTAATTTCAGTTTATGCTCTGGCACCCCCTTCTGGTGAATTTTTTTGGCACTTCTTTTCTTTCTTTGCATCCCTTTCTGAAGGGCAACTCATCTGCGCTAGGGATTGGAACTGTGTGGCATCCTTAGAACTGGATAGATCACTAGCTTCCAAAAAAGGGGATAGAGGGTGCTCTAAATTGTTTTGGGCCTTCATTTCAGAAAGGGGCTGAGTGAGCTGGCAACCCGGGTTTGGGAACAGACTCGGGTCAGCGGGGGTCAGCAGGGAGAGGGAGGATTGAGCATCCCAACGGATGCTGTCCTCCCTCTGAGGAGGGATACCAGGGGTGCTAACAGCACCCAATGTCCCAAGAGAGCTGGTGGAAGCATGGGCTCTCGAGGGCTTGGCAGCTTCACTCAGTGCAGTTGGGGAGGGGGGACACTGTTAGGTGCTTTGGAGGAGACATGCATCAGCACATCACCTGTCTGAACGTATGTCCTAGCGCCGGTATTCCAGGGGGGTTGGGACAGGGATGGATCCACAGAAAAGTGGAAAAAAAACCTTGGCGGTCCTAGATGATGACCGCTGTGGGCCATCCAGCCACCAACTCAAGGAACAGACCCCACTGTGCAAGGTGCAAGGAGGAGGGAGCACTCTAGGGGCAGATTCCGTGACATGGGGCAGGACTGGTATGAGCCGCCTGAAGGAGAAGATTGTCGAGGGTAGGTAGGAGGGATAAAAAGAAAGTAAAAAAAAAAGAAAAGAAAGAGGCTGGGTGGATCCTTGGTGGCAACAAAACCCTAATACTGGGGACATTACCATTTATTCCCCTATAACAAACTCATATTCTCATCTAGACTGTTTTATACCCAAAAAAGATTGGCACATATCTACATACCTTCAGAAATATCGATATTTTGCCAGTCTCCCTCTCAGATCATGCTCTCTTGTTGGGGGAAAATAGAACTGGGTTCAGTAAAAGGGAAGGGGCCTTGGTGCCTAAATGCAGGATTACTACATGATCCAACCTTTGTTGCCTCAATAAAAGATGCTATTAGATCATATTTAGTGGATAATGAAGGAAAGGGTTCCTATTTAAAGTTTAGTTGGGATGGGTTAAAATCAGTGATATGGGGCCACATGATCTCATACGCTTCATTTAAGAATAAGATGTTTTGGGGACGTCACTCTCAAACTGGAGGACCAATTGCTCCAATTAGAAAAGGAAAATAAACAAATGCAGGATTCTAAAATAACGGCTCAGATTTAGAAGACCAGAGAAGAGTTGAACAGGTTGTCTCTCCATAGGGTTGAGAACTCTCTACGTTTTACAGGGCAAAAACATTATGAAGGGGGAGATAGTGCCGGTAAACTGTTAGCAATGCGCCTGTGGAAACAAAAGGTAGAAAGCTATGCCCTTATTATTCCAGAAGCTTCTCCCTAAGATACACATGTGGATCCTCCCCAGATATAGTTCAAGATTTTTATAATTATTACACAGCCCTATACTCGAAAGAATGGGAATTAAATCACAAGGTTAAAGTTAGTAGTTTTTAAAAAACTTAATTTCCCTACACTATCACAGACACAATGAGCAGGTTTGGAACACCCGTTTCACCAAAGCCGAATTTTAGTAAATGTCATAAAAACATTAAAATCTGTAAAATCCCCTGGACCAGATGGGTTCATCCCAGAATGTTATAAAACTTTTGCTCAGGAGTTGGTACCCCCTGATTGATGAGAATATGTAACTCAGCTCATGAACTGGGTACCTTACCAGAATTATTGGATGAGGCAATTATTACAGTTTTGCTGAAGCCAGGGAAGGAGCCTAACAGATGTGTAAATTTTAGACCAATATCTCTCAACTATGATTTTAAAATATTCACTAAAGCGATCTGCTTTTGATAACAGAAAGAAATACCCTCCCTGATACATAAAGACTAGAAGGGATCTATCCCAGGGAGATATCTCCAGGATAATATTAAGAAATTATTGAATGTCCTTTAGGTTTCTCATCATTGGTAAAAAGGTGTGTGGGGGGCAGTAATCTCAATTGATGCCAAAAAGATCACCTGGACTTTTTTTTTTATGGGTGCACTTTCACGATTTCAATTTGTCTCTAAATTTTTGCAGTTGGCTCTGAAATATTTATTATGCCCCACATGCAAGAGTAAAGGTAAATGGGATCATTTTTTGCAGGGAACTCATACCACCACATCCTTTCCATTATGATGAGAATTTAAATGGAGGATAGTTATTAGATATTTTTATACTCCAGTAATGGTCAAACACTTTGGGCAACATAATTCTGATCAATGCTGGAGAGGATGTGGTGGTCAGAGAACACATACTCATATTGTTTTAACCTGCCCTCTAGTGCAGCCATTTTGGAATAAGATGCAGGAGACATTAAGAAAGATTTTTGAGGTCAATATACCTCTTCTCTTCTCCACCTGGATTTTGGGTCCATAGGTCTGATAGGAATTGTTGTAGATTTATAGGGACCTATTTCCACCATCTGTTTTCGGTCAGTTAAATATGCTTTAAACCAGCTCTGTTCAATACCCCGTACCCCCATTTCATTGAGTCTGGACAGGAGAATACCATGATTTAAGGTGTCAAAGGCTTTCAGTAAATCGATAAATAAGGCCCCCACTCATCTTCCCCTGTCTAGACTCTGGTGACTATCTCTCACAAGCTTTACTAGTGCAGTTTGGGTACTATGCATTAGCCAGAACCCTGATTGATACACATTCATCAGGTCATTCATTTCTAAGTACTTCTATAATTGGCCAGAGACCAGCTTTTCCATGATTTTTGAAACACGGGGAAGCAGTGAGATGGTTGGTAATTACCAAGTTCCAGTTTAGAACCCCCCCTTAAAAATAGATACGACCTTCGCAATCATCCAGCATTCTGGACATTCCCCTGTTAGAAGGGAGGAATAAAAAATATATGTTAAAGGATGGTCTATACAAAAGGCCACATATTTCAATAGTTTTGAAGGGATATTATCCAGGCCTTTCATTTTTGAGGTGTCAATTTTCAGCAATTCAGTCCTTACTTCTGTCTGTATTCTCTTAAACTTAAAGGGTTCTAGCCTATCTAGTCACTGTATGCCCTCATTTATATTTGCTTGAAGCTCTAAGAAAAATACAGAGAAACAATTTGGTCCTGATGACTGAGTTCCTGCTTCTATAAAATACTTGTTATTTGCATTAACTACATCATTATTTAAGAGTACAGATTGTCCATTTATCTCAGTTATGAACATACGAATGTGCCAGCAGAAACAGACTGTCCTGTCTATCTAAGTCTGCTCAAGTGTGCAGCTAGCACCCCTAATTAGCAGCTGCTCCACCCCCTCCGCTTTGTCATCCCACTGGCACCCCCACCTTCCCCACCCTCACTCTCCCCTGTTCCCTGTCCCATGCCCTTTTGAAGTTGTTCACAGATTTACATGATACCACCCATTCTAGTAGTGCATTCCATTTTGCTACCATACTTTCTGTGAAATAGTGTCTCCTCATTTCCCTCCTAAATCTTCCACCCTCTATTCTTAGCCCATGCCCCCTGGTGTCCCTCCCCCTCCTTAACTTAAAGACCCTGTCTGCCTCATCCTTATTGATTCCCCTCAGATGCTTGAATGTCTCTATCATGTCCCCCCTGTCCCTTCTATCCTCCAGAGTGTACATATTCAGGTCTCCAAGTCTGCTGTCATAGTCTGTCCTCTCCATGCCACATATCATCTTTGTTGCCCTCCTCTGCACCCCCTCCAGTAGCCTGACAGCATGCTTTAGGTATGGCCTCCAAAACTGCACACTATACTCTGAGTGTGGCCCTACCAGTGACCTGTAGAGGGGCAAGAGCACCTCTCTTTGGCTGGACAAAAAAACATTCGCTATGCACTCCAGTATTTTGTTCATTTTTGCGGCCACTGTCCTGCACTGGGCAGTGTTGTTCATGGTCCCTGTTATCATTACCCCTAGGTACTTCTCCTCCTTAGTGGTCCACAGCTTAACCCCCCCAGCCAGTATTTTCTCCTTGGGTTCTTCACCCCAAAGTGCATAACCTTACACTTCTTTGCATTGAACCCCAGCTGCCACCTCTCTGACCACTCCTCTAGCTTGCTTAGGTCTCTCCGCAGCTGCTTCCATCCCTTCTCTCCATCCACCACTGCTCCAATTTTGGTGTCATCAGCAAACAGATTTACCTTGCTCACCACCCCATATGCAATGTCTGATATGAAGAGACCAAATAACACTGGCCCCAGCACAGAGCCCTGTGGCACCCCACTTGTCACTGGCCTTGGAGTTGAGAGCTCCCCTCTCACCACCACCTGCTCTAGCCTCCCACTCAGCCAACTTGTAATCCAGTTCATCATTTTTGCCCCTACCCCTACACCAGTTAGTTTCCCCCCAAGCTACCCATTAGGCACTGAATCGAAGGCCTAGCTGAAATCCAAGTAAAGAACATCCATCGCAAGACCCTTATCCAGCTCACCTGTCACCCAGTCATAATATTGTATCAAGTTGGTTTGACAAGACTTCCATGAAACAAACCCATGCTGCCTCACATCCTGGAGGCCATTGTCCTACGGGTATGACACCAGTCTTTCCTTTAGTATCATTTCCATGAGTTTGCACACTATGGAGGTGAGACTTACCGGATGATAATTACCCAGTTCATCCCTTGGTCCGCTCTTGTGTAATGGTACTACATGTGTCATCCTCCAGTCCAGTGGTACACATCCCAACTCCAGTGAGGTGTTGTACAGATCCACCAGCGGCTCCTCCAACACCTCAATCATCTCCCTCAGCACCCTGGGGTGGATACCATCCAGCCCTAGTGTGCCCTATTCTACCTTCAGTGCCCTCAGTCCTTCTAGGACTCTACTTGCCTCAATTCTTCCATCTGTCACCTCCTCTCCCTGTCCCCACCCTCCCACCCCATGGTGGTAGCAGTCCCCCCTTTTCTTCTGTGAACACTGAGCAAAAGTATTCATTCAGTGCTTCTGCCTGCTCCTCTCCCTTTTCTGTCCACTCCCCACCCCTTTTTATCCTCACTATTGTCTCCTTGCACTTCCTTTTCTCCCTGATGTATCTGAAAGTCTTTCTCTCCCCTGTCAATTTCCTGCATTAATCTCAGCTACCTCTGGGCCTTGGCTTCTCTCACTTTCTGGTCACCTCCCTGGACCATCTTGCATATTCATCCCTGTCCACTTCCTTTCCCATCCTCCTATACCTCTGGTGTGTCACTTGTTTTGCCCTCACCACCTCCACAACCTCGCTGTTCAACCAGCATGGTTTTCTTGCTCTGCTCCTCTTTCTCTGTGCCTTTGTGCAGGCTTCTGTTGCCTCTGTAATCCCTGTTTAATAATAATATCCCATTTCTGTTCCATATCCATCTCCTGCCTTATGCCATTGAGTTTCCCTTTTAGTACTTCCTGCATTCTCCTGAAGTCCACCCCCCTAAAGTTTACCACCCAAGTAACTGATTTCTCTGGCTCCCCACACATTGTGATATTAAACCATACCATTTGGTGATCACTGTCAACTACTGGGTCCTCCACTTTTATTTGCCTTACTGCCTCCCCATTTGATAATACCAGATCTAAAGTGTTCTTTTGCCTAGTAGGTACACTAACCAACTATGTCAGGAGACCCTCCTGGATCATGTCCAGGAGCACTTGCTCCCTAGCACTGGAGGTGACCGGAATACTCCAGTCAACTCCTGGCAAGTTGAAATCCCCCACGATGACCACCTTCCCTTTTATACATACCTTTCTGATTTGTCCCACTAATTCCCTGTCAAGCTCCCCAGACTGGGATGGTGGCCTGTATACCACCCCAAACCTCAGTTTCTTACCCCTTGAGTCTAGGAGCTGCATCCAGATCGCCTCTGTTCTCCTTTCTTCCCCCTCGTCCCTTGTGCATTTGATCCCATCCCTCACATAGATTGCCACCCCACCCCCCCCTCCTATGGTCCTTCCTGCATAATTTGTATCCTGGGATTGCCAGATCCCAGTCCATGTACTCAGCTGCCCACATTTCTTGTGACAGCTGCAATATCCACCTTCCACACTGCTAAGAGTGCCTGTAGCTCAGCTGATCTGTTTTCAAAACTTCTTGCATTCAATGAGACCACCCTCCATCCTGCCCCCTTCCCTTCACTGACCTCCATCTCCTCCCTTCTACTCCCTCCTTTTTTGGTCACCCTGAGTCCTTCTCTGCTAGCCTGGGAGGGTAGGCTGTGACTCCACTCTATCAGATCCGTGCCTACCTGCTGTCCACTTGCCACTCCCCCATGTAGTTTAAATCCACCTTTGTCACAATATACCTCCTCAGTCTTTGCTTTAATACCTCCTTCCCCTCCCCACTCAGGTGCATCATATATCTTACAAACATGTTGTTATTATCCCAGGTACTGCCCCAGCCACCCACAACCCAATACCCCTTAGTTCGACGCCATTCTACCAACCATGTGTTTGACTCCTTAATGCTCTCCTTTCTCACTGTGCTTGCTCAAGGTACTGGGAGCACCTCAGAGAAGGCCACAGACTCCCCAGTCTCCTCACATAGCCTTCCCACTTTCTCAATCCTCTCCCTTGTTATCTGCACCATTTCCCCTGCTAGGTCATTTCTCCCCACATGTACCACAATGTGTGGTTTCCTCCTTCCCTACTTTACACCTTAGGATTGCCTGTCCTGCCTTGTCTGCCTTTAATCCTGGCATGGACTCTACCCATATCTGACTGTGCCTCTCCCCTTGCTGCCCCATCTGATCCCCTTGAGCATGGAGTCCCCAACACCAGTACACCCCGCTCCTCTTTCCTTCTGCCGATCGCTAATTTCACCCACAGGTTCTCATTTCTGGAGCCACTCAAGACAGTGCTTTTACCATGTGCCCCACTGTCTTCCACCTGCCTCTTTCAGTTGAGACCCTCACCCTCTTCCTGTTTGACTGCCAACCTCCCTCTCCCTCCTCACCTCTCCGAGTATTATCCCTCACCCTGCCACACCTTGCTCAATCTCACCACTAGTAATGCCCCTCACTCCCTCCTCTTTGTGAGTGCTATCCCTTTTGCAGTCACATAGAAACATAGAAACATAGAAGTTGACAGCAGATAAGGACCATAGGGCCCACCCAGTCTGTCCATTTCTTTTTCTACCTTATGAATGTGCCATAGGCCTTTGCTCTGTCAATGGCCTATCTATTCATACTCATCTGTATTGCTCCCTTACACCAATCCCATGCCTGTCTGAAGCCCTGAACTGTATTCATATCCACCACTTCCTGAGGTAGGCCATTCCATGCATCTACCACCCCTTCTGTGAAAAAGAACTTCCTCACATTACCCCTTAATCTGCCTCCCTCTAATCTCATGCTGTGTCTTCTTGTCCTGCTATTTTTCTTATATTGAAACATGTTAGACTCTTTCACCTTGTTAATGCCCTTAAGGTGTTTGAATGTTTCAATCATATCACCTCTCTTCCTCCTTTGTTCTAGGGTATACATATAGGCCCAGATATTCAAAGGGATTGCGCATGGCACAACAGTATTCTTGAGGTACAACCCACTGGTATACTAGCGCTTATTGACTAAATGGAGATTGTGCTGGCTGGAAATCGTCTGTAGAGCACATCAGTAATGCATACAGCACAGGTGGGGGCGTGCCCATGCATACTCTGCACATCCTGATATTCAGCCGGGGATGTGCTGAGGTCCAATCATGCAGCCTCCGCACAGGTGGTGACCAAAAAAAAAGGTACAATGGCTGGCCACCCACAGGTGAGCTGCCGTGTTGCAGGGGCACAACACGGCAGCTGCCGCATATGGTGGCCTGGCTCTCGACTGCATCTCCATGGCAGCCCTCCCCACCCATTCCTGATCGCGGGCATCAGTCAAATTAAATAACGTCCTAAATCCTGATGGTCCAGTGGACTGCTGTCAGCCCTGTCGCGGGCATTAGTATCAAAATAATTAAGTCCTACATCCCTGGTGGTCCAGTGGACTGCTGTCAGCCCGATCGCGAGGCAATTGTATTAGAAAAAGTAAGTCCTATATCCTGGTGGTCCTAGTGGAGCACTTTCACTTGGCCCGGTCGAGGGCATTTGTAATAAAATATTAAGTCCAATATCCCTGGTGTGGTCTAGCGGTACCCTCTACCCTGCCACGCCCCGCAAACCCCCATCGCCCCGCTTCACCCCCGGTCAGCAGCGGGCTGCAGCACCCACCACCTGCCACCCCACTGCCCACAGACTGAAAGCACACGTAGGTAGGGCTGCTACGCCCATTAGTCCTGGCGTGAGCCAGCCAGGAGTGTCAGGTCCCAACGGCTGCTGCCTGGCAGGGCAACCAGGTGCAAAGTCACCGGGATTAGCGCACCTGCATGAAAATGAACCATAATGACATAAAATGGCCCTATTTGCACCTTGCATACATTATAGCCCCACTTCATGCATGTGCACTTTTGAATATTGTGGTTGTTGCACATAGTGCAAGGGAACTTGCGCTAGCGCATCCCCCTGCTCCACTCTGGCCACTTGTGCTGGCACAGTTCCACTGCACCATGTGCACTGCGGGTGGCCAGAGTGCAATATTCAACGATGTTGTGCTATGGCGCAGCTCCGTTGAATATCGCCCAGTTAACGCCCCTGCGCAGCCATGTTGTGCTACGCCCAGGCTTACACTACAGCCTGGCACTGTCTAAATATCCAGGCCATTGAGTTCAGTTAATCTGTCCTCATATGTTTTCTGATGCAGTCCCTGCACCATTTTGGTTGCCCTTCTCTGGACTGCCTTAATTTGGTTAATGTCCTTGTGAAGGTGTGGCCTCCAGTACTGCACGCAGTACTCCAGATGGGGCCTAACCAGTGTCTTGTAAAGAGGGATTATTACCTCCCTCTTCTGACCCAGTCTCCTCCTGCGTCCTCTTTCCCGTGTGTTGCTAGTAAAGCAAACATGTTCCCTACCCCCTTTGCCTTACTGTCTGTTTTCTCCTCACTCCTGCCAACTGCTGCTTCTCTTTTTTTTTGGTCCTACTAGAGTCCACCCTTCATTAGCTGGCTTCCTGACTAGTTTGCCCCCTCCCTTGACCCATTGTTCCTTCTCTGTGGTGACCCACAATACTCTCAGATGTTAGCCCTTCTACCGATGCAATCCTCCTCTCATCCCTCAACCTCCCCAGCTCTCTGCCAAGCCACTGAACCTCATCCTCAATCCTCCTATTTATTTGTGAGTTTTTCATTTTACCTATCAGTTTTGCCATGGTATTCCAGAACAATCTTGGATTTTGTTTACAAGTTGTATGTGATTCTGCCTTGAAATAATTCTGTTTCGCTTTCCTAATTTCATACATATATTTATTACATGCCTGCCAATGGTAGTTCCAGTCTCAACTCAAGCCTGGTTTCTTTGCTTTTTGCCATTTCTTGTTTCGGTCTACCTTAAGTTTGTGCAAGATTGCGTCACACTGTACCATACAGCACTAGAGGTTTTGATCTTTCTTTGTATTAGAGGAACATGGCAATCACAAATATTCATAAACTCTTGATGAAAATAGGACCATGCCTCTGAGACAGTGGGGATTAAATCTAATCTGTCCCATTGAGAGCCCTCTATATCAAGCATAAACTTCACATAACCAAAGCATTTAAAATTTCTCCAATGAATAATTTGATTCTGTTTTTCCATTTTTGTATATCTATGTGTGACAAAGATTACTCAATGGTTAGAGAAAGCATCTCCAAGTACCCCACATGTAGAGTAGGCACTTGAACAGTTAGTAAAAATAAGGTCTAAGAGGGTAGAATTATCTGAATTTTTACAATTTATCCTAGTTGGTTCTTCAATTAATTAGGTGAGACACAAGCTTTCTTGTAAATCAATAAGACTATTAGTGGGATCAACTTGTATCCGATTAACAATAAAGTCGTTCATCAAAAGCAATTCATGTGTGTCTCTAAATTTCAACAAAAAATCTTGCAATTCATATAAAATGCTATTATTTATCTTAGAGGGTTTATAAACACCTACTTTCAGAAGAGGTTTGGTATATAGTAACCTGGTAATGACAGAAAGCACGTCCAATTCCTCTTCGTATATAGCGTTAACAATTTCAGATGTCTCAAGCTCCCCTTTTTACTTCAACTACTGAAAAGTTGGTAATGTTCTAGTTCTACTGAGGAATCAGAATTTCTTTTACATAACCAGGTCTCTGTAATTACAATAATCTCAGGCCAATAGTCACCCACCAAATCTTTAATCAAATCAAACTTTTTACTAGAATTAAAATGAACAACATTTAAT
The DNA here is from genome assembly GCA_016271365.2 of Neoceratodus forsteri. Lineage (NCBI taxonomy): Eukaryota > Metazoa > Chordata > Ceratodontiformes > Ceratodontidae > Neoceratodus > Neoceratodus forsteri. The sequence continues at coordinate 653,344,347 of CM057458.1, forward strand.
TCCCCCTTATTATAAATCTCACCATCAATTTGGGCTGCCAAAACCAGTCCACAATTTGGGTGAATATTAGCACACATAGAGGGCAGCTATAATGTCAGTGAAATAAAACATTACAAACCCAGCAGAAAAAAAAATCAATGATTGTTGGTACATAGACTTTGCTTAAGGAAAAATGTCTTAGGTACTTTTCTGAAGCCATCAAAGGAGGAGCAATTCTGGAGAGTTTTTGGGATGCCATTCCACTGGGAAGTGGTAGAAAAATCAAAGGATCTTTTGTCCACACAGGATCTAGTTCTCGGTATCTCAAGCAGGATACAACTGGCTGACTGGAGCATTCTCCTAGGAGGTTATATGGGCAATACATCACTGAGACTAGTGGGGTAGCACCTTTGACTAGTTTGAATGATAGGCAGAGAAGAGGGTAATTGAATCTCCCTCCAAAGGAGGGCCAATTTAAGGAATGGAACACGTCACAATGATGCTGACTTGGTGGGTCACTGGAATAAAGCAAACCAATTTTGTTTTACAGGACCTTTAGCTTATTTACTAATGATCCCCTTAAGGTCCCCAGAATTGAGCACCACACTTTAGAACTGTGTGCAGTGAACTGTTGGTGATGGCAAGCCATGAATCCTTAGACAGATAATTGCTTAGATGATAAAGTAACTCCATTTTCTGGTACAGGGACATTGAGATATGATATATATGGTGTTTAAAGGGGACTTCTGGTCGATATGCACTCCAAGATATTTCATTGAGTTCACCACCTCAAATGGAACACCGTGGATAAGGCAATAGCTAATAAATAGTGTCTTGCAATACTCAGAGGCCTGGTGTCAAATGGCATGGCTTTGGTTTTCTTTGTGTCCTGACTAGCTTGTTACTCCGTGAACCATTTTTCAAGTTCCCAGAAATCACTAGCAATCTGACTACTGATCTGAGCAACATCCCTAGAGCATCTGTACAGCACGGCATCATCCGCATACAACAGCACTTTAGCTTCCCCACAGTTACCAGGTATGCATTAATAAATAGGGAAAACATCAATGGACACAAAATGGAGTCTTGTGGAACACCATCTTTAATGGGCATTCACTTAGATTGTACACATATCTTTCCACTTAACCTGTTGAGATCTGTCTGGCAGGTAATTAGAGAACCTCTGACAAGATAGGCTAACAGATAGGCTAACTAGATTAACTAACAGGATGCTGTGATTCACCAAATCAAAGGCTTTAGTGAGGTCTATAAGTGCAGCTCCTATTGACAGCCTTATGTCTATAGCCCCAATTATGCCAGTGGACAGCCTGACCAATGCAGTCTCTGTTCCATGATTTTTCCTGAAACTGTGCTGCTTGTCTGTCAGCAGCTGGCACTGTTGCAGATACTCCAGTAGTGGTTGTAGACTAGCCTTTCATGACTCTTTGCCAGGGAACTTAGCAAGGACATGGGGCAGTAGTTTTCCATGGTTTCCATGCCCCACCCCTTGTACACTAGAACCACTAGGGCCCCTTCCCAACTCTCAGGAACTCTCACTTCAGATAAAGATTTGTTGAACAACATTGCAACAAGGGAGACAATAATAGGGATGGCTATTTTTAAGAGCTTAAATCAAGTTTATCATGACCAGCCGAGCCTTCAGCCTTTAGTCATTTTAAAAGGGACAGCTTCTCTTTTCTTTTTATCATTCAGAAATGGAACACCAGGTATTGGCACTAAATATTAGAATGATCAAGGAAGTGGGGAGGAGGCCCAAACGAGGGGGTCTGAACCTGTCTAGATCTGTGAAAAAGTTATTAAAGCTTTGGCAGTAGCCACAGAGTCTTAGTAGGTCTTACCATCAGCCACAATATTACATTCCTCCAAGCTGGCACTTCTTTTAGGAGCACATTAATTTGCACCCAGAACTGCTTGGGATCAGACAAGTTTTAGTCCTTCAGATGCCTTAGCTATTTGTAACAGCTTCAAGTCCCTTTCACAGGCATTCCTAAGTTCCTTTTATATGTTCCAGTCAGAAAAGATACCAGAGTTTTTAAATATCCCCCCCAAACCTTATCTTCATAGACTTCCTAAGGTTGTGGTCAAGTCACTTTGACTGTTGGCCCTTTACCCTCAGCTGCTTAAAGGAGGCATGAGTGTTGTCAGCTGAGCGGAAGTTACTCATGAAGAAATGCAAAGCTGAATCCACATCAGGAAGGGCTCTAATTGTGGCCCATCAGATGCCTGATAGGGTAGTCAGAAAGGAGCTTGTGCTATATTTGGAGTAATCATGGGCCATGGATAGCCTGGGTGAAGGTTTAGGGAAGCCATTATTCTGAACACAGAAGATAGGGAAGTGGTCATTGAGGGAGTTAGAGAGTATTCCTCCAGCTGTAATCTAATCTGGTTTGGAAACAAGGGCCCTGTCAAGTAATGTATGAGGACCCATTTTGTTGTTTATTCTAGGTAACTCTGTGATAATTTGTGAAAGCTGGGCCTCTAGAAGAAAATCCTTTGCCCCGTCTCGGAGATCCAGTTAATATTGACATCCCTAAGTACTATTAAATTACCATGAGGTAAGTCAAAGAGAGAGAGACTTTTAGTAAGGGAAGTGAGGACAGAATTTGCCACCTGGGAGGATATATATACAACCCACATATAGTGCCTTTGTATCCCTGAGGAGTAGCTTAATTATTAGAGCCCAACTATCAGAATTGTCTAGGCCAGAGACAGTTACTAGTGTGGCACCGAGATAAGGTCTAATGTAGAGGAGGATATCTCCCCTTCTTATGGATCCTATCCCGCTAGAAGGTGGTGTAAGTTCCAAGAAGTCAGCACTCTAGCAGAAAAAATGCCAAAACTAGTAGCTAAAGTGTAAATATCCTGAGGAAGGCCTACCACTGAAGCCCTGGGGCATTTGGTTGTAGCTCTGACTTGCCTATTAAAGCTTTACAGCATTTGCACTTTATCTACTTGTTCTGGCATTTTTTCTGGTCGAGTACTAACTTCTTGGAACTTGCCATTTGTCTTTGGGTTAGCAACCCACTATCAGCACCATCCTCCAGTGGCTGCGCAGCACAATCTGGGACATTTCACTGAAGATGGAGTACCCTGATAACTCTACCTCATGGGGGAGAATGGAAGGTTTTAGACAGGTTTCAGAGATTGCAACTGTGTATGTGGCATACAGGTCAACCTAACCTTCAAGCTCTTGGAGCTTGGGTCTGAGACTGCTTGTATTTATGTGCACTAGTTTTAGAACCAGTGTACTGGACCAACCTAGATCAGATAGGGAGCAGACTCTGTGATTTGAAGGAATGGGACCAGGATATAATTCAATAGCTCAGCCCCCCCCAAAAAAAATCAAGGATTGGGGTACAAAGACGAAGCTGCAACATGTTATAATCATTTGGAAATATAGGGGGAGTAAAGGTGGGTGTTGCAGTTTAAATTATGTTGTCAGCTCTTGACATACTGCCAGGATCCAACAATTTCAAATCTTTGGCTTTTTCTGTCTCTGGGGCACCAAGAAAGGTAAAGGTGAGAGGAAAATATTGGAATGGGATGGGATGTTGCCAGAAAATTAGCACTGTCATCTGGGTGAGAGAATTAAATTATTTTTGAATTTTTTTCCTTTCCACCTCAAGTCAAATAACCAAATATCAAATGCTACCCAAATATTTGGGCCCCAAATATAATACAGGTATTTAGACTGAATATTTGAGAAAAGGTATTTCCACAATCCTAATACTAGCTATCTAAGTCACTAGTTAATTAACAAAGTTCTGGGGCTGGGATTCCTGATATGGTACTCGTGAGTGAACTCTGGTTGCTGTTGCGGCAAGTTGGGAGTGTCCCAGAAACTGGACCAGCAGGCTTGATGCTCCACTTGTGGTGAACTGTATGAGCCACATGGAAAACCTTTTGATCTTTTGTTGACCATTCCCAAATTCAATCTTCAAAAAGTGGTAGTGATTTTGAGGTTAGTTCCCCATTACTATGGAATGCCTCTCTTTTAGATTTAAGGCAAGCAAACATGTTGGTCCGTTTTAAATCTGCCTTGAAAACTTGTTGCTTCTTTCAAGTCTTTGAACGACTGTGATTTTTTTTTTTTGGTAATTGTTTTATGCTTCTCTTGCTCCAACAGCCCTCTCACTCTGGGGGAGCCCCAGCCCCATCACCCTGGCTTCCACCAACTGGCACTAGTGCTCCCAGGGCTTAACCCCTTGGTAGGATCGATGGAGGGGGCCCTCCCCTACTGAGGCTGGATCCAGTATTTGCACCATGGCTGGTGAGGTGTGGGGCCTATGAGATACCCCATCATCCACTGGGAGCTTTTTCCTGTGTTTTCTTTGCCCTCATGGCCACACAGCATGCAATAATGCCTGTGATGGGGTCATGCATGCTCCCGTGCACACCCACGTCAAGCATCTGCCGTGCTCCACACCCACGCTGTTGTGGCTCCATGTCACCAAGCCCCAGCCTCCACTAGGGGTCAGGCACACACTGGCCACTGATCAGCCCCCTCTCCTCAGAGAAGGAGAGCCATCCATTGGACACTCGATCTATCTCCATCCCTGCCAACCCCCAGTGGCCCATGCATGTTTCTGAACATGGGTCACTGGTGTAGCTCAAGACAAGGTGCCAGCGTGTGAGCCCTCAGCACCACTGGGCTGGTGAATGGCTGTGACTTTCAACTGTCAATTGATCTGCTTTTAAGATATATGATTAGCACTTTTGATTTTTGCTTCTTGTTTTGTAGAGTGTAATACCATGTATTGTTTTTAATGATGTACTTATATGCAATTAAACGTATGTATAATGGTTGAACGTCATACAATACTCAGAACTATTTGGATGGGTGCTGTATAATTAAAGTGTAGGATTCAAGAAAATCCCTTGGTGATTCTTTCACTCCATGGGGGGGAGGGGGCAATTCTTTACCTTCCCAAAGGAAGGCAGTTATATAGGGCCATGGTGTTAAGGCCCTAAAAGGATGAATCCCAGCAGCAGGATCTGTTGAGAGAAGTGATTGACCTCTCTCACAGATGGCAGCTTAAGCAAGGCAACCCCTGCTCCAAGTACCAAATTCCTGACTGAATCTTCAATTCCAAGTCTTGAAATACTTGTTGCCTAGTGAAATGTTGGTGTTGCGAATTTCAGGCAGTTGACCAGCTGGGTGCAGCATTTCCTCTACAAATACTAAAGCATATCAATTTAATCAAGACAAGCACTGTTTTGGACAACTGCCTTTCATATATCTGCTTGAAAAGCTGTACACGCAATAATGGACTACCACAAAGAATAAATGCAGAACTTATTCAAAATTGTCAGTAGCCACAAATCACTAAAATGACTGCAGCCATCTTGCAAAGCTTACAGAATCCAGAAGCTGAGCTGGTATCAAGGTCAAGTCAAGGTTTCTTGACAGATTAGAGTGGAAGGGAGAGAAACAGAATATGTTAGAAGTCATAGACACCTAACAGTTGACCTAGACTACTATTACATGATAAGGCTTGCTTGAGGAGAATATTCTTCTTTATCAACTTCCTGTAGCAGTGCTATGCTTGCTTTGATGACATTCCATGTTATTAATAGACTTTGGCAGTAAACCTTCTTGGCCAATTGAAAATAATTACAACTAACTATTTTCAGCTTAAGTTAAAGCTTTGCAGATGTAATCTTAAATGTTGCCACTGGCACACTAGAGTTGTTGTATGCTAAATGATCTGAGAGTTGTCACCTCCTCTTCAACCCTGAAGTGGAACTACATAAGCAGATGCTTTGAATGCCATATGAATCCTTAAGAGAGGGTTCCTAGGAAAACTTCCATTTCAAAACATTTAATTGTTTAAGACTTTTTGCATAAATTAGCTGGTAAGTAGTGGCTGATACACTCGCACATTACAAATACTGGTAACTATCCAGAATATAAATATAAGGAACAATTTGTACAGTGTAGCTGAAGCAAGGCTGTGATTCTGTTGATGGGTAATGTTAGCATACTAAACCATGAGAGTCTCTTTAGTGGTTTATCATTGTTACTGCACTCTCAAAATGAGATTATTAATTTGTTACACAACAGTTTGTGTAGACAGGTCGCTGGTTACAGGGATAGAGTAGATATATACATATGCTATATATATATATATATATATATATATATATATAGAGAGAGAGAGAGAGAGAGAGAGAGAGAGATAGATATATATATATATATATATATATATATATATATATATAAATATATATATATATATATATATTCATGGAAAAAAACTCTGTTTAATGCATCAGTTAAGGAGTTTGTTCCACAGTGACAAAAACAAAGAAATTTGGTCTTAGGTTTACCACCCACACTTGCACCCCATGCTCACCCCCCCCACCAACAGGCATCGGGTGTGCGTTGGGGTGTCAGTCCTAACTCTCACTCCATTCCATGTGTAAAGAAGCTGAGGTGGTGCAGTATAGGAAAATGTGGTGAGATTAGGACCAACAACCCCAATGCACACCCCAATACCTGTTGGTGGGGCGGGTGGGCGGTAAATGAGTGCGACAACCTAACATTGAATTTCCTTGCTTTTATCACTGTGGACAAATCTAACTGATGAATTAAACAGAGTTTTTGCCATGAATTTCCCTGCTGCTTGAGAATGTGCACTATAAATAGTGAATGGAATGTGTGTACAGAATTATGTGTACATCCTTTCAATGGTTGCACAGCGCCACGAGCAAACAACGTAACATGCACAAGTCAGCAACTGTAAGTCCCAGTGACCCAAAAATTGTCACAGTCAAAGATGTATTATTAATCTTTGCACATTCCATATGCCAGGCAAATGGGAAACATGGTTCATAAGTTATTGAAGCATAATGAACCACATTTTCATTCATTGGAGTGGCATAATTCTGCACCTATTAATGTTTTATACACCAAACCACTGCAAGGCACCTCCATACCACTAGGGCTACCTATGCTATAAATTCCAAGCCAGTACCACCATGCAGAATGCTATGCACAAAATGTTAACTGTGTCACGCAGTATCTCTGCAGCAAATAAGTTGTCAAATGTGTAAACATCATAAGTCACATCTCCAGGACATCCACTGAACACCCTCCAAATTTCATATGAAAAGAACAAACCGTTCCAGAGATATTACATTTTTACATTTCTGCACCTTTAAGAAGTCTTCCACCACAAAATGGCAGAAATTGCAGCCAAAAATGTGCTAAAATGGTGGACTTGGTGGCCAAAAAATCAGTAAGTGCAAAGCGGGCCAACTTCAAATGGCAATAACTCTGGAACGGAACAACATTTTTTCATCAAACAAAAACTGGCATTTTCCTCGAACAAAGGTCTTTCTATTGCCAAGGTTCAGACCAATCAACCACACATTGGCTGAACTATGTGTCACGGAAGACAGTGCAGAAAAATAGCAAAAACAATGTTTTGCAGTACACTACACAAACACAAAAACAAAAACAGCAACATTAACACAAACAGTGATGGAAACAATGAGTTAAAAGAAAATAATGCTACACGAAAACGCAGTTCAAAATGGTAACAATACACAGTGACACAAAGAAAATGATAACGCAAACGGGTAAGAGAAACGCAAGTGCAAAACATAATGAAAAGAGAAATGGTAACGCAAACGGTAACGCAAATGCTAACAGCAACAGAAACGCAACAGCAATAAAACAGTAATGAAAATGCAAATGGTAACACAAACACAAACAGAAACACAAATGGTAAAGCAATGGTGATGCAGAAGGAAACAGTAATGCACTGGACAACAGAAACGCTACTGAAAATGCAAACACTAAGGCCAATGGAAACACAAATGCAAATGGTAATGAACACGCAAATGATAATGGTAATGCAATTGAAACACAAACGGTTATGGTAACACCAACAATGATGCAAAGGAAACACTAACACAAGCGAAATGAAAACACAGGTGCAGATGCGAAAAATGCAAATGGTAACGACATGGTCATGGTAACGAAATTGTAAATGCAAATGGTATGCACTCAACAATGATGCCAAAGGAAACACAAAGGCAAATGTAAACACAAACTTAAGTGCGTATGCAGATGCAAATGTTAATGCACATGGTTAAGCAAAAGTAAACACAGACAAAAACAGTAACGGAAGCCAAATGGTAACAGTAACGCAAACTCAAGTGCAAACACAAACACAAAGAGTAATGCACACGATGATGTAAACGGAAATGCTAATGCAAACGATTACGGAAATTCAAATGGTAACAGAAATGCAAACGCAAAGGTTAATGGACATGGTGATGCAAAAATAAATGCAAACAAAAATGGTAATGGAAATGCAAATGGCAACAGTAACTTAAATGCAAGTGGAAATGCAAATGCAAAGGGTAACGACATGGTGACATAAACGTAAATGCTAATGCAATGGTAACAGAAACACAAGCAGAAATGCTAATGGTAACATTAGCATAAAATGCACACCCACTTTTCCCAAAAGGTGCATCTAAAAGCACAGTGAATACAAAGAATGTATACATAATGGCCCTCGGAGCAGAAAATCAGCACTTGGAATACTAAATTCCTTGTATCTCAGGAACCATACGACCCACAGAAAAAAATTTAAAATCTCATATTATTTATGACTTTCCAGGCTAGTTTTACACTTAGCCCTCTAATGGGGGCCTAAGCATTTTTTTGACAAAAAGTCTGTCTCTCGAACAGTTTTCGAGATACGGGACCAAAAGGCACAGCAGACACCTTAATGTTAGCCTATTGGAAAAATCGTCAACTTCAGATTACCATAACTTTTCAGCCCTTCAATATTTTGTCACCAAACCATAGAAAGGCACATCTATGCGATCTTGGCTTTCTTCCCTCCAAATTCCATCCCAAAAGACCAAACAGTTCTTTTGCAGCAGGGTGGCAAAGATTCCCTATTGTTTTGGCTATAGTGTCACAAAGTACTTTTTGCAAATCCGACACTTTCACAAATAAAATCACGAAAATGTCACATATGCGACACTACTTTGCGTCACTACTTTTATAAAAAATTTAAAATATATATTTCTGGGGTGTTTTACCCCCCAAAAAAGACATGGCTAGCATCCTCAGGGCTCAACTAGGTGAACACAACAAGAATTGTGTCCCTAGAGGGTCCCAAATTTAAATGCTAAGCATTTCTATGACCACCAACTGAAAACAAGATGGCCAATTTGCAACACTACAAGGGTCATTTGCGAAAGTAAAAACTGCATTCGCGACATTTTCACACTTTTTGTTAACTTTTCCCATTGACTATAATGGGAAACTTGTTTTTTGAATAACATTTGAACCATTTCATATTTTTTCACAAAATCTTCGAAAGGCACATCGGGGACCCTGGCTGCATATTCCCTAAAGGTTTTGGACAGGTCACGCAAACTGTGTGACCTGTAGGCGTTAGCAAAGAATGGGCAAAAATGTGTAATTTGTGTGTTTTTCAGTGCTCTGTAGCTCCGCAACTGTACATCTGTCCATAATGAAACTTGGCAGGTCCAGAGAACTATGGTACCAGACCATGCATGGCAAATTGCAGGCAAATGTATCATATGGTGGCAAAGTTATTAAGCTGCCAAATTTCAGATTTAACCTTAAATGGGGTACTGAACACTAACTATATATATATATATATATATATATATATATATATATATATACACACACACACATACATATATATATACACACACACATACATACATATATATATATATATATATACATATATACTCACTGCAAAAACTCCATTAATGCATCAGATTAGGGTTGATAGTACAGTGACAAAAAGTGTAGAAATTCAAAGTTAGGGTTCCCACCCTACCACCCCACCCACCCTCCACACACCAGCAGGTGTTGGGGTGTGCCATGGGTTGTCAGGCCCAACTCTCACCCCATTCCATGTGTAAACAGGATGACATGGTACAGTATAGGAGAATGGGATGAGAGTTGGGCCTGATGACTCCATGGCATACCCGATGCCTGTTCATGTGTGGAGGGTGAATCAAGTGGTGAGAGTGAGACCTAACATGAATTTCACACTTTTGTCTCTGTACATCAATCTTAAATGATGCATTAATGGAGTTTTTGCAATTAATTTCACTTCTTTTTGAGAAATTCTAATGTAACTGGTATGTGGGAGCATGTGGGCCCTGTGTTCCCTTCATGCTGCCATGAATACCCAATATTATCCTTTTGTTGGCGCACGGGGCCCTATACTACCATATATTCATAAGTGTAGAAATATTGTAATGAACCCTCATCTCTCTGTGGGCACACAGGGCCCTTTGGGCCCTGCAATCGCAGCATTGCATAATGGCATGCCCCAGCTCCCATTTTTTGCATAATGGTATGCATGTCTGGGAGCCTGGGCCCTCTGGGCCTGTGCTCCCACTTACACATAAGTATGGAGACATACCGCAGGCCTAGAGACATAAAAAGGAAGCTTTGTAACACTAATTTAGCAATATCTCACTAACCATAGCAACTATGGAAAAAATTGCACTGCAGTTGTATTCATGACTTGGAAAACTCCATGCATGCTTATCAGTAATAAAAAAATATGTATCTCGAACCATTTTCGAGATACAGGAGACAAAAGGCACCTTGTACGCCACAATGCTATCCTATAGAAACATTTGAATGCTCTAACTATGGAACTGGTGGAAATGTTAACACCAAACCAGCAAAAGGCACATCTGTGCTGCAAGCCCTTGCTACCCTGCAAATTTCAGCCCTAAAGTTCTAACTGTTTTATTGCAATGATGTGGTAAATAAATTAGAGTTTGGGAGCTGTTCTCAAGCTTTTCACAAAAGTACCATTGGTTTACATGGGGGAACTTTTGCAAAAGTACTATGGGACTTTTGCTAAAGTCCTGTAATGTTAAATGCGGTACTGCTCGTAAGATGGCCACAAAATGAAAAAAGCATATTTCCAGGCATCATTTTGAAAAACCAATGCCAGGAGCGTGTTCCTCTGGCACCGATGAGGCAAACCCAACTGTTGATGTTTACCTAGGGCAGTATTTTTTAAACTACAGTGTTTTTTCTCTCGTTAACTGAAAACAAGATGGTGGCAACATGAAAGTGAAAAGTGCTTTCATGAAAGTAAGAAGTGCTTTCACGAAAGTAAAAGTGCTTTCATGGTGTACAAATATATTTTTCCTAGGCTATAATGGGGCATGAAAAAGTTTAATAACTTTTGAATGGATAAATATTTTTTCACCAGATCTTCAAAAGGCACTTCCCTGACCCAGTCCCCATACACCCTGAAAATTTCAGACCAGACAGACAAACCATCCAGGCTATGGAGATAAGCAAAAATTTTACAAAGTTGAGGATGTTTCACACTTTTTCATGCTCTGCAGCTCCGCAACCACAAATCTAACCAGAACAAAACCTTCCAGATCTAGAGAAGTATGGTACCACACTGCACATGCAAAGGTTCATGCAAATCAGGTAAATGGTTGCAAGTGCTTTTGCAAAAGTATAAAGAGCTTTTGCAAAAGTAAAAAAAGCTTCTGTGGTGCACATATATTTTTCCCATAGGTTATAATGGGAAACTTTAAAGTTTAGTAACTTTTGCACAGATTAATATTTTGTCACCAAACCTTCAAAAGGCACTTTCTTGACCCAGTCCCCATATACACTGAAGATTTCAGAGCAGACAGAGAAACCACTCAGGCTGTAGAGGTGAGCAAAAAATTCAAAAAAGTTGAGGATTTTTCACACTGTTTCACACTCCACAGCTCTGCAACCGCAAATCTGACTGTAATGAAACTTTCCAGATGCAGAGATCTATGGTACCACACCACACATGCAAACTTTCATGCAAATTGGATGAATGATTGCACATGCTTTCGTGAAAATAAAACAAACTTTTGCGAAAGTAAAAAAAAAAACTTTGTGGTGCACATATATTCTTTCCCATAGGCTATAATGGGAAACTTTAAAGTTTAATAACTTTGGAATGATTAATATTTTTTCACCAAACTTTCAAAAGCACTTCCTTGAACCAGTCCCCATATACCCTGAAAAATTCAGAGCAGATGGACAAACCATTCGGGACTGTGGAGACGAGCAAAGAATCCACAGATCTAAGGTACCACACTGCGCATGCAATATTTCATGTAAATTGGACACACGGTTGCAAACTTATTAAAGTGCAAAATGTTGGGTTCAACATTGAAGTGGCTGCACAACCCCTAACTATACTGGCTGTATCGTGGCCAGTATAATATCTATCTATCTATCTATATACATATATATATATATATATATATATATATATATATATGTATGTATGTAAATATATATATATATATATATATAGTATGTAACATGGTAGTGCTACCATAGTTAGGATTGAGTAGCCCTTTTAAGGTTAAAGGGTCAAACTTTGCACCTTAATAACTTTGTCACCGTTCAATGGATTTGCCTGAAATTTGGAGTGCATGATCAAGAACCATACGTCTTGGGCTGTGCCAACTTTCATAGTGGTTGGTTATACGGCTGTGGAGGTATTAAGTGAGATGTGCACGCACATTTATGGTTTTTGGTGAATTCTTTGCTCGTGCCTACAGGTCGCATGGTTTGCACGACTGGTCCAAAAACTTCAAGGAGCGTGCGACCGGTGTCCCCGTTGTGCCTTTTAAAGATTTTGTGAAAAAATATTAAACGGTTCAAAAGTTATTTAAAAAACAAGTTCCCATTATAAGTCAATGGGAAAAGTTAACAAAAACTTTGACGTCTCACAAATGCACTTTTTAGTATTGCAAATGGCCCTAGTAGTGTTGCAGATCCACCATTTTGTTTTCAGTTGGTGATCAGAAAAATGCTTGGCATTTAAAATTGGGATCATCTAGGGACACAATTATTTTCATGTTTACCTAGTCAGAGCCTTATGATGTTAGCCATGTCTTTATTTTTGGGTTAAACACCCCAGAAATATGTTTTTCAAATTTCTGTAAAAAGTAGTGTCGCACTCACAACACTTTCGTGATTTCTTTTGTGAAAGTGTCGTGATTTGAGACACTATTTTGCGACACTATGCCCAAAATAACAGGAATTCTTTGCCACCCTGCTGCACAAGAACAGTCTGGTCTATTGGGCTAAAATTTGGAGGGAAGACAGCCAACATGCCACAGATGTGCCTTTTTTTGGTTTGGTGAAAAATGTTTGGAGGGCTGCAAAGTTATGGCATTCCAAATTTGACACTTTTCCCATAGGATAACATTCACGGGCCGTCCGTCGTGCCTTCGGGCCTACGTATATCTTGGAAGCGATTGCAAGATACGGACTTTTGTCAAAAAAATGCTTAAGCCCCAAGCCGGGTCTAAGTACAAAACTAGCCAGGAATGTCATAATTCATATGAAATTTTCATTTTTTTTTCTACGTCGTACGATTCCTGCGATATAATCAATTTAGTATTCCAAGTCCTCCTTTTCTGCTCCGAGGCCCATTATTATGCATACATTCTTTATATTCACTGTCTTTTTCAATGTGGTTTTTGGGAAAAAGAAGATTGCTTATGCCCTTCGTTACTGTGCCAGTTAGCATTTCCAGTTGCGTTTCCGTTACCGTTCGCGTCACTGTTCCCGTGTACATCACCGTGTGCGTTACAGTTTGCATTTTTGTTTGAGTTTCTGTTTGTGTTACTGTTACCATTTGTGTTTCCATTACTGTTTATGTTTTTTTTTTTTTTTTGTATCAGCCTGTGCATTGCCATTTGCGTTTGCGGTCGACCTTCCTTTTGCATGTGTCTTTCGCTTTGCGTCATCGTCACTGTTACCATTACCATTGGCATTTCCAATCGCGTTACCATGACCATGCACATTATGGTTTGCATTTCCATATGCGCTTGTGTTTGCATTTCCGTTTCTGTTTCCTTTGGTATTACTGTTGCTGTTACCGTTACCATTTACATTTCCAATTGCGGTACTGTGACTGTGCGCATAATGGTTTGAGTTTCCGTATGTGCTTGCGTTTGCATTTCTGTTTCCTTTGGCATTATTGTTGCTGTTACCATTACCATTTGCATTTACAATTGCAGTACCATGCCCGTGTGCATTACGGTTTGCGTTTCCATACTCGCTTCCATTCGTCTTTCCATTTCTGTTTCCTTTGGCATTATTGTTGATGTTACCATTAACATTTGCATTTACAATAGCAGTCCCATGACTGTGTGCATCATGGTTTCCGTTTCTGTACACCCCTGCATTTTGGTTTCCGTCTTTGTTTTCTTTGGCATTATTGTTGCTGTTACTGTTACCATTTGCATTTCCAGTTGTGGTACCATGACTGTGTGTTATCAGTTGCGTTCCGTACGTGCTTGCATTTGCATCTCTGTATCCATCACTGTTCACTTTGGTGTCACTTTGCACTTGTTTTCTATTACCATTTGCTTTACCATTTCCGTTTGCTTTACCATGTGTGTCACCACTGCCGCTTGCATTTGCTTTGCAGTTCCTGTTACTATGTAACAAGATAGCATGTGGTTCGGTCCCCGCGCTCCCACCACCGCATTCCATTCACTATTTATCATCCTCATTCTCAAAAAGAAGGGAAATTAGAGCAAAAAACTCTGTTTAGTGCATCAGTTAGGGTTGTTCACTGTGACAAAGCGAGGAAATTTGGTATTAGGGTTGAAGCCCCTTGGACCCCACCCCACCCCAACCCGGCATTGGGGTGCGCGTTGGGGTTAGGGTCTAACTCTCACCCCATTCTCCTATACCTCTGCTTCTTTACACATGTGATGGGGTGAGAGTTAGGCGCTGCACTAATGCGCGGCCTGATGCTGGTTGAAAGATAGCTGGGAAGGGCTTTACCCAACACTGAATTCCTCACTTTTTTGCTGTGAAACAACTCTAACTAATGCATTAAACATAGTTTTTGCCTCTAATATATGTGTGTATATATATATATATATATATATATATATATATATATATACAGTATATACTGTACTTGTATGATAGTGCAAGTATAGTTCGGGTTGAGCATAGTGTTCGATCCTAAGATATTTTGGAGGGCTATATCTAATTTAATGGGGAATAACAAACAATCTCAGATAACAAAAATTTAATTTAAAGAAGAAGTAATTTCACTGGGCTACAAGATGGTTAATATATTTAATGATTACTTTAGTAAAATGGGCCTCCAACTATCTCAGGGGAGTAATCAACAGACTTTGAATATGATTACTGATAGTGTTCAGACCCAGAGGAACCCATGCCCCTTGATTACTACTGGAACTTTTAAATTTGCATTTATAACTATGATAGAAGTGAGAGATGAACTATTGAAAATGGGCATTGCTAAGGCAGTCAGATCTGATAAGATTCCATCTATATTGTTGAAATTTGTGACACCACATATTGCATATCCCTTATTGGTGATGTTTAATTTATCTCTGGAGACAGGGGAATATCCAGACAGTTGGAAAACCGCTAGGGTTATACCAACTTTTTAAGTCTTGTTTCAAAAATGATGTCAGTAACTACTGAC
This sequence comes from Neoceratodus forsteri, assembly GCA_016271365.2. Taxonomy (NCBI): domain Eukaryota; kingdom Metazoa; phylum Chordata; order Ceratodontiformes; family Ceratodontidae; genus Neoceratodus; species Neoceratodus forsteri. The sequence continues at coordinate 653,359,874 of CM057458.1, forward strand.
CTATATCACTGCTGCCACAGATTTCAAAAATCTTTGAAAAAAATTGTGCCAAAATAGTTAAAAAAATTCCTAGAGCAAACTAATAAGCTAAGTACATTTCAATCAGGTTTTAGATCATATCACAGCACCCAATCCACTTTGGTTAAAGTGGTCAGTGACTTGCAGCTGAGCCTGGACAGGAGAATGATGGTTAGAGCCTTATTCATTGATTTGTCCAAGGCCTTTGATATGTTAAATAATCAAATTCTCCTGTCCAGGTTCACTGACATTGGCGTGTCACAACATGTTACCAAATGGTTTTCTTTGTATCTAATAGGTGGAAAACAATTGGTTGAGGTTGACCCTATAAATCATAGCTAATAGGAATGGATGCTGGAATGCACCAGGGATCAATCCTGGGGCCTCTTGTTTTCAATATATATATAGATGAATTAAAAACAGGTGCCATAGATGCCCATTGTCACCTATATGCAGACGATACAAAAATTTACGCTGAGGGCAATTCCCCAGAACAAAATAATTTCAATCTACAAAAAGCCTTTGATCATATTCAGAGATTTTTTTGAAGAACATTGTTTGGTACTGAATGACCAAAAAACACAAGTAGTCATTTTTGGGAATAAACCAGTTAAGGATAAATTACACTAAACATTAATACCCTGGAAATAAATATTTGGGGCTCTGGCTCAATAGGGAACTAAGTTGTAGAGACCATATTAATTCCATGTTAAGTAGTCCAAATAAGAAACTGGTGGCATTATTTTGTATAAAGAAGTATATGGCCTCAGAAGCACAATAAAATGTTGTAAATGCTATTTCTAGACTACCGAGAGCTTATATATGCAGGAGCTTCTGGTACTCAGCTAAACAAATTAGACCTTATTATTCACAAAATTGCACATTTTGCTCTGGATATATCACATAGAACACATTGATGTTTACTATACAACAACCTGAACTGGCCCAAACCACAAGCAAGGCGAGAACTACATCTGCTTCAGTTTATGCATAAGATATTGAAGGGTGCCTTCTCCAAATATGTATTGGATTTTTTCACATCTAGACTATTTAATAATAATCTGAGATCATCGGTAGGTTTGGAATACATAATTAATAACTGTAACTTAGAAATTGGTAGGTCAACTGTACCTTATGGGGGGCTGTGCTATGGAACTCAATCCCTGTGGATCTTCAGCAACACACCCTTCTGATCAAAATTTGTGATTTGATGACATGGTGTGTGAACTCTAAAAAGTTCATGGAGCATTGCTGCATGGATGCTATTACATAACTGATACTATGTTTTGCATTGTGAGGTTTTTTTTTTATATTGTGGTGTTATGCTTATTTGCACAAATGTTTAGCCCCATTTGTAAAAGTGTATATCTGCATGTCTGCCTTGATGTGTGTACATTTATTTAGTATTTATGAACTGAAATTGACGTAATACATGGGACCTCATTGAAAATGAGCTTTGCTGAACTGAGTTTACTTTATCCCTATTCTTATGAATAAAAATATCTGGCGATAGCGGAGAGAGTCAGACCACCTGATGTTGCATAGCACAAAAGCTACAGGAATCGCACACCACTATAAACGTAAGTGTAATGTAATGCTACTCAGGCAAGTGAAGCAACGGTGATGAGACACACGTGGCAACTGACCCAGCTATGGGGGTCTGTGCCCCCTCCCCCACAACCCCCCCTTCTCCTTCACATCACACAACTACCATCAATAGGGCAATAAAAAACTAATATGAAAAAGTGAAAAAGAAAACAAACTAGGAGATAGTGTAGTGTGTCAGACTATCTCTGATCAATCGTAGACATAATCAATTTATTTACCTTTTCATTTAGGGGCTGTGCCCCTCACCCCCTCTAATTGGACTATCTCTGATCAATCATAGACATAATCAATTTATTTTTCCTTTCCTGGGCTGTGCCTGCACCCCTCTAATTATCTGTTTAATAAAAAAATCACAATAAAAATATACAAACACAACGCCCATCCTGAGTATACATGTGTCTCGGCTCCAACCTCAGAACATTCACCTCAAGCCAAATCCTCCAAGAATAAACTAAAAAACTGTTTTTCCTGTCAGGCGACATAAAAGTAGCACGTAGCTACGCACCATGATGATTGCGCATTGTCAGTTATACATTAAGCGCAGCACCATGACTGGTCCAACACACTCCACTATCCCCAAAGATCTACTACTACTACTACTACTACTTCTACTGTTACTATTACTACTACTGCTGCTATTACTACTGCTACTACTACTACTGTTTCTACCACTACTATTACTACTACTACTGCTACTACAGTGTTAAACCCAGATCTCTGTATCTTAATATCTTTTGTGGGATTTAACAAAATTGCACGAAATTTGGTATGCACTGTTTGGGTGGCTAGTTCACAAAACATGGGAAGTTGCGTAATGGACACTTATCAAGATTCTGAGGGCCAGAAATTTCAAAAATATAAAAAGCACACTTTTTGGATGTTTTCTTGCTTTCACCTACTATGAAGACAGTTTGCAATTTTGTTCTGAAACTTTCAGGGTAAAAGGAGCTTGTGCAAAGGGTGTGACTTTTGAAGGCTGCGTAAACTGTCTTAATTGGTCCTAGAGTTGCAAAGTTTTGAAATCTGGCTTCTGAGCATACTCAGTAGAGATTTCAGGATAACTCTTTGATATGAGCTAAAAATTCCTCTTTGATTAGCTATTTTTAGGTTGTGACCAATTGTGTTTTTGATTCATGGAAAAAAAATTAGGACATGACAGCTGCCATCTTTTATTTAATAAAAAAAGCTGGGAAAGACATAAAAATAGTGATTCTTCAAAAAACATTCACCTGTACCTAGGTAAACAAGACCTGTCTAGCTAGATTCTGGTGTTTGTTTTTTTTGAAAATCAGTCCAGAAATATATTTTTGGAGCACCACAAAAATCTTAGGTGCCCAGCTTAGTGAAGGATCAGATTTCTGGTTTGTGAGCTGAGCTGAGAAATGTTTGGTGAGAGATAAAGTGCTGTGACCAAATAATTTTCAGTTTGCATATTGAAAAGGACAGGAATGATTGTTTATAGTGCTAGGAGTGCATCTGAAACAGGAACCTTTTAAAAAAATCTGCTGTTAGTGGCTCTCTACCATCTAGCTAATGACGGTGCAGCTGTCGAAGCCCTGGAAGCATATGCTAAACTGCCACATGGTGCAGCCATGGTTTGAGCCCAGAATGCCTTTTCTTACTTGCTGCAAGGTGTAGCCACAGTTTGAACCCAGGAGGGCATTATTTAATTGCCACCCTGTGTGGCCACTGTCTGATCACAGGAGGTCTTTTATAATTTGCCGCAAAGTGCAGTCATGCAGTTTGAGCCCAGGAGGGTTTCACTTAATTTGTGCATGGTGCAACAATGGTTCAAGCCCAAGACAGATTTACTGAATTGCTGAATAGCATGGCCACTATCTGAGCCCAGTAGAGTAGTTCTAAAGTGTTGCATTTGTAACAACACTGAGGTGCCTCTCCGCCGTGTCACTAAACAGCCCACATGGTACCTGAAACAAGCATAACTGTCCCTCATCATGTTTTTTTAAGTCCTGAAACAAAGAAACCCATTCATCAGTATCTTTTGAAGCCTGAACACTGTAAGACATACCCACTGACATCTGTCTGCCCTTCTGTGGCCACAGATACAAATCCATTATACCCTAATTACAACAGTACTTCTGTCTGCAGAAGTGTAGGCTGCATCTGCAGTCACAGGTACACATGCACAGTGAAAGTCATTCACAGTCACTTTTGGCTGCAGCAGAGGCCCTGGCAGTCACAGATACAAATCCACAATACCCAAATTACAACAGTTCTTCTGTCTTTTGCAGCCACAGTGGTGGGGTTCAAGAATGCATAGGATAGGCATAAGGGAATCTTAGTGAAAGGGAAGGAGGGTGAATAGGCCAGAGATGAAATAGGATGTGCCTATAGTATCACCGATACTATACTATACTATACTATACTATGCTATACTATACTATACCATACTATACTACAGCCAGCACTTGTTTATCTGCCTCTCACTTATCCATCACACTCATTTTCCATCCATGTGGCTGAGCACCCTTTTCCTGTGTTTGTCATACAATTCCCACTCAGATAACCATCACTCTCAGATATCTGTCTATGACAGTGGAAACAGCTGGGGTCGGATATCTGAGTGCAGACTGTATACTATACTATACGATCGCATCCCATCCCATCTCATCCCATCCCATGCCATACCATACCATACCATACCATACCATACCATACCATACCATACCATACCATACCATACCATCAATTATACTATAGGCATTGTAAAAATGGGCAGACTACTGTAGGTAGGCCAAGCGGTCCTTATCTGCCACCAAACTCTATGTTTCAATGTTTCTATGCTTACAGAAACACATACACCTGTGTAAGAGATATATACTGACTTCTGCCTGCAGAAGCACAAGCCCCTGTGGGGCCATCACATCTGCAGCCAAAGATAAACATGCAGAGTGAAAGTCAGTCACAGACACTTCTGGCTGTAGCAGAGGCCCATGCAGCCACAGATTCAAATCCAGAATATCTTAATTACAGCAGCTCTGCTGTCTTCTGCAGCAACCATATACATGCACCTGTGTAAGACATACACTTATTTCTAGCTGCAGAAGCATTGACTCCTGCATGAAGCATTTGTATGCTGTTTTTTCTTGCTTGATGATGGCTGTCTATGGTTGTCTGTGTGGTATTGTCCCTTTGTTGATTGGGGTGAGGAGTTAAGGCTGGAAATTCTAATGCCACATTTTCCTACTTTTATTTGGTTGTTGAACCTTAACTGGCATTAATGCAGGTTTTTGCAACATATACATATTAATATATACAGTATATATATATTTATACATAATAAAATTCATTGCTGCGAAAACTTTATTAATGCACCAGTTAGATAACTTATCATAAAAGCAGGGAATGTGGCATTAAGTTTTCAATCATAACCTCACCCCGCCACCCCCAGTAAAACAGAAAACATTAGGGTCTTGGGTCTTGAGTCTTAGCAGATCAGTGGTGGGTCTCCTTGGGGTTGCCAACCCAATGCGCACTTACCCTGAACAAACAACATCACACAAGATCTCTTTACTTCATGCAGGGCCTTGCATGAAGAAAGCTACTACAAATTGTGTTGCCAATAAGTGGTGAGACATACTTCTCTACCTTTTAAGAGTGTATCACTATGAGCCACCAGCTTGGAGTTGTACTGGGGCTGGGGGAAGGGTTGACAACTACAAGGAAGACCCCACCTATGGTTTGCCATGACTTCAGAGCTCCAAAACCCTAATGTTTTCTCCTTTTGCTGCTTAGGGGGTAGGTGGGAAGAGGGTTGGAAACCCTAATGCAGCATTTCCCTACTTTTGTGGCATTAAGATATCCCAACTGGTGCATTACTGAAGTTTTGTTTTTGCAAAAAATGTCCTTTTTTTGTGAGATAGTAGAGTTGTATCCTCATTCACACAGGTCCCTGTGGATATGTGTGAACAGATGCAGATGCTCTACACCAAGGGAAGACTCCACCTGCCTATAGAAGTCAAGTCAAATACTTTATTTGTTCGGTCATAGAACTTTACAATATAAAATCAGTACACAATAGCAAAAAGAAAAGAAAATAGCCCTATACAAAACATAAATGATACAAAACATAAATATAAAACTTGTTTAAAATTCAATATTCAATGTATTTAAAGTGCATACATCCTCATCTATAAATATATTTTATATTAACAATAGTATACTTCAGCTGACCAAAATCATCTCTTCCAATATTTCAATCTTATTATTGCAATAATCTTTAAATAAGAAGCTACTTGATTTATAATGTAATCATCTTGGGTAGTAAACATGATATTTAACAAGGTCTCTTTATCACTCAATTGTATCGCATTCCAAATTGGCCTAAGCCAATAAGTTCTTTGTTTATTATACCAAGAACCTTCAAACATTATATGATTTAAATCCTCTATTTCTGGACATATACATTCACACAACCTATCCTCCTTTTTTAATTTCATTAAAAAATGAGCATTCATAATATTTCCATAGTAGAGACCCATACTATATCTGCTATACCAGTATCTTGCCCCTTGATCCTTTATAACCTGTAAATGATATCTAAATTGTTTTAAGTCATAGGTTGTTAACCAGGGCGAGATCTTTATTTTTAATGCCTTTTGAAGACCAAGTTCTTTGAATGCATTTATCACTTTATTCCTTATATATTTAAAATATTGTGTACTAATTTGAATCCCATTACAATATAGTTTATTCAGAGGCCCAGATATTCAAACTGCACCCAAAAACTGTGCAATAGCAGGAGCAAGCACAAGTCCATTGCGCCCATGCGCAAGAGGCATGATATTCAAAAAGTGAGCCGACCAAACTGCGCCTACAGCTAACAACTGAATATCGCACCACCTGCACCATAGCGCAACTAGGGAAGGGAAGCTCAGCAGATCTGATGCACCTTAGCGCAACAAGGGATGTGCAGCTGAGCAGTCCAGAGGGTGCTATAGCACAACCAGGGATGCCCCCAGCAGCAGAGCAATGCAACTGCACAACTAGGGAGGGGGCCCACCACCCATGCCACAGATGGGCACAGGAACACACAGCAGAACAGACATCGTCCCCCCACACCCCATGCACTGCGCAACTGGGGAGGGCTGGAATAACCACCGCCCATGGAGACAAGCAAACAACCCACAGCTGGACCATGGTGCCCCATCACACCCCTGGAAAGCTGTGACTGGCACACAGGAGGCTGACCACCCCTGCCCACAGCATCCCCCAATGCAAAGCACACCCTGCACCATGACCCCTAGACACCCTGCCCAGGAGCAGAGACCACCACTGCAGGAAACCTCATGCATGCCACCACCTCCACTGTGACACTGCAACTCTGTGCACTCAAAGAACCATGCAAGGCAGCCCCACCACGAGCACCCATCAGCAGGTGGCAGCACACAGCGATGCAACAATGGCATACATAGTGCCACCACACACAGCACCCCCGAGGTACTGCTGAGAGACCAACCATGCATCGGCACATGAGGTACCCCACACGGGACAGGGCTTGCCCCGGACACCACCACCAGTGGTACAGCACCCTGCACAGTATCCCAATGACTCACCCTGACCCAGCACTGGCCACAACAGCCAGCACAGACACCCACAGTGGTGCGTGGAAGCATGTACCACACTGGATGCCACACAGTGCATGGACAGATACCCACTCATACCCAAGGGCACAACAACACAGGGATGCAGTGGCAGGGCAACCAAGCCCCCAGCATGGGCCCATGTAAACTGTGTACACACAACCCACAGTCCTCCATGGCACTGGAGTGCCAGCCACCCTGCACAGGCACTGTGGACCCATCGCCAACAGCATTTCCCGAGCTCAAGTCACAGACAATGGTGCACATCTCCACCACACACAAGGCACAGCATGGGTGGGACAACAACAGCGGAGCCACGGTGTCACCCAGGGCGGTGATGCACACCACACCAGTGACAGGGCTGGCAACCCAGCAGTGTGGCCAGGTGCAACATGGCTGCCCTGCAGGGACTTCCACCACTGACATGCCAGCCGGGCGTGGGTCCACAGACATCATGTGTCAGCTGCACAGACCATGGACAGGCTGATAGGGGCACCATAGACACAGAGCATGCACTAGCTAACCACTGCACAGTCATCCAGTGCACAGGGAACAACACACACACCACAGACACTGACTGATAGCTACCCCCACACCATAGTCACCTCCACACAGACACACACACATACCCATGACTGCACCACCCGACGCCTTGCACACCACTGTAGCTGAGCACCTATAGCCCACTGTAAATCAGAGACCACCACAGTATTCATATCAAAATAACTGTATTGAAAAAACATATAAAAGTTAACTATTTACAAAACTATTTACAAAATATATACAAGGGGGGGGTGAGGGGCCACAAACAAAGGCGAGGGGTGGGTAAGGGGCAGGGGTGGTCAAATGGGACAGGAAAGGAGGGGTTTGAGGGTGGGTCTGGGGGTAGAGGATTCTGGGGCAGAGGACTCCTAGCAGGAGCGCCTGTCTCACTCTGGCTCCGTCTCTGTCGGTTGCCTCCGCGGGTTCCGCTGTCATCAATCCTGTGGAGGATGTCCAGTGATGCCCTTGCCATCTGCAGGATCTCCCGAAGTGCCTCCCTGATCTCTCAGAGATGGCGTGTACCTAGGACAAGTGAGCACAGTCAATAGGTATGAATGCACAGCCCCATACAGCCCACCCACTGTGCATGGCATATAGCCGTGGGACATACCTCTGTGATGGTGTGTGACCACCCACAGTGATCACGTCCACATGACCTGCCCTCCCAGGTGCATACAGCCATGCAGAATGCTGCACACACCCACCGGCCAAGTCACGCACAGCACCACTGTGGCCGTTTAGTGACATGGCTGTGTGCTGCAAAGGCAGTGGCACAGCCATGTACCCAGTGCACGCATGGACCACCATCGATGCACTCCCAGACATGCATTGCCACTGGACAGTGTTGACTGTAACAAGTTGCGTGCATGGCAGTGGTATCGATGGATGGTGGCCATGCCCCGCTGCCCACCCTGTTACACAGCATACAATACTAATCAGGAGTTATGGCACTCCACCATCATCGCCAGTCCATTGGGTGGTGTGGGCCCCTGCCCGCCTGGCTTCCCTCTGCTCTTCCTGCCACGCAGATCGCGGGCAAGGCGGCGTTCCTTTGGGCCTGTGGTGCAAACATGGAGAGAAACATCAGTACAATCCTGTAGCAGAAGCCCCTGCCCCAAGGTGTTTGCCTCCACTCCAGCCAACCCACCACACCCTACACCTGATAACACCACCACAGCCAACCTGGATGGTCCCTCCCCATGTGCTGGACACATACAACTGTGATACCCATATGGAAGATAAAAGTGTGCTGATGTAACATCTACCTGGCGTGGCACATTGCCCCTCCTGGCACATGCCCTGAGCAGGCTAGCAGCTCCGGCTCCCTCCGTCACAGATCCCCATACCTGTGGAGGCACTGCTCTGTGCTTCTCCCCCATCCTGTGGCCTCCTTGAGTGCAGTGGCCACCTCCTCCCACACCTGGCTCCTGGACCTGTCCAGGGGTGCATCCCTGAACAGTGGCCCATGGGGTGGCTCCACAATGGCTACTAGGTTGGCCAGCTCTATTTGTGACCACTGAGTAGCCCTCCTGCGCACCATGCTACCTGCTTGATCTGCAAATATGGAGCTCTGCGGCACGGTTCCCCAAGTGCAGATGCTGCATGGTACAGTGCTGCCATTCCCTATCATGCTGTCACCGAACAGCGCGATAGAGGTGCACCCATGCCTGACGCATGGCGCCTAGGGGGAAAAGGTCAGGCACAGGGTCAAGGGTCTCTGGCGCACGGACACGCACACCGCCATTGGAACCCAATGCATGTAGTGCAACTGGCTGCCTGTGTGCTACTACCAGTAGCGGCCTACCGCGCAGTTGCCCCAGTGCGCCTATGATGGCCCAGTGCCACAGTGCTATGTAGGTGACCATCGCTATAGCACCACTGGCGCAATGGTGGCCATGCCCTGCATTGCTTCCTGCACACAGCACATCAGCAGCGCGGAAGATGCCTGCATCAGCAACCCGGGCATGCGCAGTGAGGTGTGTGCTACGCATGTCCCAGAACTGCGCCATTGGCTCAGCACGTTCAACACAATTGCGCAAAGCGCAAAAGCACAATATTCAGCCGTCATATGCAAACCATCTAATCAGCCATTCAATGGCGTCGCACTGCAATTTGCATCCACTTAAAGTTGCGCCTTGCCTCATTTGCATGGGTTGCGCTATAAAAGTGCGACATTGGGCTGCAGTGGCCATAGTCAGTTACTGCAGTCTATTGGTGAGTTGCATGCTGTTTGAGAGTGTGGACTGTGGATTTAGGGACATGCATGGGACTGCACAGTCACAGGTAACAACTGTCATTCTTACAGGCTAAATAATGACCGAACACGTTGTGGGAGAGGAGGAACACAGTGGTGGGAGGAGGAGGAGGAGGACGCCTAATTTTACCAAGGCCGAGACCAAAACCCTGTTTGAGGCCTTCCTGGATCAGGGCCCTTCTCAGTGGACGGCAGGAGGGCACCTCAAGCCCATGCTGCTGCATGGGGAGGCTAACACGTGCTGTGAACCTGCATGGCAGCCACCAGTGCTCCGTGTAGGAGTGCAAAAGAAAGATGGGCATGGACAGGAGGAGGATAAAGGAGAGGTGGCTGCCATATAGGGCATGAGCTGCAACAGGTGGGGGACAGCCGGAGGTGGTACACCTGACCCCACAGGAGGAGAGGATTGCTGGAGCATGCAGCATAGTGCCATTGAGGGGTGTTCGGGTGGTGGCTTCCAGGCGGATGGGTGGCCCATCACTGCATGGTAAGACATGGTCTGTCACAGGGGGGCAGGTCGGTCACATGCAATGCTTGACTTTGCTTTCCCTTACAGATACTGAGCATCTGCATGGGTCAGCGGTGGTGGGCCTGTCCACTGAGGACAGTCAGCTGGAGATGGAGGAGGTCCCATCCACCTCCACAGGTATGCGTGGCTCAGTGCGACAGTGGGGCCGCCTGGCTGTCCACACTGATGTTGTTGTAACAGGTGGGAAGGAAGCCCTGCCTGTGTCCCAGCATGCCGGCTTACACAGATGCCAACATGCTGTGCCTGGGGCCGGTGCCGAGTCCATCACCGATGATGATGTCACTAACGTCATGAGCAGTGACACGTGTGTGCCACAGGATGGCCACACAGCAGGAGACATCGCAGCCATGGCTGTGGGTGGTGCTGCCATGGAGGCCTGCATGTCAGCACAGTCCCAGCCTGTGCCTGTCAGCACCAGTGGGGCAGCACTGGTGTTTGTTCAGGACAGTGGGATTGTTGCAGCCACTGCGGCAGCACCACTGAGCCCTGGGGAGCGGCAGCCAGAGGGGAAGCATCAGCAGTCGGCCAAAGGGCTTGGGGGTACAGGGTTCAGCGGTGGTGTCTGTGCACCACCTGTGGACATGCCCAGACCTGGCCCTGGTGCACAGCGCCCACCCTCAAGGGGTGCTGATCATCAGGCTACACACACCCTGAGGGACAAGATGCCAAGGAGGCAGATTACCTCTTGGACAAGCACACCCATCTATTGCAAGCATCAGTCCAGCAGCAGATGTGGCTTGCGACGTCAGTGGATGCACTGCGTGCTGCTCTGGAGTAAGCTGAGGAGCGTCGCAGCAGGGACACCGTTCTGATCCTGGCAGGAATGGACAGGTTGTGGGAGGATGTGACCGCTGCCATTGACAGGCATGCACAGTCATTCAGTGCCGTCATGGCCACAATGGGCACACAGTCATGTGCCCATGCATCGCGGACACCACGCAGTGCACTGTCCACCCCATTCCGGCGTCGTGTGACACCCTCCTCTGTCAACACGGGTTCAGCTGTGGGCATCCCGAGCACACCTGGCGAAGGCATGTTCAGTGTGCTGCAGACCCCTGTGCGAGCACGGTCACGTTCATGCAGTGGAACCCCTGGGAGACCATCGGTGCCACCCCATGAGGCCAGTGGTCAGTCTGTCAGTGCTGGAGGGTCTCGGTGGGGTCACCCATGCATCCGTGGTGGCCGGGGCACTGTGTCGTGTGACTGACCTGTCTCCCAATGTGGCTACTGTCTGGTGCTGCCCTGTGTGCATTGTGTGTTTCAGTGGGTAGTGCACGGGTGGGTACCCGGCCCTGTATGCAGACACACGGTCCATCTGCTCACCCTCCTGGCTGCTGGCTGCAGTTGCATGTGCATGATGATGCCTGCATTGCACTGTACACCAATGTGCAATGGTGCTCAGCATCTGACACACGCACATGGACAGGCAGTGGGCGTGGTGGTCTGTGGACATGTGTGTGGCTAGGGTTGACATTCTGGGTCGGTGTGCCTCCTGCCCTTTGTGCAAGTTTGGTGCATTGTGTGTGTGTGCATGTGTGTGTGTCCATCCGTGTGGCATGTTAGTCCTCAGCCATCCCTGGTTGTGTGTGTGGTTCCATGCTCTGCCACTTCCCTTGATGGCATGCACCCCTGGTGTGTGTCCATGCCTGTTTGTGGGTTGTGCCTTAGCCACTGTTGGCTGCACATGGCCCCATGACTTACATATTGGCTGAAGTGCTCCTCCGTGATGGTGGCCCAGTGCAGCTGTGCCAGCGGATCCCAGTGGGGGTCCCGTTGTTTGTGAGGGGCCACCCATCACCATCATCGTACGTCCTCATTGTCCCCATTGCTGTCCCCCTCTTGACCTGTATGGCTATCCCGCTATTCGCTAGTTGTGCAGGATGCAACAGGCCAGGAATAGCCCACAGGCCTTGGAGGGGCTGGTACTGCAGGGCATCCAGTGAGGTCCAGGCAATGAAATGTGCCTTCAGCATCCCAACACCCACTCAATGACATTACATGTGGTGGTGTGTGCCTCATTATGGCGTTGCTGTATTGATGGGGGTGCGGGCGCCCGGTAAGGGTGTGAGCAGCCAGGGCCAGGTGGGTATCCACTGTCACCTGTGTGTAGAGGTGGAGGTTAGTTTGGTGGTGATCATCCATCGCCCTGCTGCCGGGCCATGTAGGCCACTACCTATGTCACCTCTGGCCATGCCCCCCCAGGCCCTATGATTGTCCATGTGGTTTGCATACTCACCCACTAGGTGTCCAGTGGGGATCTCCCCACTCTTGAATCTGTGGCACAGTGCTGACTGGTGCCAGATGAAAGCATCATCTGCTCCCCCAGGGTGCATGGCACAGACATTGATTATGCACCCCCTGCAATCGCACACCACCTGGCAGTTGATGCTGGCATAGCCCTTGCAATTTATGTATCCGGCCCCTCGGGCCAGGTGGTGTGCATATGGCCACATGGGTGCAGTCTGCCCGCACTTGCCCAGGCATACGTGCTACCCTGTGGAACTCCTGCTATGTTGCTAATAAGCTCCACCAGTGTGCTGGGGAAATGGATGTACTCCATGGCATGTGGCAGCAGTGCGCTGAGGGATTGGGTGAGGCATGCGTGGCTGACTGGGTTATGCCTGTGGTGTCCCCAGTTGTCTCTGGAAGATACCTGTGGTGAGCAAGCACATGCAAGCTGTCACTTTAGTCTCACTGACATGGCATGGCTCCGTGGTGTAGCGTGCCTGCATCACAACACTGCACAGCTCACAGAGCCACCTCAGAACTGCCCCTATTCAGGCGGTACCAGCCCACAATCTCAGTATCACTGTACAGCTCGAAGCTGCAGGCTCGATACTGCCTGTTGAGGGCATCACTGACGGGCTCTTCCACGGCCACGCCCCTGCTGCCCGCCTCTTCTCACCCCTCATAACAGCCTCCATCTGGAAGGTGGCACTGGCCATGTCCTGGCTTGTGTTCACCCCCGGCAACTGTTCCGTATTCCCCGCTGTCCTCACTTCTTACCTTCTGCACTAGGAACACCTGCCTCTGGTGGCCTTCTGTGCTGTGTGGCACTTCCCCTTCTGCACTGGCTGTGGCTCCCCACACCTTCCTGTGCCTCTGTGTTCAGGGTGCCCTTTACCTGGTCTGCCCTGTGTGTCCCTCCTGCTCTGACTGTGTGGCTAGAGTTCAGCCTCATGTGCCTTCCCTGTAGCGTTCTTGCGCCTCTCCCTTGCTGCTTTTTATTTTGGCTCATTTCCGCTATGGCGCAACTTCCGCTTACTCCCCTATTGCGCATGGCACAATTTGTTGAATATCGCACTGCGCCATTTATGCATGGTTCCTCCCCCTTCAGTTGCACATGCCTTCATTATCATTGCGCTGTTGCTCAGCATGATTTAGGGGGCACAACTGCCTCCTGCTGAATATCGCAGATTGGCGCAATTTCAGACTTTCACAGGTGCAACCCTATTGCGCATGGCTCAACTCTTTTGAATATCTGGGCCAGAATGTCAAACTCATGATTACTCATTAATATTTGTATCTCCTTTAGCCAATCTGATCTATGGCAACCTCTTTTTTCCTAGTCCAATTTCTCCCTAAAACATATGGCAGGTAAACGTTCTCTACCCATTCTTGTTAATTTAATCCAATAACACAATTTCCTAATCGTTATCAATGCATTGGATGAAACCATCCCAAGTTCAGCTCTTACTAGGACATTTGGGGCTGATACACCCAAACCCACTGCGTTTTTACACAATTTATTTACTGGCACTTCTGTTAATTCTTTTTTATCCAAACTCCAAATCTCACTTTGGTAAGTTACTTGTGGGAAATATGTTGCTTTTATTGCTTTTATTAAAGGTACCATAGTATTTCCCCCATATTTGTAATTAAATCTTTTTAAAGCTCCTGCAGTTTGGTTCAATTTTAACTTAAGGTTTTGAATATGTTTTGCCACTTTCCATTAGAGGAAATAATCAAACCTAAGTACTCATGCTGCTGAACAATTTTTAACTTTTTTCCATTAATTCTCCAGTCCTGTTTACTTCTGTACTCTCCAAAGATCATAACTTGTGATTTCTGTTCATTAATTTTCAGTCCACAATCTTTTTTCTAATAAAAGATGTTTTTCTAGTTTACTTTGCAATCTTTTTTTGTTAACGCTATTAATACTAAATCATCCACATATGCGAGAGCAGGACATAAACAGTTACTTATCTTCGGGGAGTCCAGATTTTCTGCACTTAATTGTATTAAAAATTTATTCAGATAAATATTGAATAACAGAGGTGCCAATATACACCCCTGTCTCACTCCTTTATTTGTTGAAAATGGCTTAGATGTTTGGCCATTTTTCGCCCATCTTACCTGAGCCCAGGTTTGGGAATATCGTTCTTTTATTATACTAATCTATATGGGGTCAATTCCCAATTCAGACATTAGCTGCCATAATTTATTTCTATAGATGGAGTCAAAAGCTTGACTAAAATTAACAAAGGCCATGTAAATCTTTTGTTTTCTCAATTTTGCATATTTTTTCATACAAATGCATTAATATAAAAGTATTATCTATTGTCATGTAGCCCCCTTCAAAAACCTGACTGAAGTTCAGAAAGCCCACCTAATCTAATTACTTCCTCATTCAAGTGATTCCAGATTATTTTTGCAAAAATATTCCCCACAATATCCAGCAGAGAAATTGGTCAATATGTTGCTGGATGTTTTCTAGCTACTTTTTTATATATCGGTATTACAATTGCTCCCTTCCAGTCTGCTGGTATACCCCTTGAATAAATGCATTCATTAAAATATGTAGCTAGAATGTCCCTAGAGAACAAAGGTAATCATATAAATGATTCCGCTGGGACTGAATCAGGGCCTGGTGCCTTGCCTCTCCTTAGAGTTACTATTGCAATATAAACTTCATTTGGGGTTATCCTTTGAAAATAAGCTCTATCTACATATGATTCCCATGACAAGTTAATATCAGTATGGTTCACATCAAAAAATAATTTACAAAAACGTTCAATCCAAACTTTTTCTGTAATATAAATATCCAAATCATTTTTACTATTATCAGTGCCCTTTGCTACCATAACCCAGTAGTATATCCAGCATCTTTTGCCATTGTTTTAATTTAAAGGTATAACATTTCTTTTTAAGTAATTTTGTTATAATCCTCTCTTACCTTATTTAAATTCTTAGTATTAATTAGTCCATTGGAAACTTTTGTTTTTCTCACTAATCTATTAAGTTCTCTTTTTGCCGTCAAGCAATCATGATCATACCAACTGTTAGTATTTCTAGCAATTTTCCTCTCTGTCATAGGTTTGAATAAAAGTCCTCTAACAATATCAAAACATTTCTCTATATAACTTCCCACATCTAATTATGTAGTATTTCTACCCAGCACAGTTGAATTATGTAATACTTTAACAACTGACTGTTCTATGTTAAATTCCCATCTAAAGTTCCCATAGTTCCTTACCTCAATATTCATAAAATTATCTTCTTTTATCCATCCATACACTCCTCTGTAACAGGCTATAACTATAGGAAAATGATCACTATCACTTCTTTCAATAATCTTACAATAAGACCAGACAGTCATATCACCATTCCAACAGATATAATCAATAACTGTTGGGCCTCGTGGTTCATAATATGTAAATGATCCTGGTTTATCTGGTTTTATTCTTCCATTCACTGGAGCCACATTTTGATTTATCAATATTTCTATACATTTTTTACCCCTATTGTTCAATTTTGTTATCCATTGATAGCCACTCATACTCTGCAGCTGTTGAAAATACCCAGTCTTTCATAATATCATCTGAGAAACCATCGTAGTTAGCAATTCAAGCATTTAAATCACCGCAAAATAATATGTAGAGATCAGGTCTTATGTTTTGGATTTCCTGCAACAAATTCTGCAATTCAATCCACAAATATTGACTAAAATATCTTGAGTTAATAGGTGGAATATAAACATTTATTAGAAGGAAAACATCCTTATAATACTCAACTAGAAAAGCTTAAGCTATAGAGCATTCATTTATTAAGACGGCATTTAAGCCTTCCATAATTTTAAAGGAAGTGAGAAGACGACCCGATACTCTACCAGTATCTCCTATTTTCTTTCCTGGTGGATGATAGTATGAGTAACCATTCAAGCTAATTTCTATCTCACTAGTTAGCCAGGTTTCCTGCAGGCATAAGATATGATGATCAGAAATAAACTGTTTCCAGTTCAGATCAACTATTCTATAAGTTAACCCTGCAATATTCCATGATATTATTTTAAATATTCCATCCTCTTCTAGAAAATCTTTTGAGTTTCCATAATCTTCCAGTCATACACTCAAATCAGTCAGTTCTGCAGAACTATTATCTACCTAATATTATAGATTGTCTGGGTTTCTATTTTCTCTCTCTTAACTCTCTTAAAGTGGTTCTCTTCCATTATACAATTGACTTTAGATCCTCGTTGTTTCTTCTCAACTATTAGGGCTCTAACTATCAATTCCTTATTCTTAAGAGCTTCTCCCTGTATTATATAAAGACCCATTTTGTCAAATTTATCCAAATTATTTAAAATCACATCATATATCTCTCTTGATTTCAAAGAGATTTCAATCTGATCACAATTAGAATCTTTTGTTACTCTTTTAATCTCAATTAAGTCCCTTAAAATAGGAATATCCACAAATTGGCTCAGAATGTCCATCACTACCTATTTCATTTTATAGTGATTTTCATTCTCTGGTTTTCTTTAATCCAAAGAGATATAATATTAGGTCAGTATCTTCCATTTCTACTTGAGGCCCCTTCAATACCTTAGGAACCCTATGTAGCAGTTCCTCGCTTTGGATAATACAAATGCCTAATTCATCTAATATTGGGAGGCTTCTATGGATAAGGTCCATTACACCAGCCACAACCAAACAAGCATCAATCTGACCACTTCCATTTAAGATAATTTTCCTGCTGGCAGACTTAATCTCAAAAGAACCATCAGGTATTTGGGCAACATGTAAAAACATGTATAATAATTGCTTGAGTTTACCAGCAGATTCATGACTTACTTCCTTAATACCAAAAATACACAAATGGTTTTTTTCCCTCCTAATCTTATTTTTATAAATATTCAGTGAATCTCTGTTTATGAAATCAAGTTTCATTCCCAATGGTCCCAGTTTGCTACAATTAAGCCACAAATGATTTGCCAATCTTGGTTCAACACAAAAGATGAATATACAATCCCTACCATCAATATCTTTATCAGTTATAATCCTTACAATATCATGTTCCCTAATCTCCATTCCCAAAACTGCCCTAAACAGGTTCACAATCTTGTTCTTAATCATCTTCATTGAAGGAAACAATTGAACATCCAGACCATATAAGGTCAAGATAGCACAGTTATTAAAATCTACCATTATAGCATCCTGTTCCAACTCCAAGATCTCATGAGCAGTAGTTTGTATCGAGATTTCCTTCACTTCCACACAGTTCTTTTTTTCCCATTCAGATTTCAGTATCTTGACATTATTGTCAACTACTGCACATATATCTAATAGAACACACATTCTTTACTCATTCCTATTCCTGTTTCCCTTTGCTGGGTAAAATTATCATTTTAGTCACAGAGCTCATCATGACTTAAAGTTTCACAAGTTACATTAAATTCATCGGTCATATCCTTACTAATTGTTCCCTCACAGATCAAAATATGAATTCTCCTCTGATTATCCTCTCTTTGGGTACTCTTCAAGCCTCTATTCCTTCTTCTATTTTTATTTCTTTTTCTATTCTTAGTTACAATTCTCTTTTTTGGAGTATCAGTAATGGTTATTGCAGAAAAGTCTGGCCTAGAAGAAGGTCTTGAAGCAGGGAGAGTTATCATAGCCTGACTAGTCTGACTAACCTGAATATCATGGTCAGTCTCCTCTAGTTGAAATGAGGGAGATTTATTATCTTGAATCAAAACAGATATTTTATGTAAAATGTCTTCTAGTCTATAACTATTTATAACAATATTTTGTTTAATAGTTTCAAGCTCCTCCTTCAAGTTTAAAATCTCCTCCATCAGTAACAAATGTGCCACCTGTGAATTGTACATCAGTCTTTTAAGTTCATCACTTAGACAAAATGGGTAATTATGCAGAGTATGCCCACTGCTATTAATCCTACTGGTTTCTCCCTCAGTCACTGAAATCTCTATGGAACTAGCTTCATTAATCTCACTATACTGTGTAATATCCAAATGTTCTAACTTCTCTAACCCATTAATAGTATTATGCATCTCTAAGATTATTTCATCAGTATCTTTAGAAATTTCTTCTCTGTTTTTCAGTTCTACTATCTTTACTATTTTTCCTTAGTTTACTTATCAATGCGGTGATCTCATTTTAAGTTCAATACCTTCTGGTGAAAATTCCATGTTTGGAGATGGACTATCAGAATATAAAACAGAATCGAAAAAGGCTTCCTCAACCCCCATCTTTAAATTCTTTTTTTTTCACAGATCCAGGCTCTAAACTAATACCCTGTTTTGTTTGATCAATATTATTATTCTTCATCATATCTGAAAAGATCTCTATGGGAAGTGGATTGTTCTCACTATTCATCTCCATGCTAGAAATATCTCTGAAAATGTTGGGGATAGAATAAAAATCTGAGATGCTTTGTTGGGAAACAAATAATGTTTGCTCAAGCTCTCTTAAGGTAGTAACATCTACTATATTTTCTCCTTTCTTATCTGATGGCACAATTTGAACATTTTTTATTAAACCCAAAATGTCATTATCCAATTTATTTTTCTAGAAATGGTCCATGATTTTTGTTTGCTTTTTTCCTTTTATTTGTCCCCTTATTACGTTCTTATTTATTTTTGCAGATTTCTTTACCCATTTTTTAGATTTTAATTTAACCATCATTGGGCTAGCAGATGGATCAGTCATTTCACCCTTTGAAATGACTTGCTGAGTAAAACCATTCCAGTTAATCTGCAACGGGTCCAGTTCTTCAGTATTGTGAATTTCACTACCCTGAGCATTAACCTGAGTTTTCACCAGGGTTTGTCTCCTAGTCTGTACCATCCCCATGTGTTAATTATTTTACACAGGCACTTATAATACTTAACTCGACTTGTTAATAGAAGTTTTCAGACCATAATTCACTGAAAGATGTTCTTACTTAACAAAACTAAAATGACATTATCAGTGCAAAAGATATATAAAATACACTTATAAAATGCAATCTAATTGCTTTCCTGAAGATAGACACAATGAAAATGAGCTTCTGTAGTCTATAGCTTATCCCAGGTCACTTTTAATCGAGGGTAGGTGTTCCAGCAATATTCCACCAGAAGCTGTGTAACCGTCACTGGCTTTTTATAAAAGTCAAACATAAACCATCACTGGCTTTTTATAAAAGTCAAGCATAAAGATTCTTTTAAACTTTTTGATTCTTCTTCCGAGAAGAACAGATGCTGAAGCAAACTTGTAATCACAAAAGATCATAAGTTCATGCAGCTTCAGATAGCAGCGTCCTCTCAAGGAAAACTGGTGTATTCAAAAAAATACCTCAACTACTTTTTCCCCGTTTGATTTTGCAGTCAGATGAAGCCAGTTCCTGGATACCTTCACAAAAGAAAACACAAATTAAATATGTCACCTAAGTATACAAGAAGATAGATTTGTATTGTTAAAAACTAATTAATGCTATACTCTAAGATCAAGCAGTGTATATATTAGAATTTTAAAACTAAAGTTACAATCTCAAACTAGGTATCATGCTGATCATGAAGGACATTAAAAGCATGATGCAGCTTTGCATACTCAAATGTGTTTCTACACCTAATTCATGTATCTGGTTCTCCCGATGGAAATTTAGGCTGAAATACAACACGTCAAACAGAATATGCTAAATATAAACTTGCAATGCTGGACGAATTTAAAATACGGCTAAAAATACTAACAGTTCTCTTCTCATTTGTATCACCAGCATTCACCTTTAGATAATGGTGATTATCAGTCACCAAGATGCTGAGTTGGCTAGTTGACAACTTGAAACACATGACCCCAGAAGCCAATCAAAAGACAAGATTTCCCAGAGGGAGCGAAAATACATATATAAAAATCTTATAAATAAAATTCAATAATTTTAATATTATAAAAAGCTGAAGCTTTTAACCCAGCTATTGACAACTTTTAATATTGTGATCTGATCAAGAATATAAGCATCCAAATTATTTGGGGAAACACAAGAGAAAAATACTTTCTCTTTGTAGATACACAGGAGTCCCCAATCCAGGGACTTTTCTTCAAATCCTCAGGCACAAGAAAAACATCATGATATTTTCTATATCCTGACTGTCACCCAGTTTTAGACCTTCCTGAAGGGCCTCTCCTTGACCCGCTGTCCAGCCCCACCATCGGCTTTCTTCCTGCGGGGAAAGAGAACACCGAGGACAGCACGTCTGGTTATATTATATTATAAGGCTCAGAGAGAGAGAGAGAGAGCGGTAACACAGCTGCATGTTATTGAGCTGAAGAAGAGTCTTAGTACAAGCAGCAGGATCATTAATCAGTGTCAGTGGCTCAGTAGGTAGCACACTCGCCTTTGAGGCTGGGAGATCAAAGGGCTGTGGGTTCAGTTCCCACATCTGGCACTTAGGTTAATAGCCCAATACTGACACTGTAGTGCAGCATGAGAGGGGTGCTGCACTTCTGAGGTGCCATCTTTCAGATGAGACATTAAACCGAGGTCCCATCTGCCTGGATTGATGGTAGTTCAGGTGGATGTTAAAGATCCCATGGCACTTACTGAAAAGAGTAGGTGAATTTTTATTTAAATCAAAACAATATCAATACATAAACCAAAATATGTACATTCAATATACATTATACACAATCATAACATATAGAGAGTTCAAATCATATGATCAACCCTTTACTTAAATGACAATTAATCATCAACTCTAGGAAAGAAAAAAAGAAAAAAGAAAAGAAAAAATAAACAGGAAATAAAAATAATTCATTTTAAAATCATAACAATATCATTCACAATTCTTGTTAACCATATCTACCCTATTAAACATTCTTATATAATGCATCATATGAACTCATACCTATCCCATAACACAGACCAATAAGATGAATCATATTTGATCTGTTCTATAAATCTTAAGTGGTGTATATCAGAAGATAACATGCACAATAACTCTCCTGGAGAGATAATTTGCTGTTGTAATAACAGTCTACATCTGCTAATCCATATCCAATATCAAAAATATCCATGTATTATTCTTAGATTGCTAAAAGTATAAATAGCTCTGAATAATCAAAATTCCATAAAACAATAATTCCAAATCAGAAGGAATCAAAACGTTCTGTTTTCAATGATGTTTACCGTTTCCCAAAATTTTTTCACATATGGACATTGATAATATAAATGCATCATAGTTTCTAGTTTGGAATCACAACAATCTCTTGGGCAAAACCGCTCTTGAAGACTTTTGTGTTTTGATTACTTCTAACATTAATTCTATTATGTAATGCCAACCAAACAGTATCCCATATGTGGTGTGGTATACGTTCATCAGAGATATACTCTGAAATATTTTGCTGATGTATCAAAGAGAACTTGAAAAGGGCAAATCTAAAAATATCTTTGTAGGACATCTCTATATAAAGCTTTCCTTGTCATAAGACTAACTGAACCTCATACTATTTGCCAAATTTTGATCTTATCTATAACTCCTTCCCACCGTACCTACCAATCTTGGGCATCTCTTGTTCTTATGCTTAAAGAGCCAGACCTCCATTCTTGAAGAACTATTGATAATTGTTTTATAACTGAAAAGCTCCAACTTGAGAACAATCATTAAAAAGTGGAACTATATTGCTGTATTAAAACACCTTAAAGAAAAATTTAATTGGCTGAATCATATTGACACCACTGGCTTTAACTGCTAAATATAAAACATTTCTCCTAATAGGGTTTAACCTGCTTCCCCCAAAACAAGAAAAAAAAACAACTCAGTACTTTGGTTTCCAAACACTTTGGAATCAAAAAAATATAACTTATATACAAAAAAAAAAAAACTGAACCAGGTATGTCTTAATCATGTAAATTAATTTTCTTTTTTGACATTTTCCATTTATTCCATCCTGTTACCATTCTATTGCCTTGAATCAAGGCCTTCTGACAATTATATATTGCCATATCTGTTCCTCCAAAATAAATCCTAATATTCTACATGGAACCATGTCAACTATAATATCTCCCACTTTAGTTTCTGTATTTGGAAATCTTCCCAACTTTAAGCAATGAGTTTTGTCAGATTTATCCAAGCTCCTGTAATACCACCTATTCTGAAATCAAATTACAGGCTATCTTTATACAATCTCCGTCTTTTAATATTAGACATAGATCGCTCGCATAAGCCACAACTTTATAGCTTATCCCAAATTCTTCTCCTATTCCAGAATCCTAGGAGACTTAATTAGTAACCTTAATAAAAGATCTAGTGCAAATACATATAAAAGGGGGCTAAGTGGGCACCCCTAATGAACCCTTTTATAGATCTGATATCTTGACCCCAACCACCCATTTTCGTTAGGTAAAACATTAGCCAATGCATAACACGATTTCAACCAATGCACAAATAATGTTGGAATACCATAAGCTTCTAAACAATGCCGCAGATAATCTTGAGAAACTTCATCAAAGGCTTTAGCCTGATCAAGACTTTCTAAATACCTCAAATTATCATTTACACTTCCTGTCTCCTCATGGTAATCCATCACTTCTCTGAGGAGAAATAGCGCATCTGTAATGCATCTCCCAGGGACTGAACAATATTGATTTTCACTTATAAGATTGGACATTACTGCAGCAAGTCTATTTCCCAGCAGTTTTATGAAAATCTTAAAATCTACATTTACTAGTGTCAAAGGTCTCCAATTATGAATATTAGCCTGATCTCCCGATTTATATAAGAACACCATTAATCCTTCATACATTTAGAATGGTAAAACCATTTCATCTAGAAAAAAATTAAATAATGCCAATAATGTCATTGGCATTAATTTCCAAAGAACTTTAAAAACTTTATTAGGCAAACCATCGGATCCCAGAGAAATATTCTGTTTCAAAGACAATATAACTGTTTCTAACTCATGTGAAGTGAATCGCTTAATTAATGTATTCTGCCAACTTAAAGATAACTGAGGAAGATCTGCTGCCTGTAACACCTGTTGTAAAAAATCAGAGACTGCAACTTTTTCTTCAACTTTTTGTTCTACATAATTTTCTATTATCTGCATGATTCCTATATTACCGCCTACTATTATGCCTGTTAAAGAAATCAAATTTACACATTCCCTATTTTCTCTTCTGTTTTGCATGCCAAAAGGGATTAGCAGAAGCTGTCTTCCTTGAGTACCGAAGATTGTTCTTTTGCAAAGACAAAATCTATTATATTGGTACATTGTACTTTTATCTGTGAAATTTCATCTATCAAATTCTGTTCACCTTCCTCCTGTCTAGATATCAATTCACTCAATTTCTGTTGAAAAGAAAGATATTTTTCTCTTTTTGTCCTTGCTCTAGTTTTACATAGGGCCTGAAAAAAACCTATTAAACAAGTTTTAAATTCTTCCCACCAGTCACCTATATTATCATAGAGGTCAATCATAGTTAACTTATCATTAATAATAGTTTTTAAATCATCCTCTACAGC
This sequence comes from Neoceratodus forsteri, assembly GCA_016271365.2. Taxonomy (NCBI): domain Eukaryota; kingdom Metazoa; phylum Chordata; order Ceratodontiformes; family Ceratodontidae; genus Neoceratodus; species Neoceratodus forsteri. Next base: position 653,384,167 of record CM057458.1, read on the forward strand.
AGGAGAAGATATAAGGGAGCTATTAAGTCTCCATATCCCAGGACCTTTAACACATCTGGGTGGGTTCTCAATAGTTATCCTAATCAAGGAATGATCAGATGTTTCCATCTGCATATTTATACATTTCAAGATATCTAAAATTTATGCACAAAAATAAAGTCAATTTAAATTTCAAAGACCTTTTGAAAAGGTAGGTTTTGCTGCCAAACCACCTTTCATATGTGCACCCACTAATCCTGTTAGGTAAAGCACACTTTGCAAAAATACCTTGTCACAGTATTGTTTCCCACTATCCATTCTCTGGTGATAATTAATATTTAAGTCACCACAAGAAAATATGTGTCTACTCGTAAACAAATAAGGTTGAATTCTCTTTAACAAGGATATTCTTTGAGCTTTAAGCTGAGACCGGTACATAGACATTAATCTAACTTGCAAACCATGTAAAGTAACATCCATCAATAAGCTTCTCCCTGGTTCTATATCTACCAATCTCAATATCTGAACATTCAGAGTTTAAAAAAAAAATTCTACCCCACAACAAGCATCCTCTCCTAAAGACCAATAAGATTCACCCCATGGCCATTCTTTTGTTGCCTGCACCACATCATGTAATGTATGGAGTCTAGTATCCTGAAGTACAATTATATTATAATTTAATTGAGACAATACCACATAAGTTGCTAATCTTTTAACTGATGATTTTATGCTGTTTACATTAAGACTAGCAATACTCAAAGAAATAGGCTCAGGAGGAGCCTTTACAATTTTCCTGCTAGATCAAGTAACTTGTTTCTGAGAATCCAAAACCTTGGCCTTCCATGGGGGCAGTTTTAAACCTTATGAAGTTTCCACAAGCTCCTCTTGACTTGAAGAATGGTCAGGGGTTTGGCAGTTGAAATTCAATGCAAAGAAGTGCAAGATAATGCATATGAGGCACAAAAACCCTGGCACAATATATCAGTTGGGGGGTGAGGATATAGCATGCACCAAGCAGGAAAGGGATCTTGGGGTTATCATCTCTGATGACCTCAAGGTAGGGAAACAGTGTGACAAGGCAGCAGGTAAAGCAAATAGGATGCTGGGATGTATAGGCAGGGGCATCACCAGCAGGAAAAGGGAGGTCATAATTCCGCTATACAAGACACTAGTGAGGCCCCACCTGGAGTACAGTGTACAGTTCTGGAGACCATACCTATGTAAGGACATAGACAGGGTAGAGAAGGTTCAGAGGAGGGCAACAAAGATGGTGCATGGATTGCATCACAAGTCCTATGAAGACAGGTTGAAGGAATTGAACATGTACTCCCTGGAGGAGAGGAGGGAGAGAGGGGATATGATAGAGACATACAAGTATCTTACAGGGAGGAACAGGGTGCAGGAAAACACTATTTTTAAGTGAAAAAGATGTTCCAGGACTAGAGGGCATGGGATGAAGTTGGAGGGAGGACGATTCAGAGGAAACATGTGAAAGAATTTCTTCACAGAAAAGGTGGTGGACAAGTGGAACACCCTGCCAGAGGAAGTGGTGGAGGCTGAAACAATCACGGGATTTAAGAATGCATGGGATAGACATAAAGGAATTCTGGAGGTCAGGGGTAAGGGGGCAACAGACTTCTAGGAAAACAAACTGAACTTACAAGCTCAAATGGGCAGACTGGGTGGGCCATAGGCCCTTATCTGCTGACACTGTCTATGTATCTATGTATGACTAACAACCATATCTACCAATGGACTGTCCTGTTCCATTAATTCACCCCAGGAGGACAACATTGAATATTTATTAGCTAGAGGTAAAGAGACAAGTTTAGCACTCATTACTCAGCTCTTCTAATCCCACTATCCCCAGTTTTGTCTGTCTTCCTCCCTTCTCAGATAAACAATCCTGGCCAGACAATCCTTTATCAAGGAGCTCTGAAGGGTCTTCTGCCTGACTAGGGCCTGCTAAAATAATTTGTAAATGGCTTCTAGAGTCTCGCTAGAGAACCAAGCAGGGTCACATAGGGGTGTCTTTTCTACTACCTCTTCACTAAAAGAAAATGTAAATATATCCTGACTCCCAGTATGGGAAATCTTGTTTCTTCTAAATTGTGATCCATTTGAGATTAAAAGGAATGTCTATCTCTCCCCCCCAGATCCTCTACCTCTGCATCCACCTTTCCCTTTATTTCCACTCTCAGTTTCAGAAGACAAGGGCCTTCTTGCTTGGTGCAAAAATATTCTTGATCAGAGGACTCATCTGAATCCCTAGTTACCCATGGACAGTCTGCATACATATGTCCTCCATCTCTGCATAAATTGCAAACTGGGGGAGCAACTCAGTGGGCCGCTGTATGATCTAACATCCCACATTGAAAACATTTAATTTGGTCACATGATGCATTGAGATGTTGCAAGGAACCACACTTAAAGCAACTCTTGGGCTGTCCCACATAAAAATGATACCTCTGTCTCTCTGTAGAAAAATGAACTGGCAAATGCTGAATACCCTCTTCAGTATGTAACAATTGTACCCTTATCATCCAACCCCCAGTCCAAAATCCATTCTCATCCATAATCAGTTTAGGATTGTCATATATAGTGCACCTTTTTTTCTAACCAAAAATAATATTTGCAACATTAACACCTTCATTCCTAAAAAGGATAGTTACTGTTTTGATAGCTGGCTTAGTGATAGGTATAGCTAAAAAGTCTTTCCAAGCCTCAACATCTTTCACATCATAATAGTTTTTCCAAAACTTGTCCAAAGACTTCATAGTTACAAAACTAATATCATATAAATGATCTCCAGGTGGATGAATGAATGCATAAACCTCTGCTGGAGTAAAACCCATTGAATCCATCAAAAGGTGCTTCCCAACCCAAACCCTGTCTGAAACCACAGGGGCTCTTCCTCTATAGCATAGTCTGACAAAAAATTTACATTTTGCTGCTTCTGCAGGTTTGCAAAAAGTCCTGCATAAGATGTAGGGCCTGTAGTTTGTTTAGGGGAGGAATCCCCACTGTATTTATGATTCTCCTCCAACCCCTGTCCTTTGTCAGCAACCTGAGTAGTTTTTATTCTATTAGCTTCTTTTTCTTCTATATATATTGCTTTTTCCTCATTAGGAATAATAGGAGATGGACTTACTAGTAGTCATTCCAAAATCTCATGGCAGCGTTCCTGTATACTATCATCTGCATCAAACATAGTAACCTTCTCCTCAGACTTCTTCCAGGTATGCGCCAATGCAACCAAGTCAGGAGGAGACTGAGTATCATTGTGAGACAATTCAATGGGAGGAGTTGTGGAAGAAACCAAAGCTCCATTCTGGGGTCTTAACATTTATATTCACAGAACCTGAATTCAGAACTGCAGGATCCAGAACCCAACAGCCATCCTCCCAAAGTCAACCCACTTGCTGCAATGCTGCACCCAGAGACCAGTCAGGTAATAAACACCCAACACGTGAATCAGTCTACATAAATGGTGTCAGTTCTTGTATGGAAATCTGCTTCCCTTCAGAAACACTAGGTGGTTCACTTAGCGGGATTCGCTTGCTCCCGTCTTGTGTCGAGCTCGCCATTGAGCTTTTCCTTTTTATTCCGCTCCACCTCCAACTTCTGGTGGCATGTCTGAAAGTCATGTTCTGCCACAGATATTAGATCCAATAATTGCATTTTTTTCTGTTCCAATTCTGCTTTTAACTGCTGTTCCACAATAAGGTCGTTTATTTCATGCGTAATAAATCCTTCCATGTCCAGAGCTAATACTTGATCATTCTCAAAAGCATGTTGTCCTTCTCCATCAGAAATTGAAGGCTGTATCAAGAACTCTGGAGATTCAGAGACACAACCATCCTCCTCCTCCTCCACTACCTCCGGCAAACTGAGGTCCGCCATCCCTGCAGACAGACAGACAGCACCATCTGCCCACAGAATAGGGGAATTTCCCCGGTGTCCTGGCCAAATTTCCCTCATTCACTAAAAATACCACCAACAGATTAATCTGGTTCAACGTCAGTTGGCATTCATCTGTATCCCCCTCCACTGGGTCGTGCCTGAAAATAGGCAGGATTTGTTATGTGCACTTACCCAGTCAACAAAACTAAATAAAAATAAAATTAAATAAAAGGCTTATTTAGCTTTATAAAAGGTATGCCACCGAGTTTAATTGATCTTACCGGTTTTCTTGTATTGTGTTTTTCACCAGACGTGTTGTCCCCGTGTTCTCTTTTCCTGCAGGAAGAAAGTCGATGGTTGGTCTGGACAGTGGGTCAAGGAGAGGCCTCGGAAGGTCTAAACCGGGCGATAGTCAGGATATAGAAAATATCATGATGTTTTTCTTGTGCCTGAGCATTTGATAAAAGTCCCTGGATTGGGGAACTCCTGTGTATTTACAAAGCGGAAGTACTTTTTCTCTTGTGTTTCAAATAATTTGGATGTTTATATTCTTGATTAGATCATGATATTAAAAGTTTTGAATATCTGGGTTAAAAGCTTCATCTTTTATAATATTACAACTATTGCATTTTATATATAAGATTTTATGTTATTTGTATTTTTAGCACTCTGGAAAATCTTTGAGAAGAGAACTGTTAGTATGTTTAGCCATATTTTAAATTTGTCCAGCACTGCAAGATTATATTTAGTATATTCTGTTTGATGTGTTGTATTTTGGCCTAAATTTCTGTAGGAGAACCAGATACATGGATTAGGTGTAGAAATACATTTGAGTATGCACGCACTCATGCTTTTAATGTCCTTCATGATCAGCATACCTAGTTTGAGACTGTAAGTTTAGTTTTAAAATTCTAATATATACACTGCTTGAGCTTAGAGTATAGCATTAATTAGTTTTTATGATATAAATCTATCTTCTTGTATACTTAGGTGGAACTTTTAATTTATGTTTTCTTTTGTGAAGGTATCTGGGAACTGGCTTCATTTGGCTGCAATATCAAAGGGGGAAAAAGAAGTTAAGAGGGATTTTTTTAAACACACCAGTTTTCCTTGAGAGGACGCTGCTATCTGAAGCTGCATGAACTTATGATCTTTTGTGTTTACAAGTTTGCTTCAGCATCTGTTCTTCTCTGAAGAAGAATCAAAAAGTTTAAAAGAAAATTTATGCTTGACTTTTATAAAAAGCCAGTGACGGTTACATAGCTTCTGGTGGAATATTGCTGGAACACTTACCCTCGATTAAAAGCAACCTGGGATAAGCTATAGACTACAGAAGCTCATTTTCATTGTGCACGCTTTTCAGGAAAGCAATTAGATTGCATTTATAAGTGCATTTTATATATCTTTTGCACTGATAATGTCATTTTTAGTTTTGTTAAGTAAGAACATCTTTTCAGTGAAGTTTGGTCTGGACACTTCTTATTATCAAGCCGACTTAAGTATTATAAGTGCTCTGTGTAAAATAATTAACACATGTGGGGATGGTACAGACTAGGAGACAAACCCTGGTGAAAACTCAGGTTAATGCTCAGGGGAACGAAATTCAGGATACTGGAGAATTGGACCCGTGGCAGATTAACTGGAATGGTTTTACTTCAGCAAGTCATTTCAGAGGGTGAAATGACTGATCCATCTGCTAGCCCAATGATGGTTAAATTAAAATCTAAAAAATGGGTAAAGAAATCTGCAAAAATAAATAAGAACGTGATAAGGGGACAGATAAAAGGAAAAAAGCAAATGAAAATCATGGATCATTTCCAGAAAAATAAATTGGATAATGAGCTTTTGGGTTTAATAAAAAAATTTCAAATTGTACCATCAGATAAGAAAGGAGAAAATATAATAGATGTTACTACCTTAAGAGATCTTGAGCAAACATTATTTGTTTCCCAACAAAGCATCTCGGATTTTTATTCTCCCCCCAAAATTTTCAGAGATATTTCTAGCATGGAGATGAATAGTGAGAAAAATCCACTTCCATAGAGATCTTTTCAGATATGATGAAGAATAATAATATTGATCAAACAAAACAGGATATTAGTTTAGATCATGGGTCTGTGAAAAATTAGAATTTAAAATGGTGGGTTTGAGGGAAGCTATTTGATTCTGTTTTATATTCTGGTAGTCCATCTCCAAACATTGAATTTTCACCAGACGGTATTGAACTTAAAATGAGATCACCGACATTGATATGTAAACTAAGGAAAAATAGTAAAGATAGTACAACTGATAAAAATAGAGAAGAAATTTCTAAAGATACTGATAAAATAATGTTAGAAATGCATAATACTATTAATGGGTTAGAGAAGTTAGAACATTTGGATATTACACAGTATAGTGAGATTAATGAAGATAGTTCCATAGAGATTTCAGTGACTGAGGGAGAAACCAGTAGGGTTAATAGCATTGGGCACACTCTGCACAATTACCCATTTTGTCTAAGTGAGGAACTTAAAAGATAGATGTGCAATTCCAAGGTGTCACATTTGTTACTGATGGAGCAGATTTTAAACTTGAAGGAGGAGCTTGAAACTATTAAACAAAATATTGTTACAAATAGTTATAGACTGGAAGACATTTTACATACAATATCTGTTTTGGTTCCAGATAATAAATCTCCCTCATTTCAATTAGAGAAGACTGACCATGATATTCAGGTTAGTCAGACTAGTCAGGCTATGATAACTCTCCCTGCTTCAAGACCTCTTCTAGGCCAGAATTTTCTGCAATAACCATTATTGATACTCCAAAAAGAGAATTGTAACTAAAAATAGAAGAAGGAATAGAGGCTTGAGGAGTACCTAAACAGAGGATAATCAAAGGAAAGATCATATTTTGATAGGTGAGGGAAAAATTAGTAAGGATATGACCGATGCATATAATGTAACTTGTGAAACTTTAAGTCATGATGAGAGCTCTGTAAATAAAAATGATAATTTTACCCAGCTAAGGGAAACAGGAATAGGGAATGAGAAAAGAATGTGTGATCCATTAGATATATGTGCAATAGTTGACAATAATGTCAAGATACTGAAATCTGAATGGGAAAAAAAGAACTGTGTGGAAGTGAAGGAAATCTTGATACAAACTACTGCTCATGAGATCTTGGAGTTGGAACAGGATGCTATAATGGTAGATTTTAATAACTGTCCCTATTTTGACCTTATATGGTCTGGATGTTCAATTGTTGCCTTCAATGAAGATGATCAAGAACAAGATTGTGAACCTGTTTAGGGCAGTTTTGGGAATGGAGATTAGGGAAAATGATATTGCAAGGATTATGACTGATAAAAATATTGATGGTAGAGATTGTATATTCATCTTTTGTGTTGAACCAAGTTTGGCAAATCATTTGTGGCTTAATAGTAGCAAATTGGGACCATTGGGAATGAAACTTGATTTCATAAACAGAGATTCACTGAATATTTACAAAAATAAGATTGGGAGTGAAAAATACCCATTTGAGTATTTTTGGTATTAAGGAAGTAAGTCAAGAATCTGCTGGTAAACTCAAACAATAATTATACAACATATTTTTACATGTTGCCTAAATACCTGAAGGTTCTTTGAGATTAAGGCTGCCAGCAGGAAAATTATCTTAAATAGAAGTGGTCAGATTGATGCTTGTTTGGTTGGGGCTGGTTTAATGGACCTTATCCACAGAAGCCTCCCAATATTAGATGAAATAGGCATTTATATTATCCAAAGCAAGGAACTGCATCATAGGATTCCTATGGTATTGAAGGGGCCTCAAGTAGGAATGGAAGATACTGACCTAATATTATATCTCTTTGGATTAAAGAAAACCAGGAATGAAAATCACTATAAAATTAAACAGGTAATGATGGACATTCTGAGCCAATTTGGAGATATTCCTATTTTAAGGGGCTTATTTGGGATTAAAAGAGTAACAAAAGACTCCAATTGTGATCAGATTGAAATCTCTTTGAAATCAAGAGGGATATATGATGCCTACAGAAGTGCAGCAACAGATGTGAAGAACTCATGGGGCTGTCCAATGGGCTGTGGAAGCACAGGGCTCTGGTGTCCCTGCGTTTCTATTCAACCGCAGATACAGATGTGCAATGCAATGAGTGCATTTGTCAGCCAATGCACAGGGCCCTCTGACACCCATAGGTAGAGAGATGCAGGGATCTATGCCAAGAGGCCAGTTGTCTTAGCTATATGGTACCAAGATCTGTGCAGACAACCCTGCACCTTTCATTTCCTGGCTGGGGGTTGTCGACAACAGTATCATCCCCCACCCTCACCCAATTCAGCTGGGTCATTGAGTTCACCATTGAAGTCAGTTCACCAGCATGGGATTATGAAGCATACCCACTGGGGTCAAGACTTGCACTACACAGACTTCAACAATTAATTATATGTATATATTTTTTATTTTGACCCCAAATTTTCAAGATACTCATTTTATGATTCACCTTATAGACATGACATGTACAGAACAGTTCACATATACTATAGTGGAGAAAATGTTATTTTGCATCAGAAGTGCAAAAACTCATCTCATCCTGGATTTAAAAAATTATATCTGTCACATTGTTGGTGTGAAGAACCTGCTATGTTGAAAGTTTGTGAGTCAAAATATGAAAAATTTGTGAAGTTAAGCATGAATGTTGAAATACTGCAACATTCACTCATAACCTAGCCATTTTTACTGTATACCATTTGTACACCAAGTTTTCAGCATAACCTTCTTTTTACCCCCACCTCATGAACCCGGTTAGTGAATATTTTCAAATCCCCACTGCGACATCATTCCACGCTAATGAAATGTTGTTCATAGCAACAGGTGTGAAAACACATTTGGCCAGGATTTGAAATATGATAGCAGACACATTCATGAAGCCATGTGTAAAATGGTTATGTTGACAATTTGGGGTTAAAATATTACAAATTACCAAAGTTACAAGCAAGCATAGAAACATTTCTATGTACATGCATAACATTGCCATTTTTACATATTTAGACCCCAAATTTTCAATATAGCCTTCTTATGACCCCACCTCATGAACAAGTGTTATGCAAATGTTCAAATCCCACCTAAAAGGTGATTTCACAGAGTGACCAGGAAATCATCTATCCAGCCTGATTTGCATAATTCCACCACCATTGGTCATGAGGTGTGGTCCCAAAAAGCCCATACTAAACATTTAGGGTTCAAATATGCAAAAGTGACAAAGTTGTGCAGCAATGTTCAAAACCCCACTCAAATATATTAACTGCACTCAGCTTAGTTCTCATATTGCAGTCATTGTTTCCAGCAGCAAGACATGTCTTCAGCTAGAGAATGGAGCTTCACCTTAGGACATGTTCAGCTGAGTGAGGTTATATGGGAGTGTGGGTGGTGTATTGCTGGGTGTAGTGGGAGTACAGGGTGGGAGTTAAATCACGAGACCTTTTTTGCAGGTAAAAAAGGAAGATGGTTTTTTTCAGGGACACTGGGATTCTCTTTTCTGCAGACTGGGCCCCCAGTGTTGGGTTACTTTTTGGTGGCACTGGGGGTAGGCACCTGGATGCCACCACCTGTTTAGTGGGAAGAGGGAGGGACAAACTAGAGGGGAGAAAGGCTCACAAGAATTGGTACTGGGGTGGACACCCTAATCGACTTATATGTTATAAATAAAAGAAATAAACATTGGGAACAGTGGGCAGGCGACCTGGAGGGGAAGGGGGAGTAAGAAGCAGTACTTGGGGTAGACACCCCGATCTGCTTAGTAGATAGATAGATAGATAGATAGATAGATAGATAGATAGACAGACAGACAGACAGACAGATAGATAGATGGATACAGTACTCCCTTGTTATAGCGTCCCTCATTATAACAAACCCCGGTTATAAGGAACCGAGCAGTTGGATCCCATTAACCACTCCATTGTTTCCTGAAACAGGCACGATCGTGTTTTTTTTTTTTTTTTTGCTGCCACTGAAACAGAACAGCTAGCTTCGGATTTAAATCTTGATATAGACACAGAGCTGATTAATGAATGGCTGCATGTGGATGATAGCTGCCCAATCACTGCTCCACCTACCAATGAGGACATCATAGCAGAAATAAAAAATGACAGCCATACTGTGGTGATTAGTGAATGTGATCCCAATGATCTGAGGCTGAATCTGACCAACTGGACTTGCCTGACATTATAGCAGAGAACAGACTTGCTGCACTAGAGACCAGGCTGAAATTTTTAGAGGATCAGCCTTACATTACCTCACTACAGCTGCTAAACTTAAAAAAAATAATAATATCCATGGGATGGGCAGAGCACACAAAGGGGTCTGCTTATCCAGACAACTTTTGACAGTTTCTTTACTAAATAAACTAATGTGCCTGAAGATGGCTTTTAACTGATGCTGCTTTTCTGTTTTTTAATACTGCACTTTTATATTGGCTGAATAAAATTCATAGTTATTAAATTACCCTGGTTTGCACTCATGCTATCTATTGCCATCTTGGTTACTAAAATGTTTTTCTTTTTTTCCCTTATAGTGAACCATCACTATAACATACAAAAATGCTGGACCCGGAGCAGTACGTTATAACGAAGGACTACTGTAGATAGATAGATAGATAGATAGATAGATAGATAGATAGATAGATAGATAAATTGACAGATGGATAGATAGACAGACAGACAGACAGACAGACAGACAGACAGACAGACAGACAGATAGATAGATAGATAGATAGATAGATAGATAGATAGATAGATAGATAGATAGATATGGCCGACAGAACAGGGGATCAGTGGCTTACTGTTCTCAGTGCAGCCTGCTGCAGGACACCAGCAGCAGCTACAGAAGTCAAGAAAGTCCCACTGTTCTCATATAGAGAATGCAGGTGAACAGCTCCTCTCACTAAATTGGGCACCATGGATTTTAGGGTGACCAAAATGATATTTCTGGCCATGATTTTCAGAATCTAGGTAAACAGGTCCAACTTAGCTAGGTTCAGGTGTTTGTTTTTTAAAATTAAACTATTTTATTTTCCATGTTTTTTTTATTTCAAGGGTAAAATTAAGATGGAGGCTCTCACAGCACTAACATGGTGCTGTGAGAAGCAAGTAGTGAGAAAGCAAAACAGTCTTGCAACACAGAATTGTTGGTGTTGTATCAGAACTTTATCCCAAAACCTACTGAGCATGCACAGAACATAAAAAACTAAAATTTTAAATCTTTATATCTCTGATACCATTTAGTATTTTCACCAAACCTTCCAAAGACACTACTTTGGCAGAGTATGCTTCTGGTTCCGTGTCATAATAACAACTGTGTAATGGTGATTCGTGATAATGGCGCACAGCCCACAATGTGAACACTTCAGGAAAAGTCTTTTCTTGCAGGGGGATTTGTCCCCACACCCCCCTTACTATAGATTCCAACTCCAGGGGGTACAACCCAGGGATGAGGTGGAACCATGGTCGCAGAAAAGTGTCAGTGCTGTGAGTCCATCACCACGTGACGCTTCACCATTCTTCAGTCACTCTCTTCATGGGCTACCCATACTTCTACCCTGAAAGTTTTGGAAAGCAATTCCATTCCGTGTAGGCTGTATGTGAGAGCAAATCCAAATCCCATGTTAGATTATGAAAAAAAATTTACATTTACGTGAAAATGACATATACGGATCTCAGAAACTGCACAAATTGCTGTCACAAAACTTTCCAGATATTTAGACCTTGCCACCTAGATAACACATGCAAATGTTTAGCTAATTTCATCAAATGCTGCCAAAACTATTAAGGTGCAGAGTTAGGGGTTTAAAATTGAACACCCTTCTCAACCCTAACTACAAGGGTGCTCCTGTGCCACTATAATATAGGGACATGCAATAGGCTGACTCAAAATATGCAATTTATCTTCAAGTGTGAGGGGGTAGGATCATAACTCACAAGTAGCAGAGCCACATGTGAGTAATGAAAATCCTGCGCACTCACAAGGATAATAGACTGCCTATTATGAGTCAGATATTGTTTATTCAAATATATAGAACAGTAGTTTACAGGTTATAGCTTTCTAATCTGCAGCTCATTTGAAGATTTTTTGCTGTGTGTTTTTTTTTTATTTTAGCTGATTGCTTCAGTGCTGCACTAGGCACTGTGATGTCATCAGCACTGTGAAAGCTGCTTTCTTATTAGTTAAGCATTCAATTGTGATGACAGTGAACTTTAAAATATCCATTGTGGCAACAGTAACAACAATATGTTTTGATCTGTTGTTACTGATGTCACTAGCTAAGATGACTTTTTTACCTCTTCATTTTTAACCCCACTCCTTTTGGTATACAAGCAATAATACCCGACAGGGTGGGCAGTATTGAGCAATACTGGACTACCCAGAGGCATAATGAGGCCCGACGCCATAGGTGGAGGGTCTTATATTCCCTGGAAGGTCCATATTGCCCAATACTGCCCACCCTGGAGGCTATTACTGTGCTTAGAAAATGGGCTAGTTAGTGGAAAAAAAATGAAGTCAGATTTTGTAGTTTAAAATTGAATAGTTTATTTAGTTTTAAATACTGGGGGAAAAAATAGTCCCTTTTAAGGAAGGGTAGAGAAAGTAATTGAAATGGTGTTAGCCCTGCAGTTGCACTTTTTTGACTATGGTCTGGCCAAAATAAAAAGTTGAGGTCACTATTTATTGTATGTTATGAAGCTGAATATGCAGCTCTGGCTGAAAGTTGATGTTTGGCAGTACTGTTCAGTGCTGTAGGTGGCAGACTGGAGCTGGATGTTGCAGTGCTTTCTGTAGGTTGCTTTTCTTGGTCCATTTACTTTTTTTCTGAGGTTCCTGTTTCATTTGTTCTGTCTCTTTTCCCCCGAGGATTGCACTCCAGGATTTGTGGTTGCTTGTTGAGGGTTTTCAGTAGCTTGCTAGACTTGCTTCCAATCTGTGTTCTGTTACAGCCATAATTTCTCATTTTGTGAGTCCTGCACTGGAGAGTAATTGGATGGCTGTAGCCCAAATATGGTGGTTCACATATTGGGTGGTAAGTCCTGCTTCTGTGCTTAATTTGGACATGAGGGAGCCCAGATAGTTTTTGCCCATAGGGTCCAATGTGTACCAGCAAGACTCATTCTCAAAAAAGTGCTGAGGGGGTCTGTGGTGATACAGGTTGAAGGACTCTGCATTCAGTGATGATTTCAAGAGGTATTTTTCAAATGACTTCACTGGATATCGAGAATTGCCAGTTTCTTCATACATGAAGCGCCTTGTACTCTACTTATTTAGGTTAAGTGGATTTTTATGGTTCTTGGTGTACTGGTTATAGGCTAGAGTTACATATTTGGCTCTGGACTCATCAAATTTTATTTCAAATTATCTCTCCTTAGCTCTGTCAGTCCTTCACGGCTGTGCCTGGTCTTGTACAGTTGGATATTGAACCATACTTTGTTCACCAGGCCAAGCCAGTATCGGGAGAGAGTGCCACTGAGTGTCTTCATTTTCTAGGTCAGTATTGCTAGAGAGGGTGGTGGGCTGATTTGTCCTTCTGTTCCATATGTAGTTTTTAGGACAGACTGTAACACATTGTTGGAGGATTTTAAATATGGGATTGCCTATTATGCTTATATTTTGCCCTACTTCCAGGCTGCTGACATGGTAGTCAGTGCTGGCATGGAGGGCACAGTAGCCCATAACGTAATATTGCTTTCCCATGGCCATTCTTACTTCCACATAAAATTTTCAGAAGTGGTTATTTAGGTCTTCCAGAGAGTTTTCCAATTTATTTGCAGGTTATTGTGTGCTGCCCATTGATTAAATACAGGCACTGCCCATTTTGTATTATTTTTGGTATTTACTTCCTTGCGCTCATTCTTGGTGTTATCTATCTGTGTCCGTGTGTGTGTGTCTGTGTGTGTGTGTGTGTGTGTGATAAAATCACTCACTTACTTGGTTTTCCTTGTTGTTTTTAGGTGGCTGGAATATTCATTACTTATTTTGGCACTTGTTGCTTCAGTCCTGTGTCATAAAATATGTATAAAACCATATAAAACAATGTTAAGACTGGCTCAGATCCTTACTGCAGCCTACTATATAAAGCCTACTATATAAAATGTTCTAGATAATCACAATGAACTTGCATAACACAGCCTTGGACTTGTATATAAAATTAGAGTTTATTTTTCCTGTACAATATAACTAAGTACTAATAACTGTTGCATAGACATAACATACTTTAAAACACTGTGCAAACCATCACAAACATAAAACAACAAAGGTTTCAGAAAACAAACAAAACAAGCAAAAACATAATCAACAAAAATCTGAAAGCAATGAATAAGAGTAACTGGACATCCCATACTATTTCAGCATGTCTTTGTGCATAGTACCATTTGTATGCATAAGCACGTATAAGTTTCCTTGCCTTAGTACCTTAGAATATTTATTTGTCTAAAACTTTTCAAATACTTTTCACATGCAAAATGTTTATATCTTTTTATAGATTTGAACTTCTATAAACCCACATTCTAATATTTAAGAAATTGTTTTTCTCATGTAACCTCCCAGCTAAGTTCAATTAGAATATTATTAACATATTTAAAATAATACTCAAAACATCTGGTTAGAGTCTGAATTTTCTTCTTGATTTCAGGATGTTGGGAGAGTTCTTCTTCTTCCCCTGGATGCCAAAAGTTCTTGTAGTGGCTGGATCTTTGTTATTCCTGTCCTTATTCACATTTGAACCCTGGACTTTGGTCCCATCCGGAATCAACACAGCAATGCAGGCTTGCTTCTTGGCTGGTGCAGACATTAAGAATTAGGCACAGCCCTTGATCAATTTCGGCAGAAAATTCATAACAGTACTAAAACAGCAAAAATGTCCATTTCACAAACAGAGGTCTTCAGTGCATCAGAGTTAGAGAGAAGAAACTGACTCAGTTCATCCAGGAAGTGACTTTATTACCTCTGGGTCAGAGCATCATTACAGTCTTGCTCTGAAATCATTCCACCAGTTCTGATTGGCTCTTGCAATGAGATGAGGGCTGCAAGTCCCTCTTCTTAGGACAGCCCCTTTGCAAAGTCTCTGAGTTTGGACAATTTTTCTCTTGAAAGCTGTTTTCCTCCTTGCAGTCACATGCAGTTGGACACAAGTTTAAACATGTACGGTATTTTCAGATTCAGAGTAAATGCTGAGTAGTTTGATATCAAACATTATATGGGTGACTTTATTATAAAGTCCATAGTTCAAAAAAAGTCATTCATAGATTCAGTTTTCTTGCAGATGCCTTAAAAATATGTATTTGTCTTACTTGGCATGTCACAAGCCCTCATATGAATTAAGTCTCTTTCAAATTTCTAGTTAGAAAAGTACTTTGAAATATTGAATACTATTGCAAAGGATTCTACCTTTGTTCTCCAAGAAAGGATATCCATCAACCTGTCAGAGTTGTTTACTCCAAACTCTTTAAGACAGTATTTCTTAGTCCTGTATCAACTCACGTACATACAATGATATCTTTGGACTTGTTATGAGCTGATCTTTCGACATAGACTAAACACAAATATGCCAGTTCTTAAACATTTTGTACAGAACATACTGACAAATAATTTTGTTTCTGTGGTGATTACAGTCATGAAACTTTTTTGATTTATAGTTTTTGCCCCCTTGAGCCACCAGTCTGCCTACCTCGTCATGTCAGGCATCCTCCTTGGGTCTCAGGCAGCCACCTCCGGGGATTCTCCTCTGCTCCTAGTATGGGTCCCGCAGCTACCCCCATGGCTTGCCCCCCCATGGCGGGGTGGAGGGGAGCTCTCCCCCTGGCTCAACCCCCCAGGTCAGGATCCAGTAATGCCATGTACCCTCAGTGCCAAACTAGTCCCCACTGAGATGGCCATCATGCTGCCAGGACTGGTGCCCTATTTTTCCACTTTTCTCCCCTGATGTCTGTGGCATGCAAAGATGCCTAAGGTCCTGAGTGTGTGCACTTCTGCATGCACTCTGATCCAGGCGTCAGCCACAGGATGTCCCCATCGGTCTTGCCAGTGCCCTAGTGATCACCCTTGGCCACCACCAGGGGCCACCAGAGCACTGGTGGCAGCACCCCCCACTCCCCAGAGAAGGAGAGCAGTCCTACAGATGCTCAATCCTTCTCCTGCCCTGCCAACCCCTGATGACCCAGGCTTGTTCCTGAACCCTGGTCACCAGCGTGGTGGCAGGGTGTAGGCCCAGCCTCAACCCTCAGCACCACTGGGCTGGCTATAGTCATGAAACTTGATCAGGTGATAGTTTAACATGTTCTTCATCATCTCTGTAAGTTTGGTATATAGAGCTCCTATAGTTCCTTGGCAACAAAGTCTTTTCCAGTAGTAAAAACACATTGGTTTTAAATCTGTATCAACCCTAAGAGATGCCTCTTGCTTTTAGATCCTAAAGTCTATGATATGTGGTTGATAGGCAACTTTGTCTGGTACCAAACACCATTAGCTCTTCTCTTAGTCTAGTAAAGGCACATCTCTTTGCTGGGTCAAAAAAGTGACATTTTAAACTGTGCTTTAGCCCACACTTTTTTTCTTTTGCAGAGTTCATCTAAGCAGTTTATGAAGGCAGATTTGTACAGTTAGAAGCAAGTGTTTTTTCTTGCTCATAGTGCTTATGTAGGCAGGAGTTTAAATCATATGTTTTTGTATTATTCCAATTACCTTCACAGTTTAATTGTATAATCAAACATTAATAATTAGGCATTACAAAGAATATAACATAGTAATTATAAAAGAATGCAAAATAATAACATTTTTATAAAATATTTTTGCAATCTAGGAGTTGTCCTCACATGGTGCTGTCATGTTTTCTTTAGAAAACATCATGTGTGTTCTGCTTTTAAATCAAAGTTCACTCTGAGGTAGTCTTTGTTTGTCCAGTGGCCTCAACTATAGAAATAGGTACCGGTGTGTTGGGGTGCCCAGGTGGGCACAATGATACCTGTGTGTGATGTACTTAGGCTGGTAATTTTATTTTCTGGTCATCTATTGAAAGTTAATGTACCACCCTTGGCAGGGGTACCAGCTAATCTGGGAACAAGAGATAAAAAAGCCCATTTTCTAAATATACAGTGTGCTACAAAGTTAGGGTTGAGTAAACTGTTTAATGTAAACTCCTAACTTTGTACCTTAGGTTCACCACTGTTCAATGGACTTGCACAAAATTTTGCCTGTACAGTCTTGTGGGTGGTCTCCTGACATGTCAAGTTTTGTTCTGGTCAGATCTGCAGATTCCCAGATCCAGCTAGTTTAAAAAGTGTAAGAAATTGGGAATTTGTCCTATTTTTTTGCCATCACCTAGCATTGAGCTGGTTTGGAATTTTGGTTGGAAATTTTCAAGATAGAAAGGGCATGGGCTACAGTGGTGCCTTTCATTGGTCTGGTGAAAAAATATTAATGCATTCCAGACCTATGAATATTTAAATTTCAGTTCTGAGCATACTCAGGATGGTTTTTTGTATAGCTGTTTCATACAAAAAAAATAATTTGGGACACACAAAAAAATATTCTGTTTCATATGGTGGTAATCTTTTTTCATGACAAAAAAATGTTTTCTGTATGGCTACCACCTTGCTTCCATTTTTTTCAAAAACCTTTTTTAAACAAATTAAACTCATATCCTGCAGAGACACCAACACATCTATCTTGTTAATTGGGACCCCCTTGGGGGGATTCTGCAGTTAGGTTTTGGAAAAATCGCCCAAAAATATGTTTTTAACACATTTTAAAATTGTTTTTTGTGACCCGAATTCTTTTTCCATATGGTCAGAAAAGGAGTAGGGCCTTACAAAAAAGATTCCCTTCACATAAAAAAGGAATTTGGACTTCGTTTTTTTTTTTCACATTCTTTTTTCATATGAAAGAATACTTTTTTGTATGAATGACAGAACCTCACAAAAAAAGATCCCTTCCCATGAAAAAATAATTTTAACTTTAGTTTTTTTCACATCCTTTTCTGTATGAAGGAATCTTTTTTTTTTTGTATGAGTGACATAACCTCACAAAAATATCCCTTCATATGAAAAATGAATTTAGTCTTAGTTTATTTCACATTCTTTTTTTGGTATGAAGGAATCTTATTTCGTATGAACAACACAAACTCATGAAAAAAGATCCCTTCATACAAAAAAAGAATTGTGGACTTAGTTTTTCCTATTCTTTTTGTATGAGGGGATCTTTTTTGTATGAATAACACAACCTCAAGGAAAAATATCACTTCATACATAAAAATAATTTGGACAGGGTTTTTTTCCACATTTCAACTTTAACAAGCCATAACTCTGTCAATATTTGCAGTTAATGATGATCCAAATATCAAAATAATAGTCAATGAGTACTACAACACTAACATATGATACCCCCAAAAACATTTAGGGGCATTGTAATTTTTTTTATAGGGATGGACCACTTTCTGTTTTTATTTCTTAGGGGATTAGTGTTGTACAGTGTTGTACTACTCATTAAGACCTTTCTGTTGATATATACATTGTCCATTAGCTCCTAAGATTAACAGTTACAGTTTGTTACAGTTGCAGTGTTATCTGATGGGTTGACAACCCCAAGGAAGACTTCACCCCTGATTTGTTTTAAGAGTGGAGGTGGGGTTTTAGGTGTGGAAACCCTAAACCAACATTTTCCTGCTTTTTGCTTTAGGCTAAACCCTAAATGTTGCATTAATGCATTTTTTGTAAACAATAGATAGATAGACAGACAGACAGACAGACAGACAGACAGACAGACAGATATCAGGGTTTTAAATAATTGATTAGCAGTTTTTTTCTTGGGGCAATGCTAACTGTACAAAAAGTATTTATATAGGTTTTCTAGAAGTGTTATGTTTGTTAAACACAGTGAGGCAAGTGCTATGCATTTTCACAATGTTTTAGCACTTTTATGAGCCAAACGCTAATCAATTTTTGGAGTTAAATAAATCCCTGGATATGCAATGGGCCAGCTCAGAATATGCTTTTTAGCTATATATTATAGGGCCCTATAGTTAAGATTGAGTAGCCTGTTTAATGTTCAACCTCAAATGTTGCACTTTAATAACTTTGCAACCAATCAATGGATTTGCACAAAATTTGTTATGCGTTGTCCTAAGGGGTAGATCTATTGATGTGGCAAGTTTCATTCTGATTGGATATACAAATTCTGAGATTCAGAGAGTGCTAAAACCTTAAAACTCACATTTTTTATTTGCTTTTTTTCCCTCATCACCTTGTGTCCACGTGATGTGGAATTTTTATGTTTTTTTTTATGGTACAACCACCTTGGGTAACAGAACTGCCATGCTTAGATTGGTGAACAAATATTAATCTGTTGCAAAGTTATTACAATTTTAAGTTTCCCATTGTTTTCAAAGGGAAATCTCCTGTTGATTTTATAGGAATAAAGTTTTACCAAGAATTGACCTCGTGAGAAAGGATTCTTTATCACAAGATCTGTTCCTTTTTTACCAGAAAAATTCCTTTTTCGTGAGCCACCATCCTGATTTTTTTCCCACGAACTAAAATGCATGGACAATACATAAAATGTTGTCATTTTACAAATCAAACACAAGAACTTAGCTAAAGGGGCCCTATTGAGCTAGATTCTAGTGTTTGTTTTTCACAGTTTGGGCCAGAAATGCTTTTTCTGGGCACTCAAAATCCTGGGTGTGCAGCTTAGCAAGAGGAGTGCTTCCCCCATTCTCTGTACAAAAGGGAGCAGACATAGACATGGTATATTATCAGGATACTGAAGATGAAGGTTCCGACATTCACGGACCTGGCTTTGGTATCCCAAAATAAGTGGTGCTTGACATTTCTGCCCCAAAGGGTAATTGCTTTTCACTGGGTGAAATTGTATGTCACCCAGCAAAGTGCTATCTTACGTCTGCAGAACATGGTTCTGCCTGATGTAACCTTTTGAGGGTGGTGGAGTGAAGTGCTGGCTAAGCTGCTCCATGGTGTGGAGCACTAGTGCTCCTGCAGCTCGGCCAGCAGGCTTTTGGGGACGGGGTTCTGTTCCTGGTAGGGGAACATTCTGCAAATTTCATTTTGCACTCCCCAACTTTACTACCAACTCTGCAGGTCCGGCCCCTCAGAGTTGATTATTTTAGTTCGGGGGTGCGTGGTGAAGCTCCCACATGTGAGGGATACAGGGGTTGAAGCCCTTGCATAGCACAAGTCCCTCATCAGGATTTTGAAATTCGGTCTCCTACCTTGGTATAGTGTAGTTCGGAGACTGAATTTTCGGGATCACATAATATATATCCATATACATCATCAGACCAGCAATGCTTGTATAAATCTAATACAGATCCACTCTGTACTGTATAGATTAGTGAGTTTGCAAGTGTAACAAGAAACAAGTACAAGTGCTATTAAATGAAATTACATTTTAGGAGACTTCAGGAGCACTGTAATCTGATTTCCCATCTCATGATTTTTGACAGTCATGCCACCATGACTCTGCCCACGGTTCCCCATAAACTTCACTGAGAGTTGACAGGGGCACTACTGTATTTTGTATAATTTTTAAATCATTCTAATATTTTTTTTTTACCTTTGAGTGACTGCTACTGACAAGAGAGAGAGATCTGTACAGTACACTCACAATGTCAGACAGATTGCACAGATCTCATCAGTGCCACCACAATCACAACTCCTCCTGCCTGCTTTCCCCATCCTGATTTCCTGAACATTTGTGATGTCCTCAGTGCTGCATCCAGTCTGTACCTTTGTTAATCAACAGCTGTGTACTGGCAAGAGGGAGAGATCAGTACTGTACACTTACAGATCTCGTCAGAGCCATCCACTTCCACATCCACTTCCTTGACATTTTCTGTTCTCTGTTGGGCTGCTTCTGATTGCTACTTGAAAGAGGGAGATCATTACTGGAAGTGTCTTTCTTTAACATGTAGAATAAATAAATAATATCAATGGTTTGGCTTGAGCCCTGTGTTTTAGCATTTACAGAATTGTTGTATGATAATACAGCCAGCTGATAACATCAAGAGCTGAACTGGAGCTGGAAGCCACACGAGCCTGTTGTTATGATGGGGATTCTGTTATAGTGAGGTTCCTCATAGCAAGGGAGCACTGTAATGGTCTGGCATGTAAAAAAGGTACCAATTGATATTTTTTCTTCACATTCTAGAAGGCTTTGCAGCATGTGGTCACTTCTGGAACTGAGCATGGGGTAGTATCATGACTATGGGGAGGGATCAGCACAACTGGCACAACATGAACATGCAATGGAGCACCAGTTTATGCCCATCATCATTTAGGGTTGAAGGGAGGCAGAAGTTTTTATCCTGACTACTAAATGTATGGGACAGACTATGGATATGTGGGAAGTCTTACAATGTGCACCCTAGGGACTCAGTACTCCAAGAGCAATGGGGAGGATAATGGGCCATGTGAACTGAATTAGAGGTGTGTGATGTGATGTGGGAAACACTCAGAACTTAAACAGCACCGCACTTCATTTATAAACAGTACCCCAACATCTTTTTCTTTTATATACCTGAAAAAAGAAAATGGTCCCTCATCATCCCCACCATGCCCTCCACCATCCTGACCCTCCCACTGAGCACCCACCACCTCACACACCCACCTTACCCTATTCTTACCACCGGAGATCATAGGCTGTCCTCTTCTATGGATTGAGACATGTCTGTACTCTTCAAAGACAAACCATGAACTGAGAAATAAAGGTAAGTGCTGTATAATGTATTTCAACAGCATTTTGAAGTTATATTAATAAATGCAATTTTTTGGAAGTTGTTCACCAAATTTTCAACATGACCTTTTTAGGACCCCACCTCATGAACACTACAACTGTCATCTTGTTAATTGGGCCCAGTGACCACAAAATCACCTTTTGGGACTGATTAACAAAATTTCATCATCAGTGTTCATAAGGTGGGGTCCCAAAAAGGCCTTGCTAAAAATTTGGTGAAAAAATTCCTACATATGTCCGAGTTACGCGCATTCACTGAAATATTTCTATGCATGCACATAACATTAGTAATTTTCAATGACTCCAAATTTTCAACATAGCCATTTTTTCATGCCACCTCATAAACTGTATAGGTTTCATTTTTCATATCCTGTCCAAAACATGTTTTCACAGCTGTGGCATGGAATGTCATTTTGGCACAGACTTGAAAATTTTCACCTATGGGGTTTATGGTGGGGTCAAAGACAGACTATGTTGAAAATTTGGGATCGAAATATGTGGAAATGCCAAAATTATGACCATTCATTGCAATTTTGCTATACCCACTAGATTTTCAATATAGCCTTCTTATTACCCCACCTCATTTATGTCACAGCTGTCATTTTCAAATCCTGACCAAAATGTGTTTTTGCACCTGTGGCATGGAATGCCATTGCATATACACAGAATTATGTTTTAGCAGGGATCCAAAAATGTTCTATACTGGGTACATGAGGTGGGGTGATAAGTTGACTATACTGACAATTTGGTCACTGTTGTCCTACAAATGGAAGTGCAGGGCACTGTGCTTCCACAGTTACATACATACATACATCTATGGGATGGGTGGGCAGGGATTGAAGGACCCTGTACTCCCACAGTAAAATGAGAATACGATTATACCATCTCAAAAAGTAAGGAAATAAGTTGCAGAAAAATTTCACTAAAGAGATAGTGTACTGCCTAAAACTAATATTAGATTTTAAAAGCAATCGACCATTACCTTCTATATCTGAAGTACTTTTCTTTTCCCTTTGTTTGATCAGAAGATTGTTTATCTGATGTTAGTAGGTGTGATGTGTGGAACAGCTCTTAGCCTGGCAGCTGACACTTTTGGCTGTACTGCCCCACACTACTGTACATCATCAGCATTGTGACCTCTGATTGGCAGCATCTGCTGCTTAGGAACAACAGAGTGAATGACTGCCCGGTCATTCACCTATGATGTCACAGTCAGTGAGATCACAATGCTGATGATGTAGTGTGGGATAGTACAGCTAGATATGTCAGTTTAGGCTAAGAGCTGTTCCATATTCAGCACAATATTATCACATATAAGACTTTCTGATGAGCAAATAAAAAAAGGAAAAATACTTCAGAAATAAAAAGTTACAACTAACTGCTTCTTAAAATTTGTATTATTTCCTGTCTGCCTGTTTTGGATCCACAAGATTTTTAATGCTCCGGTTAGGGTCAAAGCAACACAAGTTGGGAAATGAGGCATTATGGTTTCCCTAACACCCCACCCTCCCAAACCAGGCAGGAGAGCATGTGAGGGGTGTGCCTTGGGCTGTTCAAGCCTAATGCTCACCCCATTGTCATAAAGTCTACACATCTGACCTCATTTACAGATGGAATGGAGTGAGCGTTAGGCTTGAGAAGCCCAAGGCTGCATCCATACCAAGGTCTCTACCTGGTTTGAGAGGGTGGGATGTTAGGGAAACCCTAATGCCTCATTTCCCAATTTTGTCATTTTGACCTAACTGGAGCATTAATAAAGTTTTTGCAAAACACACACATATATATATATATATATATATATATATATATATATAGTATAGATAGATAGATAGATAGATAGATAGATAGATAGATAGATAGATAGATATACTGTATATATATATATATATATTCGATTAGCTGCCACTCTATTAGCAACCCCAGTAACTAGACTATTCAACCTCTCTATCTCAACCTCAGCTGTTCCCCTCATATGGAAATCAGCTAGGATTATTCCTGTGTTCAAAAAATGCGACCCTAGTAGACTAATTACTGGCCCATTGCTAATCTAACTACCCTAAGCAAACTGCTCGAAAAATCAATCCATGGCCAGCTTATCTCTCAACTGACCAAGTTTAATCTTCTGTCTCCCATCCAGCATGGCTTTCGGCCTGGACACAGGACCACCACGGTGCTTACCCTATTTACCAGTGATGTTAAGACTAACATGGATAACAGACAACTCACCAGGGCTGTATTTATTGATCTTACAAAAGCATTCGACCTGGTGAGCCATCCCTTTCTGCTGTGAAAACTACTGGACCTTGGCACTACCCAGCCCACCATGTCCTGGTTCAAAAACTATCTAGGCTGTCATTCCCAAACTACCTCCTTCTGCAAAGTCCAATCATCTCCCTCTGCTATCTTCCATGGTGTTCCTCAGGGTTCAATACTAGGCCCATTGCTATTCTCTATCTTTGTCAATTCTATCCCAACCCTCACTACCCACTGTAAGTCTATCTTGTATGCCGATGACCTGCTACTTTATACTACATCTGCATCCATCAGTGATATCAATGACCGCTTATCATCCTCCTTTAGTCATATCCAGGCCTGGCTCTCCAACCAATTAATTCTTAATCAACCCAAGACTCAGGCAATGCTCTTTGGGTCTCTAAGGAAGGCCACTGTGGAATCCCATCACCTGAGGGTCCAATGCCCAGATGGATCTGTACTAACCAGCACTAAGATCTTTAAATATTTAGGGTAACTCTTGACGTGCAACTCCACTTCACCTCACACATCAGCAGGATATGTCAACACATCAATTCAAGACTGGAGCTGCATACAGGGTTCATCACTCACTCACTGCTTCTGCCCACGCCTCTGTAGCCCAGGGGGTCCTGCTTCCAGGGCTGATGTATGCTCTTCCTGTCTTCACTCAGGCTAAAATAGCAGAGTTACATAAATGGGACACCACATGCAACAACATTTGCAGATTTGCTCTGGCTGCTCCCCGGCTCACCCATCACTGCCGTCTCTACTCTACATTGAACTGGTTGTCTCCTGTTGGCATGTGCTCCTATGCTCTGGGTAACCTTATTGATTCCTTATCACATCCACCGTGTCCTGACGTGCTTGCAGCTATGCTTCAACCCATCACCCCAGCTCATCTACTTAGGTCTTCAACTGCTCCCCTGCTCGCAGTTCCTCCCTGCTCTACAAAAATGGATGAGCAAGCTTTCTCACACCTTGCTCCTAAATACTGGAACTCTCTTCCTATTGACACCACTCTTTCAAAAAAGCACTTTTTTCTTACTTGAGCTCCCCTGGTGTCTGTAGTTGTCCCTAATCCCTTTCTGGTTCCTCTGCCCACCCTATGCCCAATATTGTTATGTATTTAATACTTACCTTAAGTAATTCTCCAGGATGTTTTATTGTTACCCACCCACACTTGGGTGCTTGTTATTTTGTACCCTTGTAAGTCTACCCTGCATGGTGGTCCTGTGTTTTGGTGCAAATATCAGACTGTCCTCTGTAATTTTGACTACTACATTGTTGTACACTCCCGGTCGTGGCTTGAAAATAGGCAGTTTTTGCCTAATGCACTTACCTGGTTACCAAAAGCTAATAAATAAATAAATAAATATATAGATATATACAATGGATTGACTCAGAATATACTATTTAGCTTCACATGTGATAAGGCAGAATGATAACTCACAAATGCTGAGAAATGGATTATTCTGAATAAGGCCATTGTGTCTCCAATTTATGCTATGTATTACAAACTGTCAAACATGTAAGTTAGAGAGTTTTATGAGGATTTAACTGTTTCAGTTTGATTTCTCTGCTCTGTGTTGAGTGTGGCAATGACCATTGTGATGTCATCAGGCATTTTTTAAGTTGCTGCCATTGGTTTATGGTTCCTTTATGACCTATCTAAAGTGAGGATCAGTGGTCAAAGTGAGCATAAATGATTTAGACTAACTTAAAATGATTCACTGGCTAAAATAAATCATTTTACTGTAAGGTTTAACTGTTACAGCACTTACATTGTGTACATTTTTTATTAAATATACTTTTAAATATATGTTTTACAGTTTGGAAATGTGCAGTTAGAGTTGTTAAATTTAAAGATACCCTGGTGTTTCAAATTCCATTTTCTTGAAGCACCCAAAAAGTTTTAAGGCTGTTTACTGGCACACGTACAGTATATTCTTAAATATATGGAAGCATTATCATTATCATTATCATTAGCATTAGCAGTGTCAGTGGCTCAGCAGGTAGCACACTCGCCTCTGAGGCCAGGAGATCAATAGGCTGTGGGTTCTATCTCCACACCAGGCACTTAGGACTAATCCAAAATACTGACACTGTAGTGCAGCATGAGCTTGGTGCTGCACTCCTGAGTGCCGTCTTTCAGATGAGATGTTAAACCAAGGTCCCATCTGCCTGTTCTGGTGGTAGTTCAGGTGGATGTTAAAGATCCAATGGCACGTATCGAAAGAAGAGCAAGGGAATTTCCTGGTGCAATGGCAAAATTCCTCCATTCAGAAAAATACCGCCAACAGCTTAATCTAGTTTAAGGTCAGTTGGCATTCATTCTATCCCTCCCGGTCATGCCTGAAAATAAGCAGAATTTGTCTAGTGCACTTACCTGGTCAACAAAACTAAATAAATAAAATTATTAGAAAAAAGATTTACGCTATCATGTCATGTCCAGCAAAGAATATATACTGGATGGCAGAAAGAAAATTACTGTAAAACAGGTAATAATTATTGCTATTAATTCTCACTATGTTCACAGTTTTCCCATAACCACAAACTTTAACAGACAACAACAATTTCAGGTAAGCATTTAAAACTTGTGTGATTTTATTTATGCTGTGAGAAATAAATCAGTGATAAAAAAAAAAACATTATAATGTGACAAGTCACAGATACCATGACATACAGTTCATTGTGCTTTCAATGCATTATTACTGCCCCCCCCCACACTAGCACACACAGCACAACTTTTAATAAAGACAGCTTTTGCATCATAGCAGTATCAATGCAGTATCAGTGTTCACAGTGTTGCTGGCAGAAGAAGCATCAGCTGTAAAAAAAATAAAATAAATTAAAACCAATTAAAAATAAGAAGGGCTTGTTTTACCTTTTAGACAAAGTCACTGAGCACTGAGTACAGTACTTTACTTGCCATATTTAGGATTCATCATGTGCTTGTGATATCCTTGCCTGGTCGAATCCATGGACAGCATCTTCCTTTCTTCCCTTAATTTCTGGAAAGCAGGCACGAGCCACTGCGAGTGTTTCACTTTAAGAGTTGTCATTCTCAAGTCCACAGAAATGCTGGGTGATGGTGTTCTTTGTTTATTTGATCTGTAATGAGTGTTGTGTACCATTCAGTGAAAAGACATTTTAGCTCATCTTTGTACAGTTTGTTAATGGTCAAATCAAGGGCTATAGTTGGTTAGTGCAAGATGCATGGATGAATATGTGGATAATGTTGCACTTTTCTAGCCTGTCCAGTACAGGCTGAGTGGTGTGAGCTCTATAGAAGTCCAGAATAAGCATTGCCCATTGTTCCTTGGGGAGCTGATTGAGTTCTTAATCTTTGAGATATAGGGCATCAGGATGCAGTCTGTGAATTGTAGCATAGTGGTTTCATTGGTCCCACGATTATCACTATGTGTGATGTGTCAATCCATGGGGAAATCAAAGTTTGGATGGCAGTTGGTTGTTTTTCCTGCATAAATCACTTGTGGTGGTAGATAATGGCCTGAAAGGGTTACTGCCATTGTCACTGCGACTTGACATTTATCATTTATGCCAGTCACCTTGACCTGCTTCGATCAGCTCACTTTCATTGTCCAGGATGCATTGGGAAATAGATTAACACCCGTTTCATCCATGTTTATTATGAGCTCAGCTGGAATCAATTTCTGATGGATGCATTCGAAATTCTCTCAAATGCAATCCAGCAAACTTAATTTAATCGCTTGCAGTGTGGGAGGCTCACAGCGTGAACTTAATAAGCCGCACATATTAACAGTTTTACAGTAGCTCCCACAATTCCAGCTGTTGGCAACATTCATACTAGGATTCATTTTAGGACTGTATAGATGTACAGAAGAGTATGGGCCCTTAAGTGCACATCTCCTGCAAGGCGGGTTGAACTCCCATTTGCAGTATCTAGCAGGAATCTGTCTAATTTTGATTTGAAGTTTACGAAAGTATTTACTTCCACTACATCCCTAGTAAGCAAATTCCACAGTGGAATAATTCTTTGTGTAAACTAGCTTCTTCTAGTATTGTTTTGGGATTTGTTAATGTCAACTGTGTGTGTGGCTTCCAAGTGTGATTTCTCTATGGGCAAGCACAAGCCCAGGGTCTGATAATAAAGTTTTATCTTTTGAGATTTTATATATCATAAAAAGGTCCCCTCTTGATCTCCTGCATTCCAATGAGTACAAGTTAAGATCATTAAGTCTGTCCTCGTAACTAGTAATTTGGCAACCACTAATTATTCTTGTAATGTGCCTCTGAAACACTTCCATTTTTTTCACATCTTTACGTAAAGTGGGGTTCCACAAGGGAGAACAATAGTCCAGCAAAGGCTGGACATATGCTTTGTAAAGTGGCATGATACATCCTGTTTCTAGAAGCAATATATCTCTTTATACAAGTAATAATTCTATTAGTTTTCACTGCAAGTTCTGTACAATGTTTGCCAAACTTAAGGTCTTTAGTAATAACTACACCCAAGTCATTTTCATTTGTCACTGGTTTTAAGCTCTTTCCTGCCAGGGTGTAGTCATTACACTTGTTGTCTTTTCCTAAGTGCATGACAACACATTTATCAGGATTAAACATCGTTCTGTTTAAATTAGCTCACAGTTCCAAATGTGCAAGGTCAGTTTTCAGAATTTCAACTCCCCTATCTGAAATAACAACAGGAAGTATTTTGGTATCATCAGCGAATTTCATGGCAAAACTATTTAGTTTTGTATTGAGATCAGAAATAAAGCGGGAGAACAATGAAGGTCCCAGAACCGAACCCTGAGGCACTCCACTTGTCACAGGCCCTGTGTGTGATGTAAAACCTTTAATTCTAACCACTTGCTCTCAATCTGAAAGCCATGCCATTACCCAGTTTATAAGAGGTTTATGTATATGAAGTGCCATCAATTTTTTAATAAGGGTAGAATGGGGGACTTTATCGAAAGCCTTGCATAAGTCTAAATAGATAATGTCAACTGATTTCTTTTGTTTTAATAGTGCACTAACTTTCTCATTCTTTAACATTCAAGGTGCTTTATGTGCATGTCTGTCTTTCTTTGCTTACTCTGTTCCTTACTTTTAACTGTTGCATACTATTCTTGCATCAATTGTAATCTGTACCTATTTTTAACTGTTGTGTACTTTTCTTGTATCAAGTTGTATAATGTACCCTTGCCCCGGTCACACCTGGAATTGAGTCTCAGCTCAGTGTGCCTTTTCTGGTTATCAACTTTTAAATAAATAAATAAATAAATACATTCTGCATGTACTTTTGAATTTGTTGAATAGCTTTCTGGAAAGTTTTATTTTTTATTGAGATTTTCAATTATCTTTGTCATTAGCTGACCATCTCTGAACCAGAAACTTTGAAAGCAGATATAACCAAAAGAAGTACAGTGGCCTGTATATTTCCGTTGTTTGCTATATTCACAACCACATTCTATATCTGTCAAAAACATTTCATGAAAATGATATGGAACTGACATGGTTTTATGCATTAAAGCATACAAATATTACCCCCATTTTGAGGAATGTTAGTTCAAGAGGATGTCATAGTATCTGTAATTTACTCTTTATTTTTGCATTTGTGGAAAACAAATGAAACAAACATCATGACAAATCATGTGTCCTAGTTTCACTTTTTCTTTCACACTCATGGTGACACCTTTCACACCTAAGACACTGATGTTATAAGTCCATAAAACACTTTGACCCCCTTACAGATTTTTTCTATAAAGATGAATTAAGTCTCACCATTTAATTTAAAAACAAACACGATAACCTATGTTTTTTTGTTGTGGATTTTAAATGTTTAGAGGACCTTCATGTACTGGGTCAAATATTATGAATCTGACATGGAACTGCTGAAACACCAGGGAATGTCTTTAACTCCCTCCCACCTCCCCTACCCTCATGACCCAAGGCTAGTCAAAAGGAACAGGCCATGCATCAGTGATCTGGCACCTCATACATTGCTGGCATATTCCACATTTGTTAACAGCAACTGTAATCACCACCCCAACCCTTCCCCCATAACATGACTGTGACATAAAGGCATGGTACATGTCTGGAGTGATGTCACGCAGGTCTGGTGTTTCGTGCTTATCCTATGAATTCTGGAACTGTAATTAGAATACCTGGGTGATCAGACCTGAAGAGGTTTACTGTACATCCATTTATGTTATACGGCTTACTTTGCACACAGTATTGTAGATCCTGCACAAAGCAGCAGAATTGTTACAAATTTGTAATTACTATACACATTGCACACTTGTAACTTCATTTATTTAGGACACATACAGTACTTGGAAATCACACATAGGCAACATATGACTCAAAATATTGCTATTAAATGTATGTCATATTATACACAGTTCATAACATCATCCACCAACAGACATACAACTGTGTGGTAACTGTATAACATGACATTGAACTATCAGAGACTTACATAGCCCAGCATACCTTGTAGCACAGTGCTAGACCTCTGCATTGGCCTTGGATCATAATGGATCATAAGTATGGCAGGACAAATCAGTTTGTGAGTTGGTGAATTTAGCCACCAGCTTTAAAAATGTGGTGGCCAAATCAATATCTTAGTAACTGTCATTTTGAATTGCTCAAAATCACTTCATGGCAGGCACCCAGTGGACCAGTAACTTTCAAAATGTGGTAGACAAACCAACTGTTTTAGTGGCCATTGGGCACCTGGCTACCTGATTTCTTCCACCCTGATCAGAGTAGTAGAGGAGGAGTAGGAGTGGAATGGGGGTGCTATTTCCACATTCTGAATACTGTAGGATGGGAATTTTTTGATGTAAAACATATTTGTGGGTGATTGTCTGTGAAAGTAAGTTTACAGTGACAATTTCAATAAAAATACAGTTGAAAACACTGATGACTGACTGCCAGCTGCTTGCTGTCAATGACTTTGTTAGAATCCTCGCATTCAATCCTCACTCCCTTCCCCCAGTCCCCAGCAGTGTATTTACTCATATGTTTTTGGAAAAATGGAAACCTTCCTGACCTGTCATGAGAAATCTGGTAGGTCTCCAGATACCAAAAACCAAGAACAATGACTGAACACAGATTCTGGTCAGTGACCATGTCTGAGTTCCTCCCAGTGTTACCCCGCCAACATCATACAGTACCAAGACAGACATAAAATATAAAAATGAAAATGGAATACAGAAATAGCAAAGAAATAAAGAAACAAAAAGTGTTATACATGATCTTACAGTCACACAGACTTGCCAGAATGTTGATACCATGTTGAAACCATGTGGTGTTATGTTGTACCTGTCACCTAACTAGCTTGTATCACTCACTTACCCTATCACACTCACCCTGTCTCATAATAAACAAACTGCAGCCTGTTATCTGTAACTGACTAATTGACCTACAGTTAAATTACAAATAAAAACAAGGAAAATGACACAAACACAGAAAATCATGCAGTCAGTATTGCTTTCTACATCTTTTATCAGTGTTCTCTCTGGATGCCAAAACCTACTTGGACATAAACTCATGTGGGAGGGGGTAGCCTGTGTGGTAAGTGGAGATGGATGGCCAATGGCAGAGGGAGGATGAAGTGTAGGGTAGGACATTTTCAGATTGACAGTCTGAATAATTTCAGCTGCTGTTTGTGATCAGCAGTTGGGTCCAGTCTCACAGCAAGAAAATAAAATTGTGCAATGATTTCTCATGAGTCCAACTCTCAAAATACATGTTATGTGATAATTTCAAGTTCTACAGTATGTTGACCCTTTAAGAGATATAAGACTATTGATGCATGGCCCTATACCTGTAGACTGACCTTGGGTCATGAGGGTAGGGGAGGTGAGGGGGTGGGAGTTAGACTTAACAACCCTAACAGCACATTTCCAAACTTTGTGAGCATTGGCTTAACAACTATAATTGTTCATTCTCAACCTGCATGGGGTTTGTGCTTTCTGAGGTAGCAATCTAATATGCATTATAGTCTTTTGCTCTAAATTTCCTTATTTTCTAAGAAACTACTGTGATAACTTCCTTTACACATGGACTTTGAGACCTTCCACAAAGCAGGAGGTGTCTCCTGACACACATTTCACAGGAACCTTTTTAGCTTGTAAAAAGTCAGAAGCACTTCTGCTGAGGGAGGACAAAACAGCACTTCTGTGTAGTGTTATATGTCATGATCCCCTGATCCCATGGACCATGGTACCATTTATGCCTTTCAGTTGAAGGTCCATAGGCCAGCTGAGGTCTGCCCTCCTAAGTGGCACCATACCGTATGTGGAACTACAGAGCCATGAATCAGTCCAGCCAAGGATACTGAATCCCAGCCAATCATATCTGGCTGGGGCCAGGTGCCCGCATACACTTGAGTGTCTTAGTAAACATCATATATGGTGCATACTGACTGAGCCTTAGATCCATAGAGTCTATTGTGTGTCAGTTATACCTCAACCCCACAAATAGTAAATATGATCCTTAACATTTAAGTATTTAATGTTATACTACATCAAAGTTTTATTGATGAGTAATATATAACCTTTACATAAGACATAGGTTTTCAAATTAATACCTTTGACCAGGACATAGATTTTGAAAATCATCAAGAAGCACATAGACTGAGGTGGAGTGCTACTGAACTATTACTGTGAGAAGGACAGAGCAGTTCTCAAAGTTTTGGCTTGACTATACTGTAATGCAGGTATGTCATCTTAGCCAATGGATCTCTTGTGATATTTTTTAATAAATTGTCACTGTGCTAGTTTGAACTGAGCTTTTGTCTCCTAGTACAACTGCCTTGTCATGTGGAGTGGACTGCTCAGAATGTTCAGACATCGGCGATCCTGGATTGGTAGAATAGGAGACAAAGAGAAGCTAAGGTTTCCTAAGGCCAGTCTTTGATGAAAATAGAGCTCCTAGCATGGTGGTGCTACATTCAACAAATGAAAACTCAGGAATCAGAAAAATGAACTGCATTCATCTCCCGTCCATGGAGATAGCACAGTAAACATTGCACGGCTGTAAGGAAGCTTTCAGAATGGACCCTTCACAGTGTGAGGTTTCCAGTGTAAAACAACTTCTTCTTCTTTATTCAAAGTGTCTTAGGATAAATTCAATTCAAAAGAAGCAGGAAAAAGTGCTTGTGAAGTCCAGAATGCTAAGTTCATAGGGCACCAACCCATCATTCTTATATTTTAACTGATGTTTCACAATTGCACATTCTCAGAGTTCTCCTCTCTCTCTCTCTCTTCTCTCTCTCTCTCTCTCTCTCTCTCTCTCTCTCTCTCTTCCCAAGGATGCAATGCCTTAAACATAAGTTTAAAATATGAATGCCAGGCTGGTGTCCTATGAACTTAGCATACTGGATATCTGAAGCACTTTCTGAAAAGCACTTTTTCCTGCTTGTATTGAACTAAATTTATCATAAGGCACTTTGAATAAAGAAGAAGCTGTTTGCAGTAGAAACATCCCACTGTGAAGGGTCCATTCTATCAGCCTCCTTACAGCTGTACAATGTTTGTTGTGATGTCTCCATGAAAGGGAGATGAGCACAGTTCATTTTTCTGATTCCTGAGTTTTCTAAAGCCATTTGGAAATTATTTAGGCAACAGAGAGGGAAGTGGAACAAAGAGGAATCAAAAGAAACAGACATTTCAGGCACAAGGTGGAGATCTGAAGAGGCAAGAAGAAAGGAATTTGGCAAATGAAGAAATGCAGAAATGGAATAGTAACACAGAGTAACACAGAATCTTTTGAACTCAAGCATGATTCTTACGTGTGCTATTCATTTACCCATTTGAGGGGGCTATTTTTGATATAATCTTTACTGTTATCTATTAAAATGATATGCTCCTAATCATAGGTATAGGAACTCTATATGTTTTAGTAGTGGCTGCAGCGGGATTCCAACTTCATCCTGTTAGGTGAATCAATACCATGTGTTGGCATTATTTTTCAAGTGTCAGTTCATCTTTTTTGAGTGTGTTTACACTTTTTATTTTGCTCTCTTTTTTAAATAAATTTATAGATAGTGCAAGTAAAGTTACATTTTTAACATTTAAACGTTCATACCCGTTAGATCTTGCATAAGATGCTGAGTTCAAAGAATTTAAACCATTCTCTTTGGTGCTAGAGATTTGGATCCACCCTTTTTATTGAGGTGGAAGAGACACTGCTCTTTTCTCTTAAGCTGCTGGAACAGTATCAAAATTTGTACTTTTTTATTCAACTCAGTTTAACTTTTCATACCATTTCTTCTGCCTTCACTTACAGCAAATGGAAGCTACTCAGATTAACAGATAATAACTCTAGTATAAAAACTACTCCACCATATTAAATACAGTGAGACACCTTGGGAACTGTGACATCAAGTTCAAAATTACAGAGGTGGGATTACATGAGAGTAAAATGGAAATGAAGAAAAATAATGACTACCTTAGCCAGATGGTTTCATCATTAGCTCTCTCATTAGAAGAAAGAATAAGGGAAAATGATAAAAAAAAAAGCAAATCAGAATTGTATAAACATAGATATAGGTCTCCCTGGCAACACTGAGATGAGTTAACAAAACGATTACCCATCGATGTACCATACATTATATTTTATAGTGTATGGTACAATTTAAGTTTTATACAAAAGAAAGCAGTTCCTTACTGCAGTTTTTGTTATGTTGCCACTGCTCTGCCCTCACCACGCAGCCATTTCTAGGCTGTCCATTCCATTTGCACGCATGCCCAGACTGTTCCCGGTTGTTAACCCATCGATGTGATGTACCATTGATAGGTTAACAACATCATGACATCACATCGATGGTAAAACGTTGTTATAAAAAGGTCGATTTCTACCTATAACAACGTTCTACCATACATTATATAGATATAGGTAACTGACTAACCCAAGGGAATGGGGATAGCTTTAAGAAAACAGCAGAATGGATAGCAGAAAAGAAAAGGAAAGAAATCCAACACCTACTTAAAGATATATGGGTAATAAAAATTAAAAGTGAAAAAGAAAGCAAAAACAAACACTGGTAAGGAAAGCAGACAATATAAATACAGAATTAAAGAGTAGCTGACACAGTTGGAAAGACATTAGAAAACATAATATTTAGACACCATTCAGCTTGTATTTCATCTATCTTCCATAGATGTGTAATTCCATTATTTATTACTAAAGAAATTTCCACAACAATGAGATCTTTAGCCCTTAGAGTTTATCTGCCTTTATAGCTTATTCCCTACTTGAAATCATAATGTTCTGTTGTGACATCACAGTTTGTTGCCATGGGAATAACTGTGATGTTACAAGCAGAGTATTATGACATCAAGTTGGGAAGAAGCAATAGGAGCCGGAGAACTCTTGAGGAACAGCTATCCTGTTTTCATGTGTATGACCTTAGTAATAAATAATGGGGATGAGAAATACAGAGCTAATGAAAAAATATAAGCTGCTTTATGTCCAAATATTATATTTTTCAAAGTCATTCTTGCGGTGTCAATGGCTCTTTAAATGACTGCACAAAAAACAGAGGAAACATACGCAGGAATAAGGCAGCTATGCCTTCAAAGGGTAACGGGGGAAAAGGTAATGTAGGACACATCAGGCAGTGAATCTGACTCAGATGAGTCATTTTAAGTCCACCAGATACAGAGGCAAAGAGAAATAAAACAGAAGGAAAAACACAAATTGGAAAAGGCTTTAGATTACCAACTACTTATGGCAGGGGTATTCCTAAATCAAAGAATGAAAATCCTATAATTTTGAAAATTTCAATGTACTGTACAGTATTTGCAAGGGTGTGATTGGGAATCAAATGAGTTGGGTAGACATATGTTCAACATACAGATACAAAACGGAGGCCATGAAGGGTATAATGTGTCTTACACCGAGTTCCCCCAGAATAAGAAAAATAGCTTTAGACATTGGTAAAGAGAGGCAGTCAGAGAATATGGGTTTAACAATAAAACAAAACAAAGCAAAGGGTCCCCTTAAAGGCATGCACAAAAATGGGAAAGTAGAAGATAGACATCAGTCAAGAATCACTGAATATGTTAAACCAACTGACTTTGTACACTCAATGACAGAATATAGTGAATTTTCAGTGTGGGATAAAAAGGAAAGAAACAAGAGGCAGGAAACCAGGAGTTAAATCGGGGTGCAACGCACTGGAGCTGAGTTCCGTCACCTCTGACTGCAATCATTCATTAGCAGAATGCACCTGAACACTGCTAGTAGCCAGTAATAAAATACATTTTTTTAGGAAGTATTTTCTCTTTCACTGCAATTCCAACCCTCATCTGAAACCCTAGCAGGAAGAGTTAAAACAAACATCTGTCTTTTTTCATTCCCCAAATTAGCAGAGGGTACTAGAGACACATACATAAATGTAAAGGCATGCAAGCTGACAGGTACAGAAAGGGATTTACAAGGTCTGTTGCATCATGTGTAAGATAAATAATGATATCATGATGTCGCAAAGAGATAGCTTGTACCAGTCAGAGACTGAATGGGTAGATTATGCATTTCCCAGACTATGCTGGAATAAAGTGATCACTAACACACCTTGCTGTACAGTCAGAGAGAGAGAGAGAGATGATGAGGAACACTTCTGCAACAATTTGTGATTACAGTATCTACTTTTAAGGTAGGTGCTGGCTTTTAAGGGTTTTTTTATGTTTTCAGTATCTAAGACATTTAATTTATTGCAGAGATGTTACATGCTGTTAAGTAGTTGGACAGCAACTGTATAATAGGTAGGGGAAAAACCTCAGGACAGGGTCTGGGGGGGTATGATGGAGAATCTGTTGCTACTTACTTTGTCCCTGAACAAATGACAACATTCTGGTTTTCAGTGCTTATATATTTTACTGTTGCTGCATTGCCTTATCCATTTGTTTGCTTTTTTGAGTACATAAATGGGATAAAATTTTAACAATGAACCATATTTAAATACACTGTGGTTTTTGTTTGTGTGCTTCCTGATTTTATTTTTACTAGCAGTACTATAATAATATATTTTGTGTGCAACTCCATGTGTTCCTCTGGTAATGTGTAATTCTGTAGTGAAGACTTATTTCTGAGACTGTGCCAGGCAGGTAAAATGTTCATGAGTTGTTTTCAGAATTAGTTTTGGTAGATAGATAGATAGATAGATAGATAGATAGATAGATAGATAGATAGATAGATACCTTTATTTTTCAACAGGATGAAACTTTTAGGACCAAAATGGCCCTGTTTAACAAAGTTGTCCTGAAATTTGGCTAGAAAATGCAGTGTGATTTGCACCAGATGATGGCAAGATGAATACAATTACTGTACATTTTATACATTTATTGGCTTGCTTGAAAATATGTGTGGTATGGCAAAGAAACTGAGAAAACATCAAACTGCAGAACGTTTATTGTTTCGATGTTCTTCCTTAAAGTAGTTTAGTGATTTTTGTGTGGGCCGAAACTTCAAAATAGCATAGCAGTGCATATTAGCTGTTGTTCTGTTTAGACTGCCCCTTATATCCTGTCTTCTATGATCATGCCACATCTCCATTTTGAGTTGCGCTAACATTTTATATTTGAAATAATAAATGAATGATCCTTTTTAATATGGCTTGATGGTCAAGGTTTTCAACAGCACTATTTTGTTTTTGAACACCCATGGTTAACATACAGTAAGTTTCTTGTGACTAAAATGAACTAGTATGCATCACATACTGTCTTCTGACCTTATAGTAAAATAGGTGTAGAAAAACAGCTGAGAATAGCTATGAAAACTTAATGCAAGTTGAGCTATATTACAAACAGCACACCTTTTAGTATTTCAGATTTAAAAAAGGGTTAAGGCAGACTCAAAATCTAGAAAGGAGGTTGTCATAAGGGGCAATCTAAAATGGAATAAAAAGTACAAGTCAAAAATTTTCACCATAACATACACAGCTGCTTTAATATTTTAAGGTATGCCATAATAGGCAACTCTTAATCATTGGTGTTTTGATGTGATGCTGTGATGAAGCAGCTTTTAGATTTGCTGTTATTTCCAGCAATTTATGTGACATTTAGCTGATTTTCAAGGTTTCATTTTTGTAAATTTTCAATGTAATAGTTGTAGCGAGCAATATTCAGTGATGTGTACAGGTCCATTAGCATGACACATGCAATATTTTTATTTATTTTATTTTACTCTTTGGTAACCGGATAAGGTCCACTAAACACAAATGCCTGTTTTCAGAAGAAAACTGGGAACACTGGTGTGGCTAAGTGACTTGCTCAGAGTCACACAGTATGCAAGTGGAGGTTGAGGGAATCAAACCCAGGTCTGCTGGATGTACCAAGCTCA
Organism: Neoceratodus forsteri; assembly: GCA_016271365.2. NCBI lineage: Eukaryota > Metazoa > Chordata > Ceratodontiformes > Ceratodontidae > Neoceratodus > Neoceratodus forsteri. The sequence continues at coordinate 653,422,427 of CM057458.1, forward strand.
TTCATGGCTTGTTATTGTAACCTCTGGATCTAGGCTATACTGCCAGCCCCACTGACTACTTTAATACTGTATTTAATTTTGCTTTACTACTATCTCTGTATTGAAAGAAAACTGTGTACAGTTTGGTCATCATAGTTTCAATGGAAATCAAATCATGTGGATTTTATCATAATTTACTGTGACTCCACTTTGTTAGCTTGGTTTGATTGCTGTTTGGATGTACTTACCATTAGAGTTAATTTTTCCTGGGTATACTTTAGCCTGGATGTAACTATCCCTGCTGGATTTCGTTAACCTGTTGACTGCTGCTATCTTCCCTGGACCACCTGGAGCATGAGATGCTGCATCTCATGGGGTTATACTTATGTTAGAGTAATTACAAATAAATAAATAAATGAGGAAGTGGAGTGGTTGAGAATATACAAGAACACACCAGTTATGGCATGCGGGTTATACCATGAAGCGGCAACAAGAATATCGCCAACCTCCCCCACAGCAACACATGGTCACCAACATCCCTGACACCGCCAGGTCCTGAACCTAACTGGGGATCACACAACACCTTTGTTGTTCATGCTGGAGGTGCACCCCACAGCCCCGGACTTATAAATTCCCACTGGGGAGGGGCAGATGTTGGGGAGAGCGCCAAACTCAGAGTTGATGACACGGTCATCACTCCAACAACTCATTCGACACTGCGGGTGTTGACAGGTTGGTGTTGCTGTAACAATGTCACTGTAAAAGCATTGCTGTTACAACAGTATATGTGGCATGCATGTACTACTTTTATTTCTATATGCCTTTTAACTCTTTTGCTTGTATTTCATACTAAGGTGAAAGGAGCAGAGGAGTGGTGTGCCCATGTGCACTCCTGCCACATTACCCATAATAGCTTAGAATGTTCCCTTCTGAAATGTGTGTCTAGTTTATTTTTTAACTCAAATTTATCTTTACTGATTATTATTTTAGTTGGCAGTTTGTTCCATGGGTTCATCACTCTCTGGATGAAGAACAAGCTTCTACAGTTGGTTACAAATCTTTTAGGTCTCAGCTGTAATGGGTGTCTCCTTGTGCCTAAGTTATAATTTTTAAATTCAAATTGTAATTCATTCAACAAATAATTATCTTCCATGATGTTATAAGTATAACACAATAATAGGTCTGCTTGAACCCTTCTAGTGTCTAATGACATTAGATTTAGTTTCTGTAATATTTCACTATATGTTAAGTTCCTAAAACCATGTATAATTTTAGTTGCTTGACTCTGGATTTTTTCAACATTATCCAAGGTACCCTTGATTGCGATTACCCAAGCTTGATGTCCATTATGAAGCAGTGGTCTGACATAGGATCTGCACAAGGGCATCACACTTTTTCATCTCTACTTCAAAAATGTATTTTGATTGTCCATAAAATTCTCTTTGCCTTTATGATTTGTGCAGTACAGTATGTGTCATAAGTTACTTTGTCCGTTATTGTTATTCCTAAATCTCTTTCTTCATTTGTTCTTCTTAAGGGCAAACCATTTAGAAAGTAAGTGTCTTCCCTATTTTTCACTCATATTGTGACTCTCTTGCTTTTTGTTATACTATACATCAAACCATTGTCTGTTATAAATTCTGAATATTTTCTTTTCTTTTGGTTGTCCTAACCAGGTCCACCTTGTAAATATGCATCGCTCGATTAATGCAAGGAATAATATCTACTCTCCCTGCCTAAAATCCTGATATTTAAGTAAAAGCACAAACAGTTTGGTCCAACTGGGCCTCATAGCCCAGGCTCCCAAACAGGTGATAATGTTTGCTGGCCACTTAGATGGCAACTAAGAAACAAAGTAGTAGATCTAGCAAGTTAAGCTATTCCCATCAGGAGGTGCTTATGCCAAGTCTTTACTGGTTACTGGTTCAGTTGCAGCTGGAGTGCTGTGTGCAGTTTTGGAGCAGGATCAGTACAGGATAGAACAATACAGAGGAAGGCAACAAAAATGATTCATGGTCAACAGTAAAAGGTCCTATGAGGAGAGATTAGGAAGCCAGTATTTATTCCTGGAGGCCAGTGTGACTTTGTCTGTCCTAATGTTCTAAGTTTCCGTATATCAGTACCTAAACAAGTCACAGACTGTAGGGATGTTGTTAAGCAGAAAGTTAAAGTAGGCTACTGACAGTCATCATATTCTGTACTAAACATTACTATTGCAATAAGTAGTAGGTGATGAGTGGATGATGGGATTCAAACCCAGTTGTCAAGATTCACATTTCGGTAGCAAAATGAGTAACTGAGGATGGATTTTTTTTTATATTCTCCAAACTGTGATGACACAGACAAGTCTGAGTGAGGGGTATCTGGATGATATTAACACATTTGTGGTTGACAATTATTTACAACAGCAAAGAAAACATGGCTGCTCAGAAATGAAAAATCAGTTAATTATTTTTGGCTGAACATGCAAAGATCGCTAGGTAAGCACATATGTTATCTACTGCAACTACATGCCATGCAAAGATTGCCAGATAAGCACATATAACTACATATTAATTTGTGTGTGTGTGTGTGTGTGTGTGTGTGTGTGTGTGCATGCATGCGTGTATGTGTGGACACCTGTGTGTAAAGACAACAAGTTAGCAGTGGCAGAACCTGGGGTGACTATACAGTACAAGCCTGCCCTCTTACAAGTGAAGATGATAATATTATGAGTAAGGCCATTGTGTGTCTAATTTGCACAGTGGGCCTGATTTTCAAAGGGCTTAGAGGAACACAAGGGGTTTTCATCCAAAGAGTTTGACTCAAGTAGTAACTTGCATCCCAACTTGCATCAAACATGATTTTCTAAGGCAGCCTGCATCCAGTTCAGATGCAACTGCAGCAAATCCCCCTTCACCAAAAGTTGTGCCCACAACTAGGTGAACCAGGATGCAAGGGGTTAGCATGGTGGGGCTGCAACACCCCTTTTCTGGGATTTTCAAAGCTCCACCATGGACGCAGCAGGGACACCAGTTAGAGCAGCCAGGAGGTGCTCTAACTGGTTGCACCCAGTGGGCTGCTGCAGTACAGGGTGAAGGAATACACAGTACTTGAGAACCCATTCTGAGGCTGGTTGTGGTGGTGTGGAGGCTCTGCCAGTTGCAGGATTGTGTGCCTGTCAGTGAGAGGGGAGCGGGAGGTTGGGCGATGCCAGATAGGGTGGGGAGGGTGGGTGCTCCACTAGACCACCAGGAAATATTTATGGTTGTACCAGGTGAGATCGGAGATTGTGGGTGGATGTGATAAGATCACAGTATTTTCTACTCATGCTCAGGGAAAATCAAGGAGTACGGAGAGGGGATCTGTACCACCAGGACTTTAACGACACTAGGGGAATGCCATTTTGGGGCTCCCCTCTAATTGAGCCTCTGCTGTTGTGTATGCCAGAACATGGGGAAAAGTGGGTGTGCTGAAGTTCAAAAGGGCACAGGGTAAAACAGGTAGATTTTGCAAGCAATGGGTCACTTAGAATTCTCATGGGCAAAAATGGGGCAGCTGCAGCACCCCCATGCCCATAGGTTCTGGCACCTAAGGTATGACTGTTGGACACTACAGATACCAGACTTACCAACTGTATAGTTCATGGTATTTGGTTACCATCCATTTTCAGTTGCTTAGTATGCTGTTGTCGTGCCGAGCTTTTTTTTATTACCAGTTATATTACTGTCTATTTTATATTCAATGTGGGACTTTGCAGTTATGTGTGGAGGAGTCTCTAGAAGGGTCAAATAATGCACTTATTTCTCACTAACATTTTTTTTTGTAACTTTGTCCCCCCCCCCCAAGGCACTGGTCGGGTCCTTCTTCCACCCTCTGCCAATGCCGGTTCCCATTCATGGAGATCCAACCACTCACCTGGTTAGACCTTCAGGCCCACCCACAACACACTGCTGTGCTGCCCCTCTTGCTTGCCCCCTTGGGCTGGGGTGTCCTTCTACCACTTTGTCTACCTTCCCCACTGTCTATCTGGTCACCTGTAGTGGAGGTGAACACCTGGAGGGCCTCCAGCCATTGGTGGTATGGATCCAATTGTAAACATGTGGGAGGCAGGCAGGGATTTCATCTTCCATTCCAGTCCTGATTTTTCTATGCTTTAACCCGTCCTCCCCCTAGGAGTGTGCCACTGCCCTGGCTGTCAGCAAGCAAATGCAAACAACAACCTGACACTCACTCCAAGTTTCCCTGTCTCATGCTCTCCCCTGCACTGCCACTCCTGGTCACCCAGGTAATGGTAGAGCAGTGGAGCAACAAATTCCTCCCCAGAGGAGGAGAGCATCCAGTAAGCTGCTTGATCCTCCTCCTCCTGGCCAGCACTCTGATGGCCCTGGCTCCTTCCAAAGCCAGGTTGTTGGCATCTAAGTGATAGCACTACTACTGCACTGGCAGGCCAGCTTTCTCCTAACATTTGACTGGGTTTAAATAGTATTCAGCTGACGGTGTTATTCTCCCTTTCCCTAGTCTCCCTAAGGATATACATTTTACCGTTAAAGAAGGCTAGCATTTTCCTAAATATTTTGTTGAATTGTATAATAGGACTCCCCTACATCTTCTGTACCAGAGTACTAAAGTTGGAGAATGTGTTTATTCATAGTATTGTAAACAAGCATTTGTCAATGCCGAATGTTTGCTTGCTGTCATTGGCATTGGTAGTGTAGGAGTTACAGATCTGCATAATAGGAATGGCAGTGAAGTATTGAACTGAAGCCAACCCCACCACCACCCTGCAAGACTGACAGGCATTAGGGTGTGCCTTTGGGTCATTAGGCATAATGGCCACGCCATTTCACCACACCCTACCCTACCGTGCAAACACCAACAAGTGTCCCGGTGTGCCTTGGGGTCTTTGGCTCTTATGCGCACCCCATTCCATCAGGAAATATGGTGAGATGGGTGCTGTATAGGAAAATGGGGTGAACTTTGGGGCTGAAGAGTCCAAGGCACACCTCGATGCCTCTCACTGGCTGCAGGGTGTGGAATGGCATGAGCATTACAGGTGAGAATCCCAAGTCACACCCCTGATGCCTGTCATTCTCTACAGGGTGGGGCATTATGGTCAGAAAACCCAACGCCTCAGGCATTCATTGGCATTTTCACTCCAAATTTTCAACATGTTTTTTTTGAGACCCCACCTCATGAACAGTGGCAATATCAGTTTGTTATCCGAAAGCTGCTTTTGCATAGCAAATACGGCATTTAGCACCACAGGTGCAAAAACACATTCCGAATAGGATGTGAAAAATGACAGCTGTACTGTTCATGGGGAGGTGTAAAAAAGGGCAATGTTGGAAATCTGCAGTGAAAATATTAAAAAAAACTGGTGAAGTCATGAGCGCGCATAGAAACTGTGCAACGCACACCCGTAATGTAATTAGTTTGGGGAATTTTTACAGCAGATTGTCAACACAGGCATTTTGGGACCTCCGATCATGAACCGTGTCACTGTGATTTTCTTTATCTGTCCCGAACAATTATTTCCCACAGCGACCACACATTTCTGCGCTGAAAGTGTGAAAACACATTTCGGCCATGTTGTGAAAAATGACAGCTGTACCATTCATAAGGAAGTGTGGAAAATGCCACTGATGAAAATCTGGACTGAAAATATTACAAATTCATGAACTTACTAGGGTGCATGGAAAACTGCGTAATGCTCACTCATAACACAGTCATTTTATGGACTTTTGTCACCAAATTTTCAACATAGCCATTTAAGACCTCTGCTCATGAACAGTGTCACTGTGATTTTCTTAATCTGTCCCAAACATTGCTTTCAGCAACGACTGCACCATTGTGCGCTACATGTGCGAAACACATTTTGGGGAGATGTGAAAATGGCAGCTGTACTGCTCATAGGAAAGTGTAATAAATGTCAATGTTGAAAATCTGGTATGCAATATTAAAAATTGCAAACTTGCAAGTGTGCGAGGAACTGCTAATGTGCACTTCTAAAACAGTAATTTTGGGAATTTCTTCACCAAATTTTCAGCATATCCATTTTAAGACCTCTGCTCATAAACAGTGTCACTGTGATTTTCTTACTCTGTCCCAAACATTGATTGAGCACACCGACTGCACCATTGTGCGATACATGCAGGGAAACACATTTTGAGCGACATGTGAAAAATGACAGCTGTATTGCTCATAAGGAGGTGTGGTAAAATGGCAATGTTGAAAATCTGGAGTGCAAATATAAAAATTTGCAACTTACAAGCGCATGAGGAACTGCACAATGCACGCCGAGACAGTCATTTTATGAATTGTTTTCACAAAGTTTTCAACATGGCCATTTTAAGACCTCTGCTTATTATCAGTGTCACTGTGATTTTCTTAATGTTTCCCATACATTGATTACGTACACCGACTGTGCCATTGTGTGCTACATGCGTGGAAACGCATTTTGGGCAAGATGTGAAAAATGACAGTTGTACTGCTCAAAAGGAGGTGTGGTAAAATGGCAATGTTGAAAATCCAGAGTGCAAATATTAAAAATTTGCGAACTTACAAGCGTGTGTAGGAACTGCGCAACGCACGCTCATAAAACAGTCATTTTTAGGAATGTTTTCACCAAATTTGCAACATAGGCTTTTTGAGAGCCCACCTTATGAACACTGGTACTGTTGTTTCATTAATCAGTCCCAAAAGGTGATTTCGCACAGTGACTGCAAAATCACCCCTTGGGCCTGATTAAAGACATGACAGTTCAAGAATTCATGAGGAGGGGGCCCACAAACCCCATGTTGAAAATTTGGTGCCAAAATTCCAAAACATGCCTGAGATATGCATTAAAGTTGAAAAAAACCTATTTTTTGCATTATACAGCTTACCAGGATTTCCTCAGTTCGAGGTTGGCTTTGAAGAGTGCAGACATGTTCCCGGTCCACTGAAGATCGCCGCTTTTGAACTCCGGAGGTAAGTATGGGGTGAGTTGGGGTGTGGGGAGGCAGGTGCACAGTGGGTGGGCTCAGGTGGATGGAGACCGCTGAGGGAACTTTTTTTTACAAGTTTTTTTTTTTTTACAAAGATGACGCAGGACATTTGCTACGCTAGGGTGGTCTCCCAGCGTGGCAGCTGGAAGGCTGTTTGGGGGAGCCTAGAACCGATGGGAAATTGGGCACCCCCGTTGACCATACGAACTTGTACCATGCTGGGGTGGGCTCCCAGCATGGCACCTGGAAAGCTTTTTTTTGGGGGGAGGCATGGAGCTGATGGGGGATTGGGCACTACAGTCGGCCATACAGTGTGTGCATGGGGGGTGAAGCGCATGAGCACGCAATGTGCGTGAGTGCATGCATGTGGAGGGGTGCGCGCTGCTCACTGAAGCATAGCTCTCCCTTTCAACTGTACGGCACTGCATTTTCAACTGCTGTCATAGACAGCTGCAGCGTTCATTGGAGAACTGCGGCCATGCCTGCAAACACACTGACTGAATTGGAAGATGGGTGACACACCTCCGAAAACTCAGATGATGGCACTATGTTTCTTGCACATGCATGCAAGCAAACATAAAAAGCAATGCCTATTGCATCACCTTTCCTGTATGCCCTGTATGAGCATTTAAATTTTATCTATGTGTTTATAAAGAAATTAATAAACATAAAGTTACAAAAAAAGGTATGTGTTGGCAGGAGCAATGGCTCCATTTTATTTATTTAACTTTTGTAACAAGTAAGGCACAAAGAGTTGTTCCCAGTGTTGTTTGTAAGGCCTGGTTCGTCCAGGAATGGTATCTTCACTTTTAAAGGCCAGGCTTCCTAGGGGTGTCTCTGGAGTTTCAGTGTCTCCTGCCTTTGAATGCCACCAGTTCTCTGTGGATGTTATGGTGGCTAACCCTGCCTTATGAGCTTGACTTTGATTGGGGGGGCACCGACGGGATTTTTCAATTTCAGACTTTGCCACTTTTCAAATGTAAACCTATGAAATCAACTGAGTGGCCAGAGCTTTTCTAAGGTCTAACTAGATTAGGACTTGAACCCCTACTGTACACTATCCAGCACAGCAAAATAAATGAAAGACAGAAAATGTGAAGGTTTTAGATGCTTCTGTTGGACTTTATGTGTTTTTTTGGGGCTATAAGCCTCTGCAGTTCTGTTTCAAGGCTATAACTAGGCAGAGGTCCTTAAACAACTGATTGCCATCTCGGACAATACAAGCTTAGGGTTCGACTCCCTGAACTGCGACTGCTGAAGCTGGCTGCTCCACTCATTGCATCACCTCTAGCTAGAATATACACATTATCCTTTGCTGTGGTGTTGTCCCTGACCTTGGAAAATTGCTAGGATAACACCCGTCTTCAAAAAAGGTGATAGGAAGGATATAAATTATTACAGACCGATTGCTATTCTCTCAGTGCTGAGCAAGATACTAGAGAAGCTCATAGCTGCTCAAACACTTGACTTCCTAGCAAATTCTAATCTTCTCTCTGTCTCCCAACATGGCTTCAGGAAACATCACAGTACAACTACTGCACTACTAAAACTCACCTCAGATATACTCTCCAACATGGACTCTGGCCGACTTACCGGGGCTGTTTTTATTGACCTTACCAAGGCCTTCGATCTTATGGATCATCCCTTACTTCTGCCTACCCTTCAAAGTATGGGTTTCTCAACTCCTGTTGTAAACTGGTATAGGAGCTACTTATCGAATCAAACCCAAACAGTGAAATTCAACTCTGCTATATCGGACAGTACTACTATCAATGTTGGTGTTCGGCAAGGGTCAATCCTGGGTCACTCCTTTTCTCATTATTTATAAACAATGTCCTGATGTCCTACAGACCTGCTCTTCTCTTTTATATGCAGACAATCTCATTATCTACATCAGCTTAGCCTCAATCGATAGCCTGAACTCATCTCTTTCCACTGATTTCAGGAACATTCAAAATTGGCTACAGGTCAACAAATTAGTACTTAATGCTAAAAAACAAAGCTATGCTCCTAGGATCTGCCCGAAACTCAGAACTAGCACATCGCCCCTAATGATCTACGACCTTGAAGGGTTTAAACTTGAGACTGTCATGTCTTTCAACTACCTTGGTGTTATGCTTGACCAATCACTGGATCTAAACCTTCACATTCATTCCACTTGTAAAACAGTTAATAGTAGACTGGGTGTTGCCTACAAGACTAGCTACATGCTAACTCCATCCGCTAAGTTAGCCATTGCCAGAGGGGTATTACTCCCTGCACTCACCTACTGCTCACCTATCCTTACTGCTGCACATAAAACCTCACTACTGAAATGGGACGTCATTTACAATAATATCTGTTGGTATGCATCTTCAACCTCTCGACTGAAGCCCGCTGTCAGCTCTACAGCGATCTGGGTGTCTCTCTCCCTCTGCATCCAGGCAATACTACCTTGGCTCCTTGTGTGACTCAGTTATCAGGCTTAACACCCCTGCATCCCTCGCAACACTACTTATACCCTTCACCCCCTTCCATGGGCTACAATTTGCTGACAAAGCACTACTAAATGTTCCTAGGTGTCATACCTCAAAGGGTGCTGGTGGGTTTAAGCATACAGCTCCTCAACTTTGGAATACTCTTCCCTTAGATCTAAAGCAGTCTGCATCTCACAGCCACTTCAAAATAAAATTAAGGAGTTATCTATCCCAGTCAGACCCATGCACTTGATCAATCCGACTTGATCTCTACTAGGTCCTCCTTGTCTTTCTCCAATTCACCCTTCAGTCAAAAGTCTTCTGTTTTCCTGAATATCTTGCTCTATATGTTGTTGCATTCAGTGTGCTGTGGTCTAAACTAAGCAATATGTAAGGTGGTTAAGTTCTGTAAAATGTCATGTATATTATGTTCTTCTGGTCTGTACTAAGTTATACTTATTGTTGTCTTGTACAAAGCTATACTTAAAGCTGTTAATGTACTTGTGGAATGTCATGTATGTTAATATGTTCTGTACTCTCCCGGTTGTGCCTGAAAATAGTCATTTTTGGCTAGTGCACTCACCAGTAAACAAAACTAACTAAATAAATAAATACATCTTAGTGATGGCATTTGGTCTTTTTCCTTAATTTTGTTTTCATTTTCTAAATGATCTGGTCCTGGGGAGACAGAAAACCATCCCAGAGGTGGGAGACCTTATAAAGCTTCAAATGGAATGCTCTTCCCACATGGGGTATACATGAAATAAAGGCATTTATTTAGCTTGGCATCAGCAGAAGGAGGCATGGAGTATGTAGGATTGTTTATGCTTTGTACTGCTGTTGCACACTACTGTTTCCTTCTCACCATCCACCCGGAGGTGAGAAGCAATTCCTGTGAGAAGTCACGGACTTTGTCATCGACATGGTGCTGGAGTCCCCCAGGTGGATGATTCTGGGGAACTTCAATGCAAGGGCTGATGATGAACTCTTACAATTTGGACAGAACTTCCTCCAACTTATAAATTTGTTGGGCTTCATACAGGTGATTACCTCTGTGACCCATAAATATGGTCACTTGTTGGATCTGGTCTTCCTATTGGGTATGGAGACCTCTGGCCTGGTGGTGGAACAGGTCAGATGGTCTGACCATCACACTATAAGGTTCAATTTCCAGGCCTCCCCCCCCCGCTATAAGACTGCCCCTACAGATTTGGTGTGGTAATGCCTTTTAACGGGTCTGACCCCAGATGGTCTGATGGTGGTGTTGGACCTATCAGGTCTTCTGAGTGCAAGTTTGGATCCAGACAATCTGTATTGGTCTATAATAAGGCTGTGACTGAGGTTCTGGATTCCGTAGCTCCTGTCCATGTTCTTCCTCTCACCCTTCACCCTCAGTTCCCTTGGTTTGATGGGACCTGGAGGGAGTTGAGGAGAGTTGGATGAAGGATGGAATGGTGCTGGCGGAAATCAGGCCTAGATGCCAACAGGCTTAGATTGATAGCCCATTATAAGGTCTATCAATCAGCCATCTCCAGTAAGAAGGCAAAGTTCCTGTCCAGGGAGATCGCTGCCTCACAGAATCGACCAGCTCAGCTCTTCGAATGGTAGACAGACTGTGCAATCCAGCCTGTCTGCAATCTCAGCATTTTCACAAGAGAAGTGTGATGAATTTGCTCAATTCTTTGCAGATAAGGTTGCTGACATCAGGCCTGAGATCCATGCAACACATTCCAATGGAGCGGGGTGGTCAGTGGAAAGTTACAGAACCTCAGTATGTCTGGCTCAACTTTGACTGGCTGGAGATCAGTGATATTGTGAGGGTCATCCAGAGTATGCATCCGACCTGCTGTAGTTTGGATCTGGGCCCAATGTGCCTCCTTGCAGAGTGCTTTGAGGTCATCATCCTGGTCCTAGCTGGGACTGTCTGGAGTTCCTTAGAGACAGGTGTGTTTCTGGACAGCCTGAAGCAGGCAGTTGTTAAACCCTTGCTTAAGAAATCCTCTTTGGACTGAGACTGTCTTGTTAACTATATTCCTGTCTCTAACCTTCCCTTGTAGGTAAGGTTAATGAGAAGGTGGTCACACACCAGCTGGATGATCATCTTACCATCCATGATATCTATGATCCTCTTCAGTCAGGATTTCAGAAGAGACAATACTGAGACAGCCCTAGTTCGGGTGCTCAATGACCTCCTGATAACAAGAGACGGAAGAGCCATTCCATCTTAGTTCTTCTTGATCTCTCTGCAGCATTTGACACATGGACCATGGTGTGTTGTTAGAGCTCCTGTGGCTGACTGTGGACTGTCTGGTACAGTCCTCAGATGGTTTCAGTCATTCCTCATGGGCAGGTTTCAGAGAGTGGTGTCAGGAATTCAGTCCTCTGGCACCTTCTCCCTACCCTGTAGGGTGCCGCAGGACTCTATTCTATCACCCATGTTGTTTGCGGTGTACATGCTGCCATTGAGAGACATTGTAAGGTGGTATGGGCTGAGTTTTCACTGCTATGCAGATGATACTCGGCTATACATGTCCTTTGTGCCCGAACATGATGGTGGTGCCATCTTGGTGTTTAACAACTGTCTCTTGGAGATCCAGGACTGGATGAGTTCCAACTGGTTGAGGTGGAATCTGGACAAGACTGAGGTTTTGGTGGTGGACCCAGGTCATTGGGTAGAGGGGCTTTTAGTGGAGCAGCCATCCGGGCTTAGGCTTGGAGGCAGTCAGCTGATGGCATCTGAATGGGTGTGAAATCTGGGCATTATTCTTGATGACAGATTGATACTTAAACTTCAGGTGTCATCCATCATCAAGACCTCACTTTACAACCTGAGGAACATCACCCAGATTAAGCATCTGGTTCCACCTGATGATCTTCCAACGTTGGTCCATGCCTTCATGACCACCATCCTTGACTACTGCAACTCCCTGTACCTAGGACTACTGGGGGTTGATATTCACCGCTTGCAGCTAGTGCAGAATGCGGCGGCCAGGCTGTTGACTGATCTTTCATGATCTAACCATGTCAAGCCTGTGCTGCGCAGCCTGCACTGGCTGCCTATTCAATGACGTATCACCTTCAAGGCCGTCTTGCTGACCTATAAAGCCCTACATAGACAGGGACCATGCTTCCTGCAAGAGCTTCTTCATCCCTACTGCCCCCTCCGCTCTGCCAATGAGGCATTGCTGGAGGTTCCCAGGGTCTGTTTGAAGACCTCTGGGACCTGCGTGTTTGCATTTGCAGCCCTGACCCTGTGGAACTCTCTACCTTATTGGATAAGGGAGTCCCTGACTGTCAAGAGTTTTAGATTGCATTAAAAACACATCTTTTCAATGTTGCTTTCTCAGCATCTATATAAAGTTATGTGCTGATACTATACCAAATTTATTTAGGAGTTTTTATCTGATTTTAACTCATTTGTTAAGCACTTTGATACTTTGTGAATTGTGCTGTAGAAATAAAAATTTGATTGTTTGATTGGTACTGTGTCATCACACACAGCTTGTCCATGACACAGCGCTCTCAGTCTCTCTATCCATCTCTCTCTCTTTCTCTATCTCTCTCGCTCTCCTCTCTCTCTCTCTCTCTCTCTCTCTCTCAGTGAACTAAAAGCACCCCTGCAGTGTGTCAATTTTCTCTTTACTTAGACATTCACTTATTTTTTTCAGTTTGAATGTGCCTGTCATGCTGCTCTTTACTGTAAAACACCACACAGTGAAGTCCAGAAGTCCAGTACCTAAGGGCTTTTATTTTTGTAACTTTTTCACTGCTCTGTGTTGTCAGACTCAGCAAGTACAGTTGAAGCCATGTAATCAGGATGGCCCAGTGGTGGGGTTTTTGTCCTGATTACAGGACCATCCCAATTATCAAAAGTGTGTATTTCAGTGCATATTTCAATACATAATACATCAGATGTCCAGCTTTTGAAAAAGAAAACTTTATTACAGTAGTTACTGTATTTTTAAGCCCTTCTTTCAGCAGTGTATTGCAGAATCTGAATGAGCATACCCCAGAAATTCTCATACCAAAAACTAGATTTCTACATTACATCATTTTAAAATTATGAGCTATTTTGTAACCTGATTTCACTACCTGTTCAAAACAGCCTGTGTCAGTGAACACCTGCTGCTGATGATGTTATCTCAGGGCCTCACAGTCTAGTATTTCCTGTCAGCAACCTTATAGGACCTGTTTCTCCAAAGTTTTAAAGATCATGTGCAATAGTTGTTTAAAGTAAAACAGACAGCACCATTCAAAAACATTGCTATAAAAACTATATATGTTACTGGTTTTGTAACGAAGTTGACAACATTGTATTTTATAATGCCTTTTGTAGTCTAATTCTCAAGGGTTCCTGGATGTTAAGTCAGCATGCCTCCAGGCTACTGAAGCTACTTGGAGTGCTACTCTACTGTGCCTGTTAGGAAGTTTTATTGCTGCTAGTATTCTAATGTTGGTAACTTAACTGCTGTTTGTTGTCTGCATTACAATATCTTTTAATAGGGGCCTTATATGTGTTAATTCTTACTAGGGGTGAAAGTGTTGGCTCTAGTAAAATGATCATATTAATTTAGCATAGAACATAGATGAGCCTGAATGTAGGTCAAAACCAGCCTGACAGGCAAAAAACATTGTGCTGGCGAAATTAGAAACTCCTCGTAATGGCCCACCCTGTTTGTCTATTTCCCTACCTACTGGATAAGTGCAGATCCTAGTTTTACCAACAACCTACTTTCTCCTACCTCCCACTAGAATCGTCTTATGTCTGACCCGTGCATTCTTAAATTCCCCTATTTTTGATCCCATGACCTCCTTAGCAAGGTCATTCCATGCATCCACCACCCTCTCCGTGAAAATACTTCCTCATATTTGCCCTAGAATCCTCCCCTCTATCTTCAAATTGTGCCCCCTTGTTCTTGCATATCTCTTTTCTGAAAGATGCTACCCTCTTGGACTGTTGATTCCTTGAGGTACTTGAAAGTTTCTATCATGTCCCCCTCTTTCCTTGACAGTATACATATTAAGCTCTTTTAGTCTCTCTTCATCTGGCTTCTGTGCAGACCTTGCACCATTTTAATTGCCCTCCTCTGGACTGCCTCCATCCTGTCGATGTCCTTGTGGAGATGGGGTCTCCAGAACTGCACGCAGTTCTCCAGATGGGGTCTCACCAACTGTCTGCACAGAAAGATAACAACTTCCTGTTTTCTACTGGTGATGCCTCTCCCTACGCATCCCAGTATCTCCCCAGCCCTCTTTACTGCCTTCTCACATTGCTTGCCTACCTTTAGGTCATCTGATATGACTACCCCCAGGTCTCTTTCCATTTTATTTTGTTGTTGTTATCCCCCATTGTGTACTCTTCCTTGGGTTTTGTTTCCCAGGTGCATTACTTTGCACTTCTTTGCATGAGTCTTAGTTGCCAACTTTTGACCATTCCTCCAACCTTGCCAAGTCCTTTCTCATCCTTTCCACCCCTAGTGTGTATCAATCCTGTTGCAGATCTTTGTGTCATCTGCAGAGAGAAATACTTTTACTTCTAGTCCCTCTGCAATGTTACCTATAAAGACATTAAAGAGGACCATTCCCTTTACTGATCCCTGCAGTACCCCACTATTAACCCCCCTTTCCACTTCCAGGCTGGCTAACTTGTTTATTAATCTTTTGTGTGGGACTGTGTCAAATGCCTTGCTAAAGTCTAGGTAGGCCACATCTACAGCCCCTCCTTGGTCTACTACTTTGGTCATCCAGTCAAAGAAATCTATTAGATTCATCTGGCATTACCTTCCCACTGTGAATCCATGCTACCTTGGGTCCTGTGCCCTGCTTGCCTCTAGGTACTCAACAAATCTTTCTTTAAGAAGTGATTCCATCATTTTCCCTACCACTGAGGTCAAACTAACAGGTCTGTAGTTTCCTGCCTCTGCCTCACTCCCACTTTTGTGAAGGGGAATCACATCTGCCCTCTCCAGTCCTCAGATACCACACCTTCCTCCCATGATTTGTTAAAGATGGTGCCACTAGTACTCCCCTTGGTTCTTTCAGAATCCTATTAGGCACTATTGCTTTGTCCACATTCAGTTTTAGGAGTTCTTTCAAGACCCTTTCTTCTGTGAATGGACTGGTATTGACACACCCATCCAGTGTTCTTCTATTATTTGGTTTAGATACCTCCCCCCCTCTTCTTTTGTGAATACAGAGCAGACGTATCAGTTCAATATCTCTGCTTTGTCAATGTCACTCTTTGCCCACTCTCCCTCCCCTTTACTAAGCCTCACTATCCCTCTCCTTGTCTTTCTTCACTCCCTAATATACATATAAAAGGTTTTATCCCTCTTCTTAACTGAGTTGGCTATATTTTCCTCAGTTTGGGCCTTTGCTGGTCTGACTGCCTTCCCCGTTTCCTTCTGCTTTAACTGGTACAGTTCTCTGTCCTGCTCCTTCTGTCTTGCCTTATACTTCCTGGATGCTATCTTTTTCTCCCTAGTCTTCCCTGCCACCTCTTTTCAAAACAGCATTACCTCTCCCACCCCCATTGACAAGGAGACAGAATAATTGTTTTAAAGTGCCATTCTTAGAAATTGCCTCAATTGAATGATAGGTGTAAGTGATCTCAGCCTTTCACCACATCAGAAACTTATTCAGTGTGCAAACCTCACAACACTGTACTATGACCCAGCATCCAGCGACCCTGGAAAAAAGGATCACAACAAAAAGCACCCAAACAAAATATTGTCAGCTTTGTTACAAAACCTGAAACACACATAGTTTTTAAAGCAATGTTTACTGACTGGTATTGCCTATTTTACTTACAAAAGCCATTGCACATCATCTTTACAACTTTGGAGAAACAGGTCCTATAAGGTTGCTGACAGGGAATACTAGACTGTAAGGCCCTGAGATGACATCAGCAGCAGCACTTCATTGAAACAGGCTTTTCTGAACAGCTAGTGAAATCAGGGTTACAAAATAGCTCATAACTTTAAAATGAAGTAATACAGAAATTTAGTTTTTGGTATGAGATTTACTGGGTGTATGCTTATTCTAATTCTGCAATGTAGCACTTTTGGCCAGATGGCATCAGCTGCTCTTTAAACCTGAGCAATTTGATAGCATGAAGAGAGAGGACTTGTAAAGAGGTGATTGGGACTTGAGAGTGTGACAGCAGCCAGAACAACGTGGAAGCCTGAAGGGTGTGGAGGGGTTGCTGACAAACAAAGAACTGAAACTGCTGCAGTAGTCAGGGGGCGGCAGATGACTGTGGAGGTGCTTGCTGTTCTGCTGCTAGTCAGGGACCAATTCACCTACTCCATGGTCCATTAACAGTGGCCCAGCAACAGCAATAGGAGTGAACTTGACTGAATAGTCCCAATAATCGGTATCCCTCCCTATTAAATGGATGGGGATGCCATTGAAATCATAGCCATTAATTGGTGCCCAGCAGGATGTCACAATAAAATGGGCATTACAATTATCTCGTCCCAATTAAGTGGCTTTTACTGTATAAGCATTCCCTGCTCTTGAGCTGCCTGGTTCTTTCTGGCCTGCACTTCCTTCCCCTCTGCATGGCACTCAGGGACACACTGAAAGAGATGCAGTGACTGGGCTACAAGTAGCAAACTGTATGAAAGCAGCCAACTTATAGGCTGGTGGTGTCTATGTGTTATGTGACCACTCCGTCCCACAGTGAACACCGCTGAAAAGGAGCAGAGAGACTCTCACAGTTAGTGAGAGCATCACCGACTGTAGTCATGTATGTTATGATTCCTCCCATCTTGTGACATCACCTGAGTGCATCATGAGTGTGAGACAGCCTACCTGAATGTACCTGGAGTGGCCTACCAGTTGCAGGGGTGAGCGTGCTGCATGTTAGGGGGATGTTCTAGATCTGCCAGCCAGCATGCACAGTCATGAGGGTTGGTCACTGAATAAATGAAACAAATAACACAAACACAGCAGCTATACTTATCCCAACCCCCAATGTGGCACATCTCAGGTGATTGACTAAAGCAACTTTTTCTTTTTAAATAAATACAAACTAAACTTAAACAAACCTTAAAGGGTTAAAGTGCAAAACAATGTTGGGTCCCCAGATCTTCATGAATAGCACCAGGTATAATCAAGCATATAAACAAAGGGGGTTATCATTTTTGCTGGCTGCACTGAGATCACCAGTAAATCAGTTACTTAAAACTACAGAATAGCTTGAGACTAAAGCTTTTACTAGCTAACAGTCCAGTTCCATTGTTACTGACTTGCTTTATATGTTTCTGCCTGAAACAACTGGCAAGGTTATGATGCATGCTCCTAACTGAGCTTTAAATCAACAATCCATCTGGGAGGAACTGATTTAAAGCCCAGTGACTCACTAGGAATAGCATGCATAATAAGTAAACAGAACTTGAAGCTCCCAGAGAGCTGCCAGTGACTCCCAGCATCAGTCCTACAGTACAAGTCACATTAAACCATTTCTGTAGCTCATTGGTTTAGCATTTTTCAATGAGTTGCTTAATGTGTGCACTGATCATTGCACTGCATTAATAAATATTTCCTAATGGTTTGTCTGCAGCTGCTTTTTAGCTTCAACTTACAGTACTTTGCAATGCTCTGAAAACTTTTAATCAATGCAGTGCAATGATCACTGCACACATTTAGCAACCCATAAAAAATGCTTAAATACTGTACAGGTACTGTACTGCAGCCTCTCGGTAAAACACCCACAGTACTGTACATTCTCTCTTTCTCTCTCTCTCTCTGTCTCTCTCTCTCTCTCAGTATGTAGCCACAGTTGGGTGCATGGAAATAAAATTAATAAATACTGTAAAATATTGTGTGGATATACTGTATTAATTAAATAAAGCAGGTAATCAGAGCGTTGTCTACTGTACAGTACTGTACTTACTTCCGGGTTGACCTATCTCGCTTAAGTGACCCTCCACGGCGGTGCTACTACTTTACAATACCAGTAGCTGTAACTCTCTCTGACTACAGCATTGAAATTTAAAATAAGCTAAACCAATGTTACCAAATAAAAATATGTAAGCACTCAGTGGATCATTGAACTGGAGTCAGTGCCTGTCACTTAGAATCAGCTGGGGGTGAAAGCAGGAGTGCTTTGTTTAAAAATGTATAAAAACATCTCCTGCACAAGTACTGTACTGTACAGTACAGTACAGTACAGTACAGCATCAGTTTGGGGACCATCCTTTTTCTTCCTGAAGGTACAGCAGCACAGGCATGGGACAGTGAGGATCGGTGGTCGAGCACAGTGGTACAGTGATAAGCTCGGGAAACTTGAATTCTGTTTTTAGATGAGCCTAAAATAATGAATAACAAAATAAAAAATAAATGTACAGTAAACTGGGTAAGGTGCAGTAGATTTGGGGCCATTTATAAACTGCCAATGTCAGCAATTACTGCAGTGCAAGTGCATTTGTAAACGGGGAGCTGAAGGAATTTACAGTGGCTGAAAGTGCACTGATTGTGCATTGCAGGACAGCTGATGAATGCTTGAAATGAAGTTTGCAGTTTAAGTGTTTTGAATTGCCACTGCATTGTCAGCATATTGAAACAATGGCAGAGCAGTGACCAGGAGGAAAAGTTAAATGTGACTTGTACTGTAGTCTTCCACCATGCTCCTGAACAAACATCATGCAGATGTTTTAAAAAGTACACAGAAAGCCTCATTGTGGCAGCACTGACTGAGCCTGGCTCCCCAGGCACACTTTTGTCTCAGGCCTGGCTGCCTCACTCTGACAGCTCTCTCTCTCTCGCTCTCTCTATCTCTCAGAGATAAAAAACAAACAACTGATCAGAGTGGTGGCTACCTGCACTTCTTTGACCTGACCAGCAGTGATTTTCACCCTTCACCCTTCTCACGAGGGTTTCCATGGTAACCACTTTGCAGCCAGGACAATGTTCTCATTAGCGCAGGAAGCAGGCGACATCCCTTGGCTGTCAGTTAGGAGTACAGACTGGTCAACCTCAGCTGAGCTGGTAATCTTTTATTATTTTTTTTTTAAGAGTGACAGTCACAAAGTGCTGTAAATACATAACATTTGGCAGTTCCTTGCTTCCTGCAACCACTGCCATAGTAATTGTACTGTTCTCTATTGTTAAAGTGTGTGTTTATAGCACATGCTTTTTTGCACTAGTTATCGCTTTATTTAAATAAAGTATTTGCACAACAACATACCTCGTCAAGGTTCAATGCTGTTTTCCCCCTACTACTCATAACTTTCTGCCTTTGAGCCACAGACAGTGATATTAACAGGAGGCCACTGGAAAACAAACTGCTGGGGGGGGGGTGAAAAGGAACCTTACTGGAAGTTGCTACAAAGAAAATGGCCGGGTTATGGGTTAGAAGAAAACTTACCTATAATATCGAGCAGTGTCAAGCAAGCACTGCACTGTCCACCATCAGATTTATTTTAGGATACATGGTAGGGAGACCACAGCAGGTCGATCATGACAGATCAGCTGTGCTTGCTGCGGGGTATATGCAGATCAAGGAAAGAGCCGCCCTATGATGGGGTAACATATTTCCTTTGAACTGCATAATATTTCTGCCCAGCAAGCCAGAACACTGTCATGATCAGCCTGGCTGATGATTGATGTGACACTGATGAGCCCATTGCAGAATACTCCTTATTGAACTGACAGTGACACACTTCTTAAAACCTACTCTCATAACAATATGTTCACTCACTCAAGCACAGGGGGAACATAAAAAGGGATCAGGATAAACAATAAAGTGGTCCTTGAGGAGTCTTCATTATCAGATTTAGAGGGAGATAGCCGACTGACTGGGAATACTTCAAGAACAGAGTTTGATCAAAGTACACAGAGTACAATAAATATGGATTTGGAGTGACTCCTTAATTAAACTAATAACAATATCAGCTTCATTAGCTCACAAGTTGCAGGGTAAGCCGCTAAAACAGAAGACTGGGGATAGAAGGAGAAAATATGTCAGTTTGATATAATTCACCTACAAGAAACTTGGCTATGCCGGAAAGATTTCATCTTTGAAGGTTATACTTATTTGGAATATGAGGCACAAAAGCATAATAGATTTGGTTGAGTTAAAGGGGCCTTGCAACCCTAGTATCTATAGTCAGTTTTATAATAATATAATTCTGGAATTTGGTTACTAATATTTTCTCTGTGTGTCGCTGTTTCCTCTATTTCAAAAATCAAGTTTATAACTATTAATGCATACATTTCTCCTACTACCACAAATGCCAAAACTGAACATGTTGTCTGCATGTTGGAAGAAGTAGTTATTAATTTCCAGTTTACTTTTCTAGGGACTCTTGTAATTATTATAAGAGATTTTAATGCAAGAGTGGGAAAAATTGAACTTATAGAAATTATTGGCAGATTGAAGATGCTTACTGCATTCCAATTAGAAACTCAAAGATCTGAGAATAAATTATAGGGGTTTAAAGTTGTTTAGTTAGTGGCAAATAATATTTTATGAATCATAACTGGCATAGCCTGTGGTGACAGAAAGGTGAAATCACATTTCCAACAAGTCATGGTAGTAGTGTTTTGGTCTTATGTATAACTGGTGTGTTTTCATTCACCAACATTGTAAGATCTGAAGTGCTCTGGTATGGGAACATGATCATTTACACATTATTTTATCTGTGAACTTGGAGAAAGAATAAAAAAATTGAGATGGATGCTAATGAGTATATGATTGCTAGAAATAGGAAAGTAATAAGATGGGTACTATTGGCAACAGAAATGATAAGATAAATATTGAACAATTTAAACCATTTTATTTTTACTCAAAAAACAAAAAGGAATATAATGACTACCAATGAATTCTCAGATGTGTTTAATACCTGTCAGTTTATAATCAGTATTATGAAATTTGAATTAACATTTGGAGATAAGATGCATTCTAAACAGAGGCAAACAAATGAGAAGGGGTGGTATGATGGGAATGAAGCTTAATGAAAACAATTATTTATAAAATGGGTAAAATTGCTAGGAATACAATAGATCATGAGACTTTGATGGCACTTAAACATGTTACAATTTAATGTAGGAACTAATTGAAATTCAAGAAGATACTATACATAGATCATTTATGGGCAACCTTACAAGAGGAAAGCCATGAAAAAAGATAGCTGAGGTTTTTGGGACCTGGTTGTATTTGGAACCAAAAATAAACAACAAAACACTTTATCTGTAATAAGTGCTTAAATAGGTCAGCAATATTTTTTCAGAAGTGTAGGTTATCAAACATTGATATGAACATTAATTTAGTATGTAAAACTAAGGACAGCAACTTTGATCTAAATATTTTAACTGAACTTGAAGTGTATAATGCCATTATTGCATAAAACAGAAATAAGGTAGTCTTGCTGCCAAATTATTTCTGGCTTACCTAGAATAGTGGTCAAGTATACTTTGTAGGTCTATTCGATGCCATACATTCTGCTCAAAAGCTACCACAGGACTGGGAAAATGGCCTAATTGTTTCTCTTTACACAACAGGTTCTGTATCCAATCCAAAAAAATACTGCCTGTTTTCTCTGTTTTGTATTGACCTCAAGATTTATACACAACTCATTTTGTTTCATCTTGAAGACTGGGAGAGAAAACTAGCTGACATCTTATCCTCAGGTTGGGTCTCCAGAGGGGTTAGGTACAATTGGTAACATTTTTGTGCTGACTATTTTATAGAAAAATATACTATAGTCAGAAGGGATCACTTGATGTTGCCTTCTATCATCTAAGTTCAGCATTTAGTAATGTTAGTAGACAACTGCTTTTGAAATATTAGAAAAACAGTGGATATATAGTAATTTATTGTCAATTTTGAAACTTATTCACACAGATAACAAAGCCAATGTGTGGATTTCCAGAGATGGTACTGTCAATTAAAATACAAAAGGGGTAAGCAGAGCTGTCTGTTGGCCCATATTTTATGTAACTTCTATTTAGAAATGTTAAGCAAAGTGCTTGATACATAGATACATTGCCTTTAAAGATCTTTGATAGGAAAAATAACTTGTTAATATACATAGATGATAACTTTTTGAGCTCCTTGACCCTGTTAGGATTAAGACACTAGAATTAAATGTTGTAAAATAAAATATCTTAAAGGAGAACTGTCAGCAATAAAAGCCTCACACCCTAGTGTGAGGCTGATCCTAATTAGCCCTTAGTGTGCAGAAGCACCTCTTTACTTACTGATTACTGCAGTGTAATAGACAGTATCAGGCTAATTTCATTGACATCAGAGGAGAGCTGCAGCAATGGGAGATTCAATAGCCTGTAGTAAATGTCAGAATTTTTTATAAGCTGTAATCTTCTGTTTGCTGGTCTGCTGTTCTCCATGGGCTAAGTATAGTCACAAAGGACTGTACTAAGCCCTGTGAGCACAGCAGAGCCAGCAAACATCTGATTTAGCCTACAAAATCTTAAACATGTTTACTGTGGGCAATTGAAGGCTATTAAATCTTCCAGCTCAGCAGCCCTCCACTGATGTCAGCTACAGGATTCTGGCATTTCTGGTTACAGGAAATTGCATATTGGAAGTCAGCAAAATCAGCTTAATACATTCTACTATACTGCAGTAAACAGTAAGAAAAAAATGTTTTTGTACACAAAGTGCAAATTGGGATGAGCTTCACACTTGGGTGTGAGGGTCTTATCGTTGACAGTTCCCCTTTAATGTTTGGGGACAAAAGTCTAATTTATCTGGGTCAATTGGAAACGTGCTTGGAAGCCAAGCAGGACCATCACTATTTGGGAATGAACTTTAATACAACAAGGTTATGGAAAAATCACATAGGGGAATATTAAGCAAAAAACAAAAGACAAAAAAAAAACAGATACAAGCTTCAAAGGGTATATTATGCTTTAGCAATGCCTTTGCAAGAAACTCTTTTTACTACCTTAAAACAGTCATTTGATGCCAATGTTATTAGCATTTTGCTGTATGGTTCAGAAATGTGGGCATTTAGTAAATGGGCTAGAAATAGAGTCACTACACAGTGTCTTTTATAGACAGAATCTCAAATTACAAAGGGACACGCCAATGGCAATTTTGAGAAGTGAGCCTAATATAAGCTCAGTTTCATTACAAGCTCAGATTAGGCTCCAAATTTATGAATAAAAAAATTGTTAGATTAGAGAAAAACAGGACCCCTTCAAAATGGGTTCCACCAAGCAGTTCAACAGAAAACCTGCCAACTGGCTTTACAGCAATGGCACAATGTTGATCACAATCTGCATTGTGCTGCATTATCTTCATACCCCCAGATTTTATTATAATCACCTCCATAGCAGAGGTGTTTCAGGAGGAGGCACAAGACCCAGAGAAGCTGTGCTGGGGTCCCACACAACCATTACAGCGACCAGTCAATTTGTTGGTTTTGTCACGTAAATGACCGGTTGCTGTAATATTTTTGATAAAGTTATATGTTACATTCAGAATGCTGGTGAGAAATCAAATCTAATCATAATTAAGCGTTATGGTTTCATTTTGATTCAAGCACTGAAACATGTTGGTCTTATGGAAATATGGGAGGACTGCAGGGTTGGAAACATAGAAGTGTTTGTTGTCACAATTAGTCAATGCTTGATGGATATTTTTCTTTTCTAGAAGAATACAGTAAAC
This sequence comes from Neoceratodus forsteri, assembly GCA_016271365.2. Taxonomy (NCBI): domain Eukaryota; kingdom Metazoa; phylum Chordata; order Ceratodontiformes; family Ceratodontidae; genus Neoceratodus; species Neoceratodus forsteri. The sequence continues at coordinate 653,446,468 of CM057458.1, forward strand.
TGGCTAATATATCTAATATTAATCTGTTTCATGGTATAAAAATCAATAGGAGAGATTAAAAAATCTAAAATTTTGTGAAAAGGAATGTCATAGAAATGCATATTGGAAATTCCATATGGAATACGTTGATGGGGGTAGTTTTCTGTTCAGAAGAAACAGGGACTTAAATGGTCTTTTCTTCTGTAAATGTAATCCTTAGATAAGAATGTCTGTCAGTCATTTAATTTTTGATTGCTCATTGCTACACAAGGTAAGAAACAAATGACTGAAACCAATATGGTGGAATATATCTATTTGCACTAATAGTTCTATGTGTGGTTCATAGCTCAGTGCTTGTGCTACGTACAGTAGAGCTGAATGATATAAGTTGTGCTTGGATACATAGGAGCCAGACAAGTGAGTAGGGCAATGCCTGCCAGATGTATGAGTTGTATGAAATGGTTAGTGCTTAGATACATCAGCATGGATATGAACATAGGTCAGTGATTGTAGCACATATGAACTGGATTGGATATGAATAGTGCTTAGATACTTGAACAGATGATATCACAACTTGTTGATGTTTTGGCCTTTCTCTGCATCCCCCCTTTGTAAGGATGCTTAGTTGAGTAGTATTGAGACCCCCCACCAGGTGAGATAAGAGTGCCAGAGAAGGAGGAGGAGTCAGGAGAGAATGGAGAGTGAGTGCAACTTGCTCTAAGCTGAGCAGGCAGCACCTGAGGTATCATATTGGAAATGGGGAGGAGATATTGCCTCCCCCCATAGAACTACAGGCATAGCCTTTCAATTCTATGTGTGGCTAATAGCTCAGTGCTTGTGCTACATACAGTACAGCTGAACGATATAAGTTGTGCTTGGATACATAGGAGCCAGATCAGTGAGTAGGGCAATGTCTGCCAGATGTATGAGTTGTATGAAATGGTTAGTGCTTAGATACAGTACATCAGCATGGATATGAACATAGGTCAGTGATTGTAGTACATATACTGTAAACTGGATTGGATATGAATAGTGCTTAGATTGTTGATGTTTTGGCCTTTCTCTGTATCCCACCTTTGTAAGGATGCTTAGTTGAGTAGGATTGAGACCCCAAAAGAAGAATTATAAGTATAGATATGATTACCTCTTCCAACTCCAGAGAGTGAGGCCAGTAGCATGCAGGAGAGGAAAACTCCCCTTAGGGGGAAATCTCTGAAGACCCATGGCTACTGACCAACCCATCCTTCTGGGCATACTAAAGGAGAGTAATCCTAAATTAATAATAATAGATTGTTGGTAATCCAAAACCCAGTCGATTGAAGATCCTGAATCTGATGAAAAGCAGGGAAGCTGGAATCGAAGCACTCATGTTGAGTGTCCCGCGAGAAGATGGCAGCACATCCTTCTAGTGAATTCCCAGTCCAATAGACATCTATGTACAGGGCAAGAATCTGATACAAGTAAATTTGAATCCACAGTTGAGAGCATAATCAATCTCGAAGGGTCGAGTGTTGAACCGGTTGAAGCAATCCAGAAGGCAAGGGATTCTTTTCCGAGAAGGACCTGTGACTGAACGACTATTTCTCTATGACCCAGAATAGGAAGAATGGTGGTCCATGTACCAATTGGCAAGCTGTGCAAAGGATATGGCCCTTGGTGATGAAGCAAGGAAGCTGGCTGCAGGCTATGAGGCTGGAAGAGGGCGGAGCAGTTGGAACCTCCAAGTCTTGAGCGGGGCAAAGCAGGTAAGAGTACATTAGGCAATAGAACTCGAGAAACTCCAAGGCACTGTCTGGGGCAAAGCAGGTTAATATTGAATAGGCAATAAGGCCTGATGGATCTCCAGGCCCCAAAGGGGTGAAGCAAGTATGAGTAGTTAGACAATAGAAGCTTGATGGACCTCCAGGCCCCAGAAGGGTGAAGCAGGTCATTGTAAGTAGGTGATATAATCTAGATGAACTTCCAGGCTCTGAAAGGGCTAAGCAGGTACACATCAGTAATAGATAAAAGGTTGATGGATCTCCGGCCCCAGATCCAATGTTTTCTGCTACCATTGTGGTGAGGTTGGGCACACAAAACGAGTATGCTGGTCTCCTGAAGATTTGTGAAGAATAACAATAAAACTGCTTAACCAGGTCAGAGAAAGCAATATAAAGTATTCTTCTAAGCCTGCATTCAAGCCTTATGTAGCCAGGTCTGCTGTCATGCCTCCTGCAAATAATACCCTTCCTGATTTGTCAGAATTGGTGTGTCCTTCTATGGAAACTAGTGTGCATATGGATGGCATCCCTGCTCAAGCTGTTTTAGATAGCGGGTCTCAAGTTACAATAATCTTCAAAGACTGGTATGATCAGCATGTATCTGACCACCCACTACAACCTCTTGAAGGACTGCATGTATGGGGGTTGAGTGATAAATTGTATCCCTGTCTTGGTTACTTGATAGTGTGTTTTTCTCTTCCATCCTCTGTGGCAGGTGTGGGAGACCCTGTGAAGACCCAGCCCTGGTCTGTCCTCCCTATGGGCTATACAATGGCATTTCTGTACTAATTGGTACTAACGTGCATATGTTCAGCCGCCTTGGCCAGTTATGTCAAGAGAGGCAGAAAGAAGACTGAGAGAGCCCTGCATGTTCATGCCATGATCAAAAAGCATATGGGATGTGAATGCACCCTGGAGAGAGTGACAAAGATGAACCTGTGGGTATTGTTTGAAGAAGGATTTCTCTATCATTCTCCCTCCAAATGCTGAGTGCAGTGTTAGTGGAGAAGTATGTTTGTGAAAGTATGTGACTAACAAAATACTGATGCTGGATGCCCCCGAAGAGGGAAAATTGCCTGAATGACTGCTGGTCAAGCCCAGTGTACTTCCTGTTTGTGCTCATGCTTATGCCCGAAAAGTGGTGATCCAGATTCAAAATGTTACAGATCAAAATGTCAAGGTGAACCGAGGTTGCACTCTGGCAAAAGTCTATTGTGCTGACACTGCTGTTCTGTCATCCAAGTGCCAGACTGGAGAAGAATGTGAACTATCGCCTGACATGTTTGACTTCGGAGAGTCACCTATCCCAGGTAGTTGGAGGAAAAGAATCATTAATAAATTGGCTAAGCGAACCAAGGTATTCTTCCTCAAGGAATGGAATGTCAGCTGTGTTACTGGTGCTGAACACCATATATATATATATATATATATATATATACATGGGCTGGCAGTATAGCCTAGAGGTTAGAGGAATGAGGTGTGAATGAGTTTGGTACATCCAGCATACCAGACCTGAGTTTGATTCTCATAACCTCCACTTGTATACTGTGTGACTCTGAGCAAGTCACTGAACTGCCCAGTGCTCCAAGGTCGGCCATGAAAACAGGCACTAGTGCCTAGTGGGCCTTACCTGGTTACCAAACACTAAAATAACAAAATAAAATATATGACTGCATGATGAGCGACCCTTTTCGGGAAAGGTCCAGATGTCTAGCTCCTACTGATATCGACGACGTAAGGCATCATTTGCAAGAGATGCTAGCAGCTGGCGTAATACAAGAATCATGAAGCCCCCATTTGCTTCTCCGATTGTTGTAGTGCAAAAGAAAAATAACTCTGTCAGAATATGTGGACTACAGAACCGTAATAAAAGAACTGTGCGGATCAATACACTATGCACGCATACAGGATACATTGGACTGTTTATATGGGAGAGTGGTTTTCCATCCTCAATCTCCACAGCGGACATTACCAAATTTCAGTGGCTTCAGAAGACAGGGAGAAAACAGCATTTATCTGTCCCATAGGATTCTACGAATTCCTCCGTATGCCAGAAGAAATTTTGCGTGCACCCACCACATTTCAGAGACTTATGAAGCTTACTGTGGGTGACATGAACCTTCTTGAACACCTGGTGTACCTCAACGATGTTATTGTTTTCAGGAAGATCCTTGAAGAACATGAGGCCTGTCTGCTTAAAGTGCTTGATAAACTTGAGAAATTTGGCCTAAAGTTATCCATAAACAAATGCCAATTCTTTCAGAGTTCTGTGAAGTATGTAGGTCACATTGTGTCTCCTGAGGGTATACAAACAATCCCCAGCAAGGTGGAAGCTTTAACCAATTAGGCAAAGCTCAACAACTTAAAAGAGCTTCAAAGGTTATTATCACAGTTTTGTCAAAGACTACACCAAAGTAGTACGACCATTGCTAAATTTAACTCAAGGGTACCCATCTACTCATACAAAGTTCAAGAAAGGTACTGACAAAGAGACTGAAAAGACATATTTCAGGCCCCACAAGACAATTGGTCAGAGATGGACCATTGATTGCGACACTGCTTTCGACAAAATCGTTTATCAGTTGACTCATGCTCCTTTACTTTCCTATGCTGATCCTTCAAAACTTTGTGTTATATACCGATGCCAGCCTAAGTGGCCTAGGGGCCATACTTTACCAAGAATACACAGAGGGGTTACGCCTGGTAGCTTTTGTTAGTAGGGGTTTAACACCTTCAGAGAAAAATTATCCTGTACATAAACTGAATTTCTCCTCTTAAGTGGGCAATAGTGAAGCAGTTTCACGAATACTTGTATGGTACAAAGATCCAGGTCAAAATGACAGCAACCCACTTATGTATGTCCAAATGTCTGCCAAACTAGATGCTACTGAGCAAAGATGGCTTTCTGATCTCTTGACATATGATTATGCAGTAGAGTACGTCCAGGTTTGAATCACGTCAATGCCGATGCTCTGTCACAAAGGCCTGCCTCAAATCAGCAGTGGGTGCATATTTTTGAACAATCAGTGAAAGTTCTGTGCCACAAGTTTGATAGAGATGAATCTCCATCATCAAAGACTGTTAGCTACTTGACAGATTGCTTGAAACCCCCAGAAACTTGTATATCAGTGGCCTACTGTAATTTTGCAGTCCTAGATTTGAGAACTTTGCTCCAACTGACATTCAAAGAGAACATTATGATCCAGTGATGAGAAAGGTCATCAGTGCCTTAAAGACGGGAGATCTCTCTAAAATGTGGTCCAATGACCCCAACACTGCTTTGTTATTATGAAAGGGACCTAAACTCAAAGTACATGAGCAGTTATTGCATCAAGAACTGACTGACAGCCAAGGAGAGATTGTCAAAAAGCAGCTAGTGTTGCCAACTAAATTGAGAAATGTGCTAAATGTTTTGCATGATAATATGGGACATTTGGGCAGTGAAAGAACTCTAGATTTGGCCCAATCATGCTTTTTTTGGCCTAAAATGAGTATAGACATTGAGCAATACTGTAAATCTTGCAGCATGTGTCTTCAGAGGAATGCTCAGCCTCAAGGAGCAGCACCACTAGTGAATATTATAAGTGCCCCAATGGAGTTTGTATGTACTGATTTTCTTAGCCTAGAGCCAGATTCAAAAAACATTTCTAATGCACTAGTAGTGACTGATCATTTCACAACATATGTGCAGGCCTACCTAACCAAGGACCAGAAGGCCTCTGCAATGACAAAAGTTCTTGTGGAACAAGTTTTTTGTGCACTATGGCACCCCCAGTGCATTCATTCTGATCAAGACAAAGATTTCGAGAGTGGATTCATAAAAGAATTGTTATCTATCTGAGGTGTCAGAAAATCCAGTACTACCCCCTATCACCCTCAAGGAGATCTGCAACCAGAGAGAGATTTAACCACACCTTATTGGATATGCTTGGCACCCTGCACCCAAAAGACAAGCCCCGATGGAGCCAACAAATAAGTGCTTTAGTACATGCCTACAACCGTACAAAGAACAATGCTACTGTTTTTTGGCTGTTTCACCTTATGTTTGATAGAGAAGCTCCTCTCCCAGTAGGTGTGTGGTAGCAGTGGGTTAAGGCTCTGAGCTGCAAATCTGGAGACCTGGGTTTGAATCCCACAGCCCCCTAGGTGCATACTGTGTGACCCTGAGCAAGTCACTTAACTTCCTTGTGCTCCCAGGTTGCACCTGCAAACAAGCTTTCAGCTTAGTGTGTCTCACCTGGTAAAATAATTAGTAACAAAATGTGTGTTTTGGTGTTTATCCTGATGGTGCCTGGTCAGAAAACTACCTTCAGTACTTTAAAAAGTTAAATGCATAGTTAAACAAGGCATACCAGCTTGCAAACACCATGGCTGCAAAAGAAATTTGGCCAACAAAGTTTGCCCGACAAACATGTCAAGGCCCAAGAACTCAAGGCAGGAGACTGTGCTGATGCATAATTTAGGATTTCCAGGCAAGCACATAATTGCTGACCACTGGAGTCATATCCCATGTACTGTAGTCAGTAAACTGAATGATTTGCCTGTGTACAAAGTGTGTCCAGAAGGGGACCCTTGTGCTGTCAAAACCATTTACAGAAATCATCTTCTGAGAATCGGACAAATATTTTTGGACACAATGTCACAGGATGCAGCTCTGACAGGCCCAGTAACCAGATCTGCTACTCGTAACAAGCAACATAATCTAGCTCCTGCTGCTCACCAGTTAGAGCCTCCTCCAATAATGTTGCATCTATAGCGACTGTAGCTCTGAAGATGATGAAAGTGAGTTTGGTGCTGCTTACTAACCGTCACTGAACTTGCTCAGTTGTTCCAGGGAGTCTTCCTCTGCTTTTAGTAATGCTTCTAACAACCCTGTGGTTTCTGACAATTCTGATCTTTCAATCGTTCCTGAGCCTCCAGAAAGTGATGTTTGCAGTATGAATTTTTTTTTTTGTATTATCTTTCTTCCCAATGCTACTGCTCTCAGCCACTCCTTCCAGGCTGTGCCAAGGCACCTCTGAGTCATCCTATTCCCATGCCCCGTCCCTCATATTTGCAGTCATCCCCAGGGTGACCCGGATGTGACCCTCGCTGGGTGGGCCCTCCTCCAAGGGAGAGGCACCTGTGGGACAGGCAAGCGCACTCTTAGCCCTGGGGTACTGCTGAGATGGATAGTTCTCGGGACATTGATGGCATCGGACATGAGTGGCCATCATCCAGTTGAGTGGAGCCAGTTTCCATTTTCTGGTAATGTTCCTCTGTTGCGTGCATCTCGTTTCTCCTGGTCTCGCGGAGATCACTGCAGAGTGACCTCCCACAACCACCCCCGGAGGAGAGCAGTCCTCTGGATGCTCAATCCTCTCCTCTCCTCCCCTGCCAACCCCCAGCTCCCTGAGTCCATTCCCGAACCCGGGTTGCTGGCATGGGTCTAGGTAAGGCGCCAGCACCTCAGCCCTCTTCGCCACCGGGCCAGCTTGCAGTGTGAATTCTGAAAGTGCTGATTCTCTTTGCATGGTTGAGTTGACTGAACTCAGTGCACCTGAACCAGGCGACACAAGTAGTGAACATGAAAGTAGATCTGAAAGTGCTAATGAACTGAGTGGGCTGAGTGAACTGTTTCATTCCAATGTGAGTATTGCTGTCCGTGAAATTGCCAGTTGTGTTTTGGATGACACTAACTTTGTAGAAATACCTCTTTCTAATGAAAATGAGTCTAAAGAATCAGAAAGCAATGGTAATGTGCCACAGGTTCCATGTCAGTTGGGTGACTATTGTCACAGACCCACTCAGCAGGTCAGGCCCTCAACTCCCAAAGTGCCAACCTCCGAGTGCAGTCTTGTGAACAATTTAACAGAACAAGGTAACCCTCTTGCCTGTTTTGTGAGTTCGGATCAACCTTTGGTCTCAAGTCTTGGAGGATTCAAATTGTAGACCTCTTGCTAGCATACCCTGAACAGGCCAAATTATAAAGTACAGATGAAAGGCCTACCAAACCACAAGGGAATCCAGACCCAGGAGTGACCCCACGGTCCAGCTCCCAAATGGGTCCAGAGTGCCCTAGCACCTCAGGTGTGCACTGTGACCCCTTGCAGCCCAGTCTGCCTCAGTTGATAGGTTAGAAGTTCCCTACCTGGCTTCAAGCTGCAGTTGTGAAGATTGCAGTTTTCAACATTTGTCTGAACAGAAACAATTAGCTCCAGTGTACAGCAATGAGTTCTTTGACTTCCACCTTGCCAGTGACTTTTGGTTAGTAGTGTACAGTCTCTGGAGTGAAACTCCACCTTTCCACAGCTAGATTTTAACAAGAACAACAGGTTCTCAAGCTCTGGATATCTGTAAACCTTCTCCACATGTGTCCTCAGTTTCAAACCGAGTGCCAACTGTTAGGCTCAGGCACATACAGTTCCAAATAACCCTCCTGGCTTGCATCTTTTTTGCTGAAACCTGGGGGGTGAGTGAGGTCACTCCTAGAGCATCAGATTTTCAGCAGAGACAGTCAGTATTACATTTTATATTAAAAAAATGATACAGCACTCAGAACTGGCTGTCTACATCACTATTCCTCCCCACCAAGACTTAATTTGGGGGATCTATCCCCTCCATGGGATGAGCTTCCCAAATCAGTTCACTCCTCATAGACCCTAGACAGCCCATCTGAGTTCTGCTGCTTCGCTCCATCCCTATGTATGATTTTTAGATCATACCCTAGTAAAGCAAGACTCCATCTTAGTAGTCTGCCATTGTTTTTCCCCATCTGAGTCAGCCAAACCAGGGGGGTTGTGGTCAGTCTGCACCACAAAATGCTGCCCATACAAGTATGGCTCTAGATTCTTTAGGGCCCACACTATGGCAAGACACTCCTTTTCCACTGTGGAGTACGCTTTCTCCCTGGGAAGTAGCTTCCTGCTCAGGTACACTATTGGGTGATCTGTCCCTTGGCTGGACGTCTGGCTTAGTACTGCCCCAATACCCACGTCTGAGGCGTCCGTTTGTGCTATAAAGGTTTTTCTATAGTGAGGACTTGTCAAAACAGGAGCACTGCACAGTGCCTCCTTCAGTCTGGTAAAGGCTTCCTCACAGGCTGGGCCCCAGGTAATTTTCTTTGGCATCTTTTTCTTTGTCAGGTCAGATAGGGGAGCAGCCAGGGCACTGTAATTGGGTACAAATTTCCTGTAGTACCCTGCTGTCTCTAGAAAGCTCCTGACCTGCTTTTGGGCTTCTGGTCTGGACCACACCTGGATCACCTCTATCTTTATTTGGTTAGAGCGGAGCTGTCCCGGCCTACCACATGTCCGAGATATGCCACTTCTCCCAAGGCCACCTGGCACTTCTCGGCTTTGACAGTGAGCCCTGCCCTCTGTATCTTGCCCAGCACTTCCCTAAGGTGGGATAGGTGTTCCTCCCAGCTGGTACTAAAGATGGCAATGTCATCCAGGTACACAACGGTGTACTCCTCAGTACCATTTAACACCTGGTTCACTACCCTTTGAAAAGTGGGCGGGGCATTCTTCATTCTGAAAGGCATTACTTTAAACTCAAATAAGCCAATCGGAGTGATGAAGGACAACCTCTCCCTAGCTCTGTCTGTCAGTTCTACCTGCCAATACCCCTTTGTCAGGTCAATGGTTGTAAGGTAGGTCACCCCTCCCAACTTGTCCATGAGTTCATCCATCCGGGGCATCGGGTGGGTGTCTGACTTCATGACTGCATTCAGTCCGCGATAGTCCACACAGAAATGAATAGAGCCATCTGGCTTGGGCACAAGGACTACGGGTGAGGCCCAGGGGCTGTCGGATCTCTGGATTACCCTAAATCCAGCAACTCCTCCACTTCCCTCCTAATGTCCTTTGGACAGCCTCTGACACCAGATATGCTGTCCGCCATATGGGCGTTGTATCTCTGTCTCCACATCGAGTGTCGCTAAGGGGGTTAGTCCAGACTTGGCGCTAAACAAGGGACAAAATCTGCTAAAACCTTCCTTACTTCCTGGACCTGGTCCAGGGCCAGCTGTGGAGACAATTTTACTGCCTACACAGAGGACTTCCGCTTAATCTCTTCCAGCAAGACCAGAAGGGGGTATCCTTCATCCGTCCCCTCCCCAGGACTACACACTGCAACCACCATGTCAGCCCTATTAGCATATGGCTTCATCCTGTTGACATGGTACATCCTTTCTGTCTGTCTTCTCTCAGGTAACTCCACAATGTAGTTCACATCATTTACCTTCTTAACCACTTTGTACGGTCCTGCCCACTCAGCTTGCAGCTTGTCTTTCCAGACCAGAATAAGGACCATGACTTCCTGACCCACCATGTATGAGTGTACTCTGGCTCTGTGGTTGTACCACACTTTTTGTTTCTGTTGGGCAGCTGCCAGGTTGCTCTGGGCTGTCCCCATAAGCTCCTTCATCCTTTCCCTAAACCTAAGGACATAATCCACAATGGGATTTCCCTGGGTGGTATGCTTGCCTTCCCAGTCCTCCCAGATCAAGTCTAGGGGCCCACATACCTGGCGTCCACATAAGAGTTCAAAGGGGGAAAATCCTGTCGACTCTTGGGGCACCTCCCTGTGTGCAAACAACAGGGGGGGAAGGTATTTCTTCCAGTCCCTCCCATGCTGTTCAGCAAATGCCCGGAGCATTGACTTTAGGGTACCATTGAATCATTCCACAAGTCCATTGGCTTGTGGGTGATATGGTGTTGTGCATCTCTGCACCACCCTGCACTTCTCCCATAAACATTTCATCAGGTCCGACATGAAGGAACCCCTCAATCAGGGATTACTCCCATGGAAACCCAACACAGGAAAAAATCCCAAGTAAGGCATCTGCCACTTTGTCCATCCTCAGTGAGGATAGGACGACTGCCTCTGGGTACCAGGTGGCATAATCCACCACAGTCAGGATGAATCTCTTCCCTAAGGAGCTGGGGGTATTTAAAGGCTCAACAATATCCATTCCTACTCTCTGGAATGGCTCCTCCACTATGGGCAATGGAATCAGGACAGCTTGGGTTTTCTTGCCTGCCTTCCCTATTTTCTGGCACCTGTGACAAGACCTGCAATACTCCTTCACCTGCTGGGTGAGGTTAGGCCAGTAGAAATTCTGGGCCAACCATTGCATAGAGCACGCAATTCCCAGATGACCAGACAAGGGAATATCATGTGCAATTTTGAGCAACTGCTCACGATAGCCCTGGGGAACGACAAGCTGCCTGCCTAGCATCCCTCCCTCCCTCTCTCTGTCTGTATTGCCTGAGTATACATAAGTCCATTTTCCCAATAAACCTTGTGTCTGCTGTCACCTCCCTGTGTGCCGTCTGAGTCTGCCCAAGCCCTCAGCTTCTCTAAACTAGGGTCACCCCTCTGATCAGGGGCATACCCCTCACACAGTCCCAAGGTATGGGACAGGTCCCCTTCAGTCACTAAACTAGGGTCCCTAGCACTAGCCTCAGGGCCCTCAGGATCACTGTCAATCCCAACCCTCTGACAATGGGTCACCCCCCCCCTTCGGAGTAATCTTCCGTAGCTGTGGGGTCATTTGCTACCAGGGAAATTTCTACCCCCTTTTTATCAGTCTCCATATTAGGAGACACAGGCTGGGGAACCAGCCTCCCAGTGGTTTCCACAATGGCTTCTGTGAGGTTCAGGGAGCTACAATTTTCCCTTGCCGCTTGGCTATGGATAACTGCACATAGCATCCCCTGTTGGAGATTGTTGCCCAGGATCACATCCACTGCTACTATTTTGGCTACAGCCACCTGTTGCATAGTTCCCCCTGTTTCACCCCAGTCTAGGAGAACACTAGCCAGTGGCAATGTTTTCGCTTCACCAGTAAACCCTTGTACAGTGACGTATTTATTGGGTATAAGCTGACAAGGCTGTACCAGATCACCTTTCACCAATGTCAGGGATGCCCCTGTGTCCCTTAACCCTTGCATCTGCACACCATTTACCATGACTGGGTGCATGTGTTCCCTCATGTTCACTGGCATGCTTCCAGGGACACACAAACAACCCACTTCTTTTCAAGCACCCTGCTGTATATTATTGCACGCCTTTTTGGGACACTGTCTGGCAATATGCCCAGTTTCTTTACACAGCCAATATGCATTTCTTACTTCAGAGAAATCTTTTCTCTGAAACCTGGGACTAACTGGTTTTGGTGGAAGCAGTGAGGGTTTTAGCTGCCCTGAAGGTGCACTTTTCCCTTTCTGTGCTGCCACGCCCACCCCACCCCATTTGCTCTCAGAGCAGGTCTGCTCTTGGCATAGAATACAATGCAGCCCGAAATAAATGCTCATGGGCCATCAGGAAAGCCAAGGCAGACCATTACCAGGCCTCCCTTACCTCCTCCTGGGGCTCAGCCCGGACCTTCTGGGATAATATTAAGCAACTCAATGGTAAAGCTTGCTCCCCTGCCCCATCCCAGCTCACTAGAAATGGCACAACCTCCACCGAGCCTGCCACCATAGCTAACTGGTTCAACACCACTTTCACTGACCTTAGCTCAGTCCTCCTAGTAATTTCTTTGACCTCCCCCAGCCAAACTCCCCTGTCCTCCAGCACCCAGCTTCCTCCTGCGAAAGATTTCCACCCGGGGAAGCTAGACCCATCCTAATCAAAGCTCTCAATGGCAACAACCCCAGCAGTGACTCACTGGACCCCAGCATCCTCAGGCTGGTGCTAGATGAAGTCCTTGCACCTCTCACAAGCCTAATTAACCAGTCACTCTGCCTGGGACAATTCCCCACAGCTTGGAAAACAGCCATTATCACACCTATTCATAAAGGAGGCGACAGGTCATCGGCCAACAACTACCGCCAATCTCCATCCTCCCTCCCCTCTAAAGCCCTGGAGAAAGTGGTGGCCATTCAAATCACTGATTATCTGGCTAAGCATAACATCTTATGCCCAGAGCAACATGGCTTCCGTGCGGGTCACAGTACCAGCACTGCCTTATTAATTCTCCAACTTCCTACCGCCTCCTTGGATACCAGCTCCTAGCTGGTGCAGTGTTCATTGACCTCTCAAAGGCTTTCGACACTGTCTCCCATCCACTGCTGCTGAATGCACTCTGCCTCACTGGTCTCTCGGCTGGCCCCTGGCATGGTGTGCTAGCTATCTTGACACTCGATCCCAGTGTCTCAAGATTAATAACTGCCTCCATTTACCAATCCCATTCTCTCTGGGTCCCCAAGGCTCCATCCTGGGCCCCTTCTCTTCTCGCTGTATCTGAACACCCTGCCCAGTGCATGCTCTGGCAAAATTCTGCTGTATGCAGAAGACGCTGTCCTTTGCCACCCACCATAATCCCATCTCCTACAGGACTCCCTACAGCAGTCTTTCAACAGTGCGAGGCTTGGTTTAAGGAGCACAGACTCGTCATCAATCCTAAGAAAACCAAAACTATGCTCTTTTCACACCCCCAAACAAAGCAGCAACCACCCACTCTATATCCTTCCAAGCACCAACCAACCACTGGAACAAGTCTGCTCCTACAAATACCTTGGGGTTACCTTCGATTCAGCCCTCACATTCCACAACCACATCGACGCCCTAACATCCGCCACCAACACACGGCTTGGCATCCTATTCCGCCATAAAACCTGCCTTCCACCAAATGCTCTCCGGCTAGCTGTTACATCGTCCATTCTGTCCCTTGTAGACTATGGTCTACCAGTATACGGTGCTGCCGACACCACTGCACTCAAGAAAATTCACCTAACCCTGAATAAAGCATGCAGATTGATTACTGGTGCCCCCAGGCTCACACACACCTGTCAGCTATATGTCGATGCTAACCTGCTCACCCTGGATGAACGGCTCCGATACCAGACCTGTCTCCTCACCAAAAAAACCCTACTCGGGCTCTCCCCCCCTGGGGTAACGGCATCCATCCACCAGAGCCCTCCCACCATTGCAACACGGTCTTCCTACAAGACCACTCTAAAGGTCCCCAGAACGAGAACCAGCCGTGGCCAGAGGTCCTTCAGCTATAGAGCTCCAACCTGGTTTAACTCTCCCTGCCACCATCACCAATGCCATCACCATCTCCACATTCAAAACGCACTTGAACCACATCTTCAGCACTCATAACTGCTCCTGTCTCTGAACATAGCCTCCACCTCTTCTCTTGACAATGCCCCCGGGCAGCTCTCCACCCTACCATCCCCTCCACCACTTCCCTGTACACCATGCCTAGGTTTAACCTGGCCAGTGCCAGCTGTTTTCAATGTTTATCTACCAGAATGCTCACTTGATACCGACTTGTGTAATACCTGTTATCAATTACATGTACCCTGTACCCAATTGTATTTGTCTGACCACTATGTGACGTGGCACCTCTGGTGAATGCCTATTGATTTTTGCAAATCTTGCTATGTAAAAGCATCAATGTATGTCTTTATGTGATGAAGTACCTTTGGAAACGAGCCTCTGGCTCAAAGGTTTAAACTGATTCTTAAATAAATAAATAAATAAATAAGTGGTCCAGAGTTCAGCATCCTCTTGCACTGTTTTGGATCTTGGTCCTCTAGCCAGGTTTTTAGCTCTGCTGGCATGCCCAATAAAACTGTTCTAATAAAATCCATTTTCAATTTTATCAACAGAGTTTGCCTCAATTCCTTACCACCAATGTTTTTAAAACTGATGTTGTTTCATGGCTAGCTCCTCATAGCTCATATCAGGGCTTCTCCTGAGCTTACGGAATTTAGCTCTGTATGATTCAGCAGTTAATTCAAACTTTTTTTTGATCATAGAAAAGTTTTTATTGTTTTTCATTTTGTTATGCTGTAACATTTCAGTAACATACAGGCCAAACCATGCTAAACAGGTAAAATTGTGAGATATCGTAGGAACATACACTATTGACATAGTTATAATAGCATCACAAAGTAAAAAAAAGTTAGGTGGCTACAGTTTTATACATTATCTGAGTTTTTGAACTAGAACTTTCCTGCTCAACCTGCCATTCCAACTAAGGAAAAGACAAAACAAAAAAAAATAGTTCAGGACAAACAGTTCAACAATTCCTAGTGTGACTAACACAATAGCTATAACTATCATTATCTAACCGCTTAGGTTCCCCACGGGGGGGAGGGGGTACCAATGTCATGCAAGTAGAAAGATGATAGAAAGGGAGAAGAGATGTATAATAGATCCTCAATACAGAAGAGATACCGGGGGAATGGGGGGGGGTTCATATTACACTACATAGGTCTAGTTTGGTGCTTCATTTCTCGGGCTGGACTGGGGGGCAGAAGTCCTTTTAATCTTTACCAGTAGGATAGAGTCTTGGGAGGGGTGCTCTACATAATGCTGAGTTGAGATAAGCTCCCCATCTGTTGTTGAAGATATTAAGTTGTCCTCTACTCGCATTGGTAAGTCTCTCAAAGGTGGCCAACCTGGATACAGCCGAGTGCCAGAGAGCAGGAGAAGGAGGTTGGGGATGTCTCCAATACATTAAGAGGAGCCGTTTAGCCTCCATCAGAACCACTAGCACCCAGTTCTGCTGTTGCGGTTTAGGTGTCAAGGGGCCAGGGTCCCCAGTAGCAGCATAGGATGGGAAATATCTATAGGTTGTGATAACACTCCAGAGCAGTCCATTTGCACAGTAGACCAGAAGGGGACTAAGTCCGGACATTGCCACAAGAGATGTAGAATGTTGCAGGGCTTGCTTACATCTCCATCATTGTGCATGTGGGAGAATCCCCACTTGTGCAACATGGCCGGGGTTCGATACCAACACAGGAGGATTTTGAGTTGGATTAACTGGCTCTTGGAGTCTTTGTAAGTGGAGTGTTCCAGGCGAAGACAGCGAGACCAGGAATCAGGCGTTATGGGGAACCCCAGGTCCTTGCTCCATGCCTCCTTACTGGAAGTAGTGTAGTCAGGTTGTACCTCCATCAAGGTGGTATAAAAGTGACCTGCCATGCCCCGGGAGGAGGTTTGGAGGTGTAGAGAGGATAGCCAGTTCCATTTGGAGTCCGCCAAGGCTGTCCAGTCCAGGTACTGAATGGCGCTGCGGATCTACAGATACTTCCAGAAATCATGGGACTGCAAGGAGTAACTGGCTATAAGTTGTTCAAATGACATAATCGTGGCAGTGCCTGGCAAGTACAGATCTTGCACTAGACGTATCCCATTATTCTCCCATGTAGGCCAGTGTAGGGGTTTATTGTCCACCGTTAGGAGTAGGTTGTGTCATAAGCCAAGTTACTGGAAAGGTAGGATTGCACTCTTGTTCTGGGTCTTAGCTGCCTTCATGAGATGGAACCACGCTCTCCTGGTTTTGGCAATGACCGGAGTAAGCTTGGGAGAGGGCATGGGGACATTGGTTAGAAGTAGGCTAAGAAAGGCGTGCTGCAGTACTTGCCCCTCTAGTCATACCCATGGTGCGGGGGGGGGGCAGTGATAGGTGAGAACCATTTCATAGCCTGAGCCATGAGGAAGGACCAGTGGTAGCCCCTTAACCATGGTAAGCCCAGGCCCCCTCGAGACCAGTGAGCTCATAATTTGTGGTCCCCCCACCTTGGTCTTTTGCCTTCCCACAGAAAGCCTGAGATCAGCTTATCTTAAGAACGGAAGACTTTGTCCTATAAGGCTATTGGTAAATTATTCAGGAGATAGGTCACCCTGGGAAGCAGGAGCATTTTGATTGCCTCAACCTTCCCTGGGAGGGAAAGGTTAAGGTGTCACCATCGCGACATTTCAATCTCAAGCTGGCTGAATAGTGGTGTGAAGTTCCGAGCCTCAAGCTGTCCCCATTCAAAGGGTGTTTGGATTCCCAGGCATGACAGTGTATGGGGAGCCCAAGATAACTCTAGACTAGACCCTGCAGACAATCCTTGGTGCAGGCTGCATTCAGCAGAGTGACTTTGGTTTTCTTATGATTCACTTGGAGGCCGGAAATATATGCAAAGGTCTGTAGGGTGCCCAGGACCAGGGGAGAGAGTCCGTCGGTGGGCAAGTGTAAGGAGTAGGTTATCTGCACATGCATTTTTAAGTATGTGTGTTCCCCACCTGAACACCTTTGATAGCTTTATTGGCCTGAAGCACTCTAATAAGGGGGTCCAATGCCAGCAGAAATAATAGTGTAGAGTGGGCATTCTTGTCTAATGCCACGCTGCAAGATAAAGGATGAGGAGATGTCTTTATTACTAAGTATTTTAGCTGTGGGCATATTATGAGAACCTGGATCCAGTGTCTGAAATACAGGCCAAAGCCGTACAAATTAAGGATTTCATATAGGTAGGGCCATTCAGCTGAATCAAAGGCTTTGGAGAAATCTACGCAATTGCAGCAATGGAAGTGGGAGAGCGGAGGCTAGTAATTTCAGATTCAGTATGAGCCAAGTGTTGTCTATTACCGATCTGCTTTGGTAAACCCCATCTGGGATGGATGTACTAGTAAAGGTATTACCTCTAGCATTCAGTTGGCCAAGATTTTGGCCACTATCTTGGTGTCCACTGAGATTAATGATATGGGGCGGAACTGATGCGCAGTTCAGGTGGTCATCTGATTTCTTGGGGATGAGGGTGATAAGGGCCTCCGGCATAGTTGGTGGAAGAATGCCAGCCGAATGTGCCTCTTGGAGGGCAGCTAAAAGTGTGGCGCTGATTTCTGGACTAACTAACTGGTACAATTCAGTGGTCATACCGTCTGGCCCTGGGGATATACCTTTAGCCAGCTGAGAGATCACCAGGGTAAGCTCGGCTTCAGTGAGGGGTTTGTCCAATGCCTCCATTACTGTTCCTGGGAGTTGGGGGATGTGATCCTCGGAGCAGAATCCCCTTAATTGGGGGCCTATTTGGCTTTGTTCTGGGGATAGATGTGACCGATACAACTGCTGATAGAACTGCTTCATGCACTCATTGATCTGCTTGGGGCCCGTGACCACCTGCTCTTATCATTTCTACGTGAATGCAGGAAGCCACTTGTTGTTTCTTTAGCTGATAGGCCAACAGCCTCCCACCCTTGTCTCCCCACTCCCAGTATAGGTGTTTAGCCCTGATCATGGTACATTCTGCTTGTTGATGAAGCATTGTATTAATGCAGTATTTTAGGCCTACTATCACTCGGAGCTGGGCCGTGTCTGGACATCCAGTCGTGGATGCCTTGAAATCGGCCTCAAGCTTCGACAGATCAGATTGGAGTTTGGTGAGCTCCTCTCTCCTCTCCTTGTTCCTAAGGGCCGAAAAGGAGATGATATGCCCTCTGAGCACAGCATTGTATGCTTCCCAAATCATCGCTGCGGATGTGTACCTGGGCTTATTGTTCCTGAAGTAGTCCTGAGACACCTTTTTGACCATACATTGGAAGGAGGGATCTGTAAGGAGTAGGGGGTTGCAAAACCATCTGGTGCCTGTGCCTGCTTGCCTGGTAGGTGAGTATGCACAAGAGACAGGGGCGTGATCTGAGACCAGAATATTATGTATGTTGGAGTATACTACGCCCTGTGCTGCTGACATATTTGTGAGCCAGAAATCAATGCGACTATAGATTGCATGGACTGACGAAAAAGTAGTAGTCCCTCCAGTGGGTGGTCAAGTGGCCAAATATCCACCCTTCCCCATTCTTTGGTAATTTCTTGTAGTATATCCACTGCCTTAGGGTGGGTTTGGGTGGGTTTAGACTTGTCAACAAAGATGTCCAGAGTTAGGTTAAAATCTTCCCCTATCATTATAGGGATGTTGTGATATCCCTCTGTTAGGGACTCTAGAGCATAATTAAGATCCAGGAAGAGCTCAGGCGAGTCTGTGTTGGGGCCGTAGACATTGGCCAGAACTGCATGCCCTCCTGGATAAGAGAACCTGGCTACTATCCATCAGCCCTGGGTGTCCGTGGCAACCTTATCTATTGTCCAGGGACATGTTTTCTTAATCAGGATGGTTACACCCTTGGACTTGTTGGCTGCTGAGTTGGCCATTACTTCCCCCACCCACATTTTTTTGAGCCATCTTACTTTCTTTGCAATCAGATGCGCCTCTTGAAGAAGCGCTATGTCTGCCTGCAGAGAGTGAAGATGTTTAAGGACCATGGTCCATTTGGTGGGGTGATTTAGACCTTTCACATTCCATGATATGAGTTTTAACCCCATTTTGAAAAAAAAAAACAAGAAAAAAAGAAAACTTCGCTGTACTAAAGAGTGAAGAAAAGATGAGGTACTCACCCACTGGGTCCCTAGGCAATAAGGTAAGGTGTGCAGACAATGTGCCTACTATATCTATTCAGCAGGATAGGTCAGGAAGGTTTCACTAGAGGTTGATACAGTAGGAGTGACCTGATAGCAAGAGAAGGAAAAAGAGAACACAAGTGTGAACATCAACAATCAAACCTGAACAAGTTAACACCCATTAATAAATCTCTAAAACCTAAACTGAACCAGGATATTATACAACCAGTGTAAGCAATAAGCTAGTGGAGTTTTGGTATAAGCACAATGTCACAGTCCCTTCATCGATGACGAGGGGAGCACTAGCTGTGCTAACCAAGAGCCCACACAGGGAAAAAGAAGTCTAGCCAGTCAGTGACCTCTGATTCTCTTCCCAGCTGCGCATATGCAATTATAAGCTGTTGCGCCACCTAACACAGTCAGGTGGGGCATCCAGGTTCTAAAGCAACTGAAGGAGTGTGGGGGGTCTGAGAGTCGTGGAGAGGGTTACCCATCTAAGATAGCACCTATTAGAAGGATTATTGGGTGGGAGAGATGGGAGGGGTGGGAGGTAAAGGGGAGAGAGATGAAATGCAACACATCAACTGAGCACAGCAGTTGTTCCCCATCGCTTCTAAACCTTGGTGCTGGCTGAGTAATGAGAGCTAAAGCCAGAAAGATAGGCATCTGACCATTCCATGAGCCACTGTTATCCTCACCTGAGCAGATAAAAGGCCTGCATATTGTGAGGGGGGTTGCCACCATCCTTAAGAAAGACGAGCTGGAGGAGTTGCTAAGGTTGCTCAAGCTGGAGAAGTAGCTTCCTCCTGCAAGTGAATTCAGGCACATTGCTTTGTGTGCCCTGTCTGTCCCTGGAGAGGGCTTCTGCAAAAGTCATTAGTCCCGGTCTGGTTGGCAGAATTGTGGTTGCAGTGTCATCAGCTTCAGGGGATAGGTCTGCCCAAGAGTCTATAACTGCCGCTTCCATTAGTAATTCATCGGGGATTTCGGTGGAACCCATTCGCTCTGTTATGACTTAGTCTTCAGTTAACTTAGCTGGAGGTTCTATCTCGAGCCCTCCAGGGCATGTATCCAAGTCACTATTAGATCTGTGTCTTATTCTGGTGGTGGGAAAGGGTCCCTGCTGAGGTCTGGGAGTGGAGAGGACTTGGGATGCCCCTCAGTGTCTGTTAGGATCGCTCGCTTGCATAGCTGTCTCTCGAGGGAGCTGAAGTGACCTGGGGGAACCATTTTTCTGTGGCACCGCCCGGCTGTTATTCTGGTCTCTCCATGTACTGCTACTGAGAGATTGGATCCGTCCATAATTCTCCACGTATCCCAGGTGCCAGAGCTTTCTGGAGGATGTAGTTTGCGGGGGTAGCCTCGGCTAATACTTAGCTAGTCACATCTCCACCTCTCGAGGGGACTCAGCCACGATGTCTTTCCCTTCCTTGGATAGGGACAGGTAGGCTAGTTGGCGAAAGCTATATTTAAAGTTGTGTTGTGCCAGCTATTTCTTAATTGGGATAAAGGCCTTCCTGCGGGCTGCAACCTCTGCTGAGAAGTCTCTGAAAAATGAGACCTTTACCCCCTTCCACATAACTTCCCCCAGGTCTCTAGCTGCTTGAAGCACCCTTTCTTTCTTGGAGTACTTGAGTAAGTAAGCAATGATAAGTCATGGTGGTGAGTCCCTGGGACATGGTCCCTCTATGGTATCCTATGCACCCTCTCCACCTTTATTGGTCCATGCCATCTCTCCCACAACATTACTGAGATTTCTTCATTCAGGAATCTTTCAGTATTGGTTCCTTCTAGTCCCTCTGGTATGCCAAGAGTTCTAATATTGTTACGCCTCCCATGATTTTCTTGATCCTCAGCCCTGCACCAGAGAATAGCAAGCTTTTCTTCATGATCTTGGATCCGTTGTAGTATTCTGGCCTGACTTTTCTCCAGGCTTTCAGACTTCTGTTCAATCACATTCACTTTGTTGTTTAATATATGCACCTCAGCAACAGTCCCAGCCAAGGTAGGAGAAACAGTGTCAACTCTACTGAGCAACGTTTCGAGCAGGGTTGTTATGTGCTGCAATGAGCTACTATCATCAGGCTGCTGGGTAACAGGTTGCAGGGCTGCCGTGGCTGGGTCCCCTATCTGCTGCATGGAGGAGGCCATGTAGGAGCAGGGTTTATCTGATGCCAGTGCACGTATTGTAACCGCTCAGATAGCAGCCCGGTTTATGAGCAGGGGGGTATCCAGTTTGTGAGTGAGTGGCTTCTATATGTTTCTCGCTGCCCTGACGCTCACTAACGGGTTGAGAATCCCCGGCCTGTGCACCACTGGTTCTCAAGTCGAGTCGTGTATGGGACCGGCGCAATGTGCCGGAATGTACCGCATCCCAATTGCTCAATTTCCTCATTGGTTAGTCTGGTTTCGACTCTGGATGCTTGTGTGATGCGTTAAAGAAGATTTTCCCCTGGATGCCCGTATATTGCTCTGAATTCGCTTAGCTGGGGATAGAGCTATGGTTCTAGGTGGCCATCTTCGTTGGCGACCAAGCCACACCCCAATTCAAACTTTTTTAACAGTGCAGCTTTTAGCTTGCTGTAATCATTGCTGTCCTCATTGTCCATTTGACCCAATGCATCCTGAGCTTTCCCAGTAAGTAGCGGGGATAGCTGGAAGCTCCAGGACTCTCTAGGAATTTTAGCCTGAATACAAACTTTTTCAAAAGAATTTAAAAAAGCATCCATATCTTCCCCCTCCTTAAATTCGGCTGTTAATTTGGAGTTCAATTTGTAACCCAGTCCTGCAGTCCCAGTTAAATCCAAGACACTTACCTGCTCTGGTGCCGCTGGTCGGAGTCGTAGCTTCTCCAGTTCATGTTGCCTCTGGTGCTCCTCTCTCTTCTCCTCTGCAATTCACTGCACTCACGCTCCTCACGGTCTGCGCCTCACTGTTCCTGCTCTGCCTCTCTGCATTCTCACTCAGCATCATGGCGTTCCCACTCTGCCTCAAGGTCTGCCTCTCGCTTCTCTCACTCTGCCTCTTGGCGTTCTCGCTCTGCCTTACGGTCCGCCTCTCGCTTCTTTCACTCTGCCTCCAGTTCCATCCTGCGCAACTCAATTTGCAGCCTGAGTACCTCTGGATTCAGAATACTGGTGACCTTCCCCTGCTGCTGAGGCCCTTCACTGACAGTGGCCCTGCTGTCCTCCTCATCGGCTCTGGACCCTTCACTGACCGCTAGCCCTTCCACACTTGAGGTTTGGTCCTTTCCAGTAACGGTTGGTGACTTGCTGCTCTGGGTATCTGCTACCATCACGGCATCTATGAGGCTCTGCTTCCTTGCTTTCACCTCGAAGCAGGACTCCTCTGTCCCTACAACTGCCTTAACATAGAAACATAGAAACATAGAAACATAGACTTTGACGGCAGATAAGGACCGCTAGGCCCATCTAGTCTGCCCATTTCCCTACCTACAGGATAGGCCGCATATCCTAGTTAACCAACAGCCTATTTCTTCCTACCCCCCACAAGAATTGCCTTATGTCTGTCCCATGCATTCTTGAATTATCCCACAGTTTTAGACCCCACAACCTCCTCAGGAAGGCTGTTCCATGCATCCACTACCCTCTCTGAAATAATACTTCCTCACATTGCCCCTGAACCACCCTCCTATCTTTAAATTGTGTCCCTTGTTCTTGCAAGTCTCTTTTTCTGAAAGATGCTACCTCTTGGACTTTGTTGATTCCACTGAGGTACTTAAAAGTTTCTATCATGTCCCCCTCTCCCTTCTTTCCTCAAGGGTATACATATTAAGATCCTTTAGTCTCTCCTCATACGGCTTCTCTTGCAAACCCAGCACCATTTTAGTTGCCCTCCTCTGGACTGCCTCTATCATGTCTATGTCCTTGTGAAGATGGGGTCTCCAGAACTGGACACAGTACTCCAGATGGGGTCTCACCAACTGTCTGTACAGAGGGATAACAACTTCCTGTTTTCTGCTGATGATGCCTCTCCCTATACATCCCAGTATACCCCCAGCCTTCCCTACTGCCTTCTCACATTGCTTGCTGACCTTAAGGTCATCTGATATGATTACCCCCAGGTCCCTTTCCTTTTTGTTGTTGTTACTACCTCCCCACCCATTGTGTATTCTTCCCCTGGGTTCTTGTTTCCCAGGTGCATTATTTTGCACTTCTTTGCTTTGAATCCTAGCTGCCATACTTCTGACCATTCCTCCAACCTTGCCAAGTCCCTTTTCATCCTTTCCACGCCTCCTTGTGTATCAACCCTGTTGCAGATCTTTGTGTCATCTGCAAAAATGCATACTTTTCCTTCCAGTCCCTCTGCAATGTCACTGATGAAGACATTAAAAAGGACTGGACCCAATACTGAACCCTGCGGTACCCCACTAGTAACCCCTCTTTCTTCAGAGTGGACTCATTTGCAATTACCTTCTGTGTCCTGTTGTCCAGCCAATGTTTTACCCAGGCTACCACCCTGGGTCCCACTCCCAGGCTGGTTAATTTGACTATTAATCTTTTGTGTGGGACTGTGTCAAATGCCTTGCTAAAGTCTAGGTAGGCCATGTCCACAGCCCCTCCCTGGTCTACTACTTTGGTCACCCACTCAAAGAAATCTATTAGATTCATCTGACATGACCTTCCTGCTGTGAACCCATGCTGCCTTGGGTCCTGTGCTCCACTGGCCTCTAGGTACTCAACTATTCTTTCCTTCAGAAGTGACTCCATCACTTTTCCTACCACAGAGGTCAGACTGACAGGTCTGTAGTTTCCTGCCTCTGTCTTGGTCCCACTTTTGTGAAGGGAATCATCCACCTTCCTCCAGTCCTCGGTACCACACCATCCTCCCATGATTTATTAAAAGAGTAGCCAGTGGTTTCACTAGTTCCTCCTTAATTCTTTTAGAATTCTGGGGTGAATTCCATCAGGACCCATTGCTTTGTCCACCTTCAGTTTTGGAGTTCTTGCAGAACCCTTTCTTCTGTGAAAGGACTGGATCGACCCCCTATCAAGAGTGCTTCTGTTAATTGGATTAGGCACTTCCCCTCCTCTTTTGAATACTGAGCAGAAATATTCATTCAGTATTCCTGCTTTTCACTGTCCCCTCTGCCCACCCACCGTTTATTCTATTCAGCTTCACTATCCCTCCTTTGTCGTTTCTTCGCTGATGTACCTATAAAAGGTTTTATCCCCTTCTTAACTGAGTTGGCTATCTTTTCCTCAGTTTGGGCCTTTGCTATTCTGACTTCCCTCCTGCTTCCTTCTGCCTTAACTGGTACAGCTCTCTGTCCTGCTCCTTCTGTGTTTCCTTATACTTCGAATGCTATCTTTTTCTTCCTGACTTTCACAGCCACCTCTTTGAGAACCATAGTGGCTTTTTCTTTCATTTTGATTTGTTTATTTGCTTCACACAAAGGCTTTACCTCTGTGATGGCAGTTTTGATAATTCCCATTGTTGCTCCACCTCCTTCTAGCCTGTTTGCTAGTGCTTTTCTGAGGCACTCTCCCATCTTGCCAAAGTCAGCCCTCCTAAAGTCCAGTACCCTCACTTTTGTATGACTTGACTCTGTAGCTGAGTTTAACGTGAACCACACTGTTTGATGGTCACTTGTCCCAGATGGCAACCCACTTCTAGATCTGAGATCCTCTCACTGCCCCGTTTGAGAGTACGAGGTATAAGATTGCTCCCTCACGAGTGGGTTCTGAAACTAGCTGTCTAATGCCTGCCACATGTAGGGCATCAAGAATGGCCCTGCTCTTGGATGTGGCTGCAGCAAATGTGCTCCAGTTAACATCTGGCATATTCAGGTCTCTCATCAACAGTATCTCCTTTCTATGCCATTGTAAGAATGCCTTCTATCATATCCTTGTCCATTCCTTCCCTCTGACATGGGGTCTGTACACAACCCCTGTGCGGATTGTGTGCCTTTCCAGTCTCCAAGGTGACCCACAGTGCCTCCTCTCCTCCCTGTTTACTCTTTTGTTCAGTTGCTTTTATCCCTTCCTTTACATGAGAGCTACTCCTCCCCTCTTCTCCTGCCTGTCTCTCCTGTAGGTTATGTATCCTGGTATAGTAACATCCCAGTCATGGTTCTCTGTGTACCATGTTTCTGTGACTGCTACGATATCCAGGCATCCCTCTTCCATTAAGGCCATCAGCTCAGGAGCTTGTTGCCCAGACTACGGGCATTGGTACTCATTACCCTCCATTTCCTGATGGCCTTACTCCCTTTGCCCCCATCCCTGTCCTTCTTGCCTTTGTCACTTTCTCCATTTACCCTGCGCTCTCCCTATCGACACCTCTATGTTGGTGTTTGCCGCACTTACTACCGTGATTATTTGGGGACTAGGATTTTCCTGCTCCTTTCCAGTGCTCCCCTTGGCTAGTTTAAAGCTTGCCAATGAAGCATTTAAACCTATCACCTAGGATCCTGGTTCCCTCCTGGACAGATGCAGCCCATCATGCCAGTCCAGTATAGGCTTGCATGACTCCAGGTGGACCCCCAGTCCCCAATGAAGCTCAATCCCTGAGCTCCACACCAGTTTTCAACCAATGATTGAATTCCATGGTGCAGAACACCCTAGCCTCTCCCTATGCCATAGATGGTAGCAGCACCTTGAGAAGGTTACCATCGTGCTACTGACTAGGCCCCTCCCAGTTCCACAAACTCTTCCTGCTCTTCTCTAATCCCTTTCTTAGCCAGGTCATTTGTCCCTAGGTGGACAATGACATCCAGCTCCCTTCCCTGTGCAACTGCTCTGGCAATCCTGAGGATTCGCTCCCTGTCCCTCCAAGCCATGGTGCCAGGCAGGCACCTTACCTCCCTCTCCCCTTCCTCCCCCAGTTCTACCTTCCTAACAATGGAGTCCCCCACCAGGAGTTGTTTCCTTCCCCTGCAGGGTCCCCTGCCACCCTCCTGTGGGTCTCCTTTGTGGAGGTTCCCAGCATCCTCCTTGGTCTCTACTGTGGGTGCCTCCATAGAGGAACCACACTTTGCCAGAATGGCATAGGAATTGTGGAGAGGTACAACTGGAGGGATGCACCTCTGTTCCACCACCCTCACCCTTCCTGAGCCCACTGTGGTCCAACTGCTCCTCTTTCTTGGCAACCTCTGAGGCAACGGCAGTGGCACTGGTGGTCCCTGGATGGAAGAGGAGGTCCCACAAATCCTGGCCAACTCAGTCTGGAGAAGAGCAACCTCCTCCCTCAGCCCAGAGAGGTGCCTGCAGATGGGACAACACCGCATCCTCCAGAACATCTCCCGGAAGACTGCTGATCCACAGCCACTGCACTGCACCACTCAATCATGTCTTATTTCTGGTCCTTAACTGTTTGCAATCCTTACTCTTTCCTCGTTTTCTCTCTCTCGCCTTAATTTCTGCCTTGTGCCTTTAAGCTCCTGATTGTCCTGTTCTGAGACAAGAATATCCTATATTTCTCAGTAGACCACTTACTTGCTCAGAGGCAGACCTCCAGCAGCTATAGTCCCAGCAGAGAAGTTCAGTCACACAGCAGTCCTTTCTCCTGATATCTTCTGCCAAGCTATTAGCAGAAACTTTCTAAGGCAGTCTTTAAATGTAGCTTCCTTCTAGCTAAGCCACTCCCCCTACTTACCAGATCTTTCTAAAAGTAATTTAAACCTCACAGCAGTTAAGTCCTTTCAGTCACCTGAGATTTACACCTAGATAACTCTTCAGATACCCATTCAGTTCAGTTAACCCAAACACACACTTTTTTTTTTTGTATGTTAGTTTTTTTACCCTAAATTAAAGGTCCAAGTACAAAGTTCTTCTACTTTAGTCCCAGCAGAAGTTCAGTCACACAGCAGTCCTTTCTCCTGGTGTCTTCTGCCAAGCTATTACTAAGTAATCTACAGTGTGTCTGCTGTAGTTGGAAGTCATCTTTCCTGGCTACTACTACTTTGACTGCACTTTAGGAAAAAAATAAAATGGGTAGGAACTTGACTGTAAGCTAAGTGATATATAGTTATGTTTCCTTTTTAAAATAAAACTCTGTCTTTTTCTTTCTTTACAAAAGAGCTTATGGTCTCAGCTGGCACAGAACAATAAAAGCTTGTGATACCAAAATTATCCCACTGCTTCCAACCGATCTGTCACAAACCCACTCAACAGGTCAGGCCCTCTACTCCCAAAGTGCCAACCTCTGAGCACAGTCTTGTGAACAGTTTAACAGAACAAGGTAACCCTCTTGTCTGTTTTGTGAGTTCGGATCAACTTTTGGTCTCAAGTCTTGGAGGGATTCAAACTGTGAACATCTTGCTAGCGTACCCAATGCATAGGTTCAGATAATTCTGTCTTCGGGGGGCCAGAAATCTTTGCCTACGGGCACCTAACCAGGTATACAGAGATGAACCCTTAAAAACTTTAATAAAGACCTCAGATTTAAAATGCTTCTCTTTCCAGTTTGGTATCACCATTCAAGCTTGTGTTTAGTATCTGCAATAACCATATAATTTTCTTACAACTAAAAAAAAGTCAAAGACAGACCAAGTAAGTTCTAAACATAATTTTACTAAAATAGTTAAAAATATGTAAAACACAAAATACAGAACTCTTATATCACAAGACATACAAATTTTTTAAAAGAACAAGGTTTAAACAGTGCAATTTCCTACTTACTGTACTTAGATTTGACTCTCTTTCTAAATACTTGTTTACAGTGCTCACCAATGTTTCTTGATCAGTCTAAGTAAAAAGTGTGTCTCTGTGTAGTAAAACAGAATATTCCTTAAGCATACTGTATTGGCCAACCCCTTTTTGTGTAAGGTCAGCTAGCTCCTCCTCTGCCAGATTATATATAAAAAATATATATCTTATACAAAAAAAACAGGATGTCTTTTCAGTATTAATTTTGCAATCTTCAGCATGACTCATGTTTCAAATGACATCTCATTGATCCATGCTGCATCGTCCCTCACACAGGCTTCACAGGAGCATTTACAACCTTGCCTCTCTGTGTAACAACCTAGGTTCCTCTCCAACGTCATAAAATGCATATGATATAGCAACTACGGCTGTAATAAACTCAGACAAACAGGATCCTTGATTAAAAGCTCCCATGTAACACATTGTCTCTAAAACTGAATGTGTGGAACTCACATGCTGTCGGCATTTTCTCCTGGCTTGTATCTTTCAGCTGAAACCTGGGGTGGGGTGATGTCATTCCTAGAGCATCAGATTTTAAGCAGAGACAGTCAGTAATACATTTTATATAAAAAAAAATTATACTGTACTCAGAACTGGCTGTCTACGTCACAACTATTATTTGGTGAAAGCAATTTCTGCAAATCTTTTTCAGTGACCGTCAACTGGGTGACCACAAACTACAGCGCAGCACATTTCAGCGACTGACATCACATCTGTAGCTGAATGGTACAGTGTTCTCAGACACCCTCCCACTGCTTTTTAATTTGTACCATGTCCCTCTTTCCTCCTCAGACACCTTCTCCCTCCGTGGCAAACCTTTCTGTGGCCGTAGCTGCTGGGGCTGCTACTTGCCCACCCACTAGCCTAACAGGACCTGAAAGGACACAGCACCCACCACTGTCACCCACCTTTATCCCCCGTCACTCACAGGTGCACCTATGTTACACAAGGGGGCTCTGCCACCCTGCACCCCCTCTATCTCTCTTAGAATCCAACATCGCACTGCACCTTGACACAGGGAGTAGGCTATATCAATGTTCACCACAATGACCGTCGCTCAGATACATCAGTCGCCGTATGTGTGCAGTCGCCCATTCCAGAGTCGCTCAAATAAAGTTACCCATTTGCCTTCGCCCAAATTACCGCATTCATTTGATGTGTTACCTATACAGTTTGATGAGCTTACAGCGAGTTCTGATCCTCAAGAGAGTGCAGTTGTTCCCCTTTCATCAGAAGCTGTCTTGTTGGTCGACAAGGAACTGGGAATTGCTAACCTGAATGCTAATATTGAAATGCCAGTGCCAATGCCCCTTACGCTGTGTCGATCGGAAAGAACTGTAAAACCAGTGGTTTGGCTCCTGTATGACATACCAGGAAAGTTTAAGTTTATTGGCCGTTTAAGTTTATTGACAGGAAGATGCCATTGAGCACACTTATTTTCAAGGAGGTCCTGAAAGGACAACATTAAACAACAGTGTACAATAAAAGTGATGACATATCATACAGATACAACAATTGGTAGAAAAAAAAGTGCATATATGGTCAGTAAAAACAATAATAAACAGATCTGAATCTGGTGCCCATGTAGGCAGTGGTGACATACCATAAGGTAACAATAATTGGTAGGAAATACATACAGGGTCAATGGAAAGAAAAACAATAGAGAAGCATACAGGAACCAATTCGTATTATGAGGGAGAACAACAAATAGTATCAGTAAGAAAGTAAGGAAAGCCTGTTGACTTGCCAATGAATGTTGCTCACAAGGGAATGTACGTTACAGCCAACTCTCTGCCCAAAATAATGTTCACTGCATCCTCTAAAATAAAAAAAAGCCTCCACCCAGTATCCTTGTGGTCACCCTTACAGAGACAAAGGGTGAGTTGAAATATGTGCTGGATTATTGTACCACTGGATCAATACCTAGGGGTTCTAAAAGATCAAATGTCAAGTCATATGGTTAATTGCCCAGGGTGGGGGCTGACCAAACGAGCAGACACGAAAGACCATTAGGCCTATTCTGCTGGCATTTTAGTATGTTAGTAGTATGTAATAATGTGTGATGTTTAAATATCAAAGGCCATGACAATGTGCTAAATGACTAAGTTAATACCAATACTTAGAAAGGTACCATTGAAAACAAAGCATGTTATAATGTATATAAAGATTTATGGTCTAGATATGTATATAGTAAAAGGGTTTAATAATGATTGTTATTTGTATCATAGACATGATGTGGACACCAAGATTCCTGGGCAGGGTAGAGTGTACCCCCCAAATAGTGAGGCTTACCTTGAGTGTATCCCTGAGCTCTAGTAATGCCCACTGGCTGGCTGATGTCCAGTAAAGGAGGATACTCCATGTAAAATGATGCTGGGCTACTGTTCCTGCATGAGTGAGCACTGCCATGCTGCCACACTGTCCCTTTAAGAGTTCAGCCTGTGTATAGTGTACATAGCCTGGGCTGGGTCCGAGTGAACCGAAGCTCATGACCAGCCAGGCAGGACCCTGGTAGTCTTCACTCTGCAGTCACTTAATAAAGCAGAGGGAGCTCGCTTACAATCTGTAAATGATTATTTCTAAATCAGTACTGCTGTCTTTTAAAATTAGCTTAAATATGGACTGTTTACTTCCTCGGCATGGGAGCCGTCTTGTTTGGACTGGGACTTTGCTTTTGGACCAGTCGGAACCAAGGGGTCCTCATGGAGCCCTCATTAAAGTGCTTTATGGGAGAAACTGTAAACTTTATTTCTTGGTGCCTATTTTAACCAATCGGAGTTCCGGAAGAGTGATTGACAGTTTGGGCAGCAAACCAAAATACAGGAATCCTGGACTTAGTGTGGGACTGTGTTTGAACAGAGGGGAGGTCAGCTCGAGCTCCTGTAGAGGTGGGAGCCTGTGTGGCTTAGCTGAGAGAAACGCAGGGGAAAGACCTGCTTTGCCTCCCTGCATGGATTGTTTTGAACTGCCTAAAGAGAGTGAACATCTTTTCAGCTATCAAGGCTGAGAAAGAGAATATTGTGCTGGAGAGTTTATTTTGCTGAACTGTCTTCAGAGCTGAGAAATTGCTGTGAGAGTATTGCCTCAGAGACTCCAGTGTGTAATGTAGAGCCTGCAAATGCTGAAATTGTCTCCTGCCACGCTTTCCAGAAAAGGGAAGAGCAGAGATATATTGTGCAGCTTACAGTAAAAAGACTGAACTTTCTGAAGTGAGTAAGCTGTGTGTGCCATTTGAACTGCACCAGAGACTGATCTGCATATTCTGGGCCCTTGTCACGGAAGGCCGGAGACACTGTTGCTGCAATTCACCAGCCATCCTGTTTAAAAACCAGCTCAGGGAGTCAGCCCCTGCAGAGAAGAATTGCAGGTTGCTGCCACCTTGTGAGCAAGGCCATGAAGTGGAGAAGAATCATGTCGGCCCTGGTCCCCATATTCCTGACTGGCAAGAAAGAATCCAGACTGGCTACAGCCATCAGTTTTATTGGTCCTGGTACCGTGAGAAACCTCAGGTATTTTACCCTGCAACAATCATTAAAGAGCTTGGTGTCATCTGATTTGCTTAAATTCACTGTGGTGTTTAACGGTGATTGTGTTTTCTTCTCACCAAAGCAAGTTTTATTCCTTAAAGTGCCCCAAACAACTGCAAAGCAGCCCTACCAGTGGCAACACTTCAGGCCTTCACCTACAGTAAATTAAATCTGGGTACCCAGCAGCTGTTAAGACTGTCTGTATAGCAGTATAGCCTAGTGGTTAGAGTAACGAGCTGGGTTCAGGAGACCTGGGTTTGATTCCCCCAACCTCCACTTGTATACTGTGTGACTCTAAGCAAGTCACTTAACCAGCCCAAAGCTCCCGGGTTGCCCCTAAAAACAGGCAGTTGTGCTTAGTGGACCTTTCCTGGTTAACAAAAGAATAATAAAAAAAATACAGCATCTAACTGCAGTGTTTATCTGACTAATGCATACAAACTACTTAATACAATCATTCATCTAAATTCCACTCCCATTTCCTTGTTCACTTCTCCTAAATAAATTAGATTTACTGTTTGAAATTTAATCTGGTTTATGAGCATATTATTATTCAGCTTCAAGGTTATTGTGTCACTCAAAAGGTACACTGATATTGCTGGTAATTTTTCTTTGCAGGTACTCAGGGTGTGTCCTCAGAAACCAGAACCCTGGTGGTAAGTGTGGTGTCCATGAGCATATTATGTACTCACCAATAATTGCACTTTAAATGCCAGGCACAGTGTTTGTGAAATGTTATGTATCAGGTCACTAGTTGGGATTGTGGGTAGGTACAACTTCCCAGAGGGTTGTACTATCTTAAGATCTAACCAACTTAAATATTACTCTGGGTGGAGGCAGCATAATTGTAGTCTTACTGTTGGGCAAGAATCCCCAGTGACGGTTACATTTGAACCCAGGCCCCTCAACCTGCAGTCAGGGATGCAGGCAGGGGTATTAGCCCATTTGGAGGTGGCACCTGGATTACATTTAAGCCAAGACAAAACTTCCCAGTTGCTGTGCTTGAGGATGCTTTATCTGAGATCAGTTGTGGATGGGTTACAGAGGGCTGAAGCTGAATCCCATCAAAACTAAGTTGCTAATAATGGAATCAGATTTTCTAAGGTTATCCATTATGGAAAGCTTCAACCTCCCTATTTTGGGGATGAGAGGCTCCAGGCTTAGCAGGTGGTGTGCAGTCTAGGGTTCACTCTTGATCAGGAATGTTCACTTGTTTCTCAAGTGCCAGCTGTGGTCTGGTGTGGCTTCAGTCATCTGATAAACATAGATTGTGCCCCTTCCATGACCCAACCTTTTAACACTAGTGCATGCTGTTATCATTTCTCACCTTGACTACCGTAATGTACTGTACAAGGGCCTTCTGGCAGGTCAGATCTGTTGTCTCTAGCTGGTGCAGAATGCAGTAGGCAGAACTGTTACCTCTACCAGGAGAAGTGAGCATATCACTCATGTGTGTCATTGGTTGCACTGGCTATATGCGAGACAACGGATCAGTTTCAAGATCTGATGTTTGACCTCTAAAGACCTATAATGGACTGCAGCCTTATCATCTTAGGGACCTTCTGGTAACCTGCTATGATATTTCTGAGTTGCAGTTGTAGCCCAGGTGCCATATGCCTGTGGGCTACTACCTGTATGATTGACTACCACACAGGTTAAGGGGCATGGGTTCTTTTTCGATGGTAACTGATGGTTCTTTTCCTGGAATTGAAATAAAATAGCGTGGTGCCTCCATCCAGAGTAAGATAACAGTGGGCCAGTTGTTTGGATAGTACAACCCCCTGGGATGCTGTACCTACCCACCTCCCCTTCCAGCCACCCGACACACTGAATACCACGTTGTTTGCCAATACAGTAAAATACATATATTTAAGGACTATAGCTAATAATATGCTCACAACTCAGAATTTGCAAAGAACAAAACACAGCTTTATTTTTAGGGGTAGGGCTAAGGAAAAGTAAAGGGTACCTGGACATGGGATTGCTGTTGGGAATAAAAGGTTCCTTTGAATTAGCAAGGCCCATAGGCTGGAACATTAACAGCACCCACCCCCACTGGTACCAATGCAAACCTCCCTTTTCCTGTCCTGGCTGGGTACCCAGATTTTTTTTTCCAATTATTTAACCAGGTGAGACACACTAAGCTGAAAGATTGTTTACAGGTGCATCCTGGGAGCACAGGGAAGTTAAGTGATTTGCTCAGGATCACACAGTATGCAAGTGGGGACTGTGGGATTCAAACACAGGTCTCAGATTTGCAGCTCACAGCCTTAAACCACTGTGCTATACTGCCTGCTAGTTGCCATGGGTTGGCTGGCATTGGGGCTCTTGGAGTAAGCTTTACCAAAGTGTTAACAACTTTAAATTAATCTCCCTTGGCAGGGCAAGCCCTGGGTTACTCACAGTTCTGCAGGCACTGAGATTTGGGTGCTGGTACAGTGGGTTCAAGCAAGCAGGGAACAACTGCTCTGTGGGGCAGTAAACAAATGGGTAGAGACTACTGGTCTGGAAGATGGAGCTGTTGCTGGCAGCTGATTGACCTTGGACTTGTTTGAAGAGTCTTGCAGCTTGTCACCTTCTGACTTGCTTTAGATTCTAGGAGCTTGTCACCTTCAGCCCACTGAGCAGGCCAGATTACAGAGTACAGATGAAAGGCCTACCAAGCCACAAGGGAATCCAGACCCAGGAGTGACCCTACGATCCCGCTCCCCAAATGGGTCCAGAGTGCCCTAGCACTCAGACATGCACCTGTGACCCCTTGCAGCCCAGTCTGCCTCAGTCGATAGGGGTTAGCAGTTTCTCTACCTGGCTCCAAGCTGCAGTTGTGAAGATAGCAGTTTTCAACATTTGCCTGAACAGAAACAATCAGCTCCAGTGTACAGCAATGAGTTCTTTGACTTCCACCTTGCCAGTGGCTTTTGGTTAGTAGTGTACAGTCTCTGGAGTGAAACTCCACCTTTCCACAGCTGGATTTTAACAAGAACAACAGGTTCTCAAGCTATGGATACCTGTAAACCTTCTCCACATGTGTCCTCAGTTTTAAACTGAGTGCCAATTTTTAGGCTCAGGCACATACAGTTCCAAATAACACTTTTGGCAAGCTCAGGGTTACCACACTGCTGCAGGCCGACTGCAAACTCTGGATTCTCCGAACAAAAAGGAGCTTTCACCCAATGCCTTGGACGTTCAACTGCAACCACATTTGCTTCAGGCAGAATAAATCCCTTTTTACAACTATCAGAAGATTGACCATTTGACCAAATAAAATCCTGGAAAGGAGTCCAACCTTTCTCAATTCAGTGTTTGAGTCCCTTTTGACTCGATCAGAGCCCAGACCAGACTGCCCAAACTGCCCAAAGTTCCTGGGGTTTCACACACAAACCCCAGCTTCTGATTGACTGGATCCTGCTGTCATTCACAAATATTAATAATCATTAGCCTAGTTCGATTACTGATTGGTAATTAGGTTTTGGCGCATGAAATGAAGTTTACACCTCTTCCATAAGTCATTTTACTGTCTTTTGGAAGCCTAAGTTATTGATTGGCTAACACAGGGGGTCAAAGTGACAAAGATGGCTGCTCAGTACACAATTCACTACAGTTCACACAGCAGTCCCAACTTTAAAGCTTTGCTGCAGCCAAAGTATACAGTCTGTGCATATATTTTCCCCAGGGTTCTGTAACTGCCTGTGTCCCCTGTCTAGCGACTGCACAATTACGTTTCCAGAGTCCTTAGATTGCCTGTCGCTGCTCTCAAAACATATAGTCCGCCTTGTCAGGTAGCTTATGAATTATTCATGCTGCCCTCATTATTATTAATTTATGACCCCATTCCTGAATGCTTATATGCGCTCTTTAATAAAAACAGTCTGGGCTCTTATGACCTTCTCCATGTGTCCAACCCTGGTTTAACTTATTTTGGTAGTCAAGACCACCAGAGAAGCAATTACTTGACTTCTACAGTGGTCCAAAACCAACTCACTGCTGCACATGCATGGATCCCACAGGTACTTCCAAAGTGCTAGCAGCCTGCAGCTGTCTAGTAACTGACTTTTCCGGACCCCAAAGGATCAAATAACGTTATGGGGGCGGATGTAGAATGAAGAGTGGCATAACTCAGGCTGGCAGCAAAGGCAGTGGGGAAGCAGGAGCAAGAATGGGCTCTCCGGGCAACAGGTAATCCCCATCCATGGGGAGGGATGTTACAGTGTCTTCTGGCATTGGCCTTTTGGTTGTTCCAAAACTGAGATAAAAATCAGAGGGGATAGAGGATTCTCTGTAGCTGCTCCCCTTTTTTGGAACAACCTCTCCATGGATATTCAGTCTACTCCCCCTGAAACTGGGGACTGAGATAGCTGGCAGCTTTATGCAGAGTGTATCTTTCATATTTAATGCTGTATTTTATGGAGTATTTATTGTGTTTGTTAGTGCTGAGATATGTATTATGTTTCATTTTGTTTTATTATTCTATATTTGTGTATCATGGCTTCTTTTGTACAGCACCTAGGTTATTAAAAGGCATTTTGTGCGGCCCCATCGGCGCAGTGGTTGGATTTCCGCCTGCGACGCTGGTGACTCGGGTTCGGGAACTGACTTAGGTCACCAGAGGTCCGGCCGGGGGGGGAGAAGGATGGAGCATCTGGGGACAGCTCTCCTTCTCTGGGGGTGGGTGGGGATGTGCACCGGCGCATGCTGACTCCTGGTGGAGGCTGGGAGCACAACAGTAATGCCTGGTGTGAAGTTCAAGGGGGGGTGACAGACGTCTGGCATATGCCTTGACGTTAGGACGTCACTCCCCACAGAAAACCAGGAAAATGCTTCCTGGCCAGCTGGATGACAGTCTCTCTGTCCTCCTGCCGCCGATCCCATGACCGGCATGCCTCAGCAGTACCCGGCCAATGGAAAGTCGCTGACCACCCACTGGTGCCTTTCCCCTCGGAGGAGGGATCCACCAGTGAAAGGTTATGCGGGTTACCGGGGAGACTGCCATATGAGGTGATAGCCGGTATGGCAGTCAGAAGGAGCATTAGAGACCCGAAGGAGTGGGCAGCCAGGGAGAAGGGGAGGTGCAAAAAAAAAAGCATTTTGAAGTAATATAGCTATGTACTGTATGGCCCAGATATTCAGAAATGTGCCAAAGGTCGGCGCAAGTCCAGCGCAAATCCGATGCACTATGGTGCAACAGGAGCCATATTCAGAGGTTGTGCTGGCCGCACTGCCCCAGCACAACCTGGCTGAATATAGCACAGTTGCACCATGGTGTAACTGTGGATGTGCCATGGCACAACCAGAGGTGTGCCATGGCGCAAACACAGGTGCACCATGGCGCAGACAGATAAGCCCCAGGGCAACACTGGGAGCAGAGCATCAGAGGGGGGCATGGCACAGAGAAGTGAAACAGGGACAGAGCCAGGGAAGCACAGTGACAGGCCACAGGAGGTCACCACCAGCTGGGCACAGCAGGGTACACACAGGCACCCAGACCCCCACTACAGAACACAACAGTGGCACAGAAAGTAGGCAACAGGGGGTGCCAATGGTGGATAGAAGGCCACCAAAGGGGGCCCTCCCCACAGGCTTCAGGCTGTACCCCCTACACACCCAGACCAGAGCAGACCACAGCCAGGACCATGCAGCCAAGCACACACACCCCTGATAGCCACTCCATGGGCACCCCAAGGCCCAGCCAGCAACCGAGGGGAGGGACACCACCACAGTGGGGCACACCTCAGCATGCAACAGTGATCCACAGAAGCACAACACATGCCCTGATACATGCACACCACATGGACAATCACTGGGCCACTGCAGCATGGCTCCTCATGCCACCTGCAAAGCAGACACAGACACAGGCAGGTATGTCAAAAGATATATATAATAGAAAATCAACTATGTACAACAGAAGGGTGTGGGAGAGGGTAGGAAAGTGAGGGAAAGGGATAGGGAACAGGGACTGTACAGTAGGAAGGGGACTGGAGGGAGGTACAGCTGGGGAAACAGGGGATATCAGGGCCGACTAGCGGCCATGGCCTGCCACTCGCAGTCTTCACTGCCTCCTGTCTGCTAGCAGCATCCTTCAGATCTGTGGCACTGCCTCCATGGTCGCCGATGTTATCAGGATTATTTGGCAGAGTAGCCGGCAGTAGAGGGTTCCCCGCGCTGCCGCCAGACACCTAGGACAAGGGACAGGAGAGGTGATCAGTGCAACATCCCAAGGAACTATGCCCATCCAGCGCACAATGAGCAGCAGGATCACACCCCCAGAGGGCCTGTACAGGCCACCCACAGGGGCGTGGCCACTGCCTGCCAGCTACGTGGCACACCACAACAGTGCACAGTGGTGGTCCCCGCCCCACAGTGGTCACCCGACTGCGCCATGGCAGTCACATGGCACAGTGTTCCAGCAGCACCACAGCAACATCAATGGCAGCCGGGCACACACCTACCCGCCAACAGCTGGCACACGGTCCAATGGAGGCTCAACAGTGGTGGGCACCACGCACAGTGTGACACACACACAGCTGCCACGGCACACGGGACAGCGTGCCAAGCCCCCCCATGTACAGTGTGAAGGACAATGTCAGTGCCTACCTGCTCTCTGTGGCCCCACTAGTGCCAGAGCCACTCCTCCACCGCCACCCTGGGTCGCTGCGGCCTGTCTTCCTGCCCCCACTGCTGCTGCTCTTCTTTGGTCTTCCGACCCTGGGAATGGAACAGAGACAGGTGCACATCTCCATTGTGGGTCGCGAGGACACCGAGCAGCCCCAGGATTCCTCCCAGGGAGAGGGGAGCAGTCCTCCAGACACTCAGTCCTCTCCCTCCCTCACTGACTCCAGCTCCTCGAGTACGTCACCTAACCCAGGTCACCAGCATGGCGTGAGGTGTGGCATCCAAAGCCTCAACCCTCAGCATCACTGGGCCAGCATGATAAGTAATGTTTAGATGTATATTCTCTTCTTTAATACTGTGTTTGACACTTTTATCCTGTACAGTGCTCATTTTTATTTGTTTGTTTGGATTGGCACTAAATAAATGAAGATGCATTGGATTGGATTAGTTTGGACAACAGGAGAAGGGATGGGATGGGATGGGATTTCTACCCAGAGAGATGTGAATTCAGGTACAGTGGAAGGCGTTTATAGTGGACTGATTTGTGAGTGAGCGATCCGTCCATTATAACATTGTTCACTGTAACTGAATTTTTGGAGCACTGTAAACATGTTTAAACATGTTTCGCATCTCGAGCTCACACTGTGTAGTGCTTATGTAGGAAGTCTGTATTAGTTCATACTGTTTATAACTTGTACAGTTGTATGGTTTGATTTGTACCTACCTTGTGTGTATACATATATATATATATTTAACTTTTTTGATTCAGAACAGATTTTAGAGGGGTTTGTGTGGGGCTTGTGTGATACTGGTGCCTGTGCTTTTAAAAACTCAAATCTTTGTTTCCCTTTCTTCATCTGTTTCTTGAGCTCTGTGAGTTGTGCAGTACTGTACTGTACTTCACTTTACCTTGCCATTTTGTTATTCCTTCCCAAAGAAATTGGTATTCTTGTTTGTGTAGTATCTGAGTGACTGTATCAGGACTAAATCTTTTCTGTTTGCTGCATGCTTCCCCAGGTTGGCTGTATGTCTGTCCATTGTTCCACAGCTCTCTTTAGAGTCAGAAGAGCTGAGAAGGCATTTTGTGTGGTAACCTTCTGCTGATCTTGCTCTTCCATGGCATCCTCCTCTTCTTTTTCATTGGAATCATGGGCAGGCTTGGAGGACAGTGAGTTGATGACCTTGGTGATGTCATCTGTATTGGAGATTTCTTCTGTGTGATTGTCCAGGTGACAGAGCTCTTCAGACTCCTCTGATGTCAGATCAGGTGGTTAGAGTGTGTCGTTTCTACATCTGTCTCCAAGTGAACATCCAGAGCTTCCTAAATGAAACGTGCTTTACTGAAGCAGCAGATGATGGTCTCCTGCCTAATCGAATTCCAGGCTTGCGCAGCTTGTGGATAGCATCAAGGATGTTAATTTTCTTAACACAGGTTTGTGCAATGAGCTCCTCAGCACTGTCAAGGAGATCCAGGATTTCTGAGTGCACTGCTTGGACATAATGGGCCCAATTCTCAAAGTTCTTAAAATGACACAAGATGCCTGAATCAAACATAAATGATGCAAGTGGCACCTTGCATCAAACAATACACCCTGATCTATTCTAAAAAGCAGCCTGCATCAAACACAGGTTGCATGTGCCAAAGAGGGCTTGCACCATCCTTGTGCCACTAAACTGGCTGTGGCATGGTGGTAGAGGGCATGTGGCAGATGCAGGCTGCCACATCCCCTAAATAATGATTCTCAAAACTGTCCCAGAGGTAAAACTTCTAAGTACCATTCAACCAGCCAGGACTGGTCTAAGGATACTTAGAATATGCCCCTCTGGGACAGTGGAACAATTTGCAGCAATGTGCCACTGTCCCAGCTTACAGTATGAGCTCAGTGACAGTTCAGTCGGTGGTGGGCCATTGGAGGTGAGAGGAGGACTATGCCAGTCACCGGCATGGTTTCAAGATGGGGGGAGTGGGGTGGTGGGCATTACCTGCTAGGGTGGGAGGTGACAGTGCACTAGATCACCAAGGAAGGTTTTTTTTATTAATTATATTTTTGGGCGACATCGGGAATCAGGGAAGGGGATCCACTAGACCACCAGGGAAGTTTTTCTTTATGAATTATATTTTCAGGAGACATCAGGAAAGGGGGGCCACTAGACCACCAGGGAAGGATGTTTTTATTAATTATATTTCTGATGACATCTAGGATAAGAGGGGGTTGGGGGGTCCACTAGATTACCAGTGAAGGGTCTTTGTAGTGGCATGTTGTACTGGGGGATAGGAAAATAAGCTTAATGTTTTTCAGACCCTAGATATGGGGATGGCCCGCGAAGTTGTCCAGGATAAGCATAATCTTATGAGATCTCAGTTTACCATCCCAGATGCTCAGCCAAGCAATACAAATGTTGCCCGTCATCCACATAGATCAGTTAATGTGACAGGTTACTGGCAAGTATTGCAACCTATGGAAACAGCATAGTTGTGCAGAACTGCCAATCACAAGAAGTCTGATTTCATAGTGCCTACCATCTAAATGTAGCATAACACTGAGATTTTGCTTTTTTTCTGCCCCATTAGAGTGTCTGATTTTAATTTTAGAGTGCCGTAATCTATACAACTAAAAAAGGAAAAAACAAGTCTCGGCACAGTTAAAAACATCCTGCAGCAAGTATCTGCCGATTATGCCAGGTCGAACTTCAGCAAGCAACTGCTCTGCACTAGTCATATCAGCATTAAGCTTTCCCCATGGGCCCTTTTGTAGCTGATGTTGTTCCACACCTTCCAGCAGTGTAGCCACTCCAAAGACAGGACAAAGTCCATTGTGCCCATTGCATTTGCAAGTAGTGTAGCTTTCTCCATTAATAGGGGGCCCCTGATCAATGC
The DNA here is from genome assembly GCA_016271365.2 of Neoceratodus forsteri. Lineage (NCBI taxonomy): Eukaryota > Metazoa > Chordata > Ceratodontiformes > Ceratodontidae > Neoceratodus > Neoceratodus forsteri. The sequence goes on from CM057458.1 coordinate 653,487,063, forward strand.
TCCCTTCCATGAGCATTGGAGGTCCAGTGTAAAGGACCCCTTGATAATACTGTTCTTACCAATACCTTCCTCTGCCATTTCCTTTGAGGGTTCAGATTGCCATGCCATTGAGTCTGCAAATTTTCTTTGTTTTTTAAAAGATCAGGGGCCAGATATTCAAAAGCAGCACTGCCCGGTGTGCTGAATTAGCCCTGAACCAGTAGCAAGCTATAGTCAATGGAACAGCCCTGGGGCTAAACCTGCTGAATATAGCATGCAAAGGAAGCAGTGTAAACAGGGCTGGAAGTGCAGTGCTAAAATAGCCCAGGAAATAAGACAGCTCTGAATATAGCAATAAAGAAGTGCCAAATGCAACAGCGCTCAGTGGGCGCAGAGGTAGAGTAAGGCAGAGCTGAAGCTGGTAGATAATGTGTTTTATAGCAATGAAGTGTTGTACAACAGCTGCAAACAACAATGCAGGCTGCACACTGCAGAACTGTGCTATGCTTCTGAGAGGTTTTCCCAGGGCTAACCCGATTGCACAGTGCTAACACATTAGCCCGGTGCAAACATGTTAGCCTGGGGCAAATGTTTGCCGTATTCAAAGATCCTATGCAAATGAGACTACTCAGGCAATCTGTGGGCAAACAGTCACATTTGCATCTCATTATGAGCTTGCTTTGAATGCAGTCCCATGTACTTTATTTATTTATTAGAATTTTGGTAACTGGGTAAGTCCATTATTTATTTATTAAATTTTGGTAACCGGGTAAGTCCACTGAGACCATGCAGTCCCTTTTTCAGTGATGACCGGGTGACAACGGTGAACACAGTACAATAGATAAATACAATAATAATAAACAAGATACAGAGAGATTTAACAATGTTGTAAAAATTATTACAATGGAAAGCCAGGTAAGTAACTTAAACAGATCAGGCATTAAGCATATATAAATAAACAGTATAACTAATATTATACAATATATACACAGCAGGAACACAAGAGCAGGTGGATTACAAGATACATATATCAGAATAACATAGACTAGGCATTAACGACGCTGTAAGGGTTATTTAAAGCAATTGTGGGGGTTATTAGGAAAGAGGTAAGCTCTTTTTGAAGGAGGATAGAGTGGGGCAGGAGAGTAAGTTGGGAGAGGATCCAAGCAGAGGAGCTGAGAGGCGAATGAGCTTACCTGATAGGCGTTGCATCTTTTGGATCGCTAATAAGGGCAAGGAAATAGATCTAAGCATACATGTGGGTGCATTTTTGTAAATGATTTTGCCTGGTGCTATTGCATGCAGCCCACAGCAACCCCCTATAGGTCGGAATGGAAGTACAGGCTAGAAGCTGCAGGCCAGGGTGTGCTCACAGCAACCCTCTGTAGGTCGGAAGGGATGTACAGGTTGGATGCTGGAGGAAATGGGTGTTTGTAGGCACATTCAGTGCATGCCACTCACCCATGCAGCACTGCAATGAGGCAAAGAACCTCAGTACGCAAGCACTGAGGCAAGGGTTACCCAAAAGGGCATTGACCGAAGCCAAGTTTCAAAGAAATACAAAATCATATACACACCATAATGCAAAGCATCATGGGCTGTATATGCAAATCACCCCAGAATATTTTACTAGTTCAAATTTAAGCAGAAATGCATGGTGCCAAAAGGCCTCTCACACAGTCTGCAAAGGGTGCCAACAGAAGACACAGACACGTGTTTTGTTCCGCCAGGACTCTACAGAGTGCCTCATCTCTGTGACAACCCAGTGGAATGAACCAGCTACCCTAAGTTGGTCTATCTGGGTTATATTGTGGTGAGCTCAATAAAAACAAAAAACAAGCTAAAAGGCAAAGAACCTCAGTACGCAAGCACTGAGGCAAGGGATTACCTGCAATGAGGGGACACAGACATGCTGACTGAGGGCAGTGAGGGACACTGACTCTCACAATGAGGGACATGCTGTAACATCATACCCCTCAATCTCAGCCCTCATAAATCAGGGATAAAGCTTAAAAAATCAGGGACAAAGACCCCAAATCACGGACACATCTGCAAAATGTTGCCATTTATTCAGAAAGCTGACAGAATAAGGGGATTAATGTGAGATGCATGTTCTGAAGAAGAACAAGCCTGTAATGTTAATGATTGACATTATATTGTGCTTACAGTCCCCACTGTCCCGTCATGTAAACACATATGTTTCATGGGACAGAGGAAGCCCATGAGGCAAGATCAGGTACATCCCTGAAAATCAGGGACATTTGAGATGTATGCTGACAGCATCAAACATGGAGATACAAGCCCAGAACACAGTGTAACCATTGCCATTACTTGCACAAAGTCACCTATTTATGTAGCATCGTAGCATACTAATAATTGCTGCCTGAACGTATGAATTAACAGCACATTCTATGTGTGTGCAATACCTGTTCTATAACGGACAGAGAAGGGACAGGGCAATTTAGAGGAGTAAAATGAGGGATGCCCCTCATAATGAGGGACACTTGGGAGGTATGCACCAATGCTGGACATAGTCAACCTCATCCCTGGTAGTCTAGTGTCCCCCCCACCCCTACATTGCAATCTCTGACCACCATAGCTGTCAAACCCATTTATCTTCCCTGGTAGTCTAGTGGTCCCCACACACCCCCATCATGATCCCCAACCCCTGTAGCTTCCAAAAATAGGTATTTTCCTTGACAGTCTAGTGGTCCCCCTACCCCCATCATGATCCCCGAGCCCCATAGCATCCAAAATAGATATTTTCCCTGGTAGTCTAGTGGCCCCCACCTGACAGTGCCGATCCCCACTCCCCATAACCATCCCTGAATGGAGCCAGTGACTGGCTCAGCCCTACTCACCTCTGTGGCCAGCCACTGACTGAGTGTTGAATGAACGTGTACCATAGTGAATAATGAATGAGTGCGAGCATGCTCTCATTCATCACTCACTGTAGTAGCGCCCATTCAACACTCAGTCAGCAGCTAGCCACACAGAGGTCAGTGATGGTTGAGCCAGTCACCAGCTCCATTCGAGGATGGCTGAGGGGAACGGGGGGTCAACACTGCTGGGTAGGGGTGGGAGGGCCACTAAACTACCGGGAACATACTTTATTTGAAAGCTACGGGGTCAGGGATCATGATGGGGAGGTGGGGACCACTGACTACCAGGGAACATACTTTATTTAAAAGCTATGTGGGGCCAGGGATCATGGGGGGTGGAAATCACTAGACTACCAGGAAATACTATTATTGAAAGCTACAGGTGTCGGATAGTGATGGGTGGGGACCACTAGACTACCAGGGTACGTCGACATATTTTGAAGTTACACTTCGAATTACTTCAGCTTACAATGCCGCATTACCATATGCATTTTGCAGGTAGTATTTAGCGCCACACTACAGGTGGCTTAAACACCTGTAGCGCAGCGCTATTCTTTTCAATAGGCTGGTGCACTGACATTAATGGCTGATCCCCTCAGTCCCTCCCTTGAATACATTAACTTTTAGCATTGGTGTTATCACACAGCACTGGTGCTAATAGGGCTTCTGAATATTACAGCCTGGCACACATTTGGTGCTATTCCAGTGCAACAGATTTGCGCCAGGTGCAAAGCTTTAAATATCTGACCACAGACTGTGTGCTTTTAAGGAGGGTGAAATGAAAAGCCAGGTCTCACACAGTCATTTTTGAAAGTCACTTGACTTTCACGAGCATCTCTACCTTCCATCCAAAGTGAGAGCATGCCACTTAGAAGCCATGACAGCTGTCAGAGATTGCTCAGAATGAAACAAAAACTGTATAAGGTGCTTTCAGTCTAAATGGAATGGGAATTTGTAGAACAGTCAGTCAGCTGTGATCAGCTGATGATGCTGTCTGATCAACTGCTGCTGCCATTGTTAGGTGACCAGGTTCCCACCGAGCAACTGACTGACACCTAATGAGGTAATAATGGGCAGCTAAACACTGAGACAAGATGATAAATGATGGCAGTTATGTCCACTGTAGGTGGAATGCCAGGTATGTTTTAAGCATAGTAATTAGACAGGAGGGATTAGGAAACGGCTTTTGGAAAACGCTTATTGTCCATAATAAGCATTTGTCCACCGTAACTGTGTCTGTTATAAGTGGGCTCCGTGTAATGTATTATTTTTTATTTTATTTATTTATTTAACAAATTGGAAAGACCTGTGAGCCAAAGGCTCTTTTACAGAAGTTCCATGTCAAGTCACAAGAATAGCAAATTACAGTGGTTTCAGTAACTAGTACAACATGAGGAAAGTAATTACATAAACAAAAGAACAATATAGAATGATAAATATTGTGTCAAGTGCAGCCGGTGGCCTTATCTGAAGAGGGGTGAAAGGGATTACAAGGAGAGAAGTACAGGGGTGAGTTGGGGGTGGAAGGAGCAAAATAAGAGCAAGGAGGAGATTCACAATGAAGCTTATGCAGGAAAGACCACGGGGGCGGGGAATAGAGGAGAGAACAAGGTGAGGAAACAGAGGTGGGATGGGGAAGTGGGAGTGGAGGCGTAAAGGAAGGGGCGGTGAGGTAGGAAGAAAAGAGGGCCAGAATGGGAAAGGGATAAGGGAGGAAGTGCTGTGAGTGGAATAGTGCAGCAACAGGATAGGGCTATACAGGGGCAAATGGTAAAAGAGGGAGGTCCCAGTGCATTTAGCTGTTAGCAGAGATTAGGTACAGCAGTCACAAGATGTTCCGGAAACTAGGAATTGATGCAGCTTCTGCTTAAATGGTCCCAAGGTTGTAGTCGTCACAGTCTCAGGAGGAAGGAAATTAAGTTTGCAGCTCTAACTGCAATGGATCCCTGTTGGAGTGAGGTTCGACAGCGAGGTACAGTAAAGGTCTGGCTCACAGAACTTTGTGTGCTATGAGTGCCCCAGAAGGGACTGAAAAGCTGAAGGGAACCTGGGGGCAGGAGACCAAGATTTGCCTTCTTAGCCAGAAGGCAGGCTTGATATTCAGTGTGAGCCTGGAGCTGAAGCCAGTTTGCTTGTTCGTAAAGGTCACAAGTATGAGTACGATACGCTATTAATTGCGTACTAACAAGCTTCTCCAAAATCTTCAAGATTATCAACAAAAGAGAAATAAGTCTGTAGTTTTGTTCATGGACATGCAGCCAATTCTTAACAAGCATTTGTCAATACCAAATGTTTACTTGCTGGTATTAGCATTAGAAATGCAGGAGTTAGATAGATGCAGAGTAGGAATGGCAGTGAAGTATTGAACTTCACGCCAACCCTACCTCCACCCTGTAGAGACAGACAGGCATTGAGGTATGCGTTTTGGGTTGTCACCCATAACATTCATGCCATTTCACCTCACCCTATCCTGCAGACACTGACAAGTGCTGAGGTGTGCCTTGGGGTGTTCGGCTTTACAGTCACCCCATTCCATGAGGACATATGCTGAAATGGGTGCAATATAGGAGAATGGGGTGAACTGTGGGGCTGAATAGTCCAAGGCACACATCGATGCCTGTCACTGGCTGCAGGGTGGATGGGTGGGTGTGGAACGGAATAAGCATTACAGTGGGCAATCCAAAGGCACACTCCTGATGCCTGCCAGTCTGTACAGGGTGGGACGTTATGGTTAGAAACCCTAACACCACTGGTGTTTGTTGGTATTTGCACTAAAAATTTTCAATATGGCCTTTTTGTGACTCCCACCTCATGAAAGCATTTGGGACCTCTTCTCATGAACAGTGGCACTGTGAATTTGTCAATGTGTCCCAAACTTTGAGTTCTCACAGCGACTGTGGCATTGTGTGCCAGATGAACAAAAACACAGATCAGGCAGAATGTGAAGAATGACACCTCCAGCATTCATAGGGACGTGTGAAGAGACAGCAATGTTGAAAATCGGTAGTGAAATTGTTGAAAATGCTAGAACTTCCAAGCCAATGTGGAAACTGTGCAACGCATGCATGTAACACAGTCATTTAGTGGAATTATTTCACCAAATTTTCAGCATAGGCATTTTGTGACCTCTACTCATGATCACAGTCAGTATGATTTTCTTAATCTGTCCCGAACATTGATTTCCCACAGCAACCGCACTATTCAGCGCCAAATGTGTAAATGCATATTTTGGGCAGGATATAAAAATTGACAGCTGTACTTTTCATAAGGAGGTCTGAAAAAATCCCAATGTTGGAAATCTGGAGTGAAAATACTACAAATTTGCAAAGTTATGAGGGTGCGTGGAAACTGCAAAACGCACGCTTGTAACAGTTATTTTATGGATGTTTGTCACTAAATTTTCAACATAGGCATTTTAGGACCTCTGCTCATAAACAGAGTCACTGTGATTTTACATACGAACATATGAATCTGCCAGCAGAACAGACCAATTGGTCTATCTAAATCTGCCTGAGTGTGCAGCTAGCACCCTAGATTGCAGCTGCCCCAGCATCCTCCCCCTCAGTTCCTCCCCAGCTTGTCCCAGCCCCTGCCCCCCGACTCTTCCTCTTGCATTATCCCAGTCCTTCTTAAAGCTATTGACTGTCCTACATGTTACCACCACCTCTGGCAGTGCATTCCAACTAGACATCACCTCTCGGTGAAGTAGTGCCTCATTTCCCTCTTGAAACGTCCCCTTCCAACCTTAGTCCATGCCCCCTCATCTCTCTTCCGCTCCTCAGTTTAAACACCACCTCAGTGCTAGGTTTATTTACCCCCTCAGGTATTTAAACATTTGAATCATATCCCCATCCCAATTCTCCTCCAGTGTGTACATGTTCAGCTCGTTCAGCCTAACTTCATATTCCTTTCCATCCATCCCCTTAACATTTTTGTTGCCCTTCTTTGCACCCCCTCCAGTAACTTTATATCTTTCCTCAGGTATGGCCTCCAGTATTGCACACAGTACTCCAGGTATGGTCTGACCAAAGATCTGTAGAGAGATAGATTCACATCCCTGTGTCTGGATGAGAACCCCCTTGCGATGCATCTCAGCATCCTGTTTGCCTTCGCTGCTGCTCTCCTACACTGGGCTGAGTTGTTCATGCTTTCAGTTACCAACATCCCTAGGTCCTTCTCATCCTCTGTGACCCCCAACCTCACTCCCTAACCAATAGTCCCTCTTCTGGTTCTTAGGCCTGAAGTGCATCATCTTACACTTGTTTGCATTGAATCCTAGCTGCCACTCCACTCCATGTCTCTAGTTTGGTTACATCCCCTGCAGTTTTTCCCATCCATCCTCTTTGTCCACCACTTCCCCAATTTGGTATCATCTGCAACAGACTAACCCTGCTCCCACTCCATTTGCCATATCGGAGATAAAGAGCCCAATAGCGCCAGGTCCAGCACTGACCCCTGCAGCACCCCACTTGTCACTGCTTTAGGTGCTGAGAGCTCCCCTCACCACCACCCTCTGCACCCTTCCCTGTAACCAGGTCTCTATCCATTTAGTCAGCTTTTTTCCCACCCCCACTGCCGTCACCTTCCCTCCAGTCTCCTATGAGGCACTGTATCAAAGGCCTTACTGAAGTCCAAGTACAGGACATGTACCGCATGGACCCTATCCAACTCCCTTGTCCCAGTCATAATACTCTATTAGGCTGGTTTGACAAGACCTCCCTGAAATGAACCCATGTTGTCGCTGTGTTGGAGGTCATTACTCTCTAGGAATGCCACCAGCCTCTGTTTCAGTGTCACCTCCATAAGCTTACCCACTATGGACGTGAGACTGACCGTCCAATAACTTCCTGGCTCCTCCCTATGCCCACTCTTGTGTATGGGCACCACATGAGGCACCCTCCAGTCCTGGGGCATGTACCCTGTTTCCAGGGAGGTGTTGAACAGATCTGCCAGTGGGTCAGCCAACAGCTCCGCCATCTCCCTTATCACCCTGGGGTGGCTGCCATTGGGACCTGGTGCCTTGTCCACCATTACTGCCCTCAGTTCCTCTAGCACCCTAGTCCCTCTGATCACTTTGTGTTTCACCTCCTCCCCCCTTTCCCCAACCCCCCAGCCCATGCTGGTAGTGGACAATCCCTTTCCTTAGTGAAAATGAAGCAGAAGTACTCATTTAGAATTTCCACTTGCTTATTCCCTTTTTCCACACAATCTGCTCCCTGCTTTATCCTCACAATATATACCTTGCACTTCCTCATTTCCCTGACATACCTTAAAAAGTCTTTTTCCCCTTCCTTTATGCCCTGTGTTAACCTTAATTCCCTGGAGACCTTAGCTTTTTTCATTCTCCTGGCCACCTCCCTTGACCAACTCCTGTAAGCCTCCTTATCCTCTCCCTTCCCTGTTCTCCTGTACTTCAAGTATGCAGCCCTCTATGCCCTCACCCCTTGCAGCACTTCTTTGCTCAGCCAGCATGGTTTCTTGGCTCTGTTCTTCTTACTCCTGGCCCTGCTGCAGGCTACTGTGGCCTCTGTTAGCCCAGTCTTTATGACTCCCCACTTTTGTTCTGCATCCATCCCTGGCCTTATATCCTGGAGTCTCCCTCACAGTATTGCTCCCATCCTCCCAAAGTCCACCCTACTAAATTCCACCACCTTAGTGCCTGTGCCTCCTGTCTCCCTGCCCAGTGCAAGAACGAGCCACACTGTTTGGTGGTCACTACCTGCTAGTGGGTCCTCCACCTTACCTCCCTCACCGCCTCCCCATTTGCCAGTACTAGGTCCAGAGTGCTACCAAGCCTTGTAGGCCCACTTGCCAATTACATCAGAAGACAGTCCTGGAATGCATCAATGAGCACCTGCTCCCTGGTACTGCTAGTGGCTGGGGTGCTTCAGTCAACCCCTGGTAGGTTAAAATCCCCCACTATCACCACACTCCCCCTTCTACAGACCCTCCTTATCTGCTCTGCCAACTCCCCATCCAGTTCTCCAGATTGGGCTGGTGGTCTGTGCACCACTCCCAGCCTCAGCTTTCTGCCCTTGGAGTCCAGGAGTTGCACCCAAAGTGCCTCTGTCCTCTCCTCTTCTCTTCTCCCTCATCCATTATGCATTTTATCCCCTCCCTTGCACAGAGTGCAACCCTTCCCCTTTCCAACCCCCAAGTCCCTGCTGTATATCCTGTATCCTGGGATTGCCGAGTCCCAATCATGGTACTCTGTGGCCCGAGTCTCTGTCACTGCAGCAGTATCCAACTTCCCCTCTAAAAGGAGCACCTGAAGCTCTGCAATTTTGTTCCCCAGGCTTCTTGCATTGAGAGAGACCACCTTCCACCCGTACCTCTCCTTCTCCTCACTCTTCTCCTTGGCCTGTGTCCCTCCTCCTGGTAGTCCGCACCCTTTCTCCTTGTTATTCTTATCAGGTGGTGGTGCCTTCTTTATTACACTCAGACCACTCTGCCCGCCCCTTCCCAGGGTTACTATACCTCTGCCTTTACCTATATCTATGGGGGTAAGCTCATTAGGCTCCCCTGTCTGGACATTTCTACCACCCTCAGTCTTTTGGCTACCCCCCGCCCCACTAGTTTAAATCCACCTTAGTAGAGATATACCCCTCTAATCCCGCCTTTAATACTCCTGTCCCCTTCCTGCTCAAGTGTAGCCTGTCCACCATGTACAAGTCACTATTCCCCCAGACCCTACCCCAGTTGGTCACTAACCCATAATTTTTGTTGTGGCACCAATCCCTTAGCCACTCATTGAGGTCCTCAATCCTACCCTTCCTCCCCATGCTTGCACATGGTATCTGGAGTACCTCCGAAAAGGCCACCAACTACCCCATGCTCTCACACTGCCTGCCCAACTCCTAGAACCTCCCCCTCACTACTTCCACAGTCTCCCCCACCAAGTCATTTGTACCCACATGCAACAGTACATGAGGTTTCTTCCTACCCCCCACTGCACATTTGAGCAGTGCCTGCCCCTCCTGCAGTCAACCCAGAGATAGCTTCAACCCAAATATGGCTGTGCCTTCCCCCCTTCTGCCCCATCTCACCCTTTCAGTATAGAATCTCCCAGGACAAGTACCCCCCGTCCCTTACCCCTTTCCCTTCTAATGCCCCTTCCACCACCCCAGTATTCATTCTTCCCTGCCCCTTACCCCCACTAGCTGTAACCTCTGTGACTTCTGTATCTACACCCCTATTTCTGCCTCACCCCTTTTCTCTGCCTTATTCCCCCATCCCCCTTGAACCCCTTCCCAGCCTGACTACTTCCTACTGAGCTTCCCATGTTGACCTCCCGTCCTCCCCTGCTAATTTCCAACCCCTCTCCTATCACCTTGTTGTCAATTTAGAGCTCCCATTCCCTTCGACCCCAATAGTAATGCTCCTCCCACCTTTCCCCTTCCAATAGCCTTCTCTCCTCCAGTCACCCCCTCCTTCCTTACTAGCCCCCCTTCTACCCTTTCGTCCTCACTATCTCTTCCCTACCTGTTGCCATCCCTCTCATGCCCTGCTTGTCCTTTCCCCTTCAGTATGTTCCTGCTCCCCTCTCTCCCATAGCAGGGCTCAATCCATTCCTAGTCGATAATTCTCCCACATCTCTTTCCCTCATTGATTCCCCCTCCTACTTGTTCCTCTCCTGGTCCTCTCGGTCCCACCCTGGTCCCTCCCTAAGTGCAGCCATCTGCTCTCTCCCTGGTACTCGTGGTCTCTTCCTCCCATCAGGAGGCCCCATCCCTCACCTCAGACACCCTTCCGTCTCCTCTCTTTTCTGCTAGTGTCTCTGACACTGGGGTCAGTTTCAGTCCCTAGCTGTTTTTCCCATCCCCTTGCCATCCTCATTTCCCCCAACCAGGATGCCTACCATACTCATCTGCCCTGCCACTTAGACTCCTCCCTAACATCCACAGTTCCTCCCTCAAACTAGCCAATTGTTCACAGAGCATAACCCCCCATCCTCCAAGCCCAGTCAAGGATCATGGCTGACCCACACCCTTTACACCCCACCACCCTCCCAAAAATGCCCACCCTGTTGACATGCAGCACCTGCACCATTTTGGCCCCCATCCTATGTTAAGGGCTCTTACTCCCAGTTTCTATACCCTACTACAACTGTTAGGGCCCTATTAACTCAAATTCCTGTTTCCCCCCACACTAGTCCCCCTACTGCCTCCTTGCCAACTGGATTAATTCAGTGTCAAATCTCATCCATTAGATGCTGTATTACTGTAGCAATCCTAAAGCCTCCTTGTCCATTTTTCACCCCTCAGCTACCATACTTTTTGTTCTCAGCCCTCATAGTTTCACTTAGCCCAGTTAGAAATCATATTGCACTCCAAGTATTACTCAACTCAGAGAAACAAACAGAACAAATAAATATGTATTATTACAGCAGTCCTAACAGTATAGCTCAGTACTTAGCTCAGTTAGAGAAATAAACAGAACAACTAAATCTGTATTATTACAGCAATCGTAAAAGTATCCAATCATTGCTTTGTCTCCACCCCAGAGACCCTGTTGTAATATAGGACCACACAGAACCCTGGGCAGGTGGGTGGGCAACTCTAAAGTCCTGACAGAGCTCCGGTGAGCGCGCTCACTCTCCCTCTCTCACTCGCTCGTTCTGTTTCTCCTGGCGCTACAGGCTTCCCCTTTTGAACTGGGCTCCTGCCTGCATTGGCGCCTTTTTCTGCCCACAAAGAAATCTGCAGCAGCCCTGACAGAGCTCCGTTGAGCTCGCTCACTCCCCGTCTCTCACTCTTTCATTCTGTTTCTCCCAGCGCTGCAGGCTGCCCTTTTGTACTGGGCTCCTGCCTGCATTGGTACCTTTTTCAACCCACAAAGAAATCCACAGCAGTCCTGACAGAGCTCTGTTTAGCTCGCTCACTCCCCCTCTCTCACTCGCTTGTTGTTAATCTGTCCCAAACGCTGATTTCCCACTGCAACCGCGCTATTCTGCACTGGAAGTGTGAAAACACATTTTGGCTAGGATGTGAAAAATGGCAGTTGTACTGTTCATTAGGAGGTGTGAAAAAATGCCAGTGTTTAAAATCTGGCATGAAAATATTGCAAATTTGCAAAGTTACAAGGGTGCGTCGAAACTGCACAATGCATGCTTGCAACACAGTAATTTTACGGACTTTCGTCACCAAATTTTCAACATAGGCATTTTAAGACCTCTGCTCATGAACAGTGTCACTTTTATTTTCTTAATCTGTCCCTAAAACTGATTTCCTACAGCGACCGTGCTATTCTGTGCCAGAAGTGCGAAAACACATTTCGGTCAGGATATGTAAAATGACAGCTGTACTGTTCATAAGGAGGTGTGGGAAAATGCCAATGGTTGAAAATCTGGAATGAAAATATTACAAATTCATGAAGTTACGAGCGTGCATGGAAACTGCGCAATGCACGCTCATAAAACAGTCATTTTTGGATTTGTTTCACCAAATTTGCAACTTAGGCTTTTTGAGAGCCCACCTCATGAACAGTGGCACTGTCATTTCATTAATCAGTCCTGAAAGCTGATTCTGCGCAGTGACTGAGAAATCACCTTTCATGACCAAATAACACCATGACAGTGACTGAATTCATGAGGTTGGGTCCCAGTAACCCCATGTTGAAAAGTTGGTGCCAAAATTCCCCAAAATGCTTGAGATATGCACCAAAGTTAAAAAAAAACCCTATCTATGCCATTATACAGCTTACTGGCATTTCTTCAGTTCACAGTCAGCTTTGAAGAGAACTGACGTGTTCCCGGTCCACCAAAGATTGTCGCACTGGTGTCCGGAGGTAAGTATGGGGTGAGGGGAGGTGTGGGAGGCAGGGTACGCAGTGGGTGGGCTTGGGTTGAGGGAGGGGCAGGAGGAGCCAGAGGGACCGTTTTCTTATTTTAAAGGTAAAAAAAAAGACTACGGGTCAGTTTTCTTCTTTGACAGGTGTTGTTTGGTACACTGGGTGGGCTCCCAGCGTACCACCTGCATTTGTAGGGAGGGACCCAAACTGATGGGCATTGGGCCCCATCAGCACAGAAATGGGTGGGGGTTGGGGCATGATGCCGAGAGGATTGGGCACCTCGGTACACAGCAGAAATCGGGGGTGGGACAATATGCTGATGGGGAGTGGACTCCCATCGGCAAATTGAACTGGGAAGGGGACTGAAGCCGGCGTGGTTGTGGCCCCCGTCAGCAAAGAAAGACTGTTGGGGGTGCATGATGCCGGGATTGGGCACCCCCTCGACACACAACAGGACCTTGGGGGTGGGGACATTATGCCGATGGGGACTGGGCTCTGCGACAGCAAATGAAGGGGGTCAGGGCATGCTGACAGGGGGACTGGGCACCTCCTGTTGGCTCTGAGGTGGCCTCATAGAGTCGCCATGTTCCTGGTACTGTTACACAAAGCTAGGTACCACCCTGCAATGATGGGTCACTCCCTCATTGCAGCAGAATTGCTGACGTTGCAATGACGAGGTGGCCCCTCATTGCAGCAGCTAAATCAGGACACTGGGCCTGCATTGGGTGCACACCGACAAGCCCACAAATGCAGTGCTGGCATTGGCCACCACACTGCGGCATCTCCACAACCCGCTTCTCTTCTAAGCTGCCACATAATCTTTCTTTCACATGAGCGCAAGCAAACATAAAAATGGGAACAACCCTTACCTATTTCCAGTTGCCTGTACATTTGCTGGGTATGATTTTCATATTAAACAGTGTGGTTAGTGGATACTAAATTGAGGGACTAGTGTTCGGAAATAGACTTAGATTTGAGAATCTAGGCCAGCAGGAGCTAGCATATGTTGTGATGATAAGCTAGGCCTCTAGGGAAGGATGCACGTGATGCTTCATGCACTAGGATTGACTGAAATATGTGACTTAATAGACTGGAATAAGTATTACTGCAACTGGAACCATTTAGGATATCGTTCCAGTTTTTTGGGGGGGCAGTCTCTGAAGGCATCACATATAGAGAATGAAAGATTAGGTAGAAACTGGAAAGTATGTCCTGGCATCTTGTGTTTGCCATTAGTATATCTGCCAAGCACAGTGAACAGTATCTGGGACTTCCTGGTAGGTCAGCATTACAAATGGTTACTCTTGGATAAGAATAATTCATCATGTAAGGAGACCCAAAATAAAAAAATCTGACTGAACAATGCTGGAAAAGGAGGCTTACTGTGTATTTTGTGTTTTTACTTACTCTGCATCTTTGCTGCTGTCTACTCCCTCCCCTTCCCCACCAGGTCACATCTGGAAATAAGCTGTTTCCAACTCAGCATGTCTTTCCTGGTGACACTTTTAAAATCTATTACTAAATAAATACAAAAGGCTGTACAGATACTGAACTGGTCTGTTTATTTATCTATTTTTAATTAATCAGATATGGTGCACTAGACAGACATTTACCTATTTTCAGGCATGACCTGAGAGAGTACAAAACCAATAACTGTCACTAATAATAACTCAATAACTTTCAATAACTCTCCCCCGCCAGGGACACCATCCTCCTTGGGGATTTCAACCTGGACTGTTTTAGTGCCCAGGAACCTGATTACTCTAGCCAACTCAAGCTCCATAACCTAGTCCTAATCATCACCATCACCACCAGGCACAGCCCCAGTACCCAAAACCATACACTTCTTGACTGGGTAATCACCAATAGAGAGGACAGGGTGTTCCTATCAGGCACTCTATCCAATGCCATTAGCGATCACTCCCCGCCCCCACATGGTCTGGGCCTCTAAGACCAAGCACCCACTCCCTAAACTTCTCTCCTTCTGTAATTTCAATCACCCAGACATCCCCTCCCTTTTTCGTGATGTTCAAGTGATAAACTGGTCAGCCTTCTACACCCTTTCTGAGGTGTCCAAGGATGAGAGTTTCTTCACAACCACACTCCTCCATCTCCAAAATCAACATTTCCCCCGACTACTCACTGAGTTAGGGGTGGCTGTATGCACTGGGTTACCAAAGATCTCCTGGCCATGATGAGGGAAAAGGATAAGTTATGGTCAGCCTACAAAAAAGCCCCCCCCCCCGAAAAGTGTGACTTCTTTCAGGGCAAACAAAGGGACAGTTTTGGTGTCCCCCGTCGTTTCTGGGGCAAGATCAGCTCATTACTCAGACACACACATGACCCCATTATTACCTTAGCACTCCCTCAAGATGTCTGGCCAACCCCTTTGCTGTGGCCAAGGCCTTCAATAAAAACTTCACAGACCTATCTGCCCTCCTTAGCAAGCTGTCACCCCTGGCGACCACTGGTCTATCTGATCATCCCCCCCCATACCCCTCAAACTCCTCCCCTTCCCTCTTCCTATTTCCAGACCATCACCCCCAGGGACACTGCCAAACTGCTGAAGAGCGTGCCTAGCCAGGGCAGCCCGGGCAGCGATGGTCTTTTCCCTGCTATGCTTCAACTTATATCACCTGCCATCTTAAAACCACTCACCTACTTCTTTGCCTGGCATTGACTGCCTCCTCAGTGCCCAGCACTTGAAAGCATGCCAGGATGGTCCCAAGTTTTAAGACTGGTGACTCACTGTCCCCAGATAACTATCAGCATGTATCCTTGCTCTCCCACCTTAGTAAACACCTGGAAAGGATTGTCCACCGACAACTGTCTGACTATATTGACACAAACAACCTACTATCCAGACAGCAACACAGCTTCTGTAAACATCACTCCACTACATCTACCCTTGCCCTGTTTACCAATCATAATCTTAGGAACATGGAGCTTGGAAGGGCAATGGGTGCCATCTTTGTTGACCTGTCTAAAACTTCAAACTGGTTGACCACAACCTGTTACTCTCCTCCCTCTGCACCCTTGGCTGCTCTAATGAGACCATGTGCCACATGGTGGTTTCAAAGTTAGTTTTCAGCTAGATCTCAGTCAGTATGTATGAGACCTTCCTCCTCCCCCGCCCTCCCAGTCACTACCGGTGTACCCCAGGGCTCCATCCGGGGCCCACTTTTATTCTCCCTGTTTATAAGCTCTCTCCCCTCTGACTGTCTCACTTGTGATGCCCTATTTTATACAGATGACATTGTCCTCTTCACTAGTGACAAGGCTCTTGAGAATATGTTCAGGGCTTTATCCAAAAACTAGTCTGTGGTGCACACCTGGTTCCACTCACATCGCCTAATTGTTAATGCTAAAAAAGCTAAATCCATGTTATTTGGATCTAAACCCTTCCTATCTAAGGCTGCCAAGGCTGGGTCCACCCTGTCAGTAGTCTCACTGGATGACACTGTACTTGAAAATGTACTAACTTTCAAATATCTGGGAGTTATCCTGGACCCGTCCTTCTCCTTTTCCGGTCATATCTGCTCTGCTCTGTTATCCACCGTATTAACCAGAAACTTGGAGCGGCTTATCAGATATAGTTACTCCTGACCAGGAAAGCCTGTTTAGCCATTGCCCAAGGCAACCTGCTAACCTTGATTGACTATTGCTCTTGTATTTACTCACACACATCCTCAGCCTTGCATGTGCTCATCTACTCCACGTACAACAACATATGTCATTTCACTCCACTCTCCTGGCACTATATTCCACTCACCACTGCCACCTCTACCAGACTCTTAGCTGGCTCCCACTACACTGCCGATTTGATTACGGGCTTGGCTGCCTCCAAGACAGTGCCATCAAGCATGGTGAAGCCTCCCCTTATACGTCTCTCCTCAAGACCAGAACTCCCTTGAGGTGTCTGTCTGCATCCTCAGTCCTCCCATGGATATCCCTAAAGTCTATTTGGATATGGGTAGCAGAGCATTAGCTGTGGGAGCTCCCACTCTGTTGAACAGAATCCCCATGTCCATCTGCTTTCTGGATTCCCATACCACTTTCAAGATGCATCTCAAATCCTGGCTGCTTGATGTAGCCACGTGCCATTACTAGCTTGGATAACCCTCCCCCCTTCCTTTCTGACTTTTCCCTCTTGGGCTGCTTTGGTCTCCCCTGCCCTATTTCATTTCTTTGGACTCCTGTCTTACATCCCTCACTGCCTGCTTCTTGGGCTCTCCCACTAGGCTATTGTCTTGTATAGTTTATTTGTTTGCTTGACATAATGCATTAATTTGCACTGGCCACTTATCCTTAGTAAATAATTGTATAATAATTGTTGCTTATCATGATGTACTGATTGTTTTTCAGCCTCTCATTAATTTTGCTTTCCTATATCACTTTCTTTGTTCACCAATGATGTCTATATAGCCACTTAGTTCACCAATGATGTCTGTATATCCTTGTACTCATTGTATAACTTGTCACTACCTCTGTAACTGCCACCTGTGTGGCACGGGTTGTGCCTGAAAATGGTCCCCTGGATCAGTGCACTTACCCGGTTACCAAAGACTTAAATAAATTATTAAGCAGTACAGTACATGTCAATGACAAGTAGAAACATGAGAATAATACCACAAAGGTAAAACTCAATGGTATAAAGCAAGCTTATGTTTAACAAAACATATGCAACGTGACCAGATCGTGGATGCACGTGTACCCAGGCAAAGCTATCAGAGTTTAGGACTAGGGACAAACACATACAGCCAACAGTTGTAAGTGGGAGCAGTACTGGTTTATACGAACATACGAAAATGCCAGCAGAAACAGGCCACACTGTTTATCGATTCTGCTTGAGTGTGCAGCTAGCACCTTATAATGCTACTGCCCCTCCCTTCGTCCCATCCTATTACCCCATCCCCTTCCCCTATCCCAGCCCCTCTTGAAGCTGTCTGCCATCTTGCAGGCCACTGCCTCATCTGGCAAGGAGTTCCACTTGTCCTCCACTCTTTCTGTGAAAAAATGTCTCTTCATCTCTCTCTCCTGAATCTACCTCCTTCCAGTCTCAGTTGGTGTCCTCTTGTGCCCCTCCCCTTTCTCCTCTGGAAAATCCTCTCTGTATTAGTCTTGTTTATTCCCTTCAGGTATTTAAAGGTCTCAATCATATCTCCCTTGTCCCTCCTGTCTTTCAGAGAGTACATATTCAACTCCCTCAGCATTTCCTCGTATGGCTTGTCCTCCAGCCCTGGATCATCTTTGTAGCACTAAGCTGTACCCCCTCCAACAATTTGATGTCCTTCTTCAGGAATGGGTGCTAGTATTGCATGCAGTACTCCAGGTGAGGCCTGAACAGCGACTTATACAGGGGCAGGATAACCTCCCTACTTCTGGAGAAGATCCCCTAGCTATACACCCCAGCATTTGTTGGCTTTTGCCACCACCCTTCTGCATTGAACAGAGTTGTTCATGCTCCCTGTTATGATCAAGACCCATAGAAGTCTGCAGCCGCAGAATTTTGTGCAGAACTTGCAACCTACCACAGAACTTCTGCAGTGCCACAGAATTCACTGTTCTTGGTGATTCTTTATTAATATTTCTGTTTATCCATAGAACCTGGTTGCCTTCTCCTCTTTTTATATCCAAAACCCCTCTATGCTCAGAATGTGATGTTATCAGTGCTGTAACATCATACATTAGCTAATGAAATGGCTGCATTCTGCCATAGAAATGAATAGTCACTTATCTACCATAGCTCCTACTGCCAGAGGCGGTTGCACAGCACATCAAGTACAGTGATATTTGCTCAACGTGCACTACAGCCTAATACAATTTTCAGTCTTACGTTATTACACTAGGGCCAACATAAACAAAACCTTGACAATAGCATAGACCTGTTGAGTCCATACCTTTATTTTATTTATTTAGCTTTTGTTGACCGGGTTAGTGCACTAGACAAATCCTGCCTATTTTCAGGCACGACCCGGGGGAGGGGGATAGAGATGAATGCCAACTGACCTTGAACCAGATTAAGCTGCTGGTGGTATTTTTTAGTGAATGAGGGAAATTTGGCCAGGACACGGGAAATTCCCTACTCTTTCGAGAAGTGCCATGGGATCTTTAACATCCACCTGAACTACCACCAATCCAGGCAGATGGGACCTCGATTTAACGTCTCATCCGAAAGACGGCACCTCAGAAGTGCAGCACCCCTCTCATGCTGCACTACAGTGTCAGTACTGGGATATTAACCCAAGTGCCAGATGTGGGAACTGAACCCACAGCCCTCTGATCTCCCGGCCTCAGAGGCGAGTGTGCTACCTGCTGAGCCACTGACACTGACCTTACTTTGTACAAACTTTTTTGTGCCTTTAAGGTATAGAGATGCCATCTGAAATGGAGTGATGTGGATAGAGCTCAAGCAAGTCACTAAGCCACTGAGGAGAAGTGCCTGTAGCAGGAGTCAGTGAAAGGATTTTAAAGTTTTTACAAAAGTGGACACGCTGAACAGTTTAAAGAGACAAAAGTACAGTTTAAAGGGACTACTCATCGGTATTTGTTTTCCTGACCTAAAGGGCTACATAATGGGCTGCATAAACCAAATCTGCAGCTGGATTTTGTGAACTAGAAAGACAGGAAATGGTCTGTAATTTGGAACTGCTCTGAGTACGCTTTCTTGTTTCTTTGGACCTGCACAAGTTCTGGATTTAATGAGACTTAGACTCTATGATCTGTGATTTTTCAAAGGGGACTCATCAAGGAAAATGTTATATCGGGATTTTCTTTTTTTGTTTTTTTTTCTCTCTCCTTTTTTTCCTGCACATGGAGGTGTATAGCTGGGGACTCAAAGATCTGATTTGCTGATCTGCTGAACAAGAACTTGAAAATATCAGACATCATTTTTAGACGTTTAATTACTGCTTTCATACCTGCACTGTTAATTAGGTTAATTGGGATAATTGGGTTAATTGGGTCCTGCTTATGTGCTTGATGAAAAGTGATTGGGAATACCACATGTGCTCTTCATTTATTAAGGGTTCAATAGTTTTCTTAGCCATTTAATTCAATTTAACCTACTGATTGTTTTCTTTTTTTTAAATAAATATACTTTATTTATTTTTACTTTTTGTTTTCCCTTTACACTGTAAAGTAGTCTTACATACAATTCAGGTGGATAAGACAGTTCAGAAAGACTGCATATTGTCATACAAAAAGGGAAGGAATTACAGACAGGTTAACACAAAAGACATACAACAATTATACACACATACCACACACCCCTCCATCCCTCCCTATTCCCACTATACCAGGCATTTCTCTACACACTTAAAAGCAGCTATACATTGGTATCCAGTATTAAATCATAAGCACATTTTGAAT
This sequence comes from Neoceratodus forsteri, assembly GCA_016271365.2. Taxonomy (NCBI): domain Eukaryota; kingdom Metazoa; phylum Chordata; order Ceratodontiformes; family Ceratodontidae; genus Neoceratodus; species Neoceratodus forsteri. The sequence goes on from CM057458.1 coordinate 653,507,084, forward strand.
GTAAGAGCCTGCAGGTTACTAAAAAGATAATAGATGAATTATGGTTTCCATATGGAAAGTAAGGCTTCTAATGGCCCCCAAATATTCTGATAGTTCGTAAGCCTATCTCTTATGCATGCAATGTGCTTTTCCAGTTGTAGAGCCAAAAATACTTCTCTGAACCATTCTGTGACTGTAGGAAGAAAATCTTCTTTCCAGTATTTCATAATGAGTAATTTGGCAGTAGCAGTTATCAATGCAAGGTGAGCTTTCCTAATCTTAGGAGTTTGAAGGGGAAAAGAGTATATGAGACAGCATTCAGGGGTGAACAATGTGTCCACACCCAATAAGGGGTCTAAGAGACCTCTAATGGATTGCCAAAAAATCTGTACCTTAGAACAGGTCCACAACATATGGAATAGGGTACCATCTTCTATTTCACACATTGCACATATTGGAGATGGGCGAATAACCATTCTATTTCGTTTCACTGGAGTGAAATATATATTGTGCATGATGTTAAATTGAACTTGACAGAGTCTGTCTTGTTTAATATACTTATACATATGGTGCCAACGCTTTCTCCATCTGTCAGGATCAACAGGTGTTCGTTGTGCCTGTGTCCAGTAATAACAGACACCTGTAGGGAGAGCAGGATCTAATTCCTGCAGCTTTTTATATACTGAGGAAACTGCATGTGGTTGTCTGGCTATTTGCCAAATTGGGGGCAATTCAGTGATAGAGGGAGTTAAAGGTACATTCCCTATGAAGGAATGAATAGCTTTTTTAACCTGAATAAACATGAATCTAGAAGCACCTGACACCCTATGCCTAGACTGGTATTCACCAAAAGGAACCAGTTTTTCATCTTTGACGTAATCCACTAGTTTAGAATATTTAATCACTGGCCAAAAAGAGGGCTGTATTGGTTTATTATCTATTCTAAAGTGGGGACTGTATATAAGGGGCTGTTCTAATGATTTATGCCAGTTTAAAGAAAGGTGGTTCTGTACTTGATGTAAGGCTCTAATGGACCATGCTATCGGAGTGCTTTTGAGAGATTTCAGCAAATTTGAGGGAGTAACATATAATAGAGCAGACAATGAACATGAATATTGTGAGGCTAGATATTTTTCTATCTCAAGCTATAAGAGAGAGTAGTTCGATATAATGGAGGGATCTGAACCCTGGGTCCAATAAGCTAGCTTACTAATATGGAATGCTCCATAATATGTAAAGAAGGAAGAAGCTGCCAGGCCACCCCTATTTTTAGGTGATGTGAGTTTGAAGTAGGCCCTGTGAACTCTTTCCCCTTCCATATAAAAGCATTTATTGATTTCTGGAGTTTAATAAACCAGTTTTTGGGCAGGAAACATCCCAACATACTCATTGGATAGAGTATACGAGGGAGTATATTCATCTTAACTGAGCTAAGTCTTCCCCAGAAGGAGAGTGGAATGGAACCCCACCTATCCATATCTGAATAAAAGGTTTTTAATAATTTGGAAAGATTTTCCTTTATCATTATAGACATATCCTGTATCACCACAATACCCAAATATGTAAGGGATTTTGCTTCCCATGAGAGATGGTTGGGCTACTAGATCAGCCTGGGTTATTCCACTACTGAGGGGGTAGACTTTGGTCTTGGATCTATTTAACCTACAGTAGGATATTTTAGAGAACACTTCAATTTCCATTAATAAAGCTGGGATGGAGGTTTGGGGGTTTTCTACATGCAACAACAAATTGTCTGCATAAGCAGACAGAGTATACCTTTGGTGTACAATTTTAATTCTTGTTATTTCTTGAGAAGATAATAGTTTATGAATAAGAGGTTCCAAATAAAAATTAAAAAGCAGGGGGGGATAATGGGCATCCTTGTCTGGTGCCACGAAGCAGTAGTATAGGGTTTGATAGTATCCCATAGCACCAAACACGAACTGACGGGAAGGCATATAACAGTCGTACCCATTGGATAAACTTATCAGGTAACCAAAACTGAGCTAGGGTAACAAAAAGAAAATCCCAGGAGACACGGTCAAATGCCTTCTCAGCATCCAGAGACACAAGCGCCCTGGTGTGCCCAGGTCCCTGGACGCCGAGATGAGTTGCAACAATTTTCTCATATGATCTCCAGAGGACCTTCCCACCATGAACCCCACTTGTTCTGAACTTATTAGGCCTCCCATAGATGGGGCAATCCTGTTAGCCAAAATCTTGGACAAGATTTTTATGTCTGAGTTTAATAAGGAGATGGGACGTAATTTTCTAAAAATAACAAGTCCTTCCCTGGTTTTGGTATTAGAGTTATGAGAGCTTCCTGGAAACCAGGGTCAGAAAACCATTCACATACCAATAGTTAAAGACCTCTTCAAGCATTGGGGCAAGGATGGGCAGGCGTTTCTTATATAGATTGTTAGATATGCCACCAGGGCCCGGAGATTTGTCTGATGGTAGTTGCTCAATGGCCTGTTGTATTTCTGCTATTGTAATGCAAGCACTTAAAGAAGCTGTTTCATCTGGGGAAAGTTTAGGGAGGGTGACTGAGTCAAGATAGTGTTCTATGTCTTTGCTGGGTGGCTGCATGGAGGGGTCAACATTATAAAGCATTTGGTAATATTCCTTGAAAGCTTCAGCTATGTCTTGGAGGTTGGCACGCACTGGGCTTCCCTTTGTAATACATATACCCAGTATAAATCATGAGGCTTCAGCTTGCTTGAGTCTAAGTGCAAGCAATTTTCCTGCTCTTTCACCTGAATCTAAATATTTGAGTTTGGTATGGTGTAAGGATAACTGAACTTTTTGAGCCATTAACTCAGCATACTGTGCCTGGAGTTGATGTTATTGAACCCATTCGGTGTCCAAAGATCACCATGTAAGGTGCCATTCTAGGGAACAAATGGAATCAAGTACAGCTGTCAGGTGTCCCTTGGCTTACCGTAAGTTATTCGTAGCCATTCGGATACATTCACCCCTTAACGTGCACTTTAAGGCTGCCCAAACAATACCTGCTTTGCTAACCGACACTGTAATTACTTCTAGAAAATTTGATATGAACTCTTTAATATGTGCTAAGGAGCCTAGTTTTTGAAGCAATGGATTGTTTAGGCACCATATAGAGTCACACTTAATCCCTGGGCCTAGTAGGTATGTGAGGCTGATGGAGGAATGGTTGAATAACACCCTGGGATGTATGAACGCATCCAGTACACCAGGAAGGGCAAAAGAGCTTATTAAAAAGTAATCTATAGGTGAATAGGAACCATGGGGAGGGGAATAGAAAGTAAATTGTTTTTCCATAGGGTTTAACATTCTCCAGACATCTAAAAGGCAAATACCACTGAGAAGATCCTTCAGAGCCCTTTGGGCTGGGGATAGGCCACACCTTCTCCTATCTGATCTATCTAGATCTAACTAGGGGGTAATATTCCAATTACCACCAAGTATCGTTAGTTTGGGGCAGTTAGTAATAAGCAGATTCATTAAGTGGGTGAAAAACTGGGGGGAATCAATATTTGGGCGATAAATTGAACTCACTAATACTGGGTAGGACTCAAGCATTCCATGAAGCAGAATATAACTACCATTAGGATCTCAAATTTCTTGGATTAGTTTGAATGGGACTGTCTTCACCAGCAGTATTGAAACCCCACCCCAACTTGTGGACACCCCTGCACCATAAGTCTTTCCCACACATGTTTTTTGCAATAGGAAGATATCTTCTCTCCGAAGGTGTGTTTCTTGTATGCACACTATCCCAGCTCGAAGGTGAGAAAGATGTCTCAATATCATTTGCCTTTTACACCTATCCAGCACCCCTTTCACATTCCAGCTTAGAAACACATCCCCCCCATATGAGAAAGGAATCTGGTTCTGCAGGAAAACTTATCAACTCAAGACACTCTTACATTTCACTAAAAGTAAATAAAGATCATGCTTGGTACCCCAAAAGAAGTTTCTTTTCAACCTGTATGCTGCCTTATTAAAAGAAAAATGTGCATTACCCCAAACTATCAAAATAAGGCAACCCGTAAGGCTTAGGTCCCTCATCTTTTAACAATTACCCTGGTTCTAAGCAACCGCACTACTGGTCTAATATAGCCAGATGATTGTTGTAGTGCAAATCTGATAGCAGCAAGCAATCCCTCACTACTCCTCCCCCCCGCCTCCCCATAATCAAATCGCACCAAAACCTTCATATCTTAAATTTAAACAGTTATTCTATAGTTATTGAATTTCCATTTCGAGGCAACAGCTGATATATTTCTGGCCACCTTATTCACATACCAGAAATCAGATTTCTATCTCTAAAAGTCAAAAGGAAAATGTTAGGAAGTCCAGATCATGAACAGAAACCTCCGTGAAGCCAGCACATTCTAATTTAAAATTAAAAGTCAAATTATAAGTCCCTAATGGGTCACAGTTGGTCTTGCATCCATCTGGCAAGGGAATTCAACAAATCCCTGGTTATTCGCCAGCCACACAGACAAAAAGAGGGAATACCCAGGGGTAGCAGTTCTGCCTTTGATCTAGTTCAGGCATGTATTAGCTCAGTTGGTAGTCACTAATGAAGAACCAGGATTGCTCCCAGCTTCTTTGCTAACCCAGGCCGTAACGGGTGAGACGAGAGGCAAGGCCTCGTTCCTGTATTTCCTTCTGTCATGTGGGAAATGAGATAATAGGCAAAACACTAAATATTTTCTCTCCTTAACATTAATGATCAGGCAGCCCAAAGGTCAGCACCTTTGTGAGAGACCTATCAGTTTAAAGTAAGTGTCCACCTTGAGGAAAGCAGAAAGTCAGACCTGTTCAGGCCCATCCCATCTCATCACGATCCCTCGTATTAATAAAAATAAGCCAAACCTGAATTTCTTCATTCAGTTGAAAAGATCAGGGAGCAAGGTTTTCAATTCTTGCAGCGCTTGTTCAGGAGTTTCAAAGGTCATCCACTGATCCACGTGTTTTATTTGCAAAATTGCTGGGTACCTGACTCGAAAAACGTTACCAGCTGCAATAAGCTTAGATACTATCGGGTGGAGCTCTTGCCTCCTGACACGCACAATATGTGGCAGATCTTGAGTGATATGAATCTTCCTACCTTCCCACTGAACCTCTTGGAGCTCTTTGATTTTGCTCATGATGCATTGTTTATCCTGAAAGTTCAGCAATTTAAAAATGAGAGAGCATGGGGGGAGCTTACTGATGGTGGAGGGCACGGTGTGCTCTTTCAATGATTTATGCCCCTCCATTAGGTGAGAGCCCTGCGATTTTTTTGCATAGCTTTTGCAGAAACATAATTGGGGATGCTCCTTCTTCTTTCTCTGGTATACCAATTATAATCAAGTTGTTTCGCCAACTTCACCCTTCTAGATCTTCTAACTTTTCCTCCAGCTTCTTTAGTTGTCTGGTTACTTGTGCAGTCCCTTGTTTGGTTTTCTCTAGTGATATGATTCTCAACTCCAGATCCCCCATTCTTGTAGTTAATGTTGCCACAGAAGATTTAATTTGCTGCATATCTTTGGATATAGTAGAAATCGAGGCCTGCAGCGGTTGCATTTTCTCTAAGAATCTTTCTTCCGAGAGAGCAGTCTGGTCTGTGGAATATTTGGATAGGCTGGCAGCCTGCTGCTTTGGTTGCTTTGTGGCCTTGTCTTTTTCTTGTGAGAGAGGCGGCATATGCCACGGGGGGGGCACTTTTCTCATATATACCTCCATTCTTCCCTTTCAAAGCAGTGCCCGAGGTTTCTTCTGTAGTAGTCAATCACTTTAGTGAGATGAAATGAGCCTGAAGTGCTGGTTTTGGTGCGATTATCTGTGAGTGGTGAGCAGAGCCGAGGAAGGCTGCTGCTGCCTTTCAGACCACCATCACGTGACATCCCTACTGATTGTTTTCTAATTTTCTAATTGCTTGTGTGTTTTAGACTGTTGAATAATACTGCTTCAACATTATAGCTGTGTGGTATAGACTGTGAAATCTATAAAGTTTATAAAATCTATAATATCTTTAGATCTAGAGATTGCTTGCCCAGTAATGGGAAGCTATTTCCTAGTTATCACAAGATATTACAAGAGATTGATTAAGTGCATTCAAGTGTGATTCTCAGAATTATGCCAGTTGAAACTAGGAAGGGAAAATGCTCATCAGTTAATAATAATTAATTTAGCAAGCATATTATGGGAATTAACCCAAAGAATAAACAAGAAGGACATAGTAAAGGGAAAAAAAAGGAAAAGAGAATCTGGAAACATCACGTACAACCAGGATAAGTGGGGAAAAAAGCAAGGGAGTCTATGGGGAGTACAGGAATTGAAGACGGTATTAAGAAGGAAATAGAAAAACTGATTATGGAATTGGATACAAAAGAAAATCTCTCAGTTGTTGATTGTAATGGTGGCAATAATGATAGAAATAACAAGGGAAACAAAGAAAACAAAGATACAAGCAAAACAGGAGAAAAATAATCTATACTGTCTAATTATAAGGAAAATGATCTAAGTCATGTGACTAATTCAAAAACGAAACAGGCTTCCATCAGGGATCTGTGGAAGAAAATGGAACAATCAGTGCTATCAGGGGAAGCAACACACAGTATACCAATTAGCATAAATATTATACCATCAAAGGGTAAAAATAGCCCACTTGGGATAATTAGACAGGATCCAACACTAATAGAACTGGCAAATACTGAGGTGAGTAGGACAGTGGAGAAGATCAAAGAAATGGTACAATCTAATTATAGAATAGAAAGGGAACTTAGAGAACTTAACAAATTGAAGCTGGATTTGTTATATAATTGTAGTTCACCAATATCCCAAGCTTCTGGCCAAAGTGTTTTGGCCAGAACTGAGATATTACTTAATAATTCCCTAGAAGTTTCAAGGGTATCAGAGGAAGTTACCTGCTGTATGATCCCCATAGAATTTAGCACCCCAATCTAGAAATAATCACAAAGGGATGTGCTTATGCAGTACAAGATACAATATTAGCAAACACAATGAATTACGAACAATTAATACAAAATTTGCAAAACCTGTCATTCATTAAGGGTATTTGCATTGAAAATAAAAAAAGAATCAATTGGATATATAAAAAGATGAGACAGAGTGTCATAGAAAACAATGATACTCAGACTTTGATAGAAAAGGAAGCAGAGAATCTGTTAATATCAGATGATATCCAAAAGGAAGATCTTACATATGAGAAAAAAACCTTATCTGTAAGCACATTAGACTCCAGAATGATTGATCAGGAAAATGATAACAAACAAGAGTCAGAATTAGTAATGTTACCCAGTAACTATGACTTGAACACTAGTCTAATTAATGAACTAAAAGCCAGGAACACAGACAATTTGGAGAAAGGAATAAAACAAAACAAGAGGAACAAGAAAATGAATTATGAATTAAAAAATGATAATAAGGAGTTGAGCAAGAAAGAAAAGGGGGAAAAACAAAATAGGGAAAGTTAACCACAGCTGTTAAAGAAAAAAGCTGGTAGAGGTGAAACCACAACATCAGATAGTTAAAGAACTAGTGGGAGATTCCAAATTAATTCAAAGAGAGAGCTTGAAAAATCAAAAAAAGCAGAAAAAAAAATTAAACAAATAAACAGTAGAGGGAAATCTAAGAAGCTTCAGCTACCCAAACACACATGTATTAGAAAAAATTACACTACCTTATGGGTTTTTAGAACTGATCTCAGAAAGTATGAGAACCCCTCTTGAAGTGATTAATAAGATTGTCAAGTGTAGAACAAGGGATATTCATATCCAAAAGGAAAGGGAAATAGTTAAAAATTGTAAATTAAGCTCATGGTTGGCATCAAATACTGGGAGACATTTTGGGTTACACCAATACTTAAGGAGAATAGGTAACCCAAGTAATAGGAAAGCATACCAAATTTAGGTTTGGTTATGTGGAAAGTAATAGTTTGAAACAAAAAATGTGAATGGTAACTAATAAAATGTGTGGTTGTGGTTTAGATGAAGATACAACTAAACATCTATTAATATTGTGCCCTTTGTATAAATTAAAGAGAAATTCCCTCTTGGGGGATTTGTTAAGGAATCTCGACATGGAGTCAATTTATCAATATAGTTATTTATTAAAAACAAACAATACCTTCCAAATGAATTGGGTTGCAAAATTCTGTGGATTAATTGAATTAAGTAAATTACATCTACAGAAAATGTGATATCATAGGGAAATTCATTATATCCTTTATATAGTACAACAAGTGAACCTGTACATGACTTTTATAAATGGTTTTTATACATTAATTTAAAAAATGTGTGTATTTATGTGGCTTGGACGAATTGTTTTTGTATATTTTTGTAACAACAAAAGTTTTTTTTTGTCAAACAATAAACTTCTACCTACCTACTTACCATCTGAAATGAATAACTGGTAGAATGAATTAACCTGTCGTTTTTAAGAAAAATAAAGTAATTATGCCCAGAAAAGTGGAATATAATAATGTGTAGACCTGTTGAAAAAATAGACCTGTTAAATAGGTAGTAGGAAGGCAGTATAGTGCAGTGGTTTATGGCTCTGAGCTGCAAAACTGGAAACCTTGGTTTGAATCCCACAGCTCCCACTTGTATACTGTGTGACCCCAAGCAAGTCATTTAACTTCCTTGTGCTCCCAGGTCGCACCTGTAAACAAGCTTCAGCTTAGTGTATTTCTCCTTCTTAACAAAATAAATAAATAATCGCACTGTACACATTTTTGCCAGGGTTGTTGATTATATATTGTCATTGGTTGATTGAATCATTAAAAGTTATGGAGAAATGTTACGTGCAGGGCTAGCTGTTGGGCCAGAGGATAGCATGTTGTGTTCCTGTGCCAGCAACTCAGGTTCAGAGATGAGCTCTGGGAGTTGATTGGGCAGCACAAGGATTGGGGGAGCATACCACTGCTCTGAGCCTGGAAAGGTATGGCACAGTGTTCTGTCACCTGGGAGACACAGTGTGATGGGCTGGAGAGCTTTACATCACAATAGGTTCACATGCATGTCATGGCCTGATGGTGTTACGTAGTGTATCAGGGGAAATAGGTTAGCATGAAAAATGAGTTTTGCAATATCACCCCTATTCTGTTTATTCCATTTCCAAAGGACCTGTATCAATGAGGATACAATTTCATAGAAATTTAAAAAATATATACACATACACACATATTTGTATGTATGTTGCAGACTGCACATAAATATATAAGTGGTACACAGTGGTGATCTTATGAATAGTATAGACAGCATGAGCATGGAAATACCTTATTTATCACATAAGGTCCCCTATGTGTATTTCATTTATACAAGAGGCTAGGACCTTAAAGAATAGATTTGTTTTGTTTTTTTTCATCATAAAATAATTTCTGTAAGTCTGTTATTTTTTGAACTAGTACTACTGTACTTTCCCCCATCCCGATTGCTATAACCACTGCCATGGACGTGAAGTCAGAATGACATGCTGACACTGTGATGTGGTACTTCTTTAGTGCCGCAGAACTTCTGCAGAAATTACAAACCACAGCCACAGAAGTTCTGTGGCAGATGGTAATCTTGCCACAGAACGTGGTCCCAATGTGCTGCAGCAAAGTAGGAGCCTTGGTTATGATCACCCATAGGTCCTTCTCCTCTGTGGAGCAACCCAACTGAACCCCATTTAAGTGATAATCCCTCCCCTGATTCCGGCTCTGAAGTGCTGAACCTTGCACTTCTTGGCATTGAACCACAGCTGCCATTTATCTTCCCATTCCTGCAGCTTATTCAGGTCCTCCTGCAACCCCTCCCCCCCCGTGTCATCTATCACAGCTCCCATCTTGGTATCATCTGTGAACAGACTGATTTTGCTCCAGATCCCATTCGAGATATCTGCAATGAAAATCCCGAACAGTACTGGTCCCAGCACAGATCCCTGTGGTACCACGCTCATCACTTCTTTCGGTGATAAGAGTTTCCCCACCACCACCCTTTGCTGTCTCCCCCTCAGCCAGTTCCTGATCCAGGTCACCATTTTTGGTCCTGACCCCACATACTCCAGCTTCTCCCCGATATCCCATGCAGCACTGAATCAAAGGCCATACAGAAGTCCAAGTACAGGACATCCACAGCATGGCCCTTATCCAATTCTCATGTCACCCAATCATAGAACTCTACCAGGTTTGTCTGGCACTATCTGCCCACGACAAACCCGTATTGCTGGTTGTCCTGGATACTGTTTGCTTCCAAGAAGCTCAAGAGCCTCTCCTTTAGGATGGTCTCCATAAGTTTGCCCATGATCAAGGTGAGGTTGACTGGTCTGTAGTTCCCTGGTTCATCCTTTCATAGGATCATAGGTAGTTTGTGAATTCAGTAGGTAGAGTTTTCTTTTATGAACTCGACACTATTACAAATGGTGGAAATCAAATGTTTTGTCTCCCATATATATGTCCAATCTTTTTTTTTAAATATTCATTATTTCACTCTCCACTACATTTTTTGGTAAGGCATTCCATGTAGTAATGATTCTTTGGGAATATCAATGGCATCTCTTTTTGATTTTATTATGGCTTCCTTTTAATTTCATATCATGCATTCTGGTAATTTTATTTGAGTTAATTGTTATTAAACCTATGGTTTCCAGCATTGACTCATCTTTTATTGCTTTATATGTTAAGCGCACATCTCACCTTACTCTCCTATACTTTCGAGTAAAGGCCCAATTTTTTTAATCTTTTACTATAGATTTAAGTACTCACTGAAAATTCTTTTCAGTTCCTTTATGCTGAACTTTTTCTATTAGTTTTTTTCCTCTGACCAGTTCAGGTGCACACACAGCACCCACTTTAATGGATGGGCATCATGTGGGCCATCCTCCAGTCCTGAGGCACATATCCTGTGTCCAGGGAGGTATTGAACAGGTCTGCCAGTGGTCTCAGCAAGGGTCTCTGCCAGCTCCCTCAGTACTCTAGGGTGAGTGCCATCCAGCCCAAGTGTTTTGTCCACTCTTTTAATGCCCTAAACCCCTCCAGCACCCTGCCAACTGTAATCCCTACATCTGCCATCCTCCCCCCTTACCCACCCCCCACTTGCCTGAGGTATTTGCCCCTTTTCCTGCATGAATACAAAGCAGAAGCACTTGTTCAGTGCTCTGCCTGCTCCACCCCTTTCAACCCACATCCCCATCTTTCTTGATCCTTAAAAGCTGGTCTTTGCATTTCTTTTTCTTGCCTATATAAAGGAAGAAGTCTTTTTCCCCTCTTTTGATCCCCTGCACCAGTCTCGTGACCTCCCTAGACTTTTCCCTGTATACATCTTTATCTTCTCATCTCCCCATTTTCCTATACTTCTAAAATGCCACCCTCTTGGCTCTCACCCATTCCCTGACCTCCTGTGACAACCAACTGGGTTACTTTGCCCTGCCCTTCTTGGTTTTCTCCTAGTACAGGTCTCTGTTGCCTCCACCGGTATACCAACTGCGCAACATCAGGAATACTACGAAGGCCATCACAGTGACATTTTCAGCAGTTCACTGTGATGGTCTCCACATTCCTGACACTGTTGCGGTGGTGTTTGCCCCCATCCTGACCCTAACTCCAACTGGAGTTAGAAATCTAAAGTATGGGGGTGCAGGGGCCAGAGCCCCCCACGGAAAACATTTGGTCCCTAAGTGACAGCACACCTGTTGATGGTGTTGTGCTGTCACCATGCCATCAGTTGATCAAAATTCTTGACTCCGCAACATAGTGGAACCACCTCCACCAGCCATCCCCTTATTATATTCCATTTCTGATCTGCATTTGTGTATTGTTGGATGTCTGCCAGGTGCTTCCTCAGAATTTCCCCCATCATCCTAAAGGCCGCCTCCCTAAACTCAACCACCCTTGTACCTGTGCCCCATGTGTCTTTCCACATGTTTAATATGAACCACACTGAGTAGTGATCAGTCCCAGCAAGCTGTTTCCCCACTTCTAGGTTCCTTACAGCTTCCAGTTATCCAGTACAAGGTCTAAAGTCCTTTCCAGCTGTGTTGGCTCCTGTACTAGCTGTGTCAAGAAGCTGTCCTGAAAAGTTTCAAACAGGACCTCCTCTCTTGCATTCATGGTGGCAGGTGTGCTCCAATCCACCCCCGGGAGGTTGAAATCTCCCACCACCACTGTGCTTCCCTTCCTGCTTACCTTTCAAATTTGATCTGCCAGTTTCTGGTCCAGGTCACAGCCCTGTGATAGTGGTCTGTACACAACCCCCATCCTCAGTGTCCTATTCCTCGCATCCTGGAACTGCATCCACAGAGCTTCTGTTCTCCCCTCCACTCCTTCCTCCATTATGCACTTAATCACCTCCTTACATAGAGCACACACCCCCGTTCCCATTGGCCCTATCCTTTCTGAATAGCCTGTACCCTGGGATCATCATATCCCAGTCCTGGTACTGGGTATCCCACATTTCCGTGATGGCCACTATGTCCACCAATTCTGCCGCCAAGAGAGCCTGTAACTCTGCAGTTCTGTACCTTAGGCTTCTTGCATTCAGTGAGACCACCTTCCAGCCTGTTACCTCCCCAACTTGACCATTCCTCTTACCCCCCTTTGGTCCTCTCTGTGCTCCCTCCTCACTGCCTTCACCCCAACTAGGGGAGTGAGCACCCTATGCTCTCCTTTCCAGACATTGTTTCTAACAACAGTCCCTTCACCACCCTCTTCCTAGTTTAAATCCACCCTTGCTGAAATATACCCCTCCATTCCGTGGCTGAGTACGCTCTTCCTCTCCTTGCTCAAATGTAATCTGTCCCCTGTATATAGGTCGCTGCTGTCCCAGGTCCTGCACCAGTCTGACACCAGTCCATATTTCCTGGTTGGGCACCAGTCCCTCAGCCACCCATTGAACTCCTCTATCCTTGTTTTTCCCTGCCTATGCTTGCACATGGTACTGATAGCACTGCAGAGAATGCCACCTATAGCCGCACCTCCTCACACTGCCTACCCAGTTCCTCAAACCTCCCCTTTACTACCTCCACTGTTTCCCCGACCAAGTCTTTTGTTCCCACGTGCACCATCCTCCCTCTGCTTTCGCACTTGAGAAGTGCCCGCCCTGCCCTGTCTGCGGTCAACCCCAGACTAGCCATGACCCAGATACAACTGTGCCTTTCCCCCCTTCCTCTCCATTTGATCCCTCCAGTATTGAGTCCCCCAGCACCAACACCCCCCATCATTCTGATCCTGACAACCCCTTACACTGTCATCCCTGTCCACTCCCCCCAGAACCCCACTGCCTCCCTCCTTACATCCCTCATCTGCACCTTTTGTGCTGCTTGCATCATTCCCCCCTGCTGCCTCCCCTCCTGTTACCACAGCTCCCTCCTCCTCTACCCTACCCCTCTCTCCCATCTCTGTTTTCCATTGTAATTCCCCTCTTGGACCTTACCTTACACCCCCCCCAGCTCTAATACCGCCCCTTCCTCTACCAACACTGCAGACATATTGCTTGATAACCCCGCAGTGGTGCCCATCTCCTCCTTCCTCCTTCCCTGGTCCCTCCTTCCTCCTACTGCACCTCCACTCACCTCCCCTATCCTCCTTATATCCCCATCTTTAGCTCTACAGCTCCATCTTTGCATCTCCCTGCCCCTCCTTAGTGGGGTCACTCCTACCTCAGCTCCCCCTCCCTCAATCTCCTTAGTTCCCTCCATAACCCCATTACTTCATTTTCTAATTTCCTTAACCTGCAGCAGATTGTACAGCCTCCCAGATTCCATAATAAATTCATCAAAACAGCCACCCCACATCTATTGCATTTCACTATCCTACCTGTGCCTGCCACTATCCCTCCACAGTGCCCATCATTCCACCTGCTGTTCTGCAGCCTCCACCCACCGTTATCCATATCTGTCTACTATCATCGCCCCTCGCATTGCCTCTAGCAGCCCTTCACACCTACTCCCCATTTTTTGCATTTGGATTAAGTGTATCCCCACACCTGTCCCCCAGTCCTTACTCTTGTACTTACATGTTCCATTACTAGTCCAATATCAGTCCTTCTTTAACCCCCTGGTCCTCATTTGATGGCCTTTACTCAGTAACACATTAATACAACCCCCTCAGTGTACTACATTAATGCAGTAACCCCTCAGTGTATTATAGCTCTTATGAATCCTAAATACTTATCACAGCCCGAGTATGCTAGATCTGTAGCTTAGTGTTACATTACCACCTTAGTATATATCAAATCCAAATATGACATCACATAACAAGGCTAGCTTTCATATCATAACAATCATTGCAACCTTTCTATCTTCACCCACCTACACCCTCTGTGTCTGAACTTTTACCAGATGACTATTAGCTTTAAGAGTTAGTTCATATGGGCAGTTTGTATCTCCATAAGCTCCTCCCTCACAACCTTCAAGCCCAACCACCAGTGGCTTTTCAGTACTTAAGAAAACCTGCAACACAAGGCTGGCGGAGGACTTTAACACAGCCAACAACTGTTCCCACAACCAGCACACAAACCACCAACAGTTACAATATCACAGCCTAAGTAACAGTTGTAACTCACAGTACTAATTTAAACAGTTGCAACTCACAGCATTGATTTAAAGCACACACTATTCAAATATCACAATTAAAACAGAAGAAAATAAAATAACCACTTCTCTGAACACACCTTCCTTTTCTGTTCCAAAGTGAATAATGAAAGACAAGATGATTCCTGTAATTACACCTCCCCCTCTCACCAGGCAAACAGCACAGATTTAAATTTTACTTGAAATATCACAGCCAACAACCATTCCCACAATCAGCACACAAGCCAACAGTTACAATATCACATATAGTCATTAAAGCAAAAGGAGTACTGATATTAAAAATCCAGCAATGGATTGACCTTAGATGTTACTCAAGGTGAGGTAATGTTTTGAATGAAAATCTTTTGGTAAGAGTTCTGGAAAATAAGTCACATTTCAGCTGGACATCATTACTAAGAAGGCGAGGCACTTTCAAGCCACGATAGCTAGAAAAAGATTGAGATGGTGGCAAAATTAGTAGCCACATTTAGCAGACAAACAATCAAAAGGTGGTATCAGTAAGCAAAATAAACAAGTAAGGATACATGAACAGACTCAAAATTAGGACAAGTGGTGCCAACTATAAGGCATAAAAGAAACACTACCTTAAGAAGAAAGGAAAATAAGTGAGACTTTGAATTGAACTGGAAAATCAGAACAACTGATTAAAGCAGTAGTTGTGCTACTAAGGGGATAAACAGGAAGAGGATAAGAATGAACAAATCCTAAATATTTTGATATACCTTCTTTTAAAGTACTTACATGATATCATGAAGAGGATATTACTAGATTTGTAGAGCTATATTGTTTAGAAGTGAGTTGTTGCTACTGTGTTTTGAACACGGAAGGGTGGCTAATTGTATGGAGAAACTCTAATCAGTTGTTTAATCTGAC